>CM035849.1:134409230-136809230 GCA_020510985.1 Pholidichthys leucotaenia | reverse complement strand
CTGGGCTGGACCACATCAGCGACCCCTAGAGGAACCCGACTTGGCTTCCAGTGCTCCTGAGTGGCACGTCGTTTCACTGTGCCAGCCGGTCCTACCCCGCTCGCTTTCATTTTAGACGCTGGCAAAGCCGTTGTGACCCCCTGCTTCGCTGTACCTCCCAGCCAAACTCCGAAAGCAGTATGAATCTTCCACTCAGCTCCATCCGCCATCACGGGTGTCCCACGGCGCCGCCCAGTTCCCTCAGCTGGGGCAACTTGGGTTCTGGTGCAGGAACCCTCCCGCGATGGCCCTGGATGGGGTCGGTCCTGCCCACCTTCCAGACTGCTAGGCCAAGGTTTGTCCCATACTTCATCATCCACCACTCGCGGCACCGGTTGGTCCCACAAACTACAGCCCGATCACTCCTCATCGATGCCGCTGATGGAAAACCCCAGTCCATAAAAGAGGTTGCAGCCCCTCACATTCTCGCCACCGCCAGTCACTATAAATTTCAGGTTGGCAACCACTGCCGACGTGTACCAGGCCATCAGCTCCACCAAACCCACGATGGGCACCCTCTTTCCTCCATTGCCACACAACAGCTTTAAATGACCTCTTAGCTGATGGTACGGGAAGAAACTCCTCACGGTGGGCCAATTCAACACCGACCTCACTGCGCCCGTGTCAACCAGTAATGGTACCTCCATTCCGTCCAGTTCCACCACACAATACATATAGCCATCGGTGTCTGGGGAAACGGTGTGGATAACCATGGGAGTTGGAGCAGGGGTGTCCACTTTACATCGCTGTTCCCCTCGCTCAAACCTGTTACAAGCCCTGGCAAAGTGATGCAGGAGTCCGCACTTGCCACAGCGTTTGCCTCTCGCCGGACACTCTCTAGCCTTATATCGATGCTTATTGGACCCACAACCCAAACATCTGGGTGATCCTGGAGCAGATCTCATCTTTACAGCTGCAGCCCATTCCTCTTCTTTGCTGTCTTCACTGTCCAGATCCACAGCCTGCGTCATTGATTGTGAGTCATGGCGGTGCAGCGCAGCTCTCTCACCAAGGTCGTGTGATAGTTTGTCCGCTGCTTCACACTGCTAAGCTATCTCTACAGCTGTGGCTACAGTCAATTCGCCAGAGTGAGTCAACAGTCTAGACTGCGCTGACACACACAACGTGTGCTCTGCCAACTGGTCGCGGACCATTTCTTCTTCTAAATCACCAAACTGACAGTCTCCAGCCAGCTGCCACAGATCTGCACATAATGTTGCACCAACTCGCCAATCTGCTGGTGGCGCTGCCGAAACTGGATCCTCCTGACGATGATGTTTGCAGGTGCGCGAAAATGTTGCGCCATTAGCTCAACCACGTCGTCAAAGCGATCGCTAGCCCTGAGGGTGGTGAGGATACGTTGTCCTTCCATAACCAAATTGTGGACCAAAATGACCCATGCTTGTACCTTCTTCAATTCGCCCAGGTTCAGTGCCACCAAATAGTTCTGAAAAAGCGATGAACCACCTCGCTCAAGCATCAGAGGCTCTCCCGGAGACTCCAAAAACGGCCAAAAAGAATACACGCCAGCATCCATAACTTTATCCTCGTCACCAAATGTTATGTCCGTAAAATGTGGGACAATGATGAGGCGAGTGGTGAACTACACAGGACTTTATTATAGAACTCACAGTGTAAATACAGATGCTCCCATTAGGCAGAGAGGTGGTCAAGAGACCGCCCCTCTATCGCACAGCCCTCTTATACCCTGGACAAAATCACCGCCTGTGTAACACCATAATGTGTCCCTTGCACAACATCACACACCCCAATCGTTCGGGGCTCATATTTACTTCTGCAAACACAACGGTGTGTCTGAGGTTACGTTTTCTTCTGCGCATGCGGGTCACTTCATAGCTGGAGACCGTTCATACTCCAGTCTGATGGGGTTCACATTGAAATTATAATGTGAACGCCCACACAAAAAAATCGGATCTCAGCAAAAAATCGGAATTAAGCAATAAGACCTGCAGTGTGACCGTAGCCTTATTGTAGTGGTTATTCCTGTTCCATGGTTCAATTTTATAACCACTATGGTGGTTGAGCAAAAAGGTCTTGACGCTGCACCCATAAAATAATCCAGGTCCACAAAAAATGCAGAGGTATTTATTTACAACTTTAAAATATCAAAAATATTCAAAAAGCCACAGTTTGGATAGAAAATAGGATTGTAAAAATGAACTAAGGAGTCTCTAGTACAAATGGACAGTCTGTGGCTGCTAGGACTCAGGAATTGAGGTCTTCCTGCTCTAACCACACCCTCCAGGTAGTGTCCTTGGCCTTATATCAGCTTCCATTCCACCCACAGTCACTAGATGGGGATAACTCAGAGAAAGCAAATATTAGAGTTCATTCAGCTAAATAAAACTTAAAACTTTGGCTCCTACAGGTGGCCAAGCACGAACGCAGTGGTGGTCATGACTTATGTGACGCCCTGGGTGGACTGTCTCACTGGTCCCCCCCCCGTCCCCCCAACACAGTACAGTCGTCAGTGACATCATCATATGAAAGCTGCTCAGCAGTGGTGTGGTTAATACTGACCCTGTTTACATACTCATGAGTAAACCAATTATAATCAGCTTTCTGGAGATACCTGATTATTCAAACTTGTCATGATCCTGGGGCACGCGTTAGAGCCGTGCCCAGTTTCTCTGCCCAGTGAGCGTTTTTCTGTTTATTTTCTGTTATTTCTAAGATTATTATGATGTTTTTGAATTCTGTTGTGTTGTATTTTCATGTTTCCAGTTTGCTTATTTTGACAGCGCTGTGCAGCTTCTGGCTGTCAGTTCCTTCAGGCAGCATAGCTACTGCCCATTGATTACTCATGGATTACACCTGTCTTTGATTTTGTATTGGGCATTTAAGAGTCATGACAACCCCTGGCCGTTGTTGTGTCTTTATTCAACCTTCATCTTGCCCTCTTCTCGTCCTGCCATGACCTGCTTTCATGGTTTAGGTCCCGCTGTCGAGGTAAGTTGGTATGCTCTGTCGTGGTGCCTTTTTTCTCTGTCTTTTCTCAGCTGTCGAGCCCCATAGCTCTCAGGATCCTCCGGCTGAGCTTTTCCCCTGGTCAGGCATTCCCTGACTTTGTACCGCTGACATTGAGCCCAGCTCTCCTCCAGCATTTGTGTTATTTCATTTCATTCATTGTGTTTGTATGTGACGCTCTTGTTTGTGTCTTTTGTTAACAAATGTGCAAACCTACAGTGAGTGTTTGGTGTCCTATTTTGCGCCCATGAAATGGGCACGTTTATGAAAAAAGGACACGACCAGTGTGGACACCAGCCGCTGTAGGTTTTAGCATTTTTCTTTTTTGTTTCTGTCTGAGGTTAAAGGGGTATTACCACCATGAACTTCAGAGTACTTGGACTGAGTGAGGAGGAGTGTGTGGTGGCAGATCTTGTTGTGGAGTTTGCCTCTAAGGCTCAGGTCACCCACACTCCTGAGACCGTTTTCAGCTTCCTGAACATGGCAGCCGGGTTTGTTGAGACTTGCCCCAACCTCTGGAGCTACCCAGGTCTGACTCCTCTTCTCACCATGATTTACAAAACTAGACAACGAGTTGTGGAGCTGTTGGGAGATTCTCCCTCAGCTCCACCCAGGCTGAACAAGCGTTCACAGGGGCGGAGGGCTCACCACTCCCGTTTCAAGTCCACGCCATCACCCTCCACCCAGACAGCTCTTGAGGTTCTCGGAAAAATGGAGCCTAACCCTGTGTCACCATGGGTTGAGATGCCGTCTCGGCACTCAGCCCATGTTTTCCCTCATCCCTGCTTCCCATTGAGCAGCGTCTCAGCTGGCCCCCAGCTGGCAGCATTATGGACGGCTGGGGCCAATTAGTCTTCATCAGCTGGGGCGCTGCCAATGAGGATAAATAGGAGCAGCCTCGATGACTCGGGGCTGCGACATAAACACATTGCTAAGCTGAAGCCCCTTCGTCTGGTGTCAGCTTATACTCCTCTTGCAGCATTCCTGTGTTTGTATCCCGCTGTGAGTATGTACGTCTTGTTACCCCCACGTCCGGTACGAGCTGCTTACCTCTGCGCTGTGCAACCTGTGAGTGTACGTCTGCATGAGTATCTGTGCTCTCCTCATCCCTTCCCCTTTACCCTGAATAAAATATCACGACTCACTGGCTTGCCCCTGGCTCTGATTGCCCGGCTCCCTAGAGCCGGATATGACAGTATGTCGCAGCCAGAAGAGCTACCGGCGGCCGTGAGTCGCCGTGGAAATGTACCTTTCTGTCCGGGTGTCAGCGCTGCTAGCATGCCGTTTCCCAGGAGTCACTTCCGGCGCCAGGGCAACGAGCTGAGGTCCATCTCGGAGGCTGTCGACGGGACGTTCTTCACCCTGCACGACGCCTCCAATGCGAGACGCTGGCATCCGGGCCGTGCTGAGGAACTCCTGGACTGTCACCCTCACTCTCTGTACCATCTGGAGGACAGTGCCAGGATAGACGCTGCAGGTACACAGCGAGAGAAGCTCCACGGGGTGGATGGAAATCCCGGCAGGGAGTCGAAGTGGGCGACGTCTTTCCCCGCTTCGGAGTCCCGTTCCTGCCGCTATTCCAGTCCGGGAGTTCGCGCCAACCAGAGGACTTCCCCCGACCTGCGCCACGTCACTCGGGATTCCCTTCAAGGAGCCGCAGCTGACAGCAGTTATGTCCGGGGTCGAGTGGCTGTCGCAAGCTCTACTGTGTTTCCTGTCACCACCTTTAGGCATGTGGCGGCGGCAGTGAGCTTGATGGTGAGGACTTCAGGGCTACGAAGCTTTCCCGTGCTCGACGCCTTCCTCGTCTCGATCTCCGATCTGGAGCGGCGAATCCTGGGTTTCCCCCTCGCTTCATCCCCTGGGAGTAGTCGTCATCACATCGCCGAATCACCTCTGCACGAACCTCGTCCGGATCCAGTTCTGGGTCATCGTCAGGACCGTTCCTCCCACGCAGCTGTCATCCCTTCGCCTCGTCAGTGTGGAGATTCTACAGCCTCGTCCCCTGAGCCTCGTTCCCCCGCTGTCATTCCTGGACATTCGGGTTGGCTCACCCCGGCTGTTTCCCCCTCCTCCTCGACGCGCTTCCTGACCGCTGTGTGTGCCTGGAATCCCGGCCTGGTGAGCTCTCTGCTGGAGACAACGCGAGCGACCCTCAGACGAATTCCCGGGGGGTCCTCCGTTATCGCCGGGCGGGGAGAGGAAGAAGCAGATTCCACTACAGCAGGCGATACTCAACCTCCAGGGGGCAGGCAAGTCATTGTTTTTTCACACCTGCTTAATGATTTGCTCTGTCACATCCCTGGAGGAGAAGTTCAGGGTTCGCAGCTCCCTGAACTCTCCCCACCTGCTGTAACCTGTATGCCTAATCCCGCATCCTCTGTGTCTCTCTCTGCCGAGTGGTCCCCGGCTCCGGGTCAACGTGGTGGGATATGGAGAGGGCCTGTGGTTCCGCAGCTACATTGCGGACGGAGGAGGGGGACTGACTGCTGCGTGGAGTCTATGCCGACGACTGAGCGTCCCCGGGTCTCCACGGAGGAGCGGTTCGGTCCGGCGGGACGAGATTCTTCTGGCTTCACGCCGAGTGGATCGTCGGCGGGGTTACCTGAGCTGGAGGGATCTCAAGCTGCGCTGACCATCGTGCTGGCTGCGGGGCCCGACGCGGCTAGATGGGAGCCTGACAACGACCTCCTGACGACGGATCCTGGATCTTCGCAGTCCTGGACGGCGTCAGAACCCGAGATCAGGCGAGTGCTCTCCTTTCTTTTCTCTCTTTTTATCCCCGAGCACTTCAGCCTATCTCCAGGGGAGACGAGCCGGGTGCAGCCGTCCGCTGCGTCTGAGCTCGTCTCGCCGGGTTCTGGCGCTGCCGGTGATCCTGATCCCGGTTCTGTTTTCTCTTCTGAGCCTTCTTCCAGGGTCACCGGCAAGGAGTTGCTGTTCCTCGTGGTGCTGGAGGGTTCGGGTTCAACGTTGGAGGTCGGTTCTGGTGCAGTATTCAACGTGGGTTCGCCCGAGACCCAGTCGGGGTCCAACGTGGGTTCGCCTGAGGCCCGATCGGGGTCCGACGTGGGTGCTGCCCCAGTATTGTCCAGGTCCGGTGAGGAGGTGGCCGTTTTCCTGCGGCCTGACGCCCGCCGCCCTCGTCATCGGCTCTCCCCTGAGCCTCTTCCACCGGGATCCGCTCTGATCCTTCGCCCGTCTCAACGGTCCTGGTGGTTGAGTGATGCGGGTCGACGACCCGACCCACAGAACTTTCGGTTCGGTGATCTGGTTCCCCCCACTGGTCTGTTTCCCTCTGGGCAGCCTGGTTCGGCTGCCGGTGGACTGGATTCCTGGGATCTGGGTCCAGAGTTCGCCGTCCGAACACTTCTCTTTCCCTGATTCGCCAGCTGGACAATGGGCGGGGAGATCTCCGGAGCCATCTCGGCCATTTTTGGACTCTGCCTGCCATTCACCTCGGGTGTCACTTTTTCTTTTGTTATTAAGGTCACTCGGGTGTAATGTTTTGTCCTGTTGGTGGATTCGTTTTTATAGTGCTGTGTTTTCCATCGCTCATGCTCAGCATTTTACTTTTTGTGCCATGTTTTTAGCCTCGTTTTTTGTATTGTAGAGTTATGTTTTGTTTTCCGTAACACCATGCTCTGCAGTTATCCATTTATTCCAGTCACTTTCATTTCTTTAGGTGACTGGGTATTTATATATTCGTGTGTGTGGGTTTTTCTTTGCCTGCACTCAGTATTTCTTTTTTGTCCTGTTGGTTCATTATAGAGTCATGTGCCTTGTTTTCCGTAACACCATGCTCTATAATTGTCATTTGTTCCAGTCACCCTCACTTTTCTTGGTGACTGTGTGTATGTACTTAAATTAGCACTGTGTATAGGTTCCCCTTTATTTAACCGTACTCAGCATTTTTTGCCCTGTACCTTTTTGGTGGTTCTTTTTTCCTTGCTCTGGGTCACGCATGGTTGGTACTCTCTGGGTAGTATGTAACCGGCGTGCTGACCCAGTTCTTCTCCCCATCTGTACCTGGGTTAATTATTCTGTTTTGTCAGTATTGTATTTGGGTTTTTCTTTCCCGCTACCCTACATTGCCCCATTGGTGTTGTCCTTCCCTTGGCTTCTTCCCCTCCGGTCTGCCTCCCTTCCTCCCACCCTAGGTGGGGGGGGGGGGCTGGGATGTTCCTGGTCGTTCAGGAGCCCGACCTTGAGGGAGGGGCTCTGTCACCATGGGTTGAGATGCCGTCTCGGCACTCAGCCCATGTTTTCCCTCATCCCTGCTTCCCATTGAGCAGCGTCTCAGCTGGCCCCCAGCTGGCAGCATTATGGACGGCTGGGGCCAATTAGTCTTCATCAGCTGGGGCGCTGCCAATGAGGATAAATAGGAGCAGCCTCGATGACTCGGGGCTGCGACATAAACACATTGCTAAGCTGAAGCCCCTTCGTCTGGTGTCAGCTTATACTCCTCTTGCAGCATTCCTGTGTTTGTATCCCGCTGTGAGTATGTACGTCTTGTTACCCCCACGTCCGGTACGAGCTGCTTACCTCTGCGCTGTGCAACCTGTGAGTGTACGTCTGCATGAGTATCTGTGCTCTCCTCATCCCTTCCCCTTTACCCTGAATAAAATATCACGACTCACTGGCTTGCCCCTGGCTCTGATTGCCCGGCTCCCTAGAGCCGGATATGACACCCTGGAGCAGCAGCTGACACCATCATCTCCCAGGAATTCAGGCAAGTGAACTCTTGTTTTTCATTACTAAAAAATGAATATTCTTGCCTGGTTCCTGGAGAGAAAACCCATTCCCTGCAGTCCACTGGGTTTTCTCCGCCTGCTGCAAATAATCCCTCACCTGTCCTCTCCGTGCCTCCTCCTGTTTTTTCCCAGTGCCCGTCAATCCCAGGGCTAAGCCACTGGATGTTGGAGGAGCCCGTGGCCCTGGAGGACCCAGCACCAGTGCCAACGGAGAGCTGACCCCCAGCTGCCATGCCGGATGAGCCACCAGCGTGGGTCACTTCGCCTAGGGGCACCAAGACTGCACACACCACCACGCCTGCTGTGGAGGCCGCCGCAGCAGAGTTACAGCTGGACTTCCAGAGGACTGAGCCCAGAGCATCGTTGCCTGGATCAACGGAGTCCTGGATGGCAGTGGAGCTCGAATTCAGGAAAGTTCCCTTTTCTGTTTCTCTTGCTTGTATATTGGAGGGGTGTTGTCTGGCTCATGAAGGGGGAGAGCCAAGTGCAGCCATCAGCTGCTCCTGAGCTCACCTCGCCGGGCTCTGCCGCTGCCGGTGACCCTGACTCTGTTCTTGTGCTTGTTTTTCCTGATCCTTGTCCCAGGGTCGCCGGGGAAGATCCACCTGAGCCAGAAGTCTCCGTGGGTCCAGGCTCGCTGCCTGAAGCCATCATGGGTTCAGCTCCTCCCACTGAGGTCATCGCGGACACTTCATCCCAGCCCGGGACCTCCATGGGTGCTGCTTCCTCTCGGACTGAGGTCACCGCGGGTGCAGCATCGCTCCTGTCCGGAGCCACTGAGTGTGTGGCATTTCCCCAGTCAGGAGCCAACGAGAGTGCGGCATTGCCCCAGTCCAGAGCCATTGAGGGTGTGGCATTGCCCTTGCCCGGATCCACTGAGGGTGCGGCGTTGCTCCTGCCCGGAGCCACCGAGGATGCAGCATTGCTCCTGCCCAGAGCCATCACGGGTGCTGCAATACTCCAGCCTGGAGCCTCCGTGGGTGCTGCAATGCTCCAGCCCGGAGCCACCGTGGGTGCTACAATGCTCCAGCCCAGAGCCACTGCGGGTGCTGAAGCAGAGCTCCAGCCCGGAGCCACTGCAGGAGCAGCTCTGCTTCAGCCCGGAGCCACTGCAGGTGCAGCTCTGCTTCAGCCCGAAGCCACCACGGGTGTAGCTCTGCTTCAGCCCAAAGCCACTGCGGGTGCAGCTCTGCTTCAGCCCCAGCCCAGGATTACCATGAATGCAACTCAGCCCCAGCCCGGGGCCACCGTGAATGCAACTCAGCCCCAGTCCAGGGCCACCATGGCTGCATCCCGTAAAGTTCCCCTTGGATGGCTGCCCGTTGCTGGGGGATGCCGCCTCCTAGCTCCAGTGACTCATTGGCCTAGGGATGCTGGGAGACCGCTTGAACTGCTCCTGCTGCTTCGCTGATTCTGGGGCATGGGGAGGCCATCGGATGTGTTCCAACACAGATACCGGGGGTCAAGGGACTTGGGAAGACCGCCTGAACTGCTCTGCCCACTGATCAGTCGGGCTTAGAGTTCAGTTTGGCCACCTGATAGACTGAGTGTGATTCATGAGCATTTTCTTTTGGTTTTCTTTTTGTTTTTTGTTCTGGTTTCGGTCCCTCCATTCCTGGGGTCCCCTTCCTTCCCCCCAGGGTGGGTCATTTCTTTGTATGTGGGAGGTTTGTTTTTTCTGGTCTTTTTTGTAATGTTACCCTGGGGTGTCTGGTATCCACCCCTTGAAAGGGGGGGCTCTGTCATGATCCTGAGGCATGCGTTAGAGCGGTGCCCAGTTTCTCTGCCCAGTGAACGTTTTTCTGTTTATTTTCTGTTATCTCTAAGATTATTATGATGTTTTTGAATTCTGTTGTGTTGTATTTTCATGTTTCCGGTTTGTTTATTTTGACAGTGCTGTGCAGCTTCCGGCTGTCACTTCCTTCGGGGCTGTACAGCTGCTGCCCATTGGTTACTCATGGATTACACCTGTCTTTGATTTTGTGTTGGGCATTTAAGAGACGCGACAACCCCCGGCCGTTGTCGTGTCCTTCTTCAACCTTCATCTTGCCCTCTTCTCATCCTGCCATGACCTGCTTTCATGGTTTAAGTCCCGCTGTTGAGGTAAGTTCGTGTGCTCCATTGTGGTGCCTTTTTTCTCTGTCTTTTCTCAGCTGTCGAGCCCCGTAGCTCTCGGGGTCCTCTGGCTGAGCTTCTCCCCTGGTCAGGCGTTCCCTGACTTTGTACCGCTGACATTGAGCCCAGCTCTCCTCCAGCATTTGTGTTATTTCATTTCATTCATTGTGTTTGTATGTGACGTTCTTGTTTGTGTCTTTTGTTAATAAATGTGCAAACCTACAGCAAGCGTTTGGTGTCCTATTTTGTGCCCGTGAAACAGGCATGTTTATGACAAAACTATCGTGTAAACAGAGTAATACAATTATCTTTATCAGTTAAAGGCCATTATTGGTTTATGAGAAGACGGGTTAACACACCTAGTTTATTTGCCCAATAAACCGTTTACTCTGTACATGTAAACACCATAAGCCATTTATTACATTTATCGGTTTACTCCAGTAATTAGTTAACTCGTGATTATGTAAACAGGGTCACTGATGACTGCAAGACCAGTTAAGAGGTTCTTCATCAATCAGTCAAGATTATGATGTATCATTTAATTTTAAAAATTATAATCTCAATCATCAATATTAAATCAGAACAGTTTGAAATATTTCACTCTTCCTGTAATATTGAGAACGCTTATTGAATTATCTTGTAAATCTTCAAAAACTACTTTATTGAAATAATTTTTCTGTTAACACCAATAGCAGTATTCCTATTTAGCTTGTTAACAGCTTGCAAAAATAAAAACTGTTAAAAACCACAATCAATAAAACAATTCATCAACTCATTTTTATTATTGTTATTTCAGTCAAATATCGGTTTTATTTTATTAATTTTGAGTGCTGACTCTCGGTTCCTCCAGGTTCTAGAGGTGTGAATCTTCACTGATCTCACGATTCCATTATGATTCAAGCATTAACGATTCGAATGCAAAACAATTCACGATGCGTCTCTACGTTGCATCTTCATTTTTCTATTTTTTTTTAGATTTCAGCATTTATTGTTGTAATTTATGAAAAGAAAAACATTGAATTGCTGTGTGGATCGAGTAATGAGTATTTGCTTTAATTCAAAGTAAGTAAAGTTTAAACCTGTAAGAGTGAACTGCAACTCATTTTTAATGCAAATGTTTTTCATAGATATCTTCACAAAGCACTGTATAACAAAATAGAATAAAAATAACTAGGTAGAGACACAATAAAAATAGAAATAAAAACAAAGTTTGTATAAATACAAAAACCACGTTAAAACAAAATATTAAAATAATTTAAAAATGAGACCCTTAAACAGCAATTGATTTGAAACAATAGAAGCCCGATTAAACATAAATGTTTTCAGCTGCTTTTTAACATACAGTATATAACTGAAACAGTTGCATACATATGTAATTCAAATTTATACAGTAGGTACATATGTCTCACACACATTAATAGGTCTGATAGTTTATGGAACTAATTTTAGTTTCAGTAGTGGTCGCTGCATAAGCCTACACGTCTATTTATTTCATACACAGCATGATTACATTCAAACCAGCATTGATATTCCACAGTTATCTGGAGAATGAATTAGTTTGAAAATGAGACATACTGGGGGCTGTTAGACCGATGGGCCAGCTGAGATCCGTGACTCTCGCCTGGTTTCTCCCCAGTTACGCTCCCGAGGGATCCCTGATGCGGAGGAACTTTCCATTAACAGACGCCCAGGCAGCGTGACCGCCTCCGGCACCTGTGGAGCCACATCAGTCTGTTCTGGTTCGGGTCTCTCTTCAGCTCTGCTCTGTGCTTGTTTATGCATTATGGCCCTGTATTACCCTGTGATGCTCTGCTCCCTTTCCTTGACAGACCCTCCAAAAAAAAAAGTATTCCACTTTGTGTGGCCGTTGGCTGAATACAAAACGTGACACAAAAACACACAGCCCAACCAAATAAAAAGTACAAGCACACACACAAACACACACATTTAAAAAAACAAAAAGCCCCAAAAAACTTACCAATCTATGAAGCAAAAAATAAAGTGAATTCTTCTGGCTGAACACCAGTCAGAGCAGGTGTGGGAGGGGCCGATATGTGTTTGGAGGGAGAGCTGGGAGGAGGGTGAGACTGTGCTGTGGACAGGGAGAGGAATGCCCCGCCTGTAGAGGGCACCCATTTGCCACAAATCAGCTGAGAAGAAGAAATCTGAATCTTTTTGTTTTTATTTTCCTTATTCTCGTGGGGCCTCTGTCATCCCTCGGCTGGAACATTTGTGTCGCTTCATCTGAGCAGAAGAACGCTTCCCTGGGGAGTGCAGGGATGGGGTCAATCTATCCTTCTACAAGAACAAGGGTGACCGTTGGACCATAGCCAACTATCGCCCCATCATGATGCTTTCCATCCCCAGTAAGGTAATCACCACTGTAATCCTGAGCCACATTTGCCCCCTGCTTCTCGCCAAGCGGCGCCAGCAGCAGGCCAGCTTCACCCCTTGCCGGTCCACAGCAGACTGCATCCTTGCCTTGAGTGCCCTGGCGCAGCAACAGAAGGAGTATTGCCAAACTCTTTATACGGCCTACGTCGACTTCAAAGCTGCCTTCGACTCCCTAGACAGGAATGCCCTCTGGCAACTCCTCCATGGCATTGGAGTCCCATCCAAGTACATCAGCATTCTCCGGGACCTCTACTCCAACACCACATGCAGGATTCGTGCCGAGGGTGACATGTAAGACCCTTTTGTCACCACCTCAGGAGTCCGGGAGGGATGCGTCGCCACACCAAACCACTTTAACGTTGCAGTTGACTTACTGGGTCAAGAACGTGATGGAACGTTGCCCCAGTCTCAGAGTCGACTTCCACTCCCACTTCACAGACCTGTGCTACGCGGATGATGTGGTGCTTTTCACCATGCATATAGACATAATTGCTGAGGCAATGGAGCTGCTTGCAGAGGAAGCATCGCTCCTGGGCCTCACCATCAGCTGGGCAAAGACAAAGATCCAGTTGCTGTCAGATTTCTTGCCACCACCACCACAAGTCATCACCATCAACAACGAGCTGGTTGAGATTGTCAACGACTTTGTCTACTTCGGCTCTAAGATCACCAGCTCCTGCTCGTCAGACCCAGAGATCACTCACCACCTGCAGCTGTCTTGCAGTGCTTTCGGCCACCTTCAGAGAGTCTGGTGGAGCAGGAAGATCTGTACATCCACAAAGTTGTGAATCTTTAACACCTGTGTGATCCCTGTCCTTTACTTGTCCGAAACCAGAACCCTCTCCCCCACAACCACCCACCATCTGGATACATTCCATTGGGCTTGCCTCCGTAACATTTTTGGCATCCGATGGTTCCACCACACCACAAACGATGAGGTTTACAGGAGGGCTGGCTGCCCCATCTCCATCTCCACCGTCATCAGAAGAGGGAGGCTGCGGCTCCTCGGCCACATGGCCAGGTTGGAAGATAGGACACCGGAAAAGCAGGACCTCTCCACCAGCGCTCGTCTCCCCCCTCCCCCCCCCCAGGGCTGGCATCGGCCCCGTGGTTGGCCCAGACTGTCCTGGACGACCCAGGTTGCAATGATAAGACCTCTGGCTGACCTCATCGCCCTAGCCCAAGATCGCCCTGCCTTCAGACGATTGGCCGCAACGGTCACTTAAGTGGCCAGGCGAGGATTAAGTTATGTAAGTAAGTTAAGTCTCATGGCACCCCCTAAAGAATGCCGCCCTGAGTCAACTGCCCATATGGCTAATATCTGAAACCACCACTGCACGGATGCCATATTGGTGCTGATACAAAAAACACAAACACACCATAGATCAGGGGTGTCCAATCATGTGCCATGGAGGGCCAAGACCTTGCAGGCTTTACCTCCAACCAGTGTCTTCAACAGCAGATTCTGCTGAATTTCTTCCCACTGATTGCTGATAAATGAAAACACTTGCTGAAGAGACTGGGTAGAAATGAAAATCTGCAGGGTCTTGGCCCTCCATGGCACATGATTGGACACCCCTGCCATAGACCCACATAGGCATGTAAAGCATTTTCTTCATTTTTGTATTTAATATTACATAAAATAAACAGCACTTGTTGTCAGATAGAATGCTTGAGCATGGTAGAAAATTAAAGGAGTCATTGACTGCACCTTTTCCACATTTTAATAGCTCACACGTGTTAATAAAATCTTTGTGACGTATTTTGTTCACATTTTCTACAGTTTTTTAAATTATTCAAGCAAATTTGTTTTTTATTACCTCCGCCAAGGGAGGACAGAGTTAATGTTTTTAGTGCCGTTGGTTGGTTTGTCTGTTGGTTGGTTGGTTGATTTGTCTGTTAACAACATAACTCAAAAAGTTATGAACGGATTTTGATGAAATGTTCAGGAAAGGTGTGTAATGGCATGGGGATCTTCTTCTTCTGGATGTCTCTTGGGAGCCAAGGAAGACAATGCGTTGTGCCATCAACAGTGGATGTGGATGTGGCTTCGGAGCCAGACATTTGAAGCACACATGCAGTTTCAGGTAGGGCATGGAATACCAGTGGTCAGAGCAGAGGTGGATGCAGCTTGGTGGCGCCAATCCCGCGCAGCTGCAAGGCATTGGTGGCAGTCCTCTCGAAAGAGTTGGCTGCCCTCCTTGTTAGGGCACGCCAGCTGGTTCTGTTGGCTGCTGCAGTCTCAAGCTGTTGGGGCTGAAGGCCAGCCCATTTGATGTTGGCTTTAAGGTTGTCTTTGAACCTCTTCTTTAGGTGACCCTGCTTGCAGCTGCCTCGTGCCAGCTCCCCGTAGAAGAGCTAACGTGGGATTATGGATTATTTCATGCGGATGACATGGCCAGTCCAACGAAGCTGAGCTTGGAGGATCTTTGCTTCGATGCTTGTGGTGTTGGATCTGTTCAGGACTTCTTGGTTAGTTAAGTGGTCCTGCCAGTGTATCCGCATGATTGACTGCTGGGAGTGTGTGTGGAATTGCTCCAGCTTCTTGATGTGCCTGCGGTATATAGTCCAGGTTTCACACCCATACAGCAATGATTTTTTTTTTTTATTACTTATTTTGTACCCGTAGGTAGATTTGTTTTGCAGTCTGGTGACAAGCCACCAGCTGCCAGTCGCTGCGTGCGCAAGCGCCCCATATCCCTAACCTGCATGGTTTTTTTTGGTATGTGGGAGGAAACCGGAGAAATCCCGAGTAAACCCATGCAACGGGGAGAACATGCAAACTCCACACAGATCACTGTTGGTCGGGGGCAGGGATCGAACCCACGATCTCACGATCCCCGCGGTCCCTCAGCCGAGGGTAAACTGTGCTGCCACAGTGCTAACCACTGCGCCACCGTACGACTGCATTGTACACCTTCAGTTTGGTTGAGAGGCAAATGTCTTTATGCTGCAAGACTTTGGTGCGCAGTTTGCCAATTGTTTGACTGGCTTTCTGTATCCTTGCTGTGACCTCCTTGTCCAGCGATGCATCATTAGAGATGGTGGTGCCCAGGTACTTGAAGGTATCAATACTCTTTGGCTGTGTGCCATCAATGGTGATGTTTGGCTCTTGGCGGACACTGTTCAGTGCAGGCTGGAAGAAGACCTCTGTCTTCCCGAGGCTGATTGTCAGACCGAACATCTTGGATGTTATGGAGAACCTATCAACGATTGTCTGTAGGTGGTTCTCTTTGTGGGCCATCAGAGCACAGTCGTCGGCAAACAGGGCTTCTGCTATGAGCCTCTCCAACACCTTTGTTTTTGCAGCAAGACATCACAGATCAAACAGTGAGCCATCCAGGTGATATCTGATGTAGATACCAAGCTCGAGGTCTTTGACAGCATGAAGTAGTACTTGGGTGAAGAAGAGATTAAACAGCACTGGGGCAAAGACGCGGCCTTGTTTTACGCCATTCGTGATGTCAAATCTCTCAGAAGGTTCACCGTTGGAACAATACTTCACCAGTCATGCTGTCATGAAACAGCCTGATGAGCGAGGTGAACTTCGCTGGGCATCCGAGTTTTTGGAGGATGATCCACAATGTGTTTCTGTTGACTGTGTCGAATGCTTTTGTCAGATCAATGAAGACTGCATAGAGGTTCATGTTCTGCTCAAGACATTTCTCTTGAACCTGTCTCACCGCAAAAACCATGTCAACAGTGCTACGATCAGGCCGAAAACCACATTGTGATTCAGGGAGGTTCTTCTCTGAACTGCCAAGATCAGTCTGTTCAGGATGATTCTGGTGAGGATTTTCCCAGCAATGGAAAGCAGGGGTATACCCCTGTACTTCCCGCAGTCTGCTCTGGAGCCTTTGTTCTTGTACAGGGCAACTATTATTGCATCATGGAGTTCAGCTGGCATTTCTTCCTCTTCCCATATACTGGTAAGAACACTGTGAAATGCCTGAAGAGCCTTTTCACTAAGTTCCTTGTATACTTCTGCAGGGATACCATCCCTGCCGGGTGCCTTATCACAGCTCATCTGTTTGATGGCTTTCTTGACTTCATCCAGGGATGGAGGGTCATCAAGATTTTCAGTGACTGTTTGTTGTGGAACTTGGTCCAGTGCAGCCTGGTTAACTGTGGATGGACGGTTCAGAAGTTGGCTGAAGTGTTCTCTCCATCTGTTGTTGATGGCAGCTTTGTCCTTGATGAGCGTGGCTCCATCTGCAGACAGCAAGGGGGCAGGGCCAGATTTTGAGGGACCAAACACTGTCTTGATAGAGCTGAAAAACTGCTTTGAGTTGTTGGTATCAGCGAAGCATTGTCAGGATCTGGTATGCATCCAGGTAGTCTTGTACTGTATCTGTTGGCCATTCTGAACACTGTGTTCATGATGACGAGGTCATACTCTGCACACTTACTCAACAGTAAGAGGCCATTGTTGTTCATCTTGCCAACACCTTGTCTGCCAAGTATCCCTTCCCAGCGAGCATGATCGCTGCCAACTTGGGCATTAAAGTCTCCGAGCAGGATGAGCTTGTCGTTGGCAGGAATGGAGTTCAATAAGGAACAAAGGTCGGCGTAGAACTGCTCAACTGTCTCATTTGAGCTTGCTAGGGTTGGTGCATATGCGCTAACGATGGTTGCATGGCACATGGCTGAGTGGTATGCATAGCTTCATGAGCCTCTCATTGATTCCAATGGGTAAGTCTGGGAGTTGTTTCATCAAACTGGTTTTGACAGCCAGGCCAACTCTGTGAATCCTATCCTCAGTCTGTGCCACTCCAAAAGAACGTGTAGTCACTGGTGGGTCCTGTGATGGAGCCTTCCTCTGCAAGTCTAGTCTCACTTAGGGCTGCAATATCAATGTTGTAACGTGATAGCTCTTTGGCAACCAAGGCTGTTCACTTTTGGGGTCTTGCTGTGTCATCACTGTCCACGAGGGTATGGACATTCCATGCTCCTAAGAGAAGCTTTTTTTCTGTTCTGTTGTCTTCAACTGCATGAGTAGGTGATCTGCCAGCTGGTATAGGGCAGACAATGTCTAGGCCACCTTTTCTAGGCCCCTCCCATACTTGGGTGAGTAGTGCTATCCCTATATAGGGCTGTTCAGTCACCCTGGATGCTGACGGACTCCTCTGCTGCCCAAGGTACAGAGAAGAACAACCCCTCGTCTGAGAGCCACCTGCATGCAGGATCACGACTGCAACTGCCAGTGGTCACCTCCACCTGTTGTTTTGTCATTCCCCCATTGCCGCAGGACTTGATGAAGATGGAAACACAATGCACAACTCTCTCGCACAACTCTCTCTTGTAGTGGAAAAGCCGTTGCACATGGATGATCCCACTCTCTCAACCTTGGAAGTCCAGGTCCAGTGGCATGGAAAAAAAAAGCTTTACGTCTGGGGACTTCTTTGGCTGCAGTGGATGGCCAGGTCTTCTTTTGCGCTCTGACGTGCCCTTCGCAATCCACAGTGCATTGCTGCAGTGCCTTTTCAGCCATTGAATCCTAATGGATTTCATCTGCCTGGTCCGCCAAAACAGTCTTCACATGCAGGATGAGCAAGTCCCTAACTCACCGGGTGTTTCAGACCCGTCGGCTACCCTCACCAGGTTTAGCCGGCCAGTGGAAGCTGTTGCCCGGGGTGTGGCCTCTGTAGCATGCAGACAGCTTTGAGGAGCCACTGGTGAGAGCTGGGTGCCAGGTGGGGACCAAAGCGGGCAGCCTATTCCAAAGAGCACCACACATCCTCCCGTCAGGAGTACTACCCCTCCCTGACACCCCATACACCCCTGTGAACTGATTTTGATGAAATTTTTAGGAAAGGTGTGTAATGGCATGGGGATCAGATGATTAGATTTTGGTGGTGATTCCTTGTCAGATTCTTTGTCAGTAAACTGTAATGGAGAGGAGAGGAGGAAAAAAAAACAAACAAAAACTGACCTGAAAGATTCAGTAAACCAAAATGTTGATTTAAGGTGGAATAGCCCACCCCCAATGTATGGTCAATACAGTTATGACAGTTTTGTTATTATTATTATTATTATTATTATTAATATGTAGTCATATAATGTAGTCCTATTGTTTTTGCTGTGTTTTCTCTATCTGTTAATAATAATAATAATAATAATAATAATAATAATAATAACTTAACTTACTTAATCTTAATCCTCGCCTGGCCAATTAACCCCTTGCACTCTGGTCAATTTCCCTAAAAACGCCAAAAAATAATGTACCCAAAGTAAATCAAAAGCTGTTCTTCAACCCTTTGCAGCATCTTCATGGGGTTGGTCTCATTTAAAAGAAAACACTTTGAATTTTTTGGCAAAACAGTCATAATCTCTCTAAGTGCTCCTGCCACTGAGTAACAGTCATCTAAACATACTGAACTTGAAGAAAATAAATTTCACCTGGGTGTTTTTTTGGATACAAATGCTTGCAAATAACACACAGCTGTCAGATCCGGGCTGGAAAATGCAACAGAAATGTAGAACCAAGTGCTATCCAGCTGAGGTCAAAATTTTGTAACAATACCACAAAAAATGAATATATTACACAGCTTTGTTCTTAGGTTGTTCCCAGGCATTTTTGAACTGTGCCAAATTGTGCCAAATGGCACAGTTTGGAAAAACGTCTGTAACTTTTGAATGATTCAATATAGAAGCTTCATCTTGGGCTCTAATGAAAGGTGACACTCAGGGCTCTGTGTGTGTGTGTGGGGGGGGTTGTTTATTCATTCATTCATGAATGAATGAACAAACAAGCCCCCACACACAAAGAAGCATGCCACGTAAAAAATGTGTGGCTTTTTTTTACAAGAAAAAATAACCTACTGTAATGTAAAATATGAAATTTAATAAATATGATCAGGTATGAATTATTTAATTTATATTGATGTATTGGAATCTGAGATCAAATCTCCTTTCATATACATCAGAAAAGTTAATAACACTCGTGGGGCACCAGCTTCTATCTCTAAGAAGCAATTTAATCTTTAATTTCACTTTATACCTGTTTAATCACTCAATAAATTAATTAATAATCAGTCTCAAAAATTTTTTTCTCGTGAATTCGATACCTGTGCTTGAAACAGACTCAGAATGAAATAAATGCTTAACTTCTCTCATTTTCACATATTTATTAAACAAAATGATTAACAGACATTGCAGTAATTTCATTAATCATAAAATCAATCTTGTAAATGATAGATTAACAATGTCAATATTTTCGGAACCAGGGTTAAACTGAGAAATGAATTTCTATCAGTTTGAGTTAACAGATTATGGAAACAACGCAAATTTATGGAGAAAGTTTACTAATTATATGAAAAGTCCTGGATTAATCTTAAGAAAATAAAAATGGAATTTTAACGAAAAGAAGAGTTATGTTAAGGGCTTCTTAATTTGCATCTGATTAGATATATAAATTATTACCGAACCTCAGACGTTTAATTCAGCAGATGAATTAAAGTTTGCAGCTCACGTGATTCCTCGCTTGGAGTTTTCCCGTTGATCTGGTCAACGTTCTTTCATCGTCCTCGTGAAGTTTTGATGTGTTGTTCAGGGGCAAAACCCAGAATATTTGTCCCGCAGATATTCTGGACGATGAATGAGATCGGATGTTTGATCTCAATGGTTGAAATCCTGCAGAAGCACGCTGATTCCTCAGCTGCACGTGATGTGGGAGCTGCGTCTTCTCAGAGGCCTTCGATAATAATTAATTAAAGATATCTAATCCGATCTCAAATTAAAGAGTTTCGGACTTTAGATAAAAATAATAGCTTCTGGTGTGTGATTGGTCAAGAAAAATAGTATAAAAATAAAGTCAAGATTAAAACTTAAATTAAAATTAAACAAACGGTGATTTTACAGAAAGTTTAACAAAGAAAAAGAGATAAATAAAAATTGGAGTTTAACTCCGATTAAGAATTGAGCTCAAAGAAATAGGAATTCCTAGGCATTTAAGAGAAAAAGAAAAAGACATCAAAATACAAGGTTACATAAACAAATTACGAGTTATCTGCTCTGTGTTCAGAAAAGCCACACGTGGTAGAAGTCTTTGTTCTTCCTTGCTGTGTGTAGACAATAGACAAAAGAGCGAGACGAACGAAAGAGAGAGCCGAAAGAGTGAAGAGTCAAAAGAGATCGGTGAAAGAGAACGAAGCAGGGGCCTCCCTCCTTTTATAAGCTCTGTTGAGCTTTCGCGGGCTTCCGGGTTGACCCTAATCTCAGCCAACGAGCGTCCTTCGTGGGCGGGCTTGATGAACTTTAGTCCAATAACAAACAGTCTATTGTCTGGAGCTTTTGGGAAAGAGTTGTCATGCAGAGATTGGCTGCTGGAGTCACATGGTTTTAGAGGCAAATTTTTGATACACACTGAAATGTGCTTTATACCCTTATGTATTAAACTAAGTTAACTTTAGTATATCTTATAAGCAGTGCTTCTAAATCAACATGCAGGAATAAACATTCATTTAAACATTTTTAACATGCATATATATAAAATCACAGATTAATGCATTTCACACATATTATTGATTTTCCACATTAAAAACATCAGAGTCCATTTGCTTTTCATAGTCCTGAAAAGAAGAGAAGGTTTAGAATTGAGTTTGTAATAATGTACTTTAAAGTTCATTGGTTAAATCCAGCAGAGATCAAATCCAGCATGTCCCAGAGTTTAAGGAAATTTTATTGAGCTGTGGATCGGTGTGGCAATGAGGCTCCATGTCTGTTCCATGTTTATGGGGGCAATAAAGGGTCAAAACAGGAAATGCATTAGTTGAATTCTTTAGACTGGTTTTAACAAAGGAATGGGATTTCAGCTGTGGCCTGGGAGAAAATCTATTCTTGACTGTCTTACTCCTGGGTGAAACAAAATGTCTTTAAGCAGAAGAATAATTATTGCTGAGCCAAAGTGAGATGATGCTACACTACAGTGCACTAAAAATTATACTAAAATATCTGTAATGTAGAGGATAACAACTCCCCCCCCCGACCCCCCGCTACAGAGGACGGACATCGTCCATCGCCACATGACGGACCGCGGCGCACGCCGTGGTCTACTACGCACAGTTGTGCTAAAATATCTGCAATAATATCTGCAATCCGCTACAGAAGAGTAGCGGGGGGGGGGCGGGGGGAGTTCACGGTCCGGATGCGGTGCACGGACTGGACCCGTGTGCCGTGGTCTTCATGTTGCGATGACGCACAGTTGTAATTTACCGATCAGTCAAAAGTCATTTTGACTACAATTTTCAGGGATAAAGAATAATTTAGCTTATAACACTTACCTGTCCACAACAGCAGTGTCGCTGGCGAACTTCTCTTCCTCATTGTCAGACGAACATGACACTGGTCCGCTTGTTACGGACTCGTGGTTCTGGTCACGCGACCCGGTCAAACCATAATTCCATTATTGCCATTTTGCGCTTCCATGATTGCGGTTTTGGCAAACGATTTTTCAAAACAAATAAGAACAGTAGTAAGAAAAAAAGACTGACGAACGCGTGTGTGTCATCCAGCGGCTTACACAAAACAGATTTTGCAAGGGACGCACGCTTTCAAACTTCTGTGCTTCAATTGGCTGGCTGTATTCGCAGCCATTGGTAGGCGGGTCCTTCTTGCTAGGTTTTCAGTCATTGGTTCTTCAAGGTTTCAGAAACCCAATTCAAGGCTCTTATTAGTCGAATGAGAGGTCAATCACATCTAAACCAATCAAAGCACTCCTTTGGCTTTCTGTTCGCGGCTGTGTCTGTAGTGGAAGAACGGAAATGCAGCTTTTTTTTCCAATGTGCACTAGGACGCACATCCTAGGGCGCACGAGGGCACCCAGAGACGTGCCCGCCCACGGTACACCGGAGTGCAAGAGGTTAAGTGACCATTGCGGCCAATCGTCTGAAGGCAGGGCGATCTTGGGCTAGCGCGATGAGGTCATCCAGAGGTCTTATCATTGCAACCTGGGTCGTCCAGGACAGTCTGGGTCAACCTCGGGGGCGATGCCAGCCCTGGGGGGGGGGGCAGACAAGTGCTGGCAGAGAGGGCCTGCTTGCCCAGTGTCCCGTCTTTCAGCCTGGCCATGTGGCCGAGGAGAAGCAGCCTCCTTCTTCTGATGATGGTGGAGATGGGGATAGGACAGCCAGCCCAGCTGTAGACCTCATCGTTCGTGGTGTGGTGGAACCATCGGATGCGGAGGATGTTACGGAGACAGGTCCGATGGAATGTATCCAGATGGTGGGTGGTTATGGAGAAGATGGTCGAGGTCTTGGACTCGTAAAGGAGGACAGGGATCACACAGGTGTTAAAGATTCACAACTGTGGACGTGCGTATCTTTCCGCACAATAATAATAAAAATAAAAATAATAATAATTGATTACATTTATATAGCGCCTTGCATTCAGATTTTCAGGAAAGGTGTGTAATGGCACATTGAACACATGATTAGATTTTGATGATGATCTCAAAATGCATACCTCCGCCAAGGCTCTTATCTTCTCAGAGTTTTAGCAACAATACTCCAAAACTACTGGATGGATTTGGATGAAATTTTCACCAGAGGTGGCCTTTAGCCCAAAGATGAACTCCTTAGATGTTGGAGGTGATCCATGAGTGCATTCCTCCACCAAGGCCCTATCTCGCAATGTACAGATGGATGGTGATATGGATGGACAAAGGAGTATGATTCCATAACAAATTGCTAGCACCGCACACTGGACGATCGCCACAATCTGACGCGAGCTACCAAACCAAGGGATCTCAAAGGGCAGTGTGGCTCTGTAAGACTCCGCTCTCTACTCTCACAGCCAGCTGAAAGCTGGAGCAACTATGTTGTCTGCAAGAGCAGAGTGGATCCACGGAGGATCCTGATTCCGCAGCGGATCGCACGTACCCGTGTTATGCCAAGAGCGTCCCTGCCAATCCGGGGGAGTTGTCAGCATAACAGAGGCCAGTTAGCCCTGGTCCTGGGCCATAAAAGTGATCGGTGAGTCGGGGCGGGCGATCCGCCGCGGGATCAACGATGAAACCACTCGGACAAGGGCCAGAGTGAACCAAGTGGTAACAGAGATGCTATTAGGGTGACTAAGATCTGAAGAAAGTAACAATATAAGCTGCACTTACAGCCAGCATCTTGGTACCAGTGTTAGCTTGTGGGCTAATAGCTCATGGACTAATAGGCTACCTTTAGCCACCGCTTCAGTCTACATGATGGACAAAATTTTGGGCTAATTATGTGACCAGTTAACACATTTCAGACAGTTAAAACCTACCAACACACCATTTTTAAATCAGTGACCCCTTTAAGGAAAAAAAAAGATGCTCAGTTATTAATGCAACGTTATTAATTGATTTAAACACTGATGTGACTGTTTTCAGCCCCCAATCCAACATTTCAAGATTGTCTGTATGCAAGTGATTTTTGTTTATGAGGCAAGGACTGACAAAGTACAAAATCAAGTGTTAACTTAATTTTCATAAACACTTACCAGTCAAAAGACAATCCGTTCCCTTTTGCTAAAACATTTTTACAAGTGGCATGTACACATTCAGGTTCCATTCTCCCACTTAACACAACAAAAAACATAAAATCAACCTTGAATCTTGACATTTTCATTAAAATTTGTCTTCATTATGTTCATTATGTTCATTATGATCTTCATTATGTTAAAAACCCTGCTGACTAACCGAAGGTTCAGAGTCCACCTCAGTCAGAACACAAGTGCATGGAGAATGCAGAAAAACGGACTCCCACAAGGCTCAGTTCTAGCTCCAACTCTGTTCAACCTCTACATAAACGACCTGCCTACTACAAAATCCCGCAAATTCATCTATGCAGACGACATCTGTTTGGCATTCCAAGCACCAGACTTTGAACCACTGGAATGGGTGCTCACGGAAGATCTTGCCAAACTGGACCAGTTCTGCAAAATCTGGCGCCTAAAACCAAGCCCAGCAAAAACCGTCTCCAGTGTATTCCATCTCCACAATGCAAAAGCTGCCAGAGAACTAAACATCCACCTGAGCGGACTCAAGCTTAAGCATGCCCCAAATCCAACTTATCTTGGAGTGACCCTTGATAGGACCTTATCCTTCAAGGAACATCTAAAGGGGACGGCTGCTAAGGTGAAGGTACGAAACAACCTGCTCTGCAAGCTCGCTGGTGCAAAATGGGGGGCGGCAGTCTCCACCCTGCGCACCTCAGCACTGGCCCTTTCATACTCTGTAGCAGAATATTGTGCCCCTGTCTGGTCCAGGTCATCTTACACACACCATGTAGACACCCAGCTCAACTCAACCATGAGAACTATAACTGGAACAATCCGCTCAACACCACTCCCCTGGCTCTCTGTACTGTCAAACATAGCCCCTCCACACATCCGGCGAGCAGCATTAACTCAAAGGATGCTCCAAAAAGTTAAAGATTCTCCTCACTTACCAATCCATGCAGATATCTACACCCCACCCACTGCCCGACTTTCATCCAGACGGCCGATTTGGAAAAACCCTCCCCCAGCTGACTTTACCATCCAGACAGCTTGGCAAGAGGAATGGGAGACCAAGGAGGTCCCAAACAAACAGCTGGTGATAAACCCCAACCAACAGGTCCCGGGCACCAACCTCCCAAGGAGACAGTGGTCTACACTCAATCGCTTCAGGACTGGACATGGCCCCTGCTTGGCCAGCCTTCACAGATGGGGCAGTAGCCCTAGCCCACTGTGCGCATGTGGAGAGAAGCAAACAATGGAACACATCATAGAGGCTTGCCCGCTCCAAAGACTGGAAGGAGGATTACACACCCTCCATACAGCAAACCAGGAGGCAACTGCTTGGCTTAAGGACTTTGCATTCACTAAATAAATATTACTTATTATAACTTAAAAAGTTCCAGCTTACTTTTATGATAACAATAAATACAGCAAACCATTATTTGGATGTCCTTGTCCAGGTTGGGATGGAAACAGGACTCAAGTGCAGGCAGGATACGGTGCAAAATGATCATTTATTAAACAAAACTTCAAACACAAATAAATGACAACACATGGGCTAAAAACAAGAACCAAAACACAACAAAGACACAGGCAAGGCAAGGCTATGGACATAAAAAACTCATGGACTGGACTGACTAGAACATCACGGGACACAGGCAAGGAACATTAATGCTGCCACAAGAGACTGGGGCTGACATAGACTTAAAGAGATGAGGGGCAATCAAAACAATACAGAACAGCTGGGAACAATCAGGAGCAATCAGAGACAGCAGGGAAGCGGCTACAGGTACAGGAAGTGTGAGGGACTGAGACAAAAGGGTAACCAGGAACATACGAGACATGAACCAGAACCAAATATTACTGACAAGGACAAGAATACAACAGAGACCATGACAATGATAACAAACATGCAGGACAAAGGACAAGGCAGAGATACTAAATGTAGAACATAACTAGAACCATGATAATAATACTAATAAACATAATGTGAAAAGCAATACTAAACTACGGCATGAATAAATACAAAACAAGAACACAATGATACTGATAACAACCAAAGAATCACAAAAAACAGACTCAAAACATGAACATAGTCCACAGACCATGCCAAGACCCTGACAGTCCCATTATCATAATGCAGCAAAGGCTGTCAAGAGAACTTCATCTCGTACCAATATGGCACCCAAATTTGCCTTCAAAATGTTATCCACTCTAGTCTATTCGAGCTCTATGAGTTTAATGACCTTAATAAATTAAATATAGGTGTTTCTCAATAAATTAGAATATCATCGAAAAGTTAATTTATTTCAGTAATGCAATTCAAAAAGTGAAACTCAGAATATATAGATCCATTACACACAGAGTGATATATTTCAAGTCTTTATTACTTTTAATTTTGATGGCTATGACTTACAGCTAATGAAAACCCCAAATTCAGTTTCTCAGAAAATAAAAATATTACATAAGACCAATAAGAAAAAATGCATTTTTAATAGAAGCGTTGGCCGACTGAATAGTATGTCCATGTGTACACTCAATACTTGGTTGGGGCTCCTTTTGCATGAAATACTGCCTCATTGCGGTGTGGCATGGAGGTGATCAGCTTGTGACACTGCTGAGGTGTTACGGAAGCCCAGGTTGGTTGCTAAATTAACTTTTCAATGATATTTTAATTTACTGAGATGGACCTGAATTTAAAGATGAAAAATTGAGACTCTGAACTGGGCTCTGTACTGATGGAGTAGCTGACATGGTCAGGTGCACCAAAGGCTTCATTAGCAGAGTGAAAGAGACACCCAGATGCTGTTGTTACACACTTAAAAAGTGAACAAAACATCCTTCAACCAAATTTGGCGGCACAACAGCTCCATTGACATCCATAGTCAACAGTGTTTTCTTAGCCAATGCCGTGTCAAGCCTGAGAACATCATGGTAACTCATCACGTAACCAGCTCAATGAAACATCTCTACAAGTTCCTTTGAACGTGTTGCTTGGTGAAGAGCACTTCCCAGTCCAATATGTTTCATAGTGTGAACTTTTTCCCCACTAGCAGCATAGATGAGATCCTGGGCAATGCTAAGTATTCTGGTTTGATGGGACGAGTCATGCATGTTATTGCTATCACTGTTTATTTCATCCTCCAACTGCTGTTGTCCTCCCAATAGGAGATTGAGGAACATGTACAAACTTTCTGGCACATGATCTATTGATGTGTTCTCACTGATGTCAATTCCTTCAGAATGAGGATGTGACGATATATCACCATGGATGCGTAGTGCAACGTGAACCATAGAGAGAAATGAGTCATCCCTTTGATGCTTAGATGTGGGAATGGTGAGTTCTGCGCTATCATCCTTCACCATGGCAGATAAAGGGATATGCCGGAACTTCTTTGGCACAAGTAAAGTTCTGGGCTCTGTGCACGCCTTGTCATGCAGGACTATCAGTTCATACACACCATCCATACATTGGTGGTGAAAAGTTGTGCAAAGATCTACTAGACCTTTTCAACAGATGCTTACTTGCTGGTACTGTGCCCCAAGACTTTTGAGATGCTTTAATTGTCACCATCTACAAGAGAAAGGGCAACCGTGCAGAGTGCGGAAACCATCGGGGAATAAATATCACTTCTGGCCACAGCTGGCAAAGTCCTTGCCAAGATTCTCTTAAACAGACTGAAAATCATTTCGGAAGAAGTTCTCCCTGAATGTCAGTGTGGATTTCGGGTTGGCCGTTCCACTGTTGACATGATATTCACTTTACGGCAGCTCCAAGAGAAAGCGGCAGAGCAGCACCATCAATTGTATGCTGTCTTTGTTGACTTCACAAAGGCATTTGGCACCGTTGACCGCACAACCCTCTAGGAGGTCGTCGAAACCTACGGATGCCCTGACAAGCTTATTAACATCATCAAACAGTTCCACTATGGAATGAAGGCACAAGTCTCAGTCGGCGGTGAACCCAGTGATGCCTTTGTGGTCAACCACGGCGTGAAGCAAGGGTGTGTACTAGCACCAACTCTTTTCTCCCTCTACCTCACAGTTGTGTTGGACACTATAAACGAAGGGCTCAACAAGCGTGTGTTCCTCCGCACAAGGACAGATGGCAAACTGTTCAACCTTGCCCAGCTTCATGCCCACACAAAAAGACAGGAGATGTGCATCAGAGAACTGCTCTATGCTGATGACTTCACTCTTGTGGCCAGTAACACAGTTGGTATACAGCAGATTGTGGATCATTTCTCCTGTGCAGCTGATATGTTTGGCCTAAAGGTCAATATATCCAAGACCGAGCGGCTCTACCAGCCTCCTCCAATGTCCACTGAACTGCCAGAAACGATTACAGTCCATGAATAACCACTGAAGACAACCGAGTCTTTCACTTACCTGGGCAGCACCGTTACAAACACCGACTCTGCAGATTTGGAAGTGGAAAGGAGGATCCAGTCTACCACAAAGGCCTATGGTGTGCTACACAAGAGACTTTGGAGTTGTCATGACATCAGCACGAAAACCAAAGTGAAGGTTTATTCAGCTGCAGTTCTTTCTTGCCTGCTCTGTTCCATCGAGTGCATCACTCTTTACTGCAGACATATCAGGGTCCTGACAAGACTCCAGCTTCGCCACCTACGCTCCATCCTCAACATCAAGTGGCAAGACCGTATCCCAGATGTTGAGGTACTGCGCTGTGCACACAGTCAGTGTTGAAGCCCTAATAACTGTGTCACAGCTTCACTGGGCAGAGCACGTATGTCGGATGGCCAACAGCAGACTGCTAAAAGCTGTGTTCTTTTCGGAACTGAGCCAAGGAAAAAGGAGCCATGGAGGACAAAAACTGCATTTCAAAGATGTCTTAAAGTGGCATATGAAGAGAACTGGCATCCCCCATGCTACCTGGGAGGAAGAAGCACTCCGGAGAGTCAAATGGCGAGGACCGTTAAGGAAAGCCACGTCAGCCATAGAACAGCAACGCCAGCAAGAATATCAGCGTGCACATGACCAACGACACTCGGCAGCTAATCCAAGCATTTTCTGTTGCACCAGTTGTCAGCGTTTCTGCAGATCCCAAGTGGGTCTGGCTGCCCACACGAGAGCCTGCTTGAAATAGACTTCAACTCAAACACAAGACAGTCATCTTTGGCAATGAAGGATCCTCCAACCATTGTTGTCCTCCCAATAGGAGATTGAGGAACATGTACAGACTTTCTGGCACATGATCTATTGCTGTGTTCTCACTGATGTCAATTCCTTCAGGATGGGGATGTGATAATATATCACCATGGATGCATAGTGCAACATGAACCATGGAGAGAAATGAGTCATCCCTTTGATGCTTAGATGTGGGAATAGTGAGTTGTGCACTATCATCCTTCACCATGGCAGATAAAGGGATATGCCAGAACTTCTTTGGCACAAGTAAAGTTCTGGGCTCTGTGCGTGCCTTGTCATGCAGGACTATCAGTTCATACACACCATCCATGCATTCAGCTAGCTTATCTCTGAATGTGCTCCTTCGACTCATAAATGATGATGGAATGGTGATGCCTCCTTCATTGGTGAGGGTGCAGTATCTTTTCTATACAGTACATCAGTGAGCTCAAAAATATTAGCATGTGCTGCCAGTTGCTCAAGTTCTTGACAAAGCCAGATCAACACTAAATCACTGGTGTTACCTGAAGATTTACTTATTCTGTCAGTGCAACGTTTGAACCTTGGATGGAATATGGGTGGGCAATATAAGCTGCGGCTTCAGCCATCACCCATTTCGGATAACTCACGTGGAATTGTATAGTAGAAGGAGTCTTTGTCTAATTTGACCTTGTTGTTATATTATACAGTTTCTTTTAACCTGTAATGTACTATCCGAAATAAATAAAATTCATTCATTCATTCATTCATTCAAAATTGAAAAATTCAAAATGGCCACCACCGACACTGGGAAAATTAGTTGTAGGCATATCTTTGGAACCAGTCATGATAGGAACATAAATAAAACATGTATTCCTATGTTTTCAGGTACAAGGAATCCATTGGGGCCATTATTGAGAGTTCACAATGTTGGAAAATCAAGATAGTGGCAATATTGGGGCAAAATGCAATGAACACAACAATGAAAAAATTAAATGTTTACAAATAGCACGAATACTTTCAGTTCTGTAAATATAATAATTATTAATGTTAAAGAATGAATTACATAATGTTAAATCTATAGGCATTTGCAGCAATAAGATTTTACTAGTAAATTCCATATGTATGTGACATGGTTGGATAACAAACAACTCCATCATCAGTGGTGTTTTTGTGTCCAAACAATTGTGTTATTTTCTGAGGTTAATTTGATTGCCAGTTACTATGATTGCTTCCAAAAAAAACCTCAGTAATTAATATGCCATTATCTAGTTGGATGACAGTGATATAGGTTGGGGTGTGGTCATATGTTCTTGCATATTCAGTCATGTATTCAGCATAATTTGCATAACCAAAACACATTCCTAATTTCTGCTTCATTGTTTGTACTTGCAGGATCATGGGCTTTTTAACATTTAACAATAGACATTTATGAATCAAGAAAATGGGGAGTCATGGTGGATTATGGGAAATGTATAATATGCCAAGAAGACAAACAAAAAAACCACAAAAACTTGTTACACCTACATCTGATGGCCTAAAGACAATCAATAATGCAAGACAGATCTGAATGAAATAAAGGAATGATAGTTTCAGATCTGCAGGTGATCGACTCACTGATGTGTTAGATACACATCCTTTTTCATCAACAGTGTGTCACAATAGTTGTCTTGCGTCCTATACAAGTACTTACAAACTCCATCCATCCATCCATCCATCCAGCCATCCATCCAGCCATCCATCTTCTACCGCTTTTCCGGAGGTCTGAGACACGGAGGCAGCAGTTCAAGCAGAGAAGCCCAGATTTCCCTCTCCCCAGCCACCTGTTCCAGCTCTTCAGAGAGGATACCAAGGCATTCCCAGACCGACTGGAAGATGTAGTCTCTCCAGTGAGTCCTAAGTCTGCCCCTGGGTCTCCTTCCAGTGGGATGTGCCCAGAACACCTCAAGTGGGAGGCGTCCAGGAGGCATCCTGATCAGATGGCCATACAATCTCAACTGGCTCCTTTCAATGTGGAGGAGCAGCGGTTCTTTTCTGAGCCTCTCCCGGATGACTGAGCTCCTCATCCTATTTCTAAGGGTGAGTCCAGCAATCCTATGAAGAAAGCTTATTTCAGCCGCTTGTATCCGCGATCTCATTCTTTTGGTCATTACCCAAAGCTTGTGACCATAGGTGAGGGTAGGAATGTAGACTGACCGGTAAATCGACAGCTTTGCCTTAGAGCTTAGCTCCCTCTTCACCACAATTGACTGGTATAATGTCCGCATCACTACTGATGCTGCTCCGATCTGTCTGTCAGTCTCTCGCTCCATTCTCCCCTCCCTTGTGAATAAGACCTCGAGATACTTAAACTCCTCCACTTACAAACTCAATAAACTAAAAGCTGCAAATATGGCACTCGATCAGCCCAGTTTGTCAGCAACTTCAGCACCTGCTGAACCAAAAACAGTCTGTCTGCGAAGCAAGGCCATTAAAATCAACTGGAACTTGTGTACTGTATATTCTGCCAAAAAGAAACTAAAGAGAAAGTCCATCTCATACAAGAAAAACCAGTAAACAAATGGATACCTTTTATATAATTAATATGTGGCTTCCAACACAGTTTGTTATCAATTATTACTCCAAGGAATTTAGTTTCGGATACCCTTTCAATCTCTACACCATTTACACTGAGTTTGGGTACTGGGTAGTTGTGATGGTTGTTAAAGACTATAAATTTTGTCTTGCTTAAATTGAGCGTTAATTTGTTTGAATCAAACCACAGTTTCACCTTTCCTAATTCCTTTCCGAGTGTATCCAGAAGTTCCAAATTGTTTCCACTGCATAGCAGATTAGTGTCATCAGCAAACAATATTAAGTCCATTTTTTCTGAAACTTTACATATATCATTTATATACATATTGAATAATAATGGTCCCAAAACTGAACCCTGTGGGACTCCACAGGTGACCTTCAGTAACTCTGAGTTTTTGCTGCTTTTGTGGGGTAATGGCTGAAAATACAGCTGGGCAAACCCTCTTTATCAATTTAGAATATAAAATATGCCTAGAAAAGATGTTTGCCAGCCATAAACATGAAATGCCTCCACCAATATTTTCTGAAAATTGACCTAGGCTATACCAGCAGACCTAGCTCCTGTGTTGGATGATGTTGTTCGGATGGTAAACTTTGTAAAGGCAAGACCCCTGAAAAGCCACATGTTTGCATCTTTATATGAGGAAATAGAAGTGGAGCATAAAATGTTATTGCTCCATACTGAAGTCCAGTGGTTGTCGTGCAGCAAGGTGCTGGCCTGCGTATAAAAGCTTTTTGCATTTTGACATTTTTACTTTTGGTTTGTGGGATTCCCCGAGATTTTTTTTTTTTTTCAATGTAAAAAAAAGGGTTTCTTGGCTCTAAAAAGGTTGAAAACCACTTGTGTAATGGATGGAAATGGAAACATGAAAAAGTTTTGATGAAGTCAAATGAATTAATCTGCTAATATCAAATTTAGAGGTGAAAAAATGTAGAAAGATGGTGATAAACATCTTGATGTGGATGGTGCCCAAATTTTGGGAACAGGCAAGAGGAGAGACTTTGACTACTGCTGTGTGTTTGTCTTTGCCAAAATGAATCAATCTCCTTGCATCAACATTTGATGTAATTCCTAATTAAATTAATTTGAGTTATGGGTTTTTTGACCTGGTGACTCATTGTTTTGTGCCTGTTAATCTTTAGTATGTATGTCCACAAGTCCCAAAGAACAACTGTAATAGTTTTTTTGCTTTTTGGGGGGACAGCAGTCTAAACCAGAGAAGCCCTGCTGCCCACTTCACAAAGCACTCTTGATCCTAATGATCCCTCCTGCTGGTGCTGAGCCCACTGGAAGGCAGACCCATGTGGCTCAGGTGTGGTACACACGGCAACATTTCTGTTTAGACCCGGAGAGAAACATCTGCATGTACACTACACATCACAGAAGCAACCACACGTGCACATGGATCCAATCTCTATTTGCACTTTGGGAGGTCTGGGTCTATCTTTTGTCACTATTTGCACTACGGGTTGCATTACTGTACATAGACTGCGGTTGTTTTTTTCCAGCCTTATTCCTTTTTCTTTTTTATATTGTGCATACCACTGAAGAGAGAGAGAAACACAATTTCAATTCTCCTGTATGTCCTGTATGTATATAGTGTGGAGAGAGAAATAATCGGACGAAGTGGTGCAGAGCAGAGCATCTCTCCCTCACATTCACAAGAACCACAAGCATCCTCAAGCAGGTCGCAGGCACCTCTCCTTTTATAACATACCACTCTTTCTGCGGCCTGGGGTGCTGCATTAACATAAATACATTTGCCATTTCCCTTTGTCACTGTTCGCATCAACACACAAATCCCCCCATGACTAGTCCCCTTCAGTCTGAGTGGAAACATAGTGAGTGGAAACATACTGAGTGGGTTATGGACACTATGTCCATAGCGGCTGTAACGGGAGGTTGGCGGCTCCGAGGCGCTGCTGTGCCGGTGGGGGGCTCCTGGGGGTGTGTCAGTCTGTGGGGGAGGGGGGCATCTTCAGAATGCCATTGTGACCGATCTGACGAGTCATTTACCTGGGGAGGTCTCAGTGGGGGTCGTCAGCGCCGAGGAGCTCGGGCCAACACCACCTGCTTGTCTTCTAAAACGAAGGTGGGCTTAAGCCTGTCTATACAGATTGTTTCCCTGCGTCCCCCCAAGTCTAACACAAAATGTTTCTCCCTGGGTTCCAGCACTCTGAATGGGCCGTCATAGGGCGGGCACAATGGAGCCCGGTGGGCATCGTGCCTGACAAATACGAACAACGCGTCCTTCAAGGTCTTTGCACAAAAGCGCGGGAAAAACAGAGGTGGGCCGGGCTGGGTACCGTCCCTGCCTCTGCGCTATGCAGTGAAAGCGGGGGATGGATTGGTGTTAGGCGCAGGGTTGTCCGGCAAAAACTCTCTGGGGAGCCACAGCAGCTGGGGAAAAAAACAGCTCTGCTGAGGAGGCTGCCAAATCCTCCTTCGGTGCTGAACGCAACCCTAATAGAACCCACGGCAATCAGTCCACTCATATTGCATCCATAAGCGAAGCCCTGAGCGCTGCTTTAAGTGATCTATGGAAACGCTCACATAACCCATTGGCCTGGGGGTTGTACGCGGTCGTGTGATGAATTGTGACGCCCAGGCTCCTGGCCATTGTGGACCAGAGGTCGGAAACAGATTGCGGGCCCCAATCGGACGTGATATCCGAAGGGGCGCCGAAACGTGCCACCCATGTCGTCAAAAAAGAGCGTGCAACTTCTGCGGACGTGGTGGAAGCTAGCGGGACTGCCTCGGGCCAGCGCGTGGTGTGGTCCACCACTGTCAGGAGGTGCGTGAACCCCTGCGATGGCGGGAGGGGGCTCACGAGGTCCACGTGAACATGGTCAAACCTCTTAACCGGGATATGGAACGGCTCCAAGGGGGCCTTTGTGTGCCTGTGCATCTTGGGTCGTTGGCACACTACGCAGGCTGCAGCCCACTCTTTCACCTGTTTGCACAGGCTCGGACAGACGAACTTTGCTCCCACCATTTTGACTGACGCGCGCACGCCTGAGTGCGCCAGGGAATGAACCGACTCCCAAAACGTGGCGGTGCCAAGCGCGTGGGACCACCGGGCACGAGCGGCCTGTGGAGACTTCACAGACCACGGGGGGCCCCCCGTCTTGCAGTACTCTACTCTTCAGCCTTAACCCTGTTGGTCCAGACTGGAGCGCGCAAACGTCTGCATCACCAATCTGCTCAGTGGCCATGGCCGTGTAATCTATCCCCACGTAGACTGGGGCCACTAATGCGCGTGAGAGGCAGTCCGCCACCACGTTAAGTTTACTGGCCACATGCTGAATGTTGGCCGTAAACTCGGAAATCGTGGCCAGCTGTCTCTGCTGCCGGGTCGACCATGGTTCCGAAACCTTGGCCATCGCGTATGTTAGCGGCTTGTGGTCCATGAACGCAGTGAAGGTGCACCCTTCCAGCCAGAACTGGAAGTGGCGTATGGCCAGGTGGAGAGCCAGTAACTCCCTGTCGAACGCGCTGTATTTACACTCATTGTCACGCAAAGACCTGCTAAAAAAAGGTGAGCCGCTGCCAAGAACCAGCAACATACTGCTCCATGACGGCCCCTATGGCCACGTCTGATGCGTCGGTAGTGAGTGCTATCCGAGCTGCCGGGTCCAGGTGCGCCAGTAGTGCGGCATTCACCAGAGGTGTTTTAACCACGGAAAACGCCTGCTCTCGCTCAGGAATCCAGTCGACTCTGTCTGCTGGTTTCCGTTTCTTAAGCGAGGCGTACAACAGCTGCATGAGCTGGGCTGCGCGGGGGAGAAAACGGTTGTAGAAGTAAACCATCCCCAAAAACTCCTGCAGCGCCCTGACCGTCTGAGGCCGGGGAAAATCTGCCACTGCATGCATTTTGTCCGGTAAGGGTATCGCGCCCTCCGGTGAGATGCGGTGGCCCAAAAAATCAATTCCCGTCACCCCGAACTGGCACTTCGCCGGGTTGATTATTAACCCGTGCTCCTCCAACCTCTGGAAAACTGTCCTCAGGTGGCCTACGTGTTCGTCCTCGGATGCGCTGGCCACCAGGATGTCGTCCAGGTAGACGAACACAAACGGCAGATTGCGCAACACCGTGTCCATCATGCGTTGGAATGTCTGTGCCGCGCCTTTTAACCCAAAAGGCATGCGTAAAAACTCAGAATGACCAAACGGGGTTATTACCGCCATTTTAGGTATGTCCTCAGCGAGCACCGGGACCTGGTGGTAATCGCGGACTAGGTCTATCTTGGAAAAAAATGCGTGCCCTGGTGAGGTAAACTGAAAAATCCTGAATATGGGAGATCGGGTAGTGGTCGTGCGCTGTGGCGTTGTTTAATCTGCGGAAATCTCCACACGGTCACCACGATCCCTCGGCTTTAGGAACCATATGTAGCGGGGATGCCCATGGGCTGTTTGAGCGTCTGATGATGCCCAACTTTTCCAAGTTGGCAAACTCCTCGCACACACTGGCCAGTATAGTTGCGTCCAGGCGCCGAGGTCGTGCGAAACCGGGTGGCCCCGTGGTGGTAATGAAGTGCTCCACCCCGTGTTTAGTGACGGTGGCCGAAAATGTCGGGACCGTGAGTGCTGGGAACTGGGTGAGTAGTGTGTGGAACTTACCCCCTGGAGCTGTGACGTTGGCTAGTGTTGTGGACCCGGCTCCTCTAGCTGTACAGGGGAGAGAATCAAAAGGCATTGCGTTAATCAGGTGTCTATTAGCCACATCGACTAATAGTCCGTGTGCACACAAAAAATCAGCGCCCAAAATGGGGAAGCTGCATGCCGCTATGACGAATGTCCATTGGTATGTACGGCCGTGCAAGGATACAGTCAGTGGCCTCTCACCAAAAGTCTTAATGTCTGAGCCGTTTGCAGCCTCAGCTCGGGGCCGTTAGTTCCCACCAGCCAGTCTGCATAGGACGGCAGGATGAGGCTCTTTTGGGAGCCAGAGTCCACAAGGAACCACCTCCCCGAGCATGAGTCTGTCACATAGAGCAGCTTGCTTTCTTCACCGGCGGTCGTAGCTGCTACCGACTGCCGGCCCTGGTGTTTCCTGAGCGCTCAAATTGGCATGGTGGCACGCATCGGCGTGCGTCTTCTCCAAAATGGAGGTGGTAGAAGCAGAGCGTGTCTGTCTGGTGCTTCTTGGCCTCTGCTGCAGCCACCGTCTTTGGCCCCCTGCCTCCGCTGGCCGTCTTGCTGGGTTCTGACGCCGCTGCGCTCACTGCAAGGGCTCTGGTGGTGAGGATAATCCGATCTGCCTCTTGTGCTAGCACCCGGTAGTTGCACGCGGCCAGCAGCGGCGAATTGGCAAGGACCGCCCTGGCCGCTGTTGGGAGGTTCCGGAGGAAAAGGTGAGCAAAGAGGAAATGCCTGTCATCTGTGCCCATCAACGCCAACATCTTCTCCATTAATTCACCTGCCAACTATCACTTAATCTTATCCTACACTTTATTACATGTATAGTTTATTTCTCTTATCTTATCATGTTTAATGTTGCAGCATTGTACCGAGACAAATTCCTAGTTTGTGTACTACATGAACAATGGCAATAAACCTGATTCTGATTCTGATTCTGATTCTGATTCTGAACCCGTCTCCCAACTCGGAGCGCGTCAGGAGCCTTTCCGCTCTCTCGCAGTCCGAGAACATGTAGCGCCGGGTCAGCGTGGTTTTGAGAGCATCGTATTTGTCATGGGCTGGGGACTGTTGGAACAGGTTCGCCACCTGCTGAGTTGTGCATGCGTCCAGTGCTGCAACCACGTAGTAATATTTGGTGTCATCCGCCGCTATTCCCCGGAGCACAAACTGGGCCTCGGTGTGGAGGAACCAAGACTTCGGGTCGTGTAGCCAAAAGTCTGGGAGTTTGACCGAAACGGCGCACGCGTTGCTGGCATCTCCCGTCCAGGTCGTCTCCGGGGTGTTCACCTCAAGTTCCATTGTGCGTCAAGGGTCACCAGTGTGGAGAGAGAAATAATCGGGCGAAGCAGTGCAGAGCAGAGGAGACTTTATTAATCTCTCCCTCACATTCACAAGAATCACAAGCACCCTCAAGCAGGTCGCAGGCACCTCTCCTTTTATAACATACCACTCTTTCTGCAACTTGGGGTGCTGCATTAACATAAATACATTTGCCATTTCCCTTTGTCACTGTTCGCATCAACACACAAATCCCCCATGACCATTCCCCTTCAGTCTGAGTGGAAACATAATGAGTGGGTTCCCACAATAGTAGTATTGACAAATAAAATTTTTGAAGCTTTGAATCTTGAAACACATCAGGCCGATGTATGCTGTTCCCAGAAGTGCTGTGTTTTGGATTTCCTGTAGGCTGATTTTGGCTGGGATTTCATCAGTTTGTTTCTTAGTGCCGTGTTTGATAACTCCAAGGCCACCTACAACAATGGGGATTACCTTGGTTCTCATATTCCATATTCCAGCAATTTCTATCTCGAACTCTTTGTATTTGGACAGTTTTTCTGATACTTTGGTGGAAGGGTTTCTATCAGATGGTATAGTCACATCAATCAGGGTGCATTTGTTCTCCCAACTATCCTTAATGACAATATCTAGACGATTTGCTGTTATTGTTCTGTCAGTCTGGATGGGCATGTCACAGAGAATACATGTCCTTCTTTTGTTTCAACTACTATTTTTGAGTTGTGCTCATAACTCAACCATGATTTCAACCATGTTTCACTGTCTCCCATTCTACCCACGTTCACCCAGTATGTCACATGCCACACTAGAGACAATAAAACACTGGATTTATTCTACGCAAACACTAAGGAGGCGTACACCTCATCACAACTACCCCCACTCGGGAGATCGGATCACAACTTGGTTCATCTCCGGCCGGTGTACAAACCCCTAGTGCACAGACAACCTCCGGCCATGCACACTGTGGAGTTATGGTCTGAGGAGACAATGGACACCCTAAAGGGCTGTTTTGAAGCCACCGCCTGGAAGCAGCTCTGCGATCCACATGGTGAGGACATCGATGGCCTCATTCACACCTTCACGGGCTACCTCAGCTTCTGTGTGGACAAATCCGTTCCCACCAAGACCATACGGCGTCACTCAAACAACAAACCCTGGATCAACCCTGAGATAAAAACACTTCTGAGAGAGAAGAAGAGGATCTTCAGGTCGGGGAACAGGGAGATGCTGAAGTCCGTACAGAGGGAGCTGAGGAGAAAGATCAGAGAAGGCAAGGACAGCTTCAGGAAGAAGATGGAGGACAAGCTGCAACAGAGCGACATCAGCGGGGTCTGGAGAAACCTCAAAACCATCTCGGGGCTCCAGAATACCTCCCCCCAGGCCACAGGGGGCAGGGAGTGGGCGAACAACCTGAATCTGTTTTTCAATAGATTTGACCAACCGCCCTCCCCCCTGACTGCACAACAACCACTGCTGCCTCTAAAGAAATCAAGTCCTGCTGCCCACTCCCCACTCTACCAACACCCCCCCACTCCCAACACACAGCCCCCCATCCTGACCCTGACCAGGACCCAGGTGAGGACGGAGCTGAGGAAGATCAAGGCGAGGAAGGCGCCGGGACCGGACGGCATCAGCGCAAAGCTCCTCAAGTCCTGTGCAGACCAGCTGTGTGGGATTGTGACGTATATCTTCAACATGAGCCTGAAACTGGGGAGGGTACCACAGCTGTGGAAAACATCTTGTGTGGTACCTGTACCAAAAACTTCCCACCCCAAAGACCTGAACAGCTACAGACCGGTGGCCTTGACGTCCCACTTGATGAAGACCCTGGAGAGACTGCTCCTTGCTCACCTCCGCCCCCTGGTGGAACCAGCGATGGATCCACTCCAGTTCGCCTACCAGCATGGCATTGGGGTGGAGGATGCGGTGATCTTCCTCCTTCACCGTTCTCTGTCCCACCTGGAGAAGCCCGGGAATATGGTGAGGATCATGTTCTTTGACTTCTCCAGTGCTTTCAACACCATCCAACCGATGATCCTGAAGGACAAGCTGCTGCGCGCAGGGGTGGACCAGCACCTGTCATCATGGATCCTGGACTACCTCACGAACCGGCCTCAGTTTGTGAGAACCCGGGACTGTGTGTCCGACACGATCATCAGTAGCACGGGGGCCCCCCAGGGAACGGTGCTGGCTCCCTTCCTGTTCACTCTTTATACTGCGGACTTCTCACACAACACAACACACTGCCATCTACAGAAGTTCTCTGATGACTCTGCGATCGTTGGCCTCATCTCCAATGGAGATGAAGCTGAGTACAGAGGGCTTATCCAGGACTTCGTGGACTGGTGCCATCGGAACTGCCTCCAGATCAACGCGAGGAAAACTAAGGAGCTGGTGGTGGACTGCCGCAGGCATGGGCAGCCCCTCACAGTACCAGTAAATATACAGGGAACAGACATCGAGATGGTGACATCCTATAAGTACCTGGGTATTCATCTGAACAATAAACTAGACTGGTCACACAATACTGATGCACTCTACAAGAAGGGACAGCGCAGGCTGTTCCTGCTGAGGAGACTCAGGTCTTTTGGTGTACAAGGGGCGCTGCTGAAGTCATTCTATGACACGGTGGTGGCATCAGCCATCACTTTTGGAGTGGTCTGCTGGGGCAGTGGCATTACTGCAGCCGATAGGAAGAGACTGAACAAACTGATTAAGAAAGCTAGCTCTGTCCTGGGGCAGCGCCTTGATCCGATGGAGGAGATAGGAGAGAGAAGGACGGTGGCTAAACTGTCATCTCTGCTGGAGTCCGAGTTCCACCCTATGCAGGACATACTGAATGCACTGAGGAGCTCATTTAGCAGCAGACTACATCATCCCAGGTGCACAACCGAGAGGTTTCGTAGGTCCTTCCTACCAACGGCTGTCAGACTGTACAACCTAAGCAGGGCTGCTCGCAGAGATAGCAAAAAGACGTAACAAACTAATAGTTTTTTGAATGCAAAAGATGCAATAGACTTACACAATGGTCCTCTCCGGCATACAACTAGGAACATACCGGTCGCTATGGAGGGTGAGAATATGTATGGGCACATAATCATACCATGTAGGATAACTAAGTAGACGGTTATGCTGTTTCATTCCATCTAGCAACAATGCTCTGCACTGTGTGTGTTTATATATTTGCATATTTATTCCATCTAGCTACAATGCTCCGTACTGTGGGTGTTTATATATTTATATATCTACATATTATTCCATCTAGCTACATTGCTCCGCACTGTGTGTGTTTATATACTTGCATATTTATTCCACCTAGCTGCAATGCTCCGTACTGTGGGTGTTTATATATTTACATATTTATTCCATCTAGCTACAATGCTCTGCACTGTGTGTTCATATATTCATATATTTATTCCATCCAGCTACAATGCTCTGCACTGTGTGTCTGTGTGTGTGTGTATATATATATATTTTATAGTAATACGTACATATGTTTATTAGCTGCTCTTGCTTGCTTGTTTTTTTTTCTTGCCTTCTGATTGTTGCTCTGAGTGTTGCTATCCCTGTGCTGTTGCAATCCTGGAATTTCCCCGTTGTGGGACTAATAAAGGCTTATCTTATCTTATCTTATCTTATCTTATCTTAACACTTATCTACAGTGTCTATACCATATTTTCTGCAGATATTCCAGTGTAGGAGGGTTGCGACCTTGTTATGCCTTTGGATATACTCCGTCTTTGTGAGTTCTGGGCAGCCTGAAATGATGTAATCTATGGTTTCTTGAGAACTCTGCAATAGTTCTCAAGAAACTATTGCAAGTCCACTTGATTTGAGCCACTGGTTTGTCAACTTCATGTCAACATCAGCCTCCATAATTCACAGGGGGTACCTTCCATTGCATTGCATTGCTTTCTTTTCCCATCTTTTTTGCAATTGTTGCTGGCCTTGGCATTTTGCACTTCCTTTGAGTGCTCTTTCATAGTTGCCAAGTCCGCTTATTATAAGCGACCTTGGGCTTGTTTTCGTCTGAAGTTGCTTGCAAATCTCGTCAGTCGTGGGTTGCGGGTTTTTGGGCTTGTTTTTTAACGTGTAGTTGCTTATTTGGGCTTGCTTTGCTGTCTCTGTGACAGCTCTCCCAGCTCCCCACAAAATATGAGTGCAATAGTTATTTTGTTTACAGGACCCATCCACACCCCTGTTCCTGGTTACTGCCCCCTCCCCACTGATCTCTATAGAAAAACTAGACGGATCATTGGCCGCCAGAAGTGAAGTCACCTGGCCACCATATCAGTACACCCAAAACACTAGTACATCCAAATCAACGGCCGCTAAACATAATGTCAGCTCGATTTCTATAGTTCACCGGTTGCGCAAGATGATAAGTTGTGTCTCCATACCAAGAAGTTCAAAATCTCTTAATTTTTGGAGAAGTTATTGAGGTAAAAGGGGCCAGCCAGGGGCTTCACTTCTGGTGGCCAATGATCCATCCAGTTTTTCTATAGAGATCAGTGGACCCCTCGATTCCACTCGGCTCTGTATTCACTAATGAGGCTCACCCCAGGGTTGCATTTTATCACCCCTTTTATATATTTTACAGTGGTCTGAAAAAGTGTTTGCCCCCTTCCTGATTTCTCTTTTTTTGTGTATGTTTGTCACACTTAAATGTTTCAGAATATCAAACAAATTTAAATATTAGACAAAGATAACACAAGTAAACACAAAATGCAGTTTCTAAATGAAGGTGTTTATTATTAAGGGGGAAAAAAATCCAAACCTACATGGCCCTGTGTGAAAAAGTGATTGTCCCCGAAACCTAATAACTGGTTGGGCCACCCTTAGCAGCAACAACTGCAATTAAGCATTTGTGATAACTGGCAATGAGTGCTGTGGAGGAATTTTGGCCCACTCATCTTTGCAGAATTGTTGTAATTCAGCCTCATTAGAGGGTTTTCAAGCATGAAGTCAAAGTCAAAAGTCAAAGTCAAAGTGCCTTTATTCTCATTCCATTGCTAATAAACAATGTAACGAAATTGAGATACTGCTCCCTAAAAACAAACTATCACACTTACAGTTCACTCATGCATTTACCATTCTTGTAATTACAACAATAAATAGTGCTTGAAACAATATTACCTAAAAGTTGAATACAATATGTACATAGCAATAATAAAAACATACTGAGCGATAAATATATAAGACCAGCTTATACACACAGGGTTATTGCCACAAAATAACCTAAAATAACATAAAATAATATCAGCAGTCTGTACGTGTTACATAAATCCGTTCAAAATACATACTGCTGCTGGGAAAAAGCTATGATTAAACCTGGTAGTCCGGGTTTTATGGGATCTGTACCGCTTTCCCGAAGGGAGCAAGTGAAAGAAATCATGACCTGGATGAGTGCAATCCTTAATAATGGCAGTAGCTCTGTTGAGGTACCGAGACCTGGAAATCTCTTCCAGAGAAGGGAGAGAACAGCCAGCGATTTTTTGCGTAGTCTCGATCACTCTCTGGAAGGCTTTGCGGTCTGCAGCTGAACAGTCCTTATACCAAACCGTGATGCCATATGACAAAATGCCCTCAATAGCAGAGCGATAAAATAAAACCAGCAACTGTGCATTCAGGCCATTCTTCTTGAGGAGCCTCAGAAAGTGCAGATGTTGTTGAGCCGTTTTTATCGTAGCTATGGTGTTAACTGCCCAGGTAAGGTTGTGAGAAATATGAACACCCAGAAACTTAAAAGCCTCCACCCTCTCCACACACTCATTGCCTAGGCGGCTCACTGCTATGCTTCCTAAAATCAATAATGAGTTCTTTTGGGGGTTTTTGTATTCAGTAGCAGATTATTATCTGAGCACCATCTCACCAGTTTCTGGACCTCATCTCTGTATGCGGACTCATCTTCCTCCTGATTTGAGCCCCGCTACTGTTGTGTCATCTGCAAACTTCACTATAATGTTTGTGGGATGAACAGGTATGCAGTCATATGTGTACAATGAATACAAAGTGGGGCTCAACACACAGCCCTGTGGCGAGCCTGTGTTAAGCATGACTGCAGAGGAGGAATGGGGTCTGAGTCTAACAGTCTGTGTTCAGTTGAACCGCCTTTGAACCGCCTTTTTAAGGTCATGCCACAGCATCTCAATCGGATTCAGGTCAGGACTTTGACTAGGCCACTCCAAAGTCTTCATTTTGTTTTTCTTAAGCCATTCAGAGGTGGGCTTGCTGGTGTGTTCTGGATCATTGTCCTGCAGCAGAACCCAAGTGCACTTCAGCTTAAGGTCACGAATAGATGGCCAGACATTCTCCTTCAGGATTTTTTGGTAGACAGCAGAATTCATGGTTCCATTTACCACAGCAAGTCTTCCAGGTCCTGAAGCAGCAAAACAGCCCCAGACCATCACACTACTACCACCATATTTTACAGTTGGTATGATGTTCCTTTTCTGAAATGCTGTTTGTCATGAATTGCTCCTTGGGGCAGGAAGGAAAATCCAGGCACTGAACTGTGAGTTTGTGATAGGGATGAGCCGATACCACTTTTTCAAGACTGATACCAATACTGTGACTTTGAGTATTGGCCGATACCGATTCAAAACCAATACCATCTCTCTTAAGTGCAGAACATACTTTGGTAATGATGGGCTGCATTTTGCACACATAAAAACATAAATCTAAAAGTCAAACAAGAATATATACTACAAATTTGACTCTGTTCAGCAACGGTGCTGCTTTTTTATTTTAAACTTTGTAGCATTTCACTTGTCAGGAACATGTAAACATACAGTACATTCTCAAGTGCAAGTTTATGCAAAACTTTGAAGCTGAACAAGTAAACATTCAATTAAATTAAAAGTGCCATTTATGCATGAGGTAAAAAAAAATGCTGTGCATCTGAAAATAAAGAAATTGTAACTCAGCAGGAATTATATTCAACAACTATTCCAAAAAATGTAAACCCTTACATTCTTAAAGCTAAATATGAAAAGAAATCTACCATAGAATGTAGTGCAAAATAGTGTGAAAATTACTTAATTTCTTGACACACTTTAAGGTCACCATCAGAGAAAACTTTTTTCATTTGTGACTCTGAACTTAGTATACATCTGCAGTATAACTTAACAATAATGTACTTTTTCAGTGCTAAAGGAATAGAACATGAACTACTATTGCTTTAAGTAATCCCTGACCCTGAATACAGTCATGTGTTTTAACAACTCTTTTGTAACTCCAGTCTGTTCACCTTAACATGAGAGGCAGATTCTTCTTTAAGAAGATCAGCATTTCAGCTGTCTCAGCTGCTAGTCTGTTTCTCCTTTCATCCATAATGATGGATGCTGCACTGAAGAGTCTTTCACTCTCCACACTTGTTGAGGGTGCACGGAGAAATTTACCTGCAGTGTGCGCCAGAGTAGGGAATCTTGGCTGATTGAGTTTCCAGTACAGCAGTGGATTGTCCGAGCGCTCAATAGTTGGCTCACTGAGGTAGGTTTGCACTTCAATGACCGCACTTGTGGTACTAGAAACGTGCACCACGTGGCTTTCCTTCAGGATTTCATCAAAAATACCTGCCAATCTGCATGTGGCTTGCAGATTCCACCTCTGCAGCATTCTTTGCTGGCTCCAAAGCTGCCATGTCACCTGATGCCCCCTCTGCTGGCTCTCCTGGTTCTGCAGAATATGATGCTGTCCTCCCCATGGCCACCTCCATCTTCCTCACCTATGTCATCAAAGCATCTGTTGCTTGTTCTGCAGACTCTACACTTGTGAAGTATCTGAAATAATAAAAATAACCATTTTATTAAGTGATTGCTATCATCATGTAGGCTAATGATGAACTAATTAATAAAGACTCACTCAGCAACATACATACCTGTCTTTGTATCTTGGATCCAACAGTGTTGCAATCATGTATAAAGGCTCATATTCCACTGCTTTGGAAGCGTCTGTTAAGTGCCTCAAGAAAGGTGCCTTTCATCTTCTTGAGTCCATCGCCAAGCTCTTATTCTTGAGAAAGAAAGCATTTAAGGACGCTGACTATGGGGATGACATCAGCTACAGATGATGATGGGGAGCTTGCCTCTCTTGTCAGCTCCTCAAAGGGGGCTGGAGCTGCAACAGTCCTTTCAAGTAACCCCCACTGTTGCCCACTCAGTGTGGCTGGAAGGTCATATTCAGCAGAATATGCACCCAAGGCCCGTTTCTGTTCAGTGAGCCTCTCAGCCATGTAATATGTGCAATTCCACCTCGTTCACACATCTTGGATCAGACAGTTGGGTTGCATATTCTTCCTCTTTCTTCTTCCTCTTCCTTTCTTCTTCCTTCTTTCTTCTTCCTCCTTCACCGTTCCCTGTTCCACCTGGAGAAGCCTGGGAACGCAGTGAGGATCATGTTCTTTGACTTCTCCAGTGCTTTCAACACCATCCAACCGATGATCCTGAGGGACAAGCTGCTGTGTGCAGGGGTGGACCAGCACCTGTCATCGTGGATCCTGGACTACCTCACAAACCGGCCACAGTTTGTGAGAACCCGGGATTGTGTGTCCGACACGATCATCGGTAGCACGGGGGCCCCCCAGGGAACAGTTTTGGCTCCCTTCCTGTTCACCCTTTATGCTGCGGACTTCTCAAACAACACAACACACTGCCATCTACAGAAGTTCTCTGATGACTCTGCGATCATCGGCCTCATCTCCAACGGAGATGAAGCTGAGTACAGAGGACTTATCCAGGACTTCGTGGACTGGTGCCATCGTAACTGCCTCCAGATCAACGCGAGGAAAACTAAGGAGCTGGTGGTGGACTGCTGCAGGCAAGGACAACCCCTCACAGCACCAGTAAACATCCAGGGAACAGACATTGAGATGGTGACATCCTACAAGTACCTGGGTGTTCATCTGACCAATAAACTAGACTGGTCACACAATACCAACGCACTCTACAAGAAGGGACAGCGCAGGCTGTTCCTACTGAGGAGGCTCAGGTCTTTTGGTGTACAAGGGGTGCTCCTGAAGACCTTCTACGATTCGGTGGTGGCATCAGCCATCACTTTTGGAGTGATCTGCTGGGGCAGTGGCATCACAGCAGCTGATAGGAAGAGACTGAACAAACTGATCAAGAAAGCTAGCTCTGTCCTGGGGCAGTGCCTTGACCCAGTGGAGGAGATAGGAGAGAGAAGGATGGTGGCTAAACTGTCATCTCTGCTGGAGTCCAAGTCCCACCCCATGCAGGATATACTGAACGCACTGAGGAGCTCATTTAGCAGTAGGCTACATCATCCTAGGTGCGCAATCAAGAGGTTTCGCAGGTCCTTCCTACCTTCGGCTGTCAGACTTTATAACCTAAGCAGGGCTGCTCGCAGAGACAGCAAAAAAACGTGACGACCTAATAGTATTGAATGCAAAAGACACAACAGATTTACACAAAATGGTCCCCTACGGTCACTACGGAGGGTGACAATATGTATGGGTACATAGTCATACTATGTGGGGTAACTAAATAGACGGTTATCCTGTTTATTCCATCTAGCTACAATGCTCCCACTGTGTATATATATTTATATATTTATGTGTACATATGTATATTCACTGCGTTTATTTTCTTATCTTCTAAATTATTGCTCTGAGTGTTGCAATCCCTGTGCTGTTGCAATCCTGGAATTTCCCCATTATGGGACTAATAAAGGCTTATCTTACCTTATCTTATCTTATCTTATATTCATCTCTATTTTAATGGCTTCCAAATGTGAACATGCCAGTGGGGAGTGTTTGAAGTGACCCACTATTTTTCTGCCGACAGCCACTGCATCACTCACATTATGTTGTGCAAGCAATTCCTCGTTCACCACAATTTGTAAGGTGTTTGTGAAGCATTCTAAACTTGCAACTCCAAGCTGGTCCATTCCTTTTTTAACATTGCTGGCATTGTCTCTTAAAACAACATGGACTCTGGCCTTTGGGATATCTCATGTATTTAACATTTCCTCCATAGCCTTTGCAATAGCCTCTCCCGAGTGCGATCCACGAAATTGCTCTGCATGTAAAATGGCTTTTTGCAAAACAAAACTTGAGTCTATCCACTGCGCTGATAGATAGAGAGATAGATAGATAAATAGATAGATAAATAGATACTTTATTTTGAACAAAAAAGTATAACAAAAACAAAACAAATGACGAATGCAATAAAGTAACAGTATACAGTGTTCGAAAGGGAGAAGGAAGAAGTGAACACTTATTAATTCCATCTCCTCTTTTCCATAAATATACCCATGTGAATTATATACAAATTACCACATTTAAGACCCCAAGTAAACAATTAACTGTATTTTGTACATATCAACATTAACACCCATCCATCCTAACATACATTGATGTCCATACATCAAAACCAGCCTCAAACAACACAGATATACATAGTGCTGTCCCACCCACCATTTCATAGTGTCCCATAGTGTCCCAGAGTGAGCATAGTGAATCGTACATATAAATACTACCCTTCTAACATATATCCTTTCAGCAAATAATGTTTATACCTCTTTTTGAATTGAATTCTGTTTGTACATAGTTTCAGTTCCGGCTCCAGACTGTTCCACAAATCCACCCCACAGACAGATATGCACATACTTTTCTTGGTTGTTCGTATCTTGGGTTTTGTAAAGTTTAAGTCTCCTCTCAAATTATGATCATTGTCTCTTTTGTTAAATATTTTTTGTATATTAGTTGGGAGTTGATTATTAATTGCCCTGTACATTACTTGTGCTGTCTTAAATTTAACTAAATCAATTAACTTTATGGCATGTGACTTTAAAAACAACGAATTGGTATGGTCTCTATATCCTACATTATTTATTATCCTTATAGCTCTTTTTTGTAATGTGCATATTGACTGTAGGTTGGTCTTGTAGGTGTTTCCCCAGACTTCTACACAGTAGTTAAGATAAGGTAGAAACAGTGAATTGTACAGTAAGACCAATGATTTATAGTCCAAGATGTGTCTTGTCTTCCTCAGTGTGCCTATACATTTTGCTAACTTGGCCCAGATGTGACTGATGTGAGGTTTCCAGCAGATTTTATTGTCTACTGTCACCCCCAGAAACTTATTTTCCTTTACTGTTTCTATTCTGGTATCATCTATCGTTACCATTATTTCATGATTTATTTTATAATTTTCAAACAACATAATCTTTGTTTTTTTTTTAGATTTAGAGATAATTTATTTTTGTTGAACCACTGCGTTAACTTTTTCATTTCAGTTGTGACCACCTCTAAAACCTGCTGCAAATTCTCACCAGTGCAAAGGATATTTGTGTCATCCGCAAACAAAATAAATTTCAGAATTTTTGATACTTGGCATATGTCATTTATATACAAAATAAAGAGTTTGGGTCCCAAAACTGACCCCTGGGGCACACCACAAGTGATGTCCATGAAGGGTGATTTGTGCTCACCAATTTGTACAAATTGTTGTCTGTTACTTAAATAACTTTCCACCCAACTCAGTCCGACCCCTCTTATCCCATACCTTTCCAGTTTCCTTAGTAGTATTCTGTGGTCAGTGGTGTCAAAAGCTTTCTTTAAATCTATAAATACTCCGACAGCAAATTTTTTTTTATCTATACAACTAGTAATTTCTTCTATAAGTTCGATCAGTGCCAAAGATGTAGATTTATCTGCTCTAAAACCATACTGGCTGTCTGTAAGGAGGTTGTGTTTTTCAATGAAATCATCCAGTCTCTTAGTGAAGATTTTTTCAAGTATTTTGGAGAATTGTGAGAGTAAAGAGACTGGCCTGTAATTTGTGAAACAATGACTGTCTCCTGTTTTGTATAGAGGTATTACTTTTGCTATTTTCATTTTGTTTGGAAATTTACCAGTTTGAAATGACAGGTTATAGATGTGGGTGAGTGGATTAACAATTCCTTCAATTACTTTTTTCACTATTGTCATGTCAATTTCATTCCAGTCTGTTGATTTTTTGTTCTTAAATTTACTCACAGTCTCGATAATTTCCTTTTTAGTAAGTGCACCCAAAAAGATTGTGTTTGGATTTCTATCTTCTATTTCATTTACAGAACCACTGTTGTTTGTTTCTGCTGTCACTATTGATTTTGCTAATTCAGGACCAACGTTTACAAAAAATTTATTGAAACCACTGACCACATCCTCCATATTATTTATCAGATTGCCATTTTCAATAAAATATTCTGGATAATTAGCATTCTTAGGTCGATTACTAATAATCCCATTGAGTACTTGCCATATTCCTCTTAAGTTATTTTTATTATCCTCTAATATTCTGTTGTAATATTCTTTCTTACAGGTCCTCATTATATTAGTAAGCTTATTTTTATATCTTTTATATTTGATCTCAGCCTCCACTGTTCTGCACTTAATGAATTGTTTATATAATGTATTCTTCTTTTTACATGCATTTATTAACCCCTTGGTGACCCAAGGAATATTTTTTTTTTGTTGTCTGTCACTGTATTGTTTTATAGGACAGTTTTTATTGTACAATGATTGAAATATTTGTAAAAAATTATCATATGCTTTATTTATATCATTTTCATCATAAACTATCTTCCAATCTTGTATTAATAATTCCTTTGTCAGTAAATACATAGATTCTTCGGTTCTTATTCTTTTATATTTAATATTTTTGGTATACTTTTTCTTCCTATAATCACATTGATAGACAACAAAAATCGGCAGGTGGTCACTGATATCATTCAATAAAAGCCCACTCCTGATATTATTATCCATAATGTTTGTGAATATGTTATCTATTAGTGTGGCACTGTGTGACGTGATTCTGCTAGGTCCGGTGATTGTTGGATGTAAGCCCATACTGTACATTGTGTTGATAAATTCTTCTGTCAAACTATGTTGTTTTGAATTCATCAGATCTATATTGAAATCCCCACAGATGAACATAACTTTATGAGTTAGTTTTGCATACATTTTTTCCATCCAGTCCTTAAATAAGTCAATGTTTGATCCAGGTGTTCTATATACACAGCTCACTACTATATTCTTCACATTGTCCAGACAGATTTCTATTGTAATACATTCAAATAAATCATCCACAGTTACTGACAGATTTTCAACAACCTTGTATTTCAAGCTCTTGTCAACATAAATTGCAACTCCTCCTCCTTTTTTCACTTTTCTATTTATATAATTTAATTCATAGCCATCCATGGTAAAATCCACTCCTTTCTCTTCACTGAGCCACGTCTTTGATACTGCCACAATATTGAATGGCTCTTTAAACTGATGTAAATAATCTTTAATGTTATTAAAGTTGGCATAGAGACTTCTGCTGTTGAAGTGGATCATAGAAATATTGAAATCAGATGTGACCATTGTGTTAAACTGTTCATCCGTGTAGTAACTACAGTTATTATTGATGGAGCTAAATAAATTATTATCAGGGTCTGTTATATTCTACGTCCTGTGGGTTGTGATCTGTATATTCAAAAACTTTCAGTTCCTGTTGTTCCTGTTTGTTGATCTTTTGTTTCATGTTGTTAAATGTCTATTCCAGGTGAGTATATCCCTAGCTGTCAGGCTAATTAGTGACACTGGACACACGTCTGAGCTCCAGATATTTGTTGTGAAGCTTAAAGCTGGGATTTCTGATAAATGTCTTGAGATAAATGTGAATACTTCTTTGTACTTAACTGGGACCGCTGTGTCAGAAAACCAGCTCCGGTGTGGGAGCGTGTACCGAGGCTCCAAATACTCCATTAAATGCCAGAAACCCTTGTTTTCCACAAGAGCAAAGGGCTGGTCGTCGAGCACAATAAATTTGACAATTTTATCTGTTATCATCTTTGCTTTTTTGCTCTCAGGAGGTAGCTTGTCACACTTTGGAAAAGAGTCCAGCAGTGGGTGTTACAGCGCGGGATTTCTCTTCCTTGTGCTCGGTGCTTGGCTGAATTCGGCATATTCTTTACCATGATACTTCCCTAAGTGTTTTATCAAGTTTGTAGTGTTAAAATTGCAAATGCTGGTTCCACCCCATGAAATAGTTGCATTATTTAATTTATATTCTGCAGTCCTGCTTTTTTCCTCCTTCACGATGAAATAATTCCGCACTGCAAACATGTTGACACATCCAGGCAAGTCCCACCCACCGTGGCGCAGGTCCAGTGACCCTGTTTGCTTCAATGTTTGGCAAGCCACTTGCAGCGTGGATGAGACAGGTTACTGCACTTTCATTTTAATACTATTATTAATGTATCGGATCGGTAAATGACTTTTATTCCTTACCGATACCGATCCAGGCAAAATGGCTGGATTGAACCCGATATCAATACCTCGGATCGGATTGCCTCATCTCTAGTTTGTGAGATTTAATGAAAAACAAAAAGTCCAAACAGTGAATGAACAAAAACTTACAATTAAGGTGAAGCAAGGAAACAGGAAGGATGGATGTGGGGTAACACATTGGAACAGGTTTTAGACTGCAGTGAGGAATGGATGGAAGTGGGAAGTGACCTAATTATTTGACAGCTACCAGTTGTGATGGCCCGCGAACTTGAACCGGTGACAGGAGTACACAATGAGCACAAAAAGGTAGCTAACTACAAATACAGAATGATTACCAAAATAGGACAGACTGGAGGAAAAGGTGAGGGGCTCATGTACAACAGAAACATAATATTAAAGCTAAGGACTAGATGATCAAACATGCTTAAAGTAACTGACAGAATGATGAGAACAAGAACTACATTAACAGAAACAGCGGGCAAACTCAAAACACATCATACATCCAGAACCAACACACAGTTAAATAACACAAAACTGAGAAAATACAGGAAATAATCAGAAGTAAACTGAAAGCATGAGCACAGTGGACACAATGCGCTTAGCATCATGACAGAGCCCCCCCCCCCCCTTAAGGGGTGGATTTCAGACACCCCAGGGTAACACCAAATAAAAGAAAAACACCACCCATCCCCAATGGGAGGAGAACAAAAACCTAACCCGGTAGGGCAGTGGGGGAAACCAGGCTAGGGGGGGGAACGAAAATAAGACACATGCCCAGGATCCACACTAGAGCAAAAACCAAAACCTAGGCCCACTGGGCAGGAAAGTAGGGCAGTTTGGGCGGTTGGCTAAAGTCCCAGACCTGGCAGATGGCACCGTGAAATGAGTAAGGTGGCCTTCCGGAGTATGTGGGTCACCCAGCCCAGCGGCACAGTCTGTTGGGTGGTCTACCAGAGCCCTTTAGCCACCCAAACAGATGGAGTAGTCCAAGAGGTGGCTGCCCAGCAGGGAAACCTGGTGGCGAGGTTGGCCAACCAGCGGAGACCACGGCTGACAACGGGCGACCCTCAGTGACCTCAGGCAGAGGGAAACCCACAATGGTCTCGGGTGGAGAAGGGAAAACCACAATGGCTTTGAACAAAGAAGAGGAATCCACGATGGCCTCAGGTGAAGAAGCGGAACCCACAACGGCGTTGGGCGAAGAAGAGGAACCCACGATGGCCTTGGGCAAAGAAGAGGGACCTTCAGTGGGACTGGACGGAGACTGAGGGCCCACAGCAACCTTGGACAGAGATGCAGCACCCTTGGAGGCCCCGGGCCGGGGCGTGGCAGCACCCGCGGTGGCCCCGGACAGAGGCGCAGCACCCACGAGTTGATAGCTGGCACGTGAAAACACCAGGCTGAGGAGGCGGTCAACCAACAGGACTCTGGACAGAGGTGTCGCACCCATGGGGGACCTGGACTGGAGTGCAGCACCCACAGAGGTCCTGGGCTGGCACACAGCAACTGCAAAGACCTCAGCCGGAGGGGAAGCAGAACCCACGGAGGTCCCGGGCTGGGACAAAGCACCAGCGAAGACCTCAGCTGGAGGAGAAGCAGCATCCACAGAGACCTCAACCGGAGGGGCTGGACCCACAGAGACCTCAGGCAGCAAGGCTGGACCCACAGGAACCTTGGGTGGCGAGGTTGGACCCACTGAGACCTTTGGCAAAGTTGGATGATCCACGGTGACCCTAGGGAAAGGCTCCAACAGGAGGGACATAGACACAGGGTCAGGGTCACCGGCAGCAGTGGAGCTCGGCGAGGTGACCTCAGGTGCAGCTGCACTTGGCCTTCCCCACCAAGAGCCAGGCAAGATCTCTCCAAAACAGAGAAAGTGAAAACAAAGAGGAGCACTTGCCTGAGCTCAAGCTCCACCGCCATCCAGGACTCCATTGATCCAGGCAGGGATATCTCATGCCCAGTCCTCTGGAGGTCCAACTCTGGCTCTGCTGCGGCAGCCCCCACAGCAGACATGATGGAAAATGCAGTCCCTGATCCTCCAGGTGAAGCAACCAACGCAGATGGCTCATCCGGCATGGCAGCTGGAGGTCGTCTCACCACTGGCGCTGGATCCCGCGTAGCTGAAGCCAGGGGATGCTCAATTGTCAGTGCGGGCTTCAGGTCGCTGGCGGTGCTCTCCCCCCGTCCAGACCATGGCTGCAGGCTGGAACCAGTTCCTCCAGGGCCGCAGGTTCCTCCATCGTCCGGCAGCTCAATCCCGGGGCCGGCGGACAGTCAGGGGAAATAGGAGGAGACACGGAGGTAGCAGGTGAGGAACTGATATCTGCAGCAGGCAGTGAGGACTCAGTGGACTGCATAGGCTGAGCCTCACCACCGGGAATCAGGCAAGATAATTCGTTTTTAGGGAATAGAGAATGAAAAAACACTTTCCTGAATTCCCGGGGCACGATGGTGTCTGCTGCAACAAGCCCAGTGTCCTCCCTTTCTGTGGCTTTGGCGGTTGTAGGCCCCCCTGAGGAACATGGAGGAGCCACCCCTGCAGCCTCAATGACGGGCGGAACTGGGGAGGAGACAGCCGGACTCTCAGCAGTGGGAGGAGGCGCCTTGGAGGAGAGGGAACAGCAGCGCCGGACGACGGAGAGATGGCTGACGGGACAGCCAGCGAGGAGAAACTAGGACAAGAGGAGGAGGATGCTGCGGAAGTTCTCTGGCACAGCAAAGAGGGAGCTGCTGACTCAGAGGCAGTCAGCACCAGGGAGCTGGTGGAGCGGGAGCCGAAGCCGGAGCTGGAGCTGAAGCCTGGCGAGGAGCCGATTGTACCGAGCCCCGGGAACGCCTCCCTGTCAGTGCAGACCTTGGCTTCTTGGTGGAACTCCTCACCATTTCATTACTCTCCCACTGCAAGTTGATCACCAGCGAAAGCCTTTCCACTCCCTTGGCATGCTCCATGAGCTGAGGGCACCGGTGAGCAGCCGCCTCCACGAGACCCAAGTATCAGAGGGCAGATTTAGGGGTGTGAGCCATGCGAGCAGCGGAGATTAGTCCGTCCATTTCCATTAATGTTTTGCAAATCTCCCACCCCTGGCTCATCTGGTACCACCGCCCGCCTGCAGAGTCCGTGTGTGCTGGGGACATGCTGACCGCTACTCCGGTAACACGAAAGCAGATGAGTGGAAAGAGGGAAAAAAGAAAAACACAAACTCACAGCAGCTGGGCCACGGGCTGGCTGCAGTCTACTGTCATGAATTGCCCCTCGGGGCAGGAAGGAAGACCCAGGCACTGAACTGTGAGTTTGTGAGATTTAATGATAAACATACAGTACAAACAGTGAATGAACAAAAACTTACAATTAAGGCGAAGCAGGGAAACAGGCAGGATGGACATGGGGCAACACGTTGGAACAGGTTTTAGACTGCAGCAAGGAGTGGATGGAGCAGCAGTCTTAAACAGAGCAAGAAACAAGCAAGTGATTGCAGGTGTGGATCACATGAGCGGGGAAGTGACCTAATTATTTGACAGCTACCAGCTGTGACAGCCTTCAAACTTGAACCGGTGACAGGAGTACACAATGAGCACAAAATGGTAACTAACTACAAACACAGAATGATTACCAAAATAGGACAGACTGGAGGAAAAGGTGAGGGCTCATGTCAAACAGAAACATAATAGTAAAGCGAAGGACTAGATGATCAAAGACACCTAAAGTAACTGACAGAATGATAATGAGAACAAGAACTACATAAACAGAAACAACTGGAAAACTCAAAACACATCATATATCCAGAACCAACACACAGTTAAATAATAACACAAAACTGAGGAAATACAGGAAATAATCAGAAGTAAACTGAAAGTATGAGCACGTGGACACACAGCGCTCAGCATCATCACAGCGTTACTTTTACACCAGATGTAATGGGACACACACCTTCCAAAAAGTTCAACTTTTGTCTCTTCGGTCCAGAGTATTTTCCCAAAAGTCTTGAGGATCATCAAGATGTTTTCTGGCAAAACTGAAACGAGCCTTTATCTTCTTTTTGCTCAGCAGTGGTTTTTGTCTTGGAACTCTGCCATGGAGGCCATTTTTGTCCAGTCTCTTTCTTATGGTGGAGTCATTAACACTGACTTTAACTTAGGCAAGTGAGGCCTGCAGTTCTTTGAATGTTGTTGTGGGGTCTTTTGTGACCTCTTGGATGAGTCATTGCTGCGCTCTTGGGGTAATTTTGGTCTGCCGGCCACTGCTGGGAAGGTTCACTACTGTTCCATGTTTTCGTCATTTGTGGATAATGGCTCTCACTGTGGTTTGCTGGAGTCCCAAAGCTTTAGAAATGGTTTTATAACCTTTTCCAAACTGATAGATCTCAATTACTTTGTTTTTCATTTGTTCCTGAATTTCTTTGGATCATAGCATGATGTCTAGCTTTTGAGGATCTTTTGGTCTACTTCACTTTGTCAGGCAGGTCCTATTTAAGTGATTTCTTGATTGAGAACAGGTGTGGCAGTAATCAGGCCTTTCCAAAGATGTGATAAACCACAGTTAATTTATGTTTTAACAAGGGGAGGCAATCACTTTTTCACACAAGGCCATGTAGGTTTGGATTTTTTTTTTACCCTTAATAATAAACACCTTCATTTAAAAACTGCATTTTGTGTTTACTTGTGTTATCTTTGTCTAATATTTAAATTTGTTTGATGATTTGAAACATTTAAGTGTGACAAACATACAAAAAAAATGAGAAATCAGGAAGGGGGCAAACACTTTTTCACACCACTGTATATACTAACGATTGTCAGAGTTGTCATGCAAACGGATACATTTTAAAATATGCTGGTGACTGTAATCATTAGCCTTTTTAGAATCAGAATCAGAATCAGAATCAGAATCAGAATAAACTTTATTGCCAAGCATGTAAAAAACACACGAGGAACTTGACTTGACATTGGTGCGCATGCGCGCGACACAACGACACGGCAGCCATAATAGGCGCCTCATCAAACAGAGATAGATAAGAAAGGGAGGGGAAGGGAGGGAACGACACAAGGGGGGAGGAGAAAAAAAACTTCGTTATCAAAATACAGCTTATTTTTAAGCAGATTATGATTACAATGAAAAAAAATCTCTCAATAGCACAGAGCAACAACTCAGAATTTCACAAGACACAAGAGAGCAGTGTACAGTATATCTTTAATCAGTTCATGAATCAATGTGTGTGCGGTGTTGAGCAGTGTTGATGATAATAAGAGAGACCCAAGGACCCTTGGCAGAAGATGTTTTGTCTGTCTGGCGCCCAGTCTTATCTGGCGCTGCAGCTGGCTGTCCAAGGCCTTGTGCTCATGATTTTGAAAAAACACAGTCTGCAGACAGCCAGGAGGAATTTTCATGGGGAATAATAATGCCAAATAGGACTGATCACAGAGGAGACTTGTATTTCTTCTGTAGATTCAGTACATTAATCCTTCATTGCGCAGCTTTGAATTCGTCGTGGAAAGACCTGAGCGAACCCATGATGTAATCCACCTTACGAGACAGTTCTCCAGTAGTCGCTATCAGGGTCTTCTCCAGTTTCTCAATTTGTTGGATGCACCTCGCCTGGCCAGCATTTTGATAGGTTGAATCCATCTTCAGCAATTTACGGTAAACCAAGACAATTCCCGTCCCAATCAGAATTATCCCAATCACCAAGATTACGAAGATAAACAAATCTTCAATATCTTCGATAGAGAGATTAGAGAGACACAGCATTTTCCAATTACCTGTGTCACATAGATAGCCCACTGGAGCCGTTCCAGCGGGGCAGACAGCTTCCCCCGGAGCACTTTTCCTTGTTGAAAAAATAGTGTCAATTGTGTTCAAAGCCCAGCTTATTAACGATGACAACAACAAACACGGCCAAGTTTTAAGTGATTTTATATCTTGGTGTGACAAGGCTTTTCTTAAAATCTTGGTACTATGGCGATGCATATTGGTGATATAGCAATGTATATTGTGGTTGTGTCAGCAGACAGCGTCTCAGTCAGGAGGCAGTGGTTAGACACAAGAGAACAATAGGCAGGGACCTCATGGGGAGTTGGCAGGAAGAGAGAGCTGGGGGTTTAAGGAGAATGTATGGTGGAGGTGAAATGTCATGCAGATGTGAGATGATCTGTGGAGTTTTAAGGGATGAAACTTGGTTTGGCTACTCAGTGCTTTCTGTGTATGATGTTGTGAGAGTGTGAATAAACTTCGTCTGATCGTAACTTGGCCTCATCATTTCCACACTCTCCACACTGGTGACCCTGGACATATTATGGAACACGAGGCAAGAGCCCTGGAGTCGGCCCGGACGGGAAGCCCCAGCAACACGGCAGGCATCCCACAGACGGCCCGGATGGGAACCCCCAGCAACGCGTGTGCTGTTGCAGTCAAGCTATCGGACTTTTGGCAGCACAACCCGCGCTCTTGGTTCCACCACACCGAGGCCCAGTTCGCCCTCCGGGGAATAACGACAGACGACACCAAGTTTTTCCATGTGGTTGCAGCGCTGGACGCTCGCACAGCTCAGCTGGTAGCGAGCCTGCTCGACCAGCCCCCAGCCCACGGCAGATATGAGGCTCTCAAAGCTGCGCTGATTCGGCGCTACACGCTCTCGGACTGTGAGAGAGCAGAGAGGCTCCTGAGGCGTTCCGAGTTAGGAGATGGTTCGGCCGTCGATCTGATGGAGAAGATGTTGCCGTTAATGGGCACGGACGACGGGCATTTTCTGTTTGCCCACCTCTTCCTCCGGAACCTTCCAACAGAGGCAAGAGTGGTCCTGGCCAATTCGCCACTGCTGGCCGCGTGTGACTACCGTGCGCTACCCCAGGAGGCAGACCGGATCATCCTCACCACCAGAGCGCTCACGGTGAACGCAGTGGCGTCGGAACCCAGCGAGACGACCAGAGGAGGCGAGGAGCCACCGACGGTAGCGGCAGCGGGGGCCAAGGAGCGCCAGGGAGACACGCTCTGCTTCTACCACCGCCGTTTTTGAGGGACCACACGTAGATGTACGCCACCGTGCCAATTCAAGCGCTCGGGAAATGCCAGAGCCGGCAGTCGGTAGCAGCTGCGACCGCCGGCAAAGAGAACAAGCTACTCTACGTGACGGACTCGCGCTCAGGGAGGCATTTCCTGGTAGACACCGGAGCCAAGAAGAGCATCATCCTGCCAACCTACGCTGACCAGCTGGCAGGACCCAGCGGCCCCAGGCTGGTAGCAGTAAACGGCTCGGACATTAAGACCTTTGGTGAGAGAACACTGGCTTTATCTCTACACGGCCACACATAAGAGTGAACTTTTGTCATAGCAGCACTGAGTTTCCCGATCCTGGGAGCTGACTTTCTGTGTGCACATGGTTTATTAGTTGATTTTGCTAACAGGCGCCTGGTTAATGCACTGTCCTTTGACTCTCTCCCCTGTACAGCTCGAGGGGCCGGGCCAGTAACACAAGCCAACGTCACAGCTCCAGGCGGTAAGTTCCACACACTGCTCACTCAGTTCCCAGCACTCACGGTCCCGACGTTTTCAGCGGCCATCGCTAAACACGGGGTGGAGCACTTTATCACCACCACCGGGCCGCCTGTTTTCACACGACCTCCACGCTTGGACCCAGCTAAACTGGCCATAGCGCGCGAGGAGTTTGCCAACCTGGAAAGGTTGGGCATCATCAGGCAATCGAACAGCCCATGGACATCCCCGCTACACATGGTCCCTAAGGCTGAGGGGTCGTGGCGACCGTGCGATGATTTCCACAGGTTGAACAATGCCACAGCACACGACCGCTACCCGATTCCCCACATTCAGGATTTTTCTGTTCACCTCGCCGGAGCGCGCATTTTTTCTAAAATAGACCTGGTCCACGGTTACCACCAGGTCCCAGTGCGCGTGGTGGACATACCCAAAACAGCGGTAATAACTCCGTTTGGCTTGTTCGAGTTTCTGCGCATGCCTTTCAGATTAAAAGGAGCGGCACAGACGTTCCAGCGCATGATGGACGCGGTGCTGTGCGATCTCCCATTTGTGTTCGTCTACCTGGATGATATCCTGGTAGCCAGCGCGTCCGAAGACGAACACGTAGCCCACCTCAGGACGGTTTTTCAGAGGTTGGAGGAACATGGGTTAATAATCAACCCGGCGAAGTGCCAGTTCGGCGAGACGGGGATTGATTTTTTGGGGCACCGCGTCTCACCGGAGGGAGCGATACCCTTGCCCGACAAAGTGTGCACTGCGGCGAACTTCCCCCGGCATCAGACGGTCAGGGCACTGCAGGAATTTTTGGAGATGGTTCATTTTTTTAACCGTTTCCTCCCCCGCGCAGCTCAGCTCATGCAGCCACTGTACGCCACGCTCAAGAGACGGAAACCCACGGATGGAGTTGAATGGACTCCGGAGCAAGAGCGGGCATTCTCTGAGGTGAAAGCAGCTCTGGCAAACGCCGCACTGTTGACGCACCCAGACCCGGTGGCCTGGATAGCGCTCACTACCGACGCCTCGGACGTGGCCATAGGGGCCGTCGTGGAGCAACGTGTCGCCGGTTCTTGTCAGCCGCTCACTTTTTTCAGCAGGGCTTTGCGCGACAGTGAGCGTAAATGAGAAGCCTCTCTTACTCTCTCACTCTGATCCTGCAACTGGCGGACACACTGTGTCTGCCTCTCCTGCTCTGACAGCCTAGGGATCCCGCTCCGGGCTGCTCCACTATGCACCGGAGAGGGGATCCCGTGAAGGCGACATGATTAATAAAACCTGCTTAAAACCACAGCACCGCTGCTTATTTTTTTCATGCCGCTTCACCAGTGAAGCGGCATGAAAAAGACGGAAAAAGACGTAAAAGAGGCTTCTGTGTGGAGAGGACTGAGGCAAATCACCAACTATCGACCTAAGGCTCCTAAAGGTCAGGATGACAAAGCCCTTTGTCAAAGACTGTCCCAACACTATGCCCGTTTTGACACCTCGTCATCTGTGTCCAACTCCCCCCCTCCCTCCAGCTCCACAGCCTCCACATTCCCTACTTCATTTAAGGCACCCCCCCCCCCCTCCTCCCCCCCTCCCCTTATCATCAGTGAGCAGGATGTGCTCAAACAGTTCTCCAGACTGAACCCGCGCAAGGCCCCCGGCCCAGACGGCGTGTCTCCCTCCACCCTGAGACTCTGTGCGAAACAGCTGGCTCCTGTATTCACAGACATTTTTAACACCTCCCTTAAGTTATGCCACGTGCCGTCCTGCCTCAAATCCTCCACCATCATCCCTGTCCCCAAGAAGCCACGGATCACTGGACTTAATGACTACAGACCTGTAGCGCTCACCTCTGTAGTCATGAAGTCCTTTGAGCGCCTGGTCCTGTCCCACCTCAAGTCCATCACCACCCCTCTCCTGGACCCGCTGCAGTTTGCCTACCGAGCCAACAGGTCTGTAGACGATGCAGTCAACCTGGCCCTCCACTCCATCCTGCAGCACCTGGACTCCCCGGGAACCTACGCCAGGATCCTGTTTGTGGACTTCAGCTCCGCATTCAACACCATCCGCCCCGCTCTGCTCCGGGACAAGCTGTCCCTGCGCAACGTGCCTGACTCCCTCTGCAGGTGGATCATCGACTTCCTGACGGACCGGAGGCAGCATGTGCGGCTGGGAAAGACTGTCTCAGACTATACTAGCATCAGCACCGGATCACCCCAGGGCTGTGTACTTTCCCCCCTACTCTTCTCCCTTTACACCAACTCCTGCACCTCCAGCCACCAGTCTGTCAAGTTGATCAAGTTTGCGGACGACACCACCCTCATCGGGCTCATCTCCAACGGCGACGAGTCCGCCTACAGGAGAGAGGTGGCCCAGCTGGCGTCCTGGTGCAGCAATAACAACCTGCAGCTGAACGCTCTGAAGACAGTGGAGATGATTGTAGACTTCAGGAAAGTCACTACTCCTCTGCCCCCCCTCACCCTCTCAGGCTCTCCCATCACCACTGCTGATTCCTTCCGCTTCCTAGGCACTACCATCACCAGGGACCTCAAATGGGAGCTGACCATCAGCTCACTCATCAAAAAAGCCCAGCAGAGGATGTTCTTCCTGCGGCAGCTGAGGAAGCTCAAGCTACCCACCAAGATGTTAGTGCAGTTCTACACAGCCATCATCGAGTCCATCCTCACCACCTCCATAACCGTGTGGTACGCAGGAGCCACTGCCAGGGACAGACTAAGGCTGCAGCGCGTCGTGCGCACTGCTGAGAAGGTGATCGGCTGCAAGCTCCCATCTCTCCAGGATCTGTACATCTCCAGGACCCGGAGGCGTGCTGGCCGGATCATAGCCGATCCCTCACACCCTGGTCACGTACTGTTTGCCCCCCTCCCCTCTGGTAGAAGACTTCGGTCCATCCAGACTAAAACCTCCCGTCACATGAACAGCTTCTTCCCCTCTGCCATTAGACTGCTGAACACTAAGTGACTTATTGACTCTCGTGCACCATGTACAGCAGCTCAACCAGACTCATGTCAATCATCACTGTTTTCTTCCTGCATTACCGACTGCACTATATAGTTCTCCACAGTATCTGCTGCTGGCTAATATATATTTTAACTGTTGACCAGTATCACTTAATCTTATCCTACACTTTATTACATGTATAGTTTATTTCTCTTATCTTGTCATGTTTAATGTTGCAGCATTGTACCGAGACAAATTCCTAGTTTGTGTACTACATGAACAATGGCAATAAACCTGATTCTGATTCTGATTCTGAAATACAACACGTTCGACAGAGAGTTGCTGGCTCTCCACCTGGCCATATGCCACTTCCAGTTCTGGCTGGAAGGGTGCAGCTTCACCGCGTTCGTGGACCACAAGCCGCTGACATTCGCGATGGCCAAGGTTTCGGAACCATGGTCGGGCCGGCAGCAGAGACAGCTGGCCGCGATCTTGGAGTTTATGACCGATATTCAACATGTGTCGGGTAAACTGAATGTGGTGGCGGACTGCCTCTCGCGCACGGTAGTGGCCTCGGTCTGTGTAAGGATAGATTATACAGCCATGGCCGCAGAGCAGATTAGCGATACAGACGTGCGTGCGCTCCAGTCTGGACCAACAGGGTTAAGGCTGGAGAGCAGAGTACTGCAAGATGGCAGCCCCCCCCAATCTGCGATGTCTCCACGGGACGCCTGTGCCCGGTGGTCCCGGTTGCGTTGCGCCGCCGCGTGTTTGAGTCAGTTCACGCTTTGGCGCACCCAGGAGTGCGCGCGTCAGTCAAAATGGTGGGAGCGAAATTTGTGTGGCCAGGCCTGCACAAACAAGTGAAAGAGTGGGCGGCAGCCTGCGTAGCGTGCCAACGAGCCAAAGTGCACAGACACACCAAGGCTCCTTTGGAGCCGTTTAGGATACCGGCTAAAAGATTCAACCATGTTCACGTGGACCTCGTGGGCCCCCTCCCGCCATCGCAGGGGCGCATGCATCTTCTGACAGTGGTGGACCGCACCACACGCTGGCCAGAAGCAGTCCCGCTGGCGACAACCACATCTGTGGACGTGGCGCACGCTTTTTTGACAGCATGCATGGCGCATTTTGGAATCCCGTCGGACATCACGTCCGATAGGGGCCCTCAGTTTGTTTCCAAACTTTGGTCCGTGATGGCCCGCAGCCTGGGTGTTGCAATTCACCGCACAACCGCGTGCAACCCACAGGCAAATGGGTTATGTGAGCGTTTTCACAGGTCAGTGAAAGCAGCACTCAGGGCTTCGTTGACGGATGCAAATTGGGTTGACCGGTTACTGTGGGTTTTATTGGGGTTGCGTTCCTCACCAAAAGAGGATTTGGAGGCTTCCCCGGCTGAGCTTGTTTTTTCTCAGCTACTGCGGCTGCCCGGGGAATTTTTGCCAGATAATCCCACGCCGGACAGCTGCACGTCTCAGCGTTTGCAGCGTAGTGCAGACACAGGCACGCTGCCGGGCCCGGCCCACCACTGTTCCCCACGCGCTTTTGTGCCAAAAACTTTGAAGAACGCGGCGTTCGTGTTCGTCAGACACGATGCCCACCACCCGTCATTGCACCCACCCTATGATGGCCCGTTCAGAGTGCTGGAAACAGGGGACAAGCATTTTTTGTTAGACTTGGAGGGGCGTCGGGAGAAAATATGCATAGACAGACTTAAGCCCACCTTTGTAGTGGCGGACAAGCAAGTGCTGCTGGCCCGGACCCCTCGGCATGGAAGACCCCCACTGAGAGCTCCCCAGGCAAACGATTCACCAGGACAGCACACGGGCAGAGCGAAGTTCCCCGCCCCCCCTCCCCTTGGCCCACCCGCAGTCAGACACACGTCCAGCAGCCCCCCGCCGGCACAGAGACCCCCGTTACAGCAGATATAGGAGGAGACTGAAGCCCAAAAGACGTGCCGACTGAAACTCTGTCTGGGGGGAGTGATTATGGCGATGCATATTGGTGATATAGCAATGTATATTGTGGTTGTATCAGCAGACAGCGTCTCAGTCAGGAGGCAGTGGTTAGACACAAGAGAACAATAGGCAGGGACCTCATGGGGAGTTGGCAGGAAGAGAGAGCTGGGGGTTTAAGGAAACTGTATGGTGGAGGTGAAATATCATGCAGATGTGAGATGATCTGTGGAGTTTTAAGGGATGAAACCTGGTTTGGCTACTCAATGCTTTCTGTGTATGATGTTGTGAGAGTGTGAATAAACTTCGTCTGATCATAACTTGGCCTCATCATTTCCACACTCTCCACAGTACCACAATTACTGACAAACTGAAATACAGCAGAAGCTGCAAACTTATGTAAAAAAGGTCAGCAGCGGCTTTATTGTCTGAGAATGCTCGCAAAATTCCAGGTTGATAAGACTCTTATGAAAATGTTTTATTGTACTTTTATTGAGTCAATTATCACCTTTTCTGTTATGTGCTGGTATGGTAACTTGCCAATGAGAGACAAAAATTCCTTTGGGAAAATTGTTAAAATGGATTCAAAAAATAGCAGGTGTCAGCATGAACAGTCTTGACCACATATATAAAAAACGTGTTGGAAAGGCCAAATCCATTCGGCTGGATACATCTCACCCTCTGCACACCGAGTACAAGTTGTTTCCTTGTGGCTGTCACCTTATCATTCCCTCAGCAATAAGAAACAGATATAAATTTTCCTTTGTGCCTGTTTCTATTCAGTCAGTAAATGCTGCGGTTAAGAGGAAATGACCTCAACTGTTTTTGTTGTCCTGAAATTTGATTTTTTACATATTCTATTTCTTGTGATCTTAATTTTTTTTTAACTATTTAAAGACATTTTTTAATCTATCTTTTATTTATTTATGTATGTACATTTTAGGACACCTACTGTGCCATGCTCCCCTGAGAAATTTTAGAATGATCTGCGCTAAATACTTAGATTTTTTTTTTTAGATTTAGATTTAGTATACTTTATTGATCCCTAGAGGGGAAATTGAGGGCATCCACCTGGATGGATGAAGCAGCCACGGTACGGCGCTATCCCTTAACCATTCACGCACACATTCACACCTAGGACCACTTTAGAGTCTCCAATTAACCTAACCTGCATGTTTTTGGCCTGTGGGAGGAAACCGGAGAAATCCCAGAGTAAACCCACGCAGACACGGGGAGAACATGTAAACTCCACACAGATCACTGTTGGTCAGGGGCTGGGATCGAACCAGGGATCCCATGGCCAAGGGTGAGTTGCTGTGCTGGCACAGTGCTAAACACTGCGCCACCGCAGTGAGTGTGTTTCTCTGTGCTCTGGGTTCTTTTGTAAGTTTTATTTTACTTGTATGTATGGTCTGTGTTCCTTGTTGCTGCAAACCAAATTGCCCTTATGGGACACTAAATAAACTGAATCTGAATCTGAGCTATCCAGGTTTTTTTTTAATACAGATCAGTGCAAATGGGACCTTAAATCGAAAAAAATTCTCTATTGAAATGAATGGCAAGAGCAAAATTATCTTTTGGTCCCGATCAAATTTTGCCACGAGTTACACGTATAATGTTTGTCAATTTAAAAGATAATTTCCACGTAATTAAAGTTGTCGGCTGTTATATAATAACAGAGTAATATTTAGTTTTTATTTAAACGACTTGTGGACAACTCCCATTATCCCACATCAGTAATTGTAATCATGTTTAGTGCTGTTACTTATGCAGGGTGCGCGTCTTTTCTTTTGATCAGAGTTTAAAAATTTAATTTATTCAAAGTTTTTATGTTGACTGTGTTTACTATAAATTTGCTGTTGCTTATGCAGAATGCATATGTAATTTCCTTTAATTAGAGTTTATAAAATTCCGTTATTCAATGCTGACTGTATTTACAGTAAATTTACTGCAAACAAAAATAAATCTTTATAATGATATATGTTATCAAGCAGCCTCTCTTTTACACAGCTAGTACGTACCCATGCATACCCGTCCATGCCCGTAGAAAACAAGTATAAGCAAGTATTTGTGAATGCCCGTGGCTGAAGGGTCTCCTCCTGTCTCAGACGGCTGTGTTGTTCACAGTCATGCCTGCGGCGTACTGCTGGAACCTGAGGTGTTTCATGTTCACGGCATCTTTTCTGATGTGCAGCAGTTCTCCGCATTCTATTGCTCTCCATCTGGTGGGTCTTCTTCTTCTTTGTTCAGACCACTGGTTGAGGGATAGGTGCGTTGTAATTCCAGCGTTGGCGGCCAGCCGACTATTCCGCATCTCCTCGGTCTCAGCTTCTCTGTGCGTCGCCTGGCGTGCAACGTTGGCAGCCAGCCAACTATTCCGCATCTCCTCGGTCTCAGCTTCTCTGTGCCTTGTATGGAATTCAATGTCCCTGGCCAGCCGACTATTCCGCATCTCCTCGGTCTCAGCTTGTCTGTGCCTTGCCTGGTGTGCAGCATTGCTCGCTTTGCGGGCATTTCAGGCTTCAAGTGACTCAGCACGTGCCTGGCGCACTGCCACATGTTTCTTGTCTGTTTGTGCATCCCTTGTCTGTCGTACCCTATGCTGGTGAAGGGTCTCCTCCTGTATCAGACAGGTGCGATGTACTGCTGGAACCTCAGGTGTTTCATCTTCATGGCATCGTTTCTGACATGCAGCAGTTCTCCTCACTCTCTTGCTGTCCATCTGGTGGGTCTTCTTCTTCTTCTTGTACGTTGAGACCACTGGTTGAGGGATAGGTGTGTCGTAGTTCCGGTTCATGGACAGGATCATGAAAATAGATCTGAGCAAAAAGAGGCTTTCGGGCATGGACTCACTGTATATGATATCATAAAGACATGAGAGTCCTATATGGCATCATAAGGACACATTTGTCTATGTGCCATCATATAAGCATCACATGAGAGTCCTATATGACATCATAAATACACGTTTGTCTATGTGCCGTCATATAGGCGAGTCCTATGATGCCTGAGTTCATAGGATGTCCTATGATGTTCGGGCAGAGATCATAGGCCGTCCTATGATGTCCTATAAACATGACACACACACAGATTTCTTGCTTTTATAAAGTGATGTGGTAGGTTGCCTGTTGGGCTTTTTGGGGGCTTGTTTCCATAGACCTGATTGCTTGTTTCTCTCATCAAACCTGGCAACATTGGTCTCTTTGCATATAAAACTGTCATTTCATCAGCTTTAGGGGGGATCTCTTGAAGGGATAACTCCTGTTTACATTTTTCAGCTTCTCTGGGGATAGAGTAAAGCTGTTCACTTTTTTTCATGTCGTTGGGCTAAGTGAACTAATCAATCATTGCTTGATGTCAAATAGACATCTAACCCAATAATGGTAGTCTTATAGGTCAGTTCCAGTTGGATAAGACCACATCCACCGTCTGTTCTGGGAAGATACAATCGATCAATATCGGCTTTTGGGTGGTGTATTTTATTATTATTATTATTATTATTATTATTATTGAGGAAGTGTCATTCTACTGATCAAAGTGAAAGGTGCAGTGTGTAAAAAAACTGGTGGCATCCAGTGGTGAGGTTCCATATTGCAACAAACTGAAAATCAATTCCTCACCCCTCCCCTTCAGAATGCAAGTGAGTCTCCATGGAGGCCCTGTCAGAATGTTTGCAATTGTCAAACACGTATTTGCCTTGGTTCCAAGGTTGTCATAGCCAGGAGCGGCACTGGGGTTAAGCTCCCAGTGCTCAAAAAATGCTCCTTATGGCGTGCGTCTCGAAAAGCCTCTGACAACTAAGTCCAACTCCTAGCCTGCCCGTGTGGTTTAGTCTCTAAGCCCGGCGGAACTGCTTTTACTAATAGGAGAAGGGGCGAGGGCGGATCTCTGGCGCCTTAAAACCAGATGCTTCGGGTAGATGGTGGCTCGTCAACATGGGAAGGTAGCCCATCTAGGGGAAGGTAAACCCTGATTTCAAACCTCCGCTGCCTTGCGGCACACCCGGTCACAGGAAAGGCTTCGGGAGTCAACCCTGAGGAAAAATCCGGAGTCGGAGCCCCTAAGGCAGTTCTCTGTTGTGCTCACATCGTTCTGGCAGCTCCTGCGACGGCGCTGGTGCCAAACTGTAGCAGCCCTGCTGTTCCTTTGGATTCATCAGTGACGTGGAGAGGGGGGACATGCTGCATGGGCAACATCTTGTCCTCCATATCTTCCTGCCCAGGCTTGAATCCTACCAATGCCCAACGCTGGAAGGTAGAACACCGAATCACTGGAGAGGACACTCCAGCTTCGCCTTTGGCGTAGACAAAACACCGGGAATGACAGTTACCGGTTATAAGCCACCGCTCAATTGGCGTAGAGCGCGGCGCCAGGGGTTGTTCCCGACGGTGGGAGGGATCATCGGATCTCACTGGACAGCTACCACCCGCCTCAAGCTGGGCAGCCCCCAGCCAATAAGGTGTTGTCCCGCCACAGCTTGCTTTCCTCATTGGGTGCATGGGGATGAGGAGAAGTCCAAACAGCAGGCTGAGAACCTTCGCACCAGGCAAGACAAAAAAACAAAAGAGACCAACTCTAAAACTGGGAACTTGGAACGTCCGCACTATGATGACAGGACTCGCTGCTAACCTCAAGGACATCAACAACACCAGGAAGACTGCCATCATCAATAATGAGCTGAAGAGACTGGGAGTGGATATCGCCACTCTCCAGGAAACATGGTTGGCTGACGCAGGCACACTGAGAGAGAAGGACTATACGTTCTACTGGCAGGGAAAGGGCAGTGACGAACACAGGGAACATGGAGTGGGCTTCGCAGTGAAGAACACCTTGCTGAAGATGGTGGAACCGGGCAGCAATGGCTCTGCACGACTCCTCACCCTCCGCCTCAACACCACTCAAGGCCCAGTCACCCTCGTCAGTGTGTATGCCCCAACACTGACAGCCACACCAGAGGCAAAAGACGAGTTCTACGAGAATCTCGCAACAACTGTCAGGATCATCCCCAACTCTGAACAACTCATTCTCCTTGGAGACTTCAATGCCAGAGTGGGTGCTGACCACGACTCCTGGCCCTCCTGTCTTAGACCATTTGGCGTGGGTAGAGCACTGGCACCAGCTGGACTTGATCCTGACCAGGCGCACCTCACTGAAGAACGTGCTAATCACCCGTTTGTTCCAGAGTGCAGATTGCGACACAAACCATTCATTGGTGTGTTGCAAGGTCAAGCTGCAGCTGAAGAAATTCCATCGTGCTAGACAGTCTGGAAAGGCATGGATTGACACCAGCAAGATGGCCCAACCAGAACTTGTTGAGCAGTTTGCCTCCACCTTTGAGAAGGATCTTGGTGTACCACAAGAAGGAGAATCTGCAAAGCAGAAGTGGGAAGAGCTGCAAAACACCATCCACCGCACAGCCTTGGCTACCTTTGGGAGGAAGACCTCGAAGTCACAGGACTGGTTTGATGCCAAGTTGACCGAGATGACCCCCGTCATTGAAGCCAAGCACTCAGCACTTGCTGAGTACAAGAACTACCCAAACAAGAAGAATCTCCAGATTCTCAGGGCTGCGAGAAGCAAAGTTCAGCAGACTGCTCGGCGCTGTGCCAATGAGTATTGGACTCAGCTCAGCCAAGACATTCAAACCGCTGCCATAACAGGGAACATCTGCGGTATGTACGATGACATCAAGAAAGCACTTGGTCCGGCTCAGAGCAAGACGGCCCCCCTCAAATCCTCCACTGGGGAGATGATCACAGAAAAGAACAAGCAGATGGAGAGATGGGTGGAACACTACTCCGACCTCTACTCCTGACAGAACACCGTGACACCATCAGCCCTTGATGCCATTGACTGCCTGCCATCCATGGACGAACTTGACGCCGAGCCAACCATCGACGAACTCAGCAAGGCCATTGATAGCTTGGCCGCTGGCAAGGCACCCGGCAACGACGGCATACCCCCCGACCTGATCAAGCACTGCAAGACCGCCTTACTGCTGCCATTGCATGATGTCCTCTGCCAGTGCTGGAAGGAAGGTGCCGTACCACAGGACATGAGGGACGCCAAGATCATCACCCTCTACAAAAACAAAGGGGAGAGAAGCGGCTGCAACAACTACAGGGGCATCTCCCTCCTCAGCGTTGTTGGCAAAGTCTACGCACGAGTTGTTCTCGTTCGTCTACAGAAGCTTGCCGAACGTGTCTACCCCGAGTCTCAGTGTGGCTTCCGCGCTGAGCGATCGACGGTAGACATGATATTCTCCATCCGCCAACTCCAGGAGAAATGCAGAGAACAGAGCATGCCCTTGTATGTCGCCTTCATCGACCTCACCAAAGCGTTCGATCTGGTCAGCAGAGAGGGCCTTTTCAAGATCCTGCCAAAGATAGGATGCCCACCAAAGTTGCAAAGCCTCATCGAATCGTTTCACACCAACATGCAGGGGATAGTGCAGCACGACGGCAACGTCTCAGAGCCATTCAACATATGCAACGGAGTGAAACAGGGCTGTGTACTTGCGCCAACCCTCTTTGGGATTTTCTTTGCTATGCTCCTGAGGCATGCCTTCAGCACAGCAACAGAGGGAATCTACCTGCACACAAGATCTGACGGCAGGCTTTTCAACCTCGCCCGCCTGAAAGCCAGAACCAAAGTGCACGAGGCTCTAATCAGAGACATGCTGTTCGCAGACGACGCTGCAGTCGCAACCCACACACAGCAGGAGCTTCAGACCCTGATGGACCGCTTCTCCCAGGCATGCAAGGACTTCGGGCTTACCATCAGCCTGAAGAAGACTAACGTCCTGGCGCAAGGCACGGAAGCACCACCAACCATCACCATCGACGACTACGAGCTGGAGGTCGTGAATCAGTTCACGTACCTGGGGTCCACGATCAGCAACAACGTCTCCCTTGATACAGAGATCGACAAGAGGATTGGAAAATCAGCCTCCACACTCGCTTGCCTCACCACACGAGTGTGGGAGAATCCCAAACTCTCTGTCAAGACGAAGATGGCAGTGTACAACGCCTGCGTCATCAGCACACTGCTCTATGGGAGTGAGACGTGGACAACATACGCCCGGCAGGAAAAGAGACTGAACTCCTTCCATTTGTGCTGCATTCGCCACATCCTGGACATATCCTGGCAGGACAAAGTGCCCAACACAGAAGTTCTGTCCTGTGCCAGCCTTCCCTCCATGTTCACTCTACTCAGGCAGCGCAGGCTCCACTGGCTAGGCCACGTTCACCGTATGAAGGATGGCAGAATCCCCAAAGACGTCCTCTACGGAGAACTGGTGACTGGCAGGAGAGACATTGGCCGCCCACAGCTGCGCTTTAGAGACGTCTGCAAGAGAGACATGAAGGCCCTGGAGATCAACACAGAGCACTGGGAGGACCTTGCAATGGACCGCTTCAAATGGAGAGGCACCCTGACCAGACAGCTCAAGGCAGGTGAAGAGAGACTGACTGCTGCAGCAGATGAAAAAAGGACCCGCAAGAAGAACCGCCACAGACCCAGCAGCACGGAGACCACCCACAAGTGCGACCTGTGTGACAGGGACTGCCATTCACGCATCGGCCTGTTCAGCCACAGGCGGTGCTGTTCCAGCAGAGTAGACGTTTAGGATTCTCTTCCATGGTCATCATAGACCGACGGAGGCCGACGACGATTTGCCAAGATGACGTCTCCTAGCAACTTTACTGATATGTCAAGAGGTAAGAGAGAAATTTAAGAAATGTAATGTGCAAAACTATCACAGACAATGCCAGTCAATAAATGTTCAGCAGTTGAGTAGTGTTATTGTAAATGTCACCCTGTCAATATAGTTGGCTATACAAAAAAGAAGCGAGAAAAATCCTTTCATTCATCTCTTCAGTGATGTATGCATTCATTTGTAACCCAGCCACAGGGGATGCACAAGCCAGTGTAGTCCTAGAGCTGGTCCCAAGCCCGGGTAAATGGGGAGGGTTGTGTCAGGAAGGGCATCCGATGTAAAACCTTTGCCAAATCAAACATGTGAATCATGACGAATGAGACTTTCATACCAGATCAGTTGAGGCCCATGTTAACAACAGCCACCACCGGTGTTGTTAACCGACAAGGTGCTGATGGAAATTGGGCTATTGTTGGTCGAAGATCGAGGAGAAGGAGAGGGGGAAGGCATGTTCGGAGGGAGAGAGAGAAGGGGAAAGGTAGAAGTGTGGAGGTGAGAGTATGGGATGTTAAATGTAGGGACTATGACTGGTAAAGGCAGAGAGCTGGCTGGTATGATGGAAAGAAGAAAACTCAATATATAGTGTGTTCAAGAAACCAGATGGAAGGGAAGCAAGGCTAGGAGCACTGGAAGTGGATTTAAACTGTTCTACCATGGTGTAGATAGGAAGAGAAATGGAGTAGGAGTAATCTTGAAGGAGGAGTATGTGAAGAGTGTACAGGAGGTAAAGAGGGAGTCAGACAGAATCATGAGTTTGAAGCTAGACGTGAAAGGTGTGATGCTGAATGTTGTCAGTGCATATACCCCACAAGTTGGATGTCAGGTAGAAGAGAAAGATGAATTCTGGAGTAAGTTGGATGAAGTGGTAGAGAGTGTTCCCAGGGTGGAGAGAGTGATGATTGGAGCAGACTTTAATGGGCATGTAGGTGAAGGGAACAGAGGTGATGAGGAGGTTCTGGGTAGGTATGGTCTTAAGGAGAGAAATGTGGAAGGACAGATGGTTGTGGATTTTGCTAAAAGGATGGAAATGGCTGTGGTGAACACATACTTTAAGAAAAGAGAGGAACATAGGGTGATTTTATAAGAGTGGAAGAAGGTGCACACAGGTGGACTACATCTTATGCTGAAGGAAAAATCTGAAAGAGATGGGAGACTACAAAGTGGTGGCAGGGGAGAATGTAGCTAGACAGCATCGGATGGTAGTCTGTAGGGTGACTCTGGAAAGCAAGAAAGGGAAGAGAGTGAAGGCAGAGCCAAAGATTAAGTGTTGGAAGTTACAGAAGGAAGAAGGTTGCAGAGTTCAGGAAGGAGTTGATACAGGCTCTGGATGGTAGGGAAGAATTACCAGATGATTGGGAAAGTGCAGCAAAGGTATTGAGGGAAATGGGTAGAAGGGTATGTTGTGTATCAAGTGGACAGAGGAAGGAAGACAAGGAGACTTGGTGGTGGAATGAGGAGGTACAGGAAAGTATTCAAAGGAAGAGGTTGGCAAAGAAAAAGTGGGATAGTCAGGGAAATGAAGAAAGTAGACAGGGGAATTTGGAATCTAGGCACATGGCAAAGAGAGGTGATACAGGCAAAGGAAAAGGCATATAGTGAGGTGTATGAGAGGCTAAACATTAAGGAAGAAGAAAAGGACTTGTATCAATTGGCTAGACAGAGAAATCAAGTTGGAAAGGATGTACAGCAGATTAGGCTGATTAAGGACAGAAATGGTAATGTACTAACAAATGACGAGTGTGTTGAGAAGGCAGAAGGAGTACTCTGAAGAGCTGATGAATAAAGAAAATGACAGAGAAAGGAGGATGGATGAGGGAAAGATGGTGAACAAGGAAGTCCCGGGGTTTAGCAAGGTGGAAGTGAGGGCAGCTTTGAAGAGAATGAAGAATGGAAAGGTGGTTGGTCCAGATGACTTACCTGTGGAGGTATGGAGATGTTTAGGAGAGATGGCAGTGGACTTTTTAACCAGATTGTTTAACACAATCTTGGAGAGTGAGAGGATGCCTGAGGAGTGGAGAAGAAGTGTTTTGGTACCAATTTTCAAGAACAAAGGTGATGCTCAGAGCTGGAGTAACTACAGAGGCATAAAGTTGATCACCCACACTAAGACATGGGAAACAGTTGTTGAAGCCAGGTTAAAAGGAGGTGATAATCAGTGAGCAGCAGTACGGTTTCATGCCAAGAAAGTGTACTACAGACGCAATGTTTGCTCTAAAGGTGGATTCACACTACAACGTCTGGACAGACTTTTAGTGACGTTTTGGCAAGTCTCTGGCTCTGCTAGCAAACGTTAATAATGATAGTTGGTGTTTGTTGGCAAATGCTGACGAAAGTTGTGTTCTTTGAAAATTTTCAGCATTGTGAAAATTTGTTGATGTTTGGAAATGTTTACATGAGCATCACCTGACACTGATGTCAGCTGACTTGTGCTGAGTATTCATTTGCTTAAGTTAACCTAAGTTGGCAACAGCGACACATACACTAGCCTAAGTTGGCAAAAGTTTGCCAACGCTGAATGCAACGCTGGCAAATGCTAGCAAAAGTTTGTAAAAGTTCATAAAAGTTCATAAATGTTGGTGTGTGCTGGATTAAAGAAAAACCTGCTCACAAATGTAATTTCACCAACGTTTAGACTAATTTCTCTGATTTTTCAAAACATCTGTAAAAATCGGACAAATCGCTATAGTGTGAACCCAGCTTAAGAGTGCTGATGGAGAAGTATAGAGAATGTTAGAAGGAGTTGCGCTGTGTCTTTGTGGATCTAGAGAAAGCATATGATAGGGTGCCAAGAGAGGAAGTGTGGGACTGTATGAGAAAGTCAGGAGTGGCAGAGAAGTATGTGAGAGTGGTGCAGGACATGTATGAGGACAGCGAGATGGTGGTGAGGTGTGCTGTAGGAGTGACAGATGGGTTCAAGGTGGGGGTGGGGTTACATCAGGGGATCGGCTCTTAGCCCCTTCTTGTTTGCCATGGTGATGGACAGGCTGACAGATGAGGTCAGGCAGGAGTCTCCGTGGACCATGATGTTTGCAGACAACATTGTGATCTGCAGTGAGAGTAGGGGGCAGGTGGAAGAGAACCTGGAGAGGTGGAGGTATGCTCTGGAGAGAAGAGGATTGAAAGTCAATAGAAGCAAGACAGAATACATGAGTATGAATGAGAGGGAGGCAGGTGCAATGGTGAAGATGGAAGGAGTAGAAGTTGTGAAAATAGATGAGTTTAAATACCTGGGGTCAACCATCCAAAGCAATGGAAAATGCACAAGAGAGGTGAAGAAAAGAGTGCAGGCAGGGTGGAGTGGGTGGAGACAGATGAGTGTCAGGGGTGATTTGTGACAGAAAGTTAGCAGCAAGAGTGAAAGGGAAGATTTACAAGATGATTTACAAGATGAGAACTGCTATGATGTATGGTTTGGAGATGGTGGTGCTGACAAAAAGACAGGAGGTGGAGCTGGAGGTGTTAGAGCTGAAGATGCTAAGTTTCTCTTTGAGAGTGACCAGGAGGGACAAGATTAGAAATGAGTAAATCAGAGGGACAGCTCATGTTGAGCAGTTTGGAGACAAAGAAAGAGAGGCAAGGCTGAGATGGTTTGAACATGTGCAGAGGAGGTATAGTGGATATATTGGACAAAGGATGTTGAAGATGGAGCTGCCAGGCAGGAGGAAAAGAGGAAGGCCACAGAGAAGATTCATGGATGTAGTGAAGGAGGACATGGACAGGGTTGGTGTTACAGAGGAAGATGTAAGGGATAGGGTGAGATGGAGGCAGATGATCCACTGTGGAGACCCTTAAGGGAGCAGATGAAAGAAGAAAAAGAAGTTTGCCTGATTTGTGATATGATTATAAGAAGAAAACCAGGAAGAATGTTTAAATGTAAGTAAATTTATTTCTTATGGCCAATGAGGGAGAAGTCACAGAGTGTAGCCCTCAGTCCACACACACCGAACCTCTCAGTTAGGTCACACTCCAGTCAAACTTTTAAAGCTATCTTATCCATGGGGAGTGAGAGAGATTGTCCAAAAAATGAACAGTCCTGTCCTTGAGACCGCAAAGCGCTCAGTCCTTATCAAATGTTCCCAGGAAGCATAGAGTCAGTACATCTCTCATTCCCACAGAAACTGGACATGATGAATTGAAAACAGCTGTGTCTTAACAGATATCTGAACACTCACACCACACTCACTCACAAACTGGACATTCTAACTCATGCATACTCACACGCACAGACTGGGGCTACTTACAAGGCCATATTGTCATGACTCACTCTGGGCCGTCACCTGCCTCAGCTGTGTGCACACCTGCTTCCAATCATCCACGGGTTTTACAGCCGGCTCTGCCTAAGTCTCGGCACGGAGCCGTCTGTCATTTCTCCATGATCTACGTCTCTCGTCTGACTGCCTAGGTCCAGGTCTCCTATTCTCCCGTTGGAAAACTCCTCTCGTCAAAAAGTAAGCATTGCTTTACTCGCCTTCCTCTCAGTCTCTCCCCTGTCCACAGGTGGATTCCTCTGGCGGTGGAACCTGCTCCCTGCGGCGGTGGAACGCCCTCATCTTGCCTCTCCAGGCCTCACTGCTCACCCCGGGAGTGCCTCGCAGACGCTGTCTTCCTGGCTGGAGCCCTTCGGGCCAACCTGCACATCCATCGTTCCACCTGCAAGTAAGCCCCAGTCATTAATCTGCTCACGCTGTTGTGGAAGAGACTAACATCTGTGCTTTGGCTCTGTTCTAGGGTTGCCAGGCTGAACGGCGCTCTGTCTCACCCCTGGCTGCAGTATCTCCACCATCATCACATACACACCACGCATACATGCACCCACACACCCTCTGTTGGCACAATAAAGATCATTGAATTTCACTCGAGCCTATGTGTGTGTTCCCTGGGTCCAGCACTATGTCAGTACGGCTCCGTCAGAGCGACCCAGCGAACAGTGGGCTTGCACACCAGCTTAACAACTTGGAGGCTCGAGTGGACCAATTAACTTACCAACAGCAGGTCATACTCAATCAGCTAGTCCAAATCAACAGCCGGTTGGATCGCCTGGAAGGACAGAGGGCTTTTCCTCCGGCTCCCAGCACTAGGCCAGCTCCCATTAGCTCCCCTCCTAGCCAGGCTAGCCCGGGCCCCTTAACCCGACTCACTCCGGTCCCCATGCCCACGTGCTTCAGCGGAAAGCTTGGGGAGGCTCGGGGCTTTATCCTTCAGTGTGAGACAGTGTTTCAGCAGGTTCCGGGGGATTTTCCCACCGATCACAGCCGCATAGGTTATGTGGCTAATCTGTTGGAGGGACGAGCGTTAGCATGGGCATATGCCATTATGACAAAACCCAGCTATGCAAATTTAACCTACGCCCAATTCGTACACGATTTCCACAAGGTTTTTGACCATTCGGACCGGGATAGCGTGCTCACCACTCGGCTATTAAACCTTCGACAGGGTAGCCGGTCAGTCGCCGACTACGCTGTCGACTTCCGGGTAGTGGCGGCGGAAGTGGGGTGGGAGGATGCCTCGCTATGCAGCATTTTCATTAGAAGTTTGAGCCCTAGTCTGCGAGATGAGCTGGCCCGCCTAGATAAGCCTGAGCGTCTCACAGAGCTCATTTCTTTAATCATTAACCTTGACAACAGGCTGAGGGAGCGGGCTGCCGAGCGGAGGTCTTCTGGCCGCTCCGGCAGTCAGTTTCAGCGCTCCTCTCAATCATCACTTTTGGCATTGCCCGCGCTTGAGGCCACAGACGGTCCCGAGGCAATGGTAGTGGGGCGGAACAAGCTCTCGCTGGCCGAGAGACAGTGCCACAGGGAGTTAGGTCTATGCATGTACTGTGGGAGTGATCAGCATGAGGTTGAGTTCTGCCCTGTTCAGCCAAAAGAGGAGGTCCGTGCACCGCAGTAGGGGGGCTCGCAGACTCATCTTGGCCTAATCCCCTCAGAAAGTGTCTCCTCCCCATTAGATTTTGCTACAAACATACGGAGATCCTCACGTATGCACTGGTGGACTCGGGGGCTGAGCGGAGCTTCATCTCGGGGGAACTGGCAACCCGATTGGGGATTCCCTGCCATACCCTTCCTTCCCCCCTAAGACTTGTCGCCCTATCCAAGGCTCATCTTGATACAGTGTCACGTCAGACAGCCCCAGTCTCCGTTATCATCTCAGGCAACCATCGGGAGGACCTTCGGCTGTTCATGTTGTCCACCTCGGCCGCCCCCGTCATCCTAGGCTACCCCTGGCTTCGCCTCCATAATCCAACCTTTGATTGGCGTACAGGGAGTGTTGTCGCTTGGAGCCCTTTCTGCCTGAGTGCTTGTCTACAGTCTGCAGCACGTTCACCCTTGGTGCCCCTGTCCCCCCCCAACCCCTCCTCCTCCTCCTGACCCGTCCAGGGTGCCACCGGAGTTTCATGATCTTGGAGCTGTGTTCAGCAAATCACAGGCGCTGTCCCTTCCCCCCCCCACCGTCCGTACGACTGTGCCATCAATCTCTGCCCTGGGCTGCCTCTACAGCCTATCGGGTCTGGAGCGGGAGGCGATGGACGCTTACATCAAGGAGTCTCTCAGCTCTGGCATCATCCACCCTTCTTCTTCGGCAGTGGGGGCGGGGTTCTTCTTCGTGGGTAAGAAGGATGGCTCCCTTCGTCCATGTATTGATTTCCGGGCTGTTAACGACATTACAATCAAAGACAAATACACCTTCCCGCTCATGGACACGGCGTTTGACTCCCTCCAGGGGGCCTCCTGGTTCACAAAGTTGGATCTCCGCAGTGCCTACCACCTGGTGCAGATCCGGGAGGGTGACGAGTAGAAGATGGGATTCCAGACCCCAAGCGGCCACTTTGAGTATCTCGTGATGCCGTTTGGGTTGACCAACGCTCCGGCAGTCTTCCAGCGCCTGATTAATGACGTTCTCTGGGACTTCCTCGGGTCCTTTGTCTTCGTTTATCTGGATGATATTTTGATCTTCTCTCAGTCACGTGAGGAGCATCAGGTCCACGTGAGGCGGGTCCTCCAACAACTCCTGGAGAACAAGGTATTTGTTAAAGCGGAAAAGTGTGAGTTCTACTCCAATAAAACCTCTTTCCTCGGATTTATTGTCTCACACAATCAGGTCATCCCGGATCCTGAGAAGGTCAAGGCGATGGTGGATCCCCCCACCCCACCCCCCGTCGAGGAAGCAGCTGCAGCAGTTCCTGGGATTTGCCAATTTTTACCGCCGGTTTCTCCCCAACTACAGCACGATCGCTCTCCCCCTGACCCGTCTCACCTCCCCTAAGGTGGCATTCCGGTGGACGGAGGAGGCTGTGGCGGCTTTCGCAGCCCTGAAGACAGAATTCTCATCCTCTCGGGTCCTGACACAGGTGGATCCCGCTCTCCAGTGTCTGGTCGAGGTGGACGCTTCTGACTCGGCAGTCGGGGCAGTTCTGTCACAGCGTTCTCTGGTGGACGGGGTGATCTGCCCCTGCGCCTTCTTCTCCCAGCGGCTGTCCCTGGTGGAAAGGAATTATGACGTCTGCGACAGGGAGCTCTTGGCGGTGAACCTCGCATTGGAGGAATGGCGTCACTGGCTGGAAGGGGCCACTCAACCCTTCGTGGTGTGGACCGATCATAAGAACTTGGAGTACCTGAGGACGGCGAAACGCCTGAATGCCCGCCAGGCCCGTTGGTCCTTGTTCTTCGGGCGCTTCAGGTTCACCATCACCTACCGCCCCGGGGCGAAGAACGCCAAACCTGACGCTCTGTCCAGGCAGTTCGCTTCAGAGGCTTCAGAGGAGCGTGAACACACCATCCTCCCTGCCTCGTGTGTCGTGGGGCATCAGGGACAAGGTCCTGAAGGCGCAGGAGGCTGAGCCAGATCCAGGCGGGGGGCCTGCAGGGAGGCTGTTCGTCCCTTCATCTGTCCGGGGTGAGGTGATCCACTGGGCCCACTTGTCTAAGTTCGCCTGCCATCCAGCGGTTACTCGCTCAGTGGAGATGCTCCAGAGATCGTTCTGGTGGCCGGGTCTCCGGAGTGACGTCATCGATTACGTCCGTGCCTGTCCCCAGTGCGCCACCGGGAAAACATCGTCTTTGCCGCCGGCTGGTTTCCTCCACCTGTTGCCGGTTCCCGGAAGACCATGGTCCCACATCGCCCTGGACTTCGTGACTGGCCTCCCGTCATCTAACCATTTCACCACCGTCCTCACCATCGTGGAACGTTTTTCTAAGGCCGCCCACTTCGTCCCGTTACGTGGGCTCCCTACAGCACGGGAGACGGCGGACCTGTTGGTGCAGCACGTTGTGCGTCTTCACGAGATCCCCAGTGATATTGTCTCCGATCGGGGTCCCCAATTTGTGTCCCAGGTGTGGAGGGGTTTCTGCAATGCGCTGGGGGCGACGGTGAGCCTGTCCTCTGGTCATCACCCGCAGAGCAACGGGCAGTGCGAGCGGGCCAATCAGGAGCTGGAGGCCGCTCTGCACTGCGTTATCACCTCTAGTCCCTTGTCCTGGAGCAGTCATCTTCCCTGGATCAAATATGCCCACAATTCGACCTTGTCCTCGGCGATTGGCATCAGGTTCAGGTTCAGGTTCAGGTTACTTCATTTGTACCCATAGGTAGATTTGTTTTGCAGTCTGGTGACATCCATATTTACAAACCACAATTACATTCAACATAAACACAAACACAGGCACACATGAAGCTGACTATAAACATGATAAAAATACTCAAGGCTCCATCAATCAGGATATAAAGACAAAGAGATGAGAGAAAAAATTAAATTAAAAAAAATTAAATCACCCTTATTGTCATTCAACCGTACAACCAATCATGTATGGTAGAACGAGATTGTGTTTTACCTATCTACAGTGTAAATCACACACACCCCAAGTGTGTGAAAAACCAGAGATAAGAGAGAAGGGTCATATTAAAACGTGTGGAGTTTGCATGTTCTCCCCGTGTCTGCGTGGGTTTACTCCGGGATTTCTCCGGTTTCCTCCCACACGCCAAAAAACATGCAAGTTAGGTTAACTGGCATCAAACTGGGGATTCTAAATTGTCCTTAGGTATGAACGTGAGAGTGAATGGTTGTCTGTCTCTCTGTGTTGGCCCTGCGATGGACTGGCGATCTGTCCAGGGTGTACCCTGCCTCTTGCCCAGAGATGCTGGGATAGGCTCCAGCCCCCCTGCGACCCGAAAAGGATTAAGCGGAAGAAAATGAATGAATGAATGAATGAATGAATGAAGACTAGTCAAAGAGGTTAAAAACTCAAAGGTCTAAAACCCAATAAAAGATTTAGAACCCAAATAAAAATCCTACAAAAATAGGTAAATATAAAATGGAGTTAATAAATAGGTAACTAAATTATGTGCAATATATTGTTACAACTTGTTCAACTCTTTGACAGCAGCAGAAACAAAGCTGTTTTTGTAGCACTGGGTTTTACTTTTTGGGACAGCAAACCTCCGTCTTGAGGGAAGAAGCTGAAAGCGGCAGTGCAAAGGATGGGAGTCATCATTTGGGCTGCACGGTGGTGCAGTGGTTAGCACTGTGGCAGCACAGTTTACCCTCGGCCGGGGGATCGCGGGTATCGTGAGATCGTGGGTTCGATCCCTGCCCCCGACCAACAGTGATCTGTGTGGAGTTTGCATGTTCTCCCCGTGTTGCGTGGGTTTACTCCGGGATTTCTCCGGTTTCCTCCCACTTGCCAAAAACATGCAAGTTAGGGATACGGGGCGCTTGCGCACGCAGCGACCGGCAGCTGGTGGCTTGTCACCAGACTGCAAAACAAATCTACCTACGGGTACAAAACAAGTAACAAAAAAAAAAAAAATTTAAAAAAAAAAAATTTAAATGGAGGTAGCAATCCTCTGTACTTCCTCCTGTACTTCCTCCTCTGTACTTCTGTACTTCCTCCTACCCACCAGGTAGGCCTCCTCGGAGGCCTACCTGGTTGGTCTCTTCGTGGACACCAACCTGTGCGCCATCCACGCCAAGAGGGTCACCACCATCATGCCCAAAGACATCCAGCTGGCCCGCCGCACCCACAGAGGGAGAGAGAGCTTAGACTTTCTGCTGCACATTCACCAACCATATATATATATATATATATATATTTATAGTAATATGTACATATGTATACTAGCTGTTCTTGTTTTTTTCTTGCCTTCTGATTGTTGCTCTGAGTGTTGCTATCCCTGTGCTGTTGCAATCCTGGAATTTCCCCATTGTGGGACGAATAAAGGCTTATCTTATCTTACTTGTCTGGTGTACAAGGATGTCAGGCTCAGCTGTGACTCACCAAGCAAACGACTGGACCATCTATCTACCTGATCCAAGGATTTCCTCTGTTTCAGTTTTATCTGACCAAACCATGACACTACAGAAAAGGATAAAACAGATTCAATAAAAGCCTGATAAACCATTGTCATTATGGTTTGGTCAATTTGGAAGCATGCAAGTTTCCTTAAACAATGCAAATGTTGCTGATCCTTTTTGCACACCCTTTCACAGTTCTCTTCAAAGTTTAAATTACTATCAATAATCGTCCCAAGATACTTGTAGGATTGTACACATTCAGTGGTCTGGCCTTTTAGTACGGTGACTTTGTGCCTGGGAGTTTTCTTCCTAAAGTCAATAATCATATCTTTAGTTTTTGTCGTATTCAGCTGCAGGTAGGAATCCTCACACCAGTGAACAAAATCATCAACTACTGGGCCGTGGCCACTCTCACCATCCTGGAGGAGACTGACAATAACTGAATCATCAGCATACTTTATAATGTGTCTGTTGTCATGTCTGCTCTGACGCAAGTTTGTGTACAGGATGAATAGTAGTGGTGACAACACACACCCCTGAGGAGAGCCAGTAGAAGAACACTTTTGGTCAGACAATGTACCATTGACCCTTACTCTCTGTGTCCTGTTGGTTAAGAAATCCAGAATCCAACCCACCAGATTATTACTCAAATCAAATTGTTGCAGGAGCCTTTCAACTAAAATATGAGGTTGGATTGTATTAAAGGCGGAGGAAAAGTCCACAAATAAAAGCCTGGCGTGTGTCCCATTAAAATCTAGATGTTTAAAAAGCATGTTTAACAGAGTGACAGTGGCATCCTCCACTCCTTTGTGAGGCCTATATGCAAACTGCAAAGGATCCAATGCATGTTCAGTCTGCTTTAGGACCTCAGATCTGACCAGTTTTTCAAAAATTTTCATTATATTGAAGTCAAAGCAACTGGTCTAAAGTCGTTTACCGTTTTAGGACAGCTGGATTTTGGAACGGGAACAACCACGACATCTTTCCAGATCTTAGGCACATGTTGTGCCTGTAAGGACTTATTGAAAATGTAATGAAATACAGGATTCAGTTCATGTGCACAGGACTTTACCAAGTGCCCACATATATTATCAGGGCCCTGACTTTTGTTCACTTTTACAGCACAGAACTCCCTTTTAATATCCTGCACCTCAATATTAAAGTGCTGATTGTTTTTGAGTTTCTGTTTCAAATCTTGGGTTTCTGTGCTAAAATCAGAGGAATCAAAACGACCATAAAAACAGTTAAGAGCATTAGCCAGCTCTGTGTCTGAATTAAAACCATCTAAAAACACACGATTATTGCGCTCTGTGCTCTGAAGGCCTGTAATAGTTTTCATACTGGCCCAGGCTGAACCAAGTTTCTTTGTTGCCATCTTGCTTTCCAATTCTGATTTATAATTCTGTTTTGCTCTTAAAATTTCGGACTTCAGCTCTTTCGTGGCAACCTGTAGCTCAGAAACAGACCCCTGTTTAAAGGCAAGTGCTTTCCTCTGTAAGCAGGATTTAACTGATTTTGTAACCCATGGCTTGTTGTTGGGATATATTTTGACACGTTTACGTGGAACGATCATATTTTTACAGAAAGCCATGTATGAGCGTGTGACGTCTACCAAAGAGTCCAAATCATTCCCGCAGAACAGTGTGAACACCTCCCAGTCCGTACAGTTAAAGCATTCCTGGAGGCAGTGCACTGAATCCTCTGTCCACACATCTATGTCTCTGGTCTTCACCTTGCCTCTTCTGAGAGCAGTTTTATATGTGGGCAGCAAATGTACACAGTTGTGATCTGAGGATCCTAAAGGAGGAAGGGGGAGTGATTTATAGGCCCTCTCAATGGATCCATAGCACAGGTCCAATGTCTTTTTTCGCCTGGTTGGGCAGGAGACATACTGATAAAAGTTTTTAAGTGTCTTCTTTAAAGAAACATGGTTAAAATCCCCAAGAATAAAGTTTGGAGCCTCTGGAGAAATTGACTGCAGCCGCTGTACGGTTACAATCCCCCGCTCTTTCCCGAGGAGGAGGGGGAGGTGGCCATGTCATCCATCTGGGCCCACCTGAGGCGCTGCTGCCAGCTCTGGACAGCTACGCGCCGGGCCCTTTTGCGCACGGCCGAGCACAACTCGAGGACAGCAAACCGCCACAGAAGACCGGCTCCTCAGTACCAGATGGGTCAGCAGGTCTGGTTATTGACCCAGCATATTGCCTTGAAGGCTGAGAAGAGGAAGCTGGCTCAGTGCTTTATTGGCCCCTTTCCTATTGTTCGTGTTGTGAATCCTGTGGCTGTGCGCCTGGCTCTCCCCCCTCTCTCCATGTTTGTCCTACGTTCCACATCTCTCAGGTCAAGCCCATCATTTCCAGCCCTCTCTGTCCCCCTCCCAGGGCTCCACCCCCGCCAGTGTTGATCGATGGCGACCCGGCATGGAGGGTCAACTCCATCTTGGACGTCCACCGCCGGGGTTGTGGCCTGCAGTACCTGGTGGACTGGGAGGGGTATGGCCCTGAGTGGAGGTCCTGGGTGCGTCCGTCCTTCGTGCTGGACAAGCGACTCATCAGGGACTTCCATCGGATGCACCCAGGTAGGCTGGCGCCGGGAGGCGCCGCTCGGGAGGCGGGGGGGAGTACTGTCATGACTCACTCTGGGCCGTCACCTGCCTCAGCTGCGCGCACACCTGCTTCCAATCATCCACGGGCTTTATAGCCGGCTCTGCCTGAGTCTCAGCACAGAGCCGTCTGTCATTTCTCCATGATCTACGTACATCTCTCGCCTGACTGCCTAGGTCCAGGTCTCCTACTCTCCCGTTGGAAAACTCCTCTCGTCAAAAAGTAAGCATTGCTTTACTCGCCTTCCTCTCAGTATCTCCCCTGTGCACAGGTGGATTCCTCTGGCGGTGGAACCTGCTCCCTGCGGCGGCAGAACGCCCTCATCTCGCCTCTCCAGGCCTCACTGCTCACCCCGGGAGTGCCTCGCAGATGCTGTCTTCCTGGCTGGAGCCCTTCGGGCCAACTTGTGCATCCATCGTTCCACCTGCAAGTAAGCCCCAGTCATTAATCTGCTCATGCTGTTGTGGAAGAGACTAACATCTGTGCTTTGGCTCTGTTCTAGGGTTGCCAGGCTTAACGGCACTCTGTCTCACCCCTGGCTGCAGTATCTCCACCATCATCACATACACACCATGCATACACACACCCACACACCCTCTGTTGGCACAATAAAGATCATTGAATTTCACTCGAGTCTGTGTGTGTTTTCCCTGGGTCCAGCAATATTTTTTTTTTTGTTTTGTTTTTTTTTTGTTACTTATTTGTACCCGTAGGTAGACTTGGTTTGCAGTCTGGTGACAAGCCACCGGCTGCTGGTCGCTGCGTGCGCGAGCGCCCTAAACCTACATGTTTTTGGTATGCAGGAGGAAACCGGAGAAATCCCGGAGTAAACCCGCGCAACACGGGGAGAACATGCAAACTCCACACAGCTCACTGTTGGTCGGGGGCTGGGATCGAACCCACGATCTCATGATCCCCGCGATCCCCCGGCCGAGGGTAAAACTGTGCTGCCACAGTGCTAAACCACTGCGCCACCGTGCAGCCCATACATGAAATGCACATATAAGTATCAGACATGAAAATATAAAAGACATGGAATAATGGAAGAATAATATAACAATAATATGGAATTTTTCTATCATATCCCCCCTTGATGCTTAATAAAGCATCACAATTAAAAGAAAAAACACAAAAGAAATAATCAGACAAAGTCATAAAAGAAAAGTTGATTGAATAATGAATAATGATATAAGGATATACTATATGTTAGGATGTACATGTTCTTATGTGTCTTTGCAGACTAGCAGCAGTTCTATGAGGTAGTTTAAACTTAAACAAGGCTATGGTAAAATGTGTAGCAATAAAAGTGAATTTGTGTAGTGGTAAGTGTAAACATGTGATTGAAATCAATTAAACTGTGTAAAATAAGAATGTAGCGATTAATGATGCAATAACAGTAAGTGTAATGTGATAGAAACAGTAATGTGAGAATGACATGGAAAAACTCAAAACAGATTCAGGCAATTTTTCAAACTCCACACCTTAGGCTAGTATTGCCCCTTTACCATCCTCATCATCTCCAGCAATTGCATCATGACATATCATTAGGTTTACATGAACCAGCCTCATCATCATACTATGGACACAAGGAATGACGCAGGAAAATACCAAAATTATCACTATAAAAATCACTAACAATTCATGATGAGCCTTCTCCATGAAGAGAACAACTAATTTAATCAATTCTGTGCATCAGTGAGATTATTCTTGGCCACAACAGCCTGCAAGGCAATGAGGCTGTGTATGGCTGAAGTAATTATATGACCCTTTGCATTATTTTCAGGGATAGAAGTATAACAATAACCTCCTATAATAGGGAACACACCCCTACGGGTGGCAGTTCATTGATTAAGAACCATTTTATTTTGTGTCATAAATTTTACAAATGATTGTAGCCTATAATTAAGTGTTTCAATCGATAAGGTGTTCTTGCCACTCTCACCCAAGGAAACGTGAATGAAGGACCCTCACTCCTGTGCTTTCCATCTGAAATTGCTCTGGTACATCCGTGCCCCAGATGGCATCATGTGGTAGCATTCTGTGGTAAGAAAGCAACTCTCTTCACCCTGCCCACCTGGCCTGCTGACATAATGGGGGTACGATCAGTCGCCAAAACGGGGCACACAACCCTGCCCAATTCCTGGCCAGGTGTGGGTACGCCCAATGACTACATGACCACCATCCCCTTGTATTGACAATGTAGATCTTCAGGATAACACTTACTCGCTTCGTTGGTCAAGCAGGTGGCAGTACAGGGGAGAGACGCACTGTAAACCATTGCACACTTAGAGAGTGGTAAGCTGCCCAGGAGAAGTTCCCTGATGAAATTAACCTTGCCTTCGCAGAGTAAGGAGTGTCATCACATTTCCTATCAGTGGAGTGGCAAGTGTGACAGGTGTGATTCAAAGTAATGTTTGCTGTGTTATTTCTGTATATCTCAAGAAACACACACCCTGTGGTAGCTGCATTATTTTAGCAGTAGCAGATAATTTGTCCAGCTGATAGTGGCATTAAGGAACAAACATAACAATTTGAGCAATTAGCTGATTTAGCTGTGTGATTAACATATCTCCACTGGACATTGTCAGCATAAACAAGATCATAATGATCTGGAGCTTTCAGCCAGTCATGGTGAGTGTGTAATAAATCCTGCTCTACAGTGTATAGGCTTTGGAGCAGCTAAGAAAAACCAAAAGTGTTACTACGAGAATGATGAGGATGAAAAGGCAACAACACCAAACGCCCTTCAGTTGCCAATCTTCTTTTCCTTGCATTTTTGCCCCTCCATGATAAACAAACAGTTGTTTCGTTATGTAAAGCCGTTACTGGACGCCAGGGGGCACCGTCAGCCGACACTTGTATAGAGAAACAGTTAAACAGTGACTTGCTGAGGATGGTCAGCCTGCTGTCAGCTCCTGTCAATCGGTGGATTTCTGTGTTTTGGTGCTCGGCTTTTGACTACTGTTTTGGCTTCTGATAACTGAATTTGGGATTACGGACTGAACATCCTCATTTGACCCCTGCCTGACTTAACCCTCTGATGTGTATGTTACCGAATGTGACATAGCCCCTAGTGGTCAAAAGTGGTAAATATTTTTTGTCAATAAAATAGTTCAGATTTCCAAGGCTGTAACTTGAAAGTTGCAAGAGATAATGGCTTACTGTCAATTAGAAAGTGACATAACGGCGGCGTCTGCTTCAGGCACAGAGGCAGGAGACCGTACAGCCGGCAACCCTATGGGAAAGAGCACAAAGACACAGGGTGACGGGCACACACCAACACAGGAGGAGAATAAGCGAGAGAGGAGCTTACTTGCAAGGGACAGATGACTGGCACCACAAGGACGGAACCCGGAAGACAGCCACCTGCAGGGCTCGGTGCAGCAGCGAGGAACGGCGAGGGAGAGGCGTAGTCCGCCGCCGAGGAATCCACCTGTGCACAGGGGAGCAGACTGGAGAGAAAGGAGGTAAGGGCTTCTTACCAAAGGCGTCGTGCTGAAGGAAAGGTTGACTCACGATGATGAGTGGAGAAGTCTGACGGCTTCAGGCCGAAGCTCAGGGCGAGGCGGCTTATATTCCTCGCCGCTGATGATGTGCAGGTGTGTGTGCAGGTGGCGCCGCTGATGAGCGGCGCGGCGTGACAGTACTCCCCCCTCTAGCAGCGCCTCCTGGCGATGGCTTCTCTGGGTGCGCTCGGTGGAAATCAGCGATGAGTGAGGGGTCTAACACAAACGACGGGGGCACCCACTGTCGATGTTCAGGCCCATAGCCCTCCCAGTCCACCAAGTACTGCAACCCACGACCCCAGCGCCGGGAGTCCAGGATGGAAGAGACGGCCCAGGCCGGATGGCCACCAACCTTCCGGGGCGCGGGTTGCGCAGCAGGAGGAGGGCAAAGGGGGTCGGAGACTGCCAGCTTCACCTTGGACACGTGGAAGGTGGGATGGATGCGGAGGGAGGGGGGGAATAGCCACACGCACAGCTACCGGGTTGATGATCCGGGTGATGGGGTAGGGTCCCATAAAGCGCTGTGCCAGCTTCCTCCTCTCGCCTTTCAATGTTACGTCCTGGGTCGACACGTAGACTCGTTGCCCAACTCTGTACGCCGGGGCAGGTCTTCTGTGCCGGTCCGCCACAGTTCTGTTGCGCTCCGCCGTGCGTAAAAGCGCATTACGCGCAGATGCCCAGGTGGAGCGGAACTGCCTGAGATGCGCCCTAACTGACGGGACAGTTACCTCACTCTCCTGCGCCGGGAACAGCGGGGGGTCGTAACCCAGGGACGCCTTGAAGGGGGACATCCCTGTAGCAGAAGAGCGAGCGGTGTTGTGGGCGTATTCAACCCAGGCAAGATTGTTACTCCAGGACGTAGGTTTGGATGCAGTCACACAGCGGAGCGCAGCCTCCAGCTCCTGGTTGGTCCGCTCACACTGCCCGTTGGATTGGGGGTGATGGCCGAGGAGAGGGCTCACCTTGGCTCCGATGGCTTACAAAACGACTTCCAAACCTCAGAGGGAAAATTGGGGGGCCCCGGTCCGAGACACGTCCACCGAATCCCGTGCAGCCTGACCACGTGTTGGATGAGGAGGTCCGCCGTCTCCAGGGCAGTAGGGAGACCTCGCAGGGGAACGAAGTGCACCGCCTTGGAGAAGCGATCCACGATGGTCAGGATGGTGTCGTAGGAGTTGGAGACTGGGAGTCCGGTGACGAAGTCCAGGGCGATGTGCGACCAGGGCCTGCCAGGGACGGGCAGGGGCTGGAGCAGACCCGCCGGAGGGGCGTTTCCCGACTTATTGGTGGCACAAATTGGACAAGTCCGGGCGTAGCGGGCCGCATCCCTCCGCAGGCCCGGCCACCAAAAGGACCGCTGGAGGGAGATCTATCATCCGGGAGTAGCCAGGGTGGACAGGTGAGCCTGGCGGTGTGTAGCCAGTGGATGACCTCTCCTCGAACCGCAGATGGCACGAATAGTCTTCCCTCTGGTCCGCCGCCAGGGTCAGGTTCCACCTCCTGCGCCTTCCGGATCTTGCTCTCTATGTCCCAGGAGATGGCTCCCACGTACGCACGACCTGGGCAGGTGGTGTGGAGCGCGTCCTCCGACTCCTCGGGGGCCGAATTGCTTAAGAGAGGGGCGTCGTGGCAGGGCCATTCTTAGAGCCAGGGCCTGAAGGTGATGGAGAACTGGAACCTGGCGAAGAACAAGGACCAGTGCGCCTGGGCGGGCGTTTCAGCGCGCTTGGCAGAATCGAAGACATTCCAAGTTCTTGTGGTCCGTAAGGACCACGAACGGCAGGGTCCCGCCCCCTCTAGCCAGTGACGCCACTCTTGCAGCGCGAGCTTGATGGCGAGGAGCTCTCTGTCCCCCACGTCGTAATTTCTCTCCGCCGGGGTACAAGCGCCGGGAGAAGAAGGCGCAGGGCCTTTTGGCGCCGTCGTCAGGGCGACCCGCTGGGATAGCACCGCCCCCACTCCTGGGTCCAAAGCATCACCCTCCACGATGCACTGCAGCGCGGGGTCGACCTGGCGAAGGACCTGGAGGAGGAGAACTCCGCCTTCAGCGTCTGAAAAGCAGCTGCGGGCCTCTTCGGTCCACCGGAACGGGACCTTAGGGGACGTGAGGCGGGTCAGCGTCCGACGATGGTGCTGAAGTTTGGAACAAAGCGGCGGTAGAAGTTCGCGAATCCCACGAACTGTTGCACCTGTTTCCTCGACGCAGGTGTAGAGGCCACTTTACCACCCGCCTTCACCTTCTCTGGGGTCTGGACGCACCTGGGTCGTGAGCGATGACGAATCCAGGAAGGAGGTTTGTTCTAAGCAAAAAATTCGCACTTCTCAGCCTTCACGTATAGCCGGTTCTCCAGCAGCCTTTGGAGGACCCGCCTCACATGCACCTGGTGCTCGTCCCTGGACTTGGAGAAGATGAGTATATCATCCAGGTAGACGAACACAAATAGGCCGATGAAGTCCCGGAGGACGTCGTTGATGAGGCGCTGAAAGACGGCAGGAGCGTTGGTCAACCCGAATGGCATTACCAGGTATTCAAAGTGGCCGTTCGGGGTACGGAAGGCTGTCTTCCACTCATCTCCCTCCCGGATCCGGACGAGGTGGTATGCGCTGCGTAGATCCAGCTTGGTGAACCAGGTCGCCCCCTGGAGGGAGTGGAAAGCGTGTCCATGAGGGGCAGGGTGTAACGATCCTCTCCGTGATGTCATTTAGGGCCCGATAGTCAATGCAAGGACGGAGGGATCCGTCCTTTTTCCCAACGAAGAAGAACCCTGCCCCCACGGGTGATGATGATGGGCGGATTATCCCAGCACTCAGCGACTCCTTTAGGTAGGCGCTCATCGTCTCCTTCTCTGGCGCCGACAGACTGTAGAGCCGACCAGAAGGTAAGGGTGCCCCCTGGCGGAGGTTGATGGCGCAGTCATAGGGCCGATGAGGAGGGAGAGACATGGCCTTGGTCTTACTGAATACCATGCCCAGGTTGTGAAATTCCAGAGGCACCAGGGACAGGTCCGGGGGTGCTGCGTCCGTAGCGGGGGGAGAAGCGGACGGAGAGCAGGCAGCGGGACTGAAGGCAGGTGCCCATGCAGAACGTGCCTCCATGCCGATACCCCAGCTGACTTCCAATCCAGGACAGGGTTGTGGAGGCGTAGCCAGGGATACCCCAGGGATGAACGGGCGACACAGAGTTGGGGCAGGATGTAGAAGGTCATCTCCTCCCGTGGTTTCCAGAGATATCACCGGGACAGGATCAGTCTGGTGCATCACTCTCCCAAGGGAGGCACGAGAGAGGTTGACCAGGGAGATGGGGTCTCTCAGTGCCTGGCAGCGGATGCCCATTTGGGTTGCCAGGCTTGTGAAATAAAGCTGCCTTCTGCTCCCGAATCCACCAGTGCGTGGGTGAGATGCCCAGTGGGATTGTGGCAGAAAACGGATGGGCAGCTTCAATTGTGTGTGTGAGTTTAACCGATTGAGATCCGCAAGGCCCCCTACAGTGACTCGCGGACCCCGCCGACTGGCTTTCCGTGGGCAAAGCTTCACCGTGTGTTGGTCATCTCCGCAATACATGCAGAGATCCAACTCACGGCGGCGTTGTCTCTCCGCAGGTGAAAGCTCTGTCCAGCCCGTCACCATCGGCTCCGACTCCTCGGGGCACGATGCTGGCGGCGCCGCCAGGGGGCGAGCTTGGAACAGGTGCGGCGAGGCTCCACGAGGGCAAGAAGAAGACGACTTCCGCCCTGAGGAGCGCTCGCGCAGCCTGTTATCCAAACTAATCGCTAAGGATGTCAGCTCCGCTAGCGTCTCAGGAATATCCCGCCCAGGCCATTTCATCCTCAGATCATCATTGAGGCTGCGGAGAAAAAGGCCGCAGAGGGGAGCGTTCCTCCCAGCCTACTTCTTTCCGCCGCTACCCCGGAAGTCGACCGCGTAGTCCGCTCCAACCGGCTTCCCTGCTGGAGGGCGAGAAGCCGATCGACCTGGACCGTCTCGGTTGGAGTATGGTCAAAGACCTCCAGGAAGCGCCTCACGAATTGGTCATATGTGAGGGCGGCATAACTGGGCCTTGCCATTACGGCGTAGATCCATGTTAAAGCTCGCCCTTCCAGGAGATTCCCAATATAACCAATTCGGCTATGATCTGAGGGAAAGTCTCCGGGCACACGGTGGAAAACGGACTCACACTGCATAATAAACCCCCGCGCTCCGCCGAGCTTACCGCTAAAGCGGGCGGGGGTTGGAATGGGTGTGAGCCGAACCGGTGCACTCGGAGCCTGCTGGACGGCCACTGGAGCAGCAGGAGCCGCGCCACCCTGACGAGCCGGGGGAACGACTGTTGGGGGTCCAAGCGGCCCAACCGGTTAGTCAAATTTAACAATTGATTGAAAATTACCTGTTGCTGATAGGCTAATTGATCCACTCGAGCCTCAAGAGTGGAAAACCGGTGTGCGAGCCCGCCGTCTGCCGAGCCGCTCTGCTGAAGCCGTACTGACATAACGCACGGCTCAGGAGACGCACACACACAGGCTCAGAGAAGTTCAAATAGTTTATTAGCAACAGGGGTGAATGGATGTTGTGTCTGCGGGATGTAAATGTATTGGTGGCGGCGTCTGCTTCAGGCACAGAGGCAGGAGACCGTACAGCCGGCAACCCTATGGGAAAGAGCACAAAGACACAGGGTGACGGGCACACACCAACACAGGAGGAGAATAAGCGAGAGAGGAGCTTACTTGCAAGGGACAGATGACTGGCACCACAAGGATGGAACCCGGAAGACAGCCACCTGCAGGGCTCGGTGCAGCAGCGAGGAACGGCGAGGGAGAGGCGTAGTCCGCCGCCAAGGAATCCACCTGTGCACAGGGGAGCAGACTGGAGAGAAAGGAGGTAAGGGCTTCTTACCAAAGGCGTCGTGCTGAAGGAAAGGTTGACTCACGATGATGAGTGGAGAAGTCTGACGGCTTCAGGCCGAAGCTCAGGGCGAGGCGGCTTATATTCCTCGCCGCTGATGATGTGCAGGTGTGCGTGCAGGTGGTGCCGCTGATGAGCGGCGCGGCGTGACAGAAAGATGTAAAATATGATCCAAAGTTTCAGATAGGAATAAATTTACGCATCTAATTTGCATAATGTCACGGCACCTCTTTAAATTCCATAACTCAGTCAAAACTGGACTTTGGACGTATTTACACAAAGAACGGTTCAGTCTTTTGACACTTTTTTTTTTTTTTTACAGAGGTACCTCATCATTTTATCTTCAAAGTATATGAACAAGAAATCAATACATTTAAAAAAAAAAAAAAACGAAATAAGTCACTTACTGTTGACAAAGGGGGGCTGGCTGGATGGGTGGCTGGCGTGGTCGCTGCGTTTTCACACATCATGGTCCATATTTTGCATTCTGTCGGTAATTTAAAGTCTGTACCACATCTACAAAGTCTTATAATTATCCCACATAAATTCTGCTTGTATCCCAAGGCTATTTTCCGCATACAAAGCCAAAAAAGTGATGTGACGATTGCGGACATATTAGCTTTCTGGGCTAAATGCTAAAACAGGAAAAGGAAATGAGGAGCTCTTCTTCTTTGGTGTATTACGTGTCATCCACTGAGTCCTCCAACAGATGTCTGCCACCTTTTCAAACTGGCAAATCAGTACAATCAGTACAAATCCCCAAGGCAGGTGATCATGTCAGAGTGAGAAGACAGGCTCAGTGCCAGTAGGGGCACGAAAATTCTCACACTCAAAGAGTTAAGATGCTGATAGCAGCATTTACGGACTGGGAAAATGAAAGCGGAGCGGCCCACCATTCAGCTAGCTAAACAGTTATTCAGTAGCTGTTTTGTCAACATAAATCATCTGGGATCATAGGTCCCAAGAAAGCTCAGCAGACTGAGGAGGTGGATGATATTAAAAGATCACTCGACTTCTTGGCGAAGAGATTTCTGCTGTTAAGCTGCAGCAAAAAAATCATTCTGGACCTGGTCGAGGAGGTGAAAGCGCTGCAGATCCAGAATGCCAAGAAGGACAAGAGGCTGGCCTATCTGGAGAGCAGAGTGGCGGACCTGGAACAATACAGCCGGGTGAATGATGTGATCATCACAGGGCTCCACATTAAACCCCGATTGTATGCTCGGGCAGTGGCCACGGACAGCGGAGGGGGCCTCGGTGAGCTGGAAGCCGAATCCACAGAGCAACAAGTGGCAGCCTTCTCGCAGTCCAAGGGAATCCAACTGGACTGTAACACCATTGAGGCCTGCCACCCTCTGCCCAGGAAAAACAACAGCGACAAACCAGCTGTCATCATGAGGTTTGTCAACAGAAAACACAAGACTGCGCTGCTAAAACAAAGGAGGAAACTGAAAGGAATGAACATTTACATAAACGAGCACCAAACAAAAGAAAACGCAGAAATAGCCAGAAAAACAAGATACATGAGAAAGCAAAAAAAAGATTCAAAACACCTGGACAACAAATTGTAAGATATACATCAAATTAAATGGATCACCTGAAAAAGCCAAAGTCATTAACATCCAAAATATTATGGAACTGGATAAATATCAATGAACATTATGAACTGGAGTCAACAAATGGTAACTGTAGGACACTGAAGGATTATACTCATCTGCAACAGGACATAACAGTATAACTACATGAAACAAAAGATCAAGAAACAGGATCAACATGAACTGAAAGTTTTTTGAATATACGGATCACAACCCACAAGACGTGGAATATAACATAGACCCTGACAATAATTTATTTACCCTCCATCAATAATAACTGTAGTTACTACACGGATGAACAGTTTAACACAATGGTCATATCTGATTTCAAATATTTCAATGATCCACTTCAACAGCAAGAAGTCTCTATGCCAACTTTAATAACATTATAGATTATGTTACATCAGTTTAAAGAGCCATTCAATATTGTGGCAATATCAGAGACGTGGCTCAGTGAAGAGAAAGGAGTGGATTTTACATTGGATGGCTACCAATTAAATTATATGAATAGAAAAGTGAAAAAAGGAGTAGTAGTTGCAATTTATGTTGATAAGTGCTTGCAATACAAGGTTGTTGAAAATTTGACAGTGACTGTGGATGATTTATTTGAATGTATTTCAATAGAAATCTGTTTGGACAATATGACGAATATAGTAGTGAGCTGTGTATATAGAACACCTGGATCAAATATTGACTTATTCAAGGACTGGATGGAAAAAAATGTATGCACAACTTACTCATAAACTTATGTTCATCTGTGGGGATTTCAGTATAGATCTTATGAATTCAAAACAACATAGTTTGATGGAATTTATCAACACAATGTACAGTATTGGCTTACAACCAACAATCACCAGACCTAGCAGAATCATGTCACACAGTGCCACATTAATAGATAACATATTCACAAACATTATGGAAAATAATATCATTAGTGGGCTTTTATTGAATGATATCAGTGACCACCTGCCGATTTTTGTTGTCTATCAATGTGATTATAGGAAGAAAAAGTATACCAAAAATATTAAATATAAAAGAATAAGAACTGAAGAATCCATGTATTTACTGACAAAGGAATTATTAATGCAAGACTGGAAGATAGTTTGTGACGAAAATGATATAAAGCATATATTGAAGTTTTACAAATATTTCAATCATTGTACAATAAAAACTGTCCTATAAAACAATACAGTGACAGACAATAAAACAAAAATAGTCCATGGGTCACCAAGGGGCTATTAAATGCATGTAGAAAGAAGAACACAATATATAAACAATTCATTAAGTGTAGAATGGTAGAGGCTGAGATCAAATATAAAAGATATAAAAACAAGCTAACTAATATAATGAGGACTTGTAAGAAAGAATACTACAACAGAAAATTAAATGATAATAAAAATAACTTAAGAGGAATATGGCAAGTGCTAAATGGGATTATTAGTAACCGATCAAAGAATGCTAATTATCCAGAATATTTTATTGAAAATGACAATTTGATAAATAATATGGAGGATGTGGTTAGTGGTTTCAATAAATTTTTTGTAAACGTTGGTCCAGAATTAGCAAAAACAATAGTGACATCAGAAACAAACGATAGTGGGCCTGTAAATGAAATAGAAGATAGAAATCCAAACACAATCTTTTTGGGTGCAGTAACTGAAAAGGAAATTATCGAGACTGTGAGTAAATTTAAGAACAAAATATCAACTGACTGGAATAAAACTGACATGACAATACTGAAAAAAAGTAATTGAAGGAATTGTTAAACCACTCACCCACATCTGTAACCTATCATTTCAAACTGGTATTTTTCCAAACAAAATGAAAATAGCAGAAGTAATACCACTATACAAAACAGGAGACAGTCATCATTTCACAAATTACAGGTTGGTCTCTTTACTCTTACAATTCTCCAAAATACTTGAAAAAAATCTTCACTAAGAGACTGGATGATTTCATTAAAAAACACAACCTTCTTACAGACAGTCAGTATGGTTTTAGAGCAGACAAATCTACATCTTTGGTACTGATAGAAAAAGTGGACATACTGTTTTTATTTGAATTTGGACTTCCTTCTGCACAAGGAATGCTTTATTTATCATTCGTCCTCTTGAATTTTGATCTGGCTGGCAGTCGCTGGGCCCGGCTTGGCCAAAAGCCAGGCACCATGAACACAGTCCAGTTCTTTTGCACACCAAAATCATACATCACAATTATTCCTTATTCCTGTCACATGTATGCAATGGGATACTATCATACCATTGTCTGATGGGAAACTTAATAGAAATGTCTCAGACCTACAATGCTGTGTTTTTAAAGTCAAAGTCAGGTAAATTGATATGCATTACGTCATTGTCAATGTTATTTGTTTTACTTAGCTTCGGGTCTTCTTGTCACATTTTGTGGTCCACCTGAGGTCCCCCTCCTCCACTCCTCCTCCGCCCCCAGCCAATGGCCCTGATTTTCATATTGATGATAAATGTCCTCCCCTCCACAATGTCGGAGCCCACCCTGAAAAAAATAAAATCGGGGAAGCTGTAGGCCTCCCCCCAGCGTCAGAAATCACACAAACAGGAGTTCAATTTTTTTCTTCTCATAAATTTTTGTAAGTGTTGCTCTTGTATTCATTTAACTTTGTCCTTTTAAGATGTCACAGTGCTTATTGTAATGTTGCTGAAAATTTTTAGTGTAACTAATGGTTCAAGTGTATTTTCTTTCCTGTACATCTAAAAAATGACCCAAGCTTATTTTCTAATGTTTTTGCTGGAATGGGGGAGATCTTTTCTCTCTTTATTTTAAATGTTTTGAACTCTTCTCAATTATCTGCAGAAGAGATCATGGTGATATGTCAGCCGGGCAGCAGTCCGTCTTCTCTGCTTAGACTGCTGTCCCTGTGATTGAATAAGTGGTAAAGGATTGATTGATGGTATTCAAGGGCTTAAATTCCACAAGGTGCCTCCCATGCACTAGCCCTTAAGCGTATTCCATTTCATTAAAGGAAAAAATTTCACAGAATATATGTTGTTTAAATGGGAAAATCAGACTGGAACTGTCAAGCAGTGGCCCTCGCGAGCCACCATAAGACGCCACACCGTCACCAGAGAGTTGTGTTAGTGTCTTTATTCACGGTGAAAATCACAATAATACAAGCCACTGAGGCGATAACACATAGTCTACACACAGGGAGGGGTAAGGCTAACAAGCTCACTCACGGGTCCTCAAGATAAGACGGTCACACCACAGACGGGCAGTGGAATATAATCCATGTAGCACGATCGCTTCGACGATCAGAGACGGACACTGCTGCAAGGATGCAGCCGCTGGCGTCAGCTAAAGAAGCCGGCCACTAACGACCGCAAATAGAAAACAGCTGTTCAGGCTTTGACAGCTGAGCGGAAGTCTCCCCGAGCACTGTCACAATAAGAGCTCGGAGAGCCAGGATAATAACGCCGCTGTCAAGACCTGACAGGAATGATGGCTGGCCCGAGCGCGAATAACAATAGCGCTCGGATCATAACAGTACCCCTCCCTCAAAGGCAGGCTCCGAAAGCCCAGTAACACCTAGCCCCCCCCACCCCCCACCCACAGGGCGAGTGAATGGAGGAACAGGCAAGGAGGGAGCGAAACAAACACCAACAAGGCCCCAGAACAAGAAAAAAAAGACATTCCCTGACATACCCATCGCATTCCCACAGAAAACAACGAAACAAATAAGGCACTACAGGACATGCAAGAGGTACAATACACGGGGCATAAGCCATACAGAACATAATTTACCAGACACAGAAAGGTTTTCCCACAGTGACCACAGGCAAACTGTTTAACTACAGTATGCACGACTTCATGTGGTCTTAAGGAACTTATCTGAGTGAAGGTCCTTCCACGCAGCTCGGGGGGCTGCAAACCCCGAACTCCACCCCCCAGGAGTCAGACAAGACAGATCACTATTATAAGTAGAAAAGTGAACATGAACTTGCCTGTCTCCCGGAGGGAGGGTGGTGCCAGCTGTAGGGGGCATTGCTCCTTCCTTCTCCCGCTGGATGGTAACAGAGGGCCTCCCGGGAGGACAAAGGGGAGCCGCTCTCAAGGACCCATGGATGGGGCTCGCCGAAGCAGGACTCTTGTCACACACAGCAGCTGGCTGGTTGATTGGGTCACTCCGGCGGCCCGGAACTGGATCGGGAACAGGAGCTTGCTGGGGCTGCCCTTGGCCGCGGCGCCGACGTCTACGACGACCCCTGGGTGGTGCGAACTCCTGGAGTGGATCGAGGTCAGGAACGGGATCCCAAAGCGAGGAGCGTGAATACCTCCTCCTCTGCTTCTTGCCGTATTCCTCCTCCACCATATGGAGTATCTCGCGTTGCGCGGCGATGTCATCCCTCCTCGCGGCGACTTCTGGGTGGTTGTCGTAGCGGGGAGAAAGATGATTGAGCGAGTCCTCAGCACAGTCCAGGTACCAGAGTACGCGGCGGTCGTAGTCGAGGAGGGAAGCAGAGATGAGCGTCTCATCCACATACTCCAGGATGTCCGCCAGCTCGTGGCTCGGACTCCGAGCGCGGCCCCTCCGCGACGGCATTCCTCCAGCACACCGTACCCAGACAAGAAAAAAGGGCAATGGCCAATTAACACAACCTCACTGGCGAAAGGCGTCTCGGGTTGGCGTCACCGTAAAAACGCCGTTTTTGGCAGCAGTGTACTGTCAAGCGGTGGCCCTCGCGAGCCACCATAAGACGTCACACCGTCACCAGAGAGTTGTGTTAGTGTCTTTATTCACGGTGAAAATCACAATAATACAAGCCGCTGAGGCAATAACACATAGTCTACACACAGGGAGGCGTAAGGCTAACAAGCTCACTCACGGGTCCTCAGGATAAGACGGTCACACCACAGACGGGCAGTGGAATATAATCCGTGTAGCATGATCGCTTTGACGATCAGAGACGGACACTGCTGCAAGGATGCAGCCGCTGGTGTCAGCTAAAGAAGCCGGCTGCTTTTTTTTTCGATCCAAGATGGCACCCACAGTGGCCGCCATGGTGTTTCACTGCGCCTTTCTTTGTATGTTTCTGTTCGTCAATTGTGTGTCTGCCTGCTCTTACACCCGTGAAGAGCTACTAAATATCAGGACTTTCACTCCCACGGACCTACTCCCGTTTTTTTTGGCTCCTGCCGCCGATCTGGTTCACTTTTTGGCCCAAAAAGTGAGACGGCGAAGGAGAGGAAGGCGAGCGGGCGCTCTCGTGCGGCTTCGCAGGAGAGGCACGCGCACGGCTTTGCCTGGCATATTTCTCTCCAATGCCAATTCTCTCTTTACCAAGGTAGATGAACTGAGACTGCTGATGTGATTTAAGGACCTCTCTACCTCGTCTGCCCTCTGTTTTACTGAGACCTGGCTTAAGGAAGCGACTCCGGACAGCGCGCTCCTCCTCGAGGGATTTCAGCTGTTTCGTGCTGATCGTGACGCAGAGCTCTCCGGTAAGTCCTCAGGAGGAGGAGTCTGCTTTTTCATCAACAGCAGCTGGTGCTCCGATGTAACTGTGATCTCCCAACACTGTTCTCCCGCTCTGGAATATCTATTCATTAACTGCAAGCCTTTTTATTCCCCGCGGGAGTTCGCTTCATTCATCCTGGCCGCTGTTTACGTCCCGCCTGACGCGGACGCGCGCGAGGCTCAGCGCGCGCTCACAGATCACATTCAACAAATGGAGCGCACTTTCCCGGACTCTCTGGTTATTGTGGTTGGCGACTTTAACCAGAGCAACCTGTGCCACGATCTCCCCCGATACAAACAGTTTATTAAATGCCCCACCAGAGGAAAGAACACGCTGGATCACTGTTACACTACAGTGAAGGACGCGTATCGCGCTGTTCCCCGCACTGCGCTCGGACTATCTGATCACGTGATGGTCCACCTCATTCCCACATACAGACAGAGACTAAAGCTCACTAAACCTGTTGTGAGCACTACAAGAAAATTGACCAGTGAAGCTGGGGAGAAGCTGAGCACGTGCATGGAAATAACTGACTGGGGCATGTTTAAAGGAGCCACGCATGATCTGGATGAGTACACGGACACTGTGAACTCATATATCCACTTTTGTGAGGAGAGCATTCTTCCATCGCGCACAAGGGTGAGGTACTCAAATGACAAGCCCTGGTTCACTGCTAAGCTCAGACAGATCAGGAAGGAGAAGGAAGCAGCGTTGAAAAGTGGAGACAGGGACTGCTACAGGGAGGTCAAATATCGGTTTAGCAGAGAGCTGAGGAGAGCTAAATCTGTGTATTCTGAGAGACTCCAGCAGCAGTTCACTGCTAACGACTCCGCTTCTGTGTGGAGAGGACTGAGGCAAATCACCAACTATCGGCCTCAGGCTTCTAAAGGTCAGGATGACATAGCCCTTTGTCAAAGACTGTCCCAACATTATGCCCGTTTTGACACCTCGTCAGCTGTGTCCATCTCCCCCCCTCCCCCCAGTGCCACTGCCTTCACGGTCCCCACTTCATCAAAGGCGGCCCCCCCTCCTCCCCCCCCTGCCCTTGTCATCAGTGAGCAGGACGTGCACAGACAGTTCTCCAGACTGAACCCGCGCAAGGCCCCCGGTCCGGACGGCGTGTCTCCCTCCACTCTGAGACACTGTGCGGATGAGCTGACTCCTGTCTTCACACACATTTTTAACACCTCCCTGAAGTTATGCCACGTGCCGACCTGCCTCAAAACCTCCACCATCATCCCTGTCCCCAAGAAGTCACGGATCACTGGACTTAACGACTACAGACCTGTAGCGCTCACCTCTGTAGTCATGAAGTCCTTTGAGCGCCTGGTCCTGCCCCACCTGAAGTCCATCACCACTCCCCTCCTGGACCCGCTGCAGTTTGCCTACCGAGCCAACAGGTCTGTGGACGACGCAGTCAACCTGGCCCTCCACTCCATCCTGCAGCACCTGGACTCCCCAGGAACCTACGCCAGGATCCTGTTTGTGGACTTCAGCTCTGCATTCAACACCATCCGCCCCGCCCTGCTCCGGGACAAGCTGTCCCTGCTCAACGTGCCTGACTCCCTCTGCAGGTGGATCACCGACTTCCTGATGGACCGGAGGCAGCATGTGCGGCTGGGAAAGACTGTCTCTGACTCTGTTAGCATCAGCACCGGATCACCCCAGGGCTGTGTACTTTCCCCCCTACTCTTCTCCCTTTATACCAACTCCTGCACCTCCAGCCACCAGTCTGTCAAGCTGATCAAGTTTGCGGACAACACCACCCTCATCGGGCTCATCTCCAACGGCAACGAGTCCGTCTACAGGAAAGAGGTGGCCCAGCTGGCATCCTGGTGCAGCCACAACAACCTGCAGCTGAACGCTCTGAAGACAGTGGAGATGATCGTGGACTTCAGGAAAGTCACAACCCCTCTGGTCCCCCTCACCCTCACAGGCTCTCCCATCACCACTGCAGATTCCTTCCGCTTCCTGGGCACCACCATCACCCGGGACCTCAAGTGGGAGCAGACCATCAGCTCCCTCATCAAAAAGGCCCAGCAGAGGATGTTCTTCCTGCGGCAGCTGAGGAAGCTCAAGCTACCCACCAAGATGTTGGTGCAGTTCTACACGGCCATCATCGAGTCCATCCTCACCACCTCCATAACTGTGTGGTACGCAGGAGCCACTGCCAGGGACAGACTAAGGCTGCAGCGCGTCGTGCGCGCTGCTGAGAAGGTGATCGGCTGCAAGCTCCCATCCCTCCAGTATCTGTACATCTCCAGGACCCGGAGGCGTGCAGGCCGGATCATAGCCAATCCTTCACACCCTGGTCACGTACTGTTTGCCCCCCTCCCCTCAGGCAGAAGACTTCGGTCCATTCAGACTAAAACCTCCCGTCACATGAACAGCTTCTTCCCCTCTGCCATCAGACTGCTGAACACTAAGTGACTTATTAGACTCTCGTGCACTATGTACAGCAGCTCAACCAGACTCATGTCAATCATCACTGTTTTCTTTTTGCATTACCGACTGCACTATGGGGTACTCCACAATATCTGCTGCTCGCTAATATATTTAATAATTGCTTTGTCTAGTATTATTCATTCATATTTTACATTTTATTGCATGTATAGTTTTTTTTTATTTCTATCTTTTATTTTTATCATGTTTAATGTTGCAGCATTGCACCGAGACAAATTCCTAGTTTGTGTACTACATGAACAATGGCAATAAATCTGATTCTGATTCTGATTCTGATTCTGTTAACGACTGCAAATAGAAAACAGCCGTTCAGGCTTTGACAGCTGAGTGGAAGTCTCCCCGAGCGCTGTCACAATAAGAGTTCGGAGAGCCAGGATAATTACACCGCTGTCAAGACCTGACAGGAATGATGGCTGGCCCGAGCGCGAATAACAATAGCACTCGGATCATAACAGGAACTTTCTGAGTTCCTTTTTTAGGTAAAATTTTAAGCATTATAGTACTTAAGGAGTAACATGAACTTGTTTTCTTTGTATTACTTAATCTTTGTATTACTTAATCTAAAAACTCGTTAAAAGAAACCAGTGCGGCGGCATGAAATAAGGCAGCGTGGTGAAGGTTTTAAATAGGTTTATTAAATCATACCGCCGTCACGAGGCTCGCCCAATGGGCAAGCCCGGAGGCTCTCCAGCAAAGGGACACAGTGTGTGTCAGCAGCAGTAGTTGAAGAGAGAGTGAGAGAGTGAGTTACAGAATCGTGCAGCATATATACCCAGTTACAACAATACATGAAAGAGCATTCACAGCAGTTGGTATGGGCATTAGCATATGAGAGACATACATAACAATAGGTAGATTGCTGGCCTCTGCTCCAGCTGCAGGACAAAGAGGTTACAAGGCACATCTACATATTGATCTCAGTCTCTAGGTCACAGTAAGGACAGGACGCATGAACACAATGCATGAATGGCACATTAACATCACAATGCATGAATGGCACATTACATCTCAGTAGTGCAGCGGAAAAAAACAGAAGTAGCGAGCTGACTGTCCTTAGTCTGTTGTGGGGGTTATTCCAAACCCGCCACACTACTCCCCCCCAGAGGGCTCGGCAGGGGGCCGAGACCTCGATAGTGCAGCTTTGGCAGCGAGCAGGAAAAGCTCTGTGCAGGCGAAGGTGGAGGGGGGTGGGGGGTAGTTAATGCCGGCCGGGGAAGGTGAAATCGTCCGGGCCGCGCAAAAATTGCTTGTTGCTCCGCGATGTTGAGGGCTGTCCCGTTGAACGTGTGGAGATCACAAGAAGAAAAATTAGTCTCTGACTAATCTCCCAGGCACAAAGTCACCATACTAAAAGGCCAGACCACCGAATGTGTACAATCGTACAAATATCTTGGGACGATTATTGATAGTGGATTGAACTTTGAGGTGAACTGTGAAAGGGTGTGCAAAAAGGGTCAGCAAAATTTGCATTGTTTGAGGAAACTTGCACGCTTCCAAATTGACCGAACCATAATGACTATGTTCTATCGGGCTTTTATTGAATCTGTTTTATCCTTTTCTTTAATGTCATGGTTTGGTCAGATAAAACTGAAACAGAGGAAATCCTTGGATCAGGTAGTCAGATGGTCCAGTCGTTTGCTTGGTGAGTCACAGCTGAGCCTGACATCCCTGTACACCAGACAAGTACAGAGGATGGCCGACTCGATTTTAAATGATGACTCCCACCCTTTGCACTGCAACTTTCAGCTTCTTCCCTCCAGACGGAGGTTTGCTGTCCCAAAAAGTAGAACCCAGCGCTACAAAAACAGCTTTGTCCCTGCTGCTGTCAAAGAGTTGAACAAGCTATAAAAATTATATTGTACATATTTTATATTTACCTATTTGTAAGATGTGTGCCTGTGTTTGTGTCTATGTTGAATGTAATTAGTGGCTTGTAAATATGGATGTCACCAACTGCAAAACAAATCTACCTACGGGTACAAATAAAGTAACCTGAACCTGAACCTGAACCTGAACATCTATGTTGTTGGATATGTGTCATTTGCTCATAAATGATATTTTTTATTTTATTATTATTATATTTTATTTTTATTTTTAATTTTAGTGATTTATTTTCAGTAGGTTAGAGAATAAATAAAATGGTTCCTTTTACTCAGAGCATGCTCAAATAACGAGGCTGAGTTTTAGTCATAAACCAGCTTTATTTGACAGAACACAAGCTCCTAGCATTCTCAAAGCAGGAAAGAGAAAGAATCATACTTCAACCCCCTTTTACACATTTCCAGCATCAGAATTCAAGTCACATGGTGTCTTCAGTCAACATACAGTTACAAAGCATCCCTTTGAAGCTTCACCATTGTCTCTCATTTCTTGATGAACCGGAATACCCTCCGGGGCGTCTTCTGTGGGACAAAGAGACAAATCTCACACTTCCTTGTTACCTCCTGTAGATTTGAGTCCTCAGTCCTTGCAGACGTGACACTCCACAATACACATTCAGTTCTGTCTCTGTGGCAGCGTGAGCCCACAATGTGTGTCGGCCACACTACCCCCCCCAAACGTCGAGTAAGGCAAAATCTGCATGGCATAACAAAAAGAGAAACACAAAACACTCCATACATCGCTAATCAATCCACCAACTGCCTGGGTTTTAATCTTCTGCCGAATCTGCTGCAACTTGGCTTGGCTGCCTCTGCAACATCTCTCTGCACCTGTGGATTAAAGCTGTTAGCACCTCTCTGTGAAGACTTTGGAGAATGTCTTCTCGGTGGCCTGCCCCGGCGGGGGGGCCTCGCGAGCTGCACCTCCTCCTCAGCCAGAACAAAAGCGGGTTTGAGCCTGTTAATGCAAATCAGCTCCCTTCTGCCCCCTAAATCTAGCAGAAAATGCTTCTGCCCGGTCTCCAGCACTCGAAACGGTCCGTCGTAAAACGGCCGCAAACTTGGACGCTGGGCGTCATGTTTAACAAAAACAAACTCTGCATTTTTTAAAGCCTTGGGCACAAAAACGTGTGGGAAACTGTGATGGACCGGGCCAGGAAGCGTGTTTGTTCCTGAGCCGCTCTGCCACGGCTGAGCGGGGGGGCCATTAGGTGCGGGATTATCAGGAAGAAATTCCCCGGGCAAACGGAGCGGCTGAGCGAAAACTAATTCAGCCGGGGAAGCATGCAAATCTTCCTTAGGTGCAGAACGCAACCCTAATAACACCCATGGAAGTTTGTCTACCCAATTTGTATCCGTTAGCGACGCTCTGAGGGCTGCTTTCAATGACCTGTGAAAGCGTTCGCATAACTAACTAACTAACTAACCTGCACTTATATAGCGCTTTTTCTAGTCACAAAGACCACTCAAAGCGCTTTCATTAATACTAACCCTCTATTCTAAGGGCCTATAGGAAACAGATATCTAGGGACAATTTAGAACAGCCAATTAACCTAACATGCATATTTTTGGCATGTGGGAGGAAACCGGAGAAATCCCGGAGTAAACCCACGCAACACGGGGAGAACATGCAAACTCCACACAGATCACTGTTGGTCGGGGGCTGGGATCGAACCCACGATCCCACGATCCCCACAATCCCCCGGCCAAGGGTAAACTGTGCTGCCGCAGTGCTAACCACTGCGCCACCGTGCCATTGGCCTGGGGGTTATACGCGGTGGTGCGATGAATCTTCACCCCCAAGCTGCGGGCCATCGATGACCATAGCTCGGAAATAAATTGGGGACCCCTGTCGGACGTTATGTCCGACGGTACACCAAAACGCGCAACCCATGCTGTTAAAAATGCTCGCGCAACTTCTTCCGCTGTGGTTGATGTCAGAGGAATCGCCTCTGGCCAGCGCGTGGTGCGGTCTACCATTGTCAAAAGATGTGTGTGCCCGTGTGATAACGGAAGCGGGCCGACCAGGTCAATATGCACGTGATCAAAACGCTTAGCGGGGATGTGGAAAGGTTCTAACGGGGCCTTAGTGTGTCTGTGTATTTTAGCTCGCTGACACGCTACGCAGGCTGCTGCCCATTCCTTGACCTGTTTGCGCAACCCGGGCCAAACAAATTTCTCCCCCACCAATTTGATCGATGCGCGCACCCCCGGGTGCGCGAGAGAATGGACCAAGTCAAAAACACGGCGACGCCACGTGGTTGGCACCACAGGGCGGGGCCGTCCCGTGGAGACATCGCAGATTAGCGGGGGCATACCGTTTTGTTGCACCCTGTGCTCCAGCCTTAACCCTGTTGGTCCAGACTGGAGCGCGCGCACGTCCGCGTCGTTAACCTGCTCCGCAGCCATGGCTGCATAATCTAACCCAACACAGACCGGGGCTGTGCGCGCTCCCGCGTTGCTGCCCGGGCCCGCGGCCATGGCTACAGAGTCTGCCCCTATAGGGCTTGGTGGTGCTATTGCACGCGAGAGGCAGTCTGCTACAACATTGTGTTTACCCGCGACATGCTGAATATCAGTAGTAAACTCCGATATTGCGGCTAGTTGCCTTTGTTGCCGGCCTGACCAGGGTTCTGAAATTTTGGCCATCGCAAACGTTAGCGGTTTATGATCCACAAAAGCGGTGAAACGTCGCCCCTCTAACCAGAACTGAAAATGACGGATGGCCAAGTGTAGGGCCAAAAGCTCCCTGTCAAATGCGCTGTATTTCCGTTCACTATCGCGCAAGGTCCTGCTGAAAAACGCGAGGGGTTGCCAGGTACCTGCCACAAACTGTTCAACTACCGCCCCCACCGCTACATCGGAAGCGTCAGTGGTGAGCGCCATGCAGGCCGTTGGAACTGGGTGCGCTAATAAAACTGCATTTGCCAGGGCTGATTTGACCTGGGCAAAAGCGCGCTCCTGCTCCGGAGACCATTCGACTTTATTTGCGGGCTTTTGTTTTTTTAACGCGGTGTACAAAGGCTGCATGAGTCGTGCTGCGCTTGGGAGGAAACGGTTGTAAAAATTAACCATCCCTAGAAACTCCTGAAGCGCCTTAACCGTTTGAGGTTGCGGAAAATCTGTTATGGCACGCACTTTATTTGGAAGGGGAACTGCTCCCTCTGCCGAAACGCGATGTCCCAAAAAATCAATCTGCGCCACCCCAAACTGGCATTTCGCTGGGTTCACTATTAACCCGTGCTCTGCCACCCTCTGGAAAACTGCTGTGAGGTGTTTTTCATGTTCGCCTTCGGACGTGCTGGCTACCAAAATATCGTCCAAATAAACGAACACGAAAGGCAGGTCGCGTAAAACTGCATCCATCATGCGTTGGAAAGTCTGCGCGGCCCCCTTGAGGCCAAAAGGCATGCGCAAGAACTCAAAAAGGCCGAAAGGAGTTATGACCGCTGTTTTGGGTACATCGTGCGCGCGCACTGGAACCTGGTGATAGCCGCGCACCAAGTCTATTTTAGAAAAAATGCGCGCCCCCGCCAAATGAACAGAAAAATCCTGAATGTGCGGAATCGGGTAGCGGTCATGAGCTGAAACGTTGTTCAACCTGCGGAAATCGCCGCAAGGCCGCCACGAGCCGTCAGCCTTTGGGACCATGTGTAACGGCGAAGCCCACGCGCTCTTGGAGCGTCTAACGATGCCTAGTTTTTCCAGATTAGTGAACTCCTCGCGCGCGATGGCCAGTTTAGCTGGGTCCAAACGCCGAGCCTTTGCAAAAACGGGAGGGCCTGTGGTTGTTATGAAATGTTCTACCCCATGTTTGGCCACCGTTGCTGAAAAAGTGGGGACTGTGAGTGCTGGAAACTGAGCAAGCAGAGTGTGAAACTTACCACCCGCGGCTGAGACGCTGGCATGTGCAGTTGGCGGGGCCACCCGAGCTGTGCAGGGAATAGAATGAAAAGACAGTGCATTAATCAGACGTCTATTAGCAAGATCAACCAATAAACCATGTGAGCACAAAAAATCAGCCCCTAACATGTTGAAACTGACTGCTGCTACAATAAATGTCCACTCAAATGAACGGCCTTGTAAGGACAGAAGCATGGTCCTCTCACCAAACGTTTTAATCGTGGAGCCGTTCGCTGCTGACACTGACACCCAGGGGGCTTTAGAAGGCGACAGCCGTTCCGCGTAGGTGGGCGTGACGAAGCTCAGCTGCGAGCCCGTGTCCACGAGGAACTGTTTCCCCGAGCGTGCATCCGTCAGGTAAAGCAGCCTGTTCTCATTGCCGAGAGTCGCGGCTGCTACCGGCCCTCGGTCCTGGCGTTTAAAATTGCACGGTGGGACGCACCTGTGCGCTCTCTCTGCAAAACGGCGGTGGTAGAAGCACGAGCCGTTCTCCGCTCCGCGTCGTCTGGCTCCGGTCGCCGCCGTTGTTGGTGCGTCTGGTGCCGCTGGACCCAAGCTGTCTCCGGACGCCGTTCCCGAACTAGCCGCCGCGGCCGAAACCGCGTTCTGCTTGTGGGCGTCGACCAACTTCTGCGCCTCCTTGCTCAACCCATGGTAGTCTCGCTTGGCCAATCGGGGTGACTCTGCCAGGGCCACTCTCACTGCTGGTGGCAGGGTTCGAAGGAATAGGTGGGCGAAAATGAATTCGCCATCCTCGGAGGCTTTGAGCTGCAGCATCTTCACCATCAGGTCCGCAGGTCTATCGTTTTCTGCCTCCGTCAGCGCCAGGAGCCCCTCTGCTCTTTGTTGGACTGAGGGGGTGAAATGGCTGATCAGCGCGTCTTTCAATGCGCTGTACTTGTCGCTGTCTGGTGGATGATTAACCAAATCCTCCACTCTCTGGACCGTGTCGCTGTCCAGTTTCGCTACCACGTGGTAGAATCTTGTGTCGTCGTTGGAGATTCTCCAGAGGTTGAACTGCGCCTCGATTGCGCTAAACCATGAGCGCGGGCTGTGCTGCCAGAAATCGGGCAGCCGGAGCGTGGAGGCGGCCATCAGGCTGGCTTCCACCGAGCCCGGTTCGGAAGAATTCTCATTGCTCATTCTCCGTCGTAGGTCACCAGTGTAGGAGCATGCTCAAATAACGAGGCTGAGTTTTAGTCATAAACCAGCTTTATTTGACAGAACACAAGCTCCTAGCATTCTCAAAGCAGGAAAGAGAAAGAATCATACTTCAACCCCCTTTTACACATTTCCAGCATCAGAATTCAAGTCACATGGTGTCTTCAGTCAACATACAGTTACAAAGCATCCCTTTGAAGCTTCACCATTGTCTCTCATTTCTTGATGAACCGGAATACCCTCCGGGGCGTCTTCTGTGGGACAAAGAGACAAATCTCACACTTCCTTGTTACCTCCTGTAGATTTGAGTCCTCAGTCCTTGCAGACGTGACACTCCACAATACACATTCAGTTCTGTCTCTGTGGCAGCGTGAGCCCACAATGTGTGTCGGCCACAGCTTGTAAATATGGATGTCACCAACTGCAAAACAAATCTACCTACGGGTACAAATAAAGTAACCTGAACCTGAACCTGAACCTGAACATCTATGTTGTTGGATATGTGTCATTTGCTCATAAATGATATTTTTTATTTTATTATTATTATATTTTATTTTTATTTTTAATTTTAGTGATTTATTTTCAGTAGGTTAGAGAATAAATAAAATGGTTCCTTTTACTCAAGCACACCCATAGCAAAACAGGAAAAATTGATGATTCTAAAGCATTCCAGTAGTGATTTACACAGCTGTCTGTCCTCATAAAGTCCCTTAACCGATACATTGTGTATTACAATGTGAACTTTCGCACAGTCTGTCATTTCTTTAAACTTCACAAGACAGTAAACCAACCAATTTGTCATTGTAATGCCCACAGACTCAAATGTAATCAGAGAGCCCTGTCTTGGGACTTTTTTCCTCTGTTTTTTTTTTTTTTTCTAAATCTTATAATCCTTCAGAGCTTTGCTGTTTTGTCACGAACAGTAAAAGGATTAAAGCTTTAATAATCACATAGTCATTCATTAAGAGTGACCTTTCTATTTCAAAAAGAACAATAATATGGCAAAGAAGCATAAAAACCTGTTTGATAATTAGCAGCCTCAGGTAAATCATTTGTCATTATCACCTTGTTTGTGCTTTGAATCATGTCATATAAGCTGTATTTAAAGCTTTCACTTTTTGAGTATTATTTAGTGACAGCATTATTCCATAATCTTCAGTTTAATCAGTCACATTGATGATGATTGCAGTGATTGATATATGTGCACTTTACTTAACTTACCGGCATCCGACATGGCCAGGTGTCGACGGGAGAGGTGGGGGTGAGGAGAGGTGTGGTGACTAATTCACCAGACTCCTGGGGCAGGGCCATTACTGAGCAGCAGAAGAGCAAGGAGTGGGGGAGTGAGGGACCAAGGTGCGGCCCTCGTTGTCGTGTCAGACCGTTAGTCCGTCACCCTTTTTCCCTGTAAAGTTCACTGTTGTCCCTTGGTCAGAGAGATGATGCAACTGAGTTAATAAAAATTACACTGACGCTTCAAAAAATTTAATAAAATAGCCCAATGCTGTTTATCTGCGATCAGGCATCCCAAAAGATCAAAGTAAAAACCCACATTTCTTCCCCTGCCTTGCTAGTGGTCAATTTAGCCCCAAAGAAGGAAAAAAATCTGGCAATTGAAAATGTTGGCTTTAAAAATATGAGAATATTTACCAATTGCGCAACATTAGCTTGGTCACCAAAAACCCCCACAAAAAAAAAAAATAGTCAAAAAACTCTGTTAAAATAAAGGCAAGCTTTGCAAAAATACCCATATTTTTTTCTTTCTTCTCACTCACTCAGATCAGCCATTCAGCAGTAATGTCAGACACACGGGCCCATTACACATACACGCAGCTCTTTCACTCCCTGATTCACTCAAGGTCACAGCTAGGCAGCAGTGCACACACACACACGCACACACACACACACACAGTCGCAAGCTTCAGATTAGCACATACACAAATGTTAGTAAGATAGCCTTAAAATTACTTAAAACAAGCTTGAAATGGCAAACTCAACTGGAAAAAAAAGCAAATTTGGCAACCTCATGCTGTAATTTGAACCCTTTTTCTTCTTCCCACCGCTGTGAGAACACAATTCATTTTCTCACTGGCATGTTTGGCTAGCCCAGGAACACACATGCAGGCTTGGGTAAGATTTCAGAGTCTTTATTAACAAGCAGGTGTATGAATGCGTGAATGTGGAATGTGAATGTCTTGTTGGGGACAGGAGTGCCGAGGACGGACCAGAACACCATACAGCCAGGCAACCCTAAGGACAAGCAGAGGACAAGGGTGAGATGAACACACACAGGGATATGATGAGTAATGAGTGTGGCTTACTTGCAGGGATTTGGTGACTGACGTTGGCAAGACCAGCTCACGCCTGGGAGACAGCGCTCTGATCAGCTCCACGGGTCGAGGGTAGGAGAGGTACGGCGATGAGGAAGGAGTGCCGCCACCAGGAGGGTCCACCTGTGCACAGGGGATGAACTGAGAGAGCAGGTGAGTGGATGACCTTACGTGCAAAGGACGAGAAGGAGCGCTGGCCGTAGTAGTAGGCGAACACAGAACAATCACAAGGAGGAGAGCTGACGACTCCAGGCCGAAGCCCTGGGCAGAGCTGGCTAAATAGGCGTGGCCTGATGAGGTGCAGGTGTGAGCTCAGCTGGGGCGGATGACAGGCGTGAGCGGGCTGTGACACTCCCCAAAATTATTACTTGCAAACTCCCATAGTCTAATTCACCACTTTATACACAGTTTTTATCACTACCCCATGAGGCAATAATCACATAACCGTCCCTTTACACTTCACAATAACCAGAAAAACAATGGACAAACACAGCTTCCAACCATTGCGGCACTTGTACTTCCGCCTCCGCGGTCTTGCCAGGACAAACCGTATAGCACAAATAAACAATTAGACAAAGAAACTGCAGTAATTTATTTAAACCAGCGCTATTACTTAAAGGTTAACCCTCCTTATACCGGTTCACTTCAATCAGTGCTCACTACGTTGGAATTAGAGACTTTCACACCGATTTCATCAACTCTCACTACAGTGTTATTGGCGTTGATGTTCCGCACGTTAACAATACCCGGTCCACTTTCTGCGATACATAACGCACGCTATCCTTCGCGGCCTTGACTACCGGGACCACTGAGCCTCTACCTAGTCGAACCGAACTGTTTTGGACCGAGCCGAAGTAAACCTCCTTTGGGCTGCGGCAAACGGAAAAACACACACCAGACTTTACAGTATCAAACGCTCAGTTTAACATACACAAACATGCATATTTACCCCACTGGGGCTGAAACCCAATGTCAATAAGCTTAACAATACATAAATGTACTCACATTCAAATCCTGCCTGTAGAGTTCTAGACCCGTCACCCAGTCTGCTCCAGTGCCTCAGTTCCGAATGCCTCCACTGCAGTAAGCCTGGGGAGGTCTTTTGTCAGCTGTGCACTCGCTGAAATTGGGCGGAGGCGCCAGAGACAGAACGAGATTATCGGGTCCCTTGTTCGGAGCGCTAAATGTTCAATTATTTTTCAGCATAATTAATCTGAGTCAAAAACCAGGCAGAATATTTAAATGTAAGTAAATTTATTCCTCATGGCCAATGATGGAGAAGTCACAGAGTGTAGCCCTCAGTCCACACACACCGAACCTCTCAGTTAGGTCACACTCCAGTCAAACTTTTAAAGCTATCTTATCCATGGGGAGTGAGAGAGATTGTCCAAAAAATGAACAGTCCTATCCTTGAAACCGCAAAGCGCTCAGTCCTTGTCAAATGTTCCCAGGAACCATAGAGTCAGTACATCTCTCATTCCCACAGAAACTGGACATGATGAATTGAAAACAGCTGTGTCTTAACAGATATCTGAACACTCACACCACACTCACTCACAAACTGGACATTCTAACTCATGCATACTCACACACACAGACTGGGGATACTTACAAGGCCATACATGAAATGCACATATAAGTATCAGACATGAAAATATAAAAGACATGGAATAATATAACAATAATATAACAATAATTGGGACAACTAATCATTTATTTGCTCGCCTGCATATTGTTGGGTGGCTCTGACCTGAAACACTATAAACAAAAAGGGTGCACACAAGTAAAACAGAGACTGAAATAAGACCCCAGGGCATTTTATTCTTTTCTATTTTATTTGGGCCCATTTATGTACTTTTTATTTTCATACTGTATTTCTTGTTGCCTTTGCAAATGTCATTAATCAGTAATAACCCATTTTATGGGTAATATTCTGTATCATACCTTTGAGTTTTCAATGCAGATCTGTTCAACTAAAATCTGCTTGGTGTCAGTAGTCGCTTGTTTTGCTCCAGCAGTCAAAATCTAGAAAGAAGAAACTGGTCCAACTTACAGGTGATCCCATTTATTCACTAAGCCTATTATTTGAAGTGGGTGTTACAGAGAGCAAAAGATTTGGCAAGCCAAACTAGTGAGAAACTAGAGTTTGAGTAGTGGGTTTCACCTGGATTTCTGGTAGGACTATATAAGTGCGAACTTCAAAGGACACATGCCACTAATATTTTTCCAGAAGAAACACTTTTATACATCTCACTGAAGTGAGAAATGGACAGAATGAAAAGAGTGTTTGTTGTTAAAACAGATGTTAACTGTATTTTATAATTTTTCTGTTGTTACTCTTTGACATTTCATATTTCCTTTAAAGGATGTTCTGTACTGTGGTATCCAAGGGTATTTTTGCTGCATGTTTCTGAACCTAAAGGTGAAAGAAAAGAAAACAGAACAATCATATTGACAAATATAGGAAAAAAGTCAATTAAAACAGGATGACCAAATAGCAAAATCATAAAATTAACACCAAATGGGACACAGTTAAAAAGGAAAAAAGGAAATAAACTTAGCATTCATATTGTGACTAATTCATTATTGTTCTGGGAAGAAAAAAATCATTAGTGTTTTTGTGCTTAAAGAGACACTATAATGCTGGTGCTGAAATTGTGTTTAATTTAGTTATTTTTCTTTTATTTCAGCTGTATTTATTTATTTTTTGTTATTGTTTTTCCTGTGTTTTAACAAAACAAAGAAAATTTTAATACGATTTTCTTTTATTTGACTTTACCTATTGGTCTGTGCATCTTCTTTACTCCTGCTACCCAATGCAAATGCTAACTACTTAACCCCCTTCTTACAGTGAGCAAATCTAGATCATCTAGTGTACTGTCCATGTGTTTAGTTGTATACATTCCTGTCCCAACCATTGTCTATTGGGGTAATTTAGACCTGAAATTGGTTTCATAACCGTGAGCTAGCTCACTGTCTGAGTGAGTTGCAGACAGGTGACGTTGCCTTTATAACTTCTGCAGCTGTGTTCAACCTGCTGTTATTATTTGACGGGGCTCTCACCTGAGAAAACTGTCCTTGCTTCCCAGATTTCACCTGGATGATGGGTTGATTACACTGCTAGCCTGTTAGTCTTGTTAGCACATCCGTGGGTAAAAAAGTTTGATTCAGCTGCAGAGCTCCCAGTACTTCTGTCTCCAGGTGAGTGTCAGTCTCATTTTCAAACTAGTTTACTCTCCAATGTTGATACTTTCACTCCGTTGGTGGCAGGCTCTCAAGGCTGGTGTTCTGTAAGGAAGGTGCTGCCAAATACCCAGAACAAGATCAGTGTCCAGTATCAAAGACAGAACATTGTTTAAAAATTATACATTTGTATATTGAAGATGCAACCAAGTACTTAATAAAAATCTGCAAGTTATTCAAAACCATATCTATTCAGTTGTAAATTAATTATATTTGTCATGGTGTAAAGGTGTTAGGCATGCTTGTACATTGAGTGAAGTACTTTTGTGCTTGCGAGGTACCGATCTTGTTCAGGGTACCAATTTGGTAGCGACAGGCACAAAATATTTATATTATAACTGCTCCTCTTTGATGTGTTTCTTCTTCATACCATGTTTTATGTCAGCCAACCTTCAACTAACACTACAGCACCACCAAATTCTAAAGGCCAGTTTGTCATTACAACATAAACATTTTCTTCTGCAGCCAGCTGTATGTTTGTCCCTTTGGACCTACTGTAGAAACATGGCGGTGCAAAATGGCAACATCCATAATGGCGCGGGTCCAACACCATGTAAATATAAACAACTTATTCTAAGGTAACAACAATCAAACAGCTTTTTTTTTTAAAGACTGTACACTATTAAAAACATATTTATATACATGATTATCTTAATTTTTGATAAAAGATCATCAAAAATTTTACACAGTGCACCTTTAATTGATTTTTCTCATGTAACATTTACAAAATAAATTCATTAATAATAGCAGAATTATGAGTAAAATTGGATAACATTCCTTTGTTGCCTCACCCCCTGTTCTTATAGACCAGGGGTCACCAACTAAAACTGCAAAAGGTCCGATAAGTCGGTCCTTCTCTCCAGCCGAGGTCTGAACTAGGTGTGGGAATTTTTAGGCACCTCATGATTCGATTATGATTCAGAACTCCAACTTGATTCCAAAACCATTCTCAATGCATCTTGACGCATTTTTTTTTTCTATTCAAGATTTTTCCCTCCCACTGTGTGACAACTTGGCCCTTTTAAGCAAAGTATTTGCTATGACCCATGAATTTACTTCCAACATCTTTTATTAAAACAAATGCAAGAGAAATCTGACACATGGTGGGCAGTGGTGGCCTAATGTTTGATGTGGACTGGTGAGCAGAAGGTTGTGGATTTAATCCCTGGACCAGCAGGATTAGATCTAAGTGAAACAGATAACATAGCAGTGTTTTCCCCACCCTCTTTAACCCCACTGTGGTGCCCTTGAGCAAGGCTCTTAACCCCAACTGCCTCAGTGGAGCTGCTCAGTGGCCACAGGTCCGTCTGTGGTTGTACTGGGCAGTTTCCTGGTGTGAATGTGAACAGGGCATCCCTGAAAAAGAGGTTGCCTCTCAGTGGAACTACCCTGTATAAATAAAGGTTAAAATAAAAAAATAAAATACACATGGACAAATTTATCTCAAAATGTGCTTTTAAGAACTGTCATCCTTTCATGGATATTATTTCAGAAGACCACAGCTGTCTCCAGACAGGCCAATATCATTTAACTTGCTTTCACACATTATTTTATTAAGCTCATGTTTTAGCTGCTTTTAGCGCTATATTAATTTTTAAACAAAAAATATTAAAATGAATTCTTTGTTCAATTTCAAACAAAACGTAATGTAAAATTTTATAATACAGGAGAACATTAAATGTGTTTGTTGACTCCAAATAAATAGGTCTAAAATTCTAAAATCTACAACTAAAATCCTAAAAATGTTTTACAGAACACAAAATAAACTGTATTGCATTAAAAAAGATTATTATCTAAAAAAAAAAAATAATTCACAAAAAGTCCACCTCTATACAATATTTTCAATGCAGAAAATATTGTTTCAAACTAAGACAAAAAACCGGACACAAAATATAATTCCAGGACAGAATTCCTCAACATTTTTTCATCTCAACAGTAAACTGTGTTACAGCATCGATGGAGCTGTAACTCATGGTTACAAGGAGAGGGGAGATGGAACTTTTTATGTTCAGTAACACACAGAGATTTTACAGAGTTTTTTCGTGATAACCAGCGACCTCACCTCTACATCTCAGCACGGACTACTCTCGGCTCACATCAGCGCTTCTTTTTGTGGGTACAGACCAGTCTGACCGGGGTGGATGTCAGCCTTGTGTGTGTGTGTGTGTTGGTGGGGGGGCTAGCTGATTTTGCAACCCACTGCATACTCTCTGGAGTGGTTGGAGCCACAGAGTCTCTGCAGAGAGTGGCGTTCGTGGAACAGCGAAGAGGGCAGTTTGCAGCAGGAGAGCGCCCAAGGGCTCGTGCCATAATCTGTCGGGTGGTCGCCGATGCAGCAGTTCGGTTCCGCTTTTTCCACTTTTTTCCTCAACAAAGTAAAACAGTCTCCCTTTTCCCCAAATCGTATCAAAAGGCTTTGGGGTCCAGATGGAGGTACTCTCACAGTCCGGATCCGGACCGGAGTCCGCCAGTTGGTGACCCCTGTTATAGACCATGACTGGCAGTGAATCAATCACATGGGAGTCTATCTACGGCACTAAAGTGACGTAGTTCATTATCCTAATTGTGTGCTTGTCACATAAAAATGTTCCCTACCTCATGTTGTCTCAGGTTTCTGCAGAACTAAGAAACCAAATTGTCCCAGAGGGTTTTTTGTCTCCTGGGATTTCATAAGAGCTTGAATGTGTAGAACCTAAAAGGAGTTTGAGGTTGCATACATGCCCTGAAAAAACAAATTTGTCTGTATGTCTTCAGTATTTATGCAGTACACCCAAATAAAGGGGCTGTAATATCCCATAGGTGGTCCTAAAAATGACAAATCTCTTACACATAAACACAAACAGCTCCCTGTCCTCTTCCTGGCTGTCCTTGCTTTCTTCATTCATTTCATTAATTAGCCTAACCATTCTTGAGTGAATTGCCTGCTTGTTGACCATCCTCATATTGCAGACTTAATTAAATGGGCGGACATTTTTCTATGTGACAAATGGTTGTTGGACTGGAGCCGTTTCACAACTTGTGATGAGTTATTGATCATCACTACCTGCCAACAACCCCCTGCCACGCTGCGTTTGCAGTTACACAGATTTGCTCTGTTCCATCAATACAAGCCAAGGGTCTGTTCAGTGTGAATGCTCACTCAACATGGTTATGAGCTCATATCCATGAGCTCCCATCCATTGGAACATTTTTGTGATACAGCTTTATTCTAACTTCGTAACACATTTAGTATTTTAATATAGAGTAAGCACTTAATGGATTAATGGAGGGAGACAGCACAATCACAGTAGCATAATTACATCTGTTTACACCTGAACACTGCAATTTTTAGGTTTCGTCAGGGTTTATAAAAGGTTTCTTGTGAATGTATTTTTTATAGACAGTTGCAAATGTTTACAAAATGGTTGTAACACGTGTTGCTAAAGTTTTTTTTTTGGGGGGGGGGTTGCCAAGTAGTGAACGTTAGCAACTTTTAAAGATCCTTTAAGCTCGTATCTCACAGGGCGGCAAATCTTGAGGAATGTTCACGGATGTTGTGATTGTTGACGTTTCATCAGGGTTTGTAAAAGGTTGTACAACAGCTCCCAAACATTTGTTATGGTAGAAAATAGCTTTTCTTGTCACAGAAAAATATTGAACATGTTCAGAAACTGTTGCCGAACTGTTGTGCAACTGTTTAAAAACCTTGACAAAAAAACAACAATTGCAGTGTTGGTCACCATTCCCTACTCCGTGAGATGCTAGCTTTAATCAATCAATCAATCAATCAATCAATCAAAGACTTTATTCCAGACTCATGGTCCATCAAAAATAAAATAAAATAAATAAGATAAATAAAATAAAACAAGACAGTTGAAAACAGTTAATAAGAAAAAACAATCAAAAAGTTACAGAATAATAAGACACAACTACTAAAAGAAGTACAAAAACAGTACAGACTTTAAAAAGACTTAAAAAGACTACTGCACCAGTGCGTTCTAAACTGTGACTGACAGCAAATAGAACTGAGCTTAATGCTAGACATTAGGGATAGGGTTAGGGATATGGGGCGCTTGCGCACGCAGCGACCGGCAGCTGGTGGCTTGTCACCGGACTGCAGAACAAATCTACCTATGGGTACAAAATAAGTACAAAAAAAAAAAAAAAGACATGACTTGAATGATTTCATTTCTAGATACATCAAGCCGACAGATGAATTTATACATGAGATTCCTTATTACTGCATGCAGTGTATTTACAAATGATGAGACAAATAACTTGGAAGCACTGCACCATCAAGGCTTTTTAAGTAAAATTCTTAAAGCATCATTGTAAGCAACCTGTAATTTCTGCATGCTTTGTTTCCGATAATTTATCCATAAATGAGCAGTGTATAAAGGTGTACAACAGGTTTTAAAAAGAACCAGTTTCACCTCATCTGAACAAAAACCAAACCTGTGTGCAAGAATATTTGCTTGCATTTAGATTTTGCAGCGTTGTCTGAAGATATCATCATCATCAGTCATTCTATCATTAATAAAATGTCCCAGATATTTAATTTTATCCCTGACAATTAATTCCCCGCCTGCCAATTCAAAGACAGGGAATTTCATTAACAAATCTTCTTTAGTGCGGCAAATCAGCATACAACTCTTATTTGTATTATATTTTATGTCATTTTCATCTCCATAAGCACTACACACTCTTAATAACTCCTGAAGACCAGCACTACTTGGACTGAGAATAACTAGATCATCAGCATACATAAAATGATTCACTAACTTATTCCCTATTAAACACCCAGTTTTACAGGCATTCAGTTGTTTTGACAACTCATCCATATAAAGATGAAATAGAATAGGGGACAGTATACTGCCCTGTCTGACACCACTGCTCACACCAAATGGGGATGAATGACTCTTCCCCCATTTCACCAGCATCTTCTGATGTGCGTACCAGTAAATCAGGATACGTACTAAGTACTTAGGAACCCTCCTGTCAATCATTTTCCTAAACAATATCCTGTGATTAACACGATCAAACGCCTTAGAGGCGTCAATAAAACACAAAAAAACTGAAGAGTTTTGATTTCTATACTTATTTATAATTTCTTTTAAAGCATATATGCACAGATCTGTTCCATGATGGGGTTTAAATCCAAATTGATGATCAGTAGATTTGATGAATACATTTAATTTTTCAAACATGATTCTTTCATGCTTTCACGCTGACCGCGTCCCTCGTGGATTTTTGTGGGGGGTGCTTCGGGAGTATGGGGTATCGGGCTTGTTGTTACGAGCTATTCGGTCTCTGTACGACCGTTGTGAGAGTTTAGTTCGCATTGCCAACACTCGGTCGGAGTCATTCCCAGTGAGAGTTGGACTCCGCCAGGGCTGCCCTTTGTCACCGGTCCTGTTCATAATTTTTATGGACAGGATTTCTAGGCGCAGCCAGGGAATGGAGGGTGTCATGCTTGGTGACCACAGGATCTCATCTCTGTTGTTTGCAGATGATGTTGTCCTGTTGGCTTCATCCAGCAATGACCTACAGCTCTTGCTGGGACGGTTTGCCGCTGAGTGTGAAGCGGCTGGGATGAGAATCAGCACCTCCAAGTCCGAGTCCATGGTCCTCAGCCGGAAAAAGGTGGATTGTCCTCTCCGGGTTGGGGACAGGCTCCTGCCCCAAGTGGAGGAGTTTAAGTATCTTGGGGTCTTGTTCACGAGTGAGGGGAAAATGGAGCGAGAGATCGACAGACGGATTGGAGCAGCATCTGCAGTGATGCGGACGTTGTACCGGTCTGTTGTGGTGAAGAGGGAGCTTAGTTCTAAGGCAAAGCTGTCGATTTACCAGTCAATCTACGTTCCTACTCTCACCTATGGTCACGAGCTTTGGGTAATGACCGAAAGAACGAGATCGCGGATACAAGCGGCTGAAATGAGCTTTCTCCGTAGGATTGCTGGACTCACCCTCAGAGATAGGGTGAGGAGCTCAGTCATCCGGGAGAGGCTCAGAGTAGAACCGCTGCTCCTCCACATTGAAAGGAGTCAGTTGAGGTGGTATGGGCATCTGATTAGGATGCCTCCTGGACGCCTCCCATTTGAGGTGTTTCAGGCACGTCCCACTGGGAGGAGACCCCGGGGCAGACCCAGGACTCGGTGGAGAGACTATGTCTCCCAGCTAGTCTGGGAACGCCTTGGTATCCCCTCTGAAGAGCTGGAGCAGGTGGCTGGGGAGAGGGAAGCCTGGGCTTCTCTGCTTGAACTGCTGCCTCCGCGACCCGGACCTCCGGAAAAGCGGTAGAAGATGGATGGATGGATGGATGGATGGATGGATGGATTCTTTCCAGTACTTTAGATATTATATTGGCTATAGCTATGGGCCTGTAATTATCCAGGCTACACAGCTTGCCAGCTTTATCTTTAATGACTGGCACCAACACAACAGACAATAATGATTCTGGTAACATCCCATGAATCATGAAGCTGGTGAAACAGATTGCAAGAAGAGGAGCAATTCTTGAGCTAGCATATTTAAGATGCTCAGCAGAAATACAGTCTAATCTACTCGCTTTGTTATCTGATAGCTCTCTAATGGCTTTGGTCACTGCATGAGTGTCAATCAGGAGTGACTCGTCCCTTTCTACTTTCCCTACCTTATAAGTTTCATCCTTAGTTGAATTAAATAATGAGTAAAAATGCTGCCGCCATAAATCCACAATATTTTCTGTATCTGAAATGCCTTCCAAGGTACAGGGCAAAGATGTGTTACTATTACTAATCCGTCTAAGCTCCTTCCAAAAATCTGTGACATTCTTATCTAACAATTTCTTGGCCAAGGAATTACTTCTCATTAACTGCTCATTTTTAGTAATATGACGAATAGCATACTTAAACTTTGCATTTGTACATTTCTTCATCTCAAATTCTGGCCCTTGTCTGGGTCTCCCAGCCACCACCCATGCTTTATATGCTTCCCGGGCTTCAGAATAAGGCACAGCTACGGTCTCATTCCAGCCAGGTCTAACTTTATGTGTTTTATGTATCTTCCTATAATAAGGCTTACTGTCCTTATACGGGGAGTTAACTATAGCATTGTACAAACTACAAAGGTCTTTCTTATGCTCGACAATGCTACAGTTCACATCGCTGCACATTACAGCATCTCTAGGAAGACATATTTTACTCAAGGATTTATCTGTACGGACACAATATTCTACAATTTCTTCCTTAGAAAGAGTGTCCCAGTCTAATTTTCCCACCTCATCCTGACTGACATTTTGACAAAGTGCAGGTAGACAGTCAGTATTAATTATCATCTCAAACGGTATATGATCAGACATTGCTAACCCATAATAAATACTCATGCCACCCAAAGAGGCATGTGCATCACCAGTGCTGATGCAATGATCTAGCCAGGACGTAGTGTGCCAGGCCTCACTTATATAGGTATAACTATCAGGAGGCATTAACACCTTACTTGACAAAATTAAGTTATTTTCATAACAAAAATGATACATATGTTTTGCAAATAAGGAGTCAGTGTCAGATATGTCTGCATTCAAGTCCCCCATAATAAAAATACAAGTATTATTATAGTCTTGCATATAAGAATTAATAAAAGCGAGCTTATTTAAATATTCATCTTCATTCTGTTGACACTCAAATGGCGTATATACATTAATAATAAGGAATTCCTTACCATTACAATTAAACTGCACACCAATACACCAATCTACACCAAGTCGGACCACTTTTATCAAGGAGTCCAGCTTCTTTCTCCAGAGAATAGCCACCCCTCCAGGTATCCTCCCCCTGATAATCCCCTTGCTGAGGTCAGTTGTAGACTCCCCAGCACCATGGAAATCAGGGTTAAGACAGTTCAAACGTTCCAAGCCTTGTTCAGAGAGAAACGTCTCCTGAAGGCACAAAATATCACAATTGTTCAGTCGTTGGCCTCCGTCGGTCTATGATGACCATGGAAGAGAATCCTAAACGTCTACTCTGCTGGAACAGCACCGCCTGTGGCTGAACAGGCCGATGCGCACCGGTGTTCTACCTTCCAGCGTTGGACGTTGGTAGGATTCAAGCCTGGGCAGGAAGATATGGAGGACAAGATGTTACCCATGCAGCATGTCCCCCCTCTCCACGCCACTGATGAATCCAAAGGAACAGCAGGGCTGCTATAGTTTGGCACCAGCGCCGTCTCAGGAGCTGCCAGAACGATGTTGAACACAACAGAGAACTGCCTTAGGGGCTCCGACTCTGGATTTTTCCTCAGGGTTGACTCCCGAAGCCTTTCCCGTGACGGGTGTGCCACAAGGCAGCGGAGGTTTGAAATCAGGGTTTACCTTCCCCTAGATGGGCTACCTTCCCAGGTTGACGAGCCACCATCTACCCGAAGCATCTGGTTTTAAGGCGCCAGAGATCCGCCCTCGCCCCTTCTCCTATTAGTAAAAGCAGTTCCGCCGGGCTTAGAGACTAAACCACACAGGCAGGCTAGGAGTTGGACTTAGTTGTCAGAGGCTTTTCGAGACGCACGCCGTAAGGAGCATTTTATGAGCACTGGGAGCTTAACCCCAGTACCGCTCCTGGCTATGACAACCTTGGAACCACAATTCAGTAAATTGTCAATAACTAACCGGCGAGCTTTCTCTCCAGCACTTTACCCCAGTTTAAGGCCATGACAGTTGTAAGACATGACCTTAATACCCATCAAAAAAAGAGGAAGAAGAGTTAAGAAAGATCACCATCATCCGTGGGTGCCCGCATATTCTCCACAGCAGTCGTTCCACTAACTCCAGCCTAGCTTAGTTACTGGTTTTAAATAGTTGTTCTTCTGACGCAGGATATAATGAATTTATTACTGTTCACTACTTCTTAATTTAATCTGTTTACTAGTTCTTAATTTTGGATTATATTGGTGGATGCAGATCACTAATTTACTCATATGAGCATATTATCGTTGTAGTCTGAATAAACCTGATCAAAGTTACTCTAAAAATGATGTGATTTGCTCTAGCAGCCCTGCTTTAGAGCTACATCTATCTAACTATCTATCTATCTATCTATCTATCTATCTATCTATCTATCTATCTATCTGGGATTCTGTGGTGTGGGTATGCATGTATGTACTGTATGTGGCAAACTTTGTCCTCCTACTAACTCACAAGAAACTTGACCATGGGCTCTCATCTCTTGCATGGTGATGCTACAATACTTGAAAATGCACCTGACAAGCTTTCGATGACCGCTTCACTGAAAATTGATTATTTCCCACTCAAAAATGCAATAATGATCTGGAGATTTTGCCATCGACGTCCACTGTACCATATCTCCCCCTGGAGGCTCTTCTCTGCAACTGTACCTAAGCACTTCCAATTCCCCAAACTGCAAGATGCACTCTTATTAATCTGTTGCATGGTGATGCCACAGTACCTGGTGACCTTTTTTAACCAACGTTTACCGGTGGAGGTGTATGCTGGGGGAGAATCATGCACACTTGACACAGTCGGCGAAGTTTAGGATCTGTGGGTCTCTGTCCACAATACAGGCGGTGCGGGCTGATGGGGAGCTGGATGTGCTTGTGTGTTACCAAAACAGTAGTTATTATGATGGGTTGTACTGCAATTTATAAATGCCACATTTACCAGCTTCAGTTTTTTTTACTTCACCTTTCCTTAATGTTGGTGTCCAAAACTCAGAACACAATATTATTGCTGTTTCAACAATAGAAAAAGGATTTCATGGGATTCCATGGACTGTTCTGCAGGGTAACTGATTAGGATGGGAATGAAAGAAGTGGGTGAGTACAAATTAGTCACTTAACATCTCAGCTGATGTCTAAAATGTTCATTGGTGCAGCAAGTTTCTATATGATAATCTTACTATTGCTCTTTCTGTATCATGCTTAATGCATGCCAGCTGCATTGTGTCACTGGTGTATGTTTGTAAGTATGTGGACAAAACTTGTTTGCTATTGCTATTGTAGTCCCACCACCCTTAAACATTGCATGCCATATTCAACGGGCATCAATGCTAGTTCTTAATAAATAACATATTTTTATTAGGGTGCCTGTCCTATATGGTCCCATAAGCAGAGGGCAAACAGCACACATTGAATCACTATGAAATCATGGAGCATTAGATTTGGATCCTGTGTGACCATGACAAAAGCTGGATCTAGTTTCATGACACTGAGCTTGTTTGATGCGCCATCTGCTAAAATCACATCAGCCTTTCACAGGCTCATGTGGAACATCATCAGAGCAGCCAGGCAATAAGTGTGGTTCTACAAAGAAAAATTTTACACGATTCACAGCTATGAAGGTGAAAAATCGTGAAAGGTAAGAATTTGTCAATTAGTACAATCAGTCTTTATTCAGCAGAAAACTCTCACAGGACTTTCACTCGCTACATGTGCAGGATTTATAAATGAGTCTGAACTTTAAAGCAATTTCCATAAAACCAAATATTTAAGCAGGATTTCCCCCCTCCTTTTTTCTTTTCAGCATATTTCAAGTTATAAAACACCTAAGGTGTCAAGTTCCTCTCCTTTAGTGCCTGAAAAGCAGCTAATTTGAATCTTGTCTTGTAATTAGACTTCCAGAAACCAGGTGTGTTGCCCCAAGAAAATTTGCAGTCCTCCTGTTTTATTAGTTAATCACCAGTTAGGAGTGAGAAGCTTTAAACTGAAGGACCCCAGTGAAAGCAAAACTTGTTTCAATCTGCCCACCAGTGGCTAGAAGCCAGTATTGCACCCCAATCAGTGAAGTCAAACAATGCTTGCCAGCATATTTAAAGGATGTTCCATCTCCTTTTACTACTGCTTTGCAGATGTGTCCCTTTAAATTAAAAAAAAAAATCCAAGCTGAACATCATGAAAATTTCCAAATTACCTATTGCATATTAAACAGTGTAAATATGAACTACCAACTACACACTGGCAGTAAATCATGTTTGAAGCTAAATCCTGGAAAAGTTGGTTCACAGAAACAAACCTTGTGGTTTCATGAATCATCAGTTGCCAGACAAGTTAAAAGGAAAGGTTTGCTCCAGATGGACATATTTCTCATTTTTTTATTTGGAGGCTACAGCAGCTGTAACAGTTTACCAGCATCGAGTCCAATGTACAGGACAGAAAGCATCTCAGCCACAGTAAACACAGTTTTGCCAGAGAAAGAAAGAAAAGAAAGAATCTATCTTGTTTGTTTGAACTCCATGAGTCCATGACTGCACTCAAACAACGACCATGTAATTTATTTTTATGCCTATGGGGTACAAGGGCAGTGATCATGTTAAAAAGACTCAGTCACACCTGTAAAATTATTAACCCTGCTGACTGGGTCACTTCCATCTCTCCATACTATGACTCAAGAACTGATAAAGCTAGGACCACACAACTTTGTACACAAGTTGTTTGTAGGATCAAAAGTCAAAGGTCAAAATCACAAGGTTATCTGTATTCTAACAGCCCATTAGAGAAAACTCAATTTCACATGCGTTTTTTCTCTGTAAGGCTCAAGAACAAAAAAATTAAGCTTGGGTCAATAAATTCAGCACACAGGATGACCTAGTGACCTTAACCTCTGAAACAACATGAGTACAGTATGTCAGTGATGCATGTGTGGCATGAGTAGCTGGAAGCCAGACAGATTTGGACCCAAATGCAGTCATGGTAGTGGTGGAACTGGAGATTCATTTTCACATGTGGCAAGCAAAAAATGCAGTTCATGGTCCAAAAACACCAAATATATAAATAAAAATACTAAGGCACAAAGCAAGACAGCACATGGGCAGAAAACGACTACAGAAAGCTGGAACAAAGGCAATAACATGACCTGATACAGAACTCAACTCAAGACAACTGGCATAAAGATCCGACAAGAGAGTTACAGACAGAGCAGACCAAATAGACAGAGGACAATCAGGGGATTGGAAACAATTGAGGGAGAACACAGGTAGGAGCAGTCACAATAACAGAGGAGACATAGACACAGGCAGAAGAAAAGAAGCATTCAGAATAGGGGTCTATGTTATGTCTAAGAAACAGGTGCAGACAGCGGGCATGAACTGCACTCACCTTTATTCAACACATAACTGAATTATATACAGAAGGGTGGCGCCGTATCGCACCACAGCCAGTTTGCCACGTGATGACGTCACCTATGGTGAGTCACCCAGGTGGACTACCAGTATGCCCGCATGACCCAGTGGGTTATTCTGCCACTGTTGTCAGTTACTTCCTGGCTACATTCAAGAGTCCATTATTTAGTTACAAAGTCCCTAAGGTAGCGGGGTCTCTGTTGGACCCTGGCTGAGAGGCGCTCAGGTTGCGCCACCATCGGGAGCTGTGGGTCTTGTGTCGTCGAAGTCCCAGTCTGGTCTTGTTGTGTCCGTGGCTGTCTTCTGGTCCAGGGCCGAAGTCGGTATCATTTTTCTGAGGTGGCTGGTGTGCCACCGTGACCCATCAGTGAGACGAAAAGTGGCTGTACCCAACTGCTCTCTGATCTGCATCGGTGTTGTCCAAAATGACTGCAACTTGTGGGCGCGGCTGGGATGTCAAATCTGAACCCAGTCCAGCACTGCAAGTCCAGATTCCCTCGCCCTGCGCTTCTTGTCAAACCATTGCTTCATCCGTTGTTGTTGTTCAACCACCCTCCCTCTAGGTAACGGCATGTCCGGTGGTGTATCAGCCGCTGGAGGGCGCAGTGGGTCCAGGGGAAGACTCATCTCACATCCCAGCATCAGTAATGCCAGGGAGTTGCCCGTCGTGGTGTGAAGTGTTGCTCTATAATGTAGTAGAGTGCTCTGTAGTGTGGCTGAAAATGGAAGCCCATCCTCTAGATGTGCCCTGAGACCGTTCTTGAGGGTCTGGTTGAATCTCTCCATCCCCCAATTCGCCTAAGTGTGGTAGAAGGCGGTTTTTATATGTTTGATGCCCCTTTCTTTCATGAAGGTCTCGAAATCCATCAAGGTGAACTGCGGTCCATTGTCCATTGTGACTGCATCCGGTACACCCCAGCAGGTGTAAAGGGAGATGAGGAAGTCGGTGGTGACTGAGATGGAGGGCCACACCTCGGGCTATTTTGAGTGGAGGTCGTAGGCCACTAATAGAAAGCGTAGATGCTGGGGGGCACTATGCAGTTCGCTGCATATGTCCAATTGGACGTGTTTCCACGGAGCTGATGGCCATGGCAGGGGTTACAGGGGTGGAGGTGGTGGCATGCCAGTTTTCCCCCTGGCCAGGCAGAGCACACAGTCTTTTACCATGACCTCCACGTCCTTGTCGATCCCTGGCCATCTCACTGAGCCTCTACACCATTGCTTAACCCTGACAATGCCCAGGTGACCCTCATGTAGCATGGTCAGGATGCGGCCTTTAAGTGCCTCCAGAATCACCGTGCAGTGACCCCTTGCCACACAGATGTCATTCCAACATGATAAATTGTCCCTGACTCTGTGGAAGGGTTCCAATTCCCCTGACACCTTGGCCAGCCAGCCCTCACAAATGAATGCTTGCAGCTGGGTCAGTGTCGGGTCCTGTTCAGATGCCTCCTGGAGGTCTTGTAGGCAGATGGCATTTTGGAGTGGCCCATGTAGCATGTGAATCAGTTCTGGCTCCAGGGGGTCTTGGTCACCGTTTGGAGTGGGGTTAGGTGTGGCCCGGGACAGGAGGTCCTCCACCACATTTTCTCTGCCCGGTATAAACTTTGTGTTAAAGTTGTATGCCTGTAGTCTTTCTGTCCACCTGTAGATGCACAGGGGTCTGTGTCCCGACCCCGATGTTTCTAGCAGTGCCGTGAGGGCTCTGTGGTCTGTTCGCAGCATGAAGCGTCATCCATGTAGATACATGTGCCAGTGTCCATATGCCCAGACGCATGCCAGTGCCTCCCTCTTTCCCACTGAGTACTTCTGCTCGGCCGAGGTGAGTGACCTCGAGGCAAACGCCACTGGATACTCGGTTCTTTCTTGCTTTTGTGATAAAACGGCTCCCACTGCTGTGTTGCAAGTGTCACATGTCACGAACGTGGGGTTTTGTGGGTCGAAGTGGGCAAGTACTGTTAGGGAGGTGAGTTGTGTCTTTAATTCACTGACTGTGGCAGAGCACGCCGGGGTCCATACCCAGGTTTCATCTTGCTTCAGGAGGGTGTGTAGTGGGTCTATCGTCTCTGAGTACCGAGGAATTAAAACAGCCATAAAAATTTACCATGCCTAAGAAGGACGAGAGCTGTGCGGGGCATGATGTTTCAGGCAGCTGCAGTATCGCCTCGATGTTCGAGTGCAGGGGACTCAGACCCTCGGCAGACAGGTGGAAACCCACAAACTCGATGGTCGTTGCTCCAAAGATGCATTTCTCCCCGTTGGGTGTGAGGCCATGTTTCGCTAGTACCTCCATGACTTTATCAAGGCAGACGTCATGGGCAGTGTTGGGAAAGTTACTAAAACTAACTAGTGGTGTTGGACGATTAAAATTTTTAATAGTGATTAATCTTTTGAAATGTTGAGTTAATCACGATTAATAACACGTTAATCATGTGCTTTTCCATACAGATACAGTGTACTTTAAGTCAGTAATTTTTCGAGTTTGTCGTACTGTTATGAACATGGGAATGGACAAATATGCTTGCTGTCTTCACCTGCAGGTTTATTAAAGCTCTCAGCATATCCAAAATGACAAAAACTATCCAGAATATTCTCCAGAAAATTCTCAAAAGTAGACTGCATGTGCTAACAATGGAATGCCAGGGCTCATTAGACACTGCAACACAACTCAGCATCCAACCAGCCAGCAGCCACAAATGGAGCTTGCTCTTTCTCCCATAGCAAACATCCATAACTTTCAAGAAGCTCAACAGAAAACCATGGACCTCGTGTGTCACAACAGATACAACTTCCCTTTTAGCAGAAAAATTGAAAACATAAACAAACTATCTTGCCCGTGATGACACCCCACTGTGCTGCAAAAACGGCAGGAGAGTGAATGGACATTACGAACACAGCTTGAGAATTTTTTTAGAGTGGTACTCACCAACAGTTGGACCCAAAGCTATGAGGATGAAAACAGGCGAATTTCTGTCCGTGTCAGCTGCTGGAGGTCAGCTACAACCTAGCATGTAGCTACTAGCCAGCTAGCCAGCTTCCACAGAAGAAGAACAACCCAACATCCAGGCGAAGTTTTGAAGGAGGCTGTAACAATTATCCAGGTGAGAGCTCCAACAGATAACGTTGTAAACTTAGACATGACAGCACTTTGGGGATTCCCATGGTTGTGATCCATCTTGTTTGACGTCGCAATGTCTGCATGGCACGCACAGTATCTGTGGCCAGAGTGGCTTTGGTATGGAGAGCCGCTATGCCAAAAAGTACTGTTTGTGCTTTCTGCCATTAACTGCCATTAACTGCCATTGACCGCGATCACAAAATTTGTCGCTGTTAACAGGGGCAAAGCGTTAACGGGCGATTAACGCGATAACGCCAACACCACTAATAGTAACTAATTAGTTACTAGTTACTTCTTTTCAAAAGTAACTGAGTTACTTTACCAATTACTGCATAATTAAAGTAACTAGTTATTTGGAAAAGTAACTTTCACATTTCTTTTCATCGTCATAGCAGTCTGTCGGGGGCGACAATGACTGTTTCATTTTGGTCTGATCAGATTCCTCCATGCAGCTCTGTCCTTCGCCCTCCGCTACCACGAACTCCTGGCTTTGTTAACCCGGGTGACGTCCGAGCTGGTATGAGTTGCTTTCTGACTGACCATTTCATGAAACTGCTTGCAAAGTATTTGAGTACCACTAGCTTTTGCTGGACTAGCAGCACATTCTTGGCAGATAGCGGTATTATCAGTGGCAAGGACAGGCCAAGACAAACTGACTCCAGTATCTGTTGCAGTGACTGACCAGATGATAGGTTTGTTTATCTCTGCTCTTTGTATAGTGCATGTCACGATGCACCTACTGGCAAAAGTCTACCACAGACCTTGCAACAGATGTCCAGTCTCACTCCGTGTAACTGGGAGTGGTCCACTACAGACCTGTGACAGATATTGTTTTTACTTTTAAATGCATGTGTGACTTTTAAATGCATGCTTAATGACTTTTAAATGCATGCTTAACCCCTTAGTGTCATGTGTCTGGGGCGATTTGGCCACTCCAGACCCCAGACACAGACTATTATTGTATTTTCTTTCCTGTTTTGTCCACTTATTGCTTAGAGTTATTCTGTGTTTTGTTTTGCCTCTCCCTCTTCCTCCAGGCATTTCCCATTGGCTGCTCAGCCTGCCACTGCAGTGTGCAGCCTGCAATCAGTACACCTGTTACTGTCAGCCACCTGTATTCAATCTGCACCATTAGTTGGCTGTGTATTTCATTCCTGTCAGTTCATTCACTCTTCGCCACAGCGTTAGTAAGCCTCCTGCACGCAGTTAGCCTTTTAGTCAGCGATTCCCTGTGTTTGGACTATTTTTCCCTTGGGCCATGTTTGGTGTTGTTTGTTCCAGAGTCCTACTGTGCTCCGACACTATCATGTAAGTCCTCCTTCTCCCGGTTATCATTTCTTGTTTCCCCCAGCGGCCTGGTTACCCTGGGGCATGAAGTGAACTGGTTTCCTCATTACCAAACCTGACTCGGCTGTACTGTGCTCGCCTGTTGTGTGGGTTATTATTTTTGGATATCTTATGTTGGACATTTGTTGCATTTTTGACTCTTTATTAATAAACACACTCTGCACCTGCAAGTGGGCTCATCCTTTCCATTTGTGTGTGCGTAACAACGCATGTGCATGACAGAACGCTGTGGCCAAAAGAGAGCCCAGCGGTGTAGGAATGTTTCCCCTTTTCCCTCTCACCTTTTCCTGTGTGTTTTCCTACCTGAGTTCTACGTACCATGGGCCACCTCAAGAGGTTGGAGCGGCAGGCAGTGGTTCTCCTGGAGGATCTCCTGGCATGGGCGCAGGCCTCTTGCTCTCTGAGGACGGTTCGGGAGAGTCAGGACAATGCGGTGTGGGTAATGGAGACGTTCCCTGGCCTATGGAGTCACCTGGAGGCTATGGACATGCTCAGCCATATAAACTTCCTGCTGACGGAGGAGGTTCTGATGCCGGAGCTGGTTCTTATTAAAAAAAAAAAAACGCGTGCGCCATAGGAGGCCTCCAGCTTCTCCTGCAACAGCTCAGCTTCCTTCTCTGGAGCCGTGGCCCGCTCTATCTGCAGACGAGATGGAGGAACACAGGCAAGTGTTGCTGGTGGAGACGGACCTCCTCTTGGAAGTGAAGCTGTGGCTACTCCCGGATTTGGCGTCTGAGTTGGAGGGGTATTCTCCGAGGGAACCGGAGATTCAGCCTGCAGCCGAGCGCGCTTCGACCCCGAAGCTTCCTCACCTCTATGATGAACCTGACCTCGGGAGGACAGCGGATGTCATCACCTATCAGGAATTCAGGCAAGTGCTTGTTCAGTCACTCTTACTCTCACCTGAGACTGCTTGTCTGTTTCCTGATGAACTGCTAGCTGCTGTGACCGCACCCCTATCTGTCTCTCCCATCTTCCCTGAGTTCCCACTGGTCCCAGAGGGAGCTCCCCGGATGATGGAGGAGCTTTCCCCAGGGGAATCAGAGCCCACGCCGGAATCCAAGCGCATGCTGGTTGTGGAATCACCTGCTCCCCCACTTCGTTGCTGTCCATGGAAGTCTTGCCTGAAGAATCATTCCATCACCCTGCCAGCCACACCTCTTTCACCAGAGGAGGGGAGTACTGCTGCTGAGCCGTTATTTCCTGCTGCTGCCTTGCCTACAGCCACCTCCTCCATAGCCTTTACCTCCGCCAAGGTGGCTGAGGGTTCTTCCGCCAAACTCATCCACCTCTGTGCCAGATTGGGGCCCATCTCCACTGCATATAGAGGAGCACAGGCCCGCCGGTGACATGGAGAATGATGAGAGTGATCCTGATGCCGCTGGAAACACCGAGAACCAGGAGAACAGGCAAGTTCCTTTTCATTCCTTTCCTATTTTTGACAAACAATTTAGCCTGTTCCCTGGCCAAGAGACTCAGGTCCTGCAGTCCCCTGAACTCTCTGCACCAGTGGCATGTTATTACCCCTCACCAGTTCTCTCCATGTCCTCCCTGCATGCTCGTGTGAGTTCGCCAGTCCTTGAACCTAGTCGCCAGATGGAGGAGGAGGAGCCTGAGGCCCTGGGAGATCCTGTTCCAGGGCCGGGGGCCCCCAGCCGCCACGCTGGATGAGTCACCTGCATGGGAGACTTTGTCTGGGGGCTTCGGGACTGCAACCACCATCACGCCTGCTGCGGGGTTTGCCGCAGCAGAGTCACCCACTCAGCTGGACCACCAAGAGGCCGAAGTCAAGACGTCGTTGTCGGGATCATCAGAGTCCTGGATGGCGGTGGCACTTGAGTTCAGGTGAGTGCTTTCATTTGTCTTCCCCCCCCCCCCTTAGATTTGGAGCAACCTTGCCTGGCTCTTGGTGAGGAGAGTCGGGGGCAGCCCTTAGCTGCATCAGAACTCCCCTCGCCAGGCTCCACCGCTGCCGGTGACCCTAACCTCTGTTCTTTTCCTGTCACTCCTGAGCTTCCTCTTAGGGTCACCAGAGATGATCCATCAAAACCAGGGGTCTCTGCAGATGAGGAGGAGGGTCCAGTTTCCGTGGTGGAGGTCGACATGGGGGTTCTGTCCCAATCTGGGACCTTCGTGGGTGCCGCACCTCCTCAGCCTGATGGGCCGTCGCATCCTGGATTGTCGGAGTCCTGGATGGAGGTGGAGCCTGAGTTCAGGCAAGTACATGCCTTAGCTTCTCATCTGTCTATTTTGGAGCCACCTTGCCTGACTCTTGGTGAGGAGAGCCAGGGGCAGGTCACCGCTGCACCCGGGTTCACCTCGCCGGGCTCTGCCACTGCCAGCGACTCTGACCCGGTCTCTCTCACTCTCTCTCCTGTCTCTGAGTTTCTTGCCAGGGTCACAGAAGAGCAGCCAACACCACCTGAGGCTGCGGAAGAAGCAGGTTCGCCGGCCAAGCTCACTGTGGAGGCTGCTACGGATGCTGCGGAGCTCCAGCCGGAGTCCGCCGCGGGTGCTGCAGAGCTCCAGCCGGAGTCCGCCGCGGGTGCTGCAGAGTTCCAGCCGGAGTCCACCGCAGGTGCAGTGTTAGTCCAGTCCAGGTCCACTGTGGGTGCAGCGTTGGCCCAGTCCAGGTCCACCACGGGGGCAGCCAAGTCCCAAGCCTGGACCACAGCAGGTGCAGCGTCAGCCCAGTCCAGGTCCAATGTGGGCACAGCCAGCCTGCCAGAGGACACCAAGGCCTCCTCTCCCCTTCGTGAGACCTTCATGGTGTCCTTTCCTCCCCTGCCAGGCATCGCTGTGGTCCACCTTCCTCTGCCACCAGAAGCCATTGGGGTCCCCCTTCTCCGGTCCAGCTTCCTACTTTTAAGCCTTCCGGTGGGTAAGCCACCTCCTCATCCACCCCTTCGGTCCTGGTGGCTCAACTACGCTGATTGGCAGCCCAAAAGACTGAGTCTCCAGGTCGGGTGGCCCATTTGCCCTGGCAGGCCGCCGGACATTGCTCAGCGGGCGGCCTGCTGGACCTGGGACTTTGGCCAGCTGCCCGAACCCTGGAGCCTTGTGACTGTGGGAGTGTAGGGCTTGTCAGGGCGCAGGTGCTATGTACTGATTCTTCCCCCCTAGCCGGGTTCCCCCGGGTGAACCATAACACGGGTGGTGTTCTTTAGGGGTTTTTTTTGTGGGGGGGTGGCCTTGGGTGTTACTTGGGGGTGTCTGGATTCCACCCTTGAGGGGGAGGCTCTGTCATGTGTCTGGGGCGATTTGGCCACTCCAGACCCCAGACACAGACTATTATTGTATTTTTCTTTCCTGTTTTGTCCTCTTATTACTTAGAGTTATTCTGTGTTTTGTTTTGCCTCTCCCTCTTCCTCCAGGCATTTCCCATTGGCTGCTCAGCCTGCCACTGCAGTGTGCAGCCTGCAATCAGTACACCTGTTACTATCAGCCACCTGTAGGCTATTCAATCTGCACCATTAGTTGGCTGTGCATTTCATTCCTGTCAGTTCATTCACTCTTCACCACAGCATTAGTAAGCATCCTGCACACAGTTAGCCTTTCAGTCAGCGATTCCCTGTGTTTGGACTATTTTTACCTTGGGCCATGTTTGGTGTTGTTTGTTCCAGAGCCCTACTGTGCTCCGACGCTATCATGTAAGTCCTCCTTCTCCCGGTTATCATTTCTTGTTTCTCCCAGCAGCCTGGTTATCCTGGAGCGTGAACTGGTTTCCTCATTACCAAACCTGACTCAGCTGTACTGTGCTCGCCTGTCGTGTGGGTTATTATTTTTGGATATCTTATGTTGGACATTTGTTGCATTTTTTACTCTTTATTTAATAAACACACTCTGCACCTTCAAGTGGGCTCATCCTTTCCATTTGTGCGTGCGTAAAAACGCACGTACATGACAATTAGTATTCCTGCCAATTTCCAGCCAATGTGAAATGTTCTGCAGGTGGAAAACTAGAATTATAAGAGGCTAAGAAAGAATATCTTTCCTCATTCACCATTACACATTGTTGTCTGTCACACAGATAAGACAAAAACATTGCTTGGCCAGAATAGAAAAATTGATCTAAATATTGTTTTTGTAAGTAAATATAATGATTCGCTGCATCAAGTTGTTTTAAGGTCCAGTAAAACAGTTCCCACAACCTGACCTTGATCTATTGACTTTTTTGTTTTTAATTTGTTCAGTCAAGTAGAAGTTAGCACTCTCAGCTGAATGATTTGGTCAGAAGCCATAGAGGATGTAAGTAATTATTAGACTCCATATACTCCAATAATTGTGTAGCAACAGTTTTTTTTCTAAAACTTTGGAGAAAATTGGTAATATACTAACAGACACATAGCTGATTTACAGCTCTAGATTTAAATCCCTTACCATTTTAGCCAGTGTCCAGCCAATGTAAAACGTTCCACGGGTGGGACATCTTGCACACATAGCAAGATAATTTAATCAATGGATTACATTACGGGCTTATTAATGTCAGGCTAAAAATGGAGTGTTTCAGACAGAGCTTTAAGAACATGTTCAGTCTGCTTTATCCTGCCTTGAGAGCTCTTATTGTGGGAAAAATCTGGAGAAAATCAACATGATATTGCCAGTAATTTCCTCATTTTAGAGTAAGAGTTGGCAACACTGCATAAAGCTATCTATGTTTATCTTACCTTTATGATTATGGATTTAATCCGATGTGCAGTGATCCAAAGAAAATGTCCATTGTCCACAGTTCAAATGTCTGCTGTGACAGAGACATGATCCAGTCCCTCAAATTGCTTTTGGAGATCAAGTACATGCATTTTAATTTCAGTGGATCACAGTCCAGCTGTCTGATGAAAAGTTTTGTCTTCAATCTGGAATGACGAGTCTGGCAATCAGTCGGTTTAATTCTTGCTGGGTCACAAACTGTCCAGATGCATACCTGTGCTTGAAATCCAGCCATGGGTGTTGAGAATACAGTAGATCGGTGTTGTTAGCATAGCATAGCATATCACTAGCTTTGTCGGAGTTGAAGATTGCCATAAGTCTCAACCGGCTCTTTAGTTTGCAACCCACCATTATGCTTTTGTCTTTAACCACAACAAAGGAAAAATAATCTATACAAAAACAACGTAGCTTAAATTTTTCCTCCACTCAGTAATTAAGACTCAGCTCTCTGCAACAGGTGACATCAACTGACGGCTGCGTCAGCTACGTAGGGTCAGTTTGTATAGTCATTTATTTGCGCTAAAATATCTATCCATATTAATAAAATGAGTAATGAGTAATGCATCTGATCAAATTTCAGTAACTGTAATAGATTACTGAATTTTTAAACAGTAATTCCATTACACAACACGTTACTGCAGAAGTAGTGGCGTTACAGTAACGCGTTACTTTGTAACGTGTTACTCCCAACACTGGTCATTGGAGGCCACTGTGCACCACGATGTCATCCAAGTACACCACCATTCCTGGGAGATCGGTGAAGATGGTGGCCATGATCTTTTGAAAACAACTCGGGGCGGAGCTAAGGCCGAAGGGCATGGGGGTGTACCTGAATACTCCCATGTGGGTGATGAAGGCTATCAGGTTGTGGATGTCCCGGTGGAGGGGGACCTGTATGTAGCCCTGACCGAGGTCTAGCTTGGAAAAAACCTTCGAGCCATGGAACGCTGCCGTCAGCTCCTCTGTTGTGGGCAGGGTAAATTTGTTGGGGATCACTGCTTTGTTTACCATTCTGAGGTCGATACACAGTCATAGGCCACCTGTCTTCTTTTGTCCTACCACCAGGTTTGAGATCCAGGTGGATGCGTTGATCCGGTCGATGAGGCCGGTGTCTAACAGCTTCTGCAACTCTGTCGTGACATCGTCCTGTAGTGCAAGGGGTAGCTGCAGAGGCTGAACTTTCGGAGGCACCGTTGTGTCAATGAGCGGTCAGTGGTTGAAAGAGGTGAGGCAGCCCAGTCCAGTGAAAAGCGTTGGCTAGCGGTGCTGCCAGGATGAGGTGACTGCCAGAACAGTGTTGCTTTATGGGTCAGTGATGGAGAAACCCAGCTCGCTGATCAGGTTGATGCCCATCAGATCAGCCCCCTGACGCATCACCTGGAAGGTGAACAATGGAACGGCCTTGGGACCATACCGCGCAGAAAAACTGACCGTCCCTACCATACTGATTCTGGTGTGGCCATAACCGAATAAGCTGTAATGGTTTTCTGAGGAAACAGCTTCCTGACACGCTCAGAAGGGACCTCAAGGCCCCCGTGTCCAGCATCAGTGGCACGTCGAGGCGGGTGATCAAGTCTGATGTTTAGATGAACCACAGCCACTGTAGTATGGGCACTCACCTGCATTGTCCCTGCATTGTCCCGTTTCCTTCCCTTCTTCTTTTGGTTGCAGCGGGGAGGTGTGGGGGCCGGAGTGCTGGGCATTGACGGTGGCGACCTGTGTTCGTGGGGTAGGGTGAGGCACCTGCTGGCTAGGTGGCATTAGCTGTGATAATAGCTCATCCTCTCCCTCCATCTGGGACACCCATTTCACAGTCTCATCCAGTGTTAGCTTGTCTGCTGTTGAAAACAGCCTACTCTACTGTCTCCTGTTGTTAGTACCCACTGCTAGCCAATTGCGTATCAAGTCTTCTTTCAACTCTCCAAAGTCACAGGCGTTCGCTAGCTCCTGGAGGTCTGTTCTATAATGTCGGAGCAACTCACCCTCATGCTGCTGGTACAGGAAGAACATCGCTCTCTGTGCCGTTACATTGTTCTTGTTAGCGTAAAGCATGTTCATTGCCTGAGAGTAAAGCATCTGCTGCCCTTCGGCGCCAAGATAGCAGACTAACATCCCCATTAGCTTCTCATCATTAGCATCGTTCAAGCCAGTAGTGGTGATATAATTCTGAAACATCCTATGCCAGTGGGGCCAGGGGATCAGAAGCTCACCTGGTACAGCAAGGAACGGCTGCAGAGGATCTGCGCACGCTTTCATGATGGAGTTATCACGGTTTATCCTCATTGCCATTTGTTATGTCTAAGAAATAGATGCAGACAGCGGGCATGAACTACACTCTCCTTTATTAAACACACAACTGAATTATATACAGAAGAGTGGTGTCGTATCACACCACGGCCAGTTCGCCACATGATGATGTCACCTACGGTGAGCCACCACGTCCAAACACCATAGTCTAACTCCCTGAAATCAAAACACATCCACAGAACTACATACAAAGAAACACCTACTAATAAACACAAGAACCCCTTAACAAGAATCAAAGCAGAAACTACAGAAATAAAGGAAACCCTTATTTCCTTTATATTGGCTGAAAAATTTATGAGTAAATAACTTCAGAATGGTACTAGTATGTCCTATTTTTAAAATAATAATCATAATAATAATAGTTGCAAAAATTTTCCTTGTCAGTTGAATAGCCTAGAGACTTGTTCATTCAAACACGGTGGGCTGCACGGTGGCGCAGTGGTTTAGCACTGCGGCAGCACAGTTTACCCTCGGCCGGGGGATCGTGGGGATCATGAGATCGTGGGTTCGATCCCAGCCCCCGACCAACAGTGAGCTGTGTGGAGTTTGCATGTTCTCCCCGTGTTGCGTGGGTTTACTCCGGGATTTCTCCAGTTTCCTCCCACATACCAAAAACATGTAGGTTTAGGGTGCTCGCGCACGCAGCGACCAGCAGCCGGTGGCTTGTCACCAGACTGCAAACCAAATCTACCTACGGGTACAAATAAGTAACAAAAAAAAAAAACAACAGTAATAACGAAAAGCATGATTAGGCATTAGTTTTTTGTTTTTCTTATTTTAGACAGGTGCCCACTGTAAAATACAGTTGAAACCAGAAGTTTACATACAGTGGTGTGAAAAAGTATTTGCACCCTTCCTGAGTTCTCATTCTTTTGTATGTTTACCACACTTAAATGTTTCAGATCAACAAATACATTTAAATATTAGGCAAAGATAACACAAGTAAACACAAAATGCAGTTTTTAAATGAAGGTGTTTATTATTAAGGGAAAAAAAGTGCAAACTTACACGGTCTTGTGTGAAAAAGTGATTGCCCCTGAACCTAATAACTGGTTGGGCCACCCTTAGCAGCAACAACTGCAATCAAGCATTTGCGATAACTGGCAGTGAGTCTTTTACAGTGCTGTGGAGGAATTTTGGCCCACTCATCTTTGCAGAATTGTTGTAATTCATTCACATTGGAGGGTTTTCGGGCATGGTCATTTTAAAGTCATGCCACAGGGTCTCAATCGGATTCAGGTCAGGACTTTGACTCGGCCACTCCAAAGTCTTCATTTTGTTTTTCTTAAGCCATTCAGAGGTGGATTTGCTGGTGTGTCTTGGATCATTGTCCTGCTGCAGAACCCAAGTGTACTTCAGCTTGAGGTCACGGACAGATGGCCGGACATTCTCCTCCAGGATTTTTTGGTAGACAACAGAATTCATGGTTCCATTTACCACAGCAAGTCTTCCAGGTCCTGAAGCAGCAAAACAGCCCCAGACCATCACTCTACCACCGCCATATTTTATTGCTGGTATGATGTTCCTTTTCTGAAATGCTGTGTTTCTTTTATGCCAGATATAATGTGACACACACCTTCCAAAAAGTTCAACTTTTGTCTTGTCAGTCCAGAGTATTTTCCTAAAAGTAGTAGTAGATTAGTTTATTTGACAGGGACAGTGCAATAAACATAGACAATTAATCAAAGACAATCAATCTGATGTGTTGCACATAGAGTGTATAGCTATTAGCTAATTTGCAACTCTTGTCCCTGGATGGGCTTTAGAAAAAAGAATCAAGATAAAAAATATACACAATAACCACATACATCAATGCAGAAAAATTATAAATACACAATTATAAATATTATAAATATTATAAATACACAAATATAACAGCCTGACTCACATTTAACATAAATATTATAAATATTATAAATACACAAATATAACAGCCTGACTCACATTTAACACATATAACATAACTCACATTTGCCTATTTCAGGCCTTCCTCCCTCCGTCACTCACTATAAACAAACACATTTATTCCTTCCCTTCATTCACTCTCACTTTGCAGACAATTAATTCATACATGAATTAAGTCTTGGGGATCATCAAAATGTTTTCTGGCAAAACTGAGATAAGCCTTATTTTCTTTTTGCTCAGCAGTGGTTTTCGTCTTGGAACTCTGCCATGCAGGCCATTTTTGCCAAGTCTCTTTCTTTTGGTGGAGTCATGAACACTAACCTTAACTGAGACAAGTGAAGCCTGCAGTTCTTTGGGTGTTGTTCTGGGGTCTTTTGTGACCTCTTGGATGAGTCATCGCTGCGCTCTTGGGGAAGTTTTGGCCGGCTGGCCACTCCTGGGAAGGTTCATCACTATTCTATGTTTTCGCCATTTGTGGACAATGGGTCTCACTGTGGTTCGCTGGAATCCCAAAGCTTTAGAAATGGCTTTATAACCTTTTCCAGACTGATAGATCTCAATTACTTTGTTTCTCATTTGTTCCTGAATTTCTTTGGATTGCAGCATGCTGTCTAGCTTTTGAGGATCTTTTGGTCCACTTCACTTTTTCAGGTAGGTCCTATTTAAGTGATTTCTTGATTGAACAGGTGTGGCAGTAATCAGGCCTGGGTGTGGCTAGAGAAATTGAGCTCAGCTTTCCAAAGATGTGATAAATTACAGTCAATTTATGTTTTAACGGGGGGCAATAACTTTTTCACACAGGGCCATGTAGGTTTGGATTTTTTTTTTACCCTTAATAATAAACACCTTCATTTAAAACCTGCATTTTGTGTTTACTTGTATTATCCTTGTCTAATATTTAAATTTGTTTGATGATCTGAAACATTTAAGTGTGACACTGTCATGAACATGCACCTTTATGTGGCACATGGAGGAAAAAGACAATCCAATTGCTGTACTGTGAGTTTTTCAATTTATTGATGCACAAAACACAAGTGCAAGAGAAAAACACAACGAACAAACGAGTAACACTTACAATGAGGCTCACCAGAGCGGAAGCCTCTGGCGGGAAGAAGGGAATCAGTCCTTACAACACAGAGTAAACTGACGTTTAGCCGGTGACAAAGAATATGGCGAGTGAACTGCTATATAAAGGGGAATAGCTGATGAGTGATGAGGGGCAGATGTGGGTAACCTGAGTAAGGAAGGCAAACAATGACACACAGCTGGAAATAATGAGGAAGAGTGGCTGCTGGTAGACAGGTGAGGGAGGGACAGCCGGCAGTTTGGCAAGCGGCCGGGCACACCCACACAAACTGACAGCTCCAACCGCTGTCAAAGGGGAAACAAAACACAAAGACAACCTAGAGAACACACTACAGAAAAATGACAAACAGATTTACATACAGGAAACAAATATAAATCATATCAGGCAAGGAGCATATGAACATAACAGCATGGAAGACAAAATAACATAATAGACAAATATGAATGAACGGGGGAGTCATGGAGCCAACTTTGGAAACCCCCAAACTCAGCATATGACAGAAACCCCCCCCCCCACAAGGGGTGGATACCAGACACCCAACGTGACAACAGAGAAAGAACCCCCCCAAGCAAAAACTACCACAATCTACCCGGGGGGGGGGGGGGAGGCCCGGAGGGAACAAAGAACAACCTACTCAGGGCCCACACTGGAAAAACACACAATTAGCCCCCACTAGTCCAGAGGCGGGCAGTCTCAGGAGGCTGCCCAGAGTCACAGGCCCAGCGGACGGTAGGGTACACCCATTCGGGTGGCCTACCATGGTCCCAGGCCAGCCGGACGGCCTGGTGGAAGAAGTCAGGTGGCCTGCGGAAAAAAACTGACCACCCAACAGCATAGTTTATCGGGTGGCCGGCCTGAGTCTTTCAGCCACCAACATGCCCAGGAAGCGGCTACCCCACTGGGAGATCCACAATGGCATCTGGTAGTGAAGAATGAGATTCCACGAAGCCGTCTGGTGGTGAGAAGAGAGAATCCACAACGGCCAGTACCACGATGGCATCTGGCACCGGAGGAGAAGGACCCACAATGGCATCTGGCCTCAAAGGAGGAGGAACGGCGCCTGTGCTGGTCCCGGAAAGCCGTGGCAGACCCCGGCTGCGCCACTGCTGCACCTGTGGCGGACCCCGGTTGGGCCACTGCTGCACCCACAGTGGACCCCGGCTGGGCCACTGCTGCACCCATGAGGGTTCTAGCCTGGGACACAGTTGCACCTGCAGTGGTCCCGGTCTGGGACCTCATTGCACCCACAGTGACCTCCACAGTGAGAGAAGCAGAACTCACAGCGACCTCTGGCGATGAACCTGGATCTTTGGTGGCCTCTGGTGGAATTGAACGCTCTCCGGTGACCCTGGGAGGAAGCTCAGAAACAGTAGAGAGAGAGACAGGGTGGCCAGCAGTGCCGTAGGCCGGCGCAGTGAGCCCAGGTGCAGCGGCTAGCTGCCCCTGACTCTCCCCACCAAGATTCAGACAAGTTTGCTCTGAAACTGGTGGGAGAGAAACCAGAGAGCGCACTTGCCTGAACTTGGGCTCCACCGCTGTCCAGGGCTCCGACGATCCAGGTTGCGGTGGCTCTTCAGGCTGGGAAGGCGCTGCATCTACCGAGGTCTCGGGTGGAGATGGACCCCCAGTGTCGACCTCCACCGGGGAGGCTGAACCTCCATCATCACTAGTGGGTTGGACCGGCTCCCCGGAGAGCCCCGGCGGTGGTGGATCCTCTCTGGTGACCCTAAGAGAAGGCTCAAGAGCAATAGGAGAGGAAAAGTGGTTAGGGTTGCCGGCAGCAGTGGAGCCCGTCGAGGTGAGCTCAGATGCAGCTGAGGGCTGCACCCGACTCGCCTCACCAACAGCCAGGCAAGATTGCTCCATTCTAATAGGGAGAGAAACAAATGAGAGCACTTGCCTGGACTCAAGCTCCACCGCCGTCCAGGACTCCGTCGATCCCTGCGACAATGTCTTGGGTCCAGCCTCCGGGAGGTCCAGCTTGATGGGTGACTCTGGTGCGGTGGCCCCAGCAACAGGCATGATGGTGGTGTCAGTCCCTTTGTCCCTAGACGTAGTGGGCCATGCAGGAGGCTCATCCAGCATGGCAGCTGGGGTACAAATCACCATAGGGGCTGGACTCAGCGTGACAGGCTCGGGTCCAGCGTCCTCCCTCTGCCCGTAGGTTCCCTGCGGAGCTGGGACGGTGTCCTCCTGCACCGCAGGCTCCTACATCATCCGGTGGTTGAGCTCTAGGGCCAATGAGCACTCAGAAGTGGAAGGAGGAGAGATGGAGAGGGTAGGTGAAAGCTTGTCCTCTGCAGCAGGCAAAGAGCACCCAGGGGACTGTATAATCTGAGTCTCTTTACCAGGAGGCAGGCAAGACAATTCATCAATAATTAGCAGAGAATGAGTCTGTACTTGCCTGTTCTCCTGGTGTACTGCATCGCCTGCTGCATCAGGAGCCCACACAGCCTCCTCCATGTCCATGACAGACCTGGGCTTCTCCCACAGAGGGCGGACGGTTGTAGATGAGGGATGCAGCCTCCTGCTGCGGACCCGTCCAGGACGACGCCATCTTTGTGGAGTGCACCCCTCAACAACCTCTGACTCCTCCATAGTCTGGAAACCTCCTCCCAGGACCGACCGACAGGAGACACAGATGGATAAGCGGTAACAACAGCTGATGATGGAGACTCAGCAGGCTGTGAAATCTAAGCCTCCACATCAGGAATCAGGCAAGTTATTTCAGAGGAAAGAGCAAGTGAGTGTATAAGAACTTGCCTGAATTCCTGGGGAGTGATGACGTCAGCTGTCAACCTGGGGTCGTGCTCTGTCTCCCCGGGAGTTTGGGAGGATTCTGCAGCAGAATCTTCTTCCCCCTGAGAGGGAGGGGTCGCTGGGCAAATGAAGGAGCCCCTCTGCCGAGATTTCCGGGTGCAGTGGCAACAAGCGGGGGAAGGAGATGTCAGCTCTTTTAGGAAAAGAGGCATCGGCGTCTGGGCGCACTCGGTCACCTGCTCAGGCTTCGGCTCACAAGGAAAGCACTCCTCCATTTCATGGATTAAATCCAGGAGTAGTCACGGCTTCACCTCCAAGGGGAGGTCCGTTTCGGCTTCCAACACCCGTTTTCGTTCCTCCAGTTCCTCATCTGATGGAGTGGGCCAAAACACAGATGGAGGAGGCAGAGCTGCAGTGGGAGAAGCTGAAGGCTTCGAACGGCATGAGAGCTTCCTCTTCGTAAGAAACGGCTCCGGCATCGGGACTTCTTCCTCCGGTTCATCACACGGCAGGGAGTAAGTGGAGCGGAGCACATCCATCACCTCTTGGTTACTCCATAGGCTAGGGAACACCTCCATTATCTGTGCCGTGCTGTCCTGACCCTCCCGGACCGTCTGGGGGAAAGAGAGGCCTGTGTCTGTGTCAGGATACACTCCAAAAAACACACCGCCCACTGCTCCATTTTGTCCAGGTGGGACATGGTGCTCCAAAAAACAGGTGGGTGGAAAAAACGCAAGGGTGAGCAATTACACAAACTCACAGCAGCTGGATTGAACACTGGTCACCTGCTACTGTCATGAACGTGTGCCTTTATGCGGCACATGGAGGAAAAAGACAATCCAAACGCTGTACTGTGAGTATGTGAATTTATTGATGCACAAAACACAAGTGCAAGAGAAAAACATGACAAACAAATGAGTAACACTTACAATGATGCTTACCAGAGCGGAAGCCTCTGGCGGGAAGAAAGGAATCAGTCCTTACAACACAGAGCAAACTGACGTTTAGCCGGTGACAAAGAATATGGCAAGTGAACTGCTATATAAAGGGGAATAGCTGAAGGGCAGATGTGGGTAACCTGAGCAAGGAGGGCAGACAATGACACACAGCTGGGAATAATGAGGAAGAGCGGCTGCTGGTAGACAGGTGAGGGAGGGGCAGCCTGAAGTTTGACAAGCGGCTGGGCATGCCCACACAAACTGATAGCTCCGACCGCTGTCAAAGGGGAAACAAAACACAACGACAACCCAGAGAATACACTACAGAGAAATGGCAAACGGATTTACATACAGGAAACAAATATAAATCATATCAGGCAAGGAGCACATGAACATAACAGCATAGAAGACAAAATAACATAATAGACAAATATGAATGAACAGAGGAGTCATGGAGCCGAGTTTGGGAACCCCCAACCTCAGCACATGACAGACAAACATACAAAAAAATGAGAATTCGGGAAGGGGGCAAACACTTTTTCACATCACTGTACGCTGAATAAAAAGACACATAACCTTTTTTTCCTCACTGTCTGGCATTAAATTAAACTACACTTTTCCTGATTTAGGTCAGTTAGGATTACCAAAATTATTTCTATTTGCTAAATAGTTTTTGTATTTGCTAAATATTTTTTTAGAGAATTTTTTTCTTTCTTTCTTCAAAGTCAGAAGTTTACATACACTAAGATTACTATGTCTTTAAACAATTTGGGGAAGCCCAGATGAGGATGTCATGGCTTTGGAAGCTTCTGAGAGGTTAATTGACAACATCTGAGTTAACTGGAGATACAGTACACCTGTGGATTTATTTTAAGGCACACCTCAAGCACATTGCTTCCTTGTGGGACATCATGGGAAAATCAAAAGAAATCAGTCAAGATATCAGAAAGACAATTGTGGACCTCCACAAGTCTGGTTCATCCTTGGGTACAATTTCCAGATGCCTGAAGGTGCCACATTAATCTGTTCAAACAATTATACGCAAGTATAAACACCATGGGAATGTCCAGCCATCAAACCACCCAGTAAGGAGACTGGTTCTGTGTCCCAGAGATGAACATGTTTTGGTGTAAAAAGTGCATATCAACCCCAGAACAATAGCAAATGACCTTGTGAAGATGCTGGCTGAAGCTGGTAAAAGTGTCATCATCCACAGTGAAACGTGTCCTGGACTGACATAGGCTGAAAGGCCACTCAGTGAGGAAGAATCCATTACTCCAGAATCAACATAAAAAATGCCAGATTACAGTTTGCAAACGCACATGGACAAAGACCTTAATGTGTGGAGACATTTCTGGTGGCCTGATGAAACTAAAATTGAGCTCTGTGGCCAGCCTATATGGCTTGTGTTAATCACTCACTGACATCATGATCCCCCTACCACGTCACTCCCTGCTTTTCTCCGATTGCTCCAACCTCTCCAGCAAGTTTCCACTCATCAATAGTAATCACAACAGTGTTTTCACAAAAACAGTTAGGTTACATTTAATCTGACATTTGCTGCCTTTGCATGCAATACGACCAACTCTGTTAATCTTAATGAAAACATTTTTATATGCCATAAAGTTAAAACCTCCCACTGCACCGACTTCTAATGACAACTTTGATGCAGATAAATGCACAGCATTAGGGTTTTGTTGTGTGAAAGTTTATGTGTCTGGATGCAGATGATTGCTGTGGCTGCTTCACTTCTGATCCCCATTTCCATAGATTGACTGAGCCCATGGCATAGGTCACTTCTTGGCCTCTTTAGCTCAGATTAAATCAGATTAAGTATTAGTAAACATACACATGGAAAGAGAGAGAGAGAGAGAGAGAGAGAGAGAGAGAGAGAGAGAGAGAGAGAGAGAGAGAGAGAGAGAGAGAGAGAGAGATGCTGTCTTTCTTTCACTATGTGCTTGTATCAATTAGTCACAGATATAGCAATGTGTCTTAAATAAAAATGACAAAAATCTAAATGTCACCAATGTATGTCTGTGTAAAAACACCAGCCGTTATCAGTACAAATTACACCTCCTTAGCAGTCATTCCAAAATGTCCAAAATTTTATTAGTGATAATGCAAAGTACAGAAAAGAAAGACGCATATATTCTAAGATCTCAAAAATGTAAATACATAAATAAATAATCTATGAGACATTTTTCATGTGTATTCATTTAAATAGCAAACTGAAGTGAGATTTTATCTTATATGTACAATCTTGTTTTTTTTTCTTATTTCCCAACGTTACCATTATGTGTGCAACAATGGGTAACTTTATTAAAAGTAAACTCTTGATAGTTATTTTTATTGAACACCACTTGAGATGTTAACAACTAACCTTTGTTAGTTTGTTGACTTTTCCTTTGGCAATTTTGCCAATTTTTCACAACGCATACATAGTTATAATTTCTATATCACAAACTGTCACTGAAAGTCGATAAGTGAGAACCTGCAGAGCCAAGGTCACCCACGAGGCGCGTTCTCGAGAGAACGTCGCGACCTGCGGGAACGCGCATCATGAACGCGCCTTGGTCAGACTGTCAGGCGGTGTAAGGTTTGCGCATCTCACGCGCTGTTTTTTTAAAAAAAAAAACATAATCGAAGCAATAAATTCAGTTTAGTTAGGAAGTTTTTATCGGATTAAACTATCGCTGATTTAACTGAAGGACGGTGTGGATGCGGGGTAAGTGATTAAGAAATTATAAGACGAACTGTGTTTTGAAATGATATTTAAAACGAGTTTTATTTAGGCCTATGTTGTTTTATTCGATATTTTAATGCGTTTGTAGATTTAATATCAGATGTTTTGCAGTTTTAATATTTGTGTTTTTAATATGAAGCTGCATTTTCCAAATGTGACCCGAGTGTAAAAAGTCTGTTTGAACTAGGACTTCTAATCAGAGATGGGGACTGATTAAAGGCAATGTAAGTTTACAAATTATAGCAGACATTTACCTATTAATGCTTCGGGGATCCGGGCACGACAATGAGTATCAGAATAATGCTTTCTTGGTCCTGATGTGTTAAAATGTGTAGCCCACTAACAGGTGCAACTAAAAAGAGAATATAAATTGAAATATGGTGAAACGGGGTTTTGTCTTTTAATTCTAAACAGGATAATCTGTAATATGCTTTACCAATAAAGTGAAATACTTCACATTAAGTGTAAATTTAACTTAATCATTTAGCTGCATTATAAGAAAGTTTAAATATAGCCAACTCACAATAAACGGAGATTACATTTTTTTAAAAGGATGAAGCAAAGGCTACAAACACTTAAAAAATAATAGATCCATTTGCTAATTGTCATAAGCCAGCCCTCTCCGGGGGCAAACAGGACGCCAAACGCAGACTGTGAATTTTTAGATTTATTAACTAAAAATAACACAAAATACAGAACACAAACTAACAAAAAACACAGCGTTGAAGCTGGAGTCCAAAAATACAAAAATAACCTAAGACGCAGACAAAGACAGATGAATCATAATGAGACTAGACAATAACCCGAGCAAGGACAGATAAACAATCCTTAACTTGGCTAGAAGGTTCTTGGGTCACTGGACAGAGTAGTTGTCAATGCCACTGCACCAGGGAATTGGTGCCCATGACTAAAATAGGCCGCCCCGATCACAAACACCTGTGGGGTCCTGAGTGGTGATAATTGCTGGCAGCCGTGACAGCCCGCGAACAGAATTTGACAACCGGAAGTGACACATGAGCTGTCACAGCACCAGCAACGATCAATGCAAAAATCAACAAAGGAAATGCAGACTCTAGTAATGAATTAATGAAAAACAATCAATAAGGAAGACAGAAAAGTAAACCAACATAAAAAGACAAAATAAATCTAGCAACTAAGCACGGCCCCCGCCGGTGCACCGGATCATGACAGAGCCCTCACTCAAGGGGTGGTACCCAGACACCCCAGGGCACCATCACAAAAAAAACACCCACAGAACCCCCCCCACCCCCCACCCCAATACAAAACGAAACCCAACATGATACTATGACAAAAACTAAAGCAAGGGAAAAAATGTACATACCGGAGGAGGGCTGAGCTCACGACCAGGGGGAACAGAACAGCCCGTAAACACCACGGCTGAGGCGCACCCAGATGCTGAGGAACAAGAGACAAATTCAGCCGGAACACAGCAGGGCTCGATAGCTGAGGGAATAGGGAAAAGGACAAAACCTGGTCAGAGCTCAACACGCTCTCCTCAACAGTAGACCAACTGACGACGACTCAGAAGAGCGCGGAACAGATTCAGAAACAAAAATAGCCCAAACCTAACCATAACTATGACATAACATAAATACTAATAAATAGGACAAAAATAAACTGGGACCGAGGTATAATCAGATGAAGGTTGTGCGTACAAAACATAAAAACAAAATAAAGCCAAACTAAAATGAAATATAACACAGGCTCTAGACCTGAGATAATAGCTCAAAACAAATTAGCAAGTAGACTCCTTCAAACAATTACAAAAAAGAAAAGAAGCAAAAGAACAGAATAACAATAAACAATAAACAGCAAAACCCAATAAAGAAAAACAAACCATTCGTAATCCAGCAAGAACTCAACATTACAAAGGCAAGGAGAAATAAGAACTAAGCATAAACAGAAATAGGACCCAGAAAAAAACATTGCATCACAAGGAAAACATAACATGAAATGACCAACAAACAACTCACCCCATCGGGGGGGAGGGGGCAGGCATGGAGGGACCGAAACAAAAACACACAACCCAAAAACAATGGAGAACTAAAGAAACCACTCAAGACCCCCAACCCAGAACAACAGGTGGCAAATGTTCAAGGGCCTCAGAGGAGAAACCGAGGCAGCTCGGGCGGCCTACCAAAGTCCCAGGATCACCGGCATCTATGCTGGAACACATCGGGTGGCCTCCCTAAGACCCAGAACCCTTGCAAAGGGGTTTTCCCAGGGCAGACCATCGGCTGACAGCGTTGGCTTCTGTAGTGTTGTCATCCAAGCTATCCTCACTGTCTGAGTCCGCAACATTTGCCACAGCAGGAGACTCTGGTTGCCACTGTGACTGGCACCAATTTAGCTCTGAAGCTAGCTTGGCTGCAGCCTCCAGCTGGAGAGTTAGCTTGACAGCTCTGGCAAGTGTTAAATCACTGGGTGCCGTGAGTAGCCTAGCCTGCAATACAGCGCAACACGTGTGCTCCTTAAGCTGGTCACATACCATTTCATCTTCCAAAGGCCCAAAGTGATATTCCCTAGCTAGCTGCTTTAAATTGGCGACAAACTGATGAATAGGCTCACCCACTTGCTGATGTTGCGGCCGAAAGCAAATCCTCCAGATAGTCACGCTATCTGGGGTATGAAAATGGTTTGCTAGCAGCTCCACAACATCTTCAAAGGAGTCCGAAGCTCCGAGTGTGGGCAGGACTTGCTGGCCCTCAATACACAGGTTGTGAACAAGTAGTGCCCATGCTCTTAACTTGTCAAGCTTACCCAGATCCAGCGCGGTGATGTACATCTGGAAAGCCTCAAACCACATCAGCCAAGACACCGGCGGCTTGCCTGGGAGTTCAAGGAAGGGGCATAGTGGTGTAAGGCGCACCTCCATGAGTTGATCCTCTATTGCCTAATGTTATGTATGGTAAAATACCTTGAGTGAAGGATGAGGCAAGATGACTGGACAAACACAGCTTTATTGAAGATGAAGAACAGCAGTTACATGGTAGGCACCAGGCAGAGGGCACTGGTCCAAAGAGCCACAATATGGATGCCCTCTGGTATTTATAGGGCGGTGCAGTGACGTGACAGGAAGTGCACGTCACTACACCGCGCTTCACAATAAGGTGCTGGAACCCAACATCACACTGAGCACTTGGATGACAAACACTAGATAGGGCTTGGCTAACACTTTTTTTTTTTTGACAAACTGAGGCACCATATTCTGGTAATTATAATGGTCGATAGCACCTGCTGTCATGAACCGAGCCCGTGTTTTCTGTAGGCTTGGTTCTGACTGTTCTTGGTGGCTCAGGCATTGGGGTTATTATGTGTTGTTATCTTTTGATTTCTCGTTGTTTGCATGTCTGTGTACTGTTTCTTTTCCATGCCTGTAGCCGCCGCTCTGGCCAGTCCGGCCATGCCCCCTCTCTCTCTGACAGTCAGCCGTTCGCCCCGGTAATTATCTGTCCCACACCTCGCCCAGGTGTTTCCAATCTGTCACACCAGCGGTGTTTGTACTTAGGCAGCGCTTTGCCAGTCAAACACCGCTGGACCATTGTACGTGTTCACACAGTTGTTCTCCACCGTGTGACAGTCACATCTATGAAGGATTGTTTGTGTGTGTGCTCGCTGGCAGACTTGGACAACTCAGACTGTTCCTGCACAGTGAGTAAGAGCTGTCTGCGTTTCTGTTTGCAGTTGTGCTGCTACGCTTGTCTGTAGCATTTCTCCTATGCAGCACAACTGCTACGCTTAGGCACTGTTGCCCAGCTTCTTCTCCCGTGCCAGTCGAGAGTCCTAGAGGACTCTAAGTTTCACCTGAGCTGCCTATGTTATTGTGGTCTGTCTATTTGTGTGTCAATAAATGTGTGTTTGGTGTAACCCTGTGCTTAAGTCCATCCTTCTTTCTCCTCCTCCGTGCGCTGTGGAAAAGTGCACGGGGAGGTTTATGACAGAGTGGTCCAGCCCTAAAAAGGATTTAGCGGGTTACACCCACCAAGCCTTTTTCATTTTTTGAACATTTTTCCTTTTTTTCACCCACCTGTTGTTGGAACACATGATGTCCTGGGCTCGCCGACCTCGTCACCGCAAGGGAGGACCGGCAGCTGGCATCCCCACACTGGAGGAAGAGTGGGCAGCGGATTTCATCCAGGACTCTGTGGAGGAGGCTCTCACATCCCGGGGTCCCAAGAAAAAGTGGGAGTGTTTGCTTGGGGCCATGGGCATCTTAGAAGCGCATCCTGGCCTCTGGAGGTGCCCACAATATGCAGAGCTGCTCTCCACGGTCTGCGCGCTCGAGCGCTCATTTCCAGAGTTATCTGTGAGGACACTTCCCACCAAGCCGAAGCGGAGATGTTCCCCTAGTCAGCCATCCGCTTCTTCTCCAGCTCAGCCCGAAGTGCCAGCCTCAGCCCGTGCATCCTCAGCTCCATCCAAAAGGAGTCATCCAACATCGAGACTCCGGGAGAAGCCCTCCTCATCTGCAGTGGCCGCCATCTTTCCAGCTGCCGTGAGGTCCGTTGAGCTCACCCCGGCCATGCCCACCTCCGTCGTCGTGGAGACGGCTCCTCCACAAGTCTCTAGAGGGGCCCACATCACCGCTGACATGGAGAGGGATGACTGCCAACTGTCTGCAGCTGTCAACATCAGGAACCGGGATGACAGGCAAGTAGTTTTCCTTTCCATTCCATCTAATAGTATTAAATCTTGTCTGTCTCCCAAGGGAGAGGCCCAGTTTCAGCAGTCCGCTGGGTCCTCTCCTCCAGCTGCAAATATTAATTCATTTTTCCCCTCCCCATGTCTCCTCCAATTCTCCCTGTTGGCCCAAGGTCAGGGCCATCAGACGGTGAAGGAGCCAGTGGTTTTGGGGGATTCCTTCCCGGCGCCAGTATGGAGAGGTTCCCCTGTAGCCACGCCGGAGGAATTCCCTGCATTGGAGCTGCTACAGAGGGATAATAGGACTGTTACCACCATCTCGCCTGCTGTGGAGGCTGCAGCAGTGGAGTGGGAGCCTGAGCTGGACCTCCTGGAGGCAGTGCCCGAGTCTTCATCGTCGGGATGGATGGAGTCCTGGACAGCGGTGGAGCTCGAGCTCAGGCAAGTTTTCTCTCTTGTGTTTCTGATGTCAGTTCTGGAGAGATCCTGTCTGGCTCAAGGTGAGGAGAGTCAAGTGCAGCACGCAGCCACCCCTGAACTCCCTTCGCCGGGCTCCGCCGCTGCCGGTGACCCTAATAAGTTGGTTTTGTCTCCTGCTCCTGAGTTTTCTTCTAGGGTTGCCAGAGAGGAGCCATCGTCACCAGGGGTCACCTTGGAACCGGACCCGCCGCTTGACGGCGTCGTGAGTCCAGCTTCCCCACTGCCTGAGGCCATCGTGTGGGTCCCTCCGCAGGTTGTATCTCCATGGGTGCGGTAGGCTGGCTTCGGACCATCGTGGGGGCTGCGCTCCAGGATCAGCCCGACGTGGGTGCTGCACTCCTGCTCGGACCCATCATAGATGCCACACTCCAGTGCAGGTTCCACAGAGGGTGCAGCCTTGGCCCAGTCGGGGTCCACCGCGGGTGCCGCTGAGCTCCAGCTGGAGTCCACCATGGGTGCTGCAGATCTCCAATCGGGAGTCACCAAGGGTGCTGCTGAGCCTCAGCCGGAGGTCACCGCTGGTGCTGCAGAACCTCAGCCAGAGGTCACCGCGGGTGCTGCAGAGCCTCAGCCGGAGGTCACCGTGGGTGCAGCGGAGCCAGCCCAGTTGGGGTCCACCGCGGGTGCAATGGAGCCAGCCCAGTCGGGGTCCACCGTGGGTGCAGCGGAGTCGGCTCAGTTGGGGTCCATCACGGGTGCAGCAGAGCCGGCCCAGTTGGGGTCCATCGCGGGTGCAGCTGTGTCCCAAGCCGGGACCACCAAGGGCGCTGCGGATCTGCCTGAGGACGCCGTGGTCCCCTTTTCCTCCCTGTCCGACACTGTGCGGGTTCCCTCCCTATGGTCCAGCCACCAGTGAGCCTTCCAGTGGGCAGGCCACCTCCTGCTTCATTCTGTCGGCCCTGGTGGCTTTACAGCACTGGCCGACCGCCTGAGGGACTGAGTCTCTGGGCCAGATGGCCCGTATTTTCTGGCAGGCCACCAGACTCTGTCCATCGGACTGCCTGCTGGGCCTGGGACTCTGGGCGGCCTCCCAAACCTCCACGTCTTTGGACTTGGGGGGGTTAATTGTGTACCCTGAGCGGGGTATTGTGTTCCCTCCTTTCCTGTTCCCCCTACCTCCCACCCGGGTTCATGTTGGTGTTTCTGTCGGGGTTGGTGGGGGGGAGGGGGTTTTCTTTCCTTATGATGTTACCATGGGTGTCTGGTATTTACCCCTAGAAGGAGGGGCTCTGTCACGAATCAAGCCCGTGTTTTCTGTAGGCTCAGTTCTGACCGCTCTTGGTGGCTCAGGCACTGGGGTTATTATGTGTTGTAATCTTTTGATTTCTCGTTGTTTGCATGTCTGTGTACTGTTTCTTTTCCATGCCTGTAGCCGCCGCTCTGGCCGGTCCGGCCACGCCCCCTCTCTCTCTGACAGTCAGCTGTTCGCCCCGGTAATTATCTGTCCCGCGCCTTGCCGAAGTGTTTCCAATCTGTCACACCAGCGGTGTTTGTACTCAGACAGCTCTTTGCCTGTCAAACACCGCTGGACTATTGTACGTGTTCACATGGTTGTTCTCCGCCGTGTGACAGTCACGTCTATGAAGGATTGTTTGTGTGTGCTCGCTAGCAGACTTGGATTACTCGGACTGTTCCTGCACGGTGAGTAAGAGCTGTTTGTGTTTCTGTTTGCAGTTGTGCTGCTATGCTTGTCTGTAGCATTTCCCCTTTGCGGCACAACTGCTACGCTTAGGCACTGTTGCCCAGCTTCTTCTCCTGTGCCAGTCAGCGTCCTAGAGGACTCTAAGTTTCACCCGAGCTGCCTATGTTATTGTGGTCTGTCTATTTGTGTATCAATAAATGTGTGCTTGGTGTAACCCTGCGCTTTAAGTCCATTCTTCCTTCTCCTCCTCCGTGTGCTTTTCCACAGCGCACGGGGAGGTTTATGACACCTGCAGTATTGTAATAACAGGATACACAAACAATTGTTTTTTGTATTTATTGCAATCATATAAGTAAGCTATGTATACGGAACATGATCTGGCAACTAGCCATGTCCTATCTAGTGTTTGTATTTATCTATGGTCAGCAAAGATATCACAGCCTGTCACAGCCAATAGCATAACTGGGTTGATGTCACATGTCTCTACCAAGCAGCTGGGGCAAGAGTAAGTGCGACACCTATTGACCAGGAGGTCAGAATCTTGTCTCTAGCATCTGTAAATATTTATAAAATATACTTACAGGTTGGGAGTCCAAAGTAGGGTACAGTAGTATCCTTTAGAATAAGCTTTTTGATGAAACCATCCATCCATCCATCCATCTTCTACCGCTTTTCCGGAGGTCCGGGTCGCGGAGGCAGCAGTTCAAGCAGAGAAGCCCAGACTTCCCTCTCCCCAGCCACCTGCTCCAGCTCTTCAGAGGGGATACCAAGGCGTTCCCAGACTAGCTGGGAGACATAGTCTCTCCACCGAGTCCTAGGTCTGCCCCGGGGTCTCCTCCCAGTGGGACGTGCCTGAAACACCTCAAGTGGGAGGCGTCCAGGAGGCATCCTAATCAGATGCCCATACCACCTCAACTGACTCCTTTCAATGTGGAGGAGCAGCGGTTCTACTCTGAGCCTCTCCCGGATGACTGAGCTCCTCACCCTATCTCTGAGGGTGAGTCCAGCAATCCTACGGAGAAAGCTCATTTCAGCCGCTTGTATCCGCGATCTCGTTCTTTCGGTCATTACCCAAAGCTCGTGACCATAGGTGAGAGTAGGAACGTAGATTGACTGGTAAATCGACAGCTTTGCCTTAGAACTAAGCTCCCTCTTCACCACAACAGACCGGTACAACGTCCGCATCACTGCAGATGCTGCTCCAATCCGTCTGTCGATCTCTCGCTCCATTTTCCCCTCACTCGTGAACAAGACCCCAAGATACTTAAACTCCTCCACTTGGGGCAGGAGCCTGTCCCCAACCCGGAGAGGACAATCCACCTTTTTCCGGCTGAGGACCATGGACTCGGACTTGGAGGTGCTGATTCTCATCCCAGCCGCTTCACACTCAGCGGCAAACCGTCCCAGCAAGAGCTGTAGGTCATTGCTGGATGAAGCCAACAGGACAACATCATCTGCAAACAACAGAGATGAGATCCTGTGGTCACCAAGCATGACACCCTCCATTCCCTGGCTGCGCCTAGAAATCCTGTCCATAAAAATTATGAACAGGACCGGTGACAAAGGGCAGCCCTGGCGGAGTCCAACTCTCACTGGGAATGACTCCGACCGAGTGTTGGCAATGCGAACTAAACTCTCACAACGGTCGTACAGAGACCGAATAGCTCGTAACAACAAGCCCGATACCCCATACTCCCGAAGCACCCCCCACAAAAATCCACGAGGGACGCGGTCAAATGCCTTCTCCAAGTCCACAAAACACATGTAAACTGGTTGGGCAAACTCCCACGAACCCTCAAGAATTCTCGAGAGGGTAAAGAGCTGGTCCGATGTGCCACGGCCAGGACGTGACATTTCAGAGAAGAAGTCAGCATGTCTGGAAGAGGAAAGGGCGGCAAAGGTCTGGGGAAAGGAGGCGCTAAGCGTCACCGTAAAGTTCTCCGTGATAACATCCAGGGAATCACCAAGCCCGCTATCCGCCGTCTGGCTCGCCGCGGTGGAGTGAAGCGCATCTCCGGTCTCATCTACGAGGAGACCCGCGGCGTGTTGAAGGTCTTCCTGGAGAACGTCATCCGTGATGCCGTCACCTACACCGAGCACGCCAAGAGGAAGACGGTGACCGCCATGGATGTGGTGTATGCTCTGAAGAGGCAGGGCCGTACTCTGTACGGATTCGGTGGTTAAAACCACACCAGCTACAACAACAGGTTATATTGTTATAAGTTATATTTTCCAAGGTCTTATAGTCTGTAGTGAAATAACCTGAACAGAGCAATGTTTGGACTAAAATCCTTCAGAATGTCTGTAAAAATAAATTTTTGCCACTTTTCTCTGAGAGAGCCATCCTTTTGAAGTTTGTGTAAGGATCCCGTTGTTGCCTTATATCGCTCGAGTGTTTTCACTTTTCAGAGTTCCCAATAAATTCTTATTTAGAGGCATGTTGTGTTTGGTTTTGTTGTGTTTTAACTAGCACATATAAACTGCCCCATCTTAACTCCCCAGATTAACATTTGTTGACCTCTGTCACAGAGCACAGCTGATGAAGGGATAGCAGAGAAAAAGTTTCAATTAGATGGAATAAGGCCAGCTGCCAATATGACTCACAGTTAAATCAGGCCAAGCAATGGACAGCATATTTTATCTTCAGAGCCACAAGGAGATGCTCAACATTTCTACATCTCAGGGGTGTCCAGCATTCTCTAGATAGATAGATAGATAGATAGATAGATAGATAGATAGATAGATAGATAGATACTTTATTTCGAACAAAAAAGTAAAACCAATAAACCAAAAAAAACCAAATGACAAGTGCAACAAAGTGACAGTATACAGTGCTTGAAAGGGAGAAAGAGAAGTGAACACTTATTAACTCCAGCTCCTCTTTTCCATAAATACAACCCATGTGAAATATATTCAATTTACCACATTTAAGACCCCAAGTAAATAATTAACTATATTTTGTACATATCAACATTGACACCCATCCATCCCAACATACATACAGTCCATACATCAAAACCAGCCCCAAACAACACAGATATACACAGCACTGTCCCACCCACCAATCCACACCACAGACAGATATGCACAGACTTTTCTTAGTTGTTCTTATCTTAGGTTTTGTAAAGTTTAAGTCTCCTCTCAAATTATAATCATTGTCTCCTTTTTTGAATATTTTTTGTATATTAGTTGGGAGTTGATTATTAATTGCCCTGTACATGACTTGTGCTGTCTTAAATTTAACTAAATCCATGAACTTTATGACATGTGACTTTAAAAACAATGAATTGGTATGGTCTCTATATCCTACATTATTTATTATCCTTATAGCTTTTTTTTGTAATGTGCATATTGGCTGTAGGTTGGTCTTGTAGGTGTTTCCCCAGACTTCTACACAGTAGTTAAGATAAGGTAGAAACAGTGAATTGTACAGTAAGAACAATGATTTATAGTCGAAGATGTTTCTTGTCTTCCCCAGTATCCCTATACATTTTGCCAGCTTGGCCTGGATGTGACTGATGTGAGGTTTCCAGCAGATTTTATTGTCTAGCGTCACCCCCAGAAACTTATTTTCCTGTACTGTTTCTATTCTGGTATCATCTATCGTTACCATTATTTCATGATTTATTTTATAATTTCCAAACAACATAATCTTTGTTTTTTCAGCTTTAGAGATAATTTATTTTTGTTGAACCACTGCGTTAACCTTTTCATTTCAGTTGTGACCACCTCTAAAACCTGCTGCAAATTCTCACCAGTGCAAAGGATATTTGTGTCATCCGCAAACAAAATAAATTTCAGAATTTTTGATACTTGGCATATGTCATTTATATACAAGATAAAGAGTTTGGGTCCCAAAACTGACCCTTGGGGTACACCACAAGTGATGTCCATGAAGGGAGATTTGTGCTCACCAATTTGTACAAATTGTTGTCTGTTACTTAAATAACTTTCCACCCAACTCAGTCTGACCCCTCTTATCCCATACCTTTCCAATTTCCTCAGTAGAATTCTGTGGTCACTGGTGTCAAAAGCTTTCTTTAAATCTATAAATACTCCTACAGCAAACTTTTTTTTATCTATACAACTAGTAATTTCTTCTATAAGTTCGATCAGTGCCAAAGATGTTGATTTATCTGCTCTAAAACCATACTGGCTGTCTGTAAGGAGGTTCTGTTTTTCAATGAAATCATCCAGTCTCTTAGTGAAGATTTTTTCAAGTATTTTGGAGAATTGTGAGCGTAAAGAGACCGGCCTGTAATTTGTGAAATAATGACTGTTTCCTGTTTTATATAGTGGTATTACTTCTGCTATTTTCATTTTGTTTGAAAATTTACCAGTTTGAAATGACAGGTTATAGATGTGGGTGAGTGGTTTAACAATTCCTTCTATTACTTTTTTCACTATTGTCATGTCAGTTTCATTCCAGTCAGTTGATTTTTTGTTCTTAAATTTACTCACAGTCTCGATAATTTCCTTTTCAGTAACTGCACCCAAAAAAATTGTGTTTGGATTTCTATCTTCTATTTCATTTACAGAACCACTGTTTGTTTCTGATGTCACTATTGATTTTTCTAATTCAGGACCAACGTTTACAAAAAATTTATTGAAACCACTAACCACATCCTCCATATTATTTATCAAATTGTCATTTTCAATAAAATATTCTGGATAATTAGCATTCTTAGGTCGGTTACTAATAATCCCATTGAGTACTTGCCATATTCCTCTTAAGTTATTCTTATTATCCTCTAATATTCTGTTGTAGTATTCTTTCTTACAAGTCCTCATTATATTAGTTATCTTTTTTACCTCTGCCAAGGAGGTTATGTGATCATCGGCGTTGGTTTGTCTGTCTGTTTGTCTGTTTGTCCTGTTTGTTAGCAAGATAACTCAAAAACTTATGGACAGATTTTCATGAAATTTTCACAGATTGTCAGAAATGGGGTTTCCTACAGATGATTACATTTTGGTGGTGATCCGGATCACCGTCCAGAAGAAAACCGCCATTACGGAAAGTGCCATTTTCGTGAATAACTACTGAACCACTAATCCTATCATTGTCAATCCAGTTGCTAGTCATATGTTTTCGTGGTCAAGGAATCTGAAAACGTACACACAAACACTGTATGGGGGGAACTGTGGCCGCCATTACGGAAAATGCCATTTTCGTGAATAACCACTGAACCACTAATCCTATCATTGTCAATCCAATTGCTAGTCATATGTTTTCGTGGTCAAGGAATCTGAAAACGTACACACAAACACTGTATGGGGGGGAACTGTGGCCGCCATTACGGAAAATGTCATTTTCGTGAATAACTACTGAATCACTAATCCTATCATTGTCAATCCAATTGCTAGTCATATGTTTTCATGGTCAAGGAATCTGAAAATGTACACACAAACACTGTATGGGGGGAACTGTGGCGCTTGGCGGAGGTCTGCGCTCTCCGAGTGCTTTTCTAGTTTATATTTGATCTCAGCCTCTTCCGTTCTGCACTTAATGAATTGTTTATATAATGTATTCTTCTTTTTACATGCATTTATTAACCCCTTGGTGACCCAAGGAATATTTTTGTTTTGTTGTCTGTCACTGTATTGTTTTATAGGACAGTTTTTATTGTACAATGATTGAAATATTTGTAAAAATTTATCATATGCTTCATTTATATCATTTTCATCACAAACTATCTTCCAGTCTTGCATTAATATTTCCTTTGCCAGTAAATACATAGATTCTTCAGTTCTTATTCTTTTATATTTAATATTTTTGGTATACTTTTTCTTCCTATAATCACATTGATAGACAACAAAAATCGGCAGGTGGTCACTGATATCATTCAATAAAAGCCCACTCATGATATTATTTTCCATAATGTTTGTGAATATGTTATCTATTAGTGTGGCACTGTGTGACGTGATTCTGCTAGGTCTGGTGATTGTTGGATGTAAGCCCATACTGTACATTGTGTTGATAAATTCTTCTGTCAAACTATGTTGTTTTGAATTCATCAGATCTATATTGAAATCCCCACAGATGAACATAACTTTATGAGTTAGTTTTGCATACATTTTTTCCATCCAGTCCTTGAATAAGTCAATGCTTGATCCAGGTGTTCTGTATACACAGCTCATGACCATATTCTTTACATTGTCCAGACAGATTTCTATTGTAATACATTCAAATAAATCATCCACAGTAACTGTCAAATTTTCATCAACCTTGTATTGCAAGCTCTTGTCAACATAAATTGCAACTCCTCCTCCTTTTTTCACTTTTCTATTTATATAATTTAATTCATAGCCATCCAACGTAAAATCCACTCCTTTCTCTTCACTGAGCCACGTCTCTGATATTGCCACAATATTGAATGGCTCTTTAAACTGATGTAAATAATGTTTAATGTTATTAAAGTTGGCATAGAGACTTCTGCTGTTGAAGTGGATCATAGAAATATTGAAATCAGATGTGACCATTGTGTTAAACTGTCCATCCGTGTAGTAACTACAGTTATTATTGATGGAGGTAAATAAATTATTACCAGGGTCTATGTTATATTCTACGTCCTGTGGGTTGTGATCCGTATATTCAAAAACTTTCAGTTCCTGATGTTCCTGTTTCTTGATCTTTTGTTTCATGTAATTAAATGTCCTGATGCAGACGAGTGTTTTCCTTCAGTGTCCTACAGTTGTCTCTTGTTGCTGTCGACTTCAGTTCATAATGTTCATTGATATTTGTCCAGTTCCATAATATTTCGGATGTTAATGACCTTGGCTTCTTCAGGTGATCCATTTAATTTGATGTATATTTTACAGTTTGATGTCCAGGTGTTTTGAATCTTTTTCTGCTTTCTCACGTATCTTGCTTTTCTGGCTATTTCTGCGTTTTCTTTTGTGAGGTGCTCATTTATGTAAATGTTCGTTCCTTTCAGTTTCCTCTCTTCCTCTGGGGCATACTGTAGGAAGTGTAGTTGATAGAGCATCCGCCCCTCAACCGGGAGGTTGGGGGTTCAAGTCACGGCCCGGTCATACCAAAGACCATATAAAAAATGATACTTCCTGTCTTCTAGCTTGGTGGTCAGCATAATAGAATGGGGGAAGGAGAAGTTGTTTGTGGCAGCGACCCCTCTGATTCTACATGTGATTAACATTGCATATAGAAGAAACATAATTTTATTCTACTGTACATGATTAACTGTATGGACTGAATGACAATAGAGATGGCTTCTTCTTCTTTAGTTGATCCAGTGGGTCTTGTGGAGTGTTTGTGTTGGTCCTGCAGCTCCTCCTTAAGCAGTTTTTCTGTTGTGTCCTACTATAAGTACGGTACTCATAGTATAACAATTTACTTAAACATTCTGTTTTCAACCATATCCCATCATTATTATACTTGCAACTGTGTAGTTTGAAAGGTACAGGTGCACCAAAAACATTCATTCATTCATTCATTCATTCATCTTCTTCCGCTTAATCCATTTCGGGTCGCGGGGGGGCTGGAGCCTATCCCAGCATCTTTGTGTGAGAGGCAGGGTACACCCTGGACAGATCACCAGTCCATCACAGGGCCAACACAGAGAGACAGACAACCATTCACTCTCACAGTCATACCTAAGGACAATTTAGAATCCCCAGTTTTGATGTCAATTAACCTAACTTGCATGTTTTTGGCATGTGGGAGGAAACCGGAGAAATCCCGGAGTAAACCCATGCAGACACGGGGAGAACATGCAAACTCCACACAGATCACTGTTGGTCGGCACCAAAAACATTAATCTTTAAAACATTCTTTTTTTCCATGATTTAATTAAATAAGGTACATTTGCATCTCAATAAATTAGAACATCAACGAAAAGTTAATTTATTTCAATAATTCAATTAAAAAAAATAAACTCATATAGATTCATTATACACACAGAGTGTTATATTTCAAGCATTTATTTCTTTTAATTTTGATGGTTATGGCCTATAGCTCACGAAAACCCCATTACATAAAATTAATTTTAAAAAATGATTTTTAATAGAAGTGTTTTCCAACTGAAAAGTATGTCCATGTACACACTCAGTACTTGGTCAGGGCTCCCTTTGTATGAATTACTGCATCAATGCAGCATAGCATGAATGCGAGCAGCCTGTGGTACTGCTGAGGTGTTATGAAGGCCCAGTTTTCTTTGATAGCAGCCTTCAGCTCTTCTGCATTGTTTGGTCTGGTGTCTCTCATCTTCCTCTTGACAATACCCCATAGATTCTCTATGGGGTTTAGGTCAGGAGAGTTTGCTGGCCAGTCAAGCACAGTGATACCAGGTCATTATTTTTTTAATTTTTTTTTTTTTTTTAATTTAAACCAGGTTTTAGTACTTTTGGCAGTGTAGGCAGGTGCCAAATCCTGCTGAAAAATGAAATCCGCATCTCCATAAAGCTTGTCAGTAGAGGGAAGCATGAAGTGCTCTAAAAATGTCCTGGTAGATGAGTGCGCTGACCTTGGACTTGATAACACACAGTGGACCAAAACCAGCAGATGACCTCTTTTCAGATGAAAGTACATTTTGCATTTCATTTGGAAGTCAAGGTCCCAGAGTTTGGAGGAATAGTGGAGAATCCAAGTTGCTTGAGGTCCAGTGTGAAATTTCCACAATCAGTGATGAGTTAGGGAGCCATGTCATCTGCTGGTGTTGGTCCACTGTGTTTTACCAAATCCAAAGTCAGCACAGTCATCTACCAGGAAATTTTAGAGCACTTCATGCTTCTGTCTGCTTATGGGCTTTATGGAGATGCTGATTTAATTTTCCAGCAGAACTTGGCACCCCCCCCCCCACACACACACACACACACTGCCAAAAGTGCCAAAACCTGGTTTACAGACCATGGTATCAGTGCTTGATTGGCCAGCAAACTCTCCTGACCTAAACTCCATAGAGAATCTATGGTATATTGTCAAGAGGAAGATGACAGACACCAGACCCAACAATACAGACGAGCTGAAGGCTGCTATCAAAACAACCCGCCTTCATAACTCCTTAGCAGTACCACAGGCTGATGGCCTTCATGCCATGCTGCATTGGTGCAGTAATTCATGCAAAAGGAGCCCTGACCAAGTATTGAGTGTGTACATGGACATACTTTTCAGTTGGCCAACATTTCTAATAAAAATCTATTTTTTAAATTAATTTTATGTAGTATTCTAATTTTTTGAGAAACTGAATTTGGGGTTTTCGTGAGCTATAAGCCATAACCATCAAAAATAAAAAATAAAGACTTGAAATATTTCATTCTGTGTCATGAATCGATATATGAGTTTAATTTTTTGAATTGAATTACTGAAATGAATCAACTTTTTGATGATATTCTAATTTATTGAGATGTACCTGTATTCAGTATTCATTACAAAAAGGAAATGTTTTAGATAGGGTTGGGCGTTGTGACCTCAAATCAAACTAAATGATTTACTGTACATTTTATATCAGTTTCAATTATTCTGTTAGTGTCTTTTATTTGAAAAGCTTGTTTCCTTCAGTAAGACCAGAGCAGCATTTGGTTCCTTTGTCATCTGAATAATTTCTAACTTCATTATGTGATGCTGATGCAACTATCGCTAACACTAAAGCAGCTCTATAGCTCTATGACTATGACTTTTTGCTTCCTTAGCATTAGGCAGGTTGTTATTACCCCGATGCTAACACTATATGTCCAAAGGAAATGAACAAGAAGTCAGGGGCTCTGCGAGCTAAATTTATGCAAGGCAATGATGAGTTTCCACAAAGAAATCAGACACTTAAATACTAGCAGATTATTGTTCCATTTTTGGTGTTGTAGTACTCAAGATCAGTCTTGGTCTTGAGACCACATTTTCAAGGTCTCTGGCTTGTCTTTGAATCATAATTATTTTTATCCAGTGTTATCTCAGTCTCAGACAAAATGGGCTTGGAATTTTAATTCATGATTATTCAAGACCAGGACTTGTTAATTTGTCCACATAGTATGATTCGTCGTCGGCCTCCGTCGGTCTATGATGACCATGGAAGAGAATCCTAAACGTCTACTCTGCTGGAACAGCACCGCCTGTGGCTGAACAGGCCGATGCGCGAATGACAGTCCCTGTCACACAGGTCACACTTGTGGGTGGTCTCCGTGCTGCTGGGTCTGTGGCGGTTCTTCCTGCGGGTCCTTTTTTCATCTGCTGCAGCAGTCAGTCTCTCTTTCTCTAGAAATATTCCATTTAAATGTAACAAAGTCATTTGCAGGTTTAATTTTATGTCACCGCTTACGGTCGCAACCTTGTCCCCTTTACACAAGTGTGACAAAATGAGAGGAAACAAAGAGTAGGGAAGAGTTGCAGCATGATTATTTGATATCTAATTATTTAGCATCCATATATACAGGGGACAGTACATGGAGAGGGTTGGTGTTACAAAGGAAGATGCAAGGGATAGAGTGAGATGGAGACAGATGATCCGCTGTGGCGACCCCTAAAGGGAGCAGCCAAAAGAAGAAGAAGATATACAGGGGACAGTACATGAACATGTACAGTATGTACAGTGGGAAAAGTAAAAAACAAATAACAGACATGGACAATAGTTTGATTAGAGGCTTTTAATGTCAGTTTTGGTTAATTTAACTTTTAAATGTGTCAAGATTATGTTGTTTTTAACAACACTGACTAAATTTGATAGGTCTTTATTTCTTAACACCTTGACTACTGCAACAAAATTTTCACTTGTTTTTAACTAAAAATAAATAATTCAGGTCATTAGAAACTCAGCTGTCTATCTTCTTTTTCTTCTTTTAGATTTCACTGGTGGTTGGCAACCAGCTTACAGGTGCATTACCACCACATACTTCACTCTATATCATCACTCTATGCTCATGTTCACCTGACTCGATAGTAGCCTATCACTCAGCTGTCAATCTTGTAACGTGAATCAGGTAGGGGTGGGAATCACCAGAGACTTCACGTTGCCATACTATTACAATACTACAATTTCTTAAAGTGCAATTACTGAAACTGTGATTACTAAATTAAATTACTGTGAATTTTTATGTTGAGAAATTCTTAAATGAAACAGACACAAAAAAAATGTTTATCTTTGTCTTAGAACAACTTTTAAAGCCATGTTTGCAGCAAAGTGTCAGCCACTCCTCAAAAACAGTAGCCTGGCCATGACATCATCAAAGGCAAAGAGAAGACCACTCACTGTCAGTAATGAAAGTCTGCAGTAGTTTAGCCTCTGAAGAGGAGGAATATATATATATATATATATATATATATATATATATATATATATATATATATATATATATATATACAGTGGGGGAAAAAAGTATTTAGTCAGCCACCAATTGTGCAAGTTCTCCCACTTAAAAGATGAGAGAGGTCTCCAATTTTCATCATAGGTATACCTCAACTATGAGAGACAAAATGAGAAAAAAAATCCAGAAAATCACATTGAAGGATTTTTAATGAATTAATTGGTAAATTCATCGGTAAAATAAGTATTTGGTCACCTACAAACAAGCAAGATTTCTGGCCCTCACAGACCTGTAACTTCTTCTTTAAGAGGCTCCTCTGTCCTCCACTCGTTACCTGTATTAATGGCACCTGTTTGAACTCTTTATCAGTATAAAAGACACCTGTCCACAACCTCAAACAGTCAGACTCCAAACTCCACTATGGCCAAGACCAAAGAGCTGTCAAAGGACACCAGAAACAAAATTGTAGACCTGCACCAGGCTGGGAAGACTGAATCTGCAATAGGTAAGCAGCTTGGTGTGAAGAAATCAACTGTGGGAGCAATTATTAGAAAATGGAAGACATACAAGACCACTGATAATCTCCCTCGATCTGGTGCTCCACGCAAGATCTCACCCCGTGGGGTCAAAATGATCACGAGAACGGTGAGCAAAAATCCCAGAACCACATGGGGGGACCTAGTGAATGACCTGCAGAGAGCTGGGACCAAAGTAACAAAGGCTACCATCAGTAACACACTACGCCGCCAGGGACTCAAATCCTGCAGTGCCAGACGTGTCCCCCTGTTTAAGCCAGTACATGTCTAGGCCTGTCTGAAGTTTGCTAGAGAGCATTTGGATGATCCAGAAGAGGATTGGGAGAATGTCATATGGTCAGATGAAACCAAAATAGAACTTTATTGTAAAAACTCAACTTGTCGTGTTTGGAGGAGAAAGAACACCATACCTACTGTGAAGCATGAGGGTGGAAACATCATGCTTTGGGGCTGTTTTTCTGCAAAGGGACCAGGACGACTGATCTGTGTAAAGGAAAGAATGAATGGGGCCATGTATTGTGAGATTTTAAGTGAAAACCTCCTTCCATCAGCAAGGGCATTGAAGATGAAACGTGGCTGGGTCTTTCAGCATGACAGTGATCCCAAACACACCGCCCGGGCAACAAAGGAGTGGCTTCGTAAGAAGCATTTCAAGGTCCTGGAGTGGCCTAGCCAGTCTCCAGATCTCAACCCCATAGAAAATCTTTGGAGGGAGTTGAAAGTCCGTGTTGCCCAGCGACAGCCCCAAAACATCACTGCTCTAGAGGAGATCGGCGTGGAGGAATGGGCCAAAATACTAGCAACAGTGTGTGAAAACCTTGTGAAGACTTACAGAAAACGTTTGACCTCTGTCATTGCCAACAAAGGGTATATAACAAAGTATTGAGAAGAACTTTTGTTATTGACCAAATACTTATCGTACCGAGGAATTTACCAATTAATTGATTAAAAATCCTTCAATGTGATTTTCCAGATTTTTTTTTTCTCATTTTGTCTCTCATAGCTGAGGTATACCAATGATGAAAATTGAAGACCTCTCTCATCTTTTAAGTGGGAGAACTTGCACAATTGGTGGCTGACTAAATACTTTTTTGCCCCACTGTGTGTATATATATATATATATATATATATATATATACACTCACCGGCCACTTTATTAGGTACACCTGTCCAACTGCTCGTTAACACTTAATTTCTAATCAGCCAATCACATGGCGGCAACTCAGTGCATTTAGGTATGTAGACATGGTCAAGACAATCTCCTGCAGTTCAAACCGAGCATCAGTATGGGGAAGAAAGGTGATTTGAGTGACTTTGAACGTGGCATGGTTGTTGGTGCCAGAAGGGCTGGTCTGAGTATTTCAGAAACTGCTGATCTACTGGGATTTTCACGCACAACCATCTCTAGGGTTTACAGAGAATGGTCCGAAAAAGAAAAAATATCCAGTGAGCGGCAGTTCTGTGGGCGGAAATGCCTTGTTGATGCCAGAGGTCAGAGGAGAATGGCCAGACTGGTTCGAGCTGATAGAAAGGCAACAGTGACTCAAATAACCACCCGTTACAACCAAGGTAGGCAGAAGAGCATCTCTGAACGCACAGTACGTCGAACTTTGAGGCAGATGGGCTACAGCAGCAGAAAACCACGCCGGGTGCCACTCCTTTCAGCTAAGAACAGGAAACTGAGGCTACAATTTGCACAAGCTCATCGAAATTGGACAATAGAAGATTGGAAAAACGTTGCCTGGTCTGATGAGTCTCGATTTCTGCTGCGACATTCGGATGGTAGGGTCAGAATTTGGCGTCAACAACATGAAAGCATGGATCCATCCTGCCTTGTATCAATGGTTCAGGCTGGTGGTGGTGGTGTAATGGTGTGGGGAATATTTTCTTGGCACTCTTTGGGCCCCTTGGTACCAATTGAGCATCGTTGCAACGCTACAGCCTACCTGAGTATTGTTGCTGACCATGTCCATCCCTTTATGACCACAATGTACCCAACTTCTGATGGCTACTTTCAGCAGGATAATGCGCCATGTCATAAAGCTGGAATCATCTCAGACTGGTTTCTTGAACATGACAATGAGTTCACTGTACTCAAATGGCCTCCACAGTCACCAGATCTCAATCCAATAGAGCATCTTTGGGATGTGGTGGAACGTGAGATTCGCATCATGGATGTGCAGCCGACAAATCTGCGCCAACTGTGTGATGCCATCATGTCAATATGGACCAAACTCTCTGAGGAATGCTTCCAGCACCTTGTTGAATCTATGCCACGAAGAATTGAGGCAGTTCTGAAGGCAAAAGGGGGTCCAACCCGTTACTAGCATGGTGTACCTAATAAAGTGGCCGGTGAGTGTATATATATATATATATATACACACACACACACACACACACACACACATATATACACACACACACACACACACACACATAGGGTATAAAAGTCTACACACCCCTGTTCAAATGCCAGGTTTTTGCGATGTAAAAAAATGAGACCACGATAAATCATGTCAACTTTTTCCACCATGAATGTGACCTTTAACCTGTACAACCCAATAGAAAAACAAACAAATCTTTTCAGGGGAAAAATAAAAAACAAAAAATTTACAATAACCTGGTTGCATAAATATGCACACCCTTAAAACAATACTTTGTTGCAGCACCTTTGGCTTTTATTACAGCACTCAATCTTTTTGGGTAGGAGTCTATCAGTGTGGCACATCTTGATGTGGCAATATTTGCCCACTCTTCTTTGCAAAAATGCTCCAAATCTGTCAGATTGCAAGGGCATCTCCTGTGCACAGCCCTCTTCAGATCACCCCACAGATGTTCAATTGAATTCAGGTCTGCACTCTGGCGGGGCCATTTCAAAATCTTAATCTTCTTCTGGTGAAGCCATTCTGTTGTTGATTTGGATGTGTGCTTTGGGTCATTGTTGTGCTGAAAGATGTTCTTCTTTATCTTCAGCTTTCCAGCTGAAGACTGAAGGTTTTGTGCCAACACTGACTGGTATTTGTAACGGTTCATTATTCCTTCCACCTAGACTAAGGCCCCAGTTCTAGCTGAAGAAAAACAGCCCCAAAGCATGATGGTGCCACCACCATGCTTCACTGTAGGTATGGTGTTCTTTTGGTGATGAGTAGTGTTGTTTGCATCAAATATACCTTTTGGAATTATGGACAAAAAGTTCAACCTTGGTTTCATCAGACCATAACACATTTTCCCACATGCGTTGGGGAGATTTCAAATGGCTTGGATGTTTTTCTTCGTAAGATAAGGCCAATTTCAGTATTTTTGAACAGTTATGACAATGGAAAGAATGGAACCTGGGCCACCGGGTAGACCACCGGTTGACCCTGCACGACTGAGTGGGTTATTCTGCCACGTCTGAAACAGTCATGCCCCGCTAAATAGTTTTTGGAGTCACCACTGAGTTTTTCAGTTCAGGGGCCCCTGGCGAGCCCTTGGTGGGCAAGACCATGGCTCTGGAGGCGCTGGGCGCGGCTGACCTCGGTATTCTGCTGCAAAGTCCCAGTCCGGGTCCCACACTGGCTGGATCGGTTCTGGGGCAGCTGTTCTCACCCTTCACAGATGGTTGGCATGCCATCTCGATCCATTGACCATTTGAAAGGTGGCTGGCCCCAACTGCGCGGCGATTCTCATCGGTGATGATGGGATCGTCTGTGGGGCCAGGCGTTCTGATCGTCGGACCCAAACCCATTCCAGCACTATGAGCGGTGATCAGTTCGGCTGCCTTTGGCGTTGCTGTTGTAGCAACGTGCCTTTCACGCCAGCGGCAGGACGTGCCCTCGGTTGGTGTTGCTCTGCTGGGTCCTGCTGGGCTATGAACTCTATCCTGCAGCGCTGCAGCAGCTCCTTGAGGCTGACACTGGGCGAGCATGCGAGATGAGTCTGGTTTCTGTCAGCTCTCCTTGTTGTGTTCTCTATGTGGCGTCAAGTTCGGAGCGGCTATACCCTTGTCTGAGTGTGTTGCACTCCCATTAGCAGTGGTCAAACAGAGCCCAAGGTTATCACGGATGGGAAAACCCAGTTCGTAAAAGAGATCACACCCCAGGATGCTGTCCCCATGTGTGGTTACCTGGAAGATGAACGCTGGGGGGACTCTTGACCCATAGCAAACTGTCAGCAATATGGTCCCCACTAGGCTGATGCGTGTGTGCCCATAGCTGTACAGCTCCGCTGGATCCTTCCCAATAGGATGGCTGGAGAAGAATTTTTTAACTGTAACCCAGTTCATCACTGGCCTCACAGTGACGGTGTCCAGCAGCAACAGTAAGATGACGTTGTCTAACCTCACCATGCACCATTTGTACGCCACCCCTCTGGAGCACACTGCATGAATGGTGGTTGTCAATCAATCGATTAACTTTATTTATAAAGCACTTTAAAAAGCAACATTCACTATACAAAGTGCTGTAAACTTTGATAGATGGTCCTGTCTCATAAAGATGCAGAGAAACTTGTCCACGCCTTTATCACCTCTAGGCTAGACTATTGTAATTCACTTTTATCAGGTTGTCCTAATAAGTCCATAAGGTTTTTCCAACTCATTCAGAATACAGCTGCACGTATCCTGACGAGAACAGGCAGATACCCCAGTTTTAGCTTCTTTACATTGGCTCCCAATAAAATATAGAATTGAATTCAAGATTTTACTCCTAACTTACAATGCCCTTAATGGTCTGGCTCCTTCTTACCTGCAAGAACTCATGGTTCCTTATCATCCAACCAGATCTCTGCGCTCCAAAAAAATCCAAACTACTGGTGGTCCCCAAGGTCTCCAGAAAGTGAATGGGAGGTAGAGCTTTCAGTTATCAAGCTCCCCTCCTGTGGAACCATCTTCCCAGTTCAGTTCAGGAGGCAGACACTCTCTCTTTATTCAAGAGTAAGTTGAAATCATTTCTCTTTGATAAAGCCTATAGTTAAAAATAAGATAAGATAAGATAAGCCTTTATTAGTCCCACAACGGGGAAATTCCAGGATTGCAACAGCACAGGGACAGCAACACTCAGAGCAACAATCAGAAGGCAAGAAAAAAACAAGCAAGCAAGAGCAGCTAATATACATATGTACATATTACTATAAAATATATATATATACACACACACACAGACACACAGTGCAGAGCATTGTAGCTGGATGGAATAAATATGTAAATATATAAACACCCACAGTACGGAGCATTGCATATGTTGCAAATGTTGCCGCTGCCAGGCTTTCACTATGGAGCCTAACCCGGCTTGATACTAGAAGGTCTGGCTGTGAATGTTAATGTTGAATTGTATTTGTTATGTTTGTTTTGAATGTAGCTACTGCCAGGCCTCCTACTTTTTACCTCTTTTTTTCAACCCAGCCCGTCGAGGCGGATGGCCATCCTGTATGAGCTATGGTTCCGCTCGAGGTTTCTGCCCGTTAAAGGGAAGTTTTTCCTCGCCTGTGTCACCACAGAGCTTGCTCTTAGGGGTCTCTGCTGGGTTCTATAAATTTGAGAGCGTGGCCTAAACCCACCTTTTTTGTAAAGTTCCTTGAGATGACCTGTGTTGTGATCTGGTGCTATATACCGTGGGGCAAAAAAGTATTTAGTCAGCCACCAATTGTGCAAGTTCTCCCACTTAAAAGATGAGAGAGGTCTCCAATTTTCATCATAGGTATACCTCAACTATGAGAGACAAAATGAGAAGAAAAAAAAATCCGGAAAATCACATTGAAGGATTTTTAATGAATTAATTGGTAAATTCCTCGGTAAAATAAGTATTTGGTCAATAACAAAAGTTCTTCTCATTACTTTGTTATATACCCTTTGTTGGCAGTGACAGAGGTCAAACGTTTTCTGTAAGTCTTCACAAGGTTTTCACACACTGTTGCTGGTATTTTGGCCCATTCCTCCATGCAGATCTCCTCTAGAGCAGTGATGTTTTGGGGCTGTCGCTGGGCAACACGGACTTTCAACTCCCTCCAAAGATTTTCTATGGGGTTGAGATCTGGAGACTGGCTAGGCCACTCCAGGACCTTGAAATGCTTCTTACAAAGCCACTCCTTTGTTGCCCGGGCGGTGTGTTTGGGATCACTGTCATGCTGAAAGACCCAGCCACGTTTCATCTTCAGTGCCTTTGCTGATGGAAGGAGGTTTTCACTCAAAATCTCACGATACATGGCCCCATTCATTCTTTCCTTTACACAGATCAGTCGTCCTGGTCCCTTTGCAGAAAAACAGCCCCAAAGCATGATGTTTCCACCCCCATGCTTCACAGTAGGTATGGTGTTCTTTCTCCTCCAAACACGACAAGTTGAGTTTTTACAATAAAGTTCTATTTTGGTTTCATCTGACCATATGACATTCTCCCAATCCTCTTCTGGATCATCCAAATGCTCTCTAGCAAACTTCAGACGGGCCTAGACATGTACTGGCTTAAGCAGGGGGACACGTCTGGCACTGCAGGATTTGAGTCCCTGGCGGCGTAGTGTGTTACTGATGGTAGCCTTTGTTACTTTGGTCCCAGCTCTCTGCAGGTCATTCACTAGGTCCCCCCATGTGGTTCTGGGATTTTTGCTCACCGTTCTCGTGATCATTTTGACCCCACGGGATGAGATCTTGCGTGGAGCACCAGATCGAGGGAGATCATCAGTGGTCTTGTATGTCTTCCATTTTCTAATAATTGCTCCCACAGTTGATTTCTTCACACCAAGCTGCTTACCTATTGCAGATTCAGTCTTCCCAGCCTGGTGCAGGTCTACAATTTTGTTTCTGGTGTCCTTTGACAGCTCTTTGGTCTTGGCCATAGTGGAGTTTGGAGTCTGACTGTTTGAGGTTGTGGACAGGTGTCTTTTATACTGATAAAGAGTTCAAACAGGTGCCATTAATACAGGTAACGAGTGGAGGACAGAGGAGCCTCTTAAAGAAGAAGTTGCAGGTCTGTGAGAGCCAGAAATCTTGCTTGTTTGTAGGTGACCAAATACTTATTTTACTGAGGAATTTACCAATTAATTCATTAAAAATCCTTCAATGTGATTTTCTGGATTTTTTTTTCTCATTTTGTCTCTCATAGTTGAGGTATACAGTGATCCCTCGCTACTTTGCACCTCACCTTTCGCGCCCTCAGTGCATCGCGGATTTTTCAAAAATATTCATCAAAAATTCAAAATTGAGAAAACATGGGCAGGCGCTAGCAGAAGGCAGGGAGACTACATTAGAACATCAGGTATCAACACGGAGAGCCCGCACAACTCAAAATCCACCTCTCTGTTCGCTGTTTTCGTGTTGGCTCGGCTCGGGAATCTCGCAAGCTGATTGGCCGAGACGTTTTACCCAGCTTCTCTCCCTGCCGAGCGCCCATACCCAGCGAAGGAAGACTGCATTCATTGTTCTTTATCGCTCGTGTTGCTTAGTCTCGTCGCGTGCAACTTTTCGCTGTTCTCTTGTGGCTTTTTGTGCGAAATAGTCTTCCCGTCGAGCCACTACGCCGCCTCCTGCAGCTTCTCCAGCTCTATCGGAAGCTGCCCTCGACGATCCTGCGCCTCTAGCACCTGACGATGAGGCGTCACCTGAGGAGCAGTAAAGCTCTCATTAACCTGTGCAGTAAATCATCTTCATCTTGAGTTACGTATCTTGTTATAAGAATAAAAGAGTTCTAAAAACATATTTATGTACACTTTATTTACATCTACGTATGTATGTACACTTACACACACACACACACACACACACACACACACGTATCATATGAGAGAGAGAGTGAGAGAATGAATGTACGTATTATTTATGGGTGACGTCATTAGGGGTGACGCTACTTCGCGGTTTTTCACTTTTCGCGGTCGGTTCTGGAACCCATTAACAGCGATAAGTGAGGGATCACTGTACCTATGATGAAAATTGGAGACATCTCTCATCTTTTAAGCGGGAGAACTTGCACAATTGGTGGCTGACTAAATACCTTTTTTCCCCACTGTAAATAAAATTGAATTGAATTGTGCAACAAGGACACACATAAAAACATAAAAGCAAGGGGCAGAACACTAGCACAAAAACAATATAAAACCAACAAGACAATATAAAACTCAGCACGAGTAGAAACCACAGTCAATAAAATCAATAAAATAAAAGGTAAACAAATAAATAAAAATCCATTTAATTCAATAAAATCAATTTATCACACTGGGTCGAAGGCCAGGGAGTAAAAGTGTGTTTTAAGACGGGTTTTAAAAATGGACAGTGAAGGTGCTTGTCTAATGTTAAGAAGTAAATCGTTCCCTAACCTGGGTGCTGTGATCGAAAAGGCTTTTTCCCCTTTGAGCTTCCATTTCACCTTTGGTACCCTCAGGAGCAGCTGTTCAGTTGACCTTGTTGGTGGTTCTTTTGACCTGGGTGGCGGGCTTGATGTCAGTCGTGTTGATTGGCACACCTCGGTGAAGTGATTGAGCTTGTCGCAACCCCTGCATCGCTGCTCCCTGGCCGGGCAGGACCACGCTCGCTCTCGGTACATCAGGGAGCCACAGTTATCACATGAATGGTGTTTCACGGTGTTCATTTCGGCGTCCTCCGAGAAGGTTGTGGCGTGACCGGGTTCTTTTGCTGGGGTAATTGCATGTGCTAGCGGGGCTCATTGTTGTGGCTCACCCAGTTGTGATGTTAGTTTGTCAGCGGCCTCCAGCTGGAACGCCAACTCCACCGCCTTCACCAGTGGTAGATCGGCCGGCACCATGATTAGCTTCGCCTGCAGCCACAGGTTGCTGGTGTGTTCTGCTAGCTGGTCCTGCACCAATTCGTCCTTTAAGTGGCCAAACTTGCATATGCTTGCTAGACAGTGGAGGTCTGCAGTGTACTGCTGGGTCATCTCTTCTGTTCGCTGGTGGCACTGGTGGAAACGAATCCTCCTCGCTAGCATACTTTCGGGTGCCACAAAGTGTTCAGCCAGGAGCGTGATGCACTCCTCATACATGTCCGCCTGTCCTAAATTGCTGAATACCCGGTGCCCCTCGGTACCCAGAGTGTGGATTAAAATTGCTTGCAGCCTCATCTTGCCGTGTCTCACCAGGGCCATTGCCAACACGTAAGTGCAGAATGACTCAAACCAGCGAGGCCATGGAATAAATGGCTCACCTGGGGACGCGAGGAATGGTGGCAAGAGGCCCAAGCACACTTGCATGGCAAATTCTTGATGTTTTCTCCTCGTTGCCAAATGTTATGTCTGGAATTAGGACAGTGGAGGCGGTAGCTGTACTGAACGATGGCTTTGTTCAAGGACACTGCTAACAGCACGTGTTACAGTATTATAGCTACTATGCTAACTGAGAATAAGCACAGGTTAGTGTTGGCATAGAGGTGGAGCGCCAAAGAGGCAGTCTCCCACCATCAGTCCCTCAATATAGGGCTGGACTTGATGATGTCATCCGTGATGCCTTCGTCATCATGTCTGCGCAGTCTGTTGTAATATCACTTCACAGCACTCATTACACACAGAGTGAAACATTTCAACCTATTCTGATTTAATGTTGATGATTATGGTGATAGTTTTTGAAGTTTTGATATTTTTACCTGCTATTGCATGCTGTAGTGTAAATATACATGTATTAAATTAATAAAATCTGTTAATCCAGCATTTTTCTTTTTGCTCCTAATTTTATTCTTGTGCTTCTATATTTTTCTTTTATGTGCTCCTTGACAAAAATGCCAGCATACAGTCCTGGGATGATATACACCTCGTGTGTATTGTGACAGTGACATCAGAGTCATACCTGCATAAACAAATACCAAGCATTTCAAACCCATGCATGGATGACATGACACAATACCCATGCTACCAAGCACTGAGGCATCAGCACCTGCGATGCTTTCATTACTTTCACTGCTCTTCTTGGCTTCAGTCCCTGCTACATATCTGGAGTCTTAAGCCAGCTAGCGATAGTCTGTCCAATTTTGGGCAATTTCTGGCTATTGTAGGGAAAGTCTGATTTCAGATTTTTCTGTGATATGAGGTTGTTTATGAGTGATGAGGTCTGAAATCATAATGTCCAACATTTTGAATATTTATTTAACATATCAGGTTGTGTGGGGGGCCTTAAGGACAGTCGAGCACACACTCTTTGGACTGCCATGTGAGCAAAACACTAATCAATCCTACCCTCTCCTAAATGACAAAACCTTTGCCTGCTATGTTTGTTTTTCTTAGAAGTCACATGTGACCACAAGACATTTTGCAAGATTTTCTTGACCAAGTTGCCATTTCTGCAACTTTGGGCTTATTTGTTCAGAAAGTTGCTTGTAAAAATGAACAGTCATGGTTTGCAACTTTTTATAATATGAGGTGCCAAAGGGTGCCTTCTAAAACACAGAATGAATGGTATGGTACGGAACGTTCCATCGGCATTCTGTACATATTCCGTACGGAACATGTTCTGTACATATTCCATACAGGACGTCTACTAATCCTGCCTACTGTCAGTTCTATGTCAATATGCCTTAGTCATGAGCTGCAGTCTGCACTTAGCATGCTCCAGGCATGTTCCGTAGGGGATGTCTGCCGATCCTGCCTGCTGTCAGTTCTATGTCAGTGTGCCTTTGTCATGAACCGCAGTTCATACTTAGCACTTAGCATGTTCCATACATATACTGAGCATGTTCCGTACCTGACAGCTGTAAATAAATACAATAGCAGCTATCAATAAATAAATACATGCAATAAGAAATTAAGGAACATACCATAATGCTTGTCGATTGACAGGTTGCCTGGCTGTGCCTGTGCATTAATCCATTAATCATTAATCCAAGTAGTCAGACAAAAAACATGGTTGACACGTTTCCAGGAAGTCCCATTTTATTAAAAAAAATGCTTTATAAACAAACTATCTCTGATGCCTAGTATGCACGGAACATGTGGGAACCACTAGCATATGGAAGACACAGACACAGAAGGTTCCGTATATAACAGAATGTTTTGGACGGAACACGGATGGAACGACTGTAGCAAGACTGCTAGCATTCCATAAGGAACGTTCCCTATCTTACGTAGCACACTTGACACCGCTAGCTAGTAGGACCACTCTGTATGGAACGTGTATGAAGGCACTTTGACATAGAACTGACAGCAGGTAGTATCAATAGGCGTCCCATATGGAACACTGACGGAACGTTCTATACCATACCGTTCATTCCGTGTTTTAGTAATCTCTGTGCCAAAGTGGTTAAAAAATGACACAAAAATTCATGTGAGAGAGATTGGATTGATGCAAGAGAGATACTGAAAGTGTTCATGAGCCACTTTTTTGTTGCACGAAATCTAGCAGCACTGATCAAGACTCTGGTTGTTTGTAAATGAAATCTGTTACTGTGTAATGCCCTGCACTCCAAATTCTATAGCAAAACAACTGTTATTTGTTTTCATTTGTTACATGTGGGGTCTATCACATTTTCAAAATCTGTTAAATTTTCAGAAGAATTTTTTTGGTATGGACCAGGCCTAGTTACAGTATGTGCAAGTCTGTTTAAAGGTCTGCATGCAGGCTGAGGTCTCTGTGTTCCTAGGGCATGGCTTCAAACTAAAAGTGACACGGTGTTTAGTGTCAGTGCCCAAAAGCTAGGTAAACTGCCTGAACAAATCGGGTGAGCTGAGTCAGTGACCTATTTTAAATCTCCTAAAACCTTTCCTGATTTTTTTTTTTTTTTGATATAAATGCTGCATAATTTTACACTGATTGATTAATTCTTTGATTTAATTCTGTAATTAGCTTTTTGGGCAAAGCGCTTTGTAAGTCATTTTAGAAAGTGCTCTATACATAAGTTTATGTTGATGATGGTTGATTGTTATTATGACTAATAATGATTTTGTGGTATGTTGAACCTTGAACAACTATTTGTTGTTTTTCCAGCCTTATTCCTTTTTCTTTTTTATAATATATTGCACACACCACTGAAGATAGAGAGAAACACCATTTCAATTCTCCTGTATGTCCTGTACGTATGGCAGTATTGACAAAAAAATCTTTGAATCTTTGAATCTATTTTCAGCATCTGACATTGAGAAGTAGTTCTTAGCATTTGAACCAAGTTATTTTTTAATATATTGCTGCATTTTGTAAAGAGTTCTAAATTATAATAAGGCCTACTCCCCTTCTGCTCTGAGTACACCAATCCCTGAACAGTTTTGGGCAAGTTACTAAAAAATAGGAACTAATTACAATTACTAGTTACTTCTTTTCAAAAGTAATTTAGTTACTTTACTAATTACTGTATGATTAAAGTAACTAGCTACTTGGAAAAGTAACTTTCATATTACTTTTAAATGCATACTTAACCCCCTTAGCATTCCTGCCAATTTCCAGCCAACGTGAAACGTTCTGCGGGTGGAAAACTAGAATTTTAAGAGGCTAAGAAAGAATATCTTTCCTTATTCACTATTACACATTGTTGTCTGTCACACAGATAAGACAAAAACATTGCATGGCCAGATTAGAAAAATTGATCTAAATATTTTTTTTGTAACTAGAATGTAATGATTCACTGCATCAAAAGTTGCTTTTTTTAGGTCCAGTAAAACAGCTCCCACAACCTGACCTTGATCTATTGACTTTTTTTGTTTTTAATTTGTTCAGTCAAGTAGGAGTTAGCACTCTCAGCTGAATGATTTGATCAGAAGCCACAGAGAGGATGTAAGCAATTATTAGACTCCATATACTCCAACAATTGTGTAGCAACAGTTTTTTTTTTTTTTTTAACCTTTGGAGAGAATTGGTAATATACTAACAGACACAGACCTGATTTACAGCTCTAGATTTAAATCCCTTACCATTTTAGCCAGTGTCCAGCCAATGTAAAATGTTCCACGGATGGGACATCTTGCATACATAGCAAGATAATTTAATTAATGCATTACATTATGGGCTAAAAACAGACAGAGCTTTTAGAACATGTTCAGTCTGCTTTATCCTGCCTTAAGAGCTCTTATTGTGGGAAAAATCTGAAGAAAATCAACATGATATTACCAGTAATTTCCTCATTTTGGAGTGAGAGTTGGCAACACTGCATAAAGCTATCCATGTTTGTCTTGGTGCACGGTGGCACAGTGGTTAGCACTGTGGCAGCACAGCAACTCACCCTTGGCCATGTGATCTCGGGTTTGATCCCACTCCCTGACCAACGGTGATCTTTGTGTGGAGTTGGCATGTTCTCCCTGTGTCTGCATGGGTTTACCCTGAGATTTCTTCGGTTTCCTCTTACAGGGGCCAAAAACATGCAGGTTAGGTTAACTGGCATTAGCTGGGGAGGTATGAATTATCAGTTGTCTCTTGCCCCTTCCCCCAAGGCCGTAGTTGTAAATAAGAATGTGTTCTTAATCTGTCCTGCCGGGTTAAATAAAGGTTAAAAAAATCTTACTTTCATGATTATGGATTTAATCCGATGTACAGTGATCCAAAGAAAATGTCCATTATCCACAGTCCAAATGTCTGCTGTGACAGAGACATGATCTAGTCCCTCCAATTCCTTTTGAAGATCAAAGTCCATTTTTGAATATTTTTTATCCAGGTAGCAAGTAAATACATTTTAATTTCAGTGGCTCACAGGCCAGCTCTCTGATGGAAAGTGTTATCATGTCTTCAGTCTAGAACGATGTGTCTGGCAATCAGTCGGCTTAATTCTTGCTGGGTCACAAACTGTCCAGATGCATACCTGTGCTTGAAATCCAGCCGTGGGTGCTGAGACGAGTATTTCCACTTTACATCCAGCCCTGGCTGTTCAGAATACAATAGATCCACTTCACGGTGTTGTTAGCATAGCATATCACTAGCTTTGTCAGAGCTGAAGATTGCTGTAAGTCTCACTTTAGTTTGTAACCCACCAATATGCTTTTGTCTTTAACCTCAACAAAGGAAAAATAATCTATTTCCACAAAAACAAAGTAACTTCATCTTTTCCTCCACTCAGTAATTAAGTTCCAGGCTCTCTGCAACAGGTCACTTCCACTGACGGCTGCATCAGCTACATAGGGTCAGTTGTATATTCATTTATTTGCGCTAAAAATATCTATCCATATTAACAAAATGAGTAACGAGTAATGCATCTGATCAAATTTCAGTAATTGTAACACATTAGAAAATTTTTAAACAGTAATTATGTTACACAGCATGTTACTGCAAAAGTAGTGTTATTCCCAACACTGTCCCTGAATAACACGGACACCATCCTACTAGCTACATACCAATGTATGTAGCTAGTATGTATGTAGCTATTCGGCTGTGGTCTGTAATTTAGTCAGTCTTACTTGCCATTTTTGCAGGTATGATATTTTGTTATAGCTACATATATGCTGCCCACAAAAAGACAACAAAATTGCTAATAAGTCCACTGCATTTATAAAAGTAGTAAATTTATGATAGTCACCAATTCATTAGAATAGTGTTTTTCAACCAGGGACCTCTGGAATATCGAGGTTTCTGTGGGAAATTTTCTAATTTCACTTCTTAATTGGTCCAAAAAATTAAAAATAATTTGCTGTTGATGTGCATGGGTACCTACAGAACCCACATCAGCCAACTCTATCATTTTACCAGTCATAGTCATTCCGGTTCCGCCGGACCGGTGGCGCCACACGAGTAGGCTGCCCGTTGCAACAGCCTTTTTTTTTATCTTCCTTCTTCTTTCTACACCTTTCACTCTGTATATATATCACGGACGCACGGATCGCCCCGGGGGTCTCCCGGGTCGGCAGACGGAGCCACGGTTTGCAGCAGGAGACGTTACAGCGGGGAGGAGCTAGTGCTAGCTAGCACTTGGCCGCCGCCCGGTGCTAATGGGAAACTCGACATACCGGGAGCTGTAGCGAAAACGACGCGGGTGCCGGGCTGGAGTTTAGGCGGCGTGCAAGAAATATAAGACAGAATAATAAAGAGCGATGGCAAGAACCAAGCAGACTGCCCGTAAAATCTACTGGAGGAAGAAGCCCCCCCAGGAGACAGCTAGCCACCAGGGCTGCTCGGAGAGGCGCTCCGGCCACCGGCAGAGTGAAGAGGCCTCGCCGTCACAGGCCCGTGGCTCTGAGAGAGATCCGTCGCTACCAGAAATCCACGGAGCTGCTCATCCGTAAGCTGCCCGTCCAGCGCCTGGTGAGGGAGATCGCTCAGGACTTCAAGACCGTCCTGCGTTTCCTGAGCTTCGCCGTCATGGCTCTGCAGGAGACCAGCGAGGCCCACCTGGTGGTCTCTTCTTCGCTAAGGGGGTCACCATCATGCCCAAAGACTTCCAGCTGGCCCGCCGCATCTGCGGAGAGAGAGCTTAGACTTTCTGCTGTACATTCACCAACCAACCATAATGCTCTGCACTGTGTGTCTGTATATATACATTTATAGTAATATGGACATATGTTTACTAGATGTTGTTTTTTCTTGCCTTCTGATTGTTGCTCTGAGTGTTGCTATCCCTGTGCTGTTGCAATCCTGGAATTTCCCCATTGTGGGACTAATAAAGGCTTATCTTATCTTATCTTATCTTATAGTCTCTACATTTAAACCTCCAACTCTCACCTCCACACTTGTGTCTTTCCTTTTCTCTCTCTGCCTCCAATCTCACCTTCCTCCTTAATCTTTGACCAACAGAAGCCCAATGCCCACTGGTACCCTATCAATTAACAGCAACAGTGCTGGTCGCTGGTAACCTGGGTCTCATTTGTGATGAACCACATGTTTGATTTGGCAAAGGTTTTACTACAGATGCCCTTCGTAACACAGCCTTGTCCATGCTTGTGCAGCCCCCTGTGGCTGGGTTAATATTACCCAAACATCCGTTTGATTTTACTCCATATGACACAACATCTGTTGCTGCGTCATATGAAGTTATTGATCAGATGGAGAACAGGTCATTGCAGTGTTGTAGAGTGTCTGTGGATGTATTTTATTTGTTTCGGGCTTTGTTTTTAGAGCTTGTGTAATGGCCTTTTTTGTCCATGAAAAATAAGATCTTCACAGTAAAATGCAGTTGAATACATTATCTAAGGCTAAAAAAGAAAATAGATATTGAGATAAATGGTTTTGACAGCCTGGCATGTACTGAGAGAAACAGCGATTCAATCTGTGCTCTGATTTCTAACATATCAATTGATGTAAAGTATTGATGTCTCCATATTGCGGGCTTCACAATGTTCAGGGTCACTAAGGTTTTGTGTTTTATATTGATACATAGTCTTAATTAAACTCATCACTTGTCAAACCATTATTGATACTGTACATAAAACTTGTCATATTACAACATAAATTTGTGAGTACTCAACTGCTTTACAGCTAGGAGATCTGTAATAGGGAAGGCAAAAAGAGTGACAGTCGAAAATGGTGTTCTTTCAGAGCCATTTTCAATGACACTGAAATTATATTCTTTGCAAATCTAATCTTGCCACATAACACCTTAATATGGCCAGATAATCTGGATAGAAAGAGGACAGGGGAGGTGTGGTGGAGACAAAATATTTCACATGTGGAGAGACCCAGAGAGACCAAAAGAAGAGAAAGCTATTGATGTGGATTAGTGTGAGAACTATTATATCTGCTATTTTACCAAGATATTGGGTTATTGGTGCTTAAAGTTATTGCTGTCTAAACTTGTGACTACTGTAATAGAAATTCACCAAATTGTTGGACTCCTCTTTTTAATTTTATGTCTTTACCTACATTACAGCTGATGTAAATTGTCTACGTACCTCTGTTAAATTGCCAGAGACCACAACAAATTATTTCAAAACTTTTTCCACCTTTAAAGGTGATAGAGACAACATTTTGACCTCCTGGCCGGTAGGTGTTGTTACGTCTGGAAATGAGGAGGAGTCGAGGTGAGTTTTGTTGTTTTATTAACACTGAAACAGGAACACACAGGAGTCACTCTGACATGCCTGAGAGTCCACAGCGAAGAGACAGAGTCCCTTCCACTGGGCCTTCTTATATTCCCGTGACGCCACCACCGGAAGGATGGGGCGTCACCTCCCACTACACCCAGGGCACCGCCATATTGGTACATCCTAACTATATACACCATATTCATATCCAACAGGTGTCGTACATACTGTTACCCCAACTGCTTGGTAGAGACACATGACATCAACCCAGTCATGCTATTTGCTGTGACTGATTGAGATATCCTTACTGGCCATATATACTGTATATATATATATATATATGAACTGGATAAGACATGGCTAGCTGCCAGGCTAGTCATGTTCCATATACATTGCTTACTTATATTATTACAATAGATAAAATTAACAATTGTTTGTGTATCCTGTTATCACAATGTTGCAGATGCTGTCAACCATTATAATTACCTACAGGATATGGTGCCTCTGATCAGAAAATGTTAACAAAATGTTAGCCATGTCCTACCTAGTGTTATATATATATATAGATAATGTTACCGGTCACCGGAGTCTCATCATCCAAGTGCAGAGATGTAAATATTATGATTATTTTGGACCCTTAAATTTTTTTTAGCTCATTCCGGCAAAGCCAAAAGAAGCTAATGCAATGACATGGCATCAGTCTGTCTGTTCAACCATCTGTCCATTTGTCTGTCCATCCACATTTCATGGGAATTGCAACACTACTATTGTGTTTAAGGTCAAGATCAATGGTCAGGAGATCCGAGCACTGGGCAAATGCGTAAGAGGAGTAACAATTCCCATAAAATGTGGACAGACAGATGGATGGCCAGCCAGAAGGGTGGAGGGATGGATGAACAGACAGCTGGACGAGTGGACGCCATGTCATCACATTAGCTCCTTTTATTCAAGATGGCGTCATTGTGTGTGGCTTGCCGTCTACCTCTGCTACGTCTTATTTGTATAGTCATCTTTTTATTGCTTTTAGCTCAGAATGTGTCATCGCTATTGGTTAATGATCACCTGACTCTTCTAAATATCCATGATTTTGTGGACAAATTCTCAGCTTATGAATTTAATGGTCAGCCTAAGTCTCCATCACCTTTGCTGGCGTCTATACCATTTTATCTAAGATGTTTACATAGCGGGCTGCTTTGAAACAGCCGCCGCAAAAGATGAGGTTGGAGAGGCGGAGAATTATGCAGACTTAGGGCTTACCTGGCTTCTTCCTCAACATATAACCCTTGTCAACTGCTGACTGAGCTCTCCATGAAGTGTATTGGTTATGACGTACAAAGATCCATGGATGCTACCGACGGCTGTTGCTGACTGTCCGGCCCGTGCGGATTCACAGAAGGGGCTGTGCACCGCAGAATCTCTAGCCAATCAGTGGTGCCTCCTAGCAGGCTGATCAGTGTTTGATCTGCATGGCTTTGATTAACACCAGGTCCGTGACAAATAAGATTTTTATTCTGAATGACTTTTTTACTTCACATTCCTTGGATTTTCTTCTGATGAGGGAAACATGGGTTAAACCAGGTGAGACTGCCACCTTCTGTGAGCTCCTCCCTCCCGGCTGTTCTTTCTTCAGCATCCTGCGAGCATCTGGTCGAGGTGGGGGTCTGGCTTCTGTTTTTAATGACAGTTTTAAATGTCGTCTTCTGTCATGGTCTGCTAGCAGCAGATGAGGGTTGAAGGGAGGACTCATGTGCAGGTAGGATATGGTGCAAAGATGGAATTTATTAACAAAACAACAGGGAAAACAAAAGGCAGCACGTGGGCTGAGAGCTAACTAAATTAAACACGGTAACACTAAGCCAAACTTGGCAAAACACAAAGCAAAAACTTGGCAGAAACAAAGGCATGGTTAACTTATGGGGAACATGGGACATGGACAGGGACGTAGCAGGGTAAGCAACATAATGACCTCTCAGAGAACAGAGCAAAGAGACACATATATATAGGGGAACTCATATTTAGAAAACACAGGACAGCTGGGAGAGTAATCAGGGGCTGAACAGGAGCACACATGAGGAGGTGTGGCTATAGATATGGAAACATGAGGAGCTGAGGACATTAGGCAAACAAATATGCACACAAGACTAAAATGATGACATTGAGGACAGACCAGGGATGACACAACATGACTAAAAAGACAGGACAATAATAATAAACAGTAAAAATAAACTGGGATCATAGAATATAACCAAATACAAAAGACAACTGTAAGACACAGACAACAGGGGATGACATGACATGACAGACAATGATCGGGGAACATGGGGGCACGTATTAATAATAATAATAATAATAATAATAATAATAATAATAATACTGTGGAAAAGCAAAGACCAAAATGAACATAAAGCATGGGCATGCTCCCTGGCCATGCCCCGATTATGACATAATCCTCCCTTGGTTCGATCCCAGCCCCCGACCAACAGTGATCTGTGTGGAGTTTGCATGTTCTCCCCGTGTTGCGTGGGTTTACTCCGGGATTTCTCCGGTTTCCTCCCACATGCCAAAAACATGCATGTTAGGTTAATTGGCTGTTCTAAATTGTCCCTAGATATCTGTTTCCTATAGGCCCTTAGAATAGAGGGTTAGTATTAATGAAAGCGCTTTGAGTGGTCTTTGTGACTAGAAAAGCGCTATATAAGTGCAGGTTAGTTAGTTAGTAGTTAGTTTAAGGGGTGGATTCCAGACACCCCAGAAAAAAAAAATACCAACACCATAATGGGTGGGAGGAGGAGGACAAGGCACGGTGGGAAGAAACAAAATACAGAAATCTAACAGAGTGGAAAAAAATGTCCATCAGGAGTCCCTTGAAAGTTCACAGGTCACTGGACTGGGGAACAAAATGAGTCCAGGTGCCAATCCGGGTCCATAGGGCCCTAAACCCAAGTGAAAAGTGGGTCGAGTTGCCTGCCCAAGTCCCAAGGCCACTAGATCATTAAACAGGGCAGGTCAGAGGGCCTTCCCCAGTCCATGGTCCTCCAGATCGAAATACAGGATCATTCTGGCAGTCTACCCCTGTCTTTGGGCCACCGGAATACGGGCCCTGGTGAAACAATGACTGGAGGTCCGCTGACCCCCGAGATGACGGCTGGAGGTCCATTGACCTCTGGCATGATGGCTGGACATCCACTGACTTCTAGCGTGGTGGCTGGAGGTCCATTGACCTCTGGCATGGTGGCCAGAGGCCCACCAACCTCCAGCGAGGTGGCTGGAGGTCCACTTACCTCTGGCATGGCAGGTGGAGGTCCACTGACCTCTGCTATGATGGCAAGAGCATCCAACCCCAATGGCTGGAAGACCACCCCCGCTGCAGTCACCTCAGCCGGAGGAGAAAGACAGGGTGAGGTGTCACTGAAACCACCAGGAGCTAGGCAACTCTTCACTAGTATGGATGTTATAAAGGTAAAGAAAAGGACTTGCCTGAGCTTCTGGTCCTAGGCTACCGGGGTGATCACCCCAGGATGAGTAGCAGGACCCGGACCATGCCCCTCAGGCTGAGCAGGAACAGGAGCGTGCACCTTGGGCTGAGCTGGAGCAGGAACATGCACTTTGGGCTGAGCAGGAACAGGAATGGGCACCTTGGGCTGAGCTGGAGCTTTGGTGTGCACTTTGGGAACAGCTAGGACAGACTCGTGCAATTCAAGAAAAAGTAGGGAGACCAGGGATGGTGACAGCACAATCACAGGGGTGACAGTAGAAGCAGAAGGTGGAGGCTCAGCAGTAGAATAGGGCTGCTGCTGAGACCCCTCACCTGAAACAAGACAAGACATCTCATTAGGTGGTAAAGAAAACTGAGTTTGTACTTGCCTGTTCCACTGCTCTGCTGTTGCAGGTAGAGATGAACCAGGGATCAGAACCGTGGCTGTTGGCCGGACCACTGATGAGACAAACTGAGGAGTAGCACCGGGCGGGGGCACCAGTGCAGAAAAAGTGGGAGCCAGCACTGCAGCTGCCATGGGAGCCAGCGTAATAACTGTCCTGGGGGCCGGTGTAGCTGATGACGGTGAGTGCTTTAAGACAATTGAGCCCTGCAGCACTGGAGCGAATGCTGAGGAACACCGGGGATGTGTGCTCTCCTCCAGCCCATGGAGTGGCTGCTGAGCTGGGAAGAGACAAACCGGAGTTGGGGCAGAGCACCAAGCGTTGTGGTGTCTCCCGGAGCTCTCTTTCCATCCAGGACAGCCAAAAGGTAAGCGGGACCCCTGGTACTGTTCCCTCTTGGTGGCAGACATCTCCCAAGGAGCTCACAGGGCTGCAGGCTGTTTCTTGGGAGGTGGAGATCAGGCTGGCGAAGCTGGAGATTGGCGAGGAGGAGGGGGTGCGTAAGCCAGGGAACGTTCATTCGTCGACACAGACCTTGGCTTGTTTGGGGAACTTCTCTCCATCCTGCAGTATTCATACTGCAAGTCAGCCACCAGGGTGAGCCTTTCCACCCCCTCAGCAAGCTGTGGATGATGGTGAACAGCCACCTCTGTGAGCCCCATGTACCACAAAACCAACTTCAGGGTGAGAGCCGGGCAAGTACCAGAAATAATCTCATCTGTTTCGATCAGGGCATAGCAAAGTTCCCACCCCAGGCTCATGGGGTACCAACGCCTGCCTGCTGAGTCCTTAACAGGAGAGGTCATACTGTCATGGTCTGCTAGCAGCAGATGAGGGTTGAATGGAGAACTTATGTGCAAGCAGCATATGATGCAACGATGGAATTTTGATTTTTTGATTGATTTGATTTTGTATACTTTATTGATCTCCAGAGGGGAAATTGAGGGCATCCACCTGGATTGATGAAGCAGCCACAGTACGGCGCTATCCCTTTACCATTCACACACACATTCACACCTAGGGCCACTTTTAGAGTCTCCAATTAACCTAACCTGCATGTTTTTGGCCTGTGGGATGAAACCAGAGAACTCCCGGAGTAAACCCACAAAGACATTGGGAGAACATGCAAACTCCACACAGATCACTGTTGGTCAGGGGCTGGGATCAAACCAGGGATCCCATGGCCAAGGGTGAGTTGCTGTGCTGCCACAGAGCTAACCGCTGCGCCACCGCACCACCCAGTTTATTTGCATTTCTTTACATTTATTTTAGTCATTGTAAGTGGGAATGAATGTGGGTGTGTCCTAAAAAAGATAGGGGGGGGGGTCCTAATTTATTCCTCACTATTTGTTTAGAATTACATTTTATAGAAAATTTGAAAAAAGTCTTTAATTCATTTTTAATTGTTTAGTTGTATTACATGAATCTCCCAGTATTTTTAACATTGATATTACCGTAAATATCCATATGTCCAAATATGTTAAAAAAAAAAACAACACACAGGCTTATACAGGGAGTCCTAATTTTTTCACATGCGTATATATAGGGGAACTCATAATTAGAAAACACAGGACAGTTGGGAGAGTAATCAGGGGCTGAACAGGAGCACACATGAGGAGGAGTGGCTATGGATACGGAAACATGAGGAGCTGAGGACACTAGGCAAACAAATATGCACACAAGACTACAGTACGACATCGACTCTCAACAACAAAATGCAGAGAACAGCTCCACCCCCTGTCAATTTACCACGGGCAATCCCGTACAGTCAACGGATTTGTGAGATTATTCCACCTCAGCGTTATCTTGCTTCTGACGAGTGACATGGAAATAAACCCAGGACCAGTGGCCACAGACCTGTGTGCAGGACAGATGCCACAAATGCTAACAAGACTAGCATGGCTAACACCTCCATCATCAGCGGCAACATCGAGACCACAATTGTTTATGAGACCAGCATGGACACGAGCATTATTGCCAGCGGAATTAAGGCCATGCCCACTACCCGTACTGGCTGCGCTAAGGCGGCCCACGCCAACCAGCACTGCTGTGGCCCTGCAGCCCACCAACATCACCGTGGTGTGGCAGCCTGATGGTGTCACCGTGGACCAACAGTGGAACAGAACCGGGGTAGACTGGCAATCGACCCTCGTCCCCGCAGCACAGCAACCAGCTCTCCTCACCACAGCGCAGTGGAGAACAAACACCACCAGATGGCCATACATCGCAGCTCCGCTGTTGGCCCTCGGCACCGTGACCCAACGGCCAGTCACTGCCGTTGGCTCGGTCTCTGCTGCAGCAGCAGCCCAGTGCATGGATTCTACCACAGCAGCAATGCAACAACCAGCTGGTAGTGAGTGTAAAACTCGTCAGAGGAATCCTGTGTTAAAATATTTAGATTTTTTTTTTTAGATTCCTTTATTAGTCCCACAATGGGGAAATTACAAGGCATCCACATGAGTGGATGAGGCAGCCACTGGTGCAGCGCCCAACCCTTTCACCATTCACACCTAGCACCACTTTAGAGTCTCCAATTAATCTAACTTGCAAGTTTTTGGCATGTGTGAGGAAACCGGACAAATCCCGGGGTAAACCCTTGCAGACACGGGGAGAACATGCAAACTCCACACAGATCACTGTTGATCAGGGGCTGGGATCAAACCCAGGATCCCCCAGCCAAGGGTGAGTTGCTGTGTTGCCGCAGTGCTAACCACTCCGCCATCGTGCTGCCCCAAAATAGCATAGATTGCTAAAGTTTTTCAAACCCTGAACCAGGCAAAATGAATTTGGGACCATCAAAATTAAAAAAGGTCTGCTTGGGGACACTTAAATGTGGGGAGTATTCTCCAAACGAGAACAACTAGAACATCTGCTGATAAACTCTAATATTGATTTCATGGGTCTGTCCGAGACCTGGTTATCATCCTCGTCACCTGAAACTGTTGTTACCATGCCTGGCTATAATGTGTATTGGAAAGACAGGGAGCAAGGAAAAGGTGTTGGAGTTGTACTCTATGTTAAAAACACCTTAAAATATAATCAGATTGAATGGTCAAAAGATACGAGTCTAGAATGTGTAGGAGTTAACATTAAGTTGTCAGCCAATATGACCTTCTCTGTTATTTGTTTATACCGCAAACCCTCCTCTAAAGCAGATTTTTATGACCATTTTAAAGTGTTTCTTAATCAATGTAATCCTAAAAATGAATTAATCGTATTGGGTGATTTTAATATAAACTGGGATGACAAAAAAACAGAAAAAAATCAAAAATCATTACAGATCACTTTAATCTAACTCAAGTAATAGATAAACCAACCAGAGTCGCAAGCCAGTCAAAAACCAGAATTGATTTACTTTTTACAACTAGACCTGAAAGAATCTCCCAGACTTATAACCCTTTAACAGGACTGTCTGACCACAATATAATATTAGCAACAAGAAAACTTCCACGGAAACAGCTTTCAAATACATTTAAGAAGTCATCAGGTAACACAGTAAATTATACTGTATAATCCCAAAAAACCAGCAACAAAATATAACAATGGCAGTAAACGAAATTGAATGGAAGGAAAACACATCCTCAAATGACATACTGTAAATCACAGCAATAAATTTTTATAACAAAAATTAAGGAGGTTATTGCAGTATTTTCAAAAAAAGGAAATAACCAGTCCCTCCAGGATTTTGCAGGATGTTTTTATGATTGTTGCAGCCCAGAAAGCCTGAATTTGCGGGAGCTTTTTTAAAGAGTTGTGATAAAATTTGCAATGTTTTTAGAGTATTTTTGCACTAAAAGTTGTGGGAAGATTTACAAATTTTAAAGCAGATGGTTTTTTTTTTTGTTCCAGTTTAACTGCAGTGATATTCTATATAGTAATACAAGAAAAGCACAGGATTGTCAAAAATTTCCTATTACAGTGATTTGTAAATTAAGCAGAAGCCTCTGCTATACAGAAAAACTCTTTTGTGCAACAGCAAATACAGACTTGAACACAATATCCATTACAACTAAAGCTAAATTGCATTGAATGCATGTTAAAGAGCATAGATTTGGAAATTATTGGCAGCACCTTCATTTGAAAGCCACAGCGGTCCCAAACCACTCGGTACCGAGTGGAGAGGAAAAAATAATTTATTCTGTTGCTCTGTATTGTCTATAGGAGTTTGTGTTTTTGTTTTCCTACGTGTTTGTCTGCTGCACGTCAGTCTTGACACACACACACTTGTCTCTTCAGACACACATCTTTCATTTATGGCTGGGGGATGGGGCTGTGCGTTTGTCCACCCAAACCAGAGATTCACAGCTTTAAAGCTCATTGATCAGATGTAGTAATGATTTTACCTCTAAAGATGAATAAAATGTTCTGACACTGGCTGTAGTGTTAATTTTTGCGTTGTGTGTGTGGTTTTACAGCATCTCTCCTCACATGTGCTCCCGCGACGAGGTGCTTTTGGGAAAGGTGAACGTTTTTCAACACAAACCCAGCGCTTTGCACATGCGGTCAGGATGGAGACGTGACGAGACGTCCACCGGCAGGCTGAGGGAGACGGAGGTAGGGACGGTGTTGGAATCCTTGCAGGTGAGTGGGGTTTTTTTAAATCACACACTGTTTGCTGATGTGTCCCGTTAATACTCACTGTAAATATGGAAGTGAATGAGGTGCAGCGATGCATTTAGTGGTTAGACTGAGCGTCTGTGCGCCAGTCAGACAAATTTGATTGGTGAAATTGGCAGAAGTTGATGAGGATTGTCCAAAATTGCAGGAAAGTTGCGGTGATTGGACAAAGTTACAAGGGCACGCAATACTTGCGCTGATTGGCTGATTTCACATGAATTGACGTGATCACAACATCGCAAAATCCTGGAGGGACTGAAATAACAGAAGAAGAATCAGTTTACCATGGTGCAACTCTGAATGTCTACAACTAATGAAGACCATAGATCAACTTCTTAAAATAGTTCTAAAAACAGGTTTAATAACAGACAGACAAAAATTTACGTTTGCTTGAAATAAGGTAACACAAACTCTGAGGAAGGCTAAGGCAAACTTTTTATAACTATTTTTGAAAATGCAAATAGAGATGGCAAAAAAATTTGGAATAATATTAACAAATTGACCAATAAACTGAACAAAAAAGATGACAGAGATATGGAACTTAACATTAATAACAAATTGGTACAGAATCCCACGGTCATTGCTACAGAGTTTAACAACTTTTTCATAAACGCTGTGCTAGAAATATCCAATTCATTTAATCCACCTGATCATAATTTTAGTCCTACTAACTCCTCACAACCAGTTTTTAATATATTAGAAATAACTAAAAATGAAGTTGCAAATATCATCTGCTCATCGAATAGCTCAAAAGCAACAGATGAACATGGTCTTAACACCAAATTTTTAAAAGAAAATAAAGAATCTCTCATTTGTCCAAATACTCATTTAATCAGTCTGTCAATCAAACATTCTGTCGTCCCAACTGCTTGGAAGGTAGAAGTGGTCAGACCAATTTTCAAAACAGGGAGTAAAACTGATATAAACAACTACAGATCAATCAGCATCTTACCTGTCATCTCCAAAATAATTGAAAAATGGGTGGTCACACTATTATGGGAACACCCCCCTCCCCCCCCCGCATCACGCAGTTTGGGTTCCACACCCACCACTCAACAGAGTCTGCAATAAACTTGTTCTTAGAGAAAACTAAATCTTTCTTAGATAAGTGTAATTGTGTAGGTGCTGTGTTTTTAGATCTGAAGAAGGCATTTGACACCGTTGACCACAACATCCTTTTAACCAAACTTACTAAGTTTAATTTTTCAGAACATGCTATCAAATGGATGGAATCCTATTTAATCGACATACAGCAATGTGTAATGGTCACCAGTGTCAAATCGTCATATTTGAAATGTCAAATGGCTGTCCCACAAAGCTCCATACTTGGACCAATATTGTTCTCCCTATACATACAGTACGTAAATGATCTATGAAATGCATGCAGAAACATTCATATACAAATGTATGCAGATGACATGGTAATTTTCACACCTGCAAAAAACACACAAGAAGCCGCCTGTATTCTTACAACAGCGATGACCCAAATCCATGACTGGCTGAATAATTCATATCTCCGAGCATGTCACAGGGCATTTATGGGCACGTGCTGTAACATGAGATTTCTTCCTGCTCTCATCTACATGCTGCTCCGTGTTCTGTACTAGGGCTGCAACTAAAGATTATTTTAGTTGTCGACTAATCTAACGACTATTTTTTTCAACTAGTCGACAAGTCGCGTTTATTTTTCTCATGTCCACCATCTCTGCTTCATGTTGGGGCTGCATATTTTACCTTAGGTACTGTTTAATACCTCTTAACGTTCTGTCTCCTGTGGGCAGGAGGCATTTAAATGCAATTTTGTCTCAGCTAGACACAGTGTAACACAGTGTAACTAATATTCAGAATGAGGGCTAATATTAACAAAGATGAAAAGGCGATAGCGACTCCTGCAATTCAGTCACTGCATTCAACACGTTAGCCATGACAGCTCAACCCTCAGCAGCCAGAGAGCTTATTGTCAAACAGGTAAACTAACATTAACAGCACATACTAACAGTATTGTCATTTTTCTAAAGCTTGAAACAGATGGCCATTGAAAATAAGCGGTGGTAACTTTTTTTACTCGCTAAAACTTACCCTTGCAGACAGTAATGTGGCTCCCGGGACTCCCTGTGAATTAAAGCTAAAATATCCATATTTTAGTTGGAGAGACACATACAGCCGCTTAAACTCTGTAACAACCATGAAAGCAAAACACAACACACACTTCGCCATGCTGTGCTCCTCTTCTTCTTTGCTGGAAATTGTTCACGCATGCCGGACAACAGAGGCGCTACTGCCCTCAGCAGTTCTGGTCTTGCATTGCAGTTCCGGTTAAATGGAGCTTGCTCCCGCTGATTACAGCTGAACCATGGCATGCATATAAACTTTATAATTAAGCAATTTGTCGACAATAAAAATATTTGTCGACAAATTTTTATCGATAACGTTGACTAATTGTTTCAGCCCTATTCTGTACACTTGTTTTAAGCCCAATAAAGTTAACCTCACATACATGGTTGTGTCCGCTCATTCTTCATACCATTGGTGACAAAGATGACCCACATGATGAAGATGGAGACTTTACTTGCACCACTACAGCCATTCCTCGCTCTGCCAGGTGAGTCGCCTGTATGATGACCCCGCTGGTATGAATCTTTTGAGACTTTCATAGCCACTATCAACCTAGCCAAAGCTAGCAAGGCAAGGCTCAGGGCCATGCTAATTCAATACCTTGGCAGCAAGGGACAGCCTATCTTTCGGACTCTCGGACCCGCGGACACATATGACAACTGTGTGGCTTTGTTGGCCGGACATTTCGCTGCTCCACAGAGCGTAATGATCTGAAGAATTATGTTTCACCAGCGCCGACAGTGAATGGGCAAGTCGGTTCAGCAGTACATCCCCAACCTCTGCTGTTTGGCTAGCTTGTGTGGATTCGGACACTTGGAAGAGGAGATGGTGCGAAACCAGTTAGCGGAGGACACCACGAATTTGAAGCTGCGGGAGAAGCTGCTGGTGGTGCCGGACGACCTGCCACTGGCCAGTGCGGTGTAAATGGCATCTCAGCTGGAAGCAGCTGCCCAGTTATCATTGTAGCTAGCGGGCCCCAATCCGAGCTCCCCACATTCAGCTCCGCTGACACAAGCCATGGCTCCAGCTGCTCAACCCTTCGACCCTATGTCTCCTCACAGCAGCCCCAAGGTAAACGTGTTGGTCAGTCAGCCCAGCCCAACCACCAACCACTCTGTGGGCTGTAGCAACACACCATTCAAGTGGTGCACAGTAGAGCTGGATGGTTTCAGCTTGCCGCTGCTGCTGGACACCGCTGCCTCAAGGTCCCTGATGAATGAATCCACAGTTAGGAGGTTTTTTTTCCTGCAACCAATTAGGGCAGATGCGGTAGAGCTGTTTGGCTATGGACACACTAAGATCGGCACGGTAGGAACTGTCCTTTTTACTGACCTTTTCAGTACGCTATGGCTCCAGGATTCTTCCAGCATTCATATTCCAAGTGACACGTCATGGCAACAATATCCTGGAGTGGGACGTACTCTACGACCTGGGCTTCTCCATCACAGACCACACAGGATCCTGTTTGACCGCCGACAGCCCGAGTCCACTATACTCAGACGTTGAAGCAGCCACTCCTTGCTCCGCACTGCACACCGAGCAGAACCCTGTGGAACCCAAGCTGATCCTTGTGAGGCGTGAGCCTCCCCGAGCTGCTGTCTCACTGCAGGAGCTCCAAGTCGCATCCACACAGGACCCAGAAAATGGTATGGCCTGCCCCGTCAGTGTCAAGACCATCCTGCCTCTACGCCTTCCCCCCGGACTGCATATGTACTCCACCAGACAACACTCCAGTAATGGCGGCCTTCTCTGGCAGGGAAAAAGCAATGACAGAATTGCCCCTCACTCACGGTGCTTGGCTGGGTTCAGATTCATCATCCCAATCATTCACACAAGGTGCAATCATTCCAGTCAATGCCGATGCAGATCACTGCTCTGCTAGGACCAGTCACTGATTTTAAAAACATTAGTAGTGAGTGTGGCCAGGCACATGGCAGAATACCCCTCAAGGCCATGCGGGCACACTGGCAGTCTACCCGGTTTCCCAGTTAGAATGCGTTGTTGTGTTCCATCGGGCCCAATCTGTGTTAGTGGGAGGGTAACAGTTTTGTGTTTTCAAAAAGGGGATAAATGTAGTATATGCAGTGTGGTGCACTGTGGCACATTGCACGTGCACGCACACACAGGGGACGTCAGCACGTCATAGGGTAGTTAAGGGCACACACTGTAACACGAGCATTCTTCCTGCTCTCATCTACATGCTGCTCCGTGTTCTGTATACTTATTTAAGCCCAATAAGGTCAAACTCAGCACATGGTCATGTCCGCCCATTCTTCAGACATAACAAGGTATTTATCCTTATCCCTTTGTTTATGTAATCTGTTTTTATGTTGTGTGTGTTTCTAGTGCTGTTCAAATTTCTGTAAAGCACTTTGGTCACCTATGTGTTGTTTTAAAGGGCTATATACAGACGTGGACAAAATTGTTGGTACCCCTCTGTTAATGAAAGAAAAACCCACAATAGTCACAGAAATAACTTGAATCTGACAAAAGTGGTAATAGATAAAAATTCTATGAAAATTAACCAATGAAGATCAGACAATGCTTTTGAATTGTGGTTCAACAGAATTACTTTAAAAAACAAACTCATGAAACAGGCCTGGACAAAAATGATGGTACCCCTAGAAAAGATTGAAAATAATGTGACCATAGGGACATGTTCAACCAAGATGTGTCCTCTAATTAACATCACAGGTGTCTACAAACTTGTAATCATTCAGTCGGCCTATTTAAAGGGTGACAAGTAGTCACTGTGCTGTTTGGTGACATGGTGTGTACCACACTACACATGGACCAGAGGAAGCAAAGGAGAGAGTTGTCTCAGGAGATTAGAAAGAAAATTACAGACAAGCATGTTAAAGGTAAAGGCTATAAGACCTTCTCCAAGCAGCTAGATGTTCCTGTGACTACATTTGCACATATTATTCAGAAATTTAAGATCCATGGGACTGTAGCCAACTTCCCTGGACGTGGCCGCAGGAGGAGATGGATAATACGAATGGTAACAAAAGAGCCCAGAACAACGTCTAAACACATTCATGGTGAACTCCAAGGTCAAGGTACATCAGTGTCAGATCGCACCATCCGTCGTTGTTTGAGCCAAAGTGGACTTCATGGGAGATGACCAAGGAGGACACCACTGTTGAAAACAAATCATAAAAAAGCCAGACTGGAATTTGCCAAACTGCATGTTTGCAAGCCACAAAGCTTCTGGGAACTCAGAACTCAGAACTCAGAAAAGATTTATTGCCAAGTACATTAACAGATATCACTGATAACATACGAGGGATTTGACTTGACACAGAAAACGACCTGCATTCCCGGTGACACGGCTGCATCTGTTGAACGCGCCTGCCAACAGAAGGGTACAGGAAGCATGGGAAAGGATAATACAATAGGAAGGAGCAAAAAAATCATTGATTTCAGAATACTGGTCATATATGATCAATATTATGATTACAAGAAAAAAAAGCCCTCAATGCACAGTCAGCAGACAAAAAAGTTCACAAAGACACAGAGAGAGCAGTGAGTGAATCATCTTTATCATCAGTTTTGTGAATCAGTATGAGTGTAATGTTGAAAGTAGGTGTTTTTGTATCAGTTAAGAACAACAAGGACTCTTTGGCAGGAGATGTTTTGTCTGGCTGCTGGCATTGTCCTTGGAGCCATGCAGCTGCCTGTCCGAAGGCCATGAGCTCAATGTTTTGAAAACAAAGACTGCAGATGATCAGGAGGATTTTTGTGAGGGAGTCAGATTTCGTCGAATGGTACTGATCACAGAGAGAAAAGAACTTTATATTCTCTTACAGATTCAGTACTTAATCCTTCATTGCTGGACGTTGAATCCATCGTGGATGGCCCTAAGTGTAATCATGATGTAATCCACCTTCCGAGACAGTTCTCCATTTGCCGCTATCAGGGTCCTCTCCATTTTTTCAATTTGATGGATGCACCTCGCCTGGCCAGCATTTTGATAGGTTGTATCCATCTTCAACAATTTGCGGTACACCAGGACAATCCCAGATCCAATCAGAACGATCCCAATCACCATTACTACGAAGACGTACAAATCTTCTACATCTTCGATAGAAAGATCGGTCAGGCACAAGAGTTTCCAATTACTTGTTTCCCGTAAATAGCCCACAGCAGCCGTTCCTGCGGGGCAAACAACCTCCCCCGGGGCACTTTTCCTCGTTGAAAAAATATTGCGTTCAAAGCCCAGCTTATTAATTCCATAATTTCTTTCGATAATCAGCAGTAAAGACGCAGACAGACGACAGCAAGCTGGGATCCAGTTAGTTAGGGGAGGAGGAGATAAGTCAGAGCAGGAGAAAAGAAAAAAGCGTCTGCTCTCTTTGGAGGGCGGAAGTGAAAATGTCCTATGGACAGACGAGACAAAACTGGAACTTTTTGGCAAGGCACATCAGCTGTATGTTCACAGACGCAAAAATGAAGCATACCAAGAAAAGAACACTGTCCCTGCTGTGAAACATAGAGGAGGTTCTGTTATGTTGTGGGGCTGCTTTGCTGCATCTGGCACAGGGTGTCTTGAATCTGTGCAGGGTACAATGAAATCTCAAGACTATCAAGGTATTCTAGAGAGAAATGTGCTGCCCAGTGTCAGACAGCTTGGTCTCAGTCGCAGGTCATGGGTCTTGCAACAGGATAATGACCCAAAACACACAGCTAAAAACACCCAAGAATGGCTAAGAGCGAAACATTGGACTATTCTAAAGTGGCCTTCTATGAGCCCTGATCTAAATCCTATTGAACATCTGTGGAAGGAGCTGAAACATGCCATCTGGAGAAGGCACCCTTCAAACCTGAGACAACTGAAGCAGTTTGCTCATGAGGAGTGGGCCAAAATACCTGCTGAGAGGTGCAGAAGTCTCATTGACAGTTACAGAAATTGTTTGATTGCAGTGATTGCTTCAAAAGGTTGTGCAATAAAATATTAAGTTAAGGGTACCATCATTTTTGTCCAGGCCTGTTTCATGAGTTTGTTTTTAAAAATAATTCTGTTGAACCACAATTCAAAAGCATTGTCTGATTTTCAATGGTTAATTTTCATAGAATTTTTATTTATTACCACTTTTGTCAGATTCAAGTTATTTCTGTGACTATTATGGGTTTTTCTTTCATTAACAAAGGGGTACCAACAATTTTGTCCACGTCTGTATTACATTTTGGCTTTGTCAGAATGAACTAAAAACTGTTGGTCAGGAGATCTGGGCACTTACATGATTTTAGAAAAATCACTACTTATTCTCGGCAATTACCTCGATTCTCACCAAACTCGATCACAATGACCCTCAAGTAGGTCTGCATCCAGCTTGAGGTCAAGGTCACTGTCAAAGGTCAGAAGATCTCAGCATTTACAATTTCACAAAAAACTTTAAGCACATCTTAAATGGGTCTGTATCTAGGCTGTGCTTACAGTCCAGGTCAATGTTTAGGAGAATTGAGCACTCTCGGGTTTGTTTTGTTGAGTCGGAATGAGTTACTCCCTCATTGATGGTCTGGTTAAAGCATTTTTTAATCAATACCTTATTTTTTGAAAGATATAAACACTGTAATTCTGCTTCTTTCTTATAATTTTGCTGAAGCATTATTTTGAAAAATGTATTTGTTTTCCTGAAAATATTGTTTAGTTCACCTTTATGTGACTTATGACTGGGATAATTCAATTTAAAACCAAATATGTTGGTGGTGGTGGAGGGGAGGAAGGGTTATGGAAAATTAAAAATGTACAATAAGCTTGTTGCGGAAGTTTACACACTTGAACTAATACTTCGCCGACACACCTGTCATGTCCGCTGCGTGATCTTGCAGCAAACATATAAATTGATGTGAGCCCAATGTGCAGTAATGTAGCATGTTTATTAACAATGGGAAAAATGTACACAAAATGTCCAAATAACAGTTACTGATGAGAATGGGAGAGACAACCCGATGCAAACCTAGTTGGCTAGAGAAAATGCCTAACGCACTCCAAACAATCAGGAGCGGAGGGAGAAGGCACAAAATGAAGACTTACAGAAATGTTGGAGTGGAAAGGCTCTATGAAACAACATGATAAGTCCAAGGGAAACAGCCATTAATCCGGTGAGTCAGGATGGCCCATGTTGACTGACTGAAGCTGCCACACTGACTTTTCACACTGCCTCCCCATAAGTACACCATACACTAATGAAGGCAAGTGGACACAGCCGTGTGGCAAGCCCGTGCATGATTAATTGGATGAATGTGTGTATGCATGTGTGAGTGTGTGTGAGTGTGTGCGCATGTGTGCATGTGGTGATCCCAAACAGCTGGTGAATGTCTGGTGAGAGGAGGAAGGCGTGGCTGTAGGACTGGCAGAAAACAAGGCACAATCTGACAGCTGGAATTAATCAGTAATAATCAAAACCCTACAGCCACAGGTCATGGACGGGGTTGAAAACAACCCCGAACATGACAGAGCCCCCCACCCCCACCCCCAGGTATGGATACCAGACACCCACCGTACCATCGAAACAGAAAACAAAACCTGCCCCCACCCCTCCCCACCCAAAGGCCAACACAACAAACCAGGACGGGAGGTGGGGGGGAACAGGTTAGGAGGGATCGATCAAGACAAGAAAAACAACACAAAACAACACAATGACACTTCCCATCCCCAAACTAACTAACCCACCCCACCCCCAAGAGCCCCACAGTTCAGAGGACCAACCACTGTCCCAGGCCCACAAATGACCATAAGTTCAGGGGGCCGGCCAAAGTCCCAGGGCCAGCAGGCGGCCTGCAGAAGGGAATCAGGTGGCCTGCCAGAGGAAAAGGGCCACCTGACCCAGAAACCCAGTCCTTCGGGCGGCCAGCCCACATAGTTGAGCTACCAGGCCTGGAGGGATAAACAAGGCGGCGGCCTACCCACCAGAAGGCTGAAAGGTGGGTGGCCGGACTGAAGAAGGGGAACCCCTGCAGTGCCTGGTGGCAGGACCAGGCGGACCACGGCAGATCCTGGCAGAAGAGGAAGGGACACCCAGAGGACCTCTGGAAGGGAGGAAGTGACCTCGGAGTCCCCAAGCTGTCCGGCTGCACCCTCGGTGGTCCCGGCTTTGGACTGGGGCTCGGCTGCACCCTCGGTGGTCCCAGCTTGGGACTGGAGCTTGGCTGCACCCTTGGTGGTCCCGGCTTGGGACTGGAGCTCAGCTGCACCCTTGGTGGACCCCGACTGAACCATGGTTGCACCCATGGTGGAGCCCAGCTGGACCCCTGCTGCACCCGTGGTGGGACCTGGCTGGGTCGCTGCTGCACCCTCAGTGGGCTTCGGGTTGAGGCACGGTGCCCATGGCGGACCAAGGCTGGAGGGCAGCACCCACATGGGACTGATGCGGGGGTGCGGCACCCACGATGGTCCTCAACCAGGACACAGCACCCATGGAGACCCAGGCTGAGGGGGAACCCAAACTACGGCCTCCGGCAGACAGGGAGCTGAATCCAGGTTGACTTCACCGTGAACAGCAGCAGCCCCAGTTACCTCCAGCGGCGAGCCTGGATCCTCAGACTTGTCCGGCAACACGGATCTCTCTCTGGTGACCCTAGAGGAGGACTCGAACAGAGAAAAGGAAGGGTCAGGGTCGCCGGCAGCTGCAGAGCCCGGTGAGGTGAGCTCAGGTGCAGCATATGGCTGCAGCTGGCCCTCCTCACCCTGAGCTAGGCAAAAATGCTCCAATATGGAAAGAAGGAAGACAAAAGAGAGCACTTGCCTTAGCTCAAGCTCTACCGCCGTCCGGGACTCCGGCAATCTGGGCGATGTTTCCATAAGCTCGACCCCCTGGAGGCGCAGCTCAGGTGCTGATTCTGCTGTGGCGGCTTCCACAGCAGGCATGATGTTCTCTGCAGTCTCGGTGTCCCCAGCTGCCATGATCCGCACTGGTGACTCCTCCAGCGTGGCGGCTGGGATCCGGATCACCATTGCTGTGGGAGGACAACCCTCCCGGACCTCTGGCTACTCCTGGTCCCGGCTGCTCGGCTCCGGTTCTGGTGGGCAAACAGACGAAAGTGGAGAGAGGGCTGGTGAACAGTTTCTAACAGCAGCAGGTGGGGAGAGCTCAGGGGACTGCTTTCCCTGAGCCTCCCTACCAGGAATCAGGCAAGACATTTCATTATCAATGGGAGTCAAATGAAAAATAACTTGCCTGTTCTCCCGGTTCAAGATGTTGGTTGCTGCTGTTGCTTGGACGTCCTCACCCATCCGTCTCGGAAAGGCGGTGCTAGGCTCCTCTGTAGAACATATGGGAGACGCCCCTCTCACCACAGGAATGGGAGACCCTGGTGAAGAAAGCATGCGCCCCTCTGCTGCCTGCAGATTGACTGAGGAAGAAGACCTTGCAGTGGATATGGAGGGAGATTCTGCAGACGGGGCTGCTAGGGACTGGAGATGAGGATCTACTGCAGGGGTAACAGGGCTCGGTGTTGGAACAGAAGCAGTTTGTGGAGCTGAATTGTTCTTCCGGGATTCCGGGAATGGGTGACGTCAACGTTGCCGACCTGGTCGCGGCCATCTTGGAGCGGGCAATGGAGAAGAATGAACGATGGCCGCCGGTGGAAAAGAGCATTTCTGTTTCGGCCTGGTTCGGAAAGCCCTTCTCTCCAGGTTGGGGAAATCCTGCTTGAGAGCGCAGACAGCGGACAGCAGTTCGGCGTACTCCGGGTAATTCCAGAGGCCCCAATGAGCCCCCAGGATCTGTATCACTCCATCTAGGCAGGCCAATCGCTCTCTGGGCCCAAAGGAGTCATACGCATCCTCCAGCAGTTCCCAGATTAGCCAGGCTGCCAGCTGCTCCGCTGCACTGGGGTGTCCCGCTGCCCATTCACTAAAGCCAGTGTGAGAACAGCTAAACGAGGACATCATGCTCCAAACAGGTAGGTGAAAAAAGCACAAAAAAATGAAAGTAACACGCTACTTACTGCTTAGGCTCTTTGTGGTGGCAGCTTACTGTCATGTCCGCTGCGTGATCTTGCAGCGAACATATAAATTGATGCGAGCCCAATGTGCAGTAATGTAGCATGTTTATTAACAATGGGAAAAAATGTACACAAAATGTCCAAATAACAGTTACTGATGAGAATGGGACAGACAACCCATTGCAAACCTAGCTGGCTAGAGGAAATGCCTAACGCGCTCCCAACAATCAGGAGCGGAGGGAGAAGGCACAAAATGAAGACTTACAGAAAAGTGGTAGCGGAAAGGCTCTAAGAAACAACATGATAAGTCCAAGGGAAACAGCCAATAATCCAGTGAGTCAGGATGGCCCATGTTGACTGACTGAAGCTGCCACACTGACTGGTCACACTGCCTCCCCATAAGTACACCATACACTAACGAAGGCAAGTGGATGCAGCTGTGTGGCAAGCCCGTACATGATTAATTGGATGAATGTGTGTATGCATGTGTGAGTGTGTGCGTATGTGTGCATGTGGTGATCCCAAACAGCTGGTGAATGTCTGGTGAGAGGAGGAAGGTGTGGCTGTAGGACTGGCAGAGAGCAAGGCTCAATCTGCCAGCTGGAATTAAATCAGTAATAATCAAAACCCTACAGCCACAGGTCATGGACGGGGTTGAAACAACCCCAAACATGACAGAGCCTTTCCCCCCGCCAGGTATGGATACCAGACACCCACCGTACCATCGAAACAGAAAACAAAACCTGCCCCCCCCTCCCCATCCAAAGGCCAACACAACAAACCAGGGCGGGAGGTGGGGGGAACAGGTTAGGAGGGATCGATCAAGACAAGAAAAACACCACAAAACAACACAATGACAGTTCCCAACCCCAAACTAATTATGTGGCTATGTATGGATGTGGAGGAGATTAGCCTTTGGTACTGCTGAGGTGTTATGGAAATCCAGATTACCCCAAATCAGGGGCCAAGTCCTGTCATTTGAAAATCAAGGTTCCAGAGTCTGGAAGAACAGCGGAGAGGCACAGAATCCAAGTTGTTTGAGGTCCACTGTGAAGTTTCCACAGTCCGTGACGATTTGGGGAGCCATGTCACCTGCTGGTGTTGGTCCACTGTGTTTTATCCAGTCCAAAGTCAACACAGCCATCTGCCAGGAAATGTTAGAGCACTTCATGCTTCCCTCTGCTGACAAGTTTTATAGAGATGCTGATTTCATTTTCCAGCAGGACTTAGTATCTGCCCACACTGTCAAAAATACCAAAACCTGGTTTAATGGCTATGGTATTACTATGCTTTATGGGTCAGAAAATTCTCCTGACCTAAACCCCATAGAGAATAGGAGTATTGTCAAGAGGAAGATGAGAGACAGCAGACCCAACAATGCAGATGAGTTGAAGGGTGCTATCAAGGTAGCCGGGGTTTCTCTAACACCTCAGCACACAGGCTCACTAGCCACGGTTACTGTACATGGGCAAAATTTCTTCAATCTCATTACAATTCAGATTAGAACTTCACTGTTTACATGGATCCTGAAAAAGTTGATCTGATTAGGATGTGCATTTCCATGTGTCACACGTTTGAACGGACTAAATCATTTTGACATGCGCACAATTATCCAACATTCCGGAAATAGTAGAAGAAAAAGCAACTTCCAATGTAAACAAACCCCACTTCATGTCTTTCTCTTTTTGAAATGGACCTGTATTGTGTTATTCAGACTGTACTTTTGCTTCTTCTGGTCTCCATAATGAAGCTACAAGTACATACTTCTGCATATGACGAACAGAGGGAGACAGCAGGACGATACAGACCAGTTTTGTTTTACTCCCACCATGTCTTCCGCTAGCTGCTGTAAAGGCGGAAATACGTCACGTCGACGTGTAGCTGATGTACAGACATGCACAGTAAACATATTTTCGACCCAAGCTTCAGAATAAGTGTTTATATGCGCACCAATCGGATTAGCAGTCGGCATAACCCACCCGTCTCAATCGGAAGGAAATTTTGATCCAAATGAGTGTGATCGGGTCAGAATATTCAGATTGGCGTGTTTACATGAAGCATTTTTATTCCGATCAGGCTTTTCATCTGGTTACTTGTGTCCATGTAAACATGGCTACTGATTCCATGGCACGCTGCACTGATGCAGTAATTCATGCAAAAGGTGCCCTGACCAAGTATTGAATGCATACATGGACACACTTTTCAGTCGGCTATCTTTTAATCCAATTTCTGTAGCCATGTGCTTTCAGAAATGGATTTGCAAAAAAATAATATACAAACTGCCATTTGGAACTTAATACTTAAAACCTTGATAATGTGTTTACCATTAAAACAGACAATTCAGTTCCAGTTTGAAAACATGCTTCATTAGAATATGATTATAAACAGAAAGCATCCTGTCATACATGCCAATATTCAAAGATTTGTCCTATACATGTACTTCAATATGTACAGGACATACAGGAGAATTGAAATGCCGTTTCTCTCTCTTAGTGGTGTGCACAATATATAAGAAAAGATGGAATAAGGATGAAAAACAACAACAGCAGTCTATGTACAGTAATGCTACCCATAGTGCAAATAAAGATAAAACCCAGCAATCCCGTTGTACAAATCAAGTTAAACAATAAAACCAAGCAATCCTATATACAGAAAATTGGAGCCATAATACCTGTAGCTGCAAGTTCAGTGCGGTAGTGTAGGTGCAGACAGTGCCGGATTGGACTGCACATGATCAATATTGCAATAACAGACAAACAGCAGCAGGTATGGCATTTGTGCAAATGGTTGCAGTAAGGTGCAGAGACATAAAACAGTAGATGTATTACTGTTGGTGTGCCAAGTCTTTCTGTGCAAACAGCTGAGGTAGTTATTGTGTAGGTGAGTGTGTTACAGTCCAGGGGTGGGGGGAGAGTGGGAAGAGTTCAGGATCCTGATGGCCTGGTGAATAAAGCTATTTAGCAGTCTTGTGGAGTGGGCCCGGAGGCTCTGGTACCTTTTCTCCGAGGGCAGAGGGCTGAAGAGGGGGTGTGAGGTGTCACCTGCAATATTGATGGTTCTGTGGGTGAGGCGGGTGAGGTAGATGTCCGAGAGGGGAGGCAGAGGAGCAGCGGTGATCTTGCTGGCTTCTTTCACTGTGCGTTGTAGTGTTTTCCGGCAGGAGGCGGTGCAGTTTCCATACCACACCGTGATGCAGCTGGTGAGGATGCTGTCAATGGTGCCCTGGTAGAATGAGCACATGATGAGGGGTGGGACTCGTGTTCTTCTCGGTTTGCGGAGGAAATAGAGGCAAGTTTGAGCCTTCTTGGCCAGTGATGTGGGGTTGGTGAACCAGGAGAGGTCCTCAGAGATGTGCGCCCCCAGGAACTTGGTACTGCTCACCCTCTCCACAGCTGCCCCATCGATGATCAGAGGGGGACGCTGTGTCTGTCCTCTCCTGAAGTCGACCATAATCTCCTTGGTTTTTCTCACGTTCAGGAAGAGATTGTTGTAAATGGCGTTCACTTATATAGCGCTTTTTCTCATCTCTGGATGACCAAAGCGCTTTACAGATCCTGCTATCCTCCCATTCACGCACACATTCACACACTGATGGCGGCAGAGCTGCCATACACACATAGGCGCTAGCCTGGCCACCAGGAGCAACTGGAGGTTCAGTGTCTTGCTCAAGGACACTTCGACATGCAGACTGCAGACAGTGGGAATTGAACCCATGACCCTCCGATCAGTAGTCGGTCACACTACACCTGCGCCACAGCCACCCCCACTGTCTTTACACCACTGGACCAGTTTGCTCACCTCATTTCTATAGTTGGCCTCTTCATTATTTGTGATGAGGCCCATCACTGTTGTGTTGTCTGCTAACTTGATGATGTGGTTGGTGCTGTAGGCTGGTATGCAGTCATGGGTCAGCAGGGTGAAGAGCAGCGGGATGAGCACACACCCTTGTAGGGCCCCTGTGGTCAGTGTGATGGTCTTGGAGGTGTTGCTGCCGACCTGCACATTCTGTGGCCTCCCTGTGAGAAAGTCCAGTACCCAGTTACAGAGAGAGGTTTTGAGTCCCAAGTGTCTGAGTTTTTGTATTAGATGCTGGGGGATGATTATGTTGAATGCTGAACTGAAGTAAAAGAACAGCATTTGCACATAGGAATTCTTTGAGTCCAGGTGGGTGAGGGCTGGATGGAGAGCAGCAGTGATGGCATCTTCTGTGGATCTGTTTGACCTGTATACAAACTGAGATGGGTTGTTGGAGGGAGGGAGGATGGACTTGATGTTCTGCATGATCAGCCGCTGGAAGCACTTCATTATGATGGAGGTCAGTGCTACAAGCTGATAATTGTTGTAGCTGGATGGGACGGGCTTTTTTGGGACTGGTATTATGGAAATATGATGTTTCTCCAGAAAACTCCTACAATTCAAAGTTGTCAGATTGCTTATTAAATGCAACCTACACACACAACAAACAGACCACACACAATATCCACCCATCTGACCTGGCAACCCACAAACTGAGGAGCTCAACTGCTGTCTGTGGAGGCCAGTTAGCTATTGTGAAAATGTCAGGACAAGACAGTGCTCAGCTGAGAAAAGCACACATGAATAGAGAGACCAATTACAGCATCCTTAGTCACACTCATTTACACACACACACACACACTTAAATAGAGAGCCTAAGTCATGCCCCCTCTACTTCTACATATGGGACCTTAAATCAGAAAAAAATTTCCACTGAAGTGAATGTCAAGAGAGAAATTATATTTTGGGCCCGATGGAATTTTGCCAAGATTTACACATATGATATTTGTAATTTTCCACGTAAATAACGGTGTGGGTTGTTGTCTAATTTTTAAGATATATAAGGTTGTGAAAATACGTAAATTAAAACACTACAAACACAGACTCATGTAACTTATGTCATCATTTTCAAAGAGCACCCATGGGTGAAGTAGCTAACAGTCCTCTGAATCAGCTCCAGCTCTCAAAATACAAAACAATACATTTGTGTTGTTTTTCTCCTCTTTGGATCCTTTCATCAGTCAGAAAGCAGGAGGTGAGCTTTGAGAAGGAAATCACCATGACTGTGTTTGGTGACGTGTACAGTCCAAGACAAGTAAATGTAATCCACTACGTGGTTTTACAAAAACTAAATATTACTCTTTTATTATATGACAACTGACAACTTTAATAACATGGAAAATTGTCCTTTAGATTGACAAACATCAAATGTGTGTCTCGTGGCAAAATTCGATCGGGATCAAAAGATAATTTCTCTCTTGCCATTCATTTCAATGAAGATTTTTTTTTTTTTTTTTTCTGATTTAAGGTCCCATATGCAGAAGTGTGTGTGTGTGTGTGGGGGGGGGGGTGACTTAGGCTCTCTACTATACAGTCAGACTTGGGTAGAGTAGTCAGAGTTTGTAGCCAAGTAAAAGTAGTGTTACCTTAATGCATTATTCAAGTATAAGAGTAGTGTGACCCGAATATCTACTTAAAAAATTGCTTGAGATGTGATTTTAGTCTTAACAGTTTGAAAGGTTTTTCTCCTACAATTTTTTTAGTTTTCTTGTAAATTTGAAAGATTTTTTTTACTTAATTTGGCAACTTTTTCCTATTATTTGTCTTTTTGCTCTTGTAAATTCAGGAATATTGTACATTTGAGACTTTATTCTCATAAATTTGTGAGGTTTTCTCAAAACTTTCAGACATTTTTCTTGTAGATTTACAGTATTACTTTTCTCATCAATTTGGGGGGTTTTTTACTCCTAAATTCATATTTATTTTATAATAAGGAATTTATTATGTTTTTACTTTAAACATTTGTGGTAAAATTGTCTTTTCACACATATCTGAACATTAGGGAGCGTGTCCACCAAATGCATTTTTTTGCTGTGGGCGACTATTTTCTATTCATTCTCTATTAGGGGTGTAATGGTACGCTAAAATCACAGTTCGGTATGTACCTTGGTTTGAAGGTCACAGTTTTGTTCATTTTCGGTACAGTAAGGAAACAAAATGCAAAACATAAAACTGCTTATCTTTTGTATAATCGGGAACAGCTTTGACAAAAAAAAAAAAAAAAAAACCCTGGAAACTGCCAGCAGTAAATTCTCCAATAAATAAAATGTATACAATAAAACAAATAAATTCTCTTTTTAGCAAATGAAGGATGCAGACAAGTGCAACAATAGAAGTTTGAATAGTCTGAATTATTCTTTTGTTTTTAGGAAATTAAAGTTTCTTATTGCCTGAAGCACTGTTTTTAACCAGGGTGCTCTGGTATGTTCAGGTTTCTGTGGCAAATTAATTATCTAATTTCACTTGTTAACTGGTCAATAATTTGTCATTGTTGTATATAGGTTCTGAAGGCACCCATGCACAACAACAGCAAATTATTTGCAATTTTTTGGACAATTAAGAAGTTAAATTAAATAATGTTCCACAAAAATCTGAACATACCAGGGCACCCCTGAAAAATGCTGGCCTCAAGAGCAGCATTAACAGATTTAGGTTTTTTCTGCAAAAGATATCATGATCAGAATTTGAAAGCAAAGGCTTGGAGGAATGCGTCCACATTGGTCGGTGTGCCAGGTGAGCGTTTATGCCTTTGTCACGGTCATATTTCTTACAAGTTTGTTGCGATAGATAATATGGATACTATGTTTATTTGAATGAATGAATGAATGAATGAATCTTTATTTTGGATAGTACAGGTTAAAAGGAACTGAATAGTATAGCAAAAGGGGGAAATAAAATCCAACAAGGTCAAATTAGACAGTAACTCCTCTGATTATACAGTTCAACAAAAGTTATCCGAAATGGGTGATGGCTGAAGCCGCAGCTTATATTGCCCACCCATATTCCATCCAAGAATTCAAAAGAAAAACAAAACAAGAGCGATTACAATTCAGAACAAAGCTAAGACCAAATGTGACAAAAGAACAAAAAAACAAAAAATAAAAAAAACTAAAAAACTAGGCAACAACACAGCACAGGCTGGATATGACAATCCTTATGTGATTTTACATGTCATCTTGCATATACAGTATGTTTGGAGTATTTCTTCCTTTAGTTTTTGTTTAAATTGCCCAAGCGTTGTACATGATTTTAATTCAGGTCCAAAATCGTTCCATAATCTGACTCCTTGCACTGAAACACAGTGTTGCTTGGTGGTTGTTCTCACTGTAGGCTTTTGAAATATACATGTTCCTCTGAAGTGATATCGTTTCTCCCTTATTTGGAACAACTTTTGGATATTTGCGGGCAGTGATAAATTCTTCACTTTAAACATTATTATTGCAGTTTTAAAGTCAACCAGATCTTTCAGCTTGAGAGCTTTTAGTTTAAGAAAAAGTGGGTTTGTTGGTTCCCTGTAAGCTGCTTTGTTTATTATTCTAATAGCTCTCTTTTGAAGCATAAAGAGTGGATATATGTTTGTTTTATATGTATTTCCCCATACTTCATTACAGTATGTCATGTATGGGAGTATTAATGAATGATACAAGGTGTATAGTGTGGGTTGATTCAGCAAATATTTCACTCTGTGTAATATTGCAATTGATTTGGATACTTTACCTTTAATATAATTAATATGTGACTTCCAACACAGTTTATTATCAATTATTACTCCAAGAAATTTAGTTTCAGATACCCTTTCAATCTCTACACCATTTACACTGAGTTTAGGTACTGAGTTGTTGTGATGGTTGTTAAAGACTATAAATTTTGTCTTACTTAAATTGAGCGTTAATTTGTTTGAATCAAACCACAGTTTAAGCTTTCCTAATTCCTTTCCGAGTGTATCCAGAAGTTGTTCCAAATTGTTTCCACTGCATAATAGATTAGTGTCATCGGCAAACAATATTAAGTCCATTTTTTCTGAAACTTTACATATGTCATTTATATACATATTGAATAATAATGGCCCCAAAACTGAACCCTGTGGGACTCCACAAGTAACCTTCAGTAACTGTGAGTTTTTGTTACTAACACATACATACTGATATCTATTCTTTAAGTAACTACTTAACCAGGACAGTGCTACCCCTCTAATACCACAATTTTGTAGTTTCTTTAATAATAGATTATGATCCACTGTATCAAATGCTTTTTTAAGATCCAGGAATACCCCAACTGAATACTCTTTATTTTCAATGGCTGTTGATATTTTTTCTCTAAATTCCATTAGAGCATATGCAGTTGTCCTCTTGTGTCTGAACCCATATTGCTGCTCACACAATAAATTATTCTTCAGTATGAAGTTGTCAGTTCTCTCATAGAATATTTTTTCAAGTATCTTGGAAAATTGCGGTAATAGTGAAATTGGTCTATAGTTTGAGAATTCCCCTCTGTCACCCGTCTTGTATATCGGAATTACTTTAGCTATTTTCATTGCATTGGGAAATATACCTGTTTGGAGAGACAGGTTACAGATATACGTCAGTGGTTTTACTAAGCATTCAATAATAGTTTTGACTAAGAGCATGTCAATACCATCACAGTCCGTAGATGTTTTACTTTTAAACGATTTAACAATTTCAATGACCTCTCTTTCGTCTGTGTTCTTTATGAAAATGGAGTCTTTTATAGCAGTGTTATTGCATATTGTATCACCTGTAGGCACCGTAGTGGGTATTTCTCGAGCCAAGTTAGGACCAATGTTAACAAAAAAGTTATTAAATTCATCTGCAGGTGAGGCTACATTCACACTCTGAGTCGTTTTATTATTTTTTGGAATATTGGTTGGGATGCTTGTATTTCTGCTTTTGTTTCCAAGGATACTGTTAAGTATTGTCCATGTATTTTTAATATTGTCTTTGTTTTTCTCCAGTTCTTTACTGTAATAGTCTCTTTTACTACATCATATTATATATGTTAACTTATTTTTGTATGTTTTATACCGCTGCTCTGCCTCTTTTGTCCTTTTCTTTAGGAAAGCTTTATATAATAAATTTTTCTTTTTACACGCCTTTTGTAGTCCTTTGGTTAACCATGGCTTAACGCAAATTTATGGTTAAGCTTTTTTTTTTTACTAATGGACAGTTTTTTTCATAAAGAGTGGTTACAATGTTTATAAATGTGTCATAGGCTTCATTTACATCTGATACATAGACTTCTGTCCAGTCTTGCTTCAGCAAGTCCTCTTTAAAAGAACTGATTGCATTTGGAGATTTGTATCTGAACGATTTTGAGATTTTTTCTGTATTGGCCCCTGTGTGGCCATGGATAAGTGCAAAGGTTGGCAAGTGGTCACTTATATCATTTATCACTAATCCACTTTCTATTTTCTTATCAATAACATTGACAAACAGGTTGTCAATAAGTGTAGCGGTGTGAGCTGTGATTCTACTGGGATGTGTTATTGTGGGATATAGACTCATGCTGTACATAGAGTTCATGAACTCTGTAATTACATTTTGTTGATGTGGATTCAGTAAATCAATATTGAAATCTCCACAAATTGCTACCATTTTCTTACTAGTAATATTATTGTACAGCTCGACTAATTTATCTCTGAATGTCTCAATGCAAGTTCCCGGCGTTCTATATATACAACTTATAATTAGATTTTTTGTTTTATCTTGGTCAATCTCAACAGTAACACATTCCAAGATCCCTGGTAGTGCAAAGGACATTCCATTTACAAGCTTACACCTATACAGGTCATCAATATACAGTGCAACACCACCACCCTTTTTTTGAGATCTGTTAATATGAAACATCTGATATCCCTCTATTGCCATCAGGGGAGCCTGCTCTTCATTAAGCCAGGTTTCAGAGACTGCAATAGCTGTAAATTTTCTGTCTAGCTGTTTTAAATAGTCCTGAATCTGTGGAAAGTTTTTGTTAAGACTTCTGCTGTTGAAGTGTATTATTGATAGTTTACCATCTAGTTGCACTTGACTTTTGAATTGCTTTTCAGTGTAATATTCACAATGGTTATGAATATTATTGAAAAAGTGGTTATCAGGATCAATATCATTCTCCATCTCTTGTGGTTTATGTTCAGCATAATGGCATATTTTCAGAGTTTGAGTTTCCGCACTCTGTGTCAAATGACTTCCTCCATCTGGGGATAATTGATGTCTACTCAAGTCAGTCATAAGTTTTTGTTTGTTTTGCTTATTTTTTTAAAGTACTTTGGCATGGTGTATCAAAAGAACTATTCTTACCGTGTGTGTGAATATGGATTATCATTGACTCATAATTTTCTTAATCAGTGTTCATCTGTATTTATCTAAGTCAGTAGTATCTCTGATCATTATACTCTTTGCTTGCTCAGGTGTTCCATTTAGTTTAATCCAAATTCTACAATTTCTTGTCCAGGTTGCCTGTATCTTATTTTGTCTTTTCAGCATCTGTGCTTGCCGTGCTATTTCAGCATTTGTTTTTGTCAGGTGTTCATTTAGGTAAACTTGTGTTCCCCGTAGCTTTCTGGCCTGCCTCAGTATGTCATTCTTTACCCTTCTGTTCACAAAGCGCATCACAATTGATTTCTTTGTTTTGTTATCTTTCTTCGGTAAAGCATAACAGGCTGAAATTGCATTAGCTTCTACCTTAATATCTCTACTATCCAGGAACTGAAGCACCTGGTTTTCTAGGGAGACTGATTCGCTCATGGGAGCATCCTCACCTCTCAGTCCTGTTGTGGCATGGGCGTATGACTGATATCTGATGTCTAGTCCACTTATAACTAGGTCATCCATACGAGAACCTTGTTCAAGATCCTCGACGCGTTGCTCCAGGCCCTTATTTTTTTTGTCTTTTTCTTGAATTGTTAATTGTAGGGCTTGTACATCTTCCATTAGGCCTATTATTTTGGCCTGCTGGCTAACCGATTTGGCCAGTTCTTCTGACACGAAGTTCAGAGATTTTTTGATCTCTTCCATTTCCTCCTTCTTTGGTGGCATTTTACTGACCTGTGGATAGTAAAAACAGTGAATCCGGCTGGGCCTCAGCTAGCCCCTCCGCTGCTGGTCCCTCTGCTCACCGCTGCCGCAGCCGAGCTCCTGTACAGCTCCTCCACCGAGTCACGCCGCACACCGCCGGTGCAGCCGAGCTCCGCTGGGGTCACGGTAGATGCTCCACTGATCACCGCCGCCTGCCGCCGTCTGCCTGGGTGGTACCTCCGCTAGGCCCCGTCACCAACCGCCGTCAGTCTGGTTGTTCCTCCGCTGGGCCTCGCAACTGGGCTCCGACTCAGGCTATTGTTTGGCTGGGTCCAGGTGGCCCCCATCTCTCACCAACGCCGCGCCCGAGCTCCGATCCGGCTCACGCCCAACTGCCGCCTCGGTTAGTTCCTCCAGTAAGCCCTCACCGGGGGCTGAGTCGCTTCGTGTCGGAGTTAGGTGGCACAACTGGGGCCAGCGCTAAGCTAACTAGCGTTAGCTTAGCAATCGCTTCGGGTAGAGCGCAGCAGCTCTTCCCGATTAAAGGGGTATTCCAACGGTATTCTTATGGAGGTGGAAATTCAGCCCGTGGGTGTCCGTCACGAGCGCTGATAGCTGTTGGTTAGGTATTTTTAATGGGAAAAATCAGCGACTTTGTCTCAGCACTGAAAAAGTGTGACCATCCCGGTCGCCATCTTGTTTTTTTTATTTGTAGTTGACAACTGCAAAACAAATGGAAATACCTCCAATGTGAAATGTGATCATTTACCGACAGTCATTTACAAGTATAGGAAACTGTGTGTTGAGCATATCTCATCGTGAGTTTTACAAAAATAGATGTAAAAATAAATGAAATTTTGGCCATTGACTACTTACCTCAGATGGGATTTCTGTAATTAGTCTGCATCCGAGAAATTGATGTGCCAATCTTCTCCAAAACCAGTTCAAACTGACTCCTAGCCAATCTAAAATACTCCTTCAAATGGGCACCATCAAGGCTCAACTCCGGTACAAGTTTAGTATCCAGTTCTCCTGAATCCACCTTATTCCTGAGGGCGCTGATGTAGAAATGATTATGGGGGCAACTTCTGGCTGAAGTAGTGTTAAATCAGTCAGCAAGAGTGGAGTAGTGGGGCATTTAAAATAGCGTTTTTAAAAGTTTTTCAAATTCATTTTAATATATAGTCCACATACGTGTTTTGCAGTCAATTTCAGTATTTAGTTTTTTTTATTTTTTGAATGTTTTTGCTTAGTTCTGGTATTTGTTGCTGGTGTTCATGGTTGTGCCATAGATTGGATAAATGGAGGCTTCTCACAAATAAGCACAGCTAAATCTGTGCTGACTTAAACAGCAATGCATAGATCATGCACTGAAAACTAAAAAGGACTGTTGGTGTGATTGGTAGAACAGACACAAGAACACCAGGTTTGTTTTCACTTGTATGAATGTCACAGATCTGCCATTTATCCGTCATATATGTCACCAGATGCAAGGCTGCATGTAGAAAAATAATAAATAAAAAAATAGTAACAGTTTGCTTCCTAAGGCTTAATGATTTAAGAAAGCTATCAAATAGTTTTTTGGGGTTTTTTGCATTTGTTGCACTGCCTTGAAACGATATGGATTTGATATTAGCAGCTTCAGCATGCATTAATTTTGAAATTATCGCAAAATATAGATCAATAAAATTTTGAACAATTGTCAGAAAATACCTGTACGTGTTAAGTTAAATAACAAGCATTCATAGCATGACAGCAGCATGAGCATTTTAATTTCGGGATAAAAGAAACTGTGATGTTGGGATTTGGCACCTTATTGTGAAGTGCGGTGTAGTGGTGGCCACTTCCTGTTCCGCCATTGCACCGCCCTATAAACACCAGAGGGCATCCATATTGCAGCCTCTTTACCGGATGCTTCTGCTGGTGCATACCGTGTGCTGTCCTGTATATAGTTCATCTAATAGAGCTGTGTTCTCCAACCATCATCCTGCCTCATCCTTCACCCAGGTATTTCCATACATAACATTTGGCGACGAGGATGGGATTATTTTGTTTATTATTGTTTAGTTTAGTAACACGGCAGTAATTTTAGTTTAATAATGGACTCCTTTTTCTTTAGTTTATCAGGTGGCAGAATAATCCACCGTGCCATGTGGGCTGCACGGTAGTCCACCCGTCAGCCCTATTTTAGGTTTTGTTGTGTGAATGTGTTAAGCCATTTCATTACATTAGTTTTCATTATGTTAGTGTATGATCTGGGTCCTAAATTGGGGAGGGTTTGAACTGTATGTGTGGTTTTGGACTTTTCTAAGTGGGGGGGGTGATGTTGGGATTTGGCACCTTATTGTGAAGTGCGATATAGTGGCGAGCACTTCCTGTTCCGCCACTGTACTGCCCTATACATTGCGGCCTCTTTGCTGGATGCCTTTGCTGGTACATACCATGTGCTGTCCTGTATATAGTTCATCTAATAAAGCTGTGTTTGCCAACAATCATCCTGCTTCATTGTTCACCCAGGTATTTCCATACATAACACAAATGGCTGCAGCTGTCTGTTTTACCCCATTAACCCTTAGAGTGTGAGATTTTGCGTGCCCCTAGTGGCAGAGCACGGCGCTGCACCTGTCATCTCATTCTGACATGATCGGCTCCATTGAGGATTTGTACCGATTTGTACTGATCTGCCAGTTTCAGAAGGTGGCAGACATCCGTTGGAGGACCCAATGGATGACACGTAATACATCAAAGAAGAAGAACTCCTTATTTCCTTTTCCTGTTTTTAGCATTTTAGCCCAGAAAGCTAATATGACCGGGATCGGTCATTGTCACTGTCACTTAGACGGCTTTGTATGCGGAAAATAGCCGTGGGATACAAGCGAAATTTATGTGGGATAATCATAACACTTTGTAGATGTCGTAGAGAGTGTAAATGACCGACAGAACGCAAAATAATGACCACGCCAGCAAGGCCAGCCCCCCTTTGTCAACAGTAAGTGAGGAATTTCTGTGTTTTTTTTTAATGTACTGATTTCTTGTTCATATAGTTTGAAGATAAGATGATGCGGAACCTCTGTACAAAAAATGGTGTCAAAATACTGAACCATTCTTTGTGTAAATACGTCCAAAGTCCAGTTTGGACTGAGTTATGGAATTTAAAGAGGTGCCGTGACATTATGCAAATTAGATGCGTAAATTTATTCCTATCTGAAACTTTGGATCATATTTTACATCTTTCTAATTGACAGTAAGCCACTATCTCTTACCACTTTCAAGTTATAGCCTTGGAAATCTGAACTATTTTATTGACAAAAAATATTTACCACTCTTGACCACGAGGGGTTATGTCGCAATTCGGCGACAGACACACTCAAAGAGATAAAACACCCAAGCATGGTGTTGTGGTTCTTTGTGGCTCTGACTAGATTCTACGTCTGCGGTAAGGTAAATTTGATTATGTCCAACATCTTTTAACAAAATGCAACCAACTTTATTGCAGTGGAGACATTGATATATCTCAGAGCTTTTATTTGTTTACAGCGTTAGCATCTTAGCTGCGGAGCTAACTAACAGAGCTACTGTCTGCAAGGCCACTTTTTCAGGCCATCTTCCTATCCCTCGATAGTCGTGGGAAGTGGTATGATTATATTACTGTTTTTGAGGTGCAAAAGGCCGTGTTCCTGCAGTCTTGATGCCAAAGTCATTGTTTTTTAACAAGGAAAAGTGTCCCATTTCAGTGACAACTCCACGTTCTAAACTAGTACCGGAAGTTGCGCCCATAATTCACGCAAGGCATCACGGGAGCTAGGAAAAAGGTGGATAAGTCCGGTTGATGTCTGTACCCAGAGTCCCGTTTTCTTTTCCATGTCATCATATTTTGCATCCAGAGCTGCTGCCAATGCAGCAGCTCTGGATGCAAATACGTTTCCTGTCCATTGTTATTTAGAGACTGCTATTAAAAAAATAAGTAGAAAGGCTGACCATGGGAAAAGCAGAAGTGTTGAGCTGTGAGAGACAAGCTGTTGCTAGGTGTTATATATAAATAAAGGGCACTTTATTGTGAAGTGCAGTGTCGTGACGTGGACGTCCTGTCATGTCACTGGACTGCCCTTTGTAAGACAGGGGGCATCCATCTTAGTCTCTCTTATGCCCGATGCCCACACTCTGTGCCATGCTGTATGCTGCTGCCTTTCATCTTTAATAAAGCTGTGTTTGTTAACTCATCTTGCCTCATCCTTGGCCAAGGTATTTTCCATACGTAATATTTGGCAACTGAGGATTAACTCATGGAGGCGTGCTTCACACCGCTGAAGCCTTTTTTGGAGCTTCCCGGCGAGCCACAGGTGCCATGGCCCAACTGGTTGGGGGCCTTCGAAACCTACATCACGGCTCTGGATATGTGGAAGCTGGATGGAGTGAAGAGGCGAGCGTTGTTTATCCACTTCCTAGGCTCAGAAGGTCAGAGAGTTTTTCAAACGCTTGGCCCAACGGACTGTTATGAAGAGGCTATTGAGATGCTAACTAGCTACTTTGCTAAGCCCGAAAACGTGGCACAGCGTGCGAAAACCCGCCGCCGTCAACAAAAAGCTAAGCTAGCTAACCCCACACCCTATGGAGATGGCATAAACATTGCAAGCCCCAAAGGTTGGTCAGGATTGCAACGTGTTGTGAAGCTAGACAGCATGAGTGTGCCCGTGATGATAGCCACCGCCACCATGCAGTCCATAGTGAGTGAGGCCATGGTTCAGAGACTCACCCCCTGGCACCCGGATGCAGTGGAATTACCAGACGACAGGAGCTCTGGTGCCGGCAGGAACATCATATTTGCAGTGCAGTATGGCGAAAAAATGATTCCAGCATTCCGGTTCCAGGTGACACGCAGGGGTGGAAATGTTATGGGGTGGGATTTATTCAGTGAGCTGGGGTTTACTTTCACAATCGGCGGGCAAACGGTCAGCGGCCCAGACCCAGTTTACCCAGGCTTTGTGGACGTGGGTGCAGCCAAAGAGCACAGTGTGGACAGTGAATGTAATGCAGAGAGTGGATATGGCACGGGCGGTGGAGATGACATGAAGGTAGGACAGAGACCGGGATCGCCTCCGCCCCTTGCGCAGCCAGAACCGGAGCTGGAGGAGAGAGAGCCCAAGTTAGGTGAAACCAACACCGACGAGGGTTTTATGGACATCACTGACACCAGAGCGTCTGTTCCACGTTCTCAGGGGGAGAGCTGCCCGAAAGAGGGGCTCGAGCATGCAGGGGGCAATAATGCACAACGACAGCAGACGGACTCAGATGCAGCACACGGCGCAGCACTGCAGAGCGCTTCGGACAGCTCAGTGGAAGCACCAGACACCTTCAACGCTCAGGTTGAGTTTCAGCCAGCAACAGGTAGATAGATAGATAGATAGATAGATAGATAGATAGATAGATAGATAGATAGATAGACAGACAGACAGACAGACAGACAGACAGACAGACAGACTTTATTGATCCCAAACTGGGAAATTGCAGAGTGAGGGGTCCGCTGTGACAACGGTGACTGCTGAACTGCCACATTGTAGACCGAAGGAGAACGCAGAGCTGGTGAGCACACGGTGACACATCAAACCAGGTAAAAGTGCCATTACAAGTCATGGACTGGGCTCGGGTTTGTGCCAGCGGGAGGCCGGAAAGGCAACTGATCGGACCACAGCCAGTAAAACAACAAGCGCCACTGAGGAATGGGGAGAAGCTGGGAACAGCGTGTGTTCGGCTGATGGACGTTTCACTGTGGCATGTGAACAAGCTGCAGTGTGTCTGGCCAGCGGCTCCGGATGGAGGAGCTCCGCGGTGTTTGGCTGCCGCAGTATGGGACCCAGGCCCCGGCATCAGGAAGATTGGCCCTGGGGGTCCGAGAGCTCCTGGGAGGAGGCCACCAAGAGCTTGTTTCAAAACTTCGGGGTGGGGGGGGGGGGGGGCGCACCACGGGCCTGCTTCAGCGCTCCAGGGAGGAGGCCGCCACGAAGCCATCTCAAAGGTCCCCTGACTGAACTGTTTTTTCCCCATGTTGGTAATACATCTCCCATTCAAGAGACTGTGCTGTAAATAATCGGTCGTTTATAATTCTGTTGTTCTTGCATGTATGTTATGGTATGGGGTTATTTTATGTGTTTTTCTTTTAGCTTAGGAATGCTGCAAATTTTTAGTTGAATAAAGACTTTTAGTTTACCCGTGGCAGAATAATCCACTGCACCATGCGGGCTGTGTGGTAGTCCACCCACCGGTCCTAGTTTAGTTTTGTGTGAATGTGTTAGGCCATTTAAGTACATTAGCTCTCGTTATTTTAGGGCATGATTCAGGTTCCAAATTGGGGTGGTTTCAATTGTGTATGTGGTTTTGGACTTTTCTAAAGGGGGGAGGAAATTATATATATATATATATTCATCTTCTTCCGCTTAATCCTTTTCGGGTCGCGGGGGGGCTGGAGCCTATCCCAGCATCTTTGGGCAAGAGGTAGGGTACACCCTGGACAGATCGGCAGTCCATCGCAGGGCCAACACAGAGAGACAGACAACCATTCACTCTCACATTCATACCTAAGGACAATTTAGAATCCACATATATATACTGTATATATATATATATATATATATATATACTGTATATACTGTATATACTGTATATATATATATATATACACACACATATATAAAGGGCACTTTATTGTGAAGTGCAGTGTGGTGATGTGGACGTCCTGTCACGTCACTGGACTGTCCTATGTAAGACAGGGGGCATCCATCTTAGTCTCTCTTATACCCAATGCCCACACTACGTGCCATGCTGTATGCTGCTGCCCTTCATCTTGAATAAAGCTGTGTTCGCTAACTCATCTTGCCTCATCCTTGGCCAAGGTATTTTCCATACATAGTAACACTAGGATACAGGGCACAGACTTTTTTCCCAGAGCGCAGCGCACAAGCACTGAAAAAAAAAAGAGGTTCATGGCAGTAGGGTGACAAAAAACACGTTTGGTGGACACGTAGCATTAATTTGCAGATCTAGAACAAAACGATGAGTTTACCTCTGTTTTTTGAAGAAATAAAAAGGAATTATAACTAAAAACCATGTTTAATTCACTAAAAGTTATTAGAAAGAATGAATGAATGAATGAATGAATGAATTTATTTCGGATAGTACAGTACAGTACAGGTTAAAAGAAACTGACTCCTCTGATTATACAATTCCACGCAAGTTATCCGAAATGGGTGATGGTTGAAGCCGCAGCTTATATTGCCCACCCATATTCCATCCAGGAATTCAAAATAGAAAAAAGAGAAAACAGTCAAGAGCGATTACAATTCAAAACAAAGCTAAGACAAAATGTGACTGAGAGAAAAAAAAAAAAAAAGATGCGGACCAAAAGACCAAAGATGCGGTTGCTTGTTTTAATATTAGCCACCCCCCTCCCCCCAAAAAACTGCTGAATGATGGTTGTTTATTATGCATCTTCTGGGGGGCATCTTCTGGGGGGCAATGGATCAGCGTTCTCGTCGCGCCCTCCGCCAGTACCCGGGCTTGCCTGGGGAAGCTAATGATCCTACCAGCAGACTAAATTCAAAGAGACGACGCCTCTGTGCCAAGTCAAAGAAGAATCCTAGTCACAGTCCTAAAGCCGAAAGCAAACAGCCCCAAGAGCACTTTGTGGTAGGATCTGCCCTTCGCATATTACAACTAAACGTTGAAGGCCTATCTGCAGCCAAGCGAAGCCTTATCGAAGTCCTCGCCTTCCAACATTCGATTGATGTAATCTGCCTCCAAGAGACTCATATTGGCACAGAGGAAGCTGGCCGCTTCACCATCAAAGGCTTTGACCTCCTGTGCTATGTTCTACATGCTAAACATGGACGTGCCACCTATGTGCGTTCTGACATAGTTGAAGCAAATCACCTGATAACAACACATTTCTCAGACACCATAATCATTGGTGGCTTCCATATTGTCAATGTGTACAAGCCCCCTAATGCCAACTGGGATCTGCAGGTCTTACCCACCCTACCCCACCCTGCCATCTATGTGGGGGACTTTAACAGCCATCACCCTGACTGGGGGTACCCAGCAGTGGACAGTGATGGGGAGGCACTTTCAGACTGGGCATCCAGAAATGACCTCGCTTTGATATACGACCCCAAACAAAGAGGAACCTTCCACTCTGCTAGGTGGAAGAAGGACTATTCTCCTGACCTGTGTTGGGTCAGCTCTTTGAATGGGGAGCCATATCCTACACAGATCCTCATTCTTGATGATTTTCCACACAGCCAACACCGGCCCCTGCTTGTACACATTGGCCTACAACTTCCAGTCATATACAGCCCAAGGAAGATGCGCTGGAACTTCCGCAAAGCCAACTGGAAGAAATTCAGTGAAACTCTGGACCGGAGCATTGTTACCATCCCACTCCACACCATCACTGTAGATGAAGCATACAACCGCTTCTGCAGCGCAATCTTCAAGGCTGCCCATACTGCAATCCCACGAGGCTACCGACCCCTCTATGTCCCATGTTTGGACGGAGAAAGTGCTGCCCTCCTACAATCCTATCAAACATCAGGGGACCCAGAGATAGCAGACCATCTCATTGAATCGCTAAATACAGCCCGGCGAAAGAAATGGGAGGAGACAGTTGCTGACCGGAGCTTTACCCACTCTAGCAGGAAATGTTGGAGCCTCATCCGTCGCCTAGGAGCTGCACAGAAGCCCCCTAGCCAAAGCCGAGCATCCGTCACACCCAACCAAGTTGCATCCCACCTACTGACTATCGCCAAAGCACCCCAAGACAAAGACACCAGAAGAGCAGTTACAACTGAGCTAAAAAAACACCAAAAAATGCCTGTAGAGGAAACGAACCCTGAACCCTTCGAGGCTGCTGAACTGGAGAAAGTCCTACAGGGCCTGAAATGTGGAAAGGCAGCAGGATACGATAACATCTTCCCAGAATTCATGAAGAATCTTGGCCCCCGAGCCCTAACCTGGTTGACACAATTCTACACAAGGATCACACAAACGAACTCGATCCCAAAGAAATGGCGGACAGCAAAGGTCATTGCCATCCCAAAACCTGGCAAAGACCACAAACTACCAGCAAGCTACCGCCCAATCTCCCTACTCAGCGTTCCTTACAAAATCATGGAGCGCCTAATACTGCAACGCATTTCCCCAGAAATAGAGGATATTCTAAGTGTGGATCAAGCAGGTTTCCGCAAGGACCGCAGTACAGGAGAACAAGTACTGGCCCTAACCACCTTCATTGAAAATGGCTTCGAGAGCAGACTGAAGACAGGGGCTGTGTTTCTCGATCTTACAGCCGCCTATGATACGGTCTGGCACAAAGGCCTCCTCCTGAAACTTATAAAGGCGATCCCTGCTTGGGCAACAGCAATTATAAAAACCCTGCTGACCAACGGAAGGTTCAGAGTCCACCTCAGTCAGAACACAAGTGCATGGAGAATGCAGAAAAACGGACTCCCACAAGGCTCAGTTCTAGCTCCAACTCTGTTCAACCTCTACATAAACGACCTGCCTACTACAAAATCCCGCAAATTCATCTATGCAGACGACATCTGTTTGGCATTCCAAGCACCAGACTTTGAACCACTGGAACGGGTGCTCACGGAAGATCTTGTTAAACTGGACCAGTTCTGCAAAATCTGGCGCCTAAAACCAAGCCCAGCAAAAACCGTCTCCAGTGTATTTCATCTCCACAATGCAAAAGCTGCCAGAGAACTAAACATCCACCTGAGCGGACTCAAGCTTAAGCATGCCCCAAATCCAACTTATCTTGGAGTGACCCTTGATAGGACCTTATCCTTCAAGGAACATCTAAAGGGGACGGCTGCTAAGGTGAAAGTACGAAACAACCTGCTCTGCAAGCTCGCTGGTGCAAAATGGGGGGCGGCAGTCGCCACCCTGCGCACCTCAGCACTGGCCCTTTCATACTCTGTAGCAGAATATTGTGCCCCTGTCTGGTCCAGGTCATCTTACACACACCATGTAGACACCCAGCTCAACTCAACCATGAGAACTATAACTGGAACAATCCGCTCAACACCACTCCCCTGGCTCTCTGTACTGTCAAACATAGCCCCTCCACACATCCGGCGAGCAGCATTAACTCAAAGGATGCTCCAAAAAGTTAAAGATTTTCCTCACTTACCAATCCATGCAGATATCTACACCCCACCCACTGCCCGACTTTCATCCAGACGGCCGATTTGGAAAAACCCTCCCCCAGCTGACTTTACCATCCAGACAGCTTGGCAAGAGGAATGGGAAACCAAGGAGGTCCCAAACAAACAGCTGGTGATAAACCCCAACCAACAGGTCCCGGGCACCAACCTCCCAAGGAGACAGTGGTCTACACTCAATCGCTTCAGGACTGGACATGGCCCCTGCTTGGCCAGCCTTCACAGATGGGGCAGTAGCCCTAGCCCACTGTGCGCATGTGGAGAGGAGCAAACTATGGAACACATCATAGAGGCTTGCCCGCTCCAAAGACTGGAAGGAGGATTACACACCCTCCATACAGCAAACCAGGAGGCAACTGCTTGGCTTAAGGACTTTGCATTCGCTAAATAAATAAATAAATAATGCATCTTCTGTCTTACAAAATAAATTCCGACCCAAAAATATTCAACAGTTGCACAGTAATCATAAAAGCCAAGACTGGCATCTTAATCCTAACACGACGGGTTACCTGGACAAGCTACTGCAGGTAGACTTGACTGGCCCCCTGCTCACTCCACCTGCTGTGGCAAGGGGTGAAGTAACCCCTGCACTGTAGTGTTGCTTTCAGGTACACTCACAAATCTGACGATTCATAAATATACATTATTAAGTAATGAAACAAAGTTTTATGCCAAAGGCTTAGTCTGGGGGCCTTTGGAAGTGGAGGGTGTGTGTGTGTACCGAATTCAGTATAATAAGATCTCTGCATCTAATTATACTGAATGTTGAAAACTTAAATGGCCAGTCAGAAGGGCGCTTTGGGCATTAAAGTGAAAGGGGCAGGGACTCAATCCGCTAAAGCTCCCCCCCCTGCATGAAGTTCAGCTAAATGTTGTCAAAAAATATACTGACTCACCCAAATGGAAATGGGTTATGGTCTGAAACCAAGGTCTAACTTTTTGGTCGCAATTCCAAAAGGTATGTTTGGTGCAAAAATAACATTGCACATCTCCAAAAGAACATCATACCTACAGTGGTGTGAAAAAGTGTTTGCCCCCTTCCTGATTTTTCATTTTTTGTATGTTTGTCACACTTTAAGTATTTCAGATCATCTAACAAATTTAAATATTAGACAAAGATAACGCAAGTAAACACAAAATGCAGTTTTTAAATGAAGGTGTTTATTATTAAGGGAAAACAAAATCCAAACCTACATGGCTCTGTGTGAAAAAGTGATTACCCCCTAAACTTAATACAGTGATCCCTCGCTACTTCGTGCTTCACCTTTCGCGCCCTCAGTGCATCGCGGATTTTTCAAAAATATTCATCAAAAATTCAAAATTGAGAAATAATGGGCGGGCGCTAGCAGAACGCAGGGAGACTACATTAGAACATCAGGTATCAACACGGAGAGCCCGCACAACTCAAAAATCCACCTCTCTGTTCGCTGTTCTCGTGTTGGCTCGGCTCGGAAATCTCGCAAGCTGATTGGCCGAGACGTTTCACCCACCTTCTCTCCCTGCCGAACGCCCATGCAGTGAAGGAAGACCGCATTCATTGCTTTTTATCGCTCGTGTTTCTTAGTCTCGCTGCGTGGAACTTTTTGCTGTTCTCTTGTGCCATTTTGTGCGAAATAGTCTTCCCGTCGAGCCACTACGCCGCCTCCTGCAGCTTCTCCAGCTCTATCGGAAGCTGCCGTCGACGATCCTGCGCTTCTAGCACCTGACGATGAGGCGTCACCTGAGGAGCAGTAAAGCTCTCATTAACCTGTGCAGTAAATCATCTTCATCTTGAGTTACGTATCTTGTTATAAGAATAAAAGAGTTCTAAAAACATATTTATGTACTCTTTATTTACATCTACGTATGTATGTACACTTACACACACACACACACACACGTATCACACGAGAGAGAGAGTGAGAGAATGAACGTACGTATTATTTATGGGTGACGTCATTAGGGGTGACGCTACTTTGCGGTTTTTCACTTTTCGCGGTCGGTTCTGGAACCCATTAACCGCGATAAGTGAGGGATCACTGTAACTGGTTGGGCCACCCTTAACAGCAGCAACTGCAATCTAGCGTTTGCGATAACTGGCAATGAGTCTTTTACAGCACTGAGGAGGAATTTTGGCCCATTCATCTTTGTATAATTGTAACAAGTGTAGCACCCCAGCTATAAAATGTGTTTGGGGTGCTGGATGTAATTCTGTTAAACATTGTATGCTTCTGTATGATTTAGAATTGATGTGGATTCTCCTACATTTTGGAATAGTCTGTGAATGTGCCACTCACTCCACACTTAAATGCAGCTGCACCCAAATAGCCCGCTTGGGCACCAATCATGGAAGATTCTAGCAAGGTCCAATTTTATAAAGGGCGGGACTAGGGAGAGAGAGAGTTCAGTTGACATGAGACACTGAGGAGGTGAGATGGAAGAGCGTGCTGGAGGATTTAACAGACTTTCTTGGGTCAGTGACTGTGTTCGGGCCACTGCCGGGCCGTGAAGTGAGGGAGCTGTGTCGAGGGTGGCCACAAGGCAAGTGGTAGCTAGCTGTTGGACATTTGGCTAATTCAGAGGGGGACTGAGATGATGTTTTGAGTCTTTCTACAGCAAGTTGCTGAGTGAGTGTGAACTTCCTTTAAACCTGTGGTAATGTAAATGGTTGTGAGTCTGGAACAAAGAATTTATAAATGTGTGTAAATTTATAGCGTGCTTCGCGACTACAAGGCGGCAAGCAGTGCAGCGCTTTGAAGTTTCTGAGGGTTGGGCGCCATTCTACTGAAATGCTCAGGACTTGTTTTCTGCAGAAGAGGCTCAGCCAGCGTTCCAAATGCTTGTCGTGAGTGTGTCTCCCCCCTTCCAAGGCTATCGTGGTAGGGGTCCCTGGGAAAGCCCAGTCACCTATCACTATTGACTGAACTGCCAAAAGTGAGTACCAACAGTGGGGTTTTTTTGTTTGTGAGGAAATGCCTGAGCTCCAACTAGCGCGCCAACGTGTGGTACCACAAGCACACAGTCTGAACTGAACACCCGGGTACAGTCCTTTTCGTTTAACTTAATTAATGTGTCTTGTTTATTTGATAATTGTGTCTTCTTTATTTTATTTTATTTTATTTTATTTTGTGTGTGTGTTAAACTCTTTTGATTTGTCTAATAAATGTTAAAGTATATGTGCATCTTAAATTTGATGGTCAAATTATTGTGTAACAGGTATTCGGAGTAAACAGAGGTTACAGGTGGATGACTAAGAGTTGCATGGGAGGTTACAATTCACACAGAGTGGTCATCACAGCACTACCCAGGCCTTTTAGCTCAACTGCGGAGTTTGTAATTTAAATTTGCTACAACCTTGGGGTTGTTGTATGGCCCTCACTTGCACGCCTCCCATGCTGTATTGTTTTCACTGAGTGGTAAATAAAGCAAGGCGAGTGAGAGGGCTACAGCAGCAACAACTGCAATCAAGCATTTGTGATAATTGGCAATGAGTCTTTCACAGTGTTGTGGAGGAATTTTGGCCTACTCGTCTTTGCAGAATTGTTGTAATTCAGCCACATTGGAGGGTTTTCGAATAAGAACCGCCTTTTCAAGGTCATGCCACAGCATGTCAATTGGATTCAGGTCAGGACTTTGACTAGGCCACTCCAAAGTCTTTTTGTTTTTCTTAAAGCCATTCAGAGGTGGACTTGCTGGTGTGTTTTGAATCATTGTCCTGCTGCAGAACCCAAGTGCGCTTCAGCTTGAGGTCACGAACAGATGGCCAGACGTTCTCCTTCAGGATTTTTTGGTAGACAGCAGAATTCAGGTTCCATTTACCACAGCAAGTCTTCCAGGTCTTGAATCAGCAGAATAGCCCCAGACATCACACTATCACCACCATATTTTACTATTGGCATGATGTTCCTTTTCTGAAATGCTGTGTTACTTTTACGCCAGATGTAATGGGACACACACCTTCCAAAAAGTTCAACTTTTGTCTCGTCGGTCCACAGAATATTTTCCCAAAAGTCTTGGGGATCATCAAGATGTTTTCTGGCAAAACTGAGACGAGCCTTTATGTTCTTTTTGCTCAGTAGTAGTTTTCGTCTTGGAACTCTGCCATGCAGGCCATGCAGGCCATGCAGGCCAAGTCATGAACACTAACCTTAACTGAGACAAGTGAGGCCTGCAGTTCTTTAGATGTTGTTGTGGGGTCTTTTGTGACCTCTTGGATGAGTCGTCTCTGGACTCTTGGGGTAATTTTTGTCGGCCGGCCACTCCTGGGAAGGTTCACCACTGTTCCATGTTTTTGCCATTTGTGGATAATGGCTCTCACTGTGGTTCACTGGAGTCCCAAAGCTTTAGAAATGGCTTTATAACTTTATCCAGACTGATAGGTCTCAATTACTTTGTTTCTCATTTGTTCCTGAATTTCTTTGGATCGCAGCATGATGTCTAGCTTTTGAGGATCTTTTGGTCTACTTCACTTTGTCAGGCAGGTCTTATTTAAGTAATTTCTTGTTTGAGAACAGGTGTGGCAGTAATCAGGCCTGGGTGTGGCTAGAGAAATTGAGCTCAGCTTTCCAAAGATGTGATAAACTACAGTCAATTTGTTTTAACGGGGGGGGGGGGGGCGGGAAATCACTTTTTCACGCAGGGCCATGTAGGTTTGGATTTTTTTTACCCTTAATAATAAACACCTTCATTTAAAACCTGTATTTTGTGTTTACTTGTGTTATCTTTGTCTAATATTTAAATTTGTTTGGTGATCTGAAACATTTAAGTGTGACAAACATAGAAAAAAAATGAAAAATCGGGAAGGGGCAAGCACTTTTTCACACCACTGTATGCGTGGTGGTAGCACTTATTGTGAAGTGAGTGTGGTGACGCCGACTTCCTGCCGCGTCACCGCACTGCCCTATATAGCAGGGTGGGCTGTCATAGGCACTTCCTCTTGTGCCGAATGATCCCACTGGGTGCTTGCCATGTACTGCTTCACATGAACATCAGTAAAGCTGTGTTTGACGTTACCACTCTCTTCGCCTCATTCATCACCAGGTTTGTGGACATAACATTTGGCAACTGAGGATTAATGTATGGAGGCTTGCGTTACACCACTCCATCCCTTCCTCAAGCTCCCGGGTGAGCCGCCAGTGCCTTGGTCGCATTGGTTCGAGGCCTTCCAAACTTACATCACAGCGCTGGACCTCAGGAAGCTCAATAAGGTGAGAGCACATGCGCTACTCGTCCACAAACTGGGTATCGAAGGCCAGTGAGTCCTGCGGACGCTCGGTGCATTGGACTCATTTGAGGACGTCATGGAGCTGCTAGCTAACCATTTCACCACTCCAGACAGCATGACTGTATGGAGAATTCGCTTTCACTAGCAACACCAACGTGTAGGTGAGCCAATCCACCAATATGTCGCTGACTTGAGGCAGCTAGCTAGCAAGTGTTGTTTTGGACTGCTTGAAGATGAAATCGTGCGTGACCAACTAGCAGTGCACATGTGCAATGCTAGACTGCGAGCTAGGCTACTAATGGTGCCGAATGGCTTGACGCTAGCTAGAGCCGTCGAGCAAGCTGTCCAGTTAGAGGCCGCAGATAAGCTAGTTTTGGAGCTAAACTGGCGCCAGTCACAGAAGCCACCGGAGCCGCCCGCCACACCAAATATTGCAGACTCGGATAGCAAGGATAATTTGGATGAAGAGTTTTAGGAAACCAGTGCTGCCAGCCAAAGGTCTGCCCCGGGAATACCCCCATGCAGGGGTTGTGGGTCCACAACGCACCGCCATAAAGCGAAAGAATGCCTGGCAAGAGGAAAACGTTGTAACAGATGTGGACACTTGAATCACTATGCCAGGGTGTGCTGCTTATCTGACCCAGTGAGCCAACAGAAGAAATTGCCCCACCCGCCCTCAACAGCCATCTATACGGTGAGCCCCAGTACTAACGAGCATACGTATTGTACAGTGGAGTTGGAAGGCATGGAGGTGCCACTGTTACTCGACACGGTGGCGGTGCAGTCATTGCTGAGTTTGGCCACGGTGAAGAAGTTTTTCCCCCACCACAGGATAAGAAATAACCCAGCGCTCGTTGTATGGCTACGGAGGCAGTAGGATCTGCACTGTTGGGTCTGTGGAGTTAACTGCTCGTTACAAGTCAGCGATAATGATTGACTTCACCTTCCAAGTGGCAGCGCATGACAGTAACATCATGGGGTGTGACCTATTCTACAGACTGGATTTTGCCATTAAGGATGGTGCTGGGAACAAAGGCTTGGGTTGTGGCCGCTAAAACCCGCCGGTTCCAGCAATCAAAGAGGACGTGGTTTGGGATGAAGGATTAACTGACACTCTTGTTTTCAAGCTGGACCAGCCTCACTGAGGTTCGGCGCAGGAAAGTCTCAGTGTCGGCCCTCAGCAAGTTGTACTGGGGGTCCCGAGCGTGACGGCGGGGCACCTGCGCAAGTGAGTGACACCATGCTAGCCCCAGATACCTCCAGTGCTCGGCTGCAGTTGGGTGGGGGGTCTGCAGCTACGACGGTGACCGCTACAACATTTATAGAAGAGGACGGGGACAGACCAACGAGCATGGGGTTACCGCATGCTCAGCAGCAGCACACCAGGCCAAGCAAGGCTCCACTTAGGGTTATGGACTTGGTTTGGGTTCGGGGTGATGAACGACCATGGTGGAGATGGGCCAGACGAAAGTCAGCAAAACATCAAGTACATCTGTGGATAGTGGCGAAGTTTGGAGCGGCGTGCTTCCGGTTGTCTGACAGCTCGTCGAAGCATGCCAACCAGCTACGGCATGTCCAGGAGGACGCTCTAGGTGGCAAGGCTGGACGAAAGTCTGTGATGGAGGTGTGGGATCCGGGCTTCGTCGTCCAGAAGATCAGCCATTACTCCGAGGGCCTATTGCCTCCAGGGGTGTGCCTGCTGAGGGGCTGCCCTGGGCCCCCATGCCGGTTCCACCTTTCCCACCCAAGTGACTGTGCTGTGACAGCCTTTTTTATAGTTCTTGTATTGTAGTTTTATTATGTTTAGTTTGGGATTTTGTGTGAATGTATTAGGCCTTTTAGTGCCATAGTTTACGTTTTTTTAGAATGTGATTTGGGTTCTATATTGGGGTGGGTTTGAATTGTATGAGTGGTTTTGGACTTTGTAAAGGGGGGGTGTGGTGGCAGCACTTATTGTGAAGTGCAGTGTGGTAACGCCGACTTTCTGTCACGTCACCGCACTGCCCTATATAGCGGGCTGGGCCGCCATAGGCACTTCTTCTTTTTCCGGATGATCCCGCTGTGTGCTTTCTGTGTACTGCTTCACATTAACATCAATAAAGCTGTGTTCGACGTTACCACTCTCTTCGCCTCATTCATCACCGGATTTGTGGACATCACACTATGGTGAAGCATAATGGTGGCAGCATCATCCTTTGAAGTTGCTTTTCTTCAGCTGATCAAGGTAAAGGGAATTATGAACAGCTATAAAATACCAGTTAGTTTTACCTGAAACCTCCAGGTGCCTGGTACAAAGCTGAAGATGAAGAGGAGCTAAGTTTAAGAATGTGTAAACTTGTGCAACCAGCTTATTGTACATCTTTTATTTTGCATATTTCCCCCCTAACATATTTGTTTGTTTTTTTTTCAGTTGAATTGTACAGGTTTTAAAATTATTTATTGTGGTCTCATTTTTTCATCACAAAACCTTGTATTTTACAGTGGTGTGTGCACTGTTTATATTCTCTGTATAAAGACACTTGATGATTTGATGTAGTGTTCTATAAGGAAAATTAAATTTAATTTGTTTCTAAATATGAAGCACTTTGTAACATCCATCCATCCATCCATCTTCTACCACTTAATCCTGTTCAGGTCACGGGGGGCTGGAGCCTATCCTATCATCTTTGGGCGAGAGGCAGGGTACACCCCTGATAGATCGCCAGTCCATCGTAGAGCCAACACAGAGAGACATACAACCATTCACTCTCACATTCATACCTAAGGACAATTTAGAATTCCCAGTTAGAAGATAGTATGTACCACCTTCCATCAAACTGCTTTTGACAGGTTTGACACCCAAACCCCGCCCACACCCAGCACATGCCCCGCCCCTTCCCCACCCACACCCCATCCTTTTCCACGCACCTCGACCCGCCCCTCCCTTGCCTCCGTTTTCCACATGTATAATGATTGTGTTTTATGTATTATCATTATGAATTTAATTTTATTATTTACCTGTTTAAACTGATTCTTGTCCTGATGTAACATGTTCAAATAAATCATTCATTCATTCAAGCTGATGGATGATATTTGAGGTTTATAAGCTTTTTGATCGGGCCTCAGCCAATGAGCGGCGAGGGAGGATTTGATGGGCTGTCCAATGATGAGCTAGAGGCGTACCCCTGTGGTTAACCAATGAAACTACACCGCAGCATGTGCAAAAATTGGATCATTAAATAAAATCAGAAAATTAAACAAGGAAAAAGAGAAAACTCACCACAACTGCGGGTTAGTGGGTACATCTAATCAGCGAGACACCTGCCTACAGCTTTTGGTGCAGACCGGTCGAGGATTAAGTAGGAAAAAAGGATTGTCTGAGCTGCATCCAGACCCCTGTGGCTGACAGCACCTCCCACAATTAAGCCCACTGTCCAATTTAAAAGAAGAGGGCCCAACCACCGCTGCACGGTGGCGCAGTGGTTAGCACTGTAGCAGCACAGTTTTACCCTCGGCCGGGGGATCGCGGAGACCGTGAGATCGTGGGTTCGATCCCTGCCCCCGGCCAACAGTGATCTGTGTGGAGTTTACATGTTCTCCCCGTGTTTGCGTGGGTTTACTCCGGGATTTCTCCGGTTTCCTCCCACATGCCAAAAACATGCAGGTTAGGGAGTTAAGGGGCGCTTGCGCACGCAGCGACCGGTAGCTGGTGGTTTGTCACCAGACTGCAAAACAGATCTACCTACGGGTACAAAATAAGTATTAAAAAAAAAAAAAAAGCCATTTTGCCCAAACCAGAATGGAGACAGACCCCATGGCCTAACCAATGGGGTTCTAGAGGCAGGCTTATCTCCAACCCCAGTCAGGGGTCAACCCAAAGTATGAAAAAACAGTGCACTGGTGATTCAGAGGTCTTCGGGCAAACTTGGATAGATTGAACTGTGCAAAAAGTAAGCCTTCAAACGTGGGTTTTCGCACCTACTTCTCTCTGTTTTTCCTTAATCAAACAACCCAATAAAGACAAAAAATGTTAGAGTTTAACAGCTTTTATCTGTATGTAAAAAAAACTTATCTGTATGCTTGTGGTGATTAGAGTTTATTTTGTGCTGATACTAGGAAATTTAGCATTTCTCCTATAAAAGCATTTTATATTTTTTATTTTTGTTACATTTTTTTAAATGACAACACAGCAGCGTTCTGAGGATTGTCTGCATGAAACAATTCTGTAAAACATCCCACAACTTGTACATGATATTTACCAACAGTTAAATTATTTTTATTCAATCAAACCTTTTATCATCTGTTGTGACCTGAAAAAATAGTTTTTTCATAGCTTCTGGTGTTTTATAACTTTAAGGCTGTCATGGCCGCCAATCACTGCACCTGTGCACACACCTGCCTGTCATCTCCTGCGGCCTATTTATTCCACCAGGACCAGTGCTGGGCGCGGAGTCGTCTGATTCTCTATGCTAAATCCAGTTACGCCTGCCTCCGTGCTTCCCTGCACTCTACTGTCCAGCCATCGGCTTCCTAGCCCAGCTGAACCTTGTCTGGGCTGGTTCCACCCAGACCAATTACCAAGTAAGCCTACTCGCTTCACATCTTGTCCGATTCCCCTGTGCACAGGCGGAGATCCGCGGCAGCGGTCCTCCTTCTTCCTCCAGGCGGTGTACTCATCCTTTCACCTCCAGCTAGCCTGCCAAGCAGACACTGTCTTCCTGGCTGCAGCTTCAGTGCTACCTGAGCTACTCCAACATCTGCTGACAGTAAGCGCTGTAACATCTATCGTGCTGCATAGATTGAACTGTAAACTAACGGCCCTTGTCTCATTACAGGGTTGCCAGGTTGTACGGTGCTCTGCTGGCCCCAGCTGGAGATTACGGATCGCACTACACGACATTACACCATATACCCTGCACTCACGCATCCACTCACTCACGCTTACAATAAAAGTATGTTAATTGTATTTACTGAGTCGTGTCTCTTCTGTGGGTCACCTGAACCATGTCAGTACGACTCCGCCAAAGTGGCCTGGCAGACAGCGCACTTGCGCGCCAAATTAACCATCTAGAGTCTCGGGTAGATCAATTAGCGTACCAGCAGCAGGTGATGCTAACTCAGCTAACCCGCATCACCGACAGGTTAGATCAGTTGGTTAGCCCACAGGGTTTTCCCACAGCTCCAACTAGCTCCTCTGCTCCCGCTAGCTCCACCGCTAGTTCCACCGCTAGTTCCACTCCTAGCCCTTCCTCTCCGGGCCCCACTTTATCGGCTCACTCCCGTTCCTACTGCCGCTCGCTTTAGAGGTGTGTTGGGGGAGGCCAGGGGGTTCCTCATGCAGTGCGATATAGTTTTCCAACGGGTACCCGGGGATTTTCCCACTGACCAGAGCCGTATAAGATAAGATAAGCCTTTATTAGTCCCACAATGGGGAAATTCCAGGGTTGCAACAGCACAGGGATAGCAACACTCAGAGCAATAATCAAGACGATACAAAAAATATAAATAAGAGCAGTGGATATACATACGTACACATAAATATATAAATATATATACAAAGTACGGAGCATTGTAGCAAGATGGAATAAACAGCATAACCGTCTACTTAGTTATCCTACATAGTATGAATATGTACCCATACATATTGTCACCCTTCGTAGCGACTGATATTGTCCTAGTTGTATACTGGAGAGGACCATTTGTGTAAGTCTGTTGCGTCTTTTGCATTCAATACTATTAGGTCGTCACGTTTTTTGCTATCTCTGCGAGCAGCCCTGCTTAGGTTATACAGTCTGACAGCCGTAGGTAGTAAGGACCTGCGAAACCTCTCGGTTGCGCACCTAGGATGATGTAGTCTACTGCTAAATGAGCTCCTCAGTGCGTTCAATATGTCCTGCATAGGGTGGGACTCGGACTCCAGCAAAGATGACAGTTTAGCCACCATCCTTCTCTCTCCTATCTCCTCCACTGGGTCAAGGCATTGCCCCAGGACAGATCTAGCTTTCTTGATCAGTTTGTTCAGTCTCTTCCTATCGGCTGCTGTAATGCCGTTGCCCCGGCAGACCACTCCAAAAGTGATGGCTGATGCCACCACCGTGTCATAGAATGTCTTCAGCAGTGCCCCTTGTACACCAAAAGACCTGAGCTTCCTCAGTAGGAACAGCCTGCACTGCCCCTTCTTGTAGAGTGCGTCGGTATTGTGTGACCTGTCTAGTTTATTGTTCAGATGAACACCAAGGTACTTGTAGGATGTCACCATCTCAATGTATGTTCCCTGTATGTTTACTGGTGCTGTGAGGGGTTGTCCTTGCCTGCGGCAGTCCCCCACCAGCTCCTTAGTTTTCCTCGCGTTGATCTGGAGGCAGTTCCAATGGCACCAGTCCACGAAGTCCTGGATAAGCCCTCTGTACTCAGCTTCATCTCCGTTGGAGATGAGGCCGACGATCGCAGAGTCGTCAGAGAACTTCTGTAGATGGCAGTGTGTTGTGTAAGAAGTCCGCAGTATAAAGGGTGAACAGGAAGGGAGCCAAAACTGTTCCCTGGGGGGCCCCCGTGCTACCAATGATCGTGTCGGACATACAATCTCGGGTTCTCACAAACTGTGGCCGGTTAGTGAGGTAGTCCAGGATCCATGATGACAGGTGCTGGTCCACCCCTGCGCACAGCAGCTTGTTCTTCAGGATCATCGGTTAAATGGTGTTGAAAGCACTGGAGAAGTCAAAGAACAGGATCCTCACTGGATTCCCAGGCTTCTCCAGGTGGGACAGAGAACGGTGAAGGAGGAAGATCACTGCATCCTCTACCCCAATGCCATGCTGGTAGGTGAACTGGAGTGGATCCATCGCTGGTCCCACCAGGGGGCGGAGGTGAGCAAGGAGCAGTCTCTCCAGGGTCTTCATCATGTGAGACGTCAGGGCCACTGGTCTGTAGCTGTTCAGATCTTTGGGGTGGGAAGTCTTTGGTACAGGTACCACACAAGATGTTTTCCACAACTGTGGTACCCTCCCCAGCTTCAGGCTCAGGTTGAAGATGTGCTCCACAATCCCACACAGCTGCTCTGCACAGGACTTGAGGAGCTTCGCGCTGATGCCGTCCGGTCCTGAGGCCTTCCTTGCCTTGAGCTTCCTCAGCTCCGTCCTCACCTGGGTCTTAGTGAGGGTCAGGTTGGGGGGCTGTGTGCTGGGAGTGGGGGGGGGTGTTGGTGGAGTGGGGTGTGGACAGCAGGTCTCGATGACTGTAGAGGCAGCAGTGGTTGATGTGCAGTCGGTGGGAGGGCGGTTGGTCAAACCTATTAAAAAACAGGTTCAGATTGTTCGCCCACTCCCTGCCCCCCGTGGCCTGGGAGGAGGTATTCTGGAGCCCAGAGATGGTTTTAAGGTTTCTCCAGGCCCCGCCAATGTTGCTCTTTTGCAGCTTGTCCTCCATCTTCTTCCTGAAGCTGTCCTTGCCTTCTCAGATCTTCCTCCTCACCTCCCTCTGTACGGACTTCAACATCTCCCTGTTCCCCGACCTGAAGATCCTCTTCTTCTCTCTCAGAAGTGTTTTTATCTCAGGGTTGATCCAGGGTTTGTTGTTCGAGCAACACGTATTGTCTTGGTGGGTACGGTGTTGTCCACGCAGAAGCCGATGTAGACCGTGATGGTGTGAGTGAGGCCATCGATGTCCTCACAATGTGGATTGCAGAGCTGCTCCCAGGCAGTGATTTCAAAACAGTCCTTTAGCTCATCCATTGCCTCCTCAGACCATAACTTCACCGTGCACATGACCGGAGGTTGTCTGTGTACTAGGGGTTTGTACACCGGCAGGAGATGAACCAAGTTGTGATCCAATCTCCCGAGGGGGGGGAGTGGTGATGAGGTGTACGCCTCCTTAGTATTTGCATAAAATAAGTCCAGTGTTTTATTGTCTCTAGTGTGGCATGTGACATACTGGGTGAGCGTGGGTAGAATGGGGGACAGTGAAATATGGTTGAAATCACCTGAGATGAGGAGAAGAGCATCTGGGTGTTCTGTCTGCAGCCTGCCAGTTACTGAGTAGATGACATCACGCGCTGTCCCAGCATTCGCCATCGGATTTGCATAAATAACAATGCAGATCACGTGAGTATTCCCTCGGGAGATATGTAGGCCACATGCTAACAGCAAGCAACTCGATGTCTTTGCTACAGTGCTGTTCCTTAACCGTGATATGTCCCAGTCTGCACCAGTTGTTATTGACATACATTATCACTCCTCCACCCCTTGTCTTCCCACTGTCTGGTGTCCGGTCTGCCCATATTGCGTGGAAACCCTCCAGTTCGATGTTAGCATCTGTTGCTAGTTCTGTTAGCCACGTCTCAGTAAACAACATCAAACTACTCTCTCTGAAGACGCTCTCGTAGCGGGAGATGGCCACTAGCTCATCAGTCTTATTGAGTAGCGATCGAACATTCCCCATAATGATGGATGGGAGTACGGATCTGTACCTTATATTTGTTGCCCGCCGTCTTACTCCAGCTCGACATCCACGCCGTTTCCGTCTTATTTCTCCTGGTATGTCGAGTTTTTACGTTAGCATCGTGGGCCAGTTAAGTGCTAACAGCTGGTCTCTATTGTACTGCCTCCTGCAAGAAACAGTGGCTCCGTCCGCTGGCTCAGGAGACATTTGGGCGATCTACGTGTTTGGATGGAATAAAGGTGATGCTGGATCAGAAAGATTGGCAAGAGAGCCAGATAGTAAATAGAAATAGGCAGAAATTGATCCGCTGTTGCAAAAAGGCAGCCTACTCGTGTGGCGCCGGAAGTATTGGCTATATGATCAATTTGTTAGAGGGACGGGCTTTAGCTTGGGCATATGCGGTAATGGCTAGGGCTGATTATGCTTCTATGACATATTTACAATTCACACAGGAATTTCAGGAGGTTTTCAGTCACCCAGACTGGGAGGACGTACTCGCCTCTCGTCTATTAAATCTTCGGCAGGGGTCGAGGGCAATTGCCAACTATGCTGTGGACTTCCGGGTCATGGCTACGGAGGTCAGGTGGGAGGATGCCTCTCTGAGTAGTATATTCATTAGGAGTTTGAGCCCTAGCCTGCGGGACGAGCTGGCCCATCTGGAGAGACCCTCTACGCTGCATGAGTATATCTCCCTGGCTATTAGCATCGACAACCGTCTGAGGGAGCGGGCAGCTGAGTGCAGAACTTCCGGCCGCTCGGGTAACATGTCACTCCGCTCCCTCCAGCCCCCCCCTGCTGGCCCTCCCATCAGCTGACATCCCGGAGGACCAAGAGCCTATGGTCATGGGTGGGTCGAAACTTGCTGTTGCGGAAAGACAGCGCCGCTGAGAGTTGGGGTTGTGAGTCTATTGTGGGAGCGAGGAGTATGACCTTGATTCCTGTCCCGAGCAGCCAAAAGGGGAAGTCCATGCGTCGCAGTAGGGGGTCTCACGGACGTAACCCACAATAATCCCATCACCCGCTTTTTAATTCCTATCCGGTTTTGTTTGGGTCATAAGGAACACAACACACACGCACTCATTGACTCAGGGGCCGAGCAGAGCTCTATTTCTAGAAGCCTGGCAACCCGTCTGGGTCTCCCTATGCAGCCGTTGAAGAATCCTCTCAACCTTATAGCCCTGTCAAAAGCCTTTTTGGCCACTGTCACTCATCGGGTCACCTCAGTGCCAGTTATCATTTCAGGCAATCATCGGGAGGAGTTGGACCCGTATGTCCTGCCAGTGTTGTCCTCCCCGGTCATCCTGGGCTATCTTTGGTTGCGCTTGCATAACCCGTCAATTGACTGGCGTTCGGAGAATGTAGTTTCGTGGAGCCCTTTCTGCCCAAGTGCCTGTTTGCAGTCCGCTGCATGCTCGCCTGCCACGCCTCTGAATGTCCTTGCCTCTCCCCCTCCCAAACTGTCGAAAGTGCCACTGGAATATCATGACCTTGGGGCCATCTTCAGCAAATCCCAGGCCCTTTCCCTTCACCCCCCCCCCCCCCCACACCGGCCGTATGACTGTGCAATCAATTTTTGGGCTGGTGCTCCACTGCCATCTAGCAGACTTTACAACCTGTCTGCTCCGGAGCGCGCAGCCATGGACTCGTATATTAAGGAGTCACTTAGCTCAGGCATAATTAGTCCATCATCGTTAGCGGTGGGGGCAGGTTTTTTTTCGTGGGGAAGAAAGACGGCTCTCTCAGGCCCTGCATTGATTTCCGGGAGCTGAATAACATCACCATTAAGGATAAGTACACCCTCCCTCTTCTCAGCTCGGCATTCGGTTTGCTCCGGGGGGCTTGCTGCTTTGCCAAATTAGACCTGTGCAATGCCTATCACCTGGTGCACATACGGGAGGGGAATGAGTGGAAGACGGCCTTTAGGCCCCCTAGTGGGCATTTCGAGTACCTGGTTATGCCGTTCTGGCTGACCAATGCCCCGGCCGTTTTCCAGCACCTTATTAATGATGTTTTGAGGGATTTTCTGGGCACCTTTGTTTTTGTCTACCATGACGATATCCTCATTTTTTCTCAGTCCATGGAGGAGCATCGCATTCACGTCAGGCGGGTCTTGCAGCGGCTGCTGGAGAATAAACTCTTCGTCAAGGCAGAAAAGTGCGAGTTCCACATCTCCCAGACTTCCTTCCTTGGCTTTATCATCGCCCCAAAGGAGAATATCCCGGACCCAGCCAAGGTGAAGGCGGTGGTGGACTGGCCTACTCCCTCATCGAGGAAACAGCTCCTGCAGTTCCTGTGCTTCACAAACTTCTATCGCCACTTTGTCAAGGACTACAGTCGCATCGCCCTCCCCCTCACCAACTTGACCTCCACCAAGGTGCCGTTTCGCTGGACGGAAGAGGCGGACGCTGCGTTCTCTGAGCTGAAGGTCAGGTTCTCGTCGTCACCAATTCTGACGCAGGTTGATCCCGCTCTTCAGTGCCTGGTGGAGGTGGACGCCTCAGATTCTGGGGTGGGGGCTGTTTTGTCCCAGCGCTGTCCGGCTGACAGAAAGATCCGCCCCTGCACCTACTTCTCTCGTTGCCTGTCCCCAGCAGAGTGTAACTACGACATCGATGACAGGGAGTTGTTGGCAGTTAAACTGGTCCTGGAAGAGTGGTGGCACTGGTTGGAGGGAGCATCACAGCCGTTCATCGTCTGGACCGACCAGTACTTTCGGACCACTAAACGGCTGAACACCCGACAGGCCCGCTGGTCGCTCTTCTTTGGTCGTTTCGACTTCACCATCACCTACCGCTCGACGCCCTGTCTCGTCAGTTCGCCCCGGAGACGGCAGAGAAGGCTGAACACCCCATCCTTCCCCCAGCATGCATCGTGGGCGCCCTCGCTTGGGGTATCAGGGATAAGGTCATTAGGGCGCAGTCTGACGAGGCCGACCTGGGGAGGGGGGGGCCAGCGGGCAAGTTATTCGTCCCTGCAGCGGTCTGAGGGGAGGTCATCGAATGGAGGCATACCTCCAAGTTCGCCTGCCACTCGGGAAGGGCACGCACTGTGGCGCTCCTACAGAGGTCGTTTTGGTGGCCATCCCTCCAGAAGGATGTGGGGGAGTACATCTGCGCCTACCCTGAGTGCGTAACGGGGAAGACGTCCTCTTCACCGCCGGCCAGGCTGCTTCATCCCCTCCCCGTCCCGGGCAGGCCATGGTCCCACGTGGCGCTAGATTTCGTCACAGGTCTCCCCATGTCCAACAATTTCACCACCATCCTCACGCTGGTGGACAGGTTTTTGAAAGCTGCCCACTTCATTCCTCTGCGTGGGTTACCTTCAGCCAAGGAGACGGCCGATCTGCTGGTCCAACATGTTATTCGACTGCACGGCATCCCGCAGGACATCATTTCGGACCGAGGGCCCCAGTTCATCTCCAGGGTCTGGAAGGCATTCTGTGCCGCTTTGGGGGCTACAGCAAGTTTGTCCTCTGGTTACCACCCTCAATCCAATGGGCAATGTGAACGAGCCAACCAGGAGGTGGAAGCAGCGTTGCGGTGCGTCGCAGCTGCCAACCCGTCATCATGGAGCACACACCTTCCCTGGATCGAATACACCCATAACACGGCGGTGTCCACGGCCACCGGCATGTCCCCTTTCGAGGCATTGTTGGGGTACAATCCCCCGCTGTTTCCTGAAGAGGAGGGGGACATCGCCGTTCCATCGGTTCATGCCCACCTGAGGTGTTGTCGACGGATCTGGAGGACGGCCAGAGCGGCACTACAACAGACGGCAGAACACAACACCACAGTGGCCAACCGACGCAGGGTGCCGGGTCCGGTTTACCAGGTGGGTCAACAGGTATGGCTTTCGACCAAGCACATCAACCTGAAGGCTGAGCGGAAGAAGACTGCCCAACGGTTTATTGGTCCCTTTCCCATATGCCGGATCATTAACCCGGTGTCTGTGCGTCTAACTGCCCCCCCCCCGCAGCTGTCCTACCTTTCATGTCTCTCAGGTGAAGCCCGTCTCCTCCAGCCCGTTGTGTCCCCCTCCCAGGTCTCCACCTCCACCGAGGGTGATTGACAGCGACCCGGCGTGGTCCATCTCTTCCATCTTGGACGTCCGTCGCCGGGGGTAGGGGCTGCAGTACCTGGTGGACTGGGAGGGTTACGGGCCGGAGTGGAGGTCCTGGGTGCGTCCTTCCTTCGTGCTCGACAAGCAGCTCATCAGGGACTTCCATCGGACGTGCCCGGGTAGGTTGGAATGTCTACCGAGAGGCGTGCCGTGGTGGTGGGGGGAGTACTGTCATGGCTGCCAATCACGGCACCTGTGCATGTACCTGCCTGTCATCTCCTGCGGCCTATTTATTCCACCAGGACCAGTGCTGGGCGCGGAGTCGTCTGATTCTCTATGCTGAATCCAGTTACGCCTGCCTCCGTGCTTCCCTGCACTCTACTCTCCAGCCATCGGCTTCCTAGCCCAGCTGAACCTCGTCCGGGCTGGTTCTACCCGGACCAGCTACCAAGTAAGCCTACTCGCTTCACATCTTGTCCGATTCCCCTGTGCACAGGCGGAGATCCGCGGCGGCAGTCCTCCTTCTTCCTCCAGGCGGTGTACTCATCCTTTCACCTCCAGCTAGCCAGCCCAGCAGACACCGTCTTCCTGGCTGCAGCTTCGGCGCTACCTGAGCTACTCCAACATCTCGTAACAGTAAGCGCTGTAACATCTATCGTGCTGCATAGGTTGAACTGTAAACTAACGGCCCTTGTCTCATTACAGGGTTGCCAGGTTGTACGGTGCTCTGCTGGCCCCAGCTGGAGATTACGGATCGCACAACACGACATTACACCATATACCCTGCACTCACGCATCCACTCACTCACGTTTACAATAAAAGTACGTTAATTGTATTTACTCTGAGTCGTGTCTGTTCTGTGGGTCACCTGAACCATGTCAAAGGCAGTCTTATTTTTCAACCACTCATGATAAATTTAAACCAGAATTTGTAGAGGGTTTTGGCTGTCTGTGCATCTGCATGTTCTTTACCATCCCATATGACTTGAGCTTTTTTACAGGGTGGGTAACTGGGTGGGTGGGTGGGGGGAACATTTTAAATCATGGATGTTTTTTGATCACTACAAAATATTTTCACATCACAAACCCTCCCTCACCGCTCATTGGCTAAGGCCGATCAAAAAGTTTATAAACCTCAAATATCATCCATCAGTTTGAATGAATGAATGATTTATTTTGAACATGTTGCATCAGTACAAGAATCAATTTAAATAGATAAATGAATAAAATGAAATTCATAATGATAATACATAAAACATAATCATTATACATGTGGGAAGGGAGGGGTGGGGTGGGCGAGGGGGAGTGGGGGGATTGGGGAGGGGCTAGGTGAGGGCACGGAAGGGGGAGGGGCAGGTCGGGGTGTGGGTGGGTTTGGGCTGGGCTAGGGGTCATAAACCTGTCAAAAGCAGTTTGATGGAAGGTGGTATATATATTATCTTCTCCAGTTGATGCCAGTTAACCTAACCTGCATGTCTTTGACCTGTGGGAGGAAACCGGAGTACCCGGAGTAAACCCATGAAGACATGGGGAAAACATGCAAACTCCACACAGAAGGGTCACCGATGGTCTGGGAGTGGGATTAAACCCACAATGGCCATGGGTAGAATCGATCCCGTGACCTTCTTGCTGTGCTGCCACAGTGCTAACCACTGTTCCACCGTGCTTCCCCACTTTGTAACATTGTACCTTTAAAACTATACAATGCCAATAAAATTATCATGATGAGACTCTTCTCAACAGTTTTCCGTAAAATTCAATGACAATGTCAAACAGCCACAACAGAGGATGAAATTGTTTTATTTGTGTCATTTAACATTCTATATTCAGTTCTTTTTAACTCTTGTACAGTATGCTTTGCTAGTTTTGTACCTTATTTGTTAAACTAATTGTGCTGCTAGAAAAGTGTTCATAAATTTAAAAAGAATCAATCTAAGCAGAATTCTCAATTTATAAAGAAATTGATGTACTGTGTTTGATGAAAATGCATAAAAAAAGACACAATCTGACTGCTTTTTAAGAGATGAAAAAGATCCAGATTCTAGTGTTGGTGGGAGTTTGTTGGTGTATTTTTTGTTATCATCATGAAAAAAACAACAGCAACAACAACAACAACAACAGTGGTCTTATTGGGATTTTTAGTACTAACTGAATTAAGAGAATCTTTATATCCTTTGTATGTGCAGTCTACAGTTATTGACTTTTGCTGTAAAATGGCAGTTTGGTGGAAGGACCCAGAGACAATAATAGAGTGATCAGATGTCTTCATCATATAAGGCATCACAGCTAAACAAATACTGCTCTGGAAGTGTAAAGCAGCAACTTCACACAAACACGTGCAGGTGATTGTTCTTGCATGAGAAATCTATTGAGATATTTGCCACCTCACAAAGATAAGGTCTGAAAACACAGAAGATATGCATGCTCACACACTGACCACATACACACACAAGCATACCTCTTCTTTCGTCACCTACTCCAGCTACTGTTGTCAGTTTACAGTGACAAGTCAGTGCCCAAACAGTGATAGCAGACCCAAGAGCTTGCCTCATTTGCTAGTGTACTGGCATGAATGACATTGGAGAAAACAAAGTCACCACTGTCTCCTGACTTACAGTACTTGTTAATTATAATTAAAAAATAAGTTAGAGTTACAACTACATCAAAGATATGTGAACGTTAACACTGTTCATATACTCCAATATTTCATTCTTTTCGGGCACTCAAGGATTCAAAGATTCAAGATTCAAAGATTTTATTTGTCAATAATACTATGAGTACAGAACATACAGGAGAATTGAAATGCCATTTCTTTCTCTTCAGTGATGCGCACAATATAAAAAAAAGGAATAAGACTGTAAAAACAACAGCAGTCTATAGCCCCTTTTCCACTAGGACCTACAGTATATGGCCCTACTCACTTAGACACGGCTTTACTCAACTCAGTTTGCTTTTGTTTCCATTACAGCTGAGTACCGCCTGGGGTGGGTGGGATTTTTTTACAGCAAGGCGGCGCCGCACTCCTGTGAGGTAAAACACGTGACACAATCAAAACACAAGATGGCGGATTACGAGGTGACTACTCGATCTCTGGCTTTTTGTCAGCGTAAAGGCAAAAAAGGAGAGCCAGAGAAGGCTACAGGCAGCGAGACGAAACACTCTGGAAAAGTAATGGAGCGTTTAGGAAGCCATAGAGCCATAAAGCCGAACGTGAGGATACGAACTAGATCACATATGAAGGTAAGCTGATGATTGCTAATGCTAGTTTGCTTTAAGTCCGCCATACTACATTGTAATGTCAGCAAGTTATTGCTATTAGGTACTAAAATATGTATGCTGTGTGTGTGTTTCAGATAGCTCTCTTGTGGCAAAATTGCCGCTTCAAACCGTGGGTTTGGGCGTTCAACACAGCCTCTCACTGATGTCACCCCAGCTTCACAAACGCTCAGTGGTTACAGAACTTCAGAATGTCTGTAGAAACGTTTAGCTTCCTGTGCAACAAATGTGAAAATCACGGAGAGACTGAGACATCATGGGATGTACCTGCTCCAGCAGCACTGAGTCTGTGGTGGTGTCATGGCAAAAAGTGATCAGCTGCCAAAACTTGATTGGCAGGTGCCATATTGTAGTTATGGGGTTTTATTAGCCATAAAATATATATTTCAACACGTAAACAGTACTGAGTTAGGTATAATAAGATATATTTAACAATTATGATGCATTTTAAACCGAAACAAACTTGATCTAGGATTAAAAGCAATTAAAATAATGCAGTCACAAGGTTACATGGAGAAATACATGGATTTATACATGTAGAAACTGTATAAATATATATTCTCTGCATCAACAATGTACTATACATGTATTCATTTAGTATTGCACTGGGAATTTTGACAATAAACCTTTGTACTTTTTGCAGATCGGTCTCTGCTTTTGTTTTATGTGTGAAGGTTACCACCAAGTGACATAAATTAAATACTAAAAGATTGGAAAAGCTGTCTAAGAACAAACCAGCAGCTTTAGAAATCACTTTTGGTTTGGTGAAAGTCTGTCAACAGAATTATGAACCATAAAGCAGTTTGTGTTAAAATGTTAAATCCCATTAAGCCCTAACCCAGTCTCTTCAGCAGATGTCACTGATCAACAATCAGTAGGAAGAAATTCAGTGGAATCTGCTGTTGAAGACATTGGTTGGAGATAAAGCCTGCAGGTCTTGGCCCTCCATGGCACATGATTGGACACCGCTCCCCTAATCCATTATTAGAAAACACAAATGCTAATATGGCCCAGAATTCCTCCATATACTAGTACTATCACTAAAGTGTGCAGTGTCTTCTGCACTGGCACATCCAACAATACAGTCTTCAGTAAATAAAATAATTGTTTTTGGTTACTTTTTCTTAAAAATGAGCCATTATTTTCAACATCACTGATAAATGGTTTGGGCTGTTGACTCTTTTCCCACCAGTGTTTTAACTGACAAAATCGAAAATCATGATGCAAACAGATAAGTCACTAAATTGTTTATTACAATCAGCAGCAAAATCCAGATTATTTAGTATGTGCAAAATTCAAACTCTAAACTGTAAAAAAAAATTAGAATGGGTCACACATGCCGGTCACGCTGCCTCACTGAGAAGCAACTGGATGTGCCGCTCACGCTGGTCCCGATTCAGCAGATCTTCAGCCTCCATCTCTGTAAATCAGGGGTCACCAACGCGGTGCCCGCGGGCACCATGTCGCCCGCAGGGACCACATGAATCGCCCGCAGGCCTGTTATAAAAATAGCACAACTCGCAAGTGAGCTGCGTCTAAGATGTAATTTTTTCTGCCGCTATTTTTTTAAAATCACACTTGCATTTATATAGATTTTAAAATGACAATGTCTTAAAAATAAAAAAAGTGAAAATATGTTTATTATACGTAAAGTTAAGGTGAACTCTGACCTAGTTCAAAGGTCAGTATTGTGCGCATGACAAAACCTTCGCGCTGGAGCGTAAGCTAGCGGGCAGTGAAGATGGTGAACGCAGTGCTGTTTCCTAGCCCAAAAAAAGACAGAAAATTTATCATTTTCAAAGTGAGCGGGAGGAAGAGTTCTTTTTTACTACCGTGAAAGGAAGCTGCGTGTGTTTCATTTGCGAGGCGACGGCGAAGCGGCACTTCAACGCGTCATGAAACTGCTGCCCACTCTTTTTTTTTGTATGGGCGCAGTCGGGCATCCGGGCATTTGGCCTACTTCCGGTTAGCAACCCACATGGCAACGCCATACTAGGTGAAAACAATTCAGTGGCGACCTAGTCCCAGGCAGCTGCCGTGACCCAGTCAAGCTTGTCCAGCCCGTCGTAGTGCATTATATTCAGCTCATCACGTCCTATATCAGGTAATTGAGTGATATTGTGTTAGTTTAATTAGTTGCCACTTGATGGGTCACGTTTTGAAAATGCTAGCCGCCGACACAAGCCTCTCTGTATTGTAAATTCAAATTCAAAATTCAAACGTTTATTTCAAACTCAGGGTTCATAGCAAGAGCAAAACCAAAACAAGTAGAAAAAAGATAAACAGATAAAATAAAAGTATATACATATCAGCAGACACTCGGCGATCTTGTAACAACAATAACATACAGTAATGGGCTCAGTATAATATGGAGCGCCACCACTTCCAAATGCTGGAGTGAAGTGTGAGTGACGAGTTGACAATTGCTGATATAAGATGATTGTTACATGCCAGCAACCTTCTCATAAAACTGTAAACATTCTTACGTATCAGTTCGCCAAAAGACGGAATGTTCACAGACACAAACATCATGCTTGCACTCGACCATATCGTATTGTAAACAGAGACGGACATTTCGTCTGTGGAAATGCATGACTGATTCCGTTTTCATCCAACAATACAGACCTCTCTATGTGCAGTCAGCCTGACTAATTTAACTGTAGATTGTAGTAAATAGTGCAACAAAGGGGCAGGCCATTAATGAAAGAGGTGACAAAGGCAACCACATGGCCTTAATTGTTCAATTACTTAAGAAGACCTGTTGGGCCAACTTTGCATTTGACAACAATAGTTGAATACTTGAAACTCAGGGTCTTGAGAATATACCATATTTTCATGATTTTCAAGATCCCTGGATCATTTAATTATTTCTTTTAAGAATTACTCCTGTGCTGCCCTGATATTTAATGGATTGGTCATGTTACCCATAGGGGCCTTTCCTTAAAAACATTCAAAACATGTAAGAGGGTTAATCATGTTAATATGGGTCGAAGCAAATATGCTTACCAGGGGTGTCGATCAAGTAGCTGTACACGTCCGGCCACTGCACAGCTGGCCACCTGGTCGGGTCATTAACCCATTTTCCGGCTGGTAGCTTGTATGGGCAATCTGTCAGTCTACTTGCTGTCAGTTTCTCCTGATAGCGTAGCCTGGCTGACTCATCAAGCTTTTCTATGTAGTCACAGGCCATGACAAAAAGTCAAAACACTGCACTAGACAAGGCTTGGTAACAGGTTTGTTTTCACCTAGTTAAGATGGCGGCGATGTGTTACTAACCGGAAGTGACGTAGCCCCGACCGCACCCATACGTAGGTAGATTTGTTCTGCAGTCCGGTGACAAGCCACCAGCTGCCGGTCGCAAGCGCCCCTTAACTCCCTAACCTGCATGTTTTTGGCATGTGGGAGGAAACCCACGCAAACACAGGGAGAACATGCAAACTCCACGCAGATCACTGTTGACCGGGGGCAGGGATCGAACCCACGATCCCCGCGATCCCCCGGCCGAGGGTAAACTGTGCTGCCGCGGTGCTAACCACTGCGCCACCGTGCATATTAGCACTCTCAGTGCTTGTTTAGCTTCTTCTCATGAAAGGACAGCGCTGGTTATTACTCCAGCATGATTCTTGGCAAGAACTGTATGGATATAATTCCAGTGAAGAAGAACACACAAAAGTGTGTTTATTAAATGTAACAGATTTTGAGCAGAATTGCAGCAGATTTGTTCAGTTAAAAATGTGATAAGATTTATTTAATATGAAAGTTGATTTTTCTTAAATGTTGCATAACTTTTTCAAACATGGTTCAACATAGTTCATGAATTAAAAGGGTTTAGTTTTTTATGGTTAAAAGGGACTGGTGAAAACTGGACATTTTTTTAATGAAATGTAGAAGTGATCATCTGAACAATTGCTGAGATTAATAAAAATAAAGTGTTGAATATTGATCTTGTCTGTTACTCTTAAGTTATTGATAATTATTTATTTATGTGTGTGTGTGTGTGTGTGTGTGTGTGTGTGTGTGTATAATATACACAATTTGTTATTTTAGAGGAGTGTGTCAAGCTGGTGCCCTTCACATGACTCGATACCCATGAAGTAGCGCTTGGTTTCAAAAAGGTTGGTGACCCCTGCTGTAAATAGTGATGCAAGGTCCGATTTGGGGTGGATCGTTTTACTCTTGCCTAGACGAAAGACAGAAATGGGTGGTGGATAATTAAAGCAAGTTTAAAACATATTTGGGAAATACACTTGTCGCTAAAAGCCAGTGTTGGAATGTGACAAAAAAGTACTTTGTTGTTGTGTTTAACCACAATTTTCATGTAGCTGCGCTTCAGTAAAGTAGATTTTACAAGGGCTGGGTTACGTTTAAAATCATTACCGCCGCCAAAGGGGGAAGTTATGTGATCATCGGCGTTGGTTTGTCTGTTTTTGTTTGTCTGTTTGTTTGTTAGCAAGATAACTCAAAAAGTTATGGACGGATTTTCATGAAATTTTCACAGATTGTCAGAAATGGGGTATTCTACAGATGATTAGATTTTGGTGGTGATCCGGATCACCGTCAACAAGAAAACCGCCATTACGCAACATGCCATTTTCGTGAATAACTACTAAACCACTAATCCTATCATTGTCAATCCAATTGCTTGTCATATGTTTTCATGGTTAAGGAATCTGAAGACTGTATGGGGGGAACTGTGGCGCTAAACCGCCATTACGGAAAATGCCATTTTCCTCAATAACTACTGAACCACCAATCTTATCATTGTGAATCCAATTGCTAGTCATATGTTTTCATGGTCAAGGAATCTGAAAACGTACACACAAACACTGTATGGGGGGAACTGTGGCGCTTGGCGGAGGTCTGCGCTCTCCGAGTGCTTTTCTAGTTTTTACTGTGGCCTCAGCAATCAGAATGAGTTAATACCTTCAGTTGAATGGAATCTAGTACTTTAACTGAGGGTGTGCATCCCCGAGTATGAAATCGCTCAGTCAAATTATGTAATTTTTATCAATAAAAGTTTAGCCACCGCTCTGTCACCGCTGTGTCTCCCCTTGCCCTGGCTTCAAGTGTGGGCGGTGTTTTGTACTTGTATTGCTAAAATATAAAAGGATGCATTACAATGGGTCTCAAATATTTGTAATGTGTCCTGTTACTGCATGAGTTTATTGACAATAGACTATAAACTACACTATAATGGTGACTGAACAACTTCCATTCCCCAAAGTGCAAGATACACTATTATGAATATAACTCATAAAAGATCACACAAGTGATCTGACAAAAAAAAAATAAACAGTGGCTAATATTGGATGTCCCATTCATTTTCAATTATTCTGTAATTAATATTCACACAGTCAAATAAATCTCAGTTTAGTCACTTTCATATTAAGTGGAAATTGTGCTACTTTAGTTTTGGTACTTTATCTATGTCATATGTGCGCCTCTCCGAGGCGCAGAGGAAAGAGATGAGCCCAAACACTGGATGAAGTTGTGTGTTTATTTATAACAAAAAGACAAACAGTTCAAAAGTGCCCAGTCCAAAAATGTCGAATAATAAACCACCATGCAGGCCTCAGAGCGGCCCGGCTCTGGAGAGGCAAATTGCACTGCAGGTGAAACAGTTCAGCCGTAACACAGCTAGGCAAACAAGGTTGGAGTCCACGTCACACTTCAGAGCCGGACTGGCCTCTGAAGGAGAAGAAACATGTACTTGGATAGGGGAAAAGAGAAGACTTACACGGGTGTCTCGGAGCAAGGCTGAGCTCCGGGGGGTAACAGCATCAGCATCGTCTTGAGAAGAGGCTAAGCACCGGATGATTCTAGGAGCTTGAGCTTCCAGCTCGATTAGCCAGGTTGACTAACAATGCAGCAAGGAGTGAATGAACTAGCTGGCTTAAATACAGAGTGAACTTGATAATGTGAGTGGAGGCAGGTATGAGAGCTGGGCTGATTATGAGCTGCTACAGCTGAAACTGGTGAGCTGTGAGCAGCCAGCAGGAGTGTCTGGAAAGAGAGAGAGGGGCAAACAGAAACAATGAACCAAACCAGCCTAAGAGTAGACAATGGGTGGGAATACAAAACGCAAAAATAAACTGTGTCTGAGCTCCAGGATGACATTGGAGCTCAGACATATGACAATCTATACTTTAACTTATCCACTTTATTCCTGGGGGTGCCGCTGTAGGAACGATTATGGGCAGAGCTTCCGGTTTTGGCTGACCTAGTGTTAAATCAGTCAGTAAGAGTGGAGTAGCAGAGGCATTTAAAATAGCGTTTTTAAAAGGTTTTCAAATTCATTTTAATGTATAGTCCACATGCGTGTTTTGCACTCAAGTGGCAGCTAATTTCAGCATTTGTAGTTTTTGTATTTTTGAAAGTTTTTGCGTAGTTCTGATACTTGCTGCTGTTCATGGTGTGAGGCTCTTCACAGATAAGCATAGCTAAATCTGTTGCTTCAACAGCAATGAGTAGATCATGCACTGAAAACTAAAGGATTGTTCGTGTGATCGGTGGTACAAACACTGCAGGTATGTTTTCACTTGTATGAATATCACAGATCTGACATTTTATCCCAAATTTAAAACACCCAAGCATGGTGTTGTGGTTCTTTGTGGCTCTGACTAGACTCTACGTCTGCTCTGAGGTAAATTTGATTATGTCCAACATATTTTAACAAAATGCAGCCGACTTTATTGCGGTGGAAACATTGATATTTCTCAGAGCTTTTATTTGTTTACAGCATCAGCATGTTAGCAGCGGAGCTAACTAATGGAGCTACTGTCCATGGAGCTACTGGCCACTTTTTAAGGTCATCTTCTCATCCCTCCATAGTCGTGGGATGTGGTATGATTATATTACTGTTTTTGAGGTGCAAAAGGCTGTGTTCCCGCATTTTTTGATGCCGAAGTCATTGTTTTTTTAACAAGGAAAAGTGTCCCGTTTCAGTGACAACAATACGTTCTAAACCACTACCGGAAGTTGCTACCATAATTCACACAAGGCATCATGGGGCCTAGGAATATAGTGGATAAAGCAAAGGATTTGAGTACTTTTTTTGTCCACCACTACTAAAAAAAACAGCGGGGTGTGCAACTTACCAGTCATATCACATTGCTGTGTCGTGCTACATTGCAGTGTCAAAACAGATGCTGGTCGGACTCTAGAATGAAAATTCATTATTATTATTATTAACCGGAGTTAGCATTGATGGCTAACTAGCGAGCTCATTCTCTGCATACAGGAGACAATGGTGTTGTTTGTTCAAAGTGAGCTTTCCACCACTGGGATAAATAATGTAAAAGATGCATAATATCACATCACATCACATCGCTCACCATCCTCTATATCCTAATATCACGGCTTTCAACTGCCGTGGTCGGGTGCTCCCATTATTTGCTGGTCAGTGGCCACAAATGCATTTCGGGTGGCTTTGTCTAGTTTGCTCTGGATTCTTTCATCAGCCAAAGGCACAGAAAAGTCTGCTGGACCATGGTGCTGATTTCTGTGAAGCCATTCTACCGTTGTTGTTTATACTGACGCTTGCTTGCTGGCTCACGGACAAATCTTTGCAAATGGTGGCTGGAGATTCTGTTGAAGACGACACTCTCATGACGTTACATGCTGACCAATCAGTGGCCTGCAGTCTGTTGACGTCACATTTTCAGCTCAACTCAGCTCGCTTGGAACCTGAATCAGATGGGTACGAACAAGTATCTGGAAGCCGGTAACAGGTACTAATGGAAAAACCTACAAAGCACGCCGAGTCAAAGTGAGTAGGACAAACAGGTACTAGTGGAAAAGGGCTATATGTACAGTAATGCTACCTGTAGTGCAAATAGCAACAAAAGATAAAACCCGGACATCCCATAGTGCAAATAAAGATAAACGATAAAACCCAGCAATCCTATATATAGAAAAAGTAGAGCAGTAATACTCGTAGTTTTAAGCTCGATGCAGTAGTGTAGGTGCAGACAGTGACAGATTTGACCGCACATAATCAGTATTTCAATAACAGACAGCAGCAGATATGGCTTTTGTGCAAATGATTGCAGTAAGGTGCAGAGACATACAGCAGCAGATGTATTACTGTTGATGTGTCAGTCTTTCTGTGCCAACAGCTGAAGTAGTTATTGTGCAGGTGAGTGCGTTACGGTCCGAGGGGGGAAGGAAGTGGACAGAGTTCAGGGTCTTGATGGCCTGGTGAACAAAGCTGTTTAGCATTCTTGTTGAGCGGGCCTAGACTGTCATGACGCCAAGCACAGTGTACGCACTGTGTTCATGCTGTCAGTTTATTCCCATTTATTTCCCGTATTTCCTCATTCCAATGTTATTATTTGACCTTATGTTGTTGGATGTATTATGTGTTCGAGTTTGCAATTTCCGGTCTGCACTTTTATTTTGACAGTGTGCTTTGTTGGCTTCCTGTTCTAGCTCAAGTTTGCGGTATTGCACAACTGTCATTATTTTGGTTAAGTCCTCCTCACTCCTGTTACCCACATCTTCCCTTAATTGTTGTAATCCCGCCTCGCCTTATTTAAGGGGCTGTGGCACGGTTGTCCGGCGCAGCACCCTTCTTTCTACCTCAACGGCCGTACATGGGCAGGATCATAAAAATAGATCTGAGCAAAAAGTGGCTTTCGACCCTGTTCAGGAAGGCCCGTGCATGCCCGTAGAAACCAAGAAACCGGAGCACCCGGAGAAAATCAGCGCTTTTTGTTTGGCATTTCACACATTTGTAGTGTAGACTGGCATTGTTCAAGGCAGCAACGTAGAATTGGCCATGGCTGCAGAAATCTGTTGTGCAGAAAACACGAATGCGCTGTAAAGACTGGCCCTGTGACTTATTAGTCTAGGCATCGTGAGTGATGGTCTATATGACATCATAAGGTATGGCATCATAAGGCTGAGAGGGTAATTGGAGTCTCCCTCCCCTCTGTCCAAGAACTTTTTCAGAACCGTTGTAGGAGCAGGGCACTGAACATTGTCAAGGACCGTTCTCACCCTCTGCATAAACACTTTGAACTTCTTCCATCTGGTAAACGATTCCGGAGCATCAGAGGCAGAACCACCAGACTGATCAACAGCTTCCTTCCACAAGCTGTCAGGATGCTGAACAGTTGACCCGGAATCTCTCATACACACTACTGCACCTACGGACATTTTGTATATTATTTGTATATTATAGTTAGTTAGGTTTTTCCAAAGTATGTCTCAGGGATGTGTGAATGGATGGGGGGGTGGGGGTGGGGGCTGAAGCTATGTGTGAGTGTGTCTTAAATCATGCTGCTTCTATTTATATGGATGCCGAGAGAAACGCAATTTCATCTTGCCTGCACTACAGTTGTATGTACAGCAATATGACAATAAAGTTTGATTTGATTTGATTTTGATTTGATAAAGACACATTTGTCTATGTGCCGTCATATAGACATCATATCTTTATGACGGCATCGTGAATATCTTTATGACGGCATTGCAAGTCCTATGATGTCTGAGTTCATAGGACGTCCTATGATGATCAGGCAGAGATCATAGGCCGTCCTATGTTGTCCTATAAATGTGACAGTCACACAGATTTCTTGCTTTAATAGAGTGACGATGATAGTGATAGATAATCAAGTCAGTGGCGGTAATGCACCTGTAAGCTGGTTGCCAACCACCAATCAAATCTAAAAGAAGAAGAAAATATCACATCTGTAAAAGTAATAACATTTTTGTACTGTTTTCTTTCCTCTTTGTCTCTCTGAGGTCCACGGTGGTGAACCTGAGGGTCAGCAGTCAGAGCAGCTGTGAACAGGCTGGAAGCTAAATAAGAATATTACATGTTTACTGTTTATACCAGAAACTGCTACTGTATTTCAATAAATTAATGTTTGGAAAAACTTTGGTTTTTGCAAGATTATTTAAGAAACTCTCAATATTCATTACATAAGTGTGAAACATTCCAAACCGTTCTGATTTAATATTCATAATTATGCTTTTACTTTTGGAAATTTTGATATGTTTGCCTGCTATTGCACGGCATCGTGTAACTATACGTGCATTCAATTAATAAAATCTTTTACTCCAGCATTTTCTTTGTGCTCCTAATTTTATTCTTGTGCTTCTGTATTTTTATGCCTTGGCACAAAGGCAGCGTAGGCATACGGTAATCACTCCATGTGTCTGTCTGTCTGATACCAGCTTTTCAGGTCACCCACTCAAAATCAACTGAAACTAAAGGCTTGTATGATTGTATCACCATATTTTCTTGACTTTTAATTTCCCACTGTTGTGATCCGAGCGCTGAACTCATCCGTGCTCGGGTTACTCAGTATTTTCCCTTTTTCTCCCAGATTATTTTGGTTTGCTTATTATTGTTCTCCCAGGGCTTTTATTGTGACAGCGTCACGGCCGAACTTCCGGCTGTCAAAGCTGAGCCGGCGCTGTCACAGCTGATCTTGATTTCGGTAATTACGTTCCCCCTTTCCTGTTTGGTTCTGTTTCTTTTGTTATCAGTATTTAAGGAAGCAGCTGAGGCTCACTCCTCACTGCGACCTACATCTGTGCACCAGGACTGGAGTCCCTACCCCCGGCTCCAGTCTTCCTTCTATGTTTGAGCCGTCTTTGCTCTAGCACTTGTAAGTGTGTATTCTATAGCGTCAGGCTCCATCCTCGCTACATTTGATGTCAGTGTTCATTATTTTGTGTCCTAGTTTAATGTATGTGTTTTGCCCCACGTGGCTCTTTACTTTGTTCTTTTGTCCTTTCTTTAATAAAACAAGCAAACTCTCTGTTGGCATCTGGCGCCTCATTAATGCCCTGAAAGGGGCATACATGACACCCACAATTTCCAGATAAGGCTTTGTTTTTAAGAAAAACACAAATTTAACTCACCTTTACCATCAATGCAGCTGCGAAAAAAAGGTATTGTAATAACTATGCCCGCCCACTGGAAGTGGCAGTGTGACTTTTTTTTACAGCCCCCATGCTACCATGCCACAGGCACTGAGGCATCAGCACCTTGGTGCTTTCATTTATATGGGTGACATTTGTTGGATTTATTGACTATATGAGACTTTCCCCCAATCCTAACACAAGTAGGGATGCCATACCATACCTGTGTGTATTTCTTTTGGTAATCATAGTAGTTCTTATACAAATCCTCTAAGGATTAACAAAACCACTGAGAGATTACCAGAATCACAAGCACAGCTGTAATCCAGCATATTGCCATACTACCTCTATACCCCAAACCAACACAGGTCCTAGTTTATCCCAGTTCCTTATTTGAGTCGCATTCCCAGTCCCCAATCCCAGATTATTCATCTTGTACCAGTTAGTATCCTGACCTAATAAAAGGACCTTGTCATATTGAACTGGGATTCAGGAGTTAAATCTTCATGATAGGATAACACATAAGGCAAGTTAGTTGTCTCTTTAACTTTCAATAAAACCTGATAAATTAATCAGGTAATAAAATAAAGATAATAAAAATAAAATTAAGCAGTGTAAATTAGCAGTTTTGACAATAACCAGCATATTCAGAATTGCAATAATTGACATACATAACATATAGTTTCTTCACATATTATTATAATAATATCATCACAATAATAAGTGCAGCAAGTAGTTTCAGGTCTGGAATGGAAAGAACTAACAAAATTTTTCACACTTTCTGTGATCATGCAGTTCCATTAAAGTCATGATGGAGTTTGGTTCCTCGTGGTGACAGTGTGCATTCGACGGCCGTTCAGTAATTACATGTGAGGAAACCAAGGCGATAACCCCCTTGCTGGTAGGTTTCTGATCAGTTATTCAGACATTTATCTTTTTTAAATTCTGATTGTCCTCTTCTTGTTTTGACTTGACACCACTGCTACTTTTGTGACATTACCAAACCTCACGCATTTTTTGTTCTTTTTCAGGAAAGGTCATACTATCAGCAATGAAGGCCCTAAAATGAAGGGAAACAAAGCAGACATCAACGTCTCAGTAAAGGAAACAGAACCGTCATCAGGCTCTTTTGTTGTCTCCTTCTGTGACTGCCCTTCCCCAAATGACTAAAGCTCAAAGCTTTTGCTGAAAATGTGTAAGAAAGGAGAGTCATTGCATAAGTAAAAATGAACCCGTATGTCACTTCCCACTTCAGGGGGGATCTCTTTCCCCATTTTTATTTATTGTAGCCATTTGTCTGCCCTCTGCTCATGGAATGAAACTTTTTATTTTTAAAGTCAAGGAGCAGCTCTAATCTGCTGCTTCGCTAATTGACTGACTGAGTTTGTCATATTGTTCTTTAATGTTTTGATGTGTCAGTCTTTAGAGTGGATATTTTTACACAAATGAATCAAGGCTGAATTTGAGAGATTTTTGGAAATGAGCATGCAAGGTAAATACCAGTTACAAGCACACATTTCCCATTACCAGATACGCTTGCATTTTTCTCAATGACAATCTTTGTATCAAGAGAAAAACCTCTCTGATCTTTCAGGAGTTTTTTTTTTTTAAATATGGTTTAAACGGGAATGCTGTGTAAGAGATCAAAAGCAGAAAACCCTGTTACTGTATTTCTTTGACATGTATTTCATCTCTCAACTTGAGATGCTGATCTCCTGAAAGATAGAGAAGTCTTCCTCGGGTAACCTGTGTACTTACCTTTTCTCTTAATTTAAATGACCCACGCTAAAAAAAGAACACCTGTCGTCTCTTAAGACATATTGGTAATCTGCCTTGTTCTTATGTTTTGTCAGGCATTGGTGAATTCTCAGCCATAATACTGTTGCAGAAATTTGTCCCAAGTATAATTAAGGTCAGAATTTTCAATATGGGAGCCAGTGCACAAACACCTTTGACAACTTGACCATGGCAAACAAACACATATGCAGACACTTTGAAAGAAAATGTGAAATTGTAAAAGCTGTAACATGACCAAATAGAAAATGTTAAACAAAACATGCTTCTTGCCTTGGTCCCTTTTCACTGTGCAAAAGTAGTATATTCTTGACTTGATGAACAAAAGAGCAGCTTATAAGAACCATTTCAGCTTGATATGTTGTGTAAACTAGTTTGTTAAATTCTGTGTAATTTGTTTCTCCATGCTCAACAGGGGTGTGAAACTGGGAAGAGCTGTGACTGTAAGAACTGGCATGTTTTTTTCTGTAGCTTTGACTTTTTGGCTGCATGTTTCAGAGAACCATATTGTCTAATTGTCTAAATTTCATTCTGGTTTGTCTGTTTTAAATGCTCATTTTGCATCTATCCACAGTATTATGAACCATACTCTGTAATTAGCAGTTTATCCTCATTACGGTTCCAATTTCTTCACCCTCCTGCGTTGCACATTTAGTTTATAGCATTTATGAAAAGATGCCTGCTTGAGCTCAAGACCACAGTGTTTTCTTGTAATGTTTTAATTCAAATAGAACCAATCCTGCATGTTTTTATGTTCTATGCATGGGTATCTCCAGTCCTACCGCACCTTGTCAAATGAAATATTGCTAACTTAGTATCAGAATTAGATATTTTGGCTGCATTGAAACCTTTTTTTTTCCAGCTTGCTTTTTATGCTTGCATCGATGACTGAGGTTCAAACACAATTTGAAGGACTGATCCCTCATTCTACAGAGAGGGTTTTTTCACTGAAAGCATAAACTGTACCAGGAAACGAACTTACAGGTTGTGGAAAGGACTGGCCAGTGGATTTAAAAGGTGTTATCCTCTGTTTACCTTTGGCCACTGTGGATCTACAATTTCTTTTTTATTAAGACTTTTGACTGAATGACACACACAAGATCACTTGTGGTATCAAGCTGCTTAACCTCTGAAATAATCATAGCACTCTGTGAAAACTAGTAGTCAATGATGGGAGCAGCACGTGTGAAGCGTCGCTTTAGTACTGTGGTGGATGGGCCAGTGGAGGAGGAGGAGGTCATGAGGCTGGCACATAGTGCTGCAGATACAGCTAGAGCAGGAGGAAGCCAAACGGGGTCGGGGACACCCACCAGCCCCTCACCGACACATGTCCTCAACGGGAAAGCTCTACATCTGCAGAGCAACACCAACAATGCTCAGAGGCAGAGTGCCATTGGAGCCACATCTGGGGGAGATGTAGGAGGAGAAGGCAGGATGAGAGCAGGAAAAATGTGCTCAGGCCCAAAGAGTGGACGAGGCAGTAGTGCAGGAGGGAGAGGGAGAGGCCATTCTTCATCAGACCAGGAGTCACTCTCTTCCCCCTCCACTACCAGCCGTCAGCGCAGCAGGCGCTCAAACCGCCGGACCCATCAGCGCTTTGTGGGCAAGGATGGACGCTGCAACGTCACCTTTGTCAACATGAGCGAGAGGGGCCAGCGGTACCTTAACGACCTCTTTACGACCTGTGTGGACATCCGCTGGCGATGGATGCTGGTCATCTTCACCCTCTCCTTCCTTCTCTCCTGGCTGCTCTTCGGATTTGCCTTCTGGCTCATTGCCTCTGCACATGGGGACCTCTCCATTCAGCTAACCCCCAGCTCAGGTTCTTCTCCAGGATCAGGAGAAGCGGGGTCTGGAGGGGTCTCTGGTAGAGAGACTATGGTTGAGGAGCCATGCTTCCTCCAGGTGAACAGCTTCATGGCGGCCTTTCTGTTCTCCTTGGAGACTCAGACATCCATCGGTTACGGATTCAGAAGCGTGACCGAAGAATGTCCCCTGGCGGTAGTGGCGGTCGTTTTGCAGTGCATTGTGGGCTGCATTATCGACGCCTTTATCATCGGGGCAGTCATGGCAAAGATTGCCAAGCCTAAGAAGCGCAATGAGACACTGGTGTTTTCTGAGACTGCTGTGGTGGCAATGAGAGATGGAAAGCTCTGCATGATGTGGAGGGTAGGAAATCTACGGAAGAGCCACCTGGTAGAGGCACATGTCAGAGCACAACTCCTGAAGGTAAGTGAGACTATAAAGGAACAGTGACCCTGAGTAGAAATGAAGACAATCAGAAATCATGACCATGTTGAAACATGCAGCAAGAAAAGACACAAAAAGAAGAGTCAGGGAAAGCTAAAAATGTGCCAAGTAATGCATTCCTACTGTGAGAGAGCAGTAGAGGAAAAGTAGCCATAAGGAGGAGGGGAGAGTGATGAGACCATCTGGCTCATATCCCATGGGCCGTAGTTAATGAGAGCTTGTTTTATTTTCCTGCAGAGGTTAGGAAGATTTACTATGGATTAACTTGCCTACAATTCTTTAACTGAGAACCATTGTCCTTCGTCATCTCATTTCCCCTTGTGTACAGTATCTACGTAGGTGGGTTAGGTGATTGTTCTTATGTATACTGATTTTTTTATATTTTTTTTTTAAGTGTTTGGCTTTGTGAGGTTTGTGTATATCTTCTGGAAGTCCTCCAAATTGTTGAGGCCTCTACATAGAGAATTAATTTTTTTCTTTATAGCATGGCTGTATCAAACTCCAAACAGAGCAGATCGGATTAAGTTTGTGAGGATCAAATTTAAATGCTAGGCTATTATCCTATAGTAATATGTAGCTGGGTGAGTGGTGAGTTCATGGCTTGGCAGACTGACTGAAGAGTAGCATGGTCCAATTCAGCTCAATGTAGTAACAAATATTAAGCTTTGAAATTGGTTTCACAACTATTAAGAAGTTTATTATATTACCTTAAAAGTGACAAATATGATTTTCAATACATTGGTGTGGTTATCCTCTACTTGATTTCTGTTTGTTTATTTTGGAAAATATTTATAGTATATACATCTCTGGAATAAAAATAAGAGGCCACTGTAAAATCTTTCCTAAATTAGCATCTCTACATGTATGGCAGCCATTCAGTTTGAGTATCTGTCGAATTCCAACACAAGGACACCCCAGTCTACTTAAGGAGGGTCTGATTAGGTGATCATCTAAGTATAGTAAGACACATGAAAGGTGTGAATAAAAATCTGAATTATTACACAAATATGGATTTTTGAGTTATTCCTAAATTAAAACTGAAGTATTGTAGTGTTTAAGAATGAACATGAACTTGTTTTCTTTGCATTATTTGATCTAAAAGCACATCAAAAAGCAACATCTTTTTTGTTGTTTTGGTCACTTGTCATTTTCTGTAAATAAATGCTCTAAATGACAATATTTTTGGCTTGGAATTTGGGTGAGTTGTTTTGAGTAGGTTACTGAATAAAACAAAATTGTTGCTTTTACTCAAACACATGTATAAATAATAAAACTGGATAAAGAGATTATTTAGTGGTCTCTTTGGTCTCTTAATTTTTTCCAGAGCTGTATTCAATATCTTCCTTCATGTATATATCAAATATTGCATCGAAAAAGGAAAGATTTCCTGTAATAAATGTTGACTTTATTCTGCTTTCTGTCCCCACTCTGCTCTCAGTCAAGGGTGACTCCCGAGGGTGAGTTCCTCCCACTTGACAATATGGACATCAACGTGGGCTTTGATACTGGCACAGACCGGATCTTTTTGGTCTCACCTGTAACAATTGTCCATGAAATCAATGATGAGTCACCTTTCTACGAGATGGACCAGAAAACTTTTGAGAATGACTCTGACCTGGAGGTGGTGGTCATACTGGAAGGCATGGTGGAGGCTACGGCGATGACCACACAGTGCCGGAGCTCCTATCTGGCTTCTGAAATTCTCTGGGGACATCGCTTTGAACCAGTGCTTTTTGAAAGGAAAGAAGGCTACCAGGTTAGAAGGGAGTGAAATATACTGTATCTTAATGTCAGGTAGATTGCTGTTACACTCTTCACTCATTCATCAAACCCAAATTACACTTATCTGCTAACCAGCTCCACTTTAAGTTGCGTCTTAAAAATGCTGAAGGCATTTACTCTTGCAGCTTTGCTTTGTGAACATTATGTAAGTCTATATGGTTGGAATCAGAATTTGACATTTTTATTTAAGTTTGAATTGGTGAAGTGTGTGTTCTGGGGAAGTAATTGGACAAGTACATTTTGACTGCAAAAAAAGCTACCAAATAAGACATCTATAGTTAGCCTGGCTGTTATTTAGCTGTGCTGCATGAATATGGGGATGACTTGGAACATTAAAGCAGTACTGTGTAACTTTCCTGTTTCTAGCAGGAATACTGAAAAGACTATAACTGGCAACACCCAGTCTACAGGATGCTTTGTTAGTTGGTGGCTAAAGTCATGCCTTGTGATTGGCAAATGGAATCAGACTGTAAAACATAGCAGTTGTAGACCTACAGTGTTCCTACCAGGAACAGGGAAATTATGCAGTGCTGTTGCAGGCAATGCAGGCTCACTCAAGCATCTGACATTCACTCTGTCAAAGGTTGATGTCACATGTGGACAAAATTTTTGGTACCCCTCTGTTAATGAAAGAATTCAATTCAACTTTATTTATATAGCGCCATTTCACAACAACAGTCATCTCATAGCACTTTCAAATGTAGGGGGGACCCCCACAGTTGCAGAAAGACCCCAGCAATCAGGCGATCCCCTGTGAGCAAGCACTTGGCGACTGTGGAGAGGAAAAACTCCCTGTTAACAGGAAGAAACCTCCAGCAGAACCAGGCTCAGGGAGGGGCAGTCATCTGCTGCAACTGGCTGGGGGGTGAGTGGACAGAGAAGATGAAAAGAACAGACATGTAGAGAGCAAACAGCATGATGGGGACTCAATCTATGGGAGAAAAAACACCCACAGTGGTCACAGAAATAACTTGAATCTGACAAAAGTGGTAATAAATAAAAAGTCAATGAAAATTAACCACTGAAAATCAGACAATGCTTTTGAATTGTGGTTCAACAGAATTATTTTAAAAAACAAACTCATGAAACAGGCCTGGACAAAAATGATGATATCCTTGACTTAATATTTTGTTGCACAACCTTTTGAGGCAATCACTGCAATCATACGATTTCTGTAACTGTCAGTGAGACTTCTGCACGTCTCAGCAGGTATTTTGGCCCACTCCTCATGAGCAAACTGCTCCAGTTGTCTCAGGTTTGAAGGGTGCCTTCTTCAGACAACATGTTTCAGCTCCTTCCACAGATGTTCAATGGGATTTAGATCAGGGCTCATAGAAGGCCACTTTAGAATAGTCCAATGTTTCACTCTTAGCCATTCTTGGATGTTTTTAGCTGTGTGTTTTGGGTCATTATCCTGTTGCAAGACCCATGACCTGCGACTGAGACCAAGCTGTCTGACACTGGGCAGCACATTTCTCTCTAGAATACCTTGATAATCTTGAGATTCCATTGTACCCTGCACAGATTCAAGACACCCTGTGCCAGATGCAGCAAAGCAGCCCCAGAACATAACAGAACCTCCTCCATGTTTCACAGTAGGAACAGTGTTCTTTTCTTGGTATGCTTCATTTTTGCGTCTGTGAACATAGAGCTGATGTGCCTTACCAAAAATTTCCAGTTTTGTCTCGTTTGTCCATAGGACATTCTCCCAGAAGCTTTGTGGCTTGTCAACATGCAGTTTGGCAAATTCCAGTCTGGCTTTTTTATGATTTGTTTTCAACAGTGGTGTCCTCCTTGGTCGTCTCCCATGAAGTCCACTTTGGCTCAAACAACAACGGATGGTGTGATCTGACACTGATGTACCTTGACCTTGGAGTTCACCATGAATGTGTTTAGAGGTTGTTCTGGGCTCTTTTGTTACCATTTGTATTAACCGTCTCCTCCTGCGGCCACGTCCAGGGAGGTTGGCTACAGTCCCGTGGATCTTAAATTTCTGAATAATATGTGCAACTGTAGTCACAGGAACATCAAGCTGCTTGGAGAAGGTCTTATAGCCTTTACCTTTAACATGCTTGTCTATAATTTTCTTTCTAATCTCCTGAGACAACTCTCTCCTTTGCTTCCTCTGGTCCATGTTTAGTGTGGTACACACCATGTCACCAAACAGCACAGTGACTACTTGTCACCTTTTAAATAGGCCGACTGACTGATTACAAATTTGTAGACACCTCTGATGTTAATTAGAGGACACATCTTGGTTGAACAAGTCCCTATGGTCACATTATTTTCAATCTTTTCTAGGGGTACCATCATTTTTGTCCAGGCCTGTTTCATGAGTTTGTTTTTTAAAGTAATTCTGTTGAACCGCAATTCAAAAGCATTGTCTGATTTTCAATAGTTAATTTTCATAGAATTTTTATTTATTACCACTTTTGTCAGATTCAAGTTATTTCTGTGACCATTGTGGGTTTTTCTTTCATTAACAGAGGGGTACCAACAATTTTGTCCACAACTGCCGATTTTGGAAACAATATTTTATAATGAAAATTTTACATAGTAGTTCGAGTAGGTTCATTCTGTCTTTTTTCAATTAGTTTTTTGGATTTCTTATTTATCTGAAATAAGAAAAAAAATTATCAGAATCAGAATCAGCTTTATTGGCCAAGTATGCACAGCACATACAAGGAATTTGACTTTGGCTAAAACTTGCTCTCGTTGTTCAGGTGTAAGATATAAATAAGATTTAAATAAGATTTCAATGACACAGAGTATGTACAGTAAATTACAGTCTGCCACGTTTCTATAAAAGGATGCAAATATATACAGGAATATGTGCAGTTATTTACTCAGACTATCCATACTTTGCAAAAATATATGAACAAATATACAGTCATACAGTAATTCAATGTGAACTCAGATTCAGTAATATAATGTGAATGGAGTAAAATGCAGTGTGAGAGTTATGTGCAATGTAAGAATGAATGAAAAGTCATGAGTACAACAACAGGTAGGACTAGGTGAATGTTAGGAGTTCATCAGAGTGATGGCTTGAGGAAAGAAACTGTTCCTGTGACGGGTGGTTTTGGCCTTCAGTGATCTGTAACGTCGACCAGAAGGTAGAAGTTCAAACAGTTTGTGGCCGGGGTGTGACGGGTCAGCAGAAATGTTTCCCGCACGTTCCCTGGTTATGGACCGATATAAGTTCTCAATGGAGGGTAGGTCAGTACCAATGATCCTCTCCGCAAACTTAATGATCCGCTGCAGTCTGGTCTTGTCCTGTTTAGTGGCAGATCCAAACCAGACAGTGATGGAAAAGCAGAGGACAGATTGGATGATGGCGGTGTAGAAGACAACCAGCAGCTCCTGAGGCAAATCAAACTTCTTGAGCTGACGCAGAAAAAACAACCTCTGCTGGGCCTTTTTCCGGACAGTGTCTATATGGGAGGACCACTTCAGGTTCCGGGAGATCGTGGTACCCAGAAACTTGAAGGAGTCCACAGTGGACACTGTGCTGTTGAGGATGGTGAGTGGGGGGAATGAAGGAGGGTGTCGCCTGAAATCCACAGTCCTCTCCACCGTTTTGGCTGGGTTAAGTTCAAGATGGTTCCGGCCGCACCAGAGGATCAGCTGCTCCACCTCTCGCCTGTATGCAGACTCATCACCATCCCGGATCAAACCGATGACTGTGGTGTCGTCCGCAAACTTCAGGAGCTTCACCGAAGGGTCCTCTGAGGTGCAGTCATTGGAGTAGAGGGAGAAGAGCAGTGGGGAAAGGACACACCCTTGGGGGGCGCCAGTACTAATTTTTTGGGAGCTGGATGTAATTCTCCCTAGCTTCACCTGTTGCCACCTGTCAGTCAGAAAGCTGGAGATCCACTGGCAGGTGAAGGGGGGCACCTTGAGCTGGAGGAGTTTCTGATGAAGGATGCTTGGGATGATGGTGTTTAACGCTGAGCTGAAGTCGACAAACAGGATCCTGGCGTACGTCCCTGGGGAGTCGAGGTGTTGCAGGATGTAATGTAGTCCCATATTCACTGCGTCGTCCACTGACCTGTTTGACCGGTAGGCAAACTGCAGTGGGTCCATCAGGAGGCCTGTGGCGACCTTCAGGTGGTTCAGCACCAATCTCTCCAAGGATTTCATGACCACAGAGGTCAAGGCAACAGGTCTGTAGTCATTTAATCCTGTAACAGAGGGTTTCTTGGGAACTGGAATGATGATGGAGCGTTTGAAGCAGGAAGGCACTTCACACAGCTCCAGTGATCTATTAAAGATCCGGGTGAAGATGGGGGCCAACTCGTCGGAGCAGACTCTCAGGCAGGACGGAGACACACCATCAGGTCCTGCAGCCTTCTTGATCTTTTGTCTCCGAAAGACCCGGCGCACCTCCTCTTCGCAGATCGTTAGTGCTGGTGGGAGGTCAGAGTGGGGGAGGGACGGAGTTCCTGGGGCTGAAGATAATCCTTTTGTGTGGATGGGAGGTGAGAACTGTAGGTTCTTTTCAAACCTACAATAAAAGCTGTTGAGGTCGTTAGCCAGCTGGAGGTTTTCCACAGGGTGGGGGGATGGTCTCCTGTAGTTGGTGATATTCTGCAGGCCTCTCCAAACAGAAGCAGAGTTGTTGGCTGAGAAGTTTTGTTGTAACTTCTCACTGTAGCTCCTCTTAGCAAGCCTGGTCTCCTTCGTCAGCATGTTTTTGGCCCGCTTATACAGAGTCCAGTCACCAGTCCTGTAGGCCTCCTTCTTGGTCTGACGTAGCTGCTTGAGTTTAGGAGATTTGTAAGTTTTTAGTTTCTGTCTATACGTCGGAATAAGATGAAGTAGACAGTGGTCAGAAAATCCCAGAGCTGCACGGGGGACAGCATGATAAGCGTACTTAAAACTGTGTAGCAGTGGTCAAGTGTATTTGAGTCCCTCATGGGGCATTTAATATGCTGTCTGTATTTAGGAAGTTCATTTGTGAGATTAGCTCTATTGAAATCACCCAGAATGATAAGCAGAGAGTCTGGATGTTTTTCCTCCACGTCTGCTATCTGGTCAGCGAGGTGCTGCAGGGCCTCCGCTGTACAAGCAACAGATGGGATATAAATTCCGACCAGAATAAACGAGGAGAACTCTCGCGGTGAATAAAGGGGTTTGCAGTTTATGAACAGTGACTCTAAGTTAGGGCTGCAAGACTTCTTTAACACTGTGACATCAGTACACCAACCTTCGTTTATGTAGAAGCAGATTCCACCACCTTTAGTCTTTCCAGAGAATTCTCGGCTGCGATCAGCGCAGAACAGTTGGAATCCGTCCAGGTGCACCGCGCTGTTCGGGATGTGTTCACTCAGCCAGGACTCCGTGAAACACAGGGCGCCAGATCTGCTAAAATCCAAGTTTTTGTGGGTCAGGAGCAGCAGCTCATCCATTTTGTTCGCCAAAGAGCGGACATTCGCCAGATGGATCGATGGAAGCGGCGTGCGATGTCCTCGTTTCCTCAGCCTGACTAGCGCACCGGCACGTTTACCACGCTGCCTTCGTTTCCGGCCGGTGCCAATGGCCACTGCTCCCAAAACTAAAATATCCTGAAGAGACTTCAAATCAGCAGAAACTGGCGGAAAAGTTGCATTTGAAGATAGTCTAAATGAAAGTAGTTCCTCCCTTGAAAAGGTGATCCGGGCGGAAGAGCAAAAGTCCAAGAAAACACACATAATTAACAAAAACATCAGAGAGCAGAAGCCAGTGGCAACCATCCGCGGCCCCATCTTGATAAGAATTTTTTTTTCTTATCATGCATAGTGTTGCTTGAACAAATATCTACTGTCATCTTATCATGTAAAGATAGTACAGCACAGAAATTCCACCACCTTTGTTAGTATGGTAGGTTTTCTACCATGAACTTGTGTCCAAAATCATTCCCTACCCTTCATCAGGTAGGCAGTTCAATAACTATGTAGTTAACTCAGTAGATTGCAGAAAAATTGTGCTGATAGACACAACCAATGTGTCAGCCAAACATTGTAATATACAATAGTGGAAATAAGTATTGAATGCATCAACATTTTTTCCATCCATCCATCCATCCATCCATCCATCCATCCATCCATCCATCCATCTTCTACCACTTTTCCGGAGGTCCGGGTCGCAGAGGCAGCAGTTCAAACAGAGAAGCCCAGACTTCCCTCTCCCCATCAACCTGCTCCAGCTCTTCAGAGAGGATACCAAGGCATTCCCAGACCAGCTGGGAGACATAGTCTCCCCAGCGAGTCCTGGGTCTGCCCCAGGGTCTCCTCCCAGAGGGACATGCCCAAAACATCTCAAGTGGGAGGCGTCCAGGAGGCATCCTGATCAGATGCCCATACCACCTCAGCTGGCTCCTTTCAATGTGGAGGAGCAGAGGTTCTACTCTGAGCCTCTCCCGGAAGACTGAGCTCCTCACCCTATCTCTGAGGGTGAGTCCAGCAATCCTACGAAGAAAGCTCATTTCAGCCGCTTGTATCCGCAGTTTCATTCTTTCGGTCATTACCCAAAGCTCGTGCCCATAGGTGAGGGTAGGAACGTAGATTGACTGGTAAATCGACAGCTTTACCTTAGAACTCAGCTCCTTCTTCACCACAACAGACCAGTACAACATTAACATCACTACAGATGCTGCTCCGATCTGTCTGTCAATCTCTCGCTCCATTCTCCCCTCACTCGTGAATAAGACCCCAAGATACTTAAACTCCTCCACTTGGGGCAGGAGCCTGTCCCCAACCCGGAGAGGACAATCCATCTTTTTCCAGCCTTTTTCACACTCAGCAGCAAACCATTCTAGTAAGAACTGTAGGTCATTGCTGGATGAAGCCAGCAGGACAACATCATCTGAAAACAACAGAGATGAGATCCTGTGGTCACCAAGCATGACACCCTCCGTTCCCTGGCTGCACCTAGAAATCCTGTCCATAAAAATTATGAACCGGATTGGTGACAAAGGGCAGCCCTGGCAGAGTCCAACTCTCACTGGGAATGAGTCCGATTGAGTGTTGGCAATACGAACCAAACTCTCACAATGGTCGTACAGAGACCGAATAGCTCGTAACAACAAGCCCGATACCCCATACTCCCGAAGCACCCCCCACAAAAAACCACGAGGGACATGGTTGAATGCCTTCTCCAAATCCACAAAACACATGTAAATTGGTTGGACAAACTCCCGTGAACCCTCGAGGATTCTTGAGAAGGTAAAGAGCTGGTCCAATGTGCCACGGCCAGGACGAAAACCACATTGCTCCTCTTGAATCCGAGGTTCGACCAACGGCTGGACTCTCCTCTCCAATACTGTCAGGAGCTGAGCCGGCTTGGTTTCCCCGGCTTGGTCCTGACCCCCCGGTGGATTTAGGTGCCACTGTGTATGTATGTTTATTATGTATTTCAGTGTGTTCCCGTATCCATAGCCACTGCTCTGGGGCCAGCAGCTGTGTGTACTGCTGACAGTCTGCCGGTGCAACCATGCCCCCTCACTTATTACCATCAGCTTTTCCCAGCCCCATTGATCATCTTTCCTGGTCCTCTCCCAGGTGCTCCTCATTACACCATAACCAGCAGTGCATGCACTTAAGCGCCTTTTGCTAGTCACGCACTGCTGGGTCTTTGTCTAACTGATCATCTGCCTGCTTGTGCGTGCATCAGTGAACTGTCAGCTCCACTGCAGCGTGTATCCACTCCGCGCAGCCCGTGGTTCTCCTGCGTTCTCCGGCTGTGGGACACCATTGTGGATACACACCTCATCTCATGCGTTCGTGGGGCGATGTCAGCCCCCGAACGTCCACTGTAAGTCTTTTGTCATACCTTTTTGTAAGTCTTTATGTTAATAAATGTGTGTTGGTGGAACCCTGCACGTAAAGCCTCATTATTTCACCCCTCGCCGTGTGCAATGGAAAAGTGCACAGGAGGGTTCATGACAAGTACCTTGGCATAGACCTTCCCAGGGAGGCTGAGGAGTGTGATCCCTCTAAAGTTGGAGTACACCCTCAGTCCCCCTTTTTGAAGAAAGGAACCACCACCCCGGTTTGCCATGCCAAAAGCACTGCCTCCGACCTCCACGCAATGTTGCAGAGGCGTGTCAACCATGACAGCCTTACAACATCCAGGGCCTTGAGGTACTCAGGGTGAATCTTGTCCACCCCCGGGGCCTGGCCACCAAAGAGATTTTTAACCACCTTGGCGACCTCAGCCCCTGTGATCAGTGAGTCGTCCCCCTCGTCCACAAGCCCTGCTTCCTCTGTGGAAGGCGTGTCAGTGGGATTGAGGAGATCCTCGAAGTATTCCTTCCACCGCCCAACGATATCCCCAGTTGAATTCAGCAGCGCCCCATCCGCACCATACACAGTGTGGACAGGGAGCTGCTTTCCCCTCCTGAGCCGCTGGACAGTTTGCCAGAATCTCTTCGAGGCCGACCGAAAGTCTTGCTCCATGGCCTCACCGAACTCCGCTTGGCCTGCTGGTACACCTCAGCTGCTTCGGGAGTCCCACAAGCCAACCAAGCTCGATAGGACTCCTCCTTCAGCTTAATGGCCCCCCTCACCACTGGTGTCCACCACTTGGTTCGGGGGTTGCCACCACAAGATGCCCCGATGACCTTGCTGCCGCAGCTCTGGGCCGCCACTTCAGCAATGGAGGTGGAGAACATGGCCCATTCCAACTCCATGTCTCCAGACTCCCTCGGAATGTGGTTGAAGTTCTTCCGGAGGTGGGAGTTGAAGACCTCCCGGACCGGGGCCTCAGCCAGACGTTTCCAGCATGCCCTCACTATACATTTGGGTCTACCAGGTCTGAATGGCATCCTTCCCTGCCATTGGATCCAACTCACCACCAGGTGGTGATCAGTTGACAGCTCTGCACCTCTCTTTACCTGAGTGTCCAAGACATACGGTCACAGATCTGATGACACAATAACAAAGGCGATCATCGACCTGCGACCTAGGGTGTCCTGGTGCCAAGTGCACATATGGACACCCTTATGCTTGAACATGGTGTTCGTTATGGACAAACTGTTGTTAGCACTCTGTGCTAACTGAACACCACTCGGATTCAGACTGGGCAGGCCATTCCTCCCAATCACCCCCTTCCAGGTTTCACTGTCGTTGCCCACATGCGCATTGAAGTCCCCCAATAGGACAATGGAGTCTCCAAGAGGAGCACTCTCCAGCACCCCAGTCAGAGACTCCAAAAAGGGTGGGTACTCGGAGCCATCATTTGGTGCATAGGCACAAATGATGGTCAGGACCCATTTCCCAACCCGAAGGCACAGGGAAACAACCCTTTTATCCACCGGGGAAAACTCCAATATAGAGGCGGCAAGGTGGGGGGATACAAGAATACCCACCTCTGCTCGTCGCCTCTCACCCGGGGCAACTCCAGAGTAGGCCAAGTTCCAGCCCTTCTCCGGGAGACTGGTTCCGGAACCTGAGCTGTGTGTTGAGGTGAGGCCGACTATATCTAGCCGATATCTCTCAAACTCATGCACCAGCTCAGGCTCCTTCCCCACCAAAAAAAAAAAATATTCCTCACTCTCTATGAAATATTTTTTTTTTTTTTTTTTTTGCTGGTCATTAACATCTGTTTGTTCTCTCCCATAGATTGAGTCCCCATCGTGCTGTTTGCTCTCTACATGTCTGTTCTTTTCTTCTTCTCTATCCCCTCACCCCCCAGCCAGTCGCAGCAGATGACTGCCCCTCCCTGAGCCTGGTTCTGCTGGAGGTTTCTTCCTGTTAAAAGGGAGTTTTTCCTCTCCACCGTCGCCAAGTGCTTGCTCACAGGGGATCGCCTGATTGCTGGGGTCTTTCTGCAACTGTGGGGGTTCCCCCCTACAGTTGATAGTGCTATGAGATGACTGTTGTTGTGAAATGGCGCTATATAAATAAAGTTGAATTGAATTGAACCAGAGAGGTAACATTCCACATCCCAAAAGCCAGTTTAGGAAGCTTGGGATCAGACTGCCAAGGTCTCCACCTTTGACCGCCACCTAATCCACATAGCACCGGACCCCCATGATCCCTCCTGCAGGTGGTGAGCCCACTGTAGGGCAGACCCATGTAACTCCTTCGAGTTGAGCCCGGCCGGGTCCCATAGGCGGAAACCCGGCCGCCAGACGCTAGCCATCGAGCCCCTCCCCCAGCCCTGGCTCCAGGGTGGGGCCCCGATAACCCCATACCGGGCGGGGTACACTGAATCCTTGTTCTAGTATTTATCATGAGAGTCTGTTGGATTGTTCTTAGTCTGGCCCTTCACCCAGGACCAGTTTGTCTTGGGTGACCCTATAAGAGGCAAATTGCCCCAGACAACATAGCTCCTGGGATCACTGGGGCACGCAAACCTCCCACCACAATAAGGTGATGATCCATGAGGGGTGACGATCCATGAGGGGGACGATCCATGAAGGGACATTTTTTCCAGTGGATATAATTCCAATGAGGCAACTCACATGAAATTTTGACCAGATGTTGGTATTAACTCAAGATTCACATATAGAAAGAAATCAAAACATTTAAGTCCATAAATAAAGTTATGGGTAATAGAGTGAAATGAAACAGAAAAAAATATATTGATTACGGTAAATGAAATTCATTTAATACTGAAGAGAGAAGCCTTTGTTTGTAATGACAGCTTCAAGACACCTTCTATATAAAAACAAAACTCTGTGCTCAGGTGGGAGTTTAACCCATTCTTCCCAACAGACTGCTTTTAAATCCTGAAGGTTCCGAGGGGCCTCTTATGAATCCTGATCTTTAGTACTTTTCACAAATTTTCAGTTGGATATAAAGATTTTATTTGTTGCAAATGAACTGAGACTTTCGTTTGTCTTGCTGCAATGTCCACTTCATCCTCATCATCCTGATGGATGGCAGCAGATTGTTTTCAAGAATAGTCTGGTACATGATTTGATTCATTGTTCCATTATCTATATGAGGTGTGCTAGTGGTGCTTCCACCTCCAAACTTCACTGTTGGAGTAGTGTTTTTGGGTGATATGTAGTGCCATTTCTCCTCCAAATAGAGTGTGTGACAGCCACAAGTTTTATTTTCATCTGCATTTTCACAGTATTTCATTGCCCTGTCCAAATATTGATTACCAAATTTTAATTAAGCTTCATTGTGCCTTTTCTTTAACCCTCAATCTACCAAATTATTTTAGTGACCAAAATGACCAAGAACGGTTGCTTATGACATGATATTCTAAAAAGGAATACTTCCTGTTAATAATTCTATTCTTGTTTCTCAGATCTGGACTGCTTCCTTTATCAATGATAGATCCTCTAAAATATTATGATATAATTAATTGTGGTTTCCAGTCATTTTTCCAACTCTTGTGAATGACTGGTTGACGGTGGAGTGATGTTCCTTCCACTTGCAGATAATGGCCCCAGTTGTGCTTACTGGAAGATTCAAAAGTTTTGAGATGTGTGCATAATGAACCATTGATGTGGTTTGCAAAAATTAGGTTGCAAAGGTCTTAGGAGAACTATTAGCCTTTACCCATCATGAGATGCTTCTTGTATGATACCTCGGTGACAAAAAACCCTTTTATAGCCACTCATGAAGTACCGACCTGGCTAATATCAATTTCCACAAATACAAATCCAATTTCCATGAAGTTGGGACGTGGTGTAAAAAATAAATAAAAACAAAATACAGTGATTTGCAAATCCTTTTCAACCTATATTCAACTGAGTACACTACAAAGACAAGATATTTAATGTTCAAATTGATAAAATTCATTGTTTGTTTGTTTTTGTTGTTTTTTTTTTCAAATAGTCATTCATTTTGAATTTGATTCCTGCAACACATTACAAAAAAAAACTGTGACAGGAGCAAGAAAAATAATAATAATAATAATAATAAGTTTATTTATAGAGCGCCTTTCACAGACAGAGTCACAAAGTGCTTAACATGGTAAAAAACAAAATAAAAACACAGGCACATAAAACAGTAAAAAAAAAAAAAAAAAAGTAGACAGTAAAAGCACATAAAAATACAATCAGCACATAGTTAAAAAGCCAGGCTAAAACGGTGGGTCTTTAGTTGCTTCTTAAAAACACCAATGGAAGGTGCAGATCTAAGTTCAAAAGGCAAGGAGTTCCACAGTCTGGGAGCAACAGCAGCAAAGGCTCTATTGCCTTTGGTTCTGAGCCTAGTACTAGGGACTACCAATAGATTCTGATGAGAAGACCTGAGAGACCTACTGGGCTGGTGTAGAGAGAGCAGGCCACTAATATAAAAAGGCGCCTCTTCATGAATGGCTTTGTAAGTAAGGACAAGAACTTTAAAATCAATTCTATAATTTACAGGAAGCCAATGCAAGGAGGCCAAAACAGGAGTGATATGACAGAATCTACTGGACCTAGTTAGTAATCTTGCAGCAGCGTTCTGGACTAACTGTAGACGGTGTAAAGAGGATTTGCTAAGACATGTAAAAAGAGCATTACAGTAGTCCAAACGTGAAGAAACAAAGGCATGAATAATGATTTCTAACTGAGTGTAGGAAACCAATGACCTAATTTTGGATATATTCCTAAGGTGGAAAAAACAACTCCGGGTCAGATATTTGACATGCTGATCAAAACTCATCGATTGATCGAAAATGACACCAAGATTTTTTAGATTAGACCGTACGTTAGAGCTTAATGAACCAATGCTATTAACCAACTTAGGAAAGAAAAAAGACTGGGAAAGTTGAGGAATGTTAAAAAAAAACTGCTTTTTGAAACATTCCACAGGTAACATAAATTGGAAACAGGTGCGTGTCATGATTGAACATAAAAGGAGTATCCCTGAAAGGTTCATTCGTTCACAAGCAAAGATAGGGCAAGGTTCACCACTTTGTGAATGACTGCATAGGTAAATAGTTCAACAGTTTAATAACAATGTTTCTCAATGTACAATTGCAAGGAATTCAGGGATTTCATCATCTACAGTCCATAATATCAAAAGATTCAGGGAATCTCAAGAAATTTCTGCACTTAAACCACAAGGCCAAAAACCAACATCGAATGCACGTGACCTTCGATCCTTCAGGTGGCACAGCATTAAAAACTGACATCATTCTCTAAAGGATTTTACCATGTGGGCTCAGGAACACTTCAGAAAACCATTGTTGGTTAACACAGTTCATTGCTACATCTACAAGTGCAAGTTAAAAGTCTACCATCCAAAGCAAAAGCCACATACAGTATCAACAACACCCAGAAACACCGCCAGTTGCTCTGGGCCCGAGTTTATCTGAGATGGAGTGATGCAAAATGGAGCAATGTGTTGTGGTCTGATGAGTCCACATTTCCACATTTTATGAAGCGCATAGTACGACGACGGAGACCCCAGTCTGTTGAGCAAATGAAGTTGTACATCAAGCAAGAATAGGAAAAAATTCCACTTACAAAGCTTCAACAATTAGTGTCCTCAGTTCCTAAATGCTTAGGGCGCCATCACACTGAGGTAGTTCTCAGTAGGTTCTGAAAAATTTGAAAGAATGGGGTAAAACTGAGTGGAAACTGAATGGATGTTGTTGACACTTATTACGATCTGAGTAAGAACCACATGGATGGGCATGGACGGGAAGGGTGCTCCAGAACTTTGAGCATGTTCAAAAATTTCTTCAGACCATCCTGTCCGGAAAAAAGAATGAGTGAGGATGTATTGCAAATGTGATTGCCACATTTCAAATGTGTTAGAAATATGTTGAGAACCACTAAAATGTGGCACGCCGTATTAGCTATTTTTTTTCCCGTTATTTACAAGTATTTTCATTAGAAAAGCATGTTTTTCATTTAGAAAAAAATATATTGAAACAAAAAAAATCAGTTTTTTATCAGATATCCTATTATAACCACTGTCCTTTTTTTCTCCACGTTAACCAATGAGAAACCTTAACGGTTGGGTTTCAATGCGATAGGTAAGTCTTATAGAGAAAAATAGTCATCAAACATTCTAACCATGCAAGTTAGGTTAATTGGAGACTCTAAAGTGGCCCTAGGTGTGAATGTGTGTGTGAATGGTGAAGGGATTGGCGCCGCATCCATCCACATGGATGCCCTGAATTTCCCTCTGGGGATCAATAAAGTATACAAAATACGAAAAAAATACAAATAACCAGCTGTCAGTAAAGGGCCATCCACACCAAGCATGATAAAGATAAAGATAACTTTAAAATTTTAGTCTTAAAAATTGTTCTAACTGAAGTAAATGACACTACAGTCCACACTACAGCCACAACCATAATGAAAGTGGCACATGATATTGTTGGGATCACTTAGAGAATGATTTTATTAACAATAAAAACACTTTCAGCCAATCACAAAACATCCGGTCATCGCTGTCACCTGTTTTGACACAGGGCTGAAATAAATGACAGGCAGGGGATGTTTATCCTGCTTGCAGTGGGATCTGAGTGCACAGTAGGTGGAGGGGGAGAAATGATCAGATGCATAAAGTTGCTCTCTCAAACAGCTTTATGCATCCAAGCTGAAATTATTATTATTATTATTGTTGTTGTTGTCCACCCATCCATCTTCTTCCGCTTAATCCTTTTCGGGTCGTGGGGGGGCTGGAGCCTATCCCAGCATCTTTGGGCGAGAGGCAGGGTACACCCTGGACAGATCGCCAGTCCATCGCAGGGCCAACACAGAGAGACAGACAATGATTCACTCTCACAGTCATACTTAAGGACAATTTAGAATCCCCAGTTTGATGCCAATTAACCTAACCTGCATGTTTTGGGCATGTGGGAGCAAACTGGAGAAATCCCGGAGTAAACCCATGCAGACACGGGGAGAACATGCAAACTCCACACAGATCACTGTTGGTTGGGGGCTGGGATCGAACCCAGGATCCCCCGGCCAAGGGTGAGTTGCTGTGCTGCCGCAGTGCTAACCACTCCGCCACCACACTGCCCTGTTGTTGTTGTTATTATTATTATTATTATTATTATTTTTATTAATTATTTGCAAGCCCATGTGATTCCCTGTGGCCTCACTTCATCCTGCCTGTGTAAGTCCAGGAGGTGAGAGAAACTCATTTGGTGGCTCTCCTCTGTACTCGTTCAATAGCATCTGTGAGCTTCCATGAGTGGAGTGACCACACAGGGGCTGCATATTCAACATGAGGCCATATCATTGTCTTATAAAGGAGCCTGAAAACTTCATTGTCTATGCATTCAAAGGTTCTTCACATGACACCTGTTATCTGGGTGGCTTTCTTCACCATTGTCTGTATATGTTTTTCAAAAGGCAGCTCTTTATCTACAGTCATTCCTAGGTCCCGTTGATGGTTTGTGAACTGGAGGGGAATACTTTTTCCCTGATCAGTCATTTCATAGGTAAATTCTGGATGGCCTGTCCCTATTTGTATCACTGTGCATTTGTCGGGATGGAAGCAGAATTGCCACTTCACAGCCCATTCCTTAAGACTCAGCAGATTCGGCTGTAGCATGTACAGTCTGTTGGTGATCTCTTGAATTTCCCCATTGTGGGACTAATAAAGGCTTATCTTATCTTATCTTATCTTATCTTATGGACATGTAGATTTTTGTGTCATCAGAAAAGAGCTTCAGGTTAGCACCAACTACTTCAGGCATATCATTAACAAATAATGTGAATAACACTGGCCCAAGGACACTGCCTTGTGGATCACCACTTGTGACTTCAGTCCACTGTGACAAAGATCTGTTTACACAAACTCTTTGTTGTTGTCCTGTGAGAAAGGAATTAATCCATTTTAACAGCTTGCCGGAGATACTGTAAGGGCATATTCACACGGCCACTGTTTGGTCCGGACTAAAGGACCAAAGTATGTATTCCGTGGATAGTTCGGTTTATTTGGCGCCGTCTGAATGCGCCCGGAGCTCTGGTGCAGCACCAAACAAGCAAACTCTGGTCCCCCTGAAAAGGGGGGGGGGGGTCTCGGTTTGCTTGCAAACGCAGTCTGGTGCGCTTTGCTTGCCGTGTGAATGCAAACGGAGTATCCAGCGGACCAAAAGGCGGACGTGCCCCTCGGTGTTTGTGTAACCACAGCAACACATGGTGAGAAGAGAAAGTGGCGTTTACTGTAAAGATGTCTTCACATCAAATGTGAACGGGCAAATTTTTTGCGCAGCACAATTACCTTATAACTCAATGTAAATACATGAAAAGACATTAATTCACTGTCTGGGTGAGATACAGACAGTCAAAGTTCCCACTCACCTGAAAAAGTTGTCCCTGTTGAAAACTTGATGTGTGTTTCCTGGCAGCACGTCCATGGTTGGAATCCGTGGATAAATAAATAAATCCAACATCTTGATTCAGCTGAAGAGCTCCTGGTTCTTCACCCTCCATTTTGGGTAGAAAATAATAAAGTCAACCGCGCAGATCCAAGAAATACTTTTACTGGAAAAAGCCGAGGAGAAAAGTTTCAAAAAATGTCTCTTGGACTTGGAGTAGTGACAAGTGAGGAGTGAGATGCAGGTTCTGATCGATATTTGGTCTGAGAACCAGATTTCCCAGCTGCTTGTTGCTACACATAAGAATACTGATGTTTTTAAAACGCTTAGTGACATGATGGCGGCATGGGGGGGTTATACAGACAGCAGAGCTTTTCATTTTTATTAGTTTGTGACTCCTGGATATAAGTATAAACTATCCAGTTGCAAAGCTTCTGCTAAAGGATAGAATGGGTTTACCTTGAATTGCAACTACCTCCAGGTCACCCTTGGGCAAGGTGTAGTACCTGTAAGTCTCCCTTGCCTTGTGGAAAGACTATTTAGTCAAAGGCTAAGGGACCATACCCTAAAGAAAAGGCGCACTTGCTGGGGTGCACTTGCTGGGGTACAGCAGATGGTGCTCGACAGCCTTGGCAGGCCATCCATCTAGGGAATTGCTCACCCGAACAACCCTCAAAGACTGCTTCAGCGGACCAGGCAGAGGAAATCTTTCTTTGATTCAAAAGCTGTGAAGGCGATGCAGCAATGCACTGTGGAGTGCGAAGGGCATGACAGAGCACACAAGACGTTACAGCCATCCACTGCAGCCGAAGAAGCCCCCAGACATAACGATTTTTTCATGCCACTGGACCCGGACTTCTGAGGCCGAGAGAGTGGGATTGTCCCTGTGCAACGACTTTTCCACTATAATACCCTTCACGCACAGGTTACGTTGTGCACTACCCATCTTCCCAAAGTCCTGCAGCAATGGGGTAATGGTGAAGCAACAGGTGGAGGTGACCACTGGCAGTTGTAGTCATGAACCTGCACATAGGCGGTTGTGGACAAGTGGTCGCTCTTCTCTCTACTCGGGGCAGCAGAGAAGTTTGGCAGCATCCATGGTGACTGAGGAGCCCTCTTCAGGGACAGCACTGCTCACCCTAGTAAGGGAATGGCCTAGAAAAGGTGGCCTAAAAATTGCCTGCCCTACATGCATCTGCCAGCTAGCCGCGGTTGGCAGATCATCCACAAATGCAGTCGAAATCATAGCAGAAAAAGAAAGCTCCTTATCAGAACACTTATGGACCAAGAGAACACCACAAGACCCCAGAGGAGAACAGCATTAGTTGCCAAGGAGCTGGCACACTACAACATCGACATCACAGTCTTAAGTGAGACTAGGCTTGCAGAAGAAGGCTCTCTCACTGAATTTACCAGCGGCTATACCTTCTTCTGGAAAGGGAAGGCACAGGCAGAGGACAGGATTCACGGAGTTGGCCTTGCTGTCAAGACATGTCTGATGAAACAGCGCCCAGACTTACCCATTGGAATCAATGAAAGGCTTATGAAACTGCGCATACCCCTCAGCCGCAAGCGCCACGCAACTATCATCAGCCCATATGCCCCGACCCTAACGAGCTCAGAGGAAACAATTGAACAATTCTATGCCGACCTCAGTTTCGCCCTGGTTGTTGTCCCCGCTAGTGACAAGCTCATACTGCTCGGAGACTTCAATGCCCGAACAGGTCGCGACCACAGTAGGTGGGAGGGGATACTTGGCAGACACGGCATTGGCAAGATGAACAGTAATGGCCTTCTGTTGTTGAGCAAGTGTGCAGAATATGACCTTGTCATCACAAACACGGTATTCAGAATGTCAGACAAATACAAGACTACTTAGATGCATCCCAGATCCAGACAATGGCACCTGATAGATTATGTTATTGTCCATCAGCGAGCTATCCAGGATGTTCTTGTCACCAGGGCCATGCGTGGAGCAGAATGCTGGACAGATCACAAACTTGTTCACTCTACCCTGAAACTGCACATTGCTCCACGCTATCCAAAGCACCCAAAGCACCGCTCTACCTTCAACACAGCCAAACTCCTGCAGCCTTTCCAACTGCGTAAGTTCCAGGACAGACTGGACGAGAAGCTGTCTGCTGTGGGACCACTGACTGGAGACCCAACCCAGAAGTGGAACCAGTTCAGAGAAGTGGTGACAGAGACAGCGAAGTCAGTGCTTGGCCCCAAGCACCGGACCAATCAGGAGATGGGTTTGATGAGAACGACAGTGCCATTGAAGACCTACTTACCAAGAAAAACAAGGCATTCATGGAGTGGCAAAACGACCCAGGTTCCATCCCCAAGAGGGAGAGGTTCAAATCTTACCAGGGTCTAGCCCAAAGGGAGATTCACAGGAGGCATGATAAGTGGTGAGAGAAGAAAACTGAGGAGGTTCAAAGCTTCACTGACTCCAACAACTCAAAGCAGTTTTTCAACTCCATCAAGTCGGTCTTCGGCCTTTGAAATCTGGTTCTGCCCCCTTGCTGTCAGCAGACGGACCCACCCTCATCAAGGACAAGGCTGCCATCAACACCTGATGGAAAGAACACTTCAGCCAACTTCTGAACTGCCCTTCTTCAGTTGCTCAATCTGCACTGGACCAGATCCCTCAACAGCCGGCCATCCAAGAACTCAACAACCCCCCTTCCCTGATCGAAGTCAGGAAGGCTATCAAACAGATGAGCTGTGGCAAAGCATCTGGCAAGGATAGCATTCCCACAGAAGTGTGCAAGGCACTTAGCGAAGAGGCTCTACAGGCATTCCATACTGTCCTTACCAGTATCCGGGAAGAGGAGGTAATGCCAGCAGACCTGCGTGATGCAATGCTTGTCGCTGTGTAGAAAAACAAAGGCTTCAGAGCAGACTGTGGGAATTACAGAGGCATATCCCTCCTCTCCATTGCCGGAAAAATCCTTGCCCACGTCATCCTGAACAGGCTGATCTTGACAGTCTCAGAAAAGAACCTTCCTGAGTCCCAGTGTGGGTTCTGCCCTGATCGCAGCACTGTTGACATGGTCTTTGCAGTGAGACAGATTCAGGAGAAATGCTTGGAACTGAACATGAACCTCTACGCAGTCTTCATTGATCTGACGAAGGCATTCAACACTGTCAACAGAGACGCACTATGGATTGCTCTGGGAAAACTCGGCTGCCCAGTGAAGCTCACTATGCTTATCCAGCTGTTTCACAACAACATGACAGGAGAAGTTCTGTCAGACGGTGAACCATCTAAGAAATTCAACATTTCCATTGGTGTGAAACAGAGCTGCATCCTCGCACCTGTATTGTTCAACCTCTTCTTCACGCAAGTGCTGTTGTGAGCTGTCAGAGACCTCGACCTGGTTATCTACATCAGATACCATCTGGACGGATCATTGTTTGACCTGAGGTGCTTTATGGCAAAGACCAAGACACTGGAGAGGCTCGTAACAGAAGCTCTGTTTGCTGACGACTGTGCTTTGATGGCCCACAAGGAGAACCACCTACAGTTAATTGTCGATAAGTTCTCCGAAGCATCGAAGATGTTCGGCCTGACAATCAGCCTCAGCAAGACAGAAGTCCTCTTCCAGCCCGCACCACGCAGTGTCCCCCAACAGCCAAGCATCACCATAGATGGCAAATTGCTGAAGAATGTTGATAACTTTAAGTACATGGGCAGCACCATCTCATACAATGGATCCCTGGACAGCGAAATATCAGCAAGGATCCAGAAAGCAAGCCAGGCATTTGGCAGACTCCGCTTCAAAGTCTTGCAGCACAAAGACATCCGTTTCTCCACCAAGCTCCAAGGTGTATAGTGCTGTGGTCCTATCATCACTGCTGTATGGCTGCAAGACATGGACCCTGTACCGCAGATACATCAAACAGCTGGAACAGTTTCACACATGCTCTCTGCAGTCAATCATGCGGATACGTTGGCAGGACCGCATTACCAACCAAGAGGTCCTTGACCGAGCAGGCCTTACAAGCATCAAAGCCAAGATCCTCCAGGCCCAGCTTCAATGGTCTGGTCACGTCATCCACATGGATGAGTCCCAAATCCCCAGACAGCTCTTCTACAGAGAACTGGCACAGGGCAGTCACAACCAGGGTTGCCCAAAGAAGCGGTTCAAGGACAACCTCAAGGCAAACCTCAAGTGGGCAGACCTCCAGCCGTGAGAACTTGAGGCCACTGCAGCTGACAGAACTGCTTGACATGCTGCGATAAGGAGGTCCGTAATAGCATTTGAAGACGACTGCCGCCAACAACTGCCGCCAACGCCTTGCAGCGGCACGTGATTGGCGACACAGAACGTCTTCTACCGTTCTGACAGCTGGTGTTCCATGCCCGACCTGCAACCGACTGTGCGCTTCAGATTTCGTCCTCCAAAGCCACATGTGTGTCCACAGATGACTGCACAACATGTCATTCTCGGCTCCCGAGAGACTACCAAGAAGAAGTTTGTGGCGCATAAACACCTTACTGAAGGGAGCAGTGTTATGCTGAGAATTGCTCACTTGCCGAGAATTGCATCCCATCATCAAATAAGCATAATTTACAAGAGGTAATAACAATTTTTCGTCTAAAAATGTATAATGGGTACATCTAAAAATGCACAAATGGTTACAAGCCTGACTGTAGTGTTATATTTTATAGTTTTGGTGCATGGGATGCAATTCTTGGCAAGCGAGCAATTCTTGGCATAACACTGGTCCTGGCCAGTCGATGAGCAAGATTTCTCTTCTTCACCAAGATTTTTTCTTCCTGGTCAGTGGTGGCTTTGGTACAGCGCCACAAACGAGCAGCTGTTGAAACTGCATCACGTTGTCCAAGCACTTTTGCCCACTTGAGTGAAGTGCTGTGTGAATGCAAACCGAACCAAACGAAGGTGTGAAAATTCTTGCCATTCCCCACCGAGTCTAACCGAGACTCCCGGACTATCTTGGTGTGAATACAGCCTAACACTACTTTTTGTAGAAGATGTCTAATGGGTACTGAATCAAAAGCCTTTTTAATGTCAAGATAGATAGCATCCACTGGTATGCCAAGGTCTAACCATTCTGTACATTGCTCAAAGCATTCAACCATCTGTGTAACTGTGGAGCACCCTGGCAGGAAACCATGCTGATGCTTGGAGAACAAATTATTTGTCTTCATATGTTTGACTATTTCATCACAAATAATACCTTCCAATATTTTGCAGACTACTAATGTGAGGCAAATTGGTCTGTAACTGCCAAGAAGATGTTTGGCCCCTGTTGGAAAAATCTCTTCAACAAACAGGCAGGATCAAAGTTTCAGCAAATTTAATATGCACTGATCAGCAGAAAACAATACAGAGTACAGCTTTCACAGACTGCCACAGTGCATTGGCTTAACTAACAGAGTGATTCTGGCTATATATATCCAAGGGGCCGTCGGGGTGAGGTCACTTCTTGATAGTTCATTCATGACTCAATTGATAAAGTTTGCTGAGCCTCTTGATTATTTCATTCATGACTCAGATAGTATCTGCTGACTACATGCAAGAAGCCAGTTGACATTAGTGATATTGCTGGACTCAGTCACAGTGATAGAACTGAACATCCACAGTTGATAACCTAACAGTTACATCAGCATCCTTCAATCTGTTTTTTCCACTACTCAACAACTCCAAATATAGTAACAGATTCTTGAGTCAGTATACACATTAAGATATACAGTATATATATATATATATATACAGTGGGGCAAAAAAGTATTTAGTCAGCCACCAATTGTGCAAGTTCTCCCACTTAAAAGATGAGAGAGGTCTCCAATTTTCATCATAGGTATACCTCAACTATGAGAGACAAAATGAGAAAAAAAAAATCCAGAAAATCACATTGAAGGATTTTTAATGAATTAATTGGTAAATTCCTCAGTAAAATAAGTATTTGGTCACCTACAAACAAGCAAGATTTCTGGCTCTGACAGACCTGTAACTTCTTCTTTAAGAGGCTCCTCTGTCCTCCACTCATTACCTGTATTAATGGCACCTGTTTGACCTTGTTATCAGTATAAAAGACACCTGTCCACAACCTCAAACAGTCAGACTCCAAACTCCACTATGGCCAAGACCAAAGAGCTGTCAAAGGACACCAGAAACAAAATTGTAGACCTGCACCAGGCTGGGAAGACTGAATCTGCAATAGGTAAGCAGCTTGGTGTGAAGAAATCAACTGTGGGAGCAATTATTAGAAAATGGAAGACATACAAGACCACTGATAATCTCCCTCGATCTGGGACTTCACGCAAGATCTCAACCCGTGGGGTCAAAATTATCACGAGAACGGTGAGCAAAAATCCCAGAACCACATGGGGGGACCTAGTGAATGACTTGCAGAGAGCTGGGACCAAAGTAACAAAGGCTACATCAGAAACACACTACGCCGCCAGGGACTCAAATCCTGCAGTGCCAGATGTGTCCCCCTGCTTAAGCAAGTACATGTCCAGGCCCCGTCTGAAGTTTGCTAGAGAGCATTTGGATGATCCAGAAGAGGATTGGGAGAATGTCATATGGTCAGATGAAACCAAAATAGAACCTTTTGGTAAAAACTCAACTTGTCGTGTTTGGAGGAGAAAGAACACCATACCTACTGTGAAGCATGGGGGTGGAAACATCATACTTTGGGGTTGTTTTTCTGCAAAGGGACCAGGACGACTGATCCATGTAAAGGAAAGAATGAATGGGGCCATGTATCGTGAGATTTTGAGTGAAAACCTCCTTCCATCAGCAAGGGCATTGAAGATGAAACGTGACTGGGTCTTTCAGCATGACAGTGATCCCAAACACACCGCCCAGGCAACGAAGGAGTGGCTCCGTAAGAAACATTTCAAGGTCCTGGAGTGGCCTAGCCAGTCTCCAGATCTCAACCCCATAGAAAATCTTTGGAGGGAGTTGAAAGTCTGTGTTGCCCAGCGACAGCCCCAAAACATCACTGCTCTAGAGGAGATCTGCATGGAGGAATGGGCCAAAATACCAGCAACAGTGTGTGAAAACCTTGTGAAAACTTAGAGAAAATGTTTGACCTCTGTCACTGCCAACAAAGGGTATATAACAAAGTATTGGGATGAACTTTTGTTATTGACCAAATACGTATTTTACCGAGGAATTTACCAATTAATTCATTAAAAATCCTTCAATGTGATTTTCTGGATTTTTTTTTCTTATTTTGTCTCTCATAGTTGAGGTATACCTATGATGAAAATTGGAGACCTCTCTCATCTTTTAAGTGGGAGAACTTGCACAATTGGTGGCTGACTAAATACTTTTTTTTACCCCACTGTGTATATACAGTATATATATATATATATATATATATATATATACAGTATATAATAGCATAGAATTTTTCCATCATTTCCCCCTTTGATGCCCAAAAGGCATATAAGAAAAATGATAAGTTATGACATCTAGAACCCCATCTGGCAGCTATGCTAAGCCCCAGTGCATTTTACGTGCAACAGACCCTAACTAGCTAGTGATGGGGAAAGTCCGCCATCGGCCCTGCTGCCCGAGGCACCATCTAACAATTAGTCCTTCAGGAGGAAAATAGAACAGTAATAAACAAACCAAAAAATGGAAAATAATAATAATAAACATGCATGATAAAAACAAAGGTAATATTAAAATCAAAATGATAATAATGATACATGTGTCATGAATTCCTGCATTTTTGAGGCAGGAAAGACTGAAACCCACACGCAGGAGGATGTTGTGCATATTTATTAAACAAAACGTGATAAACAGTCCAAACAAACAAATAGGTGATCATGTACAATGGGGAATTACTGGGATTACATGCCGGACACCCCTCAGCTCCAGGTGAGTACACATGGAGAAAACCCAAGGCGCTACAGACGTGACTGCCAGCGGGGGGAAGCAAAAGAGAAGACCCAAAGCACTCCAGGCATGACTGGAAGCGAGGGAAAACAAAACGGTACTCAACAAGCTGGGGACAGGGCAGTCCGTGGCGAAAATCCCAGAAAAACAAGCAGAAGGCCATACAGATGACAGTACAATAATCCGGCAACAAGCAGTGGAGAGACAGAGCTTAAATAACACAGAACCTAACCACCCGAGTGATTGCTGGTGTGCGAGAGTTGAGTGAGTGTCGGTGTGAGATGTGTGCATGTGTGTGCGTGAGAGTGGATGTGTGTTGAGTGGAGTCAGGTGTGTGTGGATGAGTGCAAGCATGTACGAGTGTGTGTGTGTGCATGAGTGAGCTGACTAGTGGATACAGACAATAATGGCATACAGCTGTCAACCACTGACAGGAGGAGGAGGCGTGGCTGTCAGCTGACAGGGGGCAGGGCAAACCCCGGAAAGCTCCCTGCCAACTGTCTGTCACAAAATGAGAGGAGAGACCAAAATATAAACAAGCAAATAACAGGCACTAATAATATGACAGGTGATAGTGCAGCTGAACCGCCAACAAAGGGCCAACCACGCATTAACACCTGCACCACTTCTGAAACTGAAAGTGTCCAAACTTTTGGCAACATCCTTCAATAAACACTCAAAGATTATTCAAACAGCAACAACCAAGCAGATGCAGACGCGAAATGGTCCTACCTCCACAATGCCATAAGCGACTCCGCCGTGGCCACATACGGGAAAAAAGTACGCAGAAACGCAGACTGGTTCAAGGCACACTGGAATGAAATGCAACCAGTCACAGAGGCCAAATGGAAACCACTGCTAGCTTATAAGCAGAACCCTTGTCCTAGCACATGTGACGCCCTGAGAGCAGCAAGGAGCAAGGCCCAGCAGATCGCCCACCGTTGTGCCGTTGTGCCAGTACTCACCGTTGTGAGTACTGGCTGAACCTGTGTGCCAACATGCAGGTAGCTACCAACTGTGGCCATGCCAAAGGGATGCACGAGGGCATCAAAACAGCCTCCGTCAAATCCAAGTCAGGCGAAGTGATCACAGACCAGAGCAAACAACTTCAGCATTGGGTTGAATACTACCTAGAGCCTTACTTGACCCAGAACATCGTGACAGACGCTGCCCTCGACGCCTTACCCAGCTTGCCAGTCATGGAGGAGCTAGATGAAATGCCCAGCCTGGAAGAGCTCAGCAAAGCCATCGACTGTCTTAGCAGTGGTACAGCTCTGGGGAGAGACGGCATTCCCCCTGAAGTCTTAAAAAGTAGTAAAGTAGCACTCCTACAGCCTCTTCACGAACTTCTCTGCCTCTGCTGGGCGCAAGGACATGTACCTCAAAATATGCGTGACGCAAACATAGTTACATTGTACAAGAACAAAGGGGATCGCAGTGACTAACAGCTATCGTGGAATTTCATTATTCAGCATTGTTGGCAAAGTCTTCGCCCTTGTCACTCTGTCCCACCTGCAGAGTCTTGCTTTGTGAGTCTATCCTGAGTCACAATGTGGCTTTAGAGCCAAAAGGTCCACAGTGGACATAATCTTCTCCCTCTGTCAGCTGCAGGAGAAGTGTCAAGAGCAGCAGCAGCCACTATTCATCACTTTTGTGGACCTGATAAAAGCCTTTGACTTAGTTAGTCGAAGCGGACTCTTTCAGCTTCTGCAGAAAATAGGCTGTCCTTCAAAACTTCTGGGGACAATCATGTCATTTCAGAAAGGCATGCAACATGTCAACAACACTGTCCTCTTTTTCTTTCTCCCTGCACTGTCCTCTTTGACGGTGCAACTTCAGACGCCTTCCCAGACAGCAGTGGAGTGAAACAGGGCTGTATCCTGGCACCAACCCTGTTTGGAATCTTCTTCTCAATGCTCCTCCATTATGCTTTTGATGATTGCCCTGAAGGTGTCTTCATTTGCACAAGATCAGACGGAAAACTTTTCAACATCGCGCGACTGCGTGCAAGAACCAGAGTGACAGAGGTCCTAATTAGAGAGCTACTCTTTGTGGATGACACAGCCTTTACATCACACAGCGAAAATAGCCACCAGCGCATGATTGACCAGCTATCCCATGCATGCAAAGAGTTTGGGCTCACCATCAGTATAAAGAAAAACCAACATCATGACACAAGACGCTCATACTGCCCCTGTCATCACCATCGACAATACTCAGCTTGCTGTGGTTAACAGCTTCATCTACTTGGGGTCCACAGTTACCAACTCCCTCTCCCTAGATGCTGAAATTAATTCCAGAATAGCCAAAGCAGTTGCTGTGATGGCGAAGCTCAACAAACAAGTGTGGAACAATGATCTGTTGAGCGAGAGGATCAAACTCTGCATCTACCAAGCCTGTCTCCTGTCAACTCTCCTGTACGGCAGTGAGACCTGGACAGCCTATGCCAGACAGGACAAAACAGCTCAATGGATTCCATCTGCACTGCCTCCGACGCCTCCTATGCATCAAATGACAAGATAGAGTCATCAACACGAAGGTACTTGAGCGCGCTGGCCTACCCAGTATGCCCACACTTCTCAACCAAAGGCATCTTCGATGGCTTGGCCATGTGCACCGCATGGAGCCAAACCACCTGCCCAGAGAAATCATGTATGGTGAACTGCGGGAAGGCGTTCGTCTGGTAGGACAACCCCTGTTGAGGTACAAAGACGTCTGCAAACGCGATCTCCGATACGCAGACATAAACACTGACCACTGGAAGGAGGTGGCCAAGGAACATGACATTTGGCGCCACTGTGTAAGAGAAGGAATGAGCAGGGCTGAAGCAAGTTGCAGGGAAAAACAGGAGAGGAGGCATATTGCAAGACACGAGCACGCAGGAGCAGAACAACATCCATCAGCCTTCATCTGCGCCAACTGCAACAAAGACTGCCACTCAAGGACTGGTCTACACAGCTACTCCAGGCACTGCGCCAATCCTTGACAAGACTCGCTTCACCATCGCCGCGTCGAGACGAGGATGCTGCTATTTTAAATAATGTTGCACATAACTTTTGATTAAAATTTATCAACACCAGTGGTTTAAACACCTTTCTCTCTCTGGTTTGCAGCTCATCAAGCATTCGTTCACTCATTCACACATTCACTCATCAGTCTACTTCAGTTCTAGTCTGTAATATGTCTGGTGTGTAATCAATTAAGCGTGAGGGCATTATTATTATCATTATTATTCTTTTGTACTAGTAAAGGTGTGATTAATTAAGAAATACTTATTACCATGTACTAGTGCATTTGTATACTCATAACTATAAACTATATCTCAGATGTGTATGTACTTTGTCTGACTATTGTCCTGTGTATAAAAACATTATCATGTTGACAGGAAAAACAAACAACAAAACAAACAAAACAAGACAAAAATTGTTAGTGTAGGTGCATTTTACCACAGGGGGGTTTATAAATAAATAAAAATATAATATAATAATAATAAATATAATATATAATAAATAAATATAAATGTATTAACATCAGTAAAAAGGGATGTGAAACTTTTCACGTGTAAGTGTGATTTATTGACAATTTATAGAGATTTAGATGAGTCTGAAGTGGTGTAAATTACAATTCAAAATCTTTAATTTGGCAGGATATTGTACTGGATTCTGATGTGGGTTTTAAGATATAATGGTGTAAATATTATAGTTTATTTCACTTACCACTTATCAGGACTTGTGGTCACTACAGGAGTATTTAAGTGCGCTATGGACACTTTGATTCTTGATCACTGCTGGATTCTGATGTGGGTTGTCAGATATAACGGTGTAAAAAATAGTTTATTTTACTTACCAGGACTTGAGATCACGACAGGAGTATTTAAGTGTGCTATGGGCACTTCGATTCCTGATCACTGCTGGATTCTGAAAGTTCACCTTGACCTTGACCTTGATGTGGGTTGTGAGATATAGTGGTGTATATATTATAGTTTATTTCACTTACCAGGAATTGTGGTCACTACAGGAGTATTTCAGTGCACTATGGACACTCCGATTCCTGATCACCTGAAATATGCCTGAAATATGCATTTTCACTTGTTTAATGATGCAGGTTGTTATGTCCACAAACCTGGCAAAAAAGATGGACAAGGATGCTGTGCTGGAACTCAAACTTTATTACATGTTGTTAAATATACAGATCATGTTAATGACTGAGCCCTGAGCTTCTATATCCCCAAGTAGGAGTGCCAGCAGAAGAGAGCCTGACATGGCCGGCTCCTTCCTTATATGTTGGTGTGATGACGGCACCAGCCGGCTGCGTCATCACACCACTCACTGTTGTTAACCCCTTCACAACATTCTCCACCCTTTACAAAACACAAAACACATTAAAACCCTCCCCAATTTGGTATACTAAAACCCCAACAAACACATTACAATAAAACAATCAACACTTTATTAAAACAAAACCTAAAATTAGGGCCTGTGGGTGGACTGCCACAAGACCCAGCATGGTTAAGCGGGGTATTCTGCCACTTTATGTTGTTAGCACTGTTGCCTTACAGCTAAAAGGTTCCTGGTTCGAATCCCCAGGCTGGCAGAGGTTGGAACCTTTCTGTATGGAGTTTGCATGTTCTCCCTGTGCTGTGTGGGTTTACTCCGGGGGCTCCGGTTTCCTCCCACAATCCAAAGACATGCATGTTAGGTTAATTGGTTGTTCTAAATTGTCCCTAGATATCTGTTTCCTATAGGCCCTTAGAATAGAGGGTTAGTATTAGTGAAAGCGCTTTGAGTGGTCTTTGTGACTAGAAAAGCGCTATATAAGTGCAGGTTAGTTAGTTAGTTAGTTAGTTAGTTCCAGCCGTGCTCCTAAGTAAACAGTCTCTTTTTTTTTAACAGTCTTTCACGGGAGTAACAATTCTGCCTGAGGGGTTTTGAGGCGGCCCCGTGGCAGCCTCCTCCCTGGAGCTTTAAAGCGGGTTCGTGGCGGCCACCTCCCTGGAGCTGTCAGACCCTCAGGGCTAATCTTCATGATGCCGGGTCCCAGTCCTACACTGCGGTAGCCAACTTCTGCAAAGCCTCACCGCCTGGAGCCGCCCCCCCAGACATGCCGTAGTTGGTTCGCATGCCGAACCGAACCATCCGTCAGCCAAAAGCACATTGTTCTCAGCTTCGCCACGACCCTCAGCGGTGCCAGTTGTTTTGCTGGCTGCGGCCCGGTCAGTCGTCGTCCTGGTCTCTCGCCAGTGCAAACCCAAACCCAGCGCCCGACTCAGACCGGCACCTTACTTGGTTTTATGCGTTGTTGTTCTCCCGGTGGCTCTGTGTGCTTTGGCTTGGGATCTCCATCGTGCTGCGGCGGTTCTGTAGTCACCGTGTTTGTTGCGGGCCCTTCACCCATTGTTTCTGTCATCAGTTGAGGCTTGTTGTGGGTACAGAAGGTGTCCGTTGCCTCTCCGGTGTCACTCGTTGAAGCGGACTCTTCACCCGTCAACTTGGTTGTAACCTCCGTAGCCTATTGAGCAAGGGCACGGGAGCCGTCCGGCTCGTCCTCTCTGCTATCTGAAGTGCTCTGTTGTGCCACGTCATGCTCTGCGTGCTCGGGCTTCCCCTCCAAGCGGCTCTCCTCCTGACAGCATGGAGTGGACGCTTTGGTGTCGGTGCCATTCATAAATACCTCATCAGCGTTGGTCTTGTTAAACCCGGGCTCCCTCTCCTCCAGCTTCGGTTCTGGCTGTGCAAGGGACGGAGTCCAGTCCGGTCTCTGTTCTTTCTCAATGTTGTCTTCACCATCCGTGCCATATCCACTCTGCGTTACGTTTTCTGTCTACACTGTGCTCTTCGGTTGCACTCATGTCCGTGAAGCTTGGGTGAACTGGGCCTGGGTCGTTGACTGTCTGCCCGCCGATTATGAGAGTAAAACCCAGTTCACCGAATAAATCCCACCCCATAACATTTCCACCTTAGCATGTCACCTGGAACCGGAATGCTGGAATCCCTTTTTTGCCGTACTGCACTGCAAATGTAACGTTCCTGCCGGTACTGGAGCTCCCATCATCCGGTAGTTCCACTGTATCAGGGTGCCGGGCGGTGAGCCTCCGAACCATGGCCTCGCTCACTATGGACTGCGTGGTGGCGGTGGCCACCATCATGGGCACACTCACGTCATTTAACTTCACTACACGCTGCAGTCCTGACCAACCTTTGGGGCCCATGATGTTGATGCTGTCTCCGTAGGGTATGGGATTAGTTAGCTTAGCTTCTCATTGACGACGGCGAGTTTTCGCTCGCTGCGCCACAATTTTGGGCTTAGCAAAGTAGCTAGTTAGCATCTCGATAGCATCCTCATAACAGTCCACCGGACCAAGCATTTGAAAAATTCTCTGACCTTCTATGCCTAGGTTGTGGACAAGCAGCGCTCATGTCCTCACCTTATCTAGCTTCCCCAGGTCCAACGCTGTGATGTATGTTTTGAAAGCTTCCAACCAGCGTGGCCATGAAACTGGCGGTTCCCCGGGGAGCTCAAGGAAAGGCCGCAGTGGTGTTACGCACGGCCTCCATGAGTTAATCCTCAGTCACCAAATGTTATGTCCACAAACCTGGCAGTTTGTGGACATAACATAAGACGGACGAGAATACTGTGCTGGAAGTCGAACTTTATTACATGTTGTTAAATGCACAGATCATGTTAATGACTGCCAATTAACCTAACTTGCATGTTTTTGGCATGTGGGAGGAAACCGGAGAAATCCCGGAGTAAACCCACGCAGACACGGGGAGAACATGCAAACTCCACACAGATCACTGTTGGTCGGGGGCTGGGATCGAACCCAGGATCCCTAGGATCCCCAGGATCCCCAGGATCCCCCGGCCAAGGGTGAGTTGCTGTGCTGCAGCAGCGCAGTGCTACCACGCCGCCATTGGCAATCAAACTGGGGATTCTAAAATTGTCCTTACGTATGACTGTGAGAGTGGAATGGTTGTCTGTCTTTCTGCAGTTGGCCCTGCGATGGACTGGTGTGATCTGTCCAGGGTGTACCCTGCCTCTTGCCCCAAAGATGCTGGGATAGGCTCCAGCCCCCACTCCCCACCCCACCCCCCCGCCAACCCAAAAAGGATTAAGCGGAAGAAGATGAATGAATGTTAATGACTGAGCCCTGAGCTCCTATATCCCCGAGTAGGAGTGCCGCAGAAGAGAGACTAACATGGCCGGCTCCTCCCTTATATGTCGGTGTGATGACGGCACCAGCCAGCCTATGTCATCTCGCCGCTCACTGTTGTTACCCCTTCACAACACAGGGTCATCATAGTGTATATATTTGTGAACTGTTAATTTATTCACAATGGCTGGTCATCTACAATTTATTCAGCATGGTGGTCATCATCAATGTAAATATCTGTTAACTCTTAATTTATTTGTGATGCTGGTCATCAATGCATAATGGTCATGATGGTGGTACTCGTGTGATGACTGAATTATTTTAATTATTTATATTATACCTTACCAGGAACAGTGATCACCAAGGACACCTAAGGAAGACTTCTGATTCCTGATCATCTGACAGTAAAACTGTCAAGATTTTCCCCTCAGGGCAGAAACAACCACCCAAGTGCTGAACTGCAGTTTGTGGTATTTAATAAGAAAAAACAAAGTCCAAACAGTGCTCAACATAAACTTACAAACAGACGAAACAAGGAGAAGGCGAAGTTGGTGTTAGAACAGGAACAGGGTCCTAACAAACATGGATTCCTGATGAGACTCCAACAAGGAGTGGATGAGGCAGGCAGTCTTAAGTAAAGCAAGCAATTAATTATACCAAGTGCCATCAGGTGTAAATCACATGAGCGGACAGGAGGTGGAAGTGATTACAATCAGCTGCGAGTCATGACGAGAGGAGACGGGGCTGACAGCTTGACAGGTGCACCACTCACTACCAGGGTAAAACCTGGAAGTGCCACTGACAGCTGCAACCCCAGAGAGGGAGAGAGAGAGAGAGAGAGAGAGAGAGAGAGAGAGAGAGAGAGAGAGAGAGAGAGAGAGAGAGAGAGAGAGAGAACCTGTAAAATACAAATATAAAGTGAAAACTACAATGAAGACAAATAAAGACTGAAGGAAAAATACAAGTAACCCCAAAAATATAAATAACAAAACTACAATGAGCATAAACAGGAAGATGAATCACACTTAACCCTCATCCTACCAACATATTTTACATACAAATAGTACCAACTGGGGTCCATTTGGACCCCACACAAAATTTAACTGTTAATTGGATTATTAGGCAATACCAAAGTATTTTTTTCACTTAAAATGTTTTATTTGGTTAAAACAAAGAGTTGTGCTTGAAACATGATCCAGAAATCCCGGAATGGGGCTAGTTTGTCGGTTGCCTGCCTTTCAGCACGAGTAGCCCGGTTAAATGTGTTTTTCAACCAGTGTGCCCTGGTGCGTTCAGGTTTTTGTGGGAAATTATCTAATTTCACTTCTTAATTGGTACAAGAAATGCAAATACTTTGCCATTGTTGTGCATGTGTTCTGTAGGCCCTACAGAATACAATATATGTGAAAACCAACCAAGGATAAAATAACAGGAACTAGAACTCAGAAAATACAACAACTATACAAATATGGAAAACAGCAATGAGACTGAGCATGGCGGAATGCCTCGTGCTCAGATCGTGACAGAGCCCCCCCCAGGGGTGGATTCCAGACACCCCAGGTAACATCGAAAAGAGACGAAAACCAAAAAAAGAACCCACCCACATAGAAAACCCACCCTACAAAAAGTAAGAAAACAACCCCACCCCGGGTGGGAGGAGAGGGACCCAGGCATGGAGGGACCAAAACAAACCAGAGAAAATAAGAAAAACCCTCATGACTCACACCCCAGCAAAACCCAGGCTAGGAGGGAACAACAAAAAAACAAAAACCCCACTCAAGATCCACACCAGGCAAAACCCAGGTACCTAGGCCCCCTGGACCGGACAGCTGGACAGTTCAGGTGGTCGAATGAAGTCCCAAAGCTGGCAGATGACATGATGGAAAGAGTCGGGTGGCCTGCCGGAGAACATGGGCCACCCAACCCACGATCCATGTCCGATGGCCTGCCAGGGTCCTTCAGCCACCTCAACAGACGGAAAAGTCCAGGAGGCAGTTGCCCAGCAGGGATGAATGGTGGTGGATTAAGTTGGATAACTGGGGAAGAGAATGGAACAGATGGCTGACCAGCAGGAACCTCAGGGACAGGAACAGGAGTCCCGGTGGCCAGAGGGAACGGGGAACCCCTGATGACCCTGGCCAAAGGAGAGGGGACCACGATGGCCCCAGGCAGAGGAGGGGGAACCCCAACGACGTCAGGCAGAGGAAGGAGAACCCCGACAGCATCAGGCAGAGGAGAGGGAACCCCGACGGCATCAGGCAGAGGAGGGGGAACCCCAATAGCATCAGGCAGAGGACAGGGACCCACGATGGCGTCAGACAGAGGACAAGGAACCCCGACGCTTCCGGACCATCCTGCAGCACTCTCGGTGGCCCCAGAATGGGACCTAGCAGTACCCGCGGTAACCCTGGACTGGGATGAAGCAGCATTCGCAGCAGTTCCAGGTTGGAGCAAAGCTGCACCCGCGGTGGCTCCAGGCTGAAGCAAAGCTGCACCCGCAGTGGCTCCAGGCTGAAGCAAAGCTGCACCCGCGGTGGCTCCAGGCTGGAGCAAAGCTGCACCCGCGGTGGCTCCAGGCTGGAGCAAAGCAGCACCCGCGGTAAAGCAGCACCCACGGTGGCTCCGGGCTGGAGCAAAGCAGCACCCACGGTGGCTCTGGGTTGGAAAAAAGCAGCACCCGCGGCAGCTCCGGGCTGGAGCAAAGCTGCACCCACAGTCGCTCCAGGCTGGAGCAAAGCTGCACCAGCGATGGCTCTGGGCTGGAGCAAAGCAACACTCATGGTGGCTCTGGGCTAGAGCAAAGCAGCACTCATGCTGGCTCCGGGCTAGAGCAAAGCAGCACTCATGGTGGCTCCGGGCTGGAGCAAAGCAGCACTCGTGGTGGCTCCAGAATGGGACCTAACAGCACTGTGCTGCAGTGACCCCGGACTGGGACGAAGCAGCACCTGCGGCGGCTCTGGGCTGGAGCAAAGCTGTACCCACGGTGGCTCCGGGCTGGAGCAAAGCAGCACCCGCAGTGGCTCCGGGCTGGAGCAAAGCAGAACCCGCGGTGGCTCCGGGCTGGAGCAAAGCAGCACCGCAGTGGTTCTGGGATGGAGCGTGGCTGCACCTGTGGTGGCCCCGGACAGAAGCATGGCTGCACCCATAGTGGACCCTGACTGGACCAAAGCTGCACCCGCGGTGTACCAGGACTGGGCCAAAGCTGCACCCACGATGGACCCAGGCTGGGCCAAAGCTGCACCTGCTGTGGCCTCCAGGCTGGGGCATGACAAGCACAGTAGGCCCAAGCTGGAGCACCCACGATGACCTCAGCTAGAGGGGGAGCAGCACCCACGGAGGTCCCGGGCTGGGACGGAGCACCCACGAAGACCTCAATTGAAGGAGCTGGACCCATGGAGATCTCAGGTGGTGAGGTTGGACCCACAGTGACTTCTGGCAAAGTTGGACGAGCCTCGAGACCTTGGGGAAAGACTTCAGTAGGAGGGACAAAGAGACGTGGTCAGGGTCACCGGCGGCAGTGGAGCCCGCCGAGGTAAGCTCGGCCCTCCCCACCAAGAGCCAGGCAACATCTCTCCAACACAGAGACAGTAAAAACAAAGAAGAACACTTGCCTGAGCTCAAACTCCACCGCTGTCCAAACTCTGTCGATCCAGGCGGCGATGTCTCAGGCCCAACCCTCTGGAGGTCCAGCTTCAGCTCTGCTGCGGCGACCCCTGCAGCAGGCATGGTGGCAGATGCAATCCCGGGACCCCCCAACAAAGTGGCCCACAGGTGGGGCGGTGTGGACACAGGAAGTCGGCTCCCTGCTGGTGCTAGATCATGAACTGCTGAGGCCAGGGGACGCTCCATCATCAGCACAGGCTTCAGCTCAGTAACAGCATTTTCTCTCCCTCCGGACCATGGCTGTGGGGCATGGAACCAGGTCCTCCAGGCCGCAGGCACCTCCATCGTCCGGTGGCTTGAATCTGGGACCAGCAGACACTCAGGGGGCAAAGGAGGAGACACAGAGAGAGCAGGTGAACAGTCTATAGCTGCAGTAGGTGGTGAGGACTCAGAGGACTGCATAGTCTGAGCCATACCACCAGGAGTCAGGCAAGATAATTCATGTTTTGGTAAATGAGAATGAAAAAACACTTACCTGAGTTCCCGGGGCATGATGTTCTCTGCTGCAGCTGGTGTAGTTTCAGCCTTCTCCGTGACTTCAGTGGCTGAGGGCCCCCCAGAGGAAAGTAGAGGAGCCGCCCCTGCAGACACGGTGATGGCCAAAGCCGGGAAGGAAGCAACCAGACCTTCAGCAGCGGAGGGAAACGCCGAGGTGATGGGAGTCGCAGCAGCAAAGGAGGAGGAGGAGGCTGACGGGACAGATGGCGACTAAGAACAGGAGAGAGGAACTGCCGTGCGGACTGTCTGGTTCAGCGCAGGGGAAACTGCTGGCTGAAAGGTGGAGGTGTTCCTCCAGCAGTGTTTCACTGTGCAGCGGTGGAAAACAGGAGGCAGCTAACCCAGGCAGCTCTCCTCCGGGCAGTCCAGTCCCGCCGCGACCCAAGGAGGAGCTGAGGCAGACCCCGAAGAGCAGTGTCTCGGAGCAGGCGAAGCAGACACGGGAGCGGGCAAGCAAAGGGAGGAGGAATACGTCTCTCGCGAGGAGCGCTTCCTTGTTGGCTTTGGACCCACCTAGCCCAGCCCCATCATCAGCCCATGGAAGGACAGCTGGAGCGCTGAGACAGTGGACAACAATTCCGCGTACTGGGGATACTTCCTCAATCCGGGATGTGCCTCAATGATGCCAGCCGCTGCCTCCACATTCTCCCAGACTCTTTTTGGGCTCCAGGAGGCGAGAGCTTCAGTCACAAATTCCTGGATAAATTCGGCAGCCCATTCCTCCAGTAGGCTCAGGGTCCCGGTCACCAATCCCCCTCTGTTGGCTGACGGCCAGCGGGCTGGGGACATGGTGAATGCTCCGGACAACACAGGTGAGTGAAAACAAAAAGGAACCACAAACTGCAGCAGCTGGGTCTCAAAGTAATCAGAGTCTACTGTCAAGATTTGCCCCTTGGGGCAGAAACAAAGACCCAAGCACTGAACTGCAGTTTGTGGTATTTAATAAGAAAAAAAAACACAAAGTCCAAACAGTGTTCAACATAAACTTGCAAACAGATGAAACAAGGAGAAGGCAAGGTTGGTGTTACAACAGGAACAGGGTCCTAACAAACATGGATTCCTGATGAGACTCCGACAAGGAGTGGATGAAGAAGGCAGTCTTAAGTAAGGTAAGCAATTAATTATACCAAATGCCATCAGGTGTGAATCACATGAGCGGACAGGAGGTGGAAGTGATTACAATCAGGTGTGAGTCATGAGGAGAGGAGACGGGGCTGGCAGCTTGACAGGGGCACCGCCCACAACCAGGGTAAAACCTGGAAGTGCCACTGACAGCTGCAACCCCGGAGAGAGAGAGAAAAAGAGAGGGAGAGAAAAAGAACCTGTAAAATACAAATATAAAGCGATAACTAGAATGAAGACAAAGACTGATGGAAAAATACAAGTAACCCCAAAAATATAAATAGCAAAACTACAATGAAGGTAAACGGGAAAATAAGTCACACTTAAGAAACAATACATGTGAAAACCAACCAAGGATAAAATAACAGGAACTAGAACTCAGAAAATACAACTATACAAATATGGAAAACGGCAATGAGACTGAGCACGGCGGAATCCCCCATTCTCAGATCGTGACAATATATATCGGTGCTAAATTATCCCTGATGCTGGTCATCAACTACTGATTACCAATAAACACTAGATCAATTCTACATGCCGATTTTTGTTGATTACAATCACGTTTAACTTCAGCCATTTGCCTGGTCCCAAGTCCAGGATGTGTAAGCCGGAGGAAAGGTGTCATTTCTTGTATCAGAATCCTAAAATTGATGACAATAATCTAAGAATTAGCATTAGGCCTTAACTTTTATTCCATTTGGGCCTATTCATCACAGTGTCACAATTTATTTCAATATATGGTTAGTCTATACTAGTTAAGTAGGCTATGTATATCAAGGCCTAGATCTGCATCATCATAGAAAGTACAGTATGCAAGGCCTTTTTTTCCTCAGATTTTTACCTCAATTTAAATAGAACCTTTGTGAAAAGGTTGTGATCCCCTATTTTGCAAATTACCATGCATCCAGAAAGTATTCACACTGCTTCACTTTTTCCACATTTTATGTTACACCCTTGTTCCAATGTGGATTAAATTCAAGTCATTTTTGCATAATCCTGCTAAAAGATAGACAAATAAACAGACAGACCGACAAATCACCCCGATAACATTACCTCCTTGGCAGAGGTAATGAGTGAATATTTGGAGAAAAAAACGATAGTTTATCAGTTTGAACATTAAATATCTTGTCTCTGTAGTGTATTTAATTTAATATAGGTTGAAAAGGATTTGCAAGTCATAGTATTATGTTTTTATTTGCATTTTACACAATGTCCAAACTTCATTGGAATTGGGGTTTGTAGAAGGTAGAACTGCTTTCTAACAGCTTATGGATTTCAGCTGGTTACTGTTCAGTACTTTTTTCCTGTTGAATTCCAATTGATCACACATAATTTTATCTGTGGTCTTAAATGTTTTGTTTCCTTCTGTGTGTGGATTTCTTGAGTTCATACCAAAGTCTAGTGAAAATTTCCTGAGTAAACTCATTGGAAATATATTTACTGGAATAAAAAATATTTTCCCCAATGTAGGTGTGACTGCCTGAATAAAAATATTCTTACTTAACTTGCCAAGTGGATCAACCCTATTGATAGTAGATTTTGATGAGAAAGTTTAGTCTCAGTCAGACACCACCCACATGTCTGTCCTGGTAGTGTTGCCCCCATTCCCATCACATGCCACCAGCGTGTCGGTCCCCATTAGCACCTCTTATGCACCGCTGACATCAGAACAATGTCAAAATCTGGCTAGGATGTACGTAATTGTGGAGATAAAAACTTTCCAATTTGGCTAATCCTGGATGAATGTTAAACTGTGAGGGTGGTAGGATGTGAGTTTAATCCCTGTCCGATGCTGGTATTCTGTTCTTCTCACATAAGGAAATGAGCATGAGCATATTCAACCTGATGAACATTTTTGAGCATGTTATCACTGTGCTAAAACATTCATTCTGTGTTTTTTCCAGGTGGACTACTCTTTTTTCAATCGGACATATGAAGTCTTAAACACACCTCCGTGCAGTGCTAAAGAGCTGGCTGAAGAGAAGTACATTCAAAGCTCACGCTCTTCTTTTTGTTATGAGAATGAAGTGGCTCTACAACTTGTTTCATCTGTTGAACAAGATCAAGAACACGAGTGTCCCTCCCAAATGACCCGAAGACCATCCTTAGAAGAGCATCTCCATTACAACTGAACCTAGAGGATAGAGGGACTTAAAGGGCAACTTGCAGGTTATAAATTCTCTAAATTTCAATTTATTCCTTAGTAATTGTTTGATAACTTAATTAAATTAAGTCACCCTCCACAACACATGGGACACAATGTCATGGTGTATGGGGTGGCACTTACCTCCATTTCTGTGACCCTAGGCCACACAGCTACTGTAAGCAGTGGGTCAGTCCTCTAGTGGCGCTGTGTGTTTACTTTACTTTCCCCATTCTGTTATGCTGAGCACCATATTAGAAGGCAGAAAGTACAATTTTTATCTAGTCTTTGGTATGGCCCGGTTGAGGCTTGAACCCACAATCTCCTGGCTCTGGGGTGGATACTCTATCATTAGGCCACCACTTGATAACTTTATTCTCGGTTTTATTAGCTTTACAGCACATAAAGGCAGAAATTCAGACTAAGTGCTTTTTTAGCTGTGCTTCTGAAATAGCTTTTTTTTCTCCCAAAAAAATATAACGTAAACATCTTCCTCAGCAGTCTGTGCAGCAGCAGGTTTGAGTAAGTCTGATCAAAGTTAATCTTGTTGATTCTTTTTTGTGAGGGTTGCACAAACTCCTAAATCACATGTCATCAAGTCCATGGTTTTACAAACAAAAAGAGGATTTATTTTCTCTTCCTGATTGGATTGTATGCAGGTAAAGTGAAAGAATTCACTGCTGTATTTGACACCTGGAAAAACTCATTTCAGACAAGGGGATTATATTTATTGGGACTTGATTTTTAGCTCATTCAGGCAAAGCCAAAAGGAGCTAATATGATTACAAGGAGTTAATGTGATAATGTGCCCATTGTCCATCCGTCCACATTTTGCTACTCCTCCTAGGCATTTGCTACGATGGTCGCCAAACTTGCTCACAATGATCCTCAGGTGGATCTACATCATTTGTGATCAATTTCAAGGTCAAAGGTCATGCGATCTGGGCACTTATACTATATGATTTCAGAAAAATTGCAACTCCTCCTAGGCAATTGCCTTGATGCTCACCAAACTCGCTCACAATGATCCTCTGGTGAGTGTGTGCATCCAAGTAGTGCTCAAGGTCATTGTCACAGGTCAGGAGATCTGGGCACTTATATGATTTCAAAAAAATCAGTACTCCTCCTAGGCAATTGGCCTAACTCTCAACAAACTCACACATATGATCCTCAGGTTTGTCTGCATCTAGGCTGAGCTCAAGGTCAGGGTCAGTGTCGTTTGACAAAAATCATTACTCCTCCTGGGCAATTACCCCAGTGTTCGACAAACTCATGCACAATGATCCTCATGTGGGTCTGCATTGAGGCTGTGTTTAAGGTCAAGGTCAGTGGTCAGGAGATCTGAGCACTCTCAGGGGTGATTCAGGCTGGAGTGAGCTACTCCATCATTGATGGTCTGGTTAGGATGGAATGAGTTAGGACTATCTGTAGTTCTGTAAAAACACAAACAAGCAAAAAAAAAAAAAACAGGTCTGCAACCTAAGAAGCTATAATAAACTGGATCTCTGAAAAGCTAATTCTGTGAAAGCCCAAGCCCTTTGAAAAATGCAAAGTATACATGACTCAGCTCTCTAAAAAATGGCAACTATAAATTGACCACGTCTTTGAAAAGCAGCAGTCGTACTAGTAACCAGGGCTTGACATTAACTTTTTTGCTCACCAGCCACTGTGGCTAGTGATTGTCCAAAGTGACTAGCCACTCACCCTTTTCACTAAACACAATTTTATGGTTGAAAAATTATGTTTAATATGATCAAATTTTAACTACATGCATAAAAATAGCAAGAGAAACACTGTCTGTTTAATTATTTATGAAGAGCAGTAAATACTGTAAAACGGTAGAGAAACATATTTGTCATATAAGAGTGAAGTCCAGGTAGATTTGGGTCCATCCCAATTCTCATTTGTACCCCTACCCCTTTGCCCGCCCCTGTGAACTGGGACACCCCTTCATGGCTGCACGACATCATTAGTAGTTGCTGATGGATTCATCTAAATGGACACTACCTGTTGTCACCAGAAAAAAGAAGAGAAAGAAAAAGAAAACTGATTAGAAAAAAAAACCCCACAGTATTTATTGGAGTTGTAGTTTTGAAGTCTCACATTGCAATAGGTTTATTATTTTAGATACCGTTTGAGAAAACTACAGCTGGCCAAAGTGGCTAGTGGGTGTGGCTGTCTTACTGGCCACTGCTGGAATCCACCAACCATTGGCCAGTTGGCCAGTATTAATGTCAAGCCCTGCTAGTAGTCCATCTCAGAGAAAAACAAAACAAAACAGTGATTCAACTATAGAAGACACAGTGTGCAGTCTTTTTTCTAATCTTTCGTAACTCTCAGATTTTAAAGCACATACATTTTTTTTAATCAGTATATTGGGTCAGTTATCTACATACTGTATTTATCCACTAGAGTTTCTAACCTGCAAGTTGCGCTTTAAAGGGAAACAGGTAGCACAAGGAGATATACTCAGACCACAGAGGTCAGCCTTAAAGGGCAAATAGACAAATATTGATTTGAAAGTGTGTGGTAAATAGTAAGAATGGAGATTGTTTACAATAATTATACAGGAGCAAAAACAATTCTAGATTTAGGTAGTTACATAGGACTTTACACTGCACATAGACAGGTAGGGAAACGGAGAGACGGTTAGCATCCTCTGGGATGTTTCTTTTTATTGCTCTGCCCTCATTGTCTGATTGGTCCTGGCAATCTTTCAAAATCATTGAGACATGTCTGCTAAGTCTCACATCTGGCCCATCATCACCACAGCACACTCATCATGCTATAATGGCTGGGTGACAGGATATGCAACAGCTCCCTATGGTGGCTGCAACCTGCAACTGACTCTTCATTTTTATGAGAAAAACTGTTTGATGTGGCTCTCTGCAGTAAATGGAAATGTATGTTGTACTCAGGAATGTATTCAACCATGATGCTGACTTATCACTTTTCATTTTGTTTTATTTTGTTGTGGTAAGTATAAATAATGCACGTTTTGTTGGATTGATAATTCTACTCATGAAGCAAAAGCAGAGCAACAATAACATGGAGAAAGGGCTTAATACTAGCAGCGGTTCTGAGCACTTTCTTTCCATGTTATATACTGTAATGCTGTTTGTTTTTTGTTTTTTTGGTTTATGTGTTGTTGCAAAAATATTAATTGATCCTAACAACTGTTTTAGTTAAAATGACTTTTTTTTAGAGTGGTATCCTTTTAGATGGAGTGTCATAGAATCTCAAGGCACTTCTGTGATGCAGCAGCACAGATAATGCTCACTGGTGTCTAGATAATCACGATGCACTCTTATGTCACTTTTATATACAGTATCATCATGGTATATTTCATGAAAACATCCTCACTCTTCTTTGGCTCCGTTACTTTTACTTTGCAGTGACTTAGTAACTGACCTTGGACATTTGAACATTTTAAGTGTCTTGACACTTTAGTTGACCCGTTACAGTGTGGACAGATTCCAAAGCAAGAGGAGTGGCTCTTGTCAACTTGCTAAACACCTGGCAACCTTCACCAGCGTCGGTGTCTCTGGATTATAAGTGAACTACACTAAGAGATGGATTTTGTTGTCGGTGGTGTGGCGGGGTGTTTTTGCACCTCTGGGACTAAAACAACTGTCTACAATCTGCACAAAATATTAAGGACTGAACTACTCTATACCACATTCATATAAAGTTTTCCATATTTTTGTGTTCACATAATTACCCAAATTATCATATACTGCAGCTAGTTTCTCTCTCTAAACAGTATAGTGGATGGTGCCTTCGTTACAGCAGAAATTTTGCAGTTCCTCCTTCATCTGCAGCAGCTGATATGTGCTTAAGGTGTTTTTTTTTTCTTCTGTGCATTTGTTATTTAAACATTCACTTTAATATTTGTTTTGTGTTCTAGACAAAGATACCTACAGCTAATTACTGTTACTTCAATCACAATATGAACATACAAAAATGACATAAAGAAGCTCTTAGCTGTAATACACTACATAATTTTTGCACTTTAATATTAGAAAGCACCTGAAATGTTTTTTGTCTGTAATAATTTGCATTGAATGATACCACATGAGTATTTAGGTGTTTAATTTCACAACCATTCGATAAAGGGAATGTTACTATTGGAAGTGTTGACTGATGATCAGCCTCAATGCACAACATGAATTTTGCACTAAAGACAAATGTAAAGACTCATATCATTAATAATCCCCTTAAACATAACAGTGTAGATTTAGGATTAGCACCAGTCCACCTCAACCCATCGATTACAATGTTTCATAAACATCATTGAAAAGGTATCCCTATGTGACCTCTGGAGACTGAGATATTAACTCATAACATCTTATCTGTTAATAATGATGTCCTATATTTATTTCACTACTTTCTCTACTCTTGTAGCTACCATGTTCTATTTATAGGCTGAATCATGGTCATCGTCATGCCATTTCCACCCTGCTTCTATTTCTAGGAACTGTAACTTGAACTTTCAGCGCAGTCACTTTAAATGTGATATTCCTTCTTTGGTGGCGGCAGAAAGAAACACACAAAGAGAATATTTGTTCAGGTCATTACTGACAGAATATTTTATGCAAGTTGTGAAACACAATTGCAATAGTTGTTTGTTTTTTTAAACAATAGATTAGTTAGATGAAACCAAAAAGATGTGTACCTTTGTTTTTTTTTTTTCTCTGAAATTTCCAGCATACTGTAATTGCAGAGATGCCTCTGGCACAGGACACTAAAACAACTGCAGTAAAACACAGGGATTCATTTGCAGTTATTGGTGATGTGATTATTATTTAAGGCTTTCTTTCTATTGTTTCATTTTAAGTGTGGTAACAGATGTATTAGTAGAGGCTACAACAGCAATATAGGCAGGAAAAACAAGGCCTTTCAAAGACCTGCATGCTTGTGAGGTGAATGTTCTGCTATTTAATTCAAGTGTAATGTGTTTAATCAGTGACATGTGTTGTGCAATGGTGCATGTCTGTCAAATGATAATACTGCCAAAATCCCAAGAGCACTTTTCACCAATTTGAGAGAGAACACTTCCAATTTGAGCGCGCAATTCCAATTTGAGAGAGCACAGATTTGAAGGCATAAAACTCACCCTCACATGTAAAAAAAAAAAAATCCCAGCTTGTGCTAAAAAAAATAAACAAAAACAAAAAAAAAATCACTGCTTGTGCTCAAAATGGCATCTCTCACATGTGAACCCCCCCTCCATGTTCTCAAATGTCTTCTGCTCACTCTCAGAACTTTTCCTCTTGGATTTCTGCCTTTTGCATGGGTTGCAGCATAACGATGTCAGAATTCTCCAGCCAGTCAAATGCCACCATGGCTTTACCCCTCCTCTATGGGTATGTTTGTTTTATTTCAAGGCATCTCTCCACAGACACAATGTGTAGTAATGTTAATTTAAATCACAGATAGGGCAACTGATATCTTGTCTTTTGGCTGCTCCCAGTTTAGGGTCGCAACGACGCATCTGTAACGTATGGATGTGTGCACCCTCACGCAAGTGACGTCAGCACATTGGGTTGTGTTGGTAGTGTAGTGCCACAGTTCAATCTTGTTTTAGTGCTCAGAGCATAATAAAATCAGACTAAGCACATGGTCGTCATCCACCTATTTTTTTACACATAAGACTGGCGACGAGGATAATGGGAACACTGCACCCATTCCTCGCTCTGCCTGGTGAGCTGCCTATCCCTTGGTCAAGCTGGCACGAATCATTTGAGACGTTTGTGTCTGCCACTGACTTGGCTAAAGCTAGCATGGCTAGGCTATGAGCTATGCTAATTCGTAGCCTGGGCAACGAGGGACAGTGTATCTTCCGAACTCTTGGACCTGCGGACACGTATGACAACTGTGTGGTTTTATTGACTGAACATTTCTCTGATAAATGGAACGTGACAGCCCGGTTGCTTGCTTTTGTCAACCACCAACAGCAAATAAACGAGTCAGTCCAGCAGTACATAACCGACCTCCACGGTTTGGCTAGCGCGTGTGAATTCAGCCACTGGGAGGAGAAGATAGTGCGGGCCCAGTTAGCGAAGTACACCACGAATTCGAAGCTGTGGGAGAAGCTCATGACGGAGCCGGACGACTTACCACTGGCCAGTAGGGATGGGCGTAGCGATACTGTAGTATCAATACTTCCATACCAGCTGGTCAATACTTTGGAGTCCATCCATCCATCCATCCATCTTCTACCGCTTTTCCGGAGGTCCGGGTCGCGGAGGCAGCAGTTCAAGCAGAGAAGCCCAGACTTCCCTCTCCCCAGCCACCTGCTCCAGCTCTTCAGAGGGGATACCAAGGCGTTCCCAGACTAGCTGGGAGACATAGTCTCTCCACCGAGTCCTGGGTCTACTTTGGAGTCAATAATTTTTTTTAAATATCACGATACCATTATGTTAATACAAAACGTGCAATTTGTTTTTACTTCTGAGAGTTTTAGGCATTAAATTTTATGTGTGAAAACTGGTGAAAAACAGCCCACGCATATTTTAGAGATGGTGACATGGCAGACCATCAGATATCGGCAGCCTATCAGATATCAGAGCCGAAGACTCACTATTGACTCCTGTGCAGAGCGAGCTCAACAGCGTTGCAGGCAGCAGAAGAAATGTTACGCCATTCATCCAAAGTCTATGGTGATACCAAGCAGCATAATTTTAAAAGATAAACAAAATAAGCACTATTTAAGCTTGTAAAAAAAAAAAAAAATAGTTTAAAAAAATAAATAATAAACTAAAATAAAAATTTAAAAAAAATTGCATTGTGAAAAAAATTACACATATATGCTGCTTAGTATTACCATAGAATTTGGATGAATGGTGAAACATTTCAGAAGTAAAAAATACTTTAACTCAGTTGACTTGACTGAGTTTTCATACAGCATACTTACCCACCTGGATGACTGAGAATCTTCACCAAATTAAGAAACTGAATTAATTTTGCATTCATTTTAAGTCTTTATTTTTATAATAATTTGAAAAAAATTTCATTTTTTTCACTTTGCTCATTGTTTTGTTTAATTATCATTTTATAAGCATTTCTTTAGTTTTATTCATATTTCATATTGCCCTTGCAATAAAGTTGTTAATGAAACTGCAATCATGTGATTTTCCTTTAAGGGGCAAAAAGTATTGGTATCAATATAAAAGAAAAAGTCCCATAAATTAATGGTATCATATTGAAAGGAAAAATGCTGATATCGCCCATCCCTACTGGCCAGGGCAGTGGAAATGGGGTCCCAGCTGGAAGAGACCGTTCAGTTAGCAGACCCCAACCCACCCTCCTCACATTCAGCACAGGCCGTGGCCCCAGCAGCTAAGCCCTTTAACCACACGTCTCCTCACAACAACCCCGAGGCAGATGTCATGGTGCAACAAGCTACCACGACATGTCAACCCGGTGGTAACTGTGGCTTCTCCTTGCACCCCACCTCGGTCTCGGTAAGCCCACCGTCTTGTCCACCATTCTGACTCGACCCGGCCACCATCTACTTGGTGGGTGCCAACAACTGGCCATCCACTTGGTGGGCGCCAGCAACTGGCCATTCAAATGGTACACAATGGAACTGGAAGGTGTCAGTCTGCCACTACTGCTGGACACAGCTGCCTTGAAATCTCTGATAGATGAGTTTACAGGTAGGAAACTATTTCCCCGGAAGATGACTAAAGCAAATGCGGAGGACCCGTTTGGCTATGCACATGTTAAGACCGGCATGGTGGGAACAGTCACCTTCTCAGTACGCTGCGGCCCCAGAGTCCTCCCTGTGTTCACATTCCAAGTGACCCGCCGAGACGCCAATCTTCTGGACATCGACCTCATTAGCAAACTGGGTTTCTCCATTACAGACCCCATGGGCTCCATCATGTTGACTATCGACACAACTTGGCAGCATCATTGGCCGGCATTCTTCACAGGCCTAGGCCGCCTCACTGCCTTCAACCACCAGCCGCTCATCGACCTAATGGTGTTTCCTGTCATCCAACCCCTTCGCCAGCTGCCCCTCGCTTTATGAGATGAGGTCACGGCGGAGCTGCAGAAGCTCCTGGACTCGGGTATCATCGAACAAGTCAATACATCCCCCTGGTTCTCCAACTTGGTGGTGGCAAAGAAAAAAATCGGGTGGTCTGTAGCCCTGCATAGACCTCAGAATGGTAAATAAGGCAGTAATCTCCGACAAAAAAAAAAAAAAACCTGCCCACGATCATAGAGCTAGCCGCCACCTTTCATGGCTCGAAGATCTTCTCCAAACTGGACCGCCGCCAGGGATACCTTCAGGTTCCCCTACACCCAAACAGCTGTGACCTCACAGCCTTTGTGGCCCACATGGGGGGGTTTTCGCTGGGGTTTTCACTGGCCTTTCAGGGGCGGATTGAGGACACCAACCGCAAGCTGTGAGTTTTGCGCATTTAATAATAACACACAAACTAACATACATGAACACTTACGGGAAACGATGGGATAACAGGGAACACCCAGGAAATACGAACAGACAGGGCTCGGTCTAGAAACGAGACATGAATCAGAAGACCGCTACAAGGAAAAAGCCTTGCAGCAGGTCTTGAAACAGGGACAAACCAATGAGATCAGGTGTGGGTACATAAGTGAGGAAATAATCAGCACAATCAGTGACAGCTGTGCAGCCCACGAACAAAGTTTGACAGCAGGAAGTGACACACGGCGCTGTCAAAATAAAAGTACAGAGGAAAAAGGCAAGAAGTGACTGACTAAAACTGCAAAACGATTCCAATGCATGACAAACCAAATAATACAAAACAAGAACATAACCGCTAAGGTGAGGACAAGATAGAGGCAACCCAGAGATGCAGATAATGATATACATGAAAACCAAAAGACAAAAGGGGGATAAGGGAGACTCTTAAACAACCACAGGCAGAAATATAAAATACAACACCGGATAATAATAGATACACAAACTAAAGGAATCAGACTATTAATGACAAGGCTAAGAATGCAGGACAATTCATAAATAAACAGACAAATGGCTGAAAAAGAACTAAAGGCTGAGCACAGCTCCACACCCATGCGCAGTATCATGACAGTGCCCCTCCCTCGAGGGTGGATTCTAGACACCATGACGTAACATCAAAAAAGAAAAAGGACCCACTCACAAAGAAGACCACCCCGCCCCCAACAAGAACAAGAAAAAACAACCCACCCCAGGAGAGAGGAAGGGGAACCCAAGCAAGGAGGGACCGAAACAAACCAGAAAACAAGAAAACTCATGACCCACAACACTGAACAGCAGGTGGCAACAGAATACCGATAATATTAAATGAAAAATGAACACAGTTCAGGTGGTCTCCCAGAGTTCTTGAGCCACCTAAACAGGCATAATAGCCCATCGGGTGGTCTCCCAGCATTCCTGGGCCAACGGACCATGGGGCACGACACGCCTCCACCCGGAGGCGGCAGCTGGAACCCATGCCTCCCACGGACTGCAGGGACTGTGGCGTGGATGGAGTGAATTAGTGATTGTGGGGTGCTGATACACGATGGAGAGGATGACTGCTCAATGAAGAAATCAGGCGAAAGGATGGCTGACCACTGAAGGAACCAGGTGAAAAAGATGACTGCCCAGCAGAGAAGGCAGGTGAAGAGGATTACTGACCAGAGTGGCTGACCAGTGAGGGAGCCAGTCGGGGAAAACAGCTGATCAGTGAGGAAACCTAGCAGTGAAGGCAGCTGATCAGTGGGGACCTCAGGCAAAAGTAAAGAACCCACGGCGACCTCAGGTGGAGGTAGAGGGCCCACAGTGGACCCAGACGAAGATTCAAGCAGAAGAGAAGAAACACACATTGGGTTACTATCACCGGCAGCAGTGGAGCCCAGCGAGTAGAATTCAGGAACAGCCGGTAGCTGCAAGTGGTTCTCCTCCCCAAGAGCTAAGCAAGAGTTCTCTAATACTGTTAATGTGAAGACAAAGAAGAGAACTTGCCTTAGCTTGAGCTCCACCGCCGTCCAGGACTCCAGTGAATTAGGCTGGGACGTCTTGGATCCAGTCATCTGGCGCTCCAACCCTGGCTCAGCCACCTCAGATGGAGAGGAAGAGAAAAACACCGGAACATAGTTACTGGCAGTGGTGGAGCTTGGCGAGGAGAACTCAGGAGCAGAGGACATCTGCAGCTGGTTCTCTTCACTATGAGCCAGACAAGATTTCTCTAGATCTGCAGGTGTTAAAACAGAACAGAGCACTTGCCTGGACTCGGGCTCACCGCCGTCCAGGACTCCGGTGACTCTGCTGTGGCAACCCCGGCAGCAAGCGTGATGGTGGGTGCGGCCAAAGGACCTCCAGGCATGGCGACTGATGCTGGTGGAACTCCTGCTGTGGCAGCTGAAGCTGGAGGTTGCCTCACCGATGGTGCTGTCTCCCGTGTTGCTAAAACCAGGGGACACTCTCCTGTCGGCTCAAGTTTCAGAGTGGAAGTAGCGCTCTCCTCCGGGATGTGGCTGCAGGGCTGGAACAGAATCTTCCAGGGCTGCAGGCTGCACTGTCATCCGGTGGCTCCATCCCAGGACTGGCGGACACTCGGGGGCACAGGAGGAGACATGGGAGAGGCAGGTGAGGAACCGGTGGCAACAGCAGGTGGTGAGGACTCAGCTAATGTGGGCTGCTGATGCTGAGCCTCACCACCGGGAATAAGCCAAGACATTTCATTTTTATGTGCAGGAGGATGAAAACACACTTGCCTCATCTCCTGGGGTGTGATGGTATCTGCTGCTCAAGGACCGGCAGATGTGGCGACCAATACTGGTGGAACTCCCGGCGTGGCGGCTGATGCTGGAGGTTGCCTCACCGCTGGCACAGAGACCCGTGCAGCTGAAACCAGGAGACACTCTCCTGCCAGCTCAAGTTTCAGGGCACAGAAGGCACTCTTCTCCCATCCAGGACATGGGTGCGAGGCTGGAACGGAGTCTTCTAAGACCGCAGACCCCTCCATTGTCTCATTCTCAGGACCGGCGGACATTGAGGGAAAACAGGAGAAGACATGGTGAGGAGACATGAAAATCTGCAGCAGCAGGTGGTGAGAGCTCAGCCAAAATGTGTGGCTGCTGCTGAGCCCTCCCACTGGGAAATAGGCAAGCCATTTCTTCAAAAGGTGTTAAAAAATGAGAATGTACTTGCCTGAATTCCCGTGCTGTGGTGGTGGCTGCTGTAGAAGACCCAGGCAAATCCCTCTCAGTGGCTGCAGTGGGTGGAGGTACCAATGGGGAAGCAGGAGGAGCCGGCACTGCAGGCATGATGACGATAGAGTTCCCAGCTGCGGTGGAGGAGTCCCTCTGGTGTGACGCAGCCAGGTGGCGGAGAGAGGCTGGGCACATCTGTTCCCGGGGACGCTCTCTTGTTGGCTCAGGAACTGACAGTGGAGGAGGAGCGGGCTTTGGTGAGCGGCAAGGGGCTGGAGTCTTCCGTACCCAGGGGCACTTCCTCGTCAGCACAGGTACGAATGGGGGAGAACTTCTTACCAACCCACGTAGCAAATGTTGAAGGTTGGGAACAGAGATAAGGAGACCCATGAGTCCCTGATAACTCCGCAGGCTGGGAGTTGCCTCGATCACCTCCTCCGTGCAATCCAGCCATTTCAGGGCTTTCTTGGGAGTACGAGAAGTGCGGGCATCCAAAATGAGATCTTCAATTACTTGAGCTGCCCAACACTCATCCTTATCCAGCCCAAGTAGCCAGTAGTCCATGTTGGCTGACATTCCTACGTGGAACAATGGACTTAAACAAAAAATGACAGGGGGAAAAAGAAAAAGGCAAAAACTCACAGCTGCTGGTGTCTCACACTGGTAGCAGTCTTCTGTCATAAACTGGCCTTTCAGGGGCGGATTGAGGACACCAACCACAAGCTGTATGTTTTGCGCATTTAATAATAACACACAAAATAACATACACAAACAGTTAAGGAAAAAGGGGGGACAATGGGGAACACCCAGGAAATACAGACAGGGGCTCTGTCTGGAAACGACACATGAATCAGAAGACCGCTATGAAGAGAAAGCCTCGCAGCAGGCCTTAAATGGGGACAAACCAATGAGATCAGGTATGGGTACATGAGTGAGGAAATAATCAGTACAATCAGTGACAGCTGTGCAGCCTGCAAACACAGTTTGATAGCAGGAAGTAACACACGGCACTGTCAAAATAAAAGTACAGAGGAAAAAGGCAAGAAGTGACTGACTAAAACTACGAAACAATTCCAACACATGGCAAACCAAATAATACAGAACAAGAACATAACCACTAAGGTGAGGACAAGATGAAGGCAACCCAGAGATGCAGATAATATGATATACATGAAACTAAAAGACAAAAGGAGGATAAGGGAGACTCTTAAACAACCACAGGCAGAAATATAAAATACAACACCGGATAATAGATATACAAACTAAAGGAATCAGACTAATAATGACAAGGCTGAGAATACAGGACAATTCATAAATAAACAGTCAAATGGCTGAAAAAGAGCTAAAAGCTGAGCATGGCTCCACACCCGTGCTCAGTATCATGACATATTCCCCACTACTCAGACAATAGAACTACTACGCACCTTCCTGAAACAGGATGCGCCCTGGTTGTGGACCCCTGCATGTTCCATCGCCATCCACTGGCTCAAAACAACCCCAACCACCACCTGTACTCACCGACTTCGACCTACAGAGCCCCACTGTCATGTATTTGCTAGCAGCAGATGAAGTAGGACTCAGATGTGCAGGCAGGGATGCAGTGCAAATGATAATTTCTTGAACAAAACACTCAAAGCAAACAAAAGGCAGCACGTGGGCTGAGAACTAAACATTAGTGATGGGAAGGCAGGCACCAGTGCTCTGATCTTATCCAGGAAATATTTGGCGAGGCATGTTTCGAGGTGTGCATCGTGACGTATGTGTTGACGTTGGACCACGTAACTGGGTCAGGAAGCTGTTCATGATTTTGCACACAACATAAAATAAAGTGAGCAGCGATACCCAATGGAAATCCCCGTCCCTCATGTTTTGTGTAGTCATGTTTCACTGTGTAAGGGATTTGTCACTGCCAATTTTCAGATGGAGCCAGCACCAAAAACACAGACTTCTCCCATTTGGGAAAAGTTTGAGCATGTTTCTTCCATTGATGTATTTTAACAAATAGTGTCTATGCATTCTAACTGAGGTGATGGCTTAGCAGTATTGCATTTGTTTTGCAAGTGGGAGACCTGGGTTCGAATCCATTTTTATTTGTAAGGTGAAGTGTCTTGTTGTGTTTCAGAGAGCTTGGATCATTATTACGCATCATTATGCTGAGGCACTATTTCCATTGTGCCCTGCATGAGAATAAGGCCAGAGTTTAATATACTGGGACAGTATAAGACTGTTGAAAATTTATTATTTCTTAATAAAAATGGATAAGTAGCACAAGCACACCAAGTAACACAGGCACATTCACTGTAGTCACCTCAGTTTTATTTATTTATTTTTTCCTTATGATCATTGATATTTCTTAAAAGATTTTTATTGAAATGAAAAAATACACATTAAACCAATAATACCGTTGTAAAATCAGCATGTTGCATATGTTTTGTCCACTAGATGGCCTGGTAGAGAAAATGAAGTCCCATATAAGGCCTTGTCTATATGAGCCAATTTGATGAAAGGCCTCAAGTCCTCCTGAAAGCCTCATTTGGCCATCACTACGAAACATGGCAAACACTAAACTACACTTGGCAAGCAGAGCAGGGCAAACTTACATGGACTGAGAACATAGTCATGGACTAAAACATGACAGAGTAGCTGACATAGAAACGATGTAATGATCTCTCAACAAGACAAAGACAGAGACTGACATATATAGGGGAACTCATAATTAGAAAACACAGGACAGCTGGGAGAGTAAACAGGGGCTGAACAATGCACACATGAGGGAGAGTGGCTATGGGTACAGAAACATGAGGAGCTGAGGACACTAGGCAAACAAATATGCACACAAGACTAAAATGATGACAGTGAGGATAGACAGGGGATGACACAACATGACTAAAGACACAGGACAATATTACTCACAGTAAAAATAAACCAAGCTCAAAGAACTCATAATTAGGAAACACGGGATAGATGGGACAGTAATCAGGGGCTAAACAATGCACACATGAGGGAGAGTGGCTATGGGTACAGAAACATGAGGAGCTGAGGACACTAGGCAAACAAATATGCACACGAGACTAAAATTATGACAATGGGGACAGACAGGGGATGGCACAACATGACTAAAGACACAGGACAATAATACTCACAGTAAAAATAAACCAAGATCATAGATATAATTAAATGCAAAAGACAACCATAAGACACAGACAACAGGGGATGACATGACATGACAGACTAACAAGTACACTTAATGATAATCATAATAAGATAAGATAAGCCTTTATTAGTCCCACAATGGGGAAACGCCAGGATTGCAACAGCACAGGGATAGCAACACTCAGAGCAACAATCAAGAAGACAAGAAAAACAAGAGCAGCGAATATACATATGTACATATAAATATATATACACACAGTGTGGAGCATTGTAGCTAGATGGAATAAAAAGCATAACCGTCTACTTAGTAATCCTACATAGTATGAATATGTACCGATACATATTGACACCCTCCGTAGCGACCAATATTGTCCTAGTTGTATACTGGAGGGGACCATTTGTGTAAGTCTGTTGCGTCTTTTGCATTCAATACTGTTAGGTCGTCACGTTTTTTTGCTATCTCTGCGAGCAGCCCTGCTTAGGTTATACAGTCTGTCAGCCGTAGGTAGGAAGGACCTGCGAAACCTCTCGGTTGCGCACCTAGGATGATGTAGTCTACTGCTAAATGAGCTCCTCAGTGTGTTCGGTATGTCCTGCATAGGGTGGGACTCGGACTCCAGCAGAGATGACAGTTTAGCCACCATCCTTCTCTCTCCTATCTCCTCCACTGGGTCAAGGCATTTCCCCAGGACAGAGCTAGCTTTCTTGATCAGTTTGTTCAGTCTCTTCCTATCAGCTCCTGTAATGCCACTGCCCCAGCAGACCGCTCCAAAAGTGATGACTGATACCACCACCGTGTCGTAGAATGTCTTCAGCAGCGCCCCTTGTACACCAAAAGACCTGAGCCTCCTCAGTAGGAACAGCCTGCGCTGTCCCTTCTTGTAGAGTACATCGGTATTGTGTGACCAGTCTAGTTTATTGTTCAGATGAACACCCAGGTACTTGTAGGATGTCACCATCTCAACGTCTGTTCCTTGTATGTTTACTGGTGCTGTGAGGGGTTGTCCTTGCCTGCGGCAGTCCACCACCAGCTCCTTAGTTTTCATTGCGTTGATCTGGAGGCAGTTCCGATGGCACCAGTCCACGAAGTCCTGGATAAGTCCTCTGTACTCAGCTTTATCTCCGCTGGAAATGAGGCCGACGATCGCAGAGTCATCAGAGAACTTCTGTAGAGGGCAGTGTGTTGTGTTGTGTGAGAAGTCCGCAGTATAAAGGGTGAACAGGAAGGGAGCCAAAACCGTTCCCTGGGGGGCCCCCGTGCTACCGATGATCGTGTCGGACACATAGTCCCGGGTTCTCACAAACTGTGGCTGGTTAGTGAGGTAGTCCAGGATCCATGATGACAGGTGCTGGCCCACCCATGCGCACAGCAGCTTGTCCTTCAGAATCATCGGTTGGATGGTGTTGAAAGCACTGGAGAAGTCAAAGAACATGATCCTCACCGCATTCCCGGGCTTCTCCAGGTGGGACAGGGAATGGTGAAGGAGGAAGATCACTGCATCCTCCATCCCCAGTGCCATGCTGGTAGGCGAACTGGAGTGGATCCATTGCTGGTCCCACCAGGGGGCGGAGGTGAGCAAGGAGCAGTGTCTCCAGGGTCTTCATCATGTGAGACGTCAGGGCCACTGGCCTGTAGCTGTTCAGGTCTTTGGGGTGGGAAGTCTTTGGTACAGGTACCACACAAGATGTTTTCCACAACTGTGGTACCCTCCCCAGCTTCAGGCTCAGGTTGAAGATGTGCTCCACAATCCCACACAGCTGGTCTGCACAGGACTTGAGGAGCTTTGTGCTGATGCCGTCCGGTCCCGAGGCCTTCCTCGCCTTGATCTTCCTCAGCTCCATCCTCACCTGGGTCTTAGTGAGTGTCATGTTGGGGGGCTGTGTGCTGGGAGTGGGGGGTTGTTGGTGGAGTGGGGTGTGGGCAGCAGGACTCGATGTCTTTAGAGGCAGCAGTGGTTGTTGTGCAGTCGGGGGGGAGGGCGGTTGGTCAAACCTATTAAAAAACAAGTTCAGATTGTTCGCCCACTCCCTGCCCCCCGTGGCCTGGGGAGAGGTATTCTGGAGCCCAGAGATGGTTTTAAGGTTTCTCCAGACCCCGCCGATATCGCTCTGTTGCAGCTTGTCCTCCATCTTCTTCCTGAAGCTGTCCTTGCCTTCTCTGATCTTCCTCCTCAGCTCTCTCTGTACGGACTTCAGCATCTCCCTGTTCCCCGACCTGAAGATCCTCTTCTTCTCTCTCAGAAGTGTTTTTATCTCAGGGTTGATCCAGGGTTTGTTGTTCGAGCAACACCATATGGTCTTGGTGGATACGGTGTTGTCCACACAGAAGCTGATGTAGTCCGTGATGGTGTGAGTGAGGCCATCGATGTCCTCACCATGTGGATCGCAGTGCTGCTCCCAGGCAGTGGTTTCAAAACAGTCCTTTAGAGCATCCATTGCCTCCTCAGGCCATAACTTCACTGTGCGCATGACCGGAGGTTGTCTGTGTACTAGGGGTTTGTACACCAGCAGGAGATAAACCAAGTTGTGATCCGATCTCCCAAGTGGGGGGAGTGGTGATGAGGTGTACGCCTCCTTAGTATTTGCATAGAATAAGTCCAGTATAATAATGATACTGTGGGAAAGCAAAGATCAAAATAAACATAAAGAGTGGACAGGGTCCCTGGCTATGCCCCGATTATGACACAATCCTCCTTTTAAGGGGTGTAGTCCAGACACCTCTAAAAAAATACATAGTAACACCAAAATGGGTGTGGGGGGGACAAGGTATGGTGGAAAAAACAAGCACATAAACAAGGGCAAAAACGTCCATCAGTTGGTTGGCCAGAGTCCCACGACCTCCAGGAGGAGGAACATGATGAACCTGGTGGCCTGCCAGAGTCCAAAGCCCACCAGACAGAAAAACACGGCCCATCGAGTGGCCTACCAAAGTCCAAGGGATACTGGACGGATGAATGTGGCACGTTGGGTGGCCTACCAAAGTCCAAGGGCCACCAGACAGGTGACGTTGGCACCATGGGAGTGCTGAGCTCAGGAGCCTTTAACATGGGGTTTAGCATGGAAGTTCTTGGTTCAGGAGATAATGATAACATGGGAACATAAAACTCAGGAGATGATGATAACGCAGAGAATCTAACCTCAAGAATTGACAACATGGACCCTTTAACCTCAGAAGATGGCAACAGTAGAGCTCTTTGCACAGAAGGTAACAGAAATTCTTTGCTCAAGAAATAACAACATAGGAGTCTTTTGTTCTAGAGACAGTACCTGAGGGACCTTCGGCGTAGGGGCTAACAACAACTGAGGAGCAATGACCCCAGGTAGCAAAGGTGGAGCAAACTGCTTGACCTCTTCAGCAACAGGTGGAGCGGACAGTTCAACACCCTGGATGATGGGTGGAGGTCCCATGACATCTGGAACAATGGGTGGAGGTCCCATGGCCTCTGAGAAAAGAGTGTGGTCCTCCTGCGGCTCCATCCTCAACATGGCCACCTTGGATGAGGAGGAGGAACAGGAGATCAGTGAGGTGGCACCACAATCAACAATGGCAGAGACTGGTGGGAAGTACCCAAAAGTTGGTGAATCTGCACTTGGGTCCCCCCATCAGGAGCAAGGCAAGGCTCTTCTATAATGGTAGTAAAAAATGAATGAAAAGGTGTTTGCCTTGACTCCTGGTCTCCCGCTGCTGGGGCGACAACCTCAGGATGCGTAGTAGGACTCGGAGTGTGCCCCTCGGGCTGAGCAGGAACAAGAATGTGCACCTCGGGCTGAGCAAGAACAGGAGTGTGCTCCTGAGGGACAGCTGGAGCTGTGGCGTGCACCTCAAGGACAGCGGGAGCCATTGTGTGTGCCTCTGGGACAGTGGGAGCTGTTGTGCGCACTTTGGGGACAGTGAGCTGTGACGCACACCCCACAAGCAGCTGGAGGAGCCGGCTCTACAGGCATGGTGACAGGCGAAATTGCAGGCGTGATGACCGGTGAAACCTCAGGCAAAGCTGCAGGCATGGCATCAGGCGAGGCTGTAGACGTGAGCGTGGTGGTATGCGAAGTTACAGTCGTGCTGACAGGTGAAACTGCTGATGTGACTATCAGCGTAGCAGGGCTCCATGGGGCTGAAGCAGAGTGAGGAGGTGGGAGTGGCTGTGAGCCTGAGCTGGGAAGATGGTATTTGTCCTGCCATGCCGGGCGGCGCTTCACCATCACTCCTTTCACACCTGAGCCTCCTGTGGCCAGCCAGTCCCCACTCAGCTGGGCCGCATACTCCGGGAGGAGCCAGGGCTTACGTATATTCCAAGAGCAGTTTGGTCTGAGACAGTAAAACCTGTTGGCGCTCCTCCAGCTCCTCGGTTGCAGCAGCACACAAGGGCACAGCCACCGCAAACCCAACCCAATGGTCCACGGGCTCATCCCGTGTTGGTGTGAAAGCTGCAGGCAGAAGAGCAATTGGAGGCACTGGAGAGAGAGCCAGTAGTGACACAGGTGGAGCGAAGGGAAGAGGAGCCCGGCCATGGGCAGAAAACCCTGCAGTTCCGGGGAAATACTCAAAAGTTCTCCAGGTATGCTCAGCGCGATCCTCCGAGCCACCTCCAAAGCCAGTGACCTCTAATCCTCTTGTTCCTCATAGATCCGGCACCACTCCACCAGATCTGAAAGGAGCTCATTACGATCTCCCCAACCATCTGAGCCTGCTGAGTCCAGTACTGGAGAGGTCATACTGTCATGTATCTGCTAGCAGAAGATGAGGGTTGAAGTAGGGCTCAGATGTGCAGGCAGGGATGCAATAAAATTATAATTTATTGAACAAAAAACTCAAAGCAAACAAAAGGCAGCATGTGGGCTGAGAACTAAACTGAGCTAAACATGGCAAACACTGAACTAAACTTGGCAAGCAGAGCAGGGCAAACTTACATGGACTGAGAACATAGTCATGGACTAAAACACAACAGGGCCAATGACATAGAAACGATGTAATGACCTCTCAATGAGACAAAGAGACTCACATATATAAGATAAGATAAGATAAGCCTTTATCAGTCCCACAATGGGGAAATTCCAGGATTGCAACAGCACAGGGATAGCAACACTCAGAGCAATAATTTAGAAGATAAGAAAATAAGAGCAGTGAATATATATATGTACACATAAATATATAAATATATACACAGTGAGGAGCATTGTAGCTAGGTGGATTAAACAGCATAACTGTCTATTTAGTTACCCTTAATGGTATGAATATGTACCCATACATATTGTCACCCTCCACAGCGACTGATATTGTCCTGGTTGTATACTGGAGGGGACCATTTGTGTAAGTCTGTTGCGTCTTTTGCATTCAATACTATTAGGTCATCACGTTTTTTTTTGCTATCTCTGCTAGCAGCCCTGCTTAGGTTATACAGTCTGACAGCCGTAGGTAGGAAGGACCTGCGAAACCTCTCGGTCATGCATCTAGGATGATGTAGTCTACTGCTAAATGAGCTCCTCAGTGCATCTAGTATGTCCTGCATAGGGTGGGACTCGGACTCCAGCAGAGATGACAGTTTAGCCACCATCCTTCTCTCTCCTATCTCCTCCACTGGGTCAAGGTGTTGCCCCAGGACAGAGCCAGCTTTCTTGATTAGTTTGTTCAGTCTCTTCCTATCGGCTGCTGTAATGCCACTGCCTCAGCAGATCACTCCAAAAGTGATGGCTGATGCCACCACCGTGTCGTAGAATGTCTTCAGAAGTGCCCCTTGTACACCAAAAGACCTGAGTCTCCTCAGTAGGAACAGCCTGCGCTGTCCCTTCTTGTAGAGTACATCGGTATTGTGTGACCAGTCTAGTTTATTGTTCAGATGAACACCCAGGTACTTGTAGGATGTCACCATCTCAATGTCTGTTCCCTGTATGTTTACTGGTGCTGTGAGGGGTTGTCCTTGCCTGCGGCAGTCCACCACCAGCTCCTTAGTTTTCATTGCGTTGATCTGGAGGCAGTTCCGATGGCACCAGTCCACGAAGTCCTGGATAAGTCCTCTGTACTCAGCTTTATCTCCGCTGGAGATGAGGCCGACAATCGCAGAGTCGTCAGAGAACTTCTGTAGAGGGCAGTGTGTTGTGTTGCGTGAGAAGTCCGCAGTATAAAGGGTGAACAGGAAGGGAGCCAAAACCGTTCCCTGGAGGGCCCCCGTGCTACCGATGATCGTGTCGGACACACAGTCCCGGGTTCTCTCAAACTGTGGCCGGTTAGTGAGGTAGTCCAGGATCCATGATGACAGGTGCTGGTCCACCCCTGCGCACAGCAGCTTGTCCTTCAGAATCATCGGTTGGATGGTGTTGAAAGCACTGGAGAAGTCAAAGAACATGATTCTCACCGCATTCCCGGGCTTCTCCAGGTGGGACAGGGAATGGTGAAGGAGGAAGATCACTACATCCTCCACCCCAATGCCATGCTGGTAGGCGAACTGGAGTGGATCCATTGCTGGTCCCACCAGGGGGCGGAGGTGAGCAAGGAGCAGTGTCTCCAGGGTCTTCATCATGTGAGACGTCAGGGCCACTGGCCTGTAGCTGTACAGGTCTTTGGGGTGGGAAGTCTTTGGTACAGGTACCACACAAGATGTTTTCCACAACTGTGGTACCCTCCCCAGCTTCAGGCTCAGGTTGAAGATGTGCTCCACAATCCCACACAGCTGGTCTGCGCAAGACTTGAGGAGCTTCGGGCTGAGGAGAACTCATAATTAGGAAACACAGGACAGTTGGGGGAGTAATCAGGGGCTAAACAATGCATACATGAGGGAGAGTGGCTATAGGTACGGAAACATGAGGCGCTGAGGACACTAGGCAAACAAATATACACACAAGACTAAAATGAGGACAATGAGGACAGACAGAGAATGACACAACATGACTAAAGACACAGGACAATAATGCTAACAGCAAAAATAAACCAAGATCATAGAATATAATTAAATGCAAAAGACAACCATAAGACACAGACAACAGGGGATGACATGACAGACTAACAAGTACACTTAACGATAATCATAATCATAATAATAATGATACTGTGGGAAAGCAAAGATAAAAATGAACATAAAGCGTGGGCACGGTCCCTTGCCATTCCCCGATTATGACACCCACATTTGTAACCTGTGACGGCTCTAACACCGCTGTAGGAGTTGTGCTGTCCCAACTCCAGGGAGGGGCTGAGCGTTTGGTGGCCTTCGCTTCAAGGTCATTCACACCAACGTAACAGAAGTACTCAGTGGGGGAGAGGGAAGCCCTAGCTTGTGTCTGGGCATGCAAAAGATGGCACATGTACCTGTATGGGCGGCAATTCATGCTCCAAATGGACCGCCGGGCCCTCGCAGCCCTGTTAGAAACATCAGAGTCAGAACACAAACCACTTTGCATCTACAGGTGGACAGAAAGGCTGCAAGCATACAACTTCACCACTCAGTTCACACCTGGCAGAGAGAACGTAGTAGCCGACTTAATCTCCCAGGCTACCCCAGCCCCACACCATACGCCAACTGAGACCCCTTAGAACTGGAGTTAATCCTCATGCTGCATGGGCCCCTTCAAGCCATCGTCTCACTGCAGGAGCTCCAAACTGTGTCAGAACAAGGCCCCACACTGACTCAACTCCACACCTTTATTCGGGAGGGCTGGCCATCTAGGGTGCCAGAGCAACTAGTACCTTTTCACAGAGTCAGGAACAATCTCTCGTACTGGAACGACATCTGCGTGGCAAGGGGGCTCTACACGGTGGTTCCCGAAGCTCTGCGGGGCCGCATTCTGACCATGGTACACGAAGGACACCTGGGTGTCGTAAGGGTCAAACAGCGCTGCAGAAGCTCAGTCTGGTGGCCAGGCATCGACAAGGATGTGAATACTATGGTGAAGGAGTGCACGGCCTGCCTAGCGACAAGATTGGCTCACCCCCACCCCTACAACCTCTACCGTGGACACCTACTCCGTGGACACACATTCAGCTGGACATCCGTGGCGAACTCCACTGCACCCTTCAGCAACAACGCTTCCTCCTGGTGGCCTACGATCTTCACTCTAAATGGCCCAAGGTGCTACCCACCGGCTCGGTCACTAAAGAAGTGGTCATCGACTTCCTCTCTTCTCTCTTGGTCACTGGGCATGCCTGATGCTATTGTGACAGATAACGGACCACAGTTCATCTCGGTGGACTTTGAAGCATTTGTGGAAGGGAGAGGGATTAAGCACATCAGAACAGCTTTTTACCACCCTCAGGCCAATGGGGGTGTGCAGAGATTCAACAAAACCCTAAAAAACGGACTCAGGGCACACCTAGCAAACGGACTCCTATTCTCTACCCCACTTTGAAGCACCCTGCTGCACTACAGGGCAACGTCGCATGCCACAGCAGGTAGCTCCCCAACTCTCCTTATGCTGGGACGCGACATACGCCTTCCCCTAGATTGACTGCGCCCCCCACCAGACGACACTCCTGTGGCAACACCCTCCCCTAACAACAGGGTGGCCGAGCATCAACTCCACATGAAGCAGAGGTTTGACAGGAAATCTTGGGCGAAACGTCCCCTAATCACGGTGTTCGACTGGGTCCAGATTCACCGACCCAGCCGTTCACACAAACTGCAGCCATTCTGGACAACACCAATGCATGTTGAAGCTCAGCTAGGACCAGCCCCCTTCTGGCTGACCGATGGGTCACGTTGGCATGCCAGCCGCCTCAGAAAGGTACCACCACCCCCACTTTGGACCAAGACGCTGCGGCTGATTCGACTAGTCAGGGCTGGGACCTCGCCGAAGCATGGCCTGCGACCCCTGTAGGACATCCACCAGAGCCAGCGCAGCCCAAACGCCGCCCAGCTCGAGCACAACAGCGGCCCCACTATCTTGAAGACTTTGTAACGAGACTTTGTGCCCGCATGGCCACACTAGTATTCTACCCCATTGCTCAGTTAGGAGTATTATGGTTGAAAGTGTGTTAAATGGTTCTTCATGTCAGCCAGTTCAGCCCAGTAAGATACTTTACAATAGGTTGTTAGACACCCCAGCAAAGTCGATATTCAGATACTGCTAACAGGCTAAGCTTTTCAAGAGGGGAGTAAATGTAATGTATGGATGTGTGCATGCTCACGCAAGTAACATCAGCATGTTGGGTTGTGTTGGTGGTGCAGTGCAGTGCCACAATTCACTCTTGTTTTGGTGTTCATAACATAATAAAGCTAGACTAAGCACATGGTCATCGTCTGCCTATTTTTCAGACATAACAGTATCATCACCTGATATTGCAATGATCCGCATGTCAATTTGGCAAGATTTTTTTTTTTTTTTTTGCACCAGATGCCCTCCCTGATGCAACCCAGCCCACTATCCAGGCTTGGTACTGGCACAGGGAGTAACCCTATGGCTGGGTGACCTAGTTAGGCCTACTGACTAAAATATTTTATTGGTTTAACCCTGTAAATATGGCAGGATTAAAATAATATCTAATGGAAAGTGTGTTTTCAGTCGTGAAAATCACCTTATTAGTCTGTCATGTCACTGAGTCATTAACAGTAGAGCCTCCATTCATTCAAAAATTTCTTTGGTTAGAGGTCAGAAATTCAAAGTAGCATCACTTCATCATATTAATTTCTCTAGTACAAGTAAAAGTTGCCCCTCAAAAAATGACTTGAGTAAGAAAGTACTAAAAAGTTAAGTACATAAACAAAGAAACATTTAAGATAAAAACATGCTTAAGATAAAATTCAAACCTAAGATAACAGGCATGCAATAAATACTAATAAATACAATTAAGAAATTATACTTTTGCTCAAGTACATGTACTGTACTCTTTATCTTTATTTAAATGATTTGAAGCAGAATTAGATATTATTTTAATCCTATTATATTTACAGAGTTAAGCCAATAAAATATTTTAGAGTCAGTAGGCCTATCTATGATTTAAATTAACATTACTACACATCACATCTGTGGGGAAATGCCTTGAAGTAAAATAAACTTACCCCAGAGGAGGGGTGAAGCCATGGTGTTTGATTGGCTGGAGAATTCTGAAATCATTGATATGCTGTAATCCAAGCCAAAAAGGATAAATCCAGGAGGAAAAGTTTTGAGACCAAACAGGAGTTTGAGTGCAAGGAGGAGGGTTCACATGTGAGAGAAACCATTTTGAGCACAAGCAGTGACATTTTTGAGCACACACAGGGATTTTTTTTAACCGTGCTCTCTCAAATTGGAAGTGTTCTCAAATTGGAAAAAAAATGCTCTTCAGTTTTTGTCATTAATTAATTTTGTTAACATGATGTGGGCTAGTTTAATGTCTTATGTTATAATAAGTCATGTAATTGTCTTTTTTTAATGAAACAAGCAGAATCTTAAAGACATTAACTCTTAGGAAGGAACTGATATCAAAACAGTGGTCATTTTATTATTGATAATGATGATATTATTATTATTATTATTATTATTATTATTATTATTATTATTATTATTATTATTATTATTAACATCGTCATCAAATCTCGCAATAAAGTGGCACTTTTGGATAGGGGGAGTCACCACGACTTTTGGGACGTTTATATTGTAAAGTTTTACATGTTTTTTCTGTAATCAGTGGAATTTTCTATGCTGATCTGAATCATGTGCCTACTGTAAGATCAGTCCAAGAAAACCGTCGGCAGTTTAGAGGTGAAATCAAACAGATCTGATCCCAGATCAGTGTCTGCTGACTGGTAAACAAAGGCCGCACAAATTTCCCTGATCTAGCGCGAGACTGCCGCCCCGGCACCTGCTGCAACGCTTGGATTGGCCGTTTGATACGTCAGTCACACTCAGCTCCACCTTTCAACAATTGCTATTGGCTAACGACAGGAGACGTCCGCTCTGCCTTTGATGCAATTGGTCGCCGCCAACGTTTCTTGCCCATTTCGGGGCGGAATGTGGCTATTGTATTCATAAGGCGGGCCTGCGGCTCGGTTTTAGAATGTGATTGGACTCGCTTTTCTCCAGACTTGCCTGAAACCCTGGTGCTTGCATCTTGTTGGTCCGTTAGCAGGAAGCCCAAGTGTGAGGGTGAAGCCGCGACTGCTGCCCTAAGTGCTCTACGAGTGTGTGCGGCTCCAGGGAGCAATGCGATGATAAAAGCCGCATATGCGGTAGGCTACACACCTATCATCAGGAAAATACAGAAGAAACAGCCTCTCACTGGTTCTCCTCACACCACAGCCTTACCTACAACTTATATTGGAACCTGAAGGTGAGACATTTAATTACCTTTGCCCTAATCCAGCTGGAGAGTAACCTGTATAATATCTTGAAGAGATCATTTTTCAGTAGAGCTGGCTAACCTCGCTGGGTGGCTCTTACGCCTAAATGAAACATCAGGACGCTCAAACTGGAATGATCTCTGGGGCGTTAGTTGACATGACCTGCAGTTTGACTTAAAAACCATGATGTAGCCATTTCTATAAATAATTTCCCTCCTTATTGGGTTATACGTTGCACAAAGATCCTCGTAGTAACTGCCTAAAATCAACAATGAAAATGTTTATAGTAATACTGGGAAAATGCCTTTTTTGTGTGTGTCGTTCACACTCAGTTGAAGGCTGGGGCCCATGTGATTCTTCATGCCTTATGTTCAAGGTGTGGTTGTCTCCACCAGGTTTCCTTTTTTTTTTTTTTTTTTGTGCTGGAGTTCCAGTCAAAAGAAAAATGCAGGTGAATTTGTGAGCGGCAGCGGCACCGCAAGAATTGTCCTCCAGCGGGTTTTAATAATGTCACCTTTTGTCACCGTGTCGGCTTCCCAGTGCGCAGATGCCCACATTATCATCCCTGATTCACTGCCTTTTAGCATCAGAGCCGAAGAAAAGGCGTTTCCAGCTACCCCCACCACCACCACCACCCGTTTAAACACACGCACAATCGCGCGCGGCGAGCCTCTGTGTAATCACACGCGCCGGCCGCACAGGACCCCCGCAGTGAATGACCTCAGTTCAGACTCAGACGGCATTGTCTCTGGGCTGCTGCCCAGTGTTCAGGGTGTTGCTATGGAATGGAGTGGTCCGGTTTGGGCAACTCCAGCTGCTGCAGGACGAGTTTGCTGGTTGGTCCACGCTGTACTGCGACAACCTGAGCTCTCTCTCTCTCTCTCTCTCTCTGTGTGCGCGCGCGTGTGTGCGTGAGGACTTTGCTTTAGGGAAATCACTGGCATCGATTGGACCCAGCAGCATCTCACACACACACACACACATGCACACACTGCAGTCACACAGCTGTGTAAAGACGAGAGAGAATTCCTCCAGGAAGACTGATATCACAGATAAAGGAACAGCAGTGAGATGATACAGAGCCATCTCACAGTCTCGAACGATGGCTCTTGGGTTGCCACTAGCTTTGTTTCATTACCGCCTTAATACATAGCTTCTTTAGGACCAGTTTCTCATTTTTGGTTGAAAGTCACAAACTATGAATTTAGCCTAGCCATAACTAGGCGATATCCCATTTCTCACCCAAGAACATTAAACAGGCACATTTATTAGCTACACCGTCTCCAGGTGATGCTTTGTTTCATTAAAACAAGCTTGGAAGTCTCTTCTGAAGAAAAAAGGAGAAATAGTCAAAGATAAATGCGCCATTTGCTCCTGTCAGAGTAATATTTGTTACATGTCTAGTACCCAGCTATTTGAGAAAATACAAATGTAACTATATTTTTGCAAGTTTTTGATCATTAATGTCATAGTGAAATAACCTTGAGATTGAGTAGCACACAGCGGGTATACACAGATTAAAATTTTGGGTTCTTTTATTATTGAGCAATCATTTTCATACAATAACCCTAGTGTTAATCACAGGTCCACGGCTGTTCCATGCCACAGAGGAATCACATATTTTCCACACTGACTGCCTGGGTGGTAACGACTGTTTTGTTAACATGTTTATGCCACACCCAGCATTGTGTTGGAGTAACAGTTATTGGTAATGTCACGGCTGGATCAAGACAAAAAGTGCTAAAAAAAAAAAAAACAGAGAGCGGCTTAGAAGCATAGTAGGAATCAGGCCTAATGACATACCTGGGGAAGCATTTAGGAGATATTGTTTGACTTAACTGACCAAAGTTCAAACATGTTCAAGCTTGATCTGGTTTCACTTTCTGTGCTTAAGAAGACCTGGTGGTGGCTTTTGATAACTTTTGATATGCATAGCAAGATTGCATATTTTGATATTATTTACAGTAGTTCACCAAATCACTGAATATCACTGAAACATCCATCCATCCAGTCATCTTGTGCCGCTTATCTGGAGGTCCGTGTCGTGGGGGCAGCAGTCCAAACAGAGTAGCTCAGACTGCAGCCTGGTTCACATGGCACCATGATCCTTATGATGCCTTCTACAGGTGATGTGCCCACAGGAGGTTGAACCCATGTGGCTCTTTTGAGTACACTGGATCCTTGATGTGTTTTTTAAATTATTATTTTTATGGTGATCTACTGGACCACTCTTGGTCTGGCCCTTCACCCAGGGCCACGTTGTCTTTGGAAACCCTACTGGGGCAAGTTGCCCCCAACATCATAGCTCTTGGGATCATTAGGGCAATCAAACCCCTCCACCACGATAAGGTGGCGATCCACAGAGGGGCTCATGGAAACACTTAAATTCCATTCTGTTAGATGCCATATACAGTATTTATATCAGTGGTGTCCAATCATGTGCCGCGGAGGGACAAAGCCCTGCAGGTTTTCTTTTCAGCCTGTCATTAAGTTAGGTGTTTTCACTGTTCATCAATCAGTGGAAAGGAATTCAGTGAAAACACTTGTTGAAATGGTGGTTTGGAACTAAAACTTGTCTTGGCCCTTCATGACACATGATTGGACATTCCTGATTTAGATGAACCTTTTTGTACTACTGTAACTTTCTTTCAAAGAAAGAAAGAAAGGCCTTCTTGTTCTGCTTGACCTAACCGCTGCTTTTGATACAGTGGACCATGACATTTTAATTTCTCGCCTGCAGCATCTTGTGGGTATTTCTGGTACTGCATTGGAATGGTTCAGGTCATATTTAACCGATAGAACCATGTGCATAAGCCTTGGTGGCTCTGAATCCTCTGTTTCCCTGCCATGTGGGGTCCCACAGGGCTCAATTTTAGGGTCCCTGCTCTTTTCACTTTATCTGCTTCCACTGGGCTCAATTCTTAGAAAGCATGGCATCTCCTTCCACTGTTGAGCTGACGACCGTCAGGTCTATGTTCCATTAAGTCAGAAGGAGGTTTTCTCAGTTAAATCACTTCTTGATTGCCTTAACGACATTAAAGATTGGATGGCAGTAAGCATCTTAAGTTTTAATGAAAAGAAGACAGAAGTGATTGTGTTTGGACCCAGTGGCTCCTGTGAGCCCCCCCCCCCCATTGCTGCTGTAGTGAAGTGCAGCTTTATTCATTTAAGGCAATTGGCAAAGGTTAAATCCATACTTTCTAAACAGCACTTTGAAACAGTAATCCATGCCTTTATCCCATCTCGGCTGGATTACTGTAATGCACTTTATTTTGGAGTCAGCCAGTCTTCCCTCTCACGTCTCCAGTTGGTTCAGAATGCTGCTGCACATCTCTTAACTGGACCACATAAGAGGAACCACATTACACCCATTTTAGCTTCCCTTCACTGGCAGCCTGTGTACTTTAGGGTTCATTTTAAAATTCTTTTTTGTTTTTAAATCATTAAATGGCCTTGCCCTGCCTTACCTCTCTGACCTTCTTCACTTTTACACTCCTGCTCAGTCTCTCAAGTCAGCTGATCAGCCGAGATCGATGGGGAAGCTCAGAGGGGACAAATCTTTTTCTGTTGTTGCTCCTAAACTTTGGAACAGTCTCCCTTTGCCTATGAGACAGGCTCCTTCACTTTCCATTTTTAAAACTTATCTTAAAACTCATTTTTACTCCTTGGCCTTCAACTCAGCATGAGACATTGATCTCACTTGTTTTACTGTTTTATTATATGATTGTAATTTTTACCTGTCTTGTTTTATACTTTTTCAGTTGTGTTTTTTTTTTATTTTTTATTTTTTTATTTTGTATACTTTATTGATCCCCAGAGGGGAAATTGAGGGTCATCCACCACCTGGATGGATGAAGCAGCCACGGTACGGCGCTATCCCTTTACCATTCACACACACATTCACACCTAGGGCCACTTTAGAGTCTCCAATTAACCTAACCTGCATGTTTTTGGCCGTTTTATTCTTTTATTTCTTTTTATGTCTTACATGTCTTTTACATTTTATTTATTCTTGATGTACAGCACATGTCAGATGTAGTTGTTTTTAAAGTGCTTTAGAAATAAAGCTGGATTGGATTGGATTGGCTATCTAGTAAAGCTTTGGAATAAATTTGCTATAACTTTTGTCTTTCGGCTGTTCCCTTTCGGGGTCACCACAGCATATCATCACCTAATATTGCGATGGTCCGCATGTTGACTTGACAAGGGTTTTTATGCCGGGTGCCCTTCCTGACACAGCCCTGCCCATTTTATCCGGGCTTGGGATCGGCACAGGGAGTACACTGGCTTGTGTGCCCCCTGTGGCTGGGCAACTAACATTTCCTTCCTCCGTTTCATTATTGCTGAGCACCAAGTTGGATGGCAGGAAGTTCCATTTTTATATGGTCTTTGGCATGACCCGGCCGGGACTTGAACCCTGGCCTCCCGGTTGTGGGACAGATGCTTTACCTCTAGGCCATCACTTGGGTAGTAAATTTGCTATAACTAATATGTATAAATCTGCAGAGGATGATCCTTCCATCTATCCACCCATCCATCACTTATTTCTGGGAGCAGTTTTAGAGAAGCTCAGACTTTCCCCTCCCCAGCCACCCTTTTCAGCTCTTCAGGGAGGATACCATGGTGTTCCTTTTGGGTCTGCCCCGGGGTCTTCTCCTAGTGGGGATGTGCCTGAAACACCTCAAGTGGAAGGTGTCCAAGAAGAATCCTGATCCACCTTATTGTGGCGGAAGGGTTTGCATGATCCCAGGAGCTGTGTTGGGGTCTCCCAAGACAAACAGATACTGGTTTAAGTGCCAGACTAAGAGCGGTCCAACTGATTTCCATGATCATTAAAAAGTAAAGGATTCAGTGTTCCCCGCCCAGTATGGGAGTTACAGGAAGATCGTCTCTGTTTTTCAAACATAAATTACACTTTTAAGCGCTGTAACCAGTTTGCAGTTATTTTGTGATTTTTACCAATTAATTATCATATTATTTTATTATTGTCCTATAAAAGATTGAAAGTAACTATATAAATGCCTCAACTTATTCCAAATGTTTTCATTTGCCTACAGCCTATTCATTTTACTGCTTTAAAGATTACACCATTAACTATTTTTTCTCATCTTTTTTGTCATGAATTATTTTTTTTTGTTATTATTTAAATGATTAAAAAGGTTATTTTCTGGGCAGCCACAGCCAGAGTAATGTCAGAGTCCAAGCTTTTTAACAGCACATACTACCTGATAGCTTGAATCTGCAGCCATGTTTGATACCTGGAAAAAAACCATAGTCATTTCTTGTACCCTTATAACTTTTCTCTGAAAAACTTTGTTAACGAATCACAGCTGTACGTTATATTCAGAACAACTCTAAATACCTCTCGCTGTTTTTGTACTGTTAGTCTGACTGCACATTGTCTTCATGTATTAGAGTAGTGGCCACTGTTAGACTGTCACTTTGTCTTTCGCGGGACACCAGCCCCTAAAGGCGAATCAGCATTTTGCCTCAACCGTGTCCGTTAGTTCTCAGTGACAGCCTCTCTGCAGTTTTATCTCTGCTGAGTTCAGTGGTCTGCAGCAGCAGCTCATCTTCTCCAGAACTAGTTTCAGCTTACTTCAATCCCCTTTTCTCCAGCTATCCCACCCTTTGCTCCTCTTCCTTCACCACCCCTCCCCCCTCACTGTCATGTCAGTTTGTTCTATGGATTGATGTGCCTCGCTGTTCCTCTGTCCCTCCACCCGACTATCTTTCTGTCTTTCTTCTCCTTGAATTGCTGTGCTTCTCAATTAGGCCATATCTGGCCAAATCTCAGCTGGATATGGCTTGCGTGCTACTACCACTCTTCCTATATGTGTGGGTGCGTGGCTGGGTGCACATAGTGGGATTGTGTGATGTCCCGTCACAGTTTGACTGGGCTTCACTCAGTAAGCCTGTGAGTAGAAATGAATCAGTGGGGAGTCTGGGGACTGACTTTTTTTGTGTGTCTCTCTTTCTTTTCCTAGTGCCAGTAGTGCCATGTCCAAGCGATTGCCGGGCGGTGTTAACGATGTCACCCGCTTCCTTTCATCGGGCACAGGGCCGGGGTCTCCCACCTCCAATGCCTCTGTGTTCAGTGCTGCTAGTCAGGCTGATTGGGCAGCCAAGAGGCTGGTGTGGGTGCCCTCAGAGAAACAAGGCTTTGAGGTAAGTTGTCAAAAGAAGTGCAAACATTTACCGTCAGACACACAGAATGTAGTGAGAATAAACAAGTTTCACTTGCTTTCATGTTCCTGCTTTCCACTTTTGTAAATGATTAGCTTTGAGTGTGTGCATTTAACTAAAGGTGAGTCAGACATATGAGACAATGCATAAAGGCAAAGTGTGTGCACGTCTGTTTTTTTTAATATATTTTTATTATTCCTGTGGTAGTGCTATATTTTCTTCATTTTGTCAGATTCCTTACATTTTCAGCACATTTAGACATGATAACTAATACTGGACCCTTTTCATGATTAATGCTCATAATTATATTTTAGAGTGCATATTGTAGGAGGTGACACGTAAATTTGATGTCCTATCTCTGAGTATCCCCCACTCTGCTGGACTGGTTTCATAAAAAGCTCTGTGAATAGAACAATGCACTCCTTCAGTCTCCTGAAGAGGCCATTGCAGAGACACTGACTTGATTTTACACTCATGATCTGAGAATGCTAATGTGGAGCAAGCGCTCAATACACACAGATGGATGTTCATTCAGATTCATATTGTTTACAAATGTAGAATTTACAGTGTGTGACTAAGTAAACGTCTTGCTCTGCAGTCCATAGATTATTTGAGTTTTGTTTGTTAATATATATTTAATTTGACAGTATATTTTGGTTTCAAGGCAGCTATTGATTTTTATTTAAAGCTTTACATACTAAATGAGTGGTAATTTACAATTTCGCACTTTAGTCTGTTTTATTTTTAGTCTAAACCATTTAGATGAGAAGTAGTGTTTGAGAAGCTGTTGCTAGGCTTGTTGAATAGCCTCTTTTAAATGCAAAAATGTTAAGTTTATAAAAACAGATTCATTTTTGCCTGCATTGACCACAAATATAAATTTGGAGGATGACTCTTCTATGGAAGTTTCCAGTTTGTTTTTGCATTTTGGAAGAGCTCCACTCTGCAAGGTTTTTTTTATAATTTATTTTTTGTTTAATCTAGTCGGCCAGCATTCGGGAAGAGCGCGGCGATGAGGTGGAAGTGGAGCTCACAGACAGCCAGCGGAGGGTGACTCTATCCAGGGAGGAGGTGCAGCGGATGAATCCCCCACGCTTCAGCAAAGTGGAGGATATGGCCGACCTCACCTGCCTCAACGAAGCCTCGGTGCTGCACAACCTCAGAGAGAGATACTACTCTGGCTTGATCTATGTGAGTGCAGTAAACAGTATTACAAGACAATTCATACAGTAAAGAAAATGCCTGTGGCTAACCTATCTCACAACAAGCAGAAACAGTCTGTGATCCTGTGTATATGGACATGTTACTCGGGGAGTGCAGTGGCATCTCTTGTGTAACTGATATTTGGTAGTAAGAGAAGTTAGGAGTCAGTTTACAAAGTCATTCGTCTGTGTGTTTGGCAGTGGGGGTGTCTCCAGTTTCTATTGCAGAAGAGGGGGACTGAAAGTGCAGTCATGCGTAGGATATAAATGACTGATGGAAGGTAATGGAAGTCAAGGTGATTCAAGTGAATGCAGCATGTGGCATTAAAGTGCAGTTACAGCAACACTATGTCAGATTTTCACCTTAAGATAATGTTTCTAAAATTATTTTTATGGTACATCAACCTTTGACCAGGTGAATATTACTTCCCCCACAGCCTGACTGGGCCCACATTGCCTGTAACAGCTCTGTTCTTGGTAGGAACACTGAAAGGAGTACAACTATGGTGACTATAGCCTCAGTCCCAACAGCCAATCACAGGGCACAACTTTAGCCACCAACATCTAAGCACCCTGTGACTGGCTGTTGGGACATTTTTTTTTTCTCCTTCTTTCTTCTCCCTTATAGTTCACTGACAAGGCTCATAATTAAGCAATATTATGCAAGAGCATGGTATCAATGAATATATCACTGTGGTGATTCAGTAGTCAATGAGCATAATATAATAATTTCACGCACATAACCAAATTAAATATTATCCAGTGTAAAAGTCAGTGTTTATATACCTCTTCAGGGTTTGTGGGTCACGTGACTCAGGGCAGCAGCTAGTTAGCTAGTTAGGGATTACGAGTCTCTGATTGTGTTCTTAAATCCAACCTCAGTTTGTCCATTTTGTCATCTATTCGAACTGTAAAACAGTTGAGCTGATGCGGTTAGCAGCTAACAGTGATTTAACTTCAGGGCATTTACATGTTAGTTTAAGTTCATTTCACTTGTTTTTTCATCGTTTGCATCTGATCAGATGAAATAAAGAGTCACTCATCACCAGTGTTGGGAGTAACTCGTTACTGTAACGCCACTACTTTTGAAGTAACGTGCTGTGTAATAATATTACTGTTTAATACTGCAGTAATGCATTACAGTTACTGAAATTTGATCAGATGCATTACTCGCGTTATTCGTTTTATTAATATGGATAGATATTTTTAGTGCAAATAGACAATCATACAACTTGCAGTTGCTAGACACCCTCCTCATCAGCTGCCATGAATACACAGTTTCGGTGGCAATTGGCGGGACTGCCATCGCCGGCGCCACCAGCAGCCTCAAGCCACTGGAGGTTGTCCTGCCAAAAGCAAAGGCAAGCAAATAAATAAGCAGATAAATATAAACTGACCCTACCATAACTGACACAGCTGTCGTGCAGTCTTCTCCGTGGGTCTGTTTCCTGTCCTGCCCCAGTTCACATCACAACCCGGTGAAGAAGTGGTGGTGGCAACTTCTCATATTGAGCCCAGATCACCTGTTATCCAAGCGGTTAGTAACCCCTAACAGCTCTTACCTCTGTGGTTAAACATGAGTATTTTTAGAGCATGAATCTCACATTTAATGTCCGCATTAAATGTATTTAAAGTTTTCTTACACACTGTGAAAAAGTGGCTGTGATTTGTTGTAGTAAAGAACAGCTTCTTCTAAGCGGTGAATTTTCATTTATCTGTCCTTTCTATTTTAATTTATCTCATTCATTTACATGCTGTTGTGATATGCAACTATTCTGTGGAAGTAAATCCTCTAAATATGCATTTTTGATCGGCTGGTCCAAGGGTGTCAAACGTATGGCTTGTGGGTCAAGAACGGCCCACCAGGAGGTCCAAAATTTTCTCTGTGAATTCACAGCTTTATTTCTAGTAAATTTCTGACTTTCAACTGATTACAATCGTTTGTGTAAATCTGAGACATTTTTTCTCTGTAAGATGAGACTTTTTTTCTCATCAGTTTTCTTTTTCTTTTTTCTGATGAGAACAAGGGGCCCTTGATCTTGCTGTATGTGCAAGATGATTTAAGTACGCATTTAAAAGTAACATAAAAGTTACTTTTCCAAGTAACTAGTTACTTTAATCATGCAATCATGATCATTATCATAATCATTTAATCAAAAGTAACTCAGTTACTTTTGAAAAGAAGTAACTAGTAGTTGTAGCTAGTTACTGTTTTTAGTAACTTGCCCAACACTGCTCATCACATACTATGTGGATGGACACTGCATTTCTTTTCGATACCAGTCGTTTTAATTTTTCCACTGTGTTCTGCTGCTTCCAAACAGCGCTGACTGTGCAGCTTCTGAGGTGCAGAGTCACGTGACTATGCACGCAGGACACGTTTTAAAGGGGAAAGATATGAAAGCTCTTGTATACACATGCACACAACAGGGAGAGGGGAAAAAACGAAAAAAAAAACCCAACACAAGCAAGATAACGTCAGTTTCACATCCCAAACGTTGGTTTCAGATTCATTTCAGTTAGTCGCTCAGCCCTAGGTCAAAGTTGCCATAGTTGTAGCCTTTTCAGTGTTCCTACCTGGAACAAGAAAGCTACATAGTGCTGCTTTAAATGTTGCCTGTCCTCAGAAATTCTTTAATGTTTCCTTGACTTGGAATTTAAATTCTCAAATGAATATTAGCTTCTTAGGAGCTCTAAATATTTTCTAATCATTGTTACCTTTCCTGTGGTATGATACTGTATATAGAAAAATGAACGGTGCTTAGACTGAATAGCGATTTGCTTCTTTACCATCATCTTGATGGTAAAGTCATCTTGAGATGAATAAAAACTGCAGTCGAAGAACAATCAAATGTGAATATTAACTTCTTTCAGATAAATGCTACTTCATTCTGCCCTGACTGACACCCTCAGTACAAAGCCCTATATACATTTAGGTCAGTATAACCCACTCTGTCTTTTTTTTTTCCTAGACATATTCAGGGCTTTTCTGTGTGGTGGTCAATCCTTACAAGAACCTGCCAATCTACACAGAATCCATTGTGGAGATGTACAGGGGGAAAAAACGCCATGAGATGCCCCCGCACATCTACGCCATATCAGAGGCAGCCTATCGCAGCATGCTTCAAGGTGTGTAACACTGCCTGTGACCTGTCACCCCTAACCCTTTATGCGGCGCTGAATATCATCTGTGATCTTTGCTCCCTAGGGCAGACTGTGAATGTTATTTGAAGGTGTGGTATATCTCAATTGTGGTTATGTTCAGGTCCATTACAAGTAAAAACAAATGGGTGAGATGGTATTTTCAAAACCAAGGTTTCCAAGAGCGGCACTCCTTCTGATAAATAGTCGACTCACTGACATAACTGTTTGTTGTGGTGGGCCACATATACATGTAATAGCACAACAGCTATTTTTTCATACCCTACCTGTCATGTTGATTTCATGAAAGCAGGCAGCGAGGGTCGATTGAGCAACGTTTCTGCTTGTGGGTATCTGCCTGGGATAACAGGATGGGACAGATGAGGTTCTGTGTCTTTAGTGGTAGTTACTATCCTACACTCCCTTCAGCTTAGGCGTTTCCACAGTGATTCAACCTGTAGGACCAGTATAAATTCTTCCAGCGTGAACTCGTGGGAATCTTTGAAGCTAATGCAAGCAATGTTGCAAACGGTGTCCACCCACTGACTACGAGTGTTGTGTGGTTTGGCAGCCTGGATAGACCAGTTCAGCTGGGGACCAGCTCCTCTTTAAATTATGGAATGTACCAAGGACTTTCGTGAAAGAGCACAACTTCTTTAGTCTGGTGTAAATTAATCCGCATACTCACATATTATGTACACTTGGAAAACATGAGGGCCAAGGGAGGTGCGTTTCCAGTTTAGACAAATTCACACCCACATAGCACTCTCCTGTTTGCCATTTCAAAGGATTTTGACATCTACTGTATGTGTCATTCAGTCATTTTTTTTTTTATTTTATTTGTTCTTAAAAGACCAACAGTTTTTGTGAAAATGAGTCTTATGCTACTGTGACTTTATACTTTTTTTTTTTCTCTTGCTCAGACAGAGAAGATCAGTCAATCCTCTGCACGTGAGTAGCTGACAGCCCGACACCAGTGTCTCTGTCTGAGTGCTCTGTCATTTGCTGCAAGGCGCATTCTGTAGCGGTCACACTGAATGTGCTGAAGTGTCGGTGCATGTATATTTTTAGTTTGCTTTTGTTTGTGTCAGTTTGTGTTTATTTAGACCCTCACACGCATATGTATTCAGATTTCTAGTTAAATATAGTGCAAGCTAAAATATTTCAATAAAGGATTTATAAACTGTTTATAAGAAGATTATTATAATTATGTTGTAAACACTTTATAAATTAGCATTAGGGTCTGTTATATCACATGAGGTAAAAAGGGAAATAGTGACTTTTTGTGGCAAATAGTTTCTCTCAAACCTTGGTATCAGTTTATTTAGATTACTGTTTTCACCATCAGATCAGGTGTTACGTGCATTTAAGTGCATTAAGCATTTTGAGCCCAAACCACGTTTGAGCTTGCCAAATAAGGAGCCTGCATCGAAGTATAAAATATATTTTATAACACGTTCATCATTTCTTATTCATCATTTGTAAAGCTTTGTTATCTAATCAATAACCTACTTCAAAACTCTTTTAAATCCTTTATTAGGGTATTCTTATTGAACCTTTGTCTCTTAGGGGGCTTTCACACCTGGACTTTTGGACTTTTCAGTTTGGTTTGGACCAAAATTTTAGGTGTGAAAGCTCCCCCGAACCACAGTCTGCACCACAGAGCCGAAATTTTGTTCAGCAAAAAAAGGTGGTCTCGGTCCAGATCAAATTGAACCTTGGTCCGTCTTGTTTAGAGTGTTAAAGCAATTTTCAGAAATGTTCAGACTTTCAGACCAAACACAGGAAGTTAAGGCGGCCAATAAGAGGGAAAATGAGCCGCGATATGACTTGGAAAGAGGAAGAGACCCAGATTTCAATTTTAATTATGCTCTGTTAGCGGCATAAATAGTCAAGTCAAAATAAAATCATAAAACTGCAGAAAGTTACAAGATATTTTCAGAGGGGATGTGAGGGAAAGTAGTGAAAGATAGGAGGAGTAATGGCAGCTGAAAAGCATCATGGCTGATGACAAGGGCAAACGTAATACCTGGATAATATTCTAGCCTCACTCAACTAGTTCACCGACTAATATGGCAGAGTCTGAACCAGTTTCCACTTAAAGTGTGGTTACCGATGTGTCCAGAGCGCCAGAAAGCACCTCCAACAGTGAGTAGCACGCTTGCTAACTGCAGCATCTGTGCTAACTGCATAAATGTCGTCATGACAGCGATACATCAGTGCATTACGTAAAATTGTTTGGTCCTCTTCGATAAAGAGCGGGTGTGAAACCAAACCTAACCAGACCAAATGTATACAATGTAACAAAATAAAAACTGTAGTCCAGACTTTGGTGTGGACTCTCAGGTGTGAAAACACCCTCAGTGATTTGACATTTACATTCAGAATTGAACTTTATAAAATGTAAACTAAAATGATTTCTTCCCATGTAAATGAGTTTATTATATAAGTATCTGTTTTGTTTGAATTTGTATACAAATGTTCAAGGCAGAGCTCATTTATTCATGTTCAAACACATAAGGATAGAATCTAAAAAATCAGAGATGAGCGTTAAAGCTTGTAACATAAATCCTGTCTTAATTACTTATCGTCTTCTTCGTCTCATTTTTCATTAGCCTTACCTACCCTGTCTTCTTCCTGCCAGACTCTTCCTGTCATTGTGAAGGACTTAAGGTTCATCTTGAGTTAGTCTTTTTTTGAAATGAGACGTTTGTTTCATTCAGATCTTTTGCTGCTGCTATTTTTACCCGTTTCTCTCTCATTCTTCTCCAAAAGCAACAATAGTTACAGCTTTTATCCTTCACACCTGCTCTCTGTTTAGACCTGTGGCTCTGAATGCACCGCATGAGCAGTGTTTATTGTTGTCATAGATGTGTTTGGTCACTTGTTCCTGTGTGTGTTCTCCCTCTAAGATCATACTGTATATATTAATCATAATGAAGACCATATGTTTAAGATATAACATTTGAAGCAAGAATAATCTTTCCTTATGTGCTAGGGTGCCCCTTACACAGTTTTATGTATTTATTTCAGAGGTGAATCTGGAGCTGGGAAAACAGAGAACACTAAGAAAGTCATCCAGTATTTGGCTCATGTTGCCTCCTCCCATAAGGGCAGCACGCTGGGCAGAAACAAGGAACCTGTACAGGTACGTAACATTCGAGACGTCAAACAGCGGCATACACAGAGAACAAGGGCCTTCTAGGAAGGTTAATATTGAAACAGGTGGGGAATAATGTGAAAGATTGGGAAGGTGAGTCAAAAGATGAGTCAGACCCTAGTTAAGGCTGGATGTACAAAATGTGTCATACTTGACTGCATGCTAAATTCTGTTGCTACATGCCATCATTTTAACACAAATACAGCGGGGAAAATAAGTATTGAACACGTCAACATTTTTCTCATTAAACATTTATCTATAAATGCAAAGAATCTCTGTCTGTCTGTCTGTTCCTCACATATCTATCAAATCGTTCATCAGACTGAACTCAGATTTTATAAGGGCTTTGCTGAGGTTACAAGGGTGTGCATCCCCGAGTATGGAGTTGCTCAGTCAAAATATGTAATTTTTATCAATAAAAGTTGAGCCACCGCTATGTCTCATGCCCAGGATTCTAGAAGTGTGGGCGGGGTTTCAGATTGACTCCATACTGATTGGATAATATGCAGCATTACGGCAACAGTAACCACAGCGCGAGCAAAAACAAGTGAGCAAAACAAGGAAGCGAAAAGTGATAAATTTGACTAGAAAAAGATAATACTTAAGATTTAATGTTTTAAAAAATATACCATAAAGTTGCCATGATTGCGAAGGTTTAATGGATAATTCGGCATGGAGAACACGAGGTGTGCAGGGGCGCTTGGGGGGGGGGGACCCGTGGTGCCGCAAAGCATAGCAGTGCCACACGGGTAAAGCAGCAGCTGAGACTGCTGTTAACTGGGCAGGCTTGGCTTGGCTCCCTGCGAAGGACTGCGATCCACCGGTTCAGCTGCTGCTTCTCCAACACCGGTGTCTGACTGGGCCGACCACGATCCTTTGCGGGGAGGCAGGCCCAGCCTGCCCAGTCAGTGGTAGACGGGAGTCCCGACTGCTGCTTCACCCGTGTGGTACCACTGTCCTTTGCAGGACCGTGAGTCCCCCCTCCCGTGCGAGTATCTAAAAATTAAGAACTTAATAATAATACTGCCATGATTGTGGAGCAGAATGGAATGGCCAGATCAATTGCATATCATATGCGGACACATGCATGCTTTGACTAAATGACGACAAGACACAAAAATGCCCAAATAATGAAATAAGTAATTTTTATTTAAATATCTACAGACAAATGGGCAACACTGATGCAGCAGTTGCAGCCAATTCAGGTCATTCTGCTGTGTATAACAATGTTGGGTGTTTTGTACTTATAATATTGCTAAAATATAAAAGGATGCACTACAATGGGTCTCAAATATTTGTAAACATGTCCTGTTATAGTACTGCATGAGTTTATTGATGATACACTATAAACTACACATATGAACTAAAACAAATTGCAATGGTTGGTGACTGAACAACTCCTATTCCCCAAAGTGCAAGATACAACACTTATGAATCCATCCATCCATCTTCTTCCGCTCAATCCTTTTCGGGTCACAGGGGTGCTGGAGCCTATCCCAGCATCTTTGGGCAAGAGGCAGGGTACACCCTGGACAGATCGCCAGTCCATCGCAGGGCCAACACAGACAGACAGACAACCATTCATTCTTACAGTCATAGGTCATAAAAGATCAGACAAATAAGTGACCTGACAAACAAATAAACAAACGGTTCTTAAACAGTTGGGAATCTTGTGAGCAGCACGGTGGTGCAGTGGTTAGTACTGTTGCCTTACAGCTAGAAGGTTCCTGGTTCAAATCCCCAGGTTGGCAGGGGTTGGAACCTTTCTGTGTGGAGTTTGCATGTTCTCCCTGTGCTGCGTGGGTTTACTCCGGGGGCTCCGGTTTCCTCCCACAATCCAAAGACATGCATGTTAGGTTAATTGGCTGTTCTAAATTGTCCCTAGATATCTGTTTCCTATAGGCCCTTAGAATAGAGGGTTAGTGCTAGTGAAAGCGCTTTGAGTGGTCTTTGTGACTACAAAAGCGCTATATAAGTGCAGGTTAGTTAGTTAGTTAGTGAGGAGCTCCTGGTCATGGCCGGTTTATGGTAAAATGATGTTCTTTCCACTTCATGATGGCTCCAACAGTGCTCACTGGAACATTAAGCAGTGTAACCAGTGCCATCATTATGTTTTGCAACAATAAGATTGCAACAGTCTAGAGAGAGTTCTTTGCTTCTACCCTGTGGCATATTGAAAATATTAGCACACATGCCACAGATGTGCGGACACACGCACAAGGTGACGTCATCACGTCGTGCTTATATTAAGAGGCTAACAGTGGGAGTCGCTAGCCCCTCAAAGCTACCCTCAACATGTGGACGTGTCTGCTGGTCTCAATCCACAAACACAGACACAACATTGGCGACAAGGTAACAAATTGGTCTTCTGGAGGAGAATTATTATTTTCCTGATGAACGGAAGCATGTTTGGTACCCCTACCACTGTTACTCGCCACGCCTGGTGAGCCGCCCATTCCGTGGCCTCGTTGGCTTGAGTCATTCAAGACATAGGCTATGGATTTGGTAAAAGTTAGCAAGCTTCGACTGTGTGCTATGTTGGTGCACAGCCTCGGTAGCAAGAGACAGAGTGTGTTTAAAATGTTGGGCCCCACAAACACCTACGACGAATGTGTCGCCTTGCTGGCCAGACATTTTGCAACACCCGAGAGTGTGTTGGTATGGAGAATTAGGTTTCACCAACGCTGACAGGGAGCAACAGAGATGATACAGCAATACATCACCGACCTCCGCTGTCTGGCGAGTACATGCAGGTTTGCTCAGTTGGAAGACGAGATGGTGTGGGACCAGCTAGTGGAGCACACCACCAACATGAAGCTGCAGGAGAGACTGTTGATGTCACTGGACGACATGCCGCTGGGCAGGGCGGTGGAGTTGGCGTTCCAGTTGAAGGCCACCGCCCAGCTAACATCGCAGCTAGGAGCTTCACAGCAACAACCTTCGCAAGCACAGGCAGTTATCCTGGTAGAAGAGCCTGATGACACTGAAACCTTTTTGGAGGACCCCGAGGTGAACATCACAGGATGACAAGACATCATGGTACACTGACTGTGTGGTAGCTGTGGTTTCCCTGTGCACTGGACACGCGTGCGCTCCTGCCCAGCAGAAGGACAGTGATGCCAGCACTGTGGTAAGCTTAATCACTTTGCCAAAGTGTGCCGTTCAACATTATCAATGACAAGCTCGCCACCCAGCTCAAATGAACTGCCTTTGCCAACAACCATTCATTCAGTGGACTGTAGCAATGTGGCATACAAGTGGTGCACAGTAAAGCTCGACGATATCAGTCTGCTGCTGCTATTGGACACTGCCACTACAAGGTCGCTGATGAACTGAGTCACAGTGAGGAAGTTCTCCCTCGGTATCCATTCAAGCAGGATGCGGTGGAGCTCTACGGATACGGGAACACCAAAATCACCCTCATAGGAACCATCACGTTAACGGTTTGCTACGGGTCCAAAGTCCTCCCAGCATTCACCTTCTCGGTAGCAACGCATTGCAACAACATCCTGGGGTGTGATCTCTTTCACGAATTGGGTTTCACCATTATTGTACACCAAGGGCTTTGTTTGACCGCTGATGGCTGAAGCACATTTCACCCAGACGTGGGTACAGCCGCTCCAAGCTTTGCACCGCACGGAGAGCAGAACACAGACTCGACTCAGATTGTCACCCAGCATAAGCCTCACAAAGCCACCATACAGCCACAAGAGATTGAGTCCCTGGCCAAGCAGGACCCCGGTGAATGATACCAAGCTGGAGCTTGTCCTGCTGCCGGTGAGAATATCACGCCGTTGCAATAACCAGCAGCATCCCCCACCGATGAGACAAGAGAGTATCAGCAGCATCGCGTGAACCTCACTAGGTCAACGCTCACGGGACACGATTGGGTTCGGGTCCGCCGATCCAAATGCCCAAATGACCTGCAAATGCTCCTATCACCGCCAATGCAGATCACCACACAAATGGGGCCAGCCACATTCCAGATGGCCGATGGTTTGCGATGGCACATCAGCCATCTGAGGAAGGTAAGACCAACAGCTGCCTCGGATCAAGATGTGACATTGGAACCAACCCAGTCAGTGTGGGACCCGGACTGGGACTTTGCTGATGAGCGGGCCGTGATTCCAACAAGATGGTACCCAGGTCCGCTGCGGCCAGCACCACCAGGGCTGCACCCACCACGGGCTCGCCAGAGGCCTCCTGAGGTTGGACAGTAAAATGACTCAGTTTTGTGATATGTTTAAACAGAACATGGTTGGTTCTTAAGTGGCAGAATAATCTGCTCAACCATGCAGGGTTTTACCGGCAGTCTACCCAGTTACCCATACTGGAGTGATGGCCTAGTTGGTAGAGTGTCCGCCCCACAACTGGGAGGTTGTGGATTCAAATCCCAGCCGGGTCATACCAAAGACCATATAAAAATTGTACTTTCTGCCTTCTAGCTTGGTGCTCAGCATAATAGAATGGAAAAAGGAAAGTTAACACACAGAGCTGCCAGAGGACTGACCCCCCATTGCAGCTTTCACTGCTTACAGCAATTGTGTGGCCTAGGGTCAGGGAAATGGAAACAGGCGCCACCCCTATACTCCACATGGTGTCCCACATGCTGTGGAAGGGAATTAACTTAACTAACTACCTGGTTACCCAGGTTCAAAATAATGGTTATGGGGTATTGAACCTTAAGTGATCTATGGTTTTGGGTCTTAGAAGCTAATTTGCCATATTGTGCTTTTAACATCAAGCAAATATGTGTACCTTAAACATTAGCTAAACAGTGTGCTTTAACAGTATGCAGTATTGTACTTATCACCATGCATATGTTAGCCACAGCACTGGTAACAATACACTGTTGTATATACAGTATGTGTGTTCTGCTTTGCTTCAACCCTGACATGAGTTCCAAGTCGGTTGTTTAGCTTAGTCCACTCGCATCTATGCACCACACAGTAATAACACCTGCCGATAGCCAGGCCACGTTTGTATGTTAGCTAGCTTTAGTGACTCCCACTGTGCCGTACCCGGTTGCAGTCTCCGCTACTTTACATAGCTTTACTTTACATGGTTGTATATGTGTTGTGTTAGCTATAGGCCACCACAATGCCACAGTGGTTACCTAGCTAAGGTTAAGCCAACACTGGGTAAGTGCTGGTTTTTCCTGGGGGGGTTAAATGTGACATATTGAAATATTACCACACATGCCACGGACGTGGGGACGCACGCACGAGGTCACGTCATCACGCCGTGCTTATATTAAGGGGCTAACAGCGGGAGTCGCCCTCTTTGCCACTCCAACTTCCACCACCTAACCTGCCTGTACCATACCTCTGCTAGCTGTTGCTATTGTTAGCTTGTTCAATAAAGCTACCCTCAACACGTGGATGAGTCCGCTGGTCTCATTCCCTGCACAGACACAACATACCCATCATGAGTTCTTTGTGGTGTGACAATCTGATATTCACAGACCTTTTTAAAGGCTATCAGTCAGGACTTAACCAGCTGAAATTAATTGGCACTGATGGGGGGGATGGGATGGCTTCTTAAATTCTGATGGATTTCAGCTGGTTTCTTGGCTTTCTATGCCTTTTTACACCTTTTTCTTCATGTGTTCAATACTTACTCCCTGTGCCATTCCACTTTATTAAATATAACTTGTTCTGTGAACACAGTTGCCTTGATTTCTTTGCATGTATGGATTACTTAGGTTGTTACTGATATCTGATGAAAATCTCAGGTCAATGGCTCCATCAGAAATATGTTTAATGAGAAAAATGTTGACGTGTTCAATACTTATTTTCCCCGCTGTATCTGTACTTTCCGTTCTTTACATTTTCAAATAAGGCATGCTACTTTAGTGTTGATGCATTTGAGAAAAGTTACTGATATTTTTTTCCTTTTAATTTTGTATCAATAAGGGTGTGTTCCACTTCTCATTTGTACCCCTACACCTTTGCTTACCCCTATGAATTGGGACACCCCTTCAGGGCTGCGTTATGTCTTTAGTAGTTACTAATGGCTGTGGGTCTGTTTTGTTTATTACGTGTTTAAAAAAAAAAAAATCACACAACACAGACCATCCCTATCATGACGCACATTCACATCGGTAGTGATATGGTTAGACTATATTAAAATACTGTAGTTGCTGTAAACTTAACCTTGAGAGGATTTCGGTCACAGATCCGCACCATCTGCATGCACCCTCTTGTGGTGAAGATTTTTTTCAAGAAAATATTCAGTTTAGATATCACAGATTCCAAAGGCTTTAACTTGAAAGTGGTAAGAGATAATGGCTTACTATAAATGAGAAAGATGTAGAATATGATCCAAAGTTTATGATAGAGGAGTAAATTTACACATCTAATCTGCATAATGTGATGGCAGCCACATCAGATTACATAACTTTCAGTCAAAGTGGACTTTGGACATATTTACACAAAGGATGGTTTTTGTTTTTTGTCTTTGTTTTTGTTTTTTATCTTATTTTCAAAATATATGAACCAGAAAATCACTAGAATGTAAACAAACTGATAAAAAAACATCAGACCTACCACTCATCATGTGTCGCCATGCATCCGTGTGCTCATCCCCGGTCCTTATTTTGTCTTCTGTCGGTTATTTTTCGCTTTCTCTCCCACATCCAGAAACAATTATATTTATTCCACCTCGATTTCGGTTAGATTACGCCGTGGAACAGGCAGTATTGTCCTCTCCATCACGTGCAGCTTCGTCAATGCCGGACGAAAAGTGTTCCGCTCCGGTCCATCTTGTGCTGTCCAGAAGGTAAATATTTCCCTTCAGAAGCTAAATAATCCCTTTAAGAATCGTAGTTGGCAAAATTTGGAGCAAATCCTTCCTCCCTGTGGAAACATATGTTGCACAATTGTTTATACGTTTCTCCTTCTGCGCCCCGGAAGTGATATCAGATTTGACGTGGTTCTGGTTTGCTGAATTGAGTCCTCCATTGTAGCGCAGTAAGCTATATGTGTCTGCCATCTAGTGATGTGAAATGCTTGGTACATCTGGGTTTATTTTGTTTTGTTTTTTTCATACTTTTTGACCAATCACGTGACAGGTGCGGATCTGCGACACCAGCTGCAGGAGAGGCAGATTATGTAATCAACTTTAATCCTTACAGGGTTTTTTGTGCTTGTGGTGTTGGGCAATTAAAATTTTTAATCGCGATTAATCTTTTGGAATGTTGAGTTAATCACGATTAATAACACGTTAATCGCATGTTTTTCCATGCAGATGCAGTGTACCTTAAGTTGGTAATTTTTCAAGTTTCTCGTACTGTTCTAAATATGGGAGTGGACAAATATGCTGTCTTTCTTCACCTAAAAGTTTATTAAAGCTCTCAACATATCGAAAATGATAAAAATTATCCAGAATATTCTCCAGAACATCCTCAAAAGTACTACTACATGTGCAATCAACGGAATGCCAGGGCTCAGTAACATCATAACATTACTGACAATACTGACACAACTCAGCATCCAACTCCTCTCCCATAGCAAACATCCACCGTTTTTAAGCAGCTCAACACAAAACAATGGACCTCGTGCGTCACAACAGACACAATTTCCCTTTTAGTAGAAAAATTGTAAACATAAACAAACAACTGTCTCGCCCGTGACGTCACAAACCGTGCCGCAAAAACGGGGTGTGAGAGTGAGTGGACATTACTAACACAGCTTGAGAATTAGAGAATTTTAGGCTGCCACTCACCTGCCGAGAGTTGGACCTGAATCTATGAGAACGAAACAGGCGGAGTGTCTGTCCATGTCAGCTGCTGCCAGCCAGCTACATCCGTAGCACATAGCTATTTAAACTGCTAGCCGGCTAGCCAGCTTTCAAAAAAGAAGAACGACAGGCCTCCAGGTGAAGTTTTGGAGGAGGCTGTGACAATTATCCAGGGGAACACTCTGACAGATAATGTTGTAAACTTAAACATGACAGTGTTTTGGGATTTACATGGCTATGATCCAGCTTGTTTGACTTCACAGTGTCTTTATGGTGCAGAGCAGCTTCAGTACGGAGTGCAGCTAGGCCAAAAAAGTACTGTTCGCACTTCCTGCTGTTAACTGTGGTTAACCGCAATCACAAAATTTGTCGCCGTTAACGGGGACGAGGCATTAACGGCCAATTGACGCTATAATGCCAACATCACTAATTTATACACATATTTTTGTCCATTGCTGGATTCTGCAGCCATCTTCATGAAAATTTCTTGTGCTTTATGTGATACCCCTTCATTCATAGTGTGGTCCTGACCACACTTGGTTTAGAGGGGTGATTTGACCTTCCCCCTACACCTCAAAGAGAATTGGGACAGCACTACTCCTACATATGAATGCGTAAAACAGAGGGTGGGGCAAAGCAGTGAAGTGGGATACACCCTAAGGGTCAGTGCACTTCCCAACAACATCAAGATGGATTTTAACCTAAATGGATGGGATAATAACACCTACATCCCCTGGGTTTATTTCATTGAATGTCATTCACCACTAAAGTAGTAGTGACATAAAAGAGAAAGGAAATTTATAGCTGAATTTATAGTTTAATTAGACATGAGTCTATTCTTGTATCACATTTGTTCTTCTAGGCTCCAAACACATCTCTTCCCACAGTTATCGTACATACTGAAGCTGGGCAGTGCTTAATGCCTATAGTAAAACTGTGGCAGGGGCATAAAAGTGGGTGCTAGGAGAGTTGAGGCAAAATGGTGATTTAACTGTGAAATGTACCCAACAGCATTTCTATAAAAGAAAGAAGTCATTCTTTTGTCTGCTATTAGCCTTGCTTAGCATGAAGAGAAAACATTTAGTTAAACTGAGTTTTATTTATTATAGCTGGAGATCACAGGAACAGTTGTCTCGTGGAGATTTATAGTGTAAGGTACAATGGTAAAACATCCAGTTATCCCCTGAGGCAGTAGTGGGGGAGGAAGAACTTCATTTTAACAAGAAGCAAACGTCAGGCAGCCACAGCTGTGACTGAATGGTAAAGACAAAGAGAAAGCAGAAAAGATGAACACAGAGAGATAACAAACAACAGAAAATATCTGGAACTGCAGGATGCTCTTCATAGTGGCATATAGCCACAAAGGGATTTGAACTAGTCTCTTTTTTATTACATTGTTTTCCATAATGTTTAAACTACATTTTACATTCTATATTACCCAATGGAACACGGTTTTTTATTACTGAAATCTATCAGGTGCTTCAATACTCTCTGCTCACATCTCCTAAAAGTATTAATCACAACAACCAAAGCATCACAACCTAAAGCACTGGATTAGTTGACTGATGTGAAACCATATGTGTGAATATGTACTGTATGTGTGCAATGCAAACAATTTACAGTATGCTAAACTCTAGAATTTACTGTTTCTTTCCTTGCATGGTCACAGTTTAATGACCCTTGAATGACTTTCTATCAGCTGCTTTTGTAATGAGAAGACTTGTTTTCCATCTCATCTCGGGTGGGGTCTTTTAGTCAATTGTTCCTTTTTTCTTTATTTTCTCTTCTAATTTCTTACCTTCATTTATTCCTTCCTTCTTGGACTTGTCTCTCCTTATTTTCCTCTCTCTGCATCATCTTCTCTTGACTGCATGTTCAGATGGATGGTTCTAGGTCGCTAACAAGAGGCAGCACTATGGTAAACAGGGGTGAGTTAACTCTGTCCCTGCTGTCCTGTCCTTCCTCTGCTTTTTGTCCAGTCCCGTTTTCCTGCTTAATGAACTCTACAATAATTTCTAACCTAAACCTTTGAACTGCTGATGCTCTACCCCATTAACCATCAAGCCCTGTACTGTGCATTTGAATTTGCGTGTTTGTGTTATTTTGTGTGTTGTTGTGGTTATTTTCTTATTTGTCTTTTTTTGTTTATCTCATCATATGTTCACCTTTCCCCATAACTTCTCCCCTCTAAACTTCATTTTTGTCCAACACACAATTCAGCAGAGTATGCAATATGTAAGTATGAAATATTTAGAGAATTTGGGGTTTATTCATGGGAAGTCACTCTTTAGAATTAAGGCTTTTCCTGTAGCTACATAGATATGATTCTCTTAATACTTGAGAATCATATCTACTGTGTATACCATTCTGGCTTTTATCTAAACATCTCCTGGTTTTATGGGTCAACCGTTCAATCCTTTTTTTTCTACCCAGTGGGTTTAGGGTTTTTTCCCCCATTTTTCACTCCCAGCGACATGTGAAAGCTGTGGGTATTAGTAGAGCAGTAAGGCAACTATGCTGCCAAGGTGGCCTTAATGGTTTAAGTCACCTAGACAGAAGAAATACTTTACCTGAATACAAATACTTGTGGCTTTCACTTGAGCTGTGCCTCCAGTGTGTATGTATGCAGTTGAATGACAGAAGATTTGGGTGTGTAAGTGGGTGTGTTGCTGCAGCCGTTTGTGTGTGTGTGTGTGTGTGTGTAGCAATTGAAGTGCACACACTTGACTGTTTGGCTTTGATCATGCGTGCAAGGGACATAGTGTTGCTGTGTCACTTGTGTCAAAGTTGCTGGCATTCTTTGATTGTTCTTACAGTAGAATCACCTCCTGTAGCTATGTGATCTCCCTTGGTGCCCATCATTGGCTGCTGCTGCTGGTGCTGCATCGATAGCTCCTATATTGGCAATGCGACAGCTGCAGTAATGTATTGCAGCTAGTTAAGGTAGCCAATGTGCAGCTTGTAGAGCCAAGCTGCAGCTTCTCATCTTGCTCTGCAACAGTGGTTCTCAACCAACTCTTCTTAGTCACTGTCAGTATCATAACAAAATGAAACTGTGATTTATAAGCTATGTGAGAAAATATAAATATGTAACAAAATTGTTGCCTTTAATTTTGTTAGCTCATTCTAGCAAAGCAGAAAGGAACTAATATGATGACACGGCATCCCTTGTCCCTCCGTCCATCTGTCCACATTGCATGGGAATCACAATTAGTCCTAGGCAATTGTCTCAATGCTCACCAAACTCACTCATAATGATCCTCAGGTGGGTCTGCATCCAGGTTGTGCTCAAGGTCAAGATCAAAGGCCAGGAGATCTGGGCACTTATGTGATTTCAGAAAAATCAATACTTTTCCTAGGCAATTGCTCTAATTCTCACCAAATTTATGCACAATGATCATCAGGTGGGTCTGCCTCAACGTTGTGCTCAATGTCAGGGTCAAAGGTCAGGAGATCTCAGCACTTATATCATTTTATGAAAATTGTTACTCCTCCTAGGCAACTGCCCCAATTCTCAACAAAGTCACATGCAATGATCTTCAGATTTGTCTGCATCCAGGTTGAGGTTGAAGTCATTGTCAAAGGTCTGATATCTGGGCATTTGTAATTTCACAAAACTTGTTACTCTTCCTTGGCAATTGCCCCAATGTTCAACAAACAAACAATGATCCTCAAATGGGTCTGCATCTAAGCTGTGCTCAAGGTCAGCACTCTCAGGGTGATTTCATCAGGCCAGAATGAGCTACTCCGTCATTGACGGTGTGGTTATTTTTATTTTTATCATTGTATTATAATCTCTTAGCTGAATTTTGCTAAATCAAATGTGTGGACCGTGATCCGCTGTGGCGACCCCTGATAAGGGAGCAGTCAAAAAAAGAAGAGCTGTACATATGTTGAGAATCATTTGTTCCTTATTTTGGGGATGGTGTGTGTGTTTGTGGGTGCTGTTCTGGGCCCTAAAATGCAATAGTGTGTCATTGCTCTCCTCTGGTGAGTCACTTATTTGCATAACAGATCAGAGGCGCCGTTAAAAAGAGCATGTCAAAAGTGTGCATTTTAGCAGTTTTGAACTGTGTAAGTCATTAATTTAAGCCATTATCACTGCAGTTTCATGAGACTGATCCGATGTTTCCTTTGTGTCTCAGGGCGAGCTGGAGAGGCAACTCTTGCAAGCCAACCCTATACTGGAGGCTTTTGGGAATGCAAAGACAGTCAAGAATGACAACTCCTCTAGATTTGTAAGAGCAGACGAGAGTAATGTTTGGCTCCTGCTGAATCCAAAGAAGTCGGTTTGTCTTTCAGGATTAAACAAAAAATATTCCTTGCTTTTCAGGGTAAATTTATTCGCATTAATTTTGACGTGGCAGGATACATTGTTGGTGCCAACATTGAAACCTGTATCCTTTTTTGAAATATTCATACAAAACTGTTCTGACTGAGTGGGAAGCCTTTTATCATTTATTACAGTCCATTAAAAAATCATCTGAACATTAATTAGGAGCTTTGCAGTTCTACTTTTGGTCTCCATGACTGTATAAATCCAGACCTCCTTGAAAAGTCCCGGGCCACCCGTCAGGCCAAAGATGAGAGGACCTTCCACATCTTTTATCAGCTGTTATGTGGAGCTTCAGAAGAAACCAGAGGTGAACTAAGTTTGATTACAAAGTTATTGTAATCTTTCAGAATATATAATTTCCAGAATTCTCTTGCAAAATGCATTTAAGTCCAATATTAATTGTAGTCTTTTCTCTCTTAATGTGTTTTTTTCCCCTTTGTAGCTGAGCTGCTCTTAGGAACAGCTGATCAATATCGTTTTCTCAGTGGAGGCTCCATCCCTGTTCCTGGTCAGAGTGACTCAGAGAATTTCACCCAGACCATGGACTCCATGGCTATAATGAACTTCACTCCTGAGGAATCAGTGTGTAAGAGGAAATAGAACTGTTTCGCTCTTTGCCTAGTTTTTTTTTATTCTTGCTATAAATGACCTTGTCTCCCCTTTCATCAGCTATGCTGAAGGTGATCTCTGCTGGTGCTCCAGTTCGGAAAACATATCCTTCATGAAGGAGGAAGAACCAGGACCAGGCCTCCATGCCTGATGATACAGCTGCTCAGAAACTGTGCCATTTGCTGGGTATCAATGTGCTGGAGTTCACCCGGGCCATCCTCACCCCGGAGGATCAAAGTGGGGTCGAGAGTATGTGCAGAGAAAGCCCAGTCGAAAAGAACAAGTAGATTTATACTGTGTGCAAACACAGGACTTTAGTTCTCATAGCAGACAAAATTTGGTGCTCAGGAAGTGTATCAGATAAATTATGGTGTATTTTTCTAGGCTGACTTTGCTATAGAGGCCTTGGCGAAGGCAACATATGAAGTCTCTTCAGATGGCTGGTCCCCAGGATCATCCGGGGTGCCCTGGGACCGCAGACAGAGGCAGGGAGCCCTCCTCTAGGCATCCTCGATATCGCTGGCTATGAAATCTTCCAGGGTGGTGTGTTCATGCAATTGGAGTTTGTTTGTTTTTTTTTAACAGAACATGAGATTAGGTCAAGTTTTGCAAGGTGATTATAGTGTCTGAAAATTTTAATGGAAGATTATGTTTATGCTTATGGAAGGCCAGAAATTACAGTGGTGTGAAAAAGTGTTTGCCCCCTTCCTGATTTCTCATTTTTTTTATATGTTTGTCACACTTAAGTGTTTCAGATCATCAAACAAATTTCAATATTAGACAAAGATAACACAAGTAAACACAAAGTACAGTTTTTAAATGAAGGTGTTTATTGTTAAGGGTAAAAAAAAATCTAAACCTACATGGCCCTGTGTGAAAAAGTCTTTCCCTCCCCCCTTTCCCAGTTAAAACATAAATTAACTGTGGTTTATCACATCTTTGGAAAGCTGAGTTTAATTTCTCTAGCCATACCCAGGCCTGATTACTGCCACACCTGTTCTCAATCAAGAAATCACTTAAATATGACCTGCCTGACAAAGTGAAGTAGACCAAAAGATCCTCAAAGCTAGACATCAAGCTGCAATCCAAAGAAATTCAGGAACAAATGAGAAACAAAGTAATTAAGATCTATCAGTCTGGAAAAGGTTATAAAGGCATTTCTAAAGCTTTGTGACTCCACCGAACCGCAGTGAGAGCCATTATCCACGAATAGCGAAAACTTGGAACAGTGGTGAACCTTCCCAGGAGTGGCCGGCCAACCAAAATTACCCCAAGAGTGCAGCGACAACTCATCCAAGAGGTCACAAAGGACCCCACAACAACATCCAAAGAACTGCAGGCCTCACTTGCCTCAGTTAAGGTCAGTGTTCATGACTCCACCATAAGAAAGAAACTGGGCAAAAATGACCTGCATGGCAGAGTTCCAAGACGAAAACCACTGCTGAGCAAAAAGAACATAAAGGCTCATCTCACTTTTACCAGAAAACATCTTGATGATCCCCAAGACTTTTGGGAAAATACTCTGGACTGACGAGACAAAGTTGACTTTTGGAAGGTGTGTGTCCCATTACATCCAGCATAAAAGTAACACAGCATTTCAGAAAAGGAACATCATACCAACAGTAAAATATGGTAGTGGTAGTGTGATGGTCTGGGGCTGTTTTGCTGCTTCAGGACCTGGAAGACTTGCTGTGGTAAATGGAACCATGAATTCTGCTGTCTACCAAAAAATCCTGAAGGAGAATGTCCAGCCATCTGTTCATGACCTCAGGCTGAAGTGCACTTGGGTTCTGCAGCAGGATAATGATCCAAAACACACCAGCAAGTCCACCACTGAATGGCTTAAGAAAAACAAAAGGAAGACTTTGGAGTGGCCTAGTCAAAGTCCTGACCTGAATCCGACTGAAATGCTGTGGCATGACCTTAAAAAGGCAGTTCATGCTCGAAAACCCTCCAATGTGTCTGGATTACAACAATTCTGCAAAGATGAGTGGGCCAAAATTCCACCACAGTGCTGTAAAAGACTCATTGCCAGTTATTGCAAATGCTTGATTGCAGTTGGGTGGCCCAACCACCCATTAGCCCATTAGGGCTAGGGGCAATCATATGAACCTAAACCTAATGGGCAAATTGGCCCATTAGGTTTAGGGGCAATCACTTTTTCACACAGGGTCATGTCGTTTTGGATTTTTTCCCCTTAATAATAAACACCTTCATTTAAAAACTGCATTTTGTGTTTACTTGTGTTATCTTTGTCTAACATTTAAATTTGTTTGATGATCTGAAACATTTAAGTGTGACAAAGACAAAAAAATGAGAAATCAGGAAGGGGGCAAACACTTTTTCACACCACTTTTTCATAATCTAAGCAGGTCGATGTTATGAGTTTATAAAACAAGTTACAGAATATTGACTTGCTTTTCTATATTTCTCCCATGTAGCTGAACTCATTTGAGCAGCTGTGCATCAACTACACCAACGAGAAGCTGCAGCAGCTCTTCAACCACACCATGTTCATTCTGGAACAGGAGGAGTACCAGCGGGAGGGCATTGAATGGAACTTTATCGACTTTGGCCTCGACTTACAGCCCTGCATTGACCTCATCGAGAGACCTGTACATAAACACTGAAACCCATTATTAGCAAGTGTAATGTATTCATGGTAAAATAAGTGCAGCTTAGGCATTATATGTGCTAGATTACAGATTACTCCCAGTTATCAAGCATTATTAACAAATCTAGAAACAGTCTATCCCAGTATAATTGTCATTTTGATTGATAAAAACCCACCATTTTCACACTAATGTCCACCTGTCCTGTTTCAGGCTCACCCACCAGGTGTTCTGGCCCTGCTGGATGAAGAGTGCTGGTTCCCTCGAGCAACAGATCGCTCATTTGTGGAGAAGCTCTCTTCTGAGCAGGGCAGCCACCCAAAGTTCTTCAAACCAAAGCAGCCACGTGGGGAAGCTGATTTCGCTATCATTCACTATGCTGGAAAGGTGTTGCTCATTTCCAGACTTTTTTGATGTGTGGTATGTTTCCCAGTGAAACAAACCAACTGTGACAAATATTAACCACTTGTTACATTTCTCTTATAATAACTACGTTACCTCAGGTGGACTATAAGGCCAATGACTGGTTGGTAAAGAACATGGACCCTCTGAATGACAATGTGGCATCACTTCTCCACCAGTCATCTGATCATTTTGTGTCGGAGCTTTGGAAGGAGGGTGAGACTGATTGACCCGTACATTTTATTTCATTGATGGACATTTAATTAAAATTCATCTGTTCTTTTAACTGTAATAGAAAAATGTTGTTGTCTTCAGTGTTTTATGAATAATGATGCTTTCTGGTACAAAATGTATTAACTTTACTGCATTTCTTTCTTCTCCTCTTTATTCTTTCTATCATCATGCTCTATGTCACTTTCCACTGTTCTGCCTCCTCCTTGTTTTCTCCTGATTTTCTTGCTCTTTTCTCTTCCTTTTTTCCATTACCCTTCCTACTCTCCTAATTTGGTGATATTTGGATGCTGACTTTTCCTCTCTCTACTTCTGCTCCCTGGAATCTCCTGTTTCCTGCATCAGACATTCAAACTCTTCCCCGTGTGTACTTTTTTGACTCCTATGCCACTCTACTAGACTAATGGCTCCGACAGTAGGTTATTTACCTCCACTCTCCACCACTGCTTTCATTACGCTGCCCACGGCTCAGAGCTGTAGCATGCCTTCTAGCTTGTGTTGTATTGTGGTGTCACAGTTTGTGCATTGTATTTTCACTGTGTTGTCCTGTTACTCTCTAACTGCTCTTTCATCAAGTATGTCACCATCTAGTAGTAGAAGTGCTGTGATTATGTGATGACCCTTTTCCCATCCATAATGTTTGCCTTAATTTTTCTAATTAATAGAAATTTTGACAGTGTCTTGGCAGCAGCATACTCAGAATCTGTCACAAAAGCCACATTCAGGATCACATTAGTCTGGTACTCAGCAATGGTGCTACAAACATCTACAAGAGAAAGAAATTATTTCAGTTGAATTTATCATCTGTCCAAAGAAATACACAGAAATTACATCTGACGCTGACATTCGTGATCCTGAATGTGCTCTCAAACTGAAACATTTTGTCTTTAACTGGGTGTCTGCAGATCGTTGAAATGGGCTTAAATTTTCATGTAAAATCAAGGCCTTAATTATCCTTAGAAGTTACAGTTAACCCCCAAAGGGTCTTAAAAATATGAAAGATATGATAAATGTGATAGTATTTTTTTTTTCGTTAGAGAAAATCCTTTTAACCAGTTTTGAAAATATATTAGCTACTGTTTGTACATTTTTAACATACGTAAGTGAAATGAACAAAACTAAATGCAGTCTTTTTGTAAATTTGCAAGTTTTTTCACATATTTAGTTAGTTAGAAGTTTTATTATCCTTTTGGAAATTTTCCTTGCGTCTCTAGTTACAACCAGACAAATACAGTTGCAACACAGACAGCACACATTACTGTACATGCATTAACAGTATCCCATATCAAAACCAACAATAGATTACAGTCACCTACAATCAAGTCAAATTCCTGTAAAAATAGCACACATTCTATTATTTGATTTGTTCAACAAAGATGTATTTATCACTTAAGCCCATAGTTACAACTTTTTTCTTTAAATTTGTGACTTTTTTCTTGTAATTTTTTTTTGTGAATTTTTAATATTTTTCTCCCAATTATATTTTGGCTTCTGGTTCAGGGTATTTTACTTAATTATCTAGTAGCAACACTGATCCTGGGAAATAACAAATTTATTGTGACCTAAAATTTGCAGTGATTTCAGTTCTAGTGTATAGTTGGATAGGGCAAAATGTCATGTGGCAATTTTTGTAAACGAAGGCCATAAATTAAAAAGGCTTAAATTTAACTTACTTATAGCTGCAGATACCTGGTTTAAATGCTTCCATTCAAAAAAACAAAAACAAACAATATTCAGGGTTTTTCTTAGATCCAAGTGGCTCCTGGGCTTTAATGAATTGTATAAGAAAGATTGGGCAAAACACTACCTATTATTATTATTATTATTATTATTATTATTATTATTATTATTATTATTATTATTATCATTATTAATGCTGTAGTTTTCTCCCTTTTTCCATTGTTAATTAGGAAGGGTAGGAAAAGCCCTGGTGTTGTTTTAACATTATATAGATGTAGCGATGTTTGGCAGATTGTAGATTGTAGTGTTATTAAGGAGTTAAAAGCAAGTGAATAAAGAAAATATTCTTTTTATTTTAACTGAAACTATATTAATCCACTGTGAAGGAAATCATTTTAACACCCCAGATCTGAATGGGTTTGTTGGTTGTCACGTACAAGTCCCATCACACCATCAAAAGAGTAAATCACTGTGACCTTTTTCAAACAAACCTGTATTTGTGCTTGTCTAGACATGTTCAAAGCTAGCAGGTTTTGCTTGAAAAACTTCAGCTATAAGTCACTGCATTGCTATTACAACTGTGTGTAACATGTTGGCTGTTCAAATATTTTCTGCTGGCACTGGCTTTGAAATCAGTGGATCTCCAAATCCATCTGATTTCACTCATGGTCTAGAGTCTAGACCCTTGATAGCAGATGCAAAGTCATCATGCCATGGCATTAACCTAGTATTCACCTAGACAATAGTCCAAATCATGTCTGACCAACACAGAGTTTTACACACACTGCTTTTCATCCAGTGGACAGGATTGTGGGTCTGGACCAGGTGTCCTCAGGAGAGACAAGTGGGCCAGTCACATTCGGGGCTGCCGGACTGAAGACAAAGAAGGGAATGTTTAGGACTGTTGGACAACTATATAAAGAGTCTCTCACCAAGCTGATGGCCACACTGAGAAACACAAACCCCAACTTCCTGCGCTGCATTATCCCCAACCATGAGAAGAGGGTAAGATTGGAAGACTGGATGAGGAGGAAAAAATGAAAGGGATATTTAGGAAATATTTAAGTTTTTACTATTCTTCTTCATCCATTTCTGTCTTGTTCTTAGGCTGGGAAGCTGTCACCCCACCTGGTATTGGACCAGCTGAGGTGTAATGGTGTTTTGGAGGGAATCCGTATCTGCCGGCAAGGTTTTCCTAACCGCATCCCATTCCAGGAATTTAGACAAAGGTGTGTTTTTGGTGATCTTTTTTATTATTCAAGTGTTTGAGCCATTATCATATTCTCCCTCTCTTGATCTGTCTATATTTATCCCTTTCAGACACAGTCGGTGCTTCTTTAAACACTTTGTATTGATGTATTAGCTTTTGGTGCATGGCTGAGAAAGCTGTACCTAAAATCATAAATTTGTCTTTCAGATATGAAATCCTAACCCCTAATGCCATTCCCCGCACCTTCATGGATGGCAAACAGGCATCAGAGCTTATGGTAAGTAGCTTGTAAGTGGCCATAAATTCATAATTATTTTACACGATCATTCAGATATTAGATGGACTCACTGATACTGACCGTTCTCTGTCAGATCAGTGCTTTGGAGCTGGATCCCAACCTGTTCAGGGTGGGTCAGAGCAAAGTCTTCTTCAGAGCTGGAGTCCTTGCTCACTTAGAAGAAGAGAGAGACCTGAAGATCACAGACACCATCATACGCTTCCAGAGTGCTTCTAGAGGCTTTCTCGCACGCAAGTAATGGCTCTGTTAATCTCGCTTTATGTATGAAAATGGTGTGGGTATGGGTCTCAAGCTATACATCCAATTGAAGGTGCCAAAACTTACACAAAAGAAGAAGAAGGGTCAAACATTTCTGACAGCAACAAGCAGGGTGACAGCAACAAAGAAACGCATATTGTATTGATGAAGAAAAAAGCAAAATCAGAGATAAGATGTTGGAGTGTACCTCTTAGATGTGTTTCGCTGCTCTTGCTTGTACTGCTGCTATCACTGAACGACGCTGCCCCCATGATTTCCGACTGTACTGCAACATTTGGTCTGTATTGGCAACCTTTCAGAAAACACAGAGAACTAGAGGTTACTCAGAAAGTGCATACCTCCACCATGGTCTGTATGTCTGTCTGTCTGTCTGTCTATCTGTTAGCAGGATTACGCAAAAACTACTGGACGGATTTTGATTAAATTTTCACCAGAGATGGCCTCTGGGCTACGGACAAAGTCCATTAGATTTTGGAGGTGATCCAGGTCAGGATGCAGATTCTGGATCACTTTTTCTTTCTTTAACATTGCGAGATAGGGCCTCGGTGGAGGTATACACGCTTGGATCACCTCCAAAATATACTGGGTTCATCCGTTGCTCATGGGCCACCTCTGGTGAGAATTTCATCAAAATCTATCCAGTAGTTTTTGCATCATCTCATCACAGCAGTCTGTCGGGGGCGACAATGACTGTTTCATTTAGGTCTTAATCCTGCACAAAATCAAACAAGTGCCTTGGCAGAGATATGCACTCTTGAAAAACATCACTTCCTTGGCAGTGGTAAATGCAGACAAAATGAATGCAGAATACAGATGGAAGGCTCCATCTGTCACTGTATGCATAGCTAACACAGAACATTAATGAGCCATAAGACTGTTGTAAACCCTGCAAGAATGTCCTTACTGTTGAAAACTGAAATAACTAGAGGGCACTCAAAGAGAGCACATACCTCTGCCAAGGTCTGTCTGTCTGTCTTTGAATAGGATTATGCAAAAACTGCAGGGCTGATTTTGATGAAGTTTTCACCAAAGGTGGCCCTTGGGCTATGGATGAACCCATTAGATTTTTGAGGTGATCTGGGTGAGGATGCAGATTCTGGATCACTTTTTCTCTTTCTTTAACATTGAAAGTGAAACAGCAGATACCTCGACCAAGGCCCTACCTTAGTCGAGGTATCTGTTCTTGGATCACCTCAAAAATGTAATGGGTTCATCCATTGCCCAAGAGTCACCTCTGTTGAAAATTTCATCAAAATTCGTCTAGTAGTTTTTGCTTAATCCTACTAACAAACAGACAGACGGAGGTAATAACACTGAAAACAATTTGACCTTATTTATATCACTGCCAATTTAGAGCATTTTTCCTAACTAAAGAAAAGAGAATGAGGAAATGTGGTAGTTTGGGGGTTGGCTGTAATGAGTAATAGCTGATCCTGTACAGTGGGCAGCGTTGTGTTTCACTCTTAAGGAGCATTAATATTTAATATTTGTCAACAGCTATCACTGACTCGAGAAATTGCAACAGCGCTGAAAGGTATTTGGCAAAGCTTGTGGAAACCTGCAAATTATGTAATGTTAATGTTATAGGTCCATATGGGAAGATAACTAATTCGATATTATTTTAATGTAGTATTTTTTGCAGATCTACTGTTTCTCTGCATGACTTTGAATTAGCAAAAATTATTTGAGTAATTTGATAACAACAAAAAGGATGAACAGCTGAAAGATTTGAAATGCAGATTGGAAGTTTGTTAGTTCATTGGTAATTATATACTCCTGGTAATTACTTTTCATTATAAACTGTTGTTACAGTTTTTTTTCTTGAAAACAGTGAATGACTGTCTGTGGCACATTTTTGCTCCAGGCAACCTCCTCCCCAGTGGTCAAGATTTTTTTTCAAGAAAATATTCAGTTCAGATGTCAGAGATTTCCAAGGCTATAACTTGAAAGTGGTAAGAGATAATGGCTTACTGACAATTAGAAAGATGTAGAATATGATCTAAAGTTTGAGATAGGAGTAAATTTACGCATCTAATTTGCATAATGCCACGGCAGCCATATCGAATTACATAACTTTCAGTCAAAAGTGGACTTTGGACATATTTACACAAAGGATGGTTTTGTTTTTTGTCACCGTTTTTTGTTTTGGGTTTTTTGTTATCTTATCTTCAAAGTATATGAACCAGAAAATCAGTACAATGTAAACAAAGAAATTTGTCAGACTTACCGCTGGCCAGGCAGCTCATTTCGTCCATTTTCGTCATCTTGGTTGTTATTTTGTCTTCTGTCAGTCATTTTTGCCTTTTCTCCCACATCCAGAAACTCTTGTGATTATTCCACCTCAATTTTGCTTTTATTCCGCCGCAATTTATCCTATATGACGACACGGAACCGGCACGATTGTTCTGTCCAGTCACATGGCGCTGGGGTTGATGGCAGGTGAAAATTAACGAGCTTCGGCCACCCTCTGTTATAACAAAATGTAGATATTTACCTTCATAAGCTAAATAATCTCTTTTTAGAATCATAGTTGGCAAATTTGGGAGCAAATTCCTCCTCCGTGTTGCGATGGAGCACATCAGGATTTGTTTACAAACTCTTCTTCTTTGGTGTCCCAGAAGTAAGGTTTTCGGGTGGTTATTTGGGAGACATTAGTCCTCCAAGGCAAGAGCAGTAAGTTATATGTGTCTGCCACCTTGTGCAGTGAAATACTTAGTACAACTGGGATTTTTTATGGTTTATGGCCACATCACATGACAGGCGCAGAATTGCGACATAGACAGTGAGGACGCTTTCTATGTCCTTGAAACCAAGACACAAGAAGGGTTAATAATATTCCTTAAGTTTGTACAAAGTGAAGAAGTAGAAAAAAGGTGTGTTGGAGCTAACAGGGCAAAGACAATAAAATAAAAGGTTCTCATGAACACAGTTTTGCAACGTTGATGTCATTTTCTCTTATAGTCCAAAAGAGAAAAAAAAAGTATTACAGTATTTGTGTAAATTATGTAAAGTTACATCTATGCAGTTTTCATACGTGTAAATAACTGACATTTTACTAAGTTTATTGTTCTAAAAAGCTGAAAAAATGAAGTAATAGAAAAAAGTGAAACTCATCTGTATATTGTAATTTTTGATTTTTACGTGATTGTTTTGCTGAAATCTGACCTAAGTTTTGATATTGTTCATGATCGATTAAAACTCGTGTGGCATCTTTTTATGTGCTTCTGATGTGCGCATCTATAGCTGAGTGAATTGTTTGAATTGTTATAAACCTTTTGCTGATATTTGGTGGTTATTTTTTGTGACTGATCTTAGAGCCTTTGTGAAGAAGCAGCAGCAGCTGAGCGCTCTGAGGGTAATGCAGAGGAACTGCGCTGCTTACCTCAAACTTAGGAACTGGCAGTGGTGGAGACTTTTTACTAAGGTATGGTGCCCACAAATACATCACAACACAGACATAAGATGTGCAGAGATTTTAATGTGGGTAGCATTTGTTGCTGCCCACATTAATACCAATATGCTGATATTTTAAACATAGTTTTTGTCAATGCCGACACCAATATATGCACATATTTTCCCAACCTACATATTTTATTTACTTCAGAAATGTTTTTGATGAAGTTTAAACCTTGGCTGTTTTAAAAGTCTTGTTTCAATGTGGAGCAAGGATCTTATTTACTGCAAAATACATGCAGGTATTCATTTTTACCACCATTTATCTGTTACATTTTACTGTCTCACCATGATGGCATCATTAACCGTGCCACGAAAACAAGCCTTGTAGTGTCCGAAAGTTGATAATTTATTGTTATATTGAGTTTACTATAGAGATTCACTACATCTGAATTCACTATTTAGTGAGTAGGGAAGGAGGGAGGGAGTGAACATTCCGAACACAGCTATAGCCTCTCCAGTGTGTCCTTGGTCTGCCCCGGGGTCTCCTTCCAATGGGAGGCGCCCGAAACGCCTCAAGTAGGAGGCATCCTAATTAGGTGCCCAAACCACTTCAACTGGCTCCTTTCGATGTGGAGGAGCAGCTCTCGTGAATAACCGAGCTATTATTTATTCAGTTACTTTTAAGCCCCTGAAGTGAAGAGGCTTTGTTGAAAAATTTTGCAATTCCTAAATTGTCCCTTCAATTTCCAATCCAAGGATGTGCATACCCTCAAATTAAAGCTTGCAGTCTCCACTTTAAGCCCGTATTGATTATATAACTGTGTCTTGAATATGTTTTGGTAAACGGCTAAAATAACAAAACTTGTGTCACTGTTCCAATACTTTTAGAGGGAAGTGTGTTTCTTTTCAATAAGTATTGCAAGAAAAAAAGTCAGTAGCTGCAGCCCTAGTCTGGAGTGTCTGGATGCAGTTAGCGTGCCGGCTAGCATATAGCACTCGGTCTGCCCATTTCTCTCACCTTGGCTCTGGTCCTGATACCAGTGAATGCTCTGGAGGAGGCTGCTGCTAAAGGTTTTTTGGTCTTCGCTATTGTGTGTTTCACTTGTTTGGGCTTCCTGGGTTCTTCGTGGTTTTTCTCTGCCTCACATGGCTGTGTGGAGGCAACTATGTTTGTTTTGGGTGTACGCCCAACAGGATGATGTCACTCCCTCGCACTGTGGGAAAAGCGTGATGCTGTTATATTTTATTGGTTGTAAATATTCTGCCAATAAATAATTTTGAATGCTTTATTGGCTGATACCGATAATGTACCAATATTATCGTGCATCTCTAATATGTCTATCTAAACCCAAGTCAGTATATTTGGAAATTAGAAATTAATGTCCTTTTAGAAATGAATGCCAAATCAGGTTGATTCATGAAATTTAACTCCTTGCAGAAACAGAAATAAATTAACATTAATTCCTGAGTTTTGTTGTGTACCCACCAGGTGAAGCCCTTGCTGCAGGTGACCCGGATGGACGAAGAGATCCAGGCACGAGAATCAGAGCTCCAGAAGGCCAAGGACAAACTGACTCGGGTTGAGCAGGACTACACAGAGCTGGACAAGAAGCATGCTCAGGTTAGTGGATGTCATCGTCATCCTCCTGTTCTACCTCTGTTACTGTGAATCAGTGCCTCACTCATCAGTCCTCCCACTCTCTCCTTGTCACCTGCAGCTGATGGAGGAAAAGGCCGTGCTGGCCGACCAACTGCAGGCGGAGGCAGAGCTGTTTGCAGAGGCGGAGGAGATGAGGGCCAGGTTAGCCAGCCGGAAGCAGGAGCTGGAGGATGTGCTGGGGGAGATGGAGAGTCGGTTGGAGGAGGAGGAGGAGAGGAGTGTGCAACTGACCAATGAAAAGAAGAAGATGCAACAGAATGTACAGGTTAGAATGATATCAAGTTCAAACTGAGAAAGAAAGTTTACAATTTAAAAGATTTTTTTTATCACCCACTGGTCGAAGCCCAAAAGGGTCGAAGAGCCCTTAATACACATCTTGGACGGCTTACACCCTGACCTGACTATGGGTTTGGGGGCAAGGGGTCAAAGGTTAAAGTTAACATTCCAGTTGCACTATGGTAAATGCTAAATTTACTATTACTATAAAACAAGTAAAGCTAGGGCCAGCAAACCTGGTATACAGATTCACCTGGGATCCTGACCTCTGACTATGGGTTTGGGGTCGAAAGGTCAAAGTTAACATTCCCTGTGCCTTATTACTGTGCAACGAGTAAAGATAGGGTCACCAAACGTAATACACAGGTTCACCCTGTGACCCTGAAGTGTGACTATGGCTTTAGGATTGCAAGGTCAAAGGTCAACATCAAAATAGCTTATAAACTATATCTCAACAACAAAGAAAGCTAGGGTCACCAAACTTGGTACACAGGTTCACTCTGAGACCATGACCTCTGACTACAGGTTTGGATTCAAAAGGTCAAAGGTCAAGGTTGGCACTCCCTATGCTCTCTTACTATAGAACGTGTAAAGCTCTCTAGGATCACCAAACCTGCTACACAGGCTCATCTCAGGATTCTGACCTACTACTATAGGTTTTATACTTTGTAATACACTACCGTTCAAAAGTTTGGGGTCACCCAGACAATTATTTTGTGTTTTCCATGAAAAGTCACACTTATTTACCACTATGAGTTGTAAAATGAATAGAAAATATAGTCAATACATTGACAATGTTAGAAATAATGTTTTGTATTTGAAATAATAATTTTTTCCTTCAAACTTTGCTTTCGTCAAAGAATCCTCCATTTGCAGCAATTACAGCATTGCAGACCTAACATGATTGCACAAGGGTTTTCTAATCATCCATTAGTCTTCTGACGCAATGAGCAAACACATTGTACCATTAGAACACCGGAGTGATAGTTGCTGGAAATGGGCCTCTATACACCTATGTAGATATTGCACCAAAAACCAGACATTTGCAGCTAGAATAGTCATTTACCACATTAGCAATGTATAGAGTGTATTTCTGATTAGTTTAAAGTTATCTTCATTGAAAAAAGTGCTTTTCTTTCAAAAATAAGGAAATTTCTAAGTGACCCCAAACTTTTGAACGGTAGTGTATATTCATGGATGATGGACTTATCATAATTTGGTTCTGCCACAATAATTATATTGAAAAGTTGAAAACTGCTGTCAGTAAGTATTGGGATTGTCAAAGAAAACAGAGGTAGGGGGATATTGTACTCGTCTCAGAGTGCTCTTGTTTACAATTTTGTTTACCCATGCAGCACAGAGGTTTTGCAATCACTTGACCTCCCTTAAGTTGCCCACCATATTGGAGTAAAAACATTGCACTAACTACAGTTACCACACATTTGCACAAGCTGCATATGCTTTGGTATGTTTAGAGACAGCCTGCAACACGATATGCCAGATAATTTAGTTTCATTTTGTTAAGAAGTTGAAAGTGTCTCAGAACTGCTCAGTCCTGATATTTACAACTACCTAAATCCAACCACTATTGTTAGAAAACAAGCACTAATAAAAAAGAGTAATATAAGACTCAATGTATTGTCTCTCTAATAAAGTGTTTCTGCTTACAGTTGCAATCAAAATGATTCAGCCCCCATTGCATTTTAGGTTTATTGGCAAAACTGAAAAATTTTCAGGTACTGTATATACAATAAACAGATTACACAAGAACTGTTTAAATAGTTAAAACTAATATTACAAGAATTTTATCCAAATTCAGCACTAAATCATATTTTCAATAACTACGGCAGTCTGAAAATTATTCAACCCCTGAATAGAATTCCTCATAAGAGCACACATTTACAAATCAGGTCTCAAGCACACCTGATGCAATCAATCAAAGGCTTCATTAGTTGCATCAGGTTTGCTTGAGATTGAACACTTCAAATACCTGGACTTGTTGACAGCGACATTTCATGGCATGCTAGAAATACACTACTCCCAAAAAGTTAGGGACATTTGGCTTTTGGGTGAAATTTATGGAAAATGGAAAAAGTTCACGCTACAGGGATATTATATCATGAAAGTAGGGCATTTAAGTAGAAACATGCAATGGTGATTTCCTCATCTCAAACAATTTATACCACAACAAAAAATGTCAATGTCTCAATAACATGTCATGTGTCGTTAAGCATCAATTACAGCATGACAACGACATCTCATGCTATTCACACGTCAACTTACTGTCTGCTGAGGTATGGCATTCCACTCTTCTTGAAAGGCAGCCCTCAGGTCATGCAGGTTGTGCGGTGCAGGGTTATGAGCCTCGACACAGTGACTCAGCTGATCCCATAGGTTTTCTAAGGGATTAAGTTCTGGAGAAAGTGCAGGCCACTCCATTTGAGGTACCCCAGCCTCCAGCAGCCGTTCCCTAATGATGCGACCTCAGTGAGCTGGAGCATTGTTGGCCATGAAGAGGAAATTAGGCATGTGTTGTTCATACAGGGGCACAATGACTGGATTAATGATGTTATTCAGGTAGTATCAGCTTGTCACTGTACCATTCACAAGGTGTAGGGCAGTTCTGTATTGATTAGACACACCTGCCCAGACTGTAACACCACAACCACCAAAGGCTTGTCTGGTGACAACAGTGGCTGATGCATAGCACTCTCCTTGACATCTCCAACATCCTTGGTGGTCATCATTTCTGCTCAACGTGAATCAACTTTCATCAGAGAACAGCACTGATGCCCACTGGTCCCTTGTCCAGCATAAATGCTCCCTGGCCCATGCAAGATGATGATGCCTGTGCCTGGTGGTGTGGTCAGATACCCTTGCAGGTCATCTAGCACGCAGACCACGCTGATGTAAATGGTTTCGAATGGTGGAGAGTATCCCTTTAGCTGGTTCAAAAGACGCTAACAGTTACTTCTATGATACCAGACACTTGAGTGCCTCTCACCTCCCTTAAATGTGCCTGGAGTTGAGTAGCATTCATCATCCGGTTCCACCGGGCACTGTTCACAGTGAAGTGGTCATCAGCGTGGGATGTGGCCAAAGGAAGTCCACTTCTTTGCCTTTCTGTGACTCTTCCAGTTTCTCTGAATCTCTGTTGCAACCTGCTGATGACACTCTGTAACACTCTAAGCTCAGTGGCCACTTTCCTCTGAGATCATCCTGTTTGAAGCCTCGCAATGGCGAGGTACTATTGATCAATTGTTAGGTGTTGTCTTGGTCTCATGAAGTCAAAATGTGAACAGCATGATGAAGAGGACTGTTTAAATACCAATTCTAACTGAACCAGAAAATTTATTGGTCAATTCATGGATCAAACACCTGTTGTGAATTTTGCCAGTAAGCACCTTGTTAGAGAACAGCAAGTTATGCGAAAAGTACTGAAACATTGAACAGTTGGACATGTGCATTCAAAAGGCTAGAGAAGGTCAAAACAAGTTCACCTGTAAAGGTTATAGTGCATTTTAGGTGCATCCTGAAATTTCACTCGAAAGCCAGATATCCCTAACTTTTTGTGAGTAGCGTAGGACCAAGTCAACAGTTGTTCAAAAACTTCAGAGAAGAGATCATTGTCTTGCACAAACAAGGAAAAGGATACAAAAAGATAGCAAAGACACTGGATGTTCCTAGAGATACAGTTGAAAACATAGTTCACAAGTTCAAAGTTAAAGGAACTTGCCAGAGTGGTGGCTGAGAGGTAGAGCATCTGCCCCACAACCGGGAGGTCGGGGTTCAAGTCCCGGCCAGATCATGCCAAAGACCATATAAAAATAGAAATTCCTGCTGTCAAGCTTGGTGCTCAGCAAAAATGGAATAGGGGAGGGAAATGTGGGCGGCAGTGGCTCAGGAGGTAGAGCGGGTCATCTAATAACCGGAGGGCTGGCGGTTTGAATCCCGCTCTCACCAGACATCCTGCTGTTGTGTCCCTGGGCAAGACACTTTACCCACCTTGCCTCCAGTGTCTATGACACTGGGTATGAATGTATATAAATGTTCGGTAGTGGTCTCTCCGGAGAGGCTGTTGGTGCAGATTGGCAGCCACATTTCCGTCAGTCTGCCCCAGGGCAGCTGTGGCTACAGTAGTAGCTTACCACTACCAGTGTCTGTGGAGTGAATGAATAATGTATCCATTGTAAAGCATCTTTGCATGTCTATGAAAAGTGCTATATAAATCTGATGTATTATTATTATTATTATTATTATTATTATTATTATTAAAGGAACAGTGGCTACACTACCTGGACATGGCAGAAAGAGGAAGCTATCAGCACACCTGCAGCAAGACTTGGTGGCAGCAGGCACTGAGGTTTCAGTTTCCACAGCAAGTTGCATACTGAATGCTGAAAGGCCCCATGCCCAAACTCCAAGACGTACACCACTACTGTCCCAAAAGCACAAGAGAAGTCTGCTCCCATTTCCTCAAAACTACATAAATAAGCTAAAGAGATTTTAGGATTCTCTTCTGTGGAGCAATGAAACAAAACTGGAACTTTTTGAGCCTATGGATCAGCAATATGTTTGGAGGAGGAAGAATGAAGTACACGCTGAAGAGAACACCCTGCCTACAGTGAAGCATGGCAGTGGCTCAGTGATGCTCTGGGGCCGCTTCGCTTCCTCTGGCACTGGAAACCTGCAGCATGTGGCAGGCAGGATGGTTCAGTCAACTATCAGGAAATCCTGGGAGAAAATGTCATGCCGTCTGTGAAGAAGCTGAAGCTCGGGCATCATTGGACCTTCCAAGAGAATGATCCCAAGCATACCTCAAAGTCCGCCGAGGCTTGGTTTCAGAAGAAGTCCTGGAGGATACTGGAGTGCCCATCACAGTCGCCTGACTTGAACCCCATTGAAAATCTCTGGTGGGATTTGAAAAAGGTGGTTGCAGCAGGCAAACCCAAGAATGTTAGTGAACTGGAGGCCTATGCCCATCAGGAAATGGCTCAGATTCCTCAGGAATGCTGTCAGAAGCTGGTGTCTGGCTATGCATAATGTTTGCAGCAGGTCATAACAGCAAAAGGGTGTTCTAATAAGAATTAAAGATGCTTGTCATGAAAGGGTTGAATAATTTTGAGACTGCAGTAGTCATTAGTAGTCATGCAAAAGCCACAATTGTCTGTAGTCCCCTAGGTTCCTCTTGAGTGTCATCAATTACCGATCCTCTCTGATATATCTGAGCTCCACCTCACACTCCATGCATGTTCATGGGGGAGGAAGAAGGTCTGCTCTACAGTTGTAATGCCAGCATATTGACAGTGGAGAGAACCCCTTTAACTGGCTCAAGAGATGCTAACAGTTACTGTACTTGTATGATACCAGCAGTCAGCGCCAAAATGACAAGAGTAAGGTCAAATATAGCAGGCATGCTAACAGCTAACTCATATAGATACAAACCTACTGCTAGCTGATGGATCTGGAGATGAGGAGATGCTACAGATACACAATTAAATACCACTTTTGTAAATTGTCCTGTCAGTTTGCTTTGAAGCTGCATTCTTCAAGAAACAGCACTAAAACATGCCTTGTGAACAGTGTGGATCAGTGTGTCCTTCTATTATTTTCACACCAAAGAGGCAGCACACTCTGCCTATTACATAGCTGTGACAACAACTGCAAAACCTCTGTTGATATGTTATTGTCAGGACCTGGAGGAGCAGCTGGAGGAGGAGGAAAGTGCCAGACAGCGCCTCCTACTGGAGAAGGTTTCCTTGGAGACCAAAGTAAAGAGTCTGGAGACAGATTTGGCGACTACAGTGGAGTCGAGAGACCGGCTTAGCAAGGTGGATTCTACATTAAACTTAAACATTTGTGCCATCATTTTAATGCCTATAAATTTATCAGGCAGTAAGCTACACATTGTATGTTGTCTTTCTCTGAGTAGGAGAAGAAACAGTTGGAGGAGCGTCTGACAGAAGTGACTGACCACCTGACAGAGGAAGAGGAGAAGGCAAAAAGTCTTAACAAACTCAAGAACAAACAGGAAGCTGCCATCGCTGACCTAGAGGGTAAGTGTCCCAAAGACAAAGATAAATTAATTTCATTTGAGCTACTTACAAAAGCATCACAACTGTTTTTTTTTTTTGCTTTTAAATGAGATAAAATGGCTTTTAAAAAAAAAAGAATTTTAAGTTTCATCAAAACATTTTGAAGTATCGTACCTTCAACTTTCATATCAACAAAAGAAAAATTAATAATTGTGCAGTTCACATGTGATATAATCCTTTTTTGACCAATTTTTACAGGACAAGTTAAGGTATTTTTATCTTATTTTCTGCAGTAACATAGTTTGTGTGATGCAACCCAAGTGCATACTGAAGCAGGTCGTCCGGACAGTTTAAGGGGGTTAATTTAAATAAGTTTAGAAGCAGGTCGTCAGGGTGGTAGACAGGAAGGAAACCAGAAACTGAATATAATCTGTAGACAGGTAAAAATAAGGTGCTGACAGAGAGGAAAGCAGGAGTGGAAAGCAAAGTGATATACAAGGACTGATTAGAAAACTAAGATCAGGTTTGGTGGATGTGGCAGACACCTAAAGAAGAGCAGAATCATAAACATGAGACATTTAGCTGGATGGAGTAATCGTTGATATGTATACGTACAACTTAGAATGTTTTTACCGTTTGAATTCATTTATGTGATTGTAACACACTTCATCTCTGTGTGTAGAGCGTCTGAAGCGTGAGGAGCAGGGCCGCTTAGAACAGGAGAAGTGGAAGAGGAGGATGGAGAGCGAGTCATTGGAGGCCCAGGAGCAGCTATCAGATCTGGGAATGATGACCTCTGGGCTTAAGGGCAGTCTGGCTCAAAAGGAGAAGGAAATCACCACCCTGCAGAGCCGGTGGGACACATTATGAAGTTTAACATACACAGTAATGCAAATAAAAGCTCGATGATTGGATTCTTTTTTTTTTTTTTCCATTCTGTCAGATTGGAGGAAGAAAGTGCACGTCGTGCTGAAGCTCAGAGGTCACTGAGGGAGGCTTTATCACAGGTGTCTGAGCTGAAAGAGGAGGTAGACAATGAGCGAGGGATGAGGGAAAGAGCAGAGAAACAGAGACGGGACTTAGGAGAGGAGCTGGAGGCTTTAAGAACTGAGCTGGAGGACACTCTGGACACTACGGCTGCACAGCAGGAACTAAGGTAAATGGATAGAAACTTCAGATAGAAATCTAAAGCCTGAACTATAAATTGAGACTTTGCAATGGAAAAGTTCTGATTGGGTTCTTCTGTTGCCAGATTAGGACTGGAATGATTCTGTTAATGAAATATTTTTGACTTCATAAACAGATCTCGTCGGGAAGCAGAATTAACTGACCTACAACGACGGGTCGAAGAAGAGACTCGCCACCATGAGGGTCAACTTTCAGAGCTCAGAGTCAAACACAGCTCCGCCATAGACAACCTCCAGGAACAGTTAGACAACAGCAAGAGAGTATGAGAATCATACTCACGCTTATGAACACGTTCTTGTAAACTTGTGCAATCACTCAGCATGTCATCATCCACGTTCTCTTTCAGGCACGTCAGTCCCTTGAGAAGGCCAAGGCCTTGTTGGAGGAGGAGAGGCAGAATTTGACCTCTGAGCTCCATAGCCTTCAAGCGAGTCGAACGGAGAGCGAGAGGGGTCGTAAGAGGGCTGAGAATCAGCTGCAGGAACTGAACGTCCGTCTTGCTCAGGGTGAAAGAGAGAAAGAGGACAGGGAGGAGCGACTGCACAAGCTGCAGGTGCACATAGATAAAAATGCATTGATTTACATGTTTCAGGATTTAAAAAGCTGGTTCTTGTCTTGTAGTTTTGTTATACTGATATGTTTACCTTACTGCGTCTTTCAGTGTGAGATTGAGTCTCTCTCTGGGAATTTGTCCACCTCTGACTCCAAATCGCTTCGGCTCAGTAAGGAAGTTAACAACCTGGAGAGTCAGCTGCATGATACAAAGGTAAAAAAAACAACAACAAAAAACACGTTTAAACACACCAGGTTTGGCTGTGTCATTGGTCCTCATTTATCAAAAGAGTGTAGAAATCAGCGCACATTTGGGTGTAAATATCATACAAAAAGGTCTATGTGGTATTTATGAAACCGTGCGTATTTGGTCAATCTCATCTTACAATTGTTCACTCTTTGATAAATCTGACAGTTGGGTCTGAGCATCATTTGAATTCCACGCCCACATCTCGCCCCCAGGATTTTATGACATAGCGGAACATGAGACAGCAAAAAGACAAACTATTCCATAGTAGAAATTAACTATATTATGAGAGAAGTGAAAAACTAGAAAAGCACTCAGAGAGTGCTTACCTCTGCCAAGACTCCTTCCATCCCTCATGGATCACCACAAAAATGTAATGGGTTTGTGTTGCATCAAAGTCCGTCCATTAGTTTTGGAGTATTGTTGCTAACACACTGTGAGAAGATAAGGGCCTTGGTGGTGTTATGCATTCTTGGATCATCACCAAAATGTTATGGGTTCCTCTCTAACCCAAGGACCACCTCTGGTGAAAATTTCATCCAAATCCATGTAGTAGTTTTTGTGTAATCCTGCTGCACAAATACACACAAGGTCCTTGGTGGAGGTATGCACTCTCAGATCATCACCAAAATTTAAGGTGTTCATCCTTGGCCAAAGGGCTACCTCTGGTGAAAATCTCATCAAAATCCTTCCAGTAGTTTTTGCGTAATCCTGCTAACAAACAGATGGACAAATCTCCCTGATTACATTACCTCCTTGGCGGAGGTAACGGCAACTGAAAAAACCCTGCAGCTCAACTGCAATGGTAAGTAATATTTCCAAAACTAAATTCAGTTTTATACATTCCAACAAATAACTAGTTTTTTTTATTCTGCTTAAATCTATTTTAATATTGGCTGCAGTAACATAAATATGGACAAAATGTTTATAATTGGTAACAGCAGTCTCTTGAGTCTCTTTATATCTAAATATAACACAAGGCAAACACATTACCTGAAAGGTTGAACTGCTCAATATAACTTGATATGATCAAATAATTCTCCCACACAGAAGGTCTACAGTTACTTGAAAATTTGTGTACCCCACCTCAGTGCTGACGTGAGATTTGAGTACACTGTAGGATCACATTCAGATTGGTAAACACCGATCTGCACGTTGAAATGAATGTATGACCACTTTTCAGTCTTACGCACATTTGACAAATGAGGGCCAATGTCTTCAGCTTTTTAACACCCCCTGTTAGTAACCTGTCCCAGAGCTAAAGGAATAGTTTTTAGGATTCAGTATTTGAACTGAAAGTTATTTGACTTATATAGCACTTTTCTAGTCTTGCTGACTATGCATAGAATAAGTCACATTCAGCCAGTGAGGGAGTAGTTAACCTTTTAGACCAAGGGTCAACCAACCGACTCCGGTCCAGATCCGAACCCTGAGAGTCCTCCGTCCAGACCCCAAAGCCTTTTGATACAATTTGGGGAAAAAGGGAGACCGTTTTATTTTGGTGGGGAAAGAAGTGGAAAGAAGTGGAACTGAACTGCTGCATCGGCGACCGCCTGGACAAATTATGGCACGAGCCCTTGGATGCTCTCCTCCTGCTGCAGACTCCCCTCTTCGCTACCAGGTCTACCCACAAAATGAAGCCCTGTTATGAAATTGAATGCATTTACCAGGGTACATCTTCCTCTATTCTGCCAAGAGCAGTCTGTGCTGGGATGCAGAGGTGAGGGTGCTAGTATGGAGGTCAGTTCAGTGTGTTCAGTGTGTTAAAGTTCAGTGTGTTACTGAACATGAAAAGTTCCACCTCCCCTCTCCCTGTAATCATGGCATTATAGCTCCATCCATTTTTAAAAAATGTCAGAGGAATTCTGTAGTCCATCCATCCATCTTCTACCGCTTAGCCGGGTGGAATTATATTTTGTGTCCATTTTTTTTTTGTCTTACAGTTTGAAACAGTTTTTTTATGCACTGAAAATATTGTATAGAGGTGGACTTCTTGCAAAATTTAGTTTTTTAAATATTAATCTTTTTAAAAATGCAATACAATTTAGTTTGTGTTCTCCTGTAAAACATTTTTAGGATTTTAGTTGAGGATTTTAGAATTTTACACATTTTTATTTGGAGTCAACAAACACATTTAGTGTCCTCCTGTATTATAAAATTTTATATTACATTTTGTTTGAAATTGAACAACGAATTCATTTTAATTTTTATTTAAAAATTAATACAGAGCTAAAAACAGCTAAAACATGAGCTTAATAAAATAATGTGTGAAAGCAGGTTAAATGATACTGGCCTGTCTGTAGACAGCTGTGGTCTTCTGAATGTCCATGAAATGATGGCAGCTTTTAAAAGCACATTTTGAGATAAATTTGTCCACGTGTCAGATTTCTCTTCCATTTGTTTTAATAAAAGATGTTGGAAGTAAATTCATGGGTCACTGCAAATACTTTGCTTTAAAAGGGCCAAGTTGTCACACAGTTGGAGGGAAAAATCTTGAATAGAAAAAAAAATGTGTCAAGATGCACTGAGAATGGTTCTAGAATTTAATCAGAGTTCTGAATCATAACCAAATCATGATGTGCCTAAAGACTCCCACACCTAGTTCGGACCTCAGCTGGGGAGGAGGATTGACCTTTTGCAGTTTTAGTTGGTGACCCCTGTTTTAGACTGTGGGAGGAAACCCACACGAGGAAAACATAGAACATGAGCATGAACCAGGAACTTTGTAGTTGTGAGGGAACACTGGTACCCACTCTCCACCCTCCTGCTGACATTTACTGCAGAGGTGATCAAACATGCATTGTATGTCAACAGAATTTTGTTTTTTGTTCTCTATTAGGAACTGTTGCAGGATGAGACTCGCCAGAAGATGGCTCTGGCCACAAGGGTACGAACACTGGAGGAGGAGAAGAACGGGCTGATGGAAAGACTCGAGGACGAGGAGGAAAGAGCTAAGGAGCTAAATCGGCAGATCCAAAATCACACCCAGCAGGTAAATCAGAGACCCACAAAGGCTTTAGCTTTTGAACCACTGTTTCATGCCATGCTACATTTTACATGTTTATATATTTAAATTTACTACAGTTTTGCTCAACCTTCACAGCTAGCAGAGCTTCGTAAGCAGTCAGAGGAGGTGAACGTAGCAGTAGAAACAGGAGAAGAGGTTCGCAGGAAGCTCCAGAGAGAGCTGGACAGTACTGTTCAACGAGAGCGGCAAAAGGGGGAGGAGAAAGAGAGAGTGGAGAGGCAGAGGGAGAGACTGAGAGAGGAGATGGAAGACATGACAATTGCCCTGCAGAGAGAGAGACAGAACTGCATGGCCCTCGAAAAGAGGCAGAAGAAATTTGACCAGGTTTGGAAAAACGCGTGTTTTTCTAACCTTGTTTTGTTGTGATGCGGTCATTACTCGAAAAGAATTTTTAAGTAAATGTTGTATTACGTCACTTACTTACTTCCTGGGAGAAATCATGTTTTACAACATGTCACTCTTCATATTGCCTGAGATCCACCGTCATGCCACGTAGGCCACTTGAGAGTTAATATGAAATTAAGCCTATCAGAACAAATCAATGTTGTCTCACATTGGAATATACATAATTTTTATTGTTCAAGTTTTACAAGAAAGTCAGCAGAGAATTTTATGAAAATGTCATGGGAACAGTGTGTGACTGTAGGAACAGTTAGGGGAGAAATGTATGGTGCTATAAGTTTGTTCATCTCCACTTTTGTTATCTTCTAAAAATCAAGATTCTGATGGTTAGTCGAGGTCAGCTTACTCACAGATTTGTGTTATCATTTTAAGCCAGTAGTTCCAATCTTTTTTTCTCGTTAAACCCTTTGTTCTACAAAAAGATGAGCTAAGTTATGATACTTGTGCAATATATTCCTCTCATAGCGCCTTTGTCTCCTTCGTTCCCTCAGTGTCTCGCAGAAGAGAAGGCGGTGAGTGTCCGGTTGGCAGAAGAGAGAGACAGAGCTGAGGCAGACAACCGAGATAAGGAAACAAAATATCTGGCATTGTCCCGTGCCCTTCAGGTACATCAGATCAGTTAATAAAAGTAAGTAATGGTTTGTCATGTGTCTGCAATGTTTGTGATTTAAACACCTGAGCATCTATATGCAGGAGGCCCAGGACCAAAGAGAAGAGCTAGAGAGGGCCAACAAGCAGCTCCGTCTGGAAATGGAGCAACTAGTAAACCAGCAGGATGACGTTGGCAAAAATGTACTAACCTACCTTATTTTTTTTTTCTGATGTCTCTGTCTCAGTCCTTGGTGAGTCACTGTTTTCTTGTCTGCTTTTACATCAGGTCCATGAGCTGGAGCGGACGCGGAGGAACTTAGAAACAGAAGCCCAGAACTTCAGGGTACAGACGCAAGAGCTGGAGGAAGAGCTTGCAGAGGCGGAGAACTCCAGGCTGAGGCTGGAGGTAACCCTGCAGGCACTCAAGGCTCAGTTTGAGAGGGAAATCAGTGCCAAGGAGGAGAAGGGTGAAGAGAAGAGGAGGGCCCTCAGCAAACAGGTAGAGAGGACACTGAAAGGAAACATTCTCATATGTGTTGATGTTGGGACACTGTATCGCTCATTAATGTCTGTTGTTCCGTCTCAGCTAAAAGAGTTGGAGATTCAGCTGGAGGAGGAGAGGAGCCAGCGTTCTCAGGCTGTATCAGCGAAGAAACAGCTCGAAGCGGAGCTGCAGGAATCCGAGGCTCACTTGGAAGCAGCCACTCGGGGCAAAGAGGACACTGGGAAGCAGCTACGGAGGCTGCAGGTAAAAACCACGATCCACCCACATAGCATTTAGACATAAACTTCCTGTGTGCGTCAAGATACTTGATTCTAAAATATCAACACCAGGGTCAAATGAAAGAAATCCTTCGCGAGCTTGATGAGACCAAGTTGGCTCGAGATGAGGTGATTACACAGTCGAAAGACGGTGAGAAGAAAATCCAAACACTAGAAGCAGACGTCCTGCAGCTAACAGAGGTACGTGTGGTGTATGTACAATATGTAAGTACGAATGTAGAAATTAATGCGGTCAAAGTCAATGTGGTAATGACAAGTTGCCCAACCCCAATTTAACGCCACTAATTAACTAACGATTAACACTGTTGTCTAATTTCCATCATGCATGTGGCGGCAGAATAATATGCGGCGAACTGAGGGTTTTAAGTAGGTTTATTAAATCATACCGCCATCATAGGAACTCGCTCCAGCCCTTGTGCAGGCAGGCTGGAGCGGGTCCTCAGGCTCTCAGCAGCAGTAGTCAGAAGCAGTGGTAAGAGTGAGAGAGTGAGCTACAGAGCAATGCAGCTTTTATACCCAACTACAGACAATACATGAAAGGCATGGGACATTTACATCACAGTAAGAGCAGGAAGCATGAACACAATGCATGAATGGCACATTAACATCACAGTACTGAGCAGGAAAAAGCTAGACGAAGCGAGGCTGCCTGTTGACATTAATACACACATTTCACTGTAATGTTAATCGCTCCAGATGCGCGCTCTGATTGTCCCAGTCTGTTGTGGGGGTTATCCACACTACTCCCCCCCAGAGGGCTCAGCAGGTGGCTGAGGCCTCGATAGTCCGGCTTTGGCAGCGAGCAGGGAAAGCTCTGTGCAGGCGGAGGTGGGGGGGGGGGGGTAGCAAGTGCCGGCCCGGGACGGGGAAACGTCTGGGCCGCGCAAAAATTGCCTGTGGATCCGCGATGTTGAGGGGCTGTCCCGTTGAACGTGCGGGGGTCCACAGCAGCTGTACGAAGAAAAATTAGTCACTGACTCCTCTCACGGTTAAGTCCTGCGAGGATTAACAGCGGCCATGAAGAAAAACAGGAGCGGCGAGGCTGCGTAGTGGCTGTAAGAAAAAAACAAAAGCAGAGGGACTTGGCGTGTTGACTTTAGGTGCGGGCGCAACCCTAAAGCCCTCGGGGACCGCAGACTGCTGAATTCCCTTTGTGCGCCGTGGCTAAGACCATTAGAAAATCCTGTGAGCGAGCTGCGTGCGTGCCTCAGGTGTACGAGCAGCCCTGGAGGTTCTGTGTGCAGCGGCGAAGGACGATAGCGGTCTGTGGAGCCATTATTGTCCCGTGCGTGGTGCGCCGTCCTCGTAACCCCCCGGTGCGTGTGCAGGGGTTCCTTGCGTGGGTGGGCCCGCTGGAGAGGCGAGTCAGGGTCAGGGAGCTTGCTGGAGATCAGCGTAGTCGGCGCTGATAATCATCCCTGTTCAGTGTGTTGCTGTAGATTGGTCATGGTGCGTTCAGGTCCACGCGCTGCGTTCTCCATCGGCCCTGGAGGTCGCCGTCGTGGAGAGAGGACGAGGTGCGTGCACTCTTGTGTGGAGGAGCTGTGAGAGCGGCCGGTCCCAGCGTGGATGTGTAGATCTCAGGCGTGCAGATCTCACCATGAAGCTTTCTGCAGCTTTCCCGGTCGTGGATGATCTCCGGAGAGTTTCACCTGGTGGTGGCTCTGCGTCGAGGTCTCCCTGTAGCAGAAGGGAGAGCAGATCATTTGCGCCAGGTGCTGCGTTCGTTGTCGTCTGGTCACCAGCGTGGCTGTCCAGACCAGAAGGTTGCGTTGCACAAAGCGTGTGCTTTCTTCGGGGTCACCAGCATGGCTGTCCAGACCAGAAGGTTGCGTTGCACAAAGCGTGTGCATTCTCGGGGTCACCAATGTGGCGGCAGAATAATATGCGGCGAACTGAGGGTTTTAAGTAGGTTTATTAAATCATACCGCCATCATAGGAACTCGCTCCAGCCCTTGTGCAGGCAGGCTGGAGCGGGTCCTCAGGCTCTCAGCAGCAGTAGTCAGAAGCAGTGGTAAGAGTGAGAGAGGAAGAATTACAAAGCAATGCAGCTTTTATACCCGACTACAGACAATATATGAAAGGCATGGGACATTTACATCACAGTAAGAGCAGGAAGCATGAACACAATGCATGAATGGCACATTAACATCACAGTACTGAGCAGGAAAAAGCTAGACGAAGCGAGGCTGCCTGTTGACATTAATACACACATTTCACTGTAATGTTAATCGCTCCAGATGCGCGCTCTGATTGTCCCAGTCTGTTGTGGGGGTTATCCACAATGCAGTTCACTACTCACCAGATTCAAACAGCATATCATGTTCAGAGAGGCAGCCCAGGTGAGGGAAGAGTGTGAAGACCATGGAGGTCATATACAGTATAATTGGTTACAGGGGACTCAGCTAACATTTTTCCTGCAAACAGAGACACCATACTGGGTCGGTTTCACACTAGGTGGAGTTCAGTTACTTGAGAAAACAAGACAGAATGTGGTGCTTCAAAATGAAGGAAAAAAGCATTCATGGCCACAGTAAACTTTATTTTGCTACTGCTTGCTTAATACATTTACACTAAACCAGGTTTATTGGATCTTGTGTGCTCATTCTTCCTGTTTGCTTTGAATTGAAGTAAGTATTGATCTAAATGTATTCTGGTTGTGTTTATTCAATTGTGAAGTCTTTTTTTTCTTTTTACTTTAATAAACTGTCAGGGCTAAAACGTTCTCTGACTTGCACCCAGACTGACAAAAACTAATAGTGTTAAAAACATGAAAACTATCCCATTAAAGCACATTTAGAACAGATTTTTAAAAATGCCAACAATTTGCATTTGATTACAAGTTAACTGTGGACATCATCATCATCAAGGCAATTAACGATAATTAAATATTTTAATTGACTGACAGCATTATTACAAATACCAAAACAGCTTCCCGTCTGTTTGCTGCTTGCATGTGTTAACCTGAATTTTACCATGCAGGAACTGTCTGTGTCAGAGAGGCAGAGGAGACAGGCCCAGCAGGAGAGAGACGAGCTGGCAGATGAGATGGTCAACAGCAGTTCTGGAAAGTCAGTGTCACGTTAATTCTGATGAACGGTTGATTCTGGTTTTAGTGAGCTCGTATGTGGATGTTTCCTGGTGTTGATAAACCTGTGTGTTTATCCAGGAATGCGCTATTTGATGAGAAGCGAAGGCTAGAGGCTCGGGTCAGTCAGCTGGAGGAGGAGCTGGAAGAGGAGCAGACAAACTCCGAGCTGATGACAGAGAGGCAAAGAAAGACTCTCCTACAGGTGTGCAGATACAGACACACAGGTCTCTTGTCTGTTTCGACATGCTGCTCTATAAGCACACGCTCTCACCGCTGCAGATGGAGACTCTGACTGTGCAGCTGCAGGGAGAGAAAACGCTGGCTCAGAAGGCAGATGCAGCTCGAGAGCAGCTGGACAAGCAGAACAAGGAGCTGAAGACACGGTTAGAGGAGCTAGAGGGAGCAGTGAGGGGCAAACATCGGCTCAGCGTCGCCGCTCTGGAGGCGAAAGTTGAGTCAATGGAGGAACAGATGGAACAGGAGAGACAGTAAGATAAAATTCTTATAGGTTTTCATTTCTTTTACACATCCACAGTTCTGTCATCTTTTTTTTTTACAGATGATATTAGGACGATAGGTATGACCTGTTGGGACATGGCACATGGGATTCCATTTAAACATAATGTTTATGTTGGACAAGCTTTAAGCTAAAATTTGAAAAACTAAAGAATGAACTCCTTAGAGTAGGGGTCTGCAACCAGAGGCTCCCTGTCACTTTGACAAAAATAACTAAAGAAAAAACCTCTAATATTTACTAGTCAACAATGGCCATCTCTAAAACGTTTAACCTGGACTTTAACATTGTCTGACAGCTCCTCAGACACTGCGATGCTGGGATGAACACATATTTGTCACTGAGTTGACCCAGATGAGCTAAAAACTGGATTGTCAACCTCAGTAAAAAGCCATTTTTTTCCTTTTTGATATTAAAATTTATTCCCATTGTCTTGCAATTTTTTATGTAAATGCACATTTTTATCAGTTTTTTATTCTTGTGAATTTCCAGCTTTTTCCTCTTACTGTAAATTTACAGCTTCTCATTCTTAAATATATAACTTTTGTCATTAATTTGGCCCTTTTTTATGATAAATTTTCTGAGTTTTTCTTCTAAGTTTACAACTTTTTCCAAGAAATTGGTTAGCATTTTGAGTGGACCATAAACATTTGCATTTTGACTTAAAACTTCACTTGGTCTACTTCTTGGACTAAAAATGGTAATGTTTGGGTTGAAGATTTTTATTGATCACTGATACAAGCACATGGAATGTCTAGTGCATATGATAGAAACCATTTTAGTGAACCTTTTCATATATCTTTAATAAATTTGTGGATTTTATTTATTTAGATTTGAAAAATTTTGTTCCCTTGATTTTTTTTTTTGTATGTTTGTGGCTTATTTCCTCAATCATTTTCTGTCCTTTTTTAAAATTAACTTCCCCCCCACTCAGAACATTAGCCCCTCTTTCTGCACCATACTTTTTAAACTCTTCTGGGTCAAGGCCCCAAGATGAATACCCATGTTTTTGCTGCTGTTGTCTCTGTTTCTGGTATGATGGAAAACATTAAAGTCCAGGTTTAATATTTTATAGGCCCAGACAAGCCTTGGTATGGTTAGCTACCAACTTGTTTACTGGTAACTCGGTGTTTGAGCTTCATATTAAAATCTGAATATATTATAAGGATCTATGCTGAATTTTTTGGGCCAAAACTTGATCATTGTGGCTTTCATAGAAGAGTTTCCTGACCCCTACCTTAAGGTGCATTCAGAACAAACGCGGAAACACAAATTTTTCACATGGCAAGATTACATGTAAAGTCAATGTAAAGATGTGAATTAGCATCCGACCAAGTTGCAGAAGGGTGGGGTTGCCTTCATAACTTCTGCAGCTGCTTTCTACCTACTGCGGAAATCCTAAAATGCCATCATGTTTAGGTTTACAACGTTATCCGGTGGGGCACCCAGCTGGGAAAATGTCACTGCCTCCTCCAGAAACTGCACCTGGATGATGGTTGTTTACACTGCAAGCCCACGTTAGCACATCTGTAGCAGGAGTACATGAGTGGATAAACTGACACTGTATTTCAGCTACAGAGCTCCTGGTCCAACTGTCTGCTGGCATGTGACAGTTTCATTTTAAATGGTAAACGGCATTCACTTATATACAGTGCATCCGGAAAGTATTCACAGCGCTTCACTTTTTCCACATTTTATGTTACAGCCTTATTCCAAAAGGGATTAAAATCATTTTTTTTTCAAAATTCTACACACAATACCCCATAATGACAATGTGAAAAAAGTTTTTTTGAGATTTTTGCAAAATTATTAAAAATAAAAAACTAAGAAATCACATGCACATAAGTATTCACAGCCTTTGCTCAATACTTTGTTGATGCACCTTTGGCAGCAATTGCAGCCTCAAGTCTTTTTGAATATGATGCCACAAGCTTGCCACACCTATCTTTGGGCAGTTTCTCCCATTTCACTTTGCAGCACCTCTCAAGCTCCATCAGGTTGGATGGGAATCATTGGTGCACAGCCATTTTCAGATCTCTCCAGAGATGTTCAATTGGATTCAAGTCTAGGCTCTGGCTGGGCCACTCAAGGACATTCACAGAGTTGTCCTGAAGCCACTCCTTTGATATCTTGGCTGTGTGCTTAGGGTTGTTGTCCTGCTGAAAGATGAACCATTGCCCCAGTCTGAGGTCAAAAGCGCGCCGGAGCAGGTTTTCGTCCAGGATGTCTCTGTACATTGCTGCATTCATCTTTCCCTCTATCCTAACTCGTCTCCCAGTTCGTGCCACTGAAAAACATCCCCACAGCGTGATGCTGCCACCACCACTGGCATGGTTATGAGCAGTGCCTTGTTTCCTCCAAACATGATGCCTGGCATTCATGCCAAATAGTTCAATGTTTGTCTCATCAGACCAGAGAACTGCTCAGTTTAGACGGCCGGCCAGCTCTAGGAAGAGTCCTGGTGGTTCCGAACCTCTTCCATTTACGGATGATGGGAGGCCACTGTGCTCACTGGGACCTTCAAAGTAGCAAAAGTTTTTCTGTACCCTTCCCCAGATTTGTGCCTCGAAACAATCCTGTCTCGGAGGTCTACAGACAATTCCTTTGACTTCATGCTTCGTTTGTACTCTGACATGCACTGTCAACTGTGGGACCTTATATAGACAGGTGTGTGCCTTTCCAGATCATGTCCAGTCAACTGAATTTACCACAGGTGGACTCCAATTAAGCTGCAGAAACATCTCAAGGATGATCAGTGGAAACAAAATGCACCTGAGCTCAATTTTGAGCTTCATGGCAAAGGCTGTGAATACTTACGTACACGTGACTTCTTAGATTTTTATTTTTAATAAATTGGCAAAAATCTCAAAAAAAAAAATCACATTGTCATTATGGAGTATTGTGTGTAGAATTTTGAGAAAAAAAAATGAATTTAATCCCTTTTGGAATAAGGCTGTAACATAACAAAATGTGGAAAAAGTGAATGAAGCACTGTGAATACTTTCCGGATGCACTGTAGTGTCTTTTTCTCATCTCTAGATGACCAAAGCACTTTACAGATCTCGCTATCCGCCCATTCACACACACATTCAAACACTGATGGCGGCGGAGCTGCCATGCACAGGCAATGGCCTGACCCACCAGGACCAGCTGGAGGTTCAATGTCTTGCCCAAGGACACTTCGATATGCAGAGAGAACGGGAATCGAACCACTGATCCTCCGATTAGTAGTCAGCCACACTAGACTGGCGCCACAGCCACAAACTAGTTCACTGTCTATTGTTGTTATTTTTACTCCCATGATGACAGAATCTAAAGGCTGATTAGCTATTGCTACCATCTCCCTCAGATGCAAATTCGCAAATTTTACTTTGCTCCACATACCATATGAAAAATTTGCTTCGCGTTTAGTCTGAAGGTACTTTTAGAGTCATGGTCCATGTGACAGAAGGAGCACAAAGCCTGCTGTGAGGTGAAAGGTTTTTAAATATTTTTTAAAGGTCTTCTTGATTTTTGAAATGCTTGGCATTAGTATGCAGTGTGATGACCTTCACTGTTCCGCAGGGAGCGGGCTATGGCCAACAAACTGGTGCGGAAGACGGAGAAGAAACTGAAGGAGGTGATGATGCAGGCAGAAGATGAGCGGAGACATGCAGACCAGTACAGAGACCAGGTAAGAAAATTAACATTACCCTGGCCACATCAGCCAGGTCAAAGGAGTAAGCTTTAAAGTAACAGGACATTTAATAATCATTTAATGGGGATAAAGTCAGCTAAGCCTACTTCTTTAATTTTGTCTGAGGCCACAAACAGAGTGTTGAAAATTTATCCTGAAATGAGTGACTTATATGGCTCAGTCCCGATTAATCCTAATCCCGCTCTGGCATCTGTGTGTTTATTGGGACGTTAGAACATGTTCCACCCCGAAAAATAAATCTCTCAACCGCAGCTGAGACACTGACTCGCTTCCCAAAACATCATTTCAGTAATCTGCCAGGTTTAATCTGACTCCTGATCCCCATAAATCCTCCAGTTCCAAGAATAATCTTTATTTGTAAATATTTGTCCCCTCTCTCTCTTCTTTCTCCCTCTTTCCTGTCTCAATGTGACCTCTGCCATGCACGCCATCTTTACTTCCTCCGCTCACTCACTCCTCCCCTCCCCCTGTAGCTGGACAAGTCGATGGTCCGGCTGAAGCAGTTGAAGAGGCAGCTGGAGGAGGTGGAGGAGGAGAACTCTCGCTCGAATGCCCAGAAGAGGAAGCTGCAGAGGGAAGTGGAGGAGCTCACTGACAACTGTCAGTCCATGGCACGAGAGGTAGCCTCCCTCCGCAGCCAGCTCAGGTCAGTAGTTGTGTGTGAGCAGGTGTGTTGTATGCATATATTTTCAATTACTTCATTTTTTTTTTTTATTATTTTGTGTTTTATCACTCCATTAACAGTTCATGATTTGTTTTGCTTTGCTCTTTTGTTGCATCCATCTAACACTGACACATTACCCATCTGTCTGCGTCCTGACCATGCTCAGCATGCCTGAATGAAGACCAGATAAGTAGGTCACTGCACCTTTTTTTGTCTCTGTGTGTGTGTGGAAATCTGTGTATTTAGCCTTTTTATACACCTGTCTCTAAAGACAGGACGTATTATGGTATAATGATGTCCATCTGTCTGTCTGTCCATACATGCGACTTGTCTGGCTAGCTCCTACAGGTTTCAAGCTAGGACATTTTCATTTCTCACAATGTTTGTACATGTATTGAAGATGTGCATATTGTAGGGAGTTAAATTGTTTCCTGATGTTTTCTCTAAATTTGTCCCACTTTGAATTGTAGATTGTTTGCTTTGCTTAAACTCCTTGCAGCTGGATGGTTATTGGTTTTATTACCGATCTAGAGTACACTGAATCATGAATTTCTAATCAGTTTTTTTGGTTGATGGTGGGCTACTTATGCGCTATTGATAATAGCTATGGACGGGCGTATAATTAAGCAATATTAGGGCATTAGAGTATCACACCTGTAATTAGTATATTCATGATACCGTAACAACCTCGAGTGTAATATTGCTTTTATACAACAGCTCCGCAAGCACAGTTTATTAAATGACAGCAATACTGGACGAAATGTTATGATTTGTTTGTTTAACCAGTTATTTTGCACAGCTGAGAAAAAAATAGCCCCTTCTAAATGTAGCCAGTAATTGTTGCTTAACATCTCACTCAGCATGAAGATGTCTATTGTCATTCCACACACAGGTAAGCAAATTAAATATTGTCAAGTGTTTATAAAGCATACCTGTTGAGTCGGTACTGCAGAAGACCCGAGATCAAAACATAGCTAATGCTGGTAGCTAGCCAGTGGCTAGTAGTTAGCATGCACACTTCGCTTGCTTTCCTTCACATTTTCAGATGAAACAAAGAGTCCATCACTACAAAGGTATTGTGGTTTGTTAACTGAGACAATAAATCTAACTCTAGCACTGCCTATTTTTTTTTTCAAACAGACATTGGGCAGCACAGTGGCAGAGTGGTTAGCACTGAGGCAGCACAGCAACTCATCCTTGGCCGGGGGATCCTGGGTTCGATCCCAGCCCCTGACCAACAGTGATCTGTGTTCTCCCCGTGTCTGCGTGGTTTTACTCCGGGATTTCTCCGGTTTCCCCCACATGCCAAAAACATGCAAGTTAGGTTAATTGGCATCAACTGGGGATTCTAAATTGTCCTTAGGTATGACTGTGAGAGTGAATGGTTGTCTGTCTCTCTGTGTTGACCCTGCGACGGACTGGCAATCTGTCCAGGGTGTACCCTGCCTCTTGCCCAAAGATGCTGGGATAGGCTCCAGCCCCCCCTCCCCCCCCCCCGCAACGATTAAGCAGAAGAAGATGGATGGATGGACGTGAAATAGCTTCACAATGCTTAAGCTGGATTCATGCTGTACCTCCGCTGTCCGCTCAACCGCAAGGTTTGTGTGATGAAATTTACGTCGTCTCCAGTCTGCGGACGTCCACAGAGCCCCTCCGCGGATGTCCGCGTGCAGCCCAAATTTTCTTACTCTGTTGACTGCACATGCGCAAGATTGAGCTTCTCATTCACAAGGTGATGCTACCAACATAGCATACAAAGTCAAAGTAGATGAAGAAGATGAAGACTTTTTTTTTTGGGGGGGGGGGGGTGATTATAAGATTGTAAGAGGATCCATCTGATCCAGTAGATGGCAGTAATGCACTAAGCCCATGTTTGCCAACCGCAAAAAAAATCCAAACAAGAAGAAGAAAGATAAGCGGAAGTTAAGTTACTTAATTCCCTTCCATAGCATGTGGGACACCATGTGGTGTATAGGGGTGGCGCCTATCTCCATTTCTCTGACCCTAGACCACACAGCTGCTGTAAGTAGTGAAAGCTACAGTGGGGGGGGGTCAGTCCTCTGGTACCTCTGTGTTAACTTTCCTTTCCCCATTCTATTATGCTGAGCACCAAGCTAGAAAGCAGAAAGTACCATTTTTACCTCGTCTTTGGTATGACCCGGCTGGGATTTGAACCCACGGCCTCCCGGTTGTGGGGCGGATGCTCTCCCAACTAGGCCACCACTCCGGTAAGAGGAAGTGGAAGACAAGGTTAGACATACAGTACATGAATCATTTTTCCGCAGCAACAGCTTAAGCAGAGAAGAGCACTGAAACACGGTAATTCCTCCTTTTCCTCAAAACAGTGCCATTGTTGTTACTACAGAAAATGTGTGTTGCTCTCGCATTTATAGCTGGTGAACAAACTGGTGTGTTAGCGCATTTGCACTACCCATAGGGCTGGGGTGAAACTATAAATAACAGTTGTGCGCATGTGTCAACCACTTGGCTTGGTAGACGAAAAAAGTGAAGCATATACAGAGCCATGTGCACGCCAGCCTTGTCCAAAACAGATGTGGACCAGAGAGGAAATGCAGCATGAATCCAGCATTATACAAGGGCAGACTGTAATCTGAATAAAGCTTTATTCAAAAGGGTGGGGCTTCCGGATCAGGTAAAATCTTTTCAAACAGTGCCTCACTGAGGAAATTAAGATATTCAATACAGTATTGCAATTGTCACTGAGAGTTAGTTAACAGTAAATTAGTGTTAGTAATTAACGGTTACGTGAACACCTTTGAAGCGGAGTGATATATATTCAGTGAAACATTAAAGTGCAATTATCGTGAATTTTATTAACTCCTGGAATCCCTATTGTCCAATCAAATTGCTCAGTTGGCACTAACTGTTGTATAATGTACTATTTGTGGTGCAAATAATGTAGCTTCTGATTCGAAACAATTATCTCTCCCTGGAAATAAGCAAAACATTTTTGGTTTGCCCAGTAGTAATAAAATCTTCATCACATTTTTTCTGTTTTAATTTGATCATATATTATATAAGCAACAGGTTATGACATTTAACTCTACAGCATGTTATTATTATTTTTAATATTACATTTGATTGCTCCAGAAGGCACAGAAAACTCTGACTGATTCTGTTGCCATTGTATTTCCAGTATATTAGTAGGGAAGAGGCAAAGCAGTCGGCTAAAGGTCATATTAATTCAAACTTTGAGCTTAATAAAATTTAATTGGGTTAATTATAAAAACCAGATTTCCTTCTATCAGTTGTTACGATGGTGGAAATGAGCAGCGGGGGCAAAACCCCTTGCAGCTGTCTTTTCCCATTTTCATTTGGCTTTTATTTTCAAACCCCTGCAGCTGCCTAGTTAAAAATATAGTTTTTGTTATCATACAGCCATGGACAAAATTGTTGGTACCCCTCTGTTAATGACAGAAAAACCCACAATGGTCACAGAAATAACTTGAATCTGACAAAAGTGGTAATAAATAAAAATTCTATGAAAATTAACCAATGAAAATCAGACAATGCTTTTGAATTGTGGTTCAACAGAATTACTTTAAAAAACAAACTCATGAGACAGGCCTGGACAAAAATGATGGTACCCCTAGAAAATAATGTGACCATAGGGACTTGTTCAACCAAGATGTGTCCTCTAATTAACATCACAGGTGTCTACAAACTTGTAATCAGTCAGTTGGCCTATTTAAAGGGTGACAAGTAGTCACTGTGCTGTTTGGTGACATGTTGTGTACCACACTAAACATGGACCAGAGGAAGCAAAGGAGAGAGTTGTCTCAGGAGATTAGAAAGAAAATTATAGACAAGCATGCTAAAGGTAAAGGCTATAAGACCTTCTCCAAGCAGCTTGATGTTCCTGTGACTACAGTTGCACATATTATTCAGAAATTTAAGATCCACGGGACAGTAGCCAACCTCCCTGGACGTGGCCACAGGAGGAGACGGTTAATACAAATGGTAACAAAAGAGCCCAGAACAACCTCTAAACACATTCATGGTGAACTCCAAGGTCAAGGTACATCAGTGTCAGATCGCACCATCCATCGTTGTTTGAGCCAAAGTGGACTTCATGGGAGACGACCAAGGAGGACACCACTGTTGAAAACAAATCATAAAAAAGCCAGACTGGAATTTACCAAACTGCATGTTGACAAGCCACAAAGCTTCTGGGAGAATGTCCTATGGACAGACGAGACAAAACTGGAACTTTTTGGCAAGGCACATCAGCTCTATGTTCACAGATGCAAAAATGAAGCATACCAAGAAAAGAACACTGTCTATTTATCTTTTGTTCATATAAAAGACAAAATTGTTATTTTTTATTTTTATTTTTTTATTATTATTATTTGTCTTTTATATGAACAAAAGATAAATAATTAAAAGAAGACAAAATAAACCTATTTGACATATTACGGGAAAGAACACTGTCCCTACTGTGAAACATGGAGGAGGTTCTGTTATGTTCTGGGGCTGCTTTGCTGCATCTGGCACAGGGTGTCTTGAATCTGTGCAGGGTACAATGAAATCTCAAGACTATCAAGGTATTCTAGAGAGAAATGTGCTGCCCAATGTCAGACAGCTTGGTCTCAGTCGCAGGTCATGGGTCTTGCAACAAGATAATGACTCAAAACACACAGCTAAAAACACCCAAGAATGACTAAGAGCGAAACATTGGACTATTCTAAAGTGGCCTTCTATGAGCCCTGATCTAAATCCTATTGAACATCTGTGGAAGGAGCTGAAACATGCCGTCTGGAGAAGGCACCCTTCAAACCTGAGACAACTGGAGCAGTTTGCTCATGAGGAGTGGGCCAAAATACCTGCTGAGAGGTGCAGAAGTCTCACTGACAGTTACAGAAATCGTTTGATTGCAGTGATTGCCTCAAAAGGTTGTGCAACAAAATATTAAGTTAAGGGTACCATCATTTTTGTCCAGGCCTGTTTCATGAGTTTGTTTTTTAAAATAATTCTGTTGAACCACAATTCAAAAGCATTGTCTGATTTGCATTGGTTAATTTTCATAGAATTTTTATTTATTGCCACTTTTGTCAGATTCAAGTTATTTCTGTGACCATTGTGGGTTTTTCTTTCATTAACAGAGGGGTACCAACAATTTTGTCCACATGTGTATGTGTGTCATCCATGGACCAAGGCTAACAGTTTCTAGTCTTTTTTTTTTTTTTTTTATCGGAGTGCCAACTTTTGAAGAAAATTTTCATTTTTTTCAACATTATTCTTCAATGATGCTTGTTACACTTTAGCATCACTTTTGTAATTGAGGGGATGATAGTAGATGTTCCGATGGAGAATTCATTTCCCGTTTTCTCCCTCTGTATAAATATACTTCTATATCTTCTACAGTTTCTTTTTCTTTGTTCTTTTAGTCTCTGTCCCTTATTTCTGGGGGTGGGGGGGTTCTTAATGTGTGTACGCAGAGAGCAGAGACAACCGGAGTCAAATTCCTTGTGTGTAATGCACACTTGGCCAATAAAGAGTATTCTGAGTCTGATGAATCACGCTGCATTTAGCTTATTCACAGCAGGACAATCTCTAACGTTTTCTCCCCTCTTGGCTCAGGCGTGGTCCGCTGCCCCTGTCCATGCGTGGACGCAGAGCTCTGGTGGACGACTTCTCACTGGAAAACTCAGACTCAGAGGAGCCCCCTGCCTCACCTACCCCATCATCTGGACTTCCGGGGACCCCAACTCCTTCCTCTGAAAACAACCTCGACCCACCGCCACCCTACAGCATCAACAACACGGAGTGATGCACACATTGACCCACATGTGGCACACACACACACACACACACACATCAGGAGCAACTGGGCACATACGTAACATTGGTTTTAAATAAATGCCATAGAGGACACATCTATCAGGTGCTATAGGTATAAAAGAAATTCCCTGATATTGTGATGCTTTTTAAGGTTTTGCCTCATGTTTCATGTAAAAACTAGATTTTATGCAGAATTGCCAGAAACTGATATGTCTTATAATAAAACCTGGAAATCTTGCACATCTTCAGAACATTAAACTACAGCTCCATTTTCCTAGGTGAACATAAACTATTAACTAATTTCGTAACCCTGTACAGGAATCAGCAGAAAACAACTGAACTGTTCTTTTACATTAGGAAGTATTTTTTAAAAAAAATAAGCCATGCTAGCTTCTTTGTGGACCAATTTCACAAAGAAGGGTTAAAATACTTCAGAAAGGTTTTAAGACAATCTACATTCATGCAACAGGAAACAGACAAGTAAAAAATGAAATGCAAATAAACATGGAACCTGCCACCCTCTTGATGAAGGTGCTTTTAGCGCAAATGGGATTTTTGACATTGTTTGTCAGCAGTTTTTACAAATGAAACCTGGAAGACAGCTGTGATAGCAGCTTCTGCTTTTGCATAAATTGCAATTAGTAATTAATATTTTATCAAAGTGAGTGATGCAGAACAGGGATCCGTTACATAATTTTTTTCATATCACGTCATGTCACAGTTACAGCGGCAGACCTTAGAAAGCAGACAGTTTAACTGCACTAAGGCTGTGGAACATAAAAAAAAACCTTTTTCTATAGAAACAGTATGATGTTAGGCGATGCAGTCAGTAGTATTAGATAGTTTCTTTAAAGTCTTAAAATATTGCTTCAGAAATTTGAATTTGTATAATTTATATCAAATATGAACTTAAGTTATTGATCACAGCTTGTTTTTAGTTTTGTCTGGGGGAAGCATGTTTGACGACGGCTCAGGCTTGTTTCTCAGAGGTGACATTTGCATGGAAAATCTCGCTGGTTAATGCTGGTGTATTTTTAAAAAAAAAGTTGCAAAATATTACATGAATTGTCTGAGATGGTAACATAAATTTAGAGCAAATTTGTGCTGAACCATTTTATTGTATCCATTTGATCAAAAACACATCAACATGTCCTTTTTTTTGTTACTGATACACTTTTTTGATGAGCAGTTTGTACACCGTCACTTTTGATTTTACAGATGAAATGTGTAAATTATTATTGAAACAAAGTTTTCAGTTTAACCAAATGGTGGGCGTACGGATGAGAAAAGGGACTTATAAATTAGTCGGAAACGTAGATTAGCCGTAGGATGGAGTAGATAACGTAAGTGGAGGCTGGTTGATGGTGGTGGAATAAAATCAGCCTCTGCCTCCTGTTCCTGTTTAGCGGAAACTCCAAGCATCTTCATAGATTAATAGTGTTAGATTGAATGAGGAAAAAACAGAGATGGGGGTAATGATGAATTAATATATTTCCCTTTTTTAGCCTTTCAGTTCAAAAAGACCCTGCTGTAAAACCTGAAAGATGTTTTATTGTTCATTTTGTTCTGTATATATTTTAGATTTTTAAAACAAGAAGGTCTTGTTTTTATTTTCAGGTTTTTTTTAATTATGACCTTCTATTGCACTCACATGTCTGTCACTGCTTTCAGCCTGTCCAGGAGGTCAGCATGGTGTTTTTGATGTAAAACAAAGAGGGTTGTGTTAAAACAATATAGCAGAAAACCACTAAAATAAACTATCTGACTTTTAGGGAAATTGCTCTTTTTCTTTTCTTTTTAAGAGTCAAATGAGAACTAATCTTTTGCCACTCGAGGAAACGCGTATGCACATGCTGGATTTGTTCCCCTCAGACAGCAACGAGATTGTGTTTCCAGTCTATATGCTAGGCCGACCTCAGCTAACTCTCTGTTGGTCGTAGTTTCACATTAACTGAGCGGTTGTTGAAATCTACCAATGTTTAAATGATTACCGCTCAGAGAAAAGAAAAAAAAAATCCCATATAAAGAATGAGTGGGAGGCTTTAAATTATCAATAAGACCTTGTTTTAAAAAATGATAATTATCTTTGTTCACTGTAGAATTCAGTTTTTCCTTCTTATATTGCAGTCAATATTTTTGAACTCTTATTGGCAACACTTTAGTTAAGGGAACACAATAACTATTATTTATGGGCTGATGGGTATGTTTATTAGTAGCTTATTAGTGCTTTATTATTCAATATAATGCACTTATTAACATTGTATTCTGCATGGGCATATTCTATTAGTAATACACTGTTAACTACAACTTTTTCTTCAGTAACTTCTTAAGTACAGCTTATTAATAAATAAGCAAGCTGTTAGATATGCATTATGATGTTAATTCAGAACTTGGGTTTAAGTTAATCAGTACGTAACTATTATTGAGCGGATTATATTCTGTGTACAAAAGACTTCTTCTTCTTTTAGATTTGATTGGCAGTTGGCAACCAGCTTACAGGTGCATTACCGCCACTGACTTGATTATCATCACTATATCTTTGTATAAGGAGTTCTGAACAACTCCTTATGTGTGAAAAAATTGTCCGTCCTTGGACTGTGTCTGAGGTGCGGCTGAACTCTGAGTAAATCATGACACAAAAAGCTTAATTTGCATTTATTTGGAAATTATCAACACTCAAATGTTGTGTTCTGTTGTGTTCTACTCTTGTGTCACTACTCACAGGAGTGGTGGCCGTAGAGCATCCGCCCAGCCAGTTCATACCAGAAACCATAAAAATGGTACTTCCTGCCTTCTAGCTTGGCGCTCAGCATAATAGAATGGGGGGAGGGAGCAAGTCATTGTGGCGGTGCCTCCTTGGATGAGTTGGTAGTGATCTGTGTTACTCCGTGTTTCCACTCCACAAAGAAAAACCATAGAGAATCCACAGAAGCACTGCTTCCCCACTGCACAAGACTAGCAACCCTTTGCAGAGCAACTCCTACCCGTAATGGACCCTTGAATATCTAGGGTCCCCCCATCATCAGCCATAGCAGGGACCTCTTTCTTTCTTTCACTACTACACAGTAACATTAATATCGTAATCTAATAGTAGTCATAGTAGCATGGTCTGTTTTGTTATGCATCTACAGTATATGCTGTTTGGTTATAATATGTACAAATCAATAAAAGGGGGGGATAAGAAGTAAATAATTATTATGCCCCCCCCAACACACACACACAACACCACTGTAGAAGGTATAATGTTTTTGACCCATCAGTCTTTGTCCGTTTTGACATTTTCTGTTGTCACCACTCTCATTTCTCATTGGATTGACTTCAGATTTATACGCAAGCTTGAACCCACCAATACTTTGGATGAGTTCAACCTGCAAGGTTAACCAACAACTAAAAGGACTTGAATATGAACTTTTTTCTCTTGAAAAAGACAATAATTCTTTTGGCTACATACCGGGTTTATATTCACATCAGATGAGGGCATTACATTGTTCAGGAAGACCTCTAACATGGCGATGGGTGGGGTTTGTGAGCTTGCTCACTGAGGGAAATAGATTAATGCTAGAAGAATATAGTCATGCAGAATAAATGGCTAATAATAAACATATTAGTTAACAGTTAATATATACTGCATGTTCCTTAAACTAAAGTGTTACCACGTACATAACCACTGCAGTAGTTTTTTGGTATTCGGGGTTTCCTCACTGCTCCCTCTTTTCTGTTACCAAGGCTGCATCTGCATATTTTTAAACATACCTGGTTAGCCAATGGCCTGCAATTTCTGACAGGAAAAGAGCAAACTATCTAAGTCAAGAAAGACTACTGATGACGTATATTCAACGCCCAGTATAAGAGTTTTCATTTTTATCGTCTGCATTTGTGGGTTTTATTTAGTATTATGCAATTATGTTTTATTTTTTTTAAGATATTGTGTAAATGCTGCTCCATATTCACTTGCATATAGAGATAAATGCAGGCAACACATATTTGTCATGTTGTGATTTACCTCAGCATGGTTGAACTTAACAGTAAACCAAACGAGCCGACGCCTGTCTCTTTAAGTCATCAAAGAGACCAAACTCTTAACGACACACGGATTAAACTGCTGGACTGAGTATGATGAGTTCTGTTCACTTTTGTAGCAAGATACAAGGCTGGTGCTTCTCTAAGGTCTCCATTTTGTTTCTTTTCTTTTGTTTATGGCTGCTGTGGAACTTGAAACATTTTTGGAAATATGTTTTAGCCTTTTTTTGTTAATGATGCTGTAATTATAAACATCTGACTGGGGTTAACTTTAATACGTTGTTGGTTTTGATATGTGTGTCTGTGTGTATTTTGTTGTGTAGTTCAGGCGTGCACGCACACACACACACACACACACACACACACACACACACAGTCCTATGTTATGCAGAATGGAAATCTGGTAGTTTTAAGCACTACTGCACATTTATTGTATATTAAACCCTTTCAGCCTTAACAGGTTTTTTAATACAAACCCATTCACTGCACACATGTTAAACATATTATATGTACATGTCAAAGGTTTGATTTTTTTTTAAAAATTATCCTTTAATTATGACTAACCTTGCCCGTCACCTTATGAGAGATGGGGAGGGGATACAAAGTTACATGGCTTAGGATATAGGTGGAACAACTCCAGCTGCACTATTTTTACTTTCCTTTTTTTAACGTAAATGTGCCAAATCGCTGGGAGCCGAGGGTGCTAGTCACTGATCCACTATTGCTGTTCCGTGCAATCAAACTGTTTCCCAAAACAGATGTGACATAAAAACCGTAAAAGACAGTTGAAAGATTTATCTGTGAATCCAAAATCACATATCTTAAAAACTGTTCAAACCTAACATCACTGTGTCTCATAAATATAAGGTTTAAACATTCTAAGTGTCATTTCATAATTAAGCGTCAAGAGGAACTCCACGTGTGCTCGGTATGAAACAAGGCTGTTTATCCACAGAGTAAAATGTGACTAGAATCTGTCAGTTGCCCATTATTTTTTATTATACTAGCAAAAATCTACAAAGCAGCTCTATCTTACAGTGCTGGATTAAAGTGCGTTCATCCAGTCTACTGACGGATCTGAATCGTTGTTTGACTACTACTCAAAAACTATTAGAGATCCATGAAAACTGTTGACACACTGAGTCGCCATTATAACATTAGTGGTAGTTTATAGCCTTATCGTCACCATACAGAAGTTAGAAAAAGACAAGCACCTATAAATGATAAAAGCACATTTATGACCAGCAGACCCAGAATTTTATCTGGATCCACACCAAACTGTAGTCATTCATATATACAAACATCCTAAATACTGTATGTCTGATTTTTTTTTTTTTTAAATTCAAGATCAGTGCAATATTCACTGAAAATTTCATGAAAATGTCAAATAAAAATGCATATCTTGCAGTGTTAACAAAAGTGACAAAAATTCTTGGATCTGCACCTTTATCCAAATCTGCTCCAAAATTTAAAGTTGCTTAATCTGGATCAGCAACAGCCTCACTCCAGCTCTCATGGAAATCTGTTCAGTAGTTTTTGCATAATTCTGCTGCATAACAGACAAGCTAAAAACATAACCTCACTGGCAAATAATCTAAAAATGCTAAATTATAAATAAACATTATAAATATTGGATCGTGGTGTACTTGTGTATTAAATCTGTACACAGATAAGTTTTTTGAATGACTAAAAAAAAAAATTCCTCATTTTTTTCTAATCCTGGAAGAGAAATTACTTATGGTGGGGCTATCTAAAATATGACCCATAATTCTCTAGTATTCAGGTGATATTCTGTCCTTCATGATGTCAGTAAACAGCCAGTCGTCGTCCTGAGGGGGGGTTTGTATGGAACGATGGTCAGGGTTATTAAGAGGGGCACAGAATGACTGAGCAACCCCCTCAAATGGAGTAAAATGAAGGGTCTGTTCACAGTCTACCAGCATACATTGACTCTTCATATCCTGAGGATCCTGCTCATGGGTAATATGGGGGTGATAATTATCCGAGGTGGGCAGGAGGGATAAATCTGTGCTTTGGGATGGTTTGACCTGCTCCTCTGATGTGTGTGCATTTCCTCCCTGTGTCTGTGAGATCTTCTGGGTACTCTGGAGGTGGACTGTCGTCAGTTCCTGGTCAGCATATCCAAACTCGTATCTGAGATCACCTCTGTCACACTGTAGCTCCAACACATCACTGAAGTTATCCAACTGGTCTGCAAGTGGAACATCGCCACCACCTTGATATGCACCAATACTGTCAAAATAGGCCTCTATGTCCGAGCAGTCCACCAAGTCCTTGTTACCAACACTAAAAAGATCCACCATGTCTGCCAGATGGCCCTCGGGGACGGTCTTGTCAGGCTGTGTGAGGTCTGTGAGGGTTTGAATTGAGAAGTCACAAGAGTCAAGAGAAAATGAAGACAGGTCTGGAGAGAAGGAAGGGGATGTGTCCACATTTGAGGCACAGTGAGTGAAACTGGAGTCCTTCAGAGGTGTGTGAGTTTCCACCGAGAGGCTGCCGACTGGCTTAAGTTGAATTTCACGGTTGTAATATTCAGAATAAAAGAGTTCTGAACTGTGATAATAGTCTGCAGCCTTCGGGGAGCTCACAAATGCGTATTCAGCAGCCGTGTCTGTTCTGCTCTCCCTTTTTTGCCTCCTCTTGGTCTGACTGTCCATTGCAGAGGTGCATGCAGAGGACTGTGATTTTGGTTTCCGCATGTTTCCTGAGTCTGTATGCTTCTCATCACCGACCTCAGTTTCATCCAAAACACTGCTGGGGAGATCACTGCTTGTCTTTAAGGTGCCGCTCACGTTGGCAGGGTCTTGCAGACTGACTCGTGGAGACTCAGTACCTGGCTGCTCAGGTGTGCCAGGCTTGTGTGATAACAAGGAAGATGTGCATTTGTCTCCCTCATGAACATGAAGGGCAGAGGCTAGCTGCTGATTTGCTGCTTCTATGTCTGCAAACTTTCTGTTGACAGAGACAGATGCAAATGTCCTGGTTAAGAAGTTACTTAAAGAATAGATATCAGTTTGTATGTGTTAACAACAAAAACTCAGAGCTACTGAAGGTCACCTGTGGAGTCCCACAGGGTTCAGTTTTGGGACCATTATTATTCAATATGTATATAAATGATATATGTAAAGTTTCAGAAAAAATGGACTTAATATTGTTTGCTGATGACACTAACCTGCTATGCAGTGGAAACAACTTGGAACAACTTCTGGATACACTTGGAAAGGAATTAGGAAAGCTGAAACTGTGGTTTGATTCAAACAAATTAACGCTCAATTTAAGCAAGACAAAATTTATAGTCTTTAACAACCATCACAACTACCCAGTACCCAAACTCAGTGTAAATGGTGTAGAGATTGAAAGGGTATCCGAAACTAAATTCCTTGGAGTAATAATTGATAACAAACTGTGTTGGAAGCCACATATTAATTATATAAAAGGTAAAGTATCTAAATCAATTGCAATATTACACAGAGTGAAAAATTTGCTGAATCAACCCACACTATACACCTTGTATCATTCATTAATACTCCCATACATGACATATTGTAATGAAGTATGGGGAAATACATATAAAACAAACATATATCCACTCTTTATGCTTCAAAAGAGAGCTATTAGAATAATCAACAAAGCAGCTTACAGGGAACCAACAAACCCACTTTTTCTTAAACAAAAAACTCTCAAGTTGAAAGATCTGATCGACTTTAAAACCGCAATAATAATGTTCAAAGTGAAGAATCTATCACTGCCCGCAAATATCCAAAAGTTGTTCCAAGCAAGGGAGAAACGATATCACTTCAGAGGAACATGTATATTTCAAAAGCCTACAGTGAGAACAACTACCAAGCAACACTGTATTTCAGTGCAAGGTGTCAGATTATGGAACGATTTTGGACCTGAATTAAAATCATGTACAAAGCTTGGACAATTTAAACAAAAACTAAAGGAAGAAATACTCCAAACATATTTACAAGACGACATGTAAACTCACATAAGGATTGACATTTCCAGCCTGTGTTGTGTTATAGCTTAGTTTTTCTTTTTTCTCTGTGACACTATGTCTTAGATTTGTTTTTGAATAGTAACCGCTTAACTTAGACTAGCTCAGTTTTCTTTTTCTCTCAGTCATATTTTGTCTTAGCCTTGTTTTAAATTGTAATCGCTCTTGTCTTGTTTTCTCTTTTTTCTCCTTTGAATTCTTGGATGGAATATGGGTGGGCAATATAAGCTGCGGCTTCAGCCATCACCCATTTCGGATAACTCACGTGGAATTGTATAGTAGAAGGAGTCTTTGTCTAATTTGACCTTGTTGTTATATTATACAGTTTCTTTTAACCTGTAATGTACTATCCGAAATAAATTCATTCATTCATTCATTCATTCATTCAAATAAGAGCACAGATAGTTTAAAAGGTCCCAAATTATGCAAAAAACGTGTTTTGCATATATGCATGTATTACAATATTATAATGATCACTCCTCCTCCCCCCAACCAAAAAAATACACACTGCCATTATTTAGTTGAGGTCCTAAAAAAGTGCTTTGCATTTCCTGGGTAGTATGACATCATGTTTCAAGCTCCGCCTTCATTTCTGTAAGTTTAAATGCAAACTCACCCTGACTGCCTCTTTTCTTGTTACTAGCAACTCAACCTTTACCCAGTCAGATTAGTAGCTCATTAATACACAGGCTGAAAACCAACGGTTTCAGACAGAAGTTTAAAGACAGCTACTTTTGATCCTTGAAAGTCAATATTGATTCTACAAACGGAAATATTTTAAGCCTTTTTGACTTATTTTGATTATGGCTGTAGTTTCTTAAATTACAAATTGTGATATTCTGATTTACTGACATGCTAGTAAATGAACAGTTACCCCTTATATTGAGCAACCGTGCTATGAAAATGTGTTTGTGCATTTTCATTGAGTTTTTTGTTTGTTTTTTCAGCCATACTGAATGGATGCATCTTTTTTATTAAATAAAAAGACAATGAAAATCTTGGTTTTTATAAATAAAATGTGTGGACTAGGCCTAAAACAATTTACATCAAAAGCAATGCTTTTCAACTAAGGGTCCTTAAGAGAACGTTCAGGGGTCCTCGGGAAATTGCCTAGTTTCACTTCTTAATTAGTCCATAAAAACTGCAGATAATTTGCCATTGCGCGTGGCTGCCTGTAGTGACGGTGAAGACAAGGCAGTAACACGAAAACTATCTTTAGTTTGGATTTACTTTCACCGGGGATCCAGCTGCACAGAGCCAGTTATGGTTAATGTGTGTGGAAAAGCTATTCAACAGTGTCATGGTCCTATGCAAGCTTAAACATCATCTCCAAATGAAACACCCATATGCCTGTCTTCAGTTCCTGCCAGGATATCAGCTTTGTGTTGATCTAAACAGGCCCAAGTTTCACATTCAGGATAAACTAATTGCAACACTAAATTGTCATATGGGGGGGGGGGGGGGGGGTGCTGAAAAGTTCATAGGCTGACTAAGAAGGAGTTATGTCTCTGAGGATCAAAAACAGAGCTTCTATACCGCAGGGATCTAAGTGCTGCAACACAGATGGAAGAAGTGTTTGGACAGAAGGTGAGATTATGTTGAAAAATAAACCACTTTTCGTCAAATTTGACCACTGCATCATGGTCAGCCTATGAACTTTTCAGCACCCCCCCCCCCCCCCCCCCCGCATATGGTGTAATAGGCATGTGTCATTTTGTAACATTTTTGGTTGGTGGGGTCCCATGAAATTTTTTTTCCAATGTAAAAAGGGTTCCTTGGCTCAAAAAGGGTTGAGAAATACTGAACTAGAGGACACTCAAAGAGTGCACACCTCCACCAAGGCTTTATTTTGCAACGTTGAAGTGTTGGCATGTTAACAAAAAAAAATGTTAACATCCTTCTGTACATTTATTCCTGGCTGATAAAGCCATTTCGATGAATGGTGAAACATTTCAGACTAAAAATACTTGAATCCAGTTGACTGAGCTTTCATGCAGTGTGCTTACCCACCTGGGTGCCTGAGAATCTTCATCAAAGTAATGTTAAAGAAAGTGGAAAATGGTGATTTAGAATCCGCATCCTGACCCGCATCACCTCCAAAATCTAATGGTTTTATCTGTAGCCAAAGGGCCACCTCTGGTGCCATTTTTTATCAAAATCCGTCCAGTAATTTTTGCATAATCCTGCTGAGATTACACAGACAAACAAACAAACATGAAAACATAACCTCCTTGGCAGATGTAATAATGCCTATGCATGTAATCAAGAGCTGGTAGAGGATCTGGCTGAGATTAGGGATGTCTGGGGGAAATTTTTTTTAAATTTCCAAAAAGACTGACTGCCAACAGTCAGCTAAGCTAATGCTAGCATCCTGATCTGCTGGGCTACGCCAAGCCAAATCGGGTAGAAAACTGCTGAGTCTATGATGTACATTGATTACATAATTTCCCGGGACATCCCAGAGAAAACACAAAAGACCAGAAAAAAATCAAGATATATTGTCGATTGTGATTTACTGAAACAATCGAGAACACAAATGTCTTCTAGGGTGCTCAGAAGAGCCATACTAGGGAGCCTAAGTCACGCCCCCTCTACTTCCACACATGGGACCATCCATCCATCCATCCATCTTCTTCCGCTTAATCCTTTTTTTGGGGGGGGGGGGGTGCTGGAATTGGAAAAAAAAATCACTGAAATGAATGGCAAGAGAGAAATTATCTTTTGATTCTGATCAAATTTTGCAACGAGTTACACATATGATGTTTGTCAATTTGAAAGATAATTTTCCATGTAAATAATGGTCTAGGTTGTTGTCTGTTAAATTTAGAAAAACTACAAACACAAACATATTAAGCTACATCACATTTTCAAAGAGCGCCCAGGGTGAAGTACAGTCCTCTGGATCAGCTCCAGCTCTCACAATACAAAACAATACATTTGTGTCGTTTTTCTCCTCTTTGGATCCTTCTTTCATTGGTCAGGAAACAGGACATGAGGTTTTATAATCTCCTGCCATGTAATGATCGTGTTTGGTGATGTGAGATGATGGGATATGTAGTCTGCTAAACGTTTTCACAAAAGCTAAATATTACTCTGTTATTATACGACAGCCGATAACTTTAATTGCATGGGAAATTATCTCATTAGTCTGGTCGGGGTTTGAGCTAGGAGCACTTTCAGTAGGCTGGTTTAGATGATCACAGAGGGAGACTCCCACTGTCTCCTAAATGGCCACTTGACCAATCAAATAAATCAAAACTTGGATGTTACAGTTGCAAGTCTCAAAAAAGTCTTGCCAGCGTGAGTACACGAGACTTGAGCAAAATTATTTTATTTTTTATAGAATTACTACAGAATATGTGCACCTCATTTTCTGAGCCTTTGGTCATTTTTAAGATGATAATTCATTGTTTAATACTGTAAATAAGTCAGAAAACGTGCCACGGGCCCTTTAACATCATGGGTCATTAATATTATGAGGTGCCCTGACTTTCTGAATTTTCTGCTGATCATGACGACAGCAAAGCAGATATAGATTATTATCTCTGTGTTTCCAATTTTTATAGAACATCTAACTTGCTGTGGAATTTTGCTTCATACTGAAATTACAAACATGCTAGATGCACACAACTTCTCATATTCTGAAAGCGTATTTTTCCATTGTCAAACCATAAATACAGTACAACAGCAAAATCTACTCCCTCATGACCAGAGCTCTGGTTGGTTTGAGTAAAGGCTGATTGTTCACTTCAGGCTCATTATAGTCACAGGATTTCACAAGAAAAAAATGGGTGCAGCTCAAAAAAGTTAAATACTAAGAAAAAGAATGTTTTTGTACTGTCATTCAAAAGGGTAAACTTATATATTCTATTCCACAAAGTGAAACATTTTAAGCCTTTTTTTTTGATGATTACAGCTTATACCTTTATATCGATGTTCAAATTTTGCAAGATGCACATTCAGATGTTTTTGGGGTTTTTTTGTCTGCTGAAGCCCAATTTCCTCAAAACTACACAGCAACATTGTTAAATGGGTCCACTTCACTGTTTACCGATGGACAAACGCACCTCTGAATCATGTTATGGAGGAAACGGCGGTGGTTGACCTGCCGTTTGGACGGTCGATTCTTTCGGGGCTTCTGCAGGGTCCTCATCATGCGACTTGCTGCTGACGTCACAAAGGTGTAGAGGTCACAACCCAAAGGGACCCCTCGCTCCAAATCGGGCTCCAGACTCACAGAGATGGAGGGACGCATGGCTGACAGATTAATAGCACATTTTATCAGTTTATTAATGAAAGGATACAGAGAAAGTGAAGAAACTCCGTCTAAACATGGAGATACATCTGAAGGCAGGGGAATACAGAACTCTAAAAAACATTACAGTCATTTTCACATTACTGATGAAAACAGCCGTCACGGAAACAATCTGCTGTGAATAAGGCTTCTGTTTTTTTTCACTTGTACTTGTGTACTTTATTCTCAGGTTTGAAAGGGTTTTCTCATAAATGTGTAATTTTTCCTGTAAATTTGTGTTTATTAAAAAAAATTTATGACTTCCTGTGATAAACTTGTAAATTTTTCATGTAAATTTTTTACTCAGAAATTTGCAAGTTTTTGTTTGTAAATTTGCAACATTACTCTTGTCAGTATTTGAGAATGCTCTCTTCCGGTAAAGAAGTGGGCAGGAAAAATTAAATTTTCTGATCAAAAACAGAAAAATGATTTCAACTCTGATTACTATAAAAACAAAAATTCAAGAAAATTGCTAAAGATGTGGTCATAATCGTTGGATATAGATATTTTAGCAGACAGGCAGCACGGATGTGATGTCGAGCGCACGGGTGACATCAGCACGGCGTGCCTATTTAAGGGGACTGTTGGTGAGAGCTGGGACCTTTTGGCGCTCCGCCCCCTTACGGCAACAGCCCATACAGCTCAGTGTTAGCAGACAAGTTAGCCACTGCAACACCTGTACTGTTATTGTGTACTCTGTAATAAAGTTCAGGTTCAGTACAACTCCTGCCTCCACTGCCCTGCTTTCCACACGTAACAATAATGTCCTACAACGAAACGACTCAGTAAAGTACATTTTTTTGTCAAAGCATTACTTGAGTAAATGCAAGTCATCACTACCCACCTCTGCCTCTTTATAAGCAGCTCCCTCCACAAAATGTGGCGCCGACAGACTCTTTACCAAATTGTTATTAATGAGATAAATACTTTTGCAAATATTTGTGATATCTTGTAAAATATGCAGCTTTTTCAGCAGAAATCTTTTACTAATCCAAAAAGGTTGCAGCAGTAGTTCATTCCCCAACAGTCATTGGGAGCTTATAATAATAATTCAGATCGAGTATCAAAGAAGGTAGAAATATTAAAAGGAAGTACATAAAAAGTAAACACTTCTTTTACTATAATTTCATTATTTTCCACCACTAAATGAAATTGTATATAAACTGAAGTCATGGGAGATTAATTATATCAAAGGTTGAAGCATCCATGACTGTCCTGGGGATCACGTATCAGAGAAACATCTGCTCTGAGGTTTATATGTTGCCACTTGGGCGGCATTATTAGACAGCACAAGAGTTTTTACCCCTCAGCCTCTAAGAGGCTGAAGGGGTATTGTCGTCACCACGCTGGGCAGATGAGGGGTGGCAGAGGTGTCAACATTCACTTTGTGAATGTGATAACTACAGAGAGAGATGATGTAGGCTTCTCAAATCAATATCATAGCTGTATCTAAGAAAAATCCTCGATGGATTAGACCCTGATCTCTGACTATGGGTTTGGGCTCAAAATACCAAAAGTCAAGGTTAACATGCCCTATGCTTTATTATTATAGAATGAGTAAAATTAGGGTCACCAATCTTTGTACACAGGTTCACCCTGTGACCCTTGAACTGTGACTATGGTTTTGAGATCCAAAGGTCAAGGTCAAGATGCCATATAAACTATATCTCAACAACAAAGAACACTAGGGTCACCAAACTTGGTACACAGGTCCACCTTGGGATCCTGACCTTGAGCTATGGGTCTGGGGTCAAAAGGTATAACTTCAAGGTTTTTGCTTTTCCTTCAAATTCGGTTGATTTTCATGATTTTTTTTTTTTTTTTGTTAAGCTCTCACGGGTTAAAGCCATGACCAGTGGGCAATCACACTGCCACACTCTCCAAATTTCTGTTGGGAAGTTTCTAGTTGTATCTATGACAAATCTCAGAGAAGTTCAAATTTGGGTGTCACAGGTCAATTTTTCCAAAAGCCTTGTACACATAACTCAGAAAGGAAATGGCATGCATGTTTCAAATAACTACACAGTTCTACCTCTGAAAAATGTGAGGTGAGTTTGAATTTTGGCTACTTTGACCTCAGGTCAGATCAAGGTCAGAGATCAACTCTCAAAAAACCTTGTACATGTGAAATGACATAGATTTTCATATTGATCCCATAGTTTGGCTCTCTAAAAATCTGGGACAATTTAGATATTGGGTGAGTTTGCATTAAAAATCAGCCAGCAAGTGCTCTTAATGCCAGCAGGCTAAAGGGTATCACTGGCAGCCGCCAGTATTTTTTTTATATTGTTACATATATGACACACACCTCAGCTGTAAATCACCACCTGTTTCAGGACCAATAATAAAGGCATAGACAATAATTTCTTAAAATTAAAAGATGACAAAACTGAAGTCCTTCTATTCACCCATAAAGCAAAAACAGAAATTCTGTTTAACGACTTGGGGAACTTTGCTTAAAATAAAATCAAAATCTTGTTGTTATCTTAGACTCAAATTTATTGTTTTAATTATAAGAGAAGCTAGCTGAGAAATCATGAATAGGCATCTAAATATCTTCAACCCAAATTTTAAATCTGATAAATATTCTGTCAGATGAGCAGTTCATGCAAAACTCACTAATTAGTTATATCGTATTTCAAAAATAGAAATTAAAATTCCCTCTTACCTCTCAGTCTTCTGGCTGCCGTGTCTCTTCCTACAAGTTGCACTGAAGACTGAGGCGGTGAGCAGCTTCACAGAGAGGTGGGTCAGCTGTTAATGTGTGTGTGTGTGCGCTCATTTATAGGGAATCATGAGTACAAGTTAAATCAAGTGACATCAGTGCTCTGTGAAAATGCATAAAATCCTTTTAGCCTGAATGGAACCCACCATCACAGTGGGAGAGGAAGTGAGACATGAAAGAAAAGGAGGCAATTATCAGTGAGTCAACCTGGGATTTAAGTGTGGGCACACGCCTCTATTGTGCACAGCTAAAAGCAGCTTGTTAAATACCAACAGACATAAAAGCATCAGTTGTGGTGGTTGACGAACCTTTAATTGATGAGCTTAAGCTCTGGCCCCAATTACCACATTCTCAGAGGGAAGAGCTGAGCTGGTTGCTAACTGCTTTAAATTGACCTTTACAACTCCAGATCACCTTCCAAGTCCAAAATTTTACATATCTATGGTAGCAGGTGATGAATAAACCACTCATTTAGGAGAAAAAAGACACAAAAAATGCTTCCATTTTTTGACATTTGATTTCTTCATTTTCAGTTTTAGGATTTGCTCTTAATGTTTAAAATGTTCATATTCATGATACCATTTATTTGTTTACCAAAGTATGCTTTATTTCTTTTTTTTATCTGAAAGCAGAATGACAATTTGGACAGATTTCTCACCATATGTAGATAAAAAGGTTCTCTCAACATTTCTTCTAGTATTGGTTTTCAGTGTAATATTTCTGGTTAGAAACACTGAGCCCGGTTACAAAATAAAATAATAGGTCAAAATAATCCAAAAACAGAATAATCTGATTTGATGCGCTTACATCATTGGGCCGTAAACTACTTGTGTTTATGTGATTTGTTATAACCTGATAATAAACTTTATCTGATCATTCTGTTTACAGGATTACTTCAGTAATCTGATAACTCTAGAAATCCAATTATAATTGGTTTATTTGTGTGCAGGTAAATATGATCAATGTCTATCTTTATCTCTAAAAACTAATGTTTTAGAAGAAATAAATGACATGATTAAATGGATTATACAGCATGGCGGGGGGGGGGGGACACTTTTTCACACCACTGTATGTGTGGTAAACTGAAACATTTCTGCCCATGTGGATAAACTTGATTGCTTGATAATGTGAGTTCTGTTAAACAAAGGAAAAAAGGCACTTTGCTCAGTCACATATTGTTGTGAAGAATTTTCTCTGACACAAGTTTTCATTTTATTTTATTATTCAGCTTTTTCATAAGTGAAATGAATATATATATATATATATACACAGTATATACACATATATATTGTGGAGGAACAAATAAGTTCAGGTGAGGTGCTACGAGCTGGAAGGTTTCACAGTTTTATTCCTCCATCATCATGAGACACACTGTAGCGTTGTGCGCTGTGCTGTGTGTGCTGTGTGTGTCGTGTGTGCGCTCTTGATGTGAGGCATGTAAAGTGAGCTCTTTTATACAGACGAGAGAATGCATGGCACATTTGCGTATTGATATACATATCAGTCAATACATATCAATTGCGTGATTAACTGGCGCCCAGACTTCCTCTCCTTAATCCAGGGATGTATAACAATAGCCATTCAATTCAATTCAACTTTATTTATACTGCGCCACATCACAACAGAGGCCGTCTCATGGCGCCACAGTGCAGAAAAAACCACACAGTCTCAGAAAAACCCAGCAATCAGATGATACCCTATGTCATAGGGGATCTCTCCACTGTCTCTCCACTGTCTCTCCACTCTCCACTGTCACTTAGTGCTTGCTCATAGGGCCTATGAGCAAGCACTAAGTGACAGTGGAGAGGAAAAACTCCCATTTGGCAGGAAGAAACCTCTAGCAGAACCAGGCTCAGGGAGGGGCAGTCATCTGCTGCGACTGGCTGGGGATGAGGGGATAGGGAGGATGGAGAGGACAGACATAAAGAACATAACAGTAAGATGCCAAGTACATTATTGGAGGTCAACCAGCAGTATGGATCAGATAACAACAGAACAAAAGTGGGGTTAAGAGACACAAAATCCCTCCTTAAACGTAAGCTATATTAAAAAGGAAGGATTTTACCCTGTTCTTAAAAACAGAGACCGAGTCTGACTCCCGGACCCAGAGTGGTAACTGGTTCCAGAGAGAAGAGGCTTGGTAGCAGAAGGCTCCGCCTCCCACTGTACTTTTGGAGATTCTGGGCACCACAAGTAAGCCAGCATTTTGGGAGCATAATGTATAGAGCATAATGCTCTATTAGGATGGTAAGGTAATATCAGATCTTTTATATATTGGGGGCCCTGATTGTTAAGAGCTTTGAAAGTAAGAAGAAGGATTTTAAACTTGATTCTAAATTCTATGGGAAGCCAATGGAGGGAGGACAGAACCGGAGGAATATGATCTCTTTTTCTAGAACCAGTTAAAACTCTAGCAGCAGCATTTTGAATCAAATGAAGATTTTTTTAAGGATACTTTAGGACAACCAGAAAATAGTGAATTACAATAATCTAATCGAGAGCTGACAAAGGCGTGAATCAGTTTCTCAGCATCATTCAGAGACAAGATGCTCCTGATCTTGGCAATATTGCGTAGATGATAGAAGGCAGTCTTAGAAACCGTTTTAATATGTGAATTAAAGGACAAATCTTGATCAAAAATAACTCCAAGGTTCCTCACAGAAATGTTCAGAGTGAGAGTGGCAGCATCTAAATTAAGGGCATAATTTGAAAAGGAATTTCTAAGATGTTTTGGGCCAACAAGAATGACTTCAGTCTTATCAGAGTTTAATAGTAAAAAATTACAAGTCATCCAAGCTTTGATGTCCTTAAGACAGGCATCTAACTTGGCTAATTGATTACAATCATCGGGCTTCATTGACAGGTATAGTTGTGTGTCGTCTGCGTAACAGTAAAAATGTATACAGTGCTTTCTGATGATATTACCTAACGGGAGCATATATAGACTAAAAAGAGTAGGGCCCAACACAGATCCCTGTGGAACTCCATGACTGAGCTTAGAGTTGGAAGAAAATTCATCATTGATATGGACAAACTGAAATCTCTCGGACAAATAAGATCTAAACCACTGCAACGGAGTTCCACTCAGTCCAACAAAGTGTTCTAATCTATCTCTCAAGTAGAATGGCATGATCAATAGTGTCAAAGGCTGCACTGAGATCTAAAAGAACAAGAACAGAGACAAGTCCATTATCAGATGCAGTCAGGAGGTCATTAGTGACCTTGACTAAGGCAGTTTCAGTGCTGTGATGAGCTCTGAACCCAGATTGAAACACCTCAAACAAACAAACTCCCTGCAAATGGTCAGATAATTGCACAGCAACAACTCTTTCCAAGATTTTTGAAATGAAAGGCAAATTAGAGATTGGTCGATAATTGGCCAAAACTCCAGGATTGAGCGTTGGTTTTTTTGAGTAAGGGTTTAATTACAGCAGTTTTAAAAGCCAGTGGTACATAACCCAGAGTTAAAGAAGAATTAATTATAAGAAGAATACGGCTACCAATAATTGGGAAGATAATTTTAAATAACCTGGAAGGAATAGGGTCCAAAAGGCAAGATGAAGACTTAGATGAGGAAATTATTTTATCCAACTCTAAGAGGTCGATTGGAGTAAACTTATCTAAACAAATATCAGTTGAGGGAGTTGCAGTAGTTAATGTACTTGAGTTTACGGTAGGAAGAATCTGACTGATTTCATTTCTAATAGATAAAATTTTAAGATTGAAAAAGTTCAGAAAGTCCTGACTAGAAAGCTCAGGGGGGATGCGAGGATTGACCGAGTCCTGGCTCTTTGTAAGCCTGGCTATAGTGTTGAAGAGAAACCTGGGGTTATTCTTTTTTGCTTCATTGTTCTGGTTGTCCCCCTAGGGGCTCTCTGTCCGTATGCAAATTGTTCTGCTTCCTGCCCTAGCTGAGTGTGAAGGTTGAATGTCCATGAAGATTGTGGTGGGTCACCACAGGGCTCCCCCCAGAACACTCAGCAGGGGTTGTGACACCCCCCCCCCCCCCCGTCGTGTGGGCTCCAGCTCCAGTAGAACTGTCAGAGGGCATGTCAGTCCGTGGGGGGACGGGGGAGGGGTGGAAAAAACAGTGTGCTCCGCTCTGAGTTCCAGCATGTTGAACGGCCGTGGATCGTGGGCGCACGGGCCGGTGTGTTTCATGCATAATGGAACAAGACGGCGATCGGCCGGATTTAGGGAGCGAGGTGCGGGAAAAGCGCTGTGCAGGAGGAGGGGAAGGGGGTGGGAGTAGGCGAGTGCCGGCCCGGGACGTCAAAGGTGTCTGGGTCGCGCAAAAATTGCGTGTGGATCCGCGATGGTGAGGGACTTTCCCGTTAAACGTGGCGGAGATCCACAGCGGCTGTGAAAAAAGCATTTTATCTGACTCCTCCCACGGCTCGATCCAGCGAGGATGTGGGGAAAGCGAGCGGCCAAATTCCCCAAGGATGCGTAGCGGCTGTGAAACAACTGCAGCTGTGTGAGGGTGTGAGGCGGTTCACTTTTAGGTGCGGGAAGCAGCCCTAAAGTCATCGGGGAAAGCAATCGGCTAAATTCCCCTTGTGCGCCGTGGCTGGAGAAACCCATACAAAGTCCTGTGTGCGGGCTGCGTGTCTGCTCCAGGTGTGCGAGCAGCCCTGAAGGTTCCGAGGGTGGTGATCGGCCGTTTTTCTCGGGCATGTGCAGCGGCGGAGGACGATGTATCAGTCTGTGGAACTGGTTCGTCTCTGTGCGTGGTGCGTGCTTGGCGCCATGACCACATAACTGGCAGTTGCACTGTCCTCGTAATCCTGCAGTGTTCGTGCAGGGCTTCTGTGTGCGGGAGGTCCGCTGTCCGGAGTTTAGTCAGAGTCAGGGAGCTCGGTGGAAATCAACGCAGTCGGCGTTGATGATTGTCCCCGTTCAGGCTGCTTCCTTCGTTCGCTCGTGTCGTTCATGGTGTGATTTGGTCCCAGTGCTGCACTCCGGGGAGGATGAAAAGGTTGCAGGCGTTCTCTGGTCCTCTGGGATCCACAGCAGGGTGAGAGGGAGCAGACGGTCATTCTCCCTCGTCAGATCACCAGTGTGGAGGTAAAAGATCAGGCGAGGGACGCACCATGACACGTGCTGAGGCTTCCCGTCCGGGTCATCTCCGGGGTGTTCGCCTCATGTTCCATTCTTCGTCAAGGGTCACCAGTGTGGAGGAACAAATAAGTTCAGGCGAGATGCTACGAGCTGGAAGGTTTCAGAGTTTTATTCCTCCATCATCATGAGACACACTGTAGCACTGTGTGCTATGCTGTGTGTGCTGTGTGTGTCGTGCGTGTGCTCTCGATGTGAGGCATGTAAAGTAAGCTCTTTTATACAGACAAGAGAGAATGCATGGCACATTTTCATATTGATATATATATATCAGTCAATACATATCAATCGCGTGATTAACTGGCACCCAGACTTTCTCTCCTTAATCCAGGGATGTATAACAATAGCCATTATTCTGGTTGTCCCCCTCGGGGCTCTCTGTCTGTATGCAAATTGTTCTGTTTCCTGCCCTAGCTGAGTGTGAAGGTTGAATGTCCATGTAGATTGTGGTGGGTCACCACAATTTTAAATATATATACGTATATATATATACAGTATATACATACATACATACAATACATATGTTGTCACACTTAAATGTTTCAGATCATCAAACAAATTTAAATATTAGACAAAGATAACACACGTAAACACAAAATACAGTTTTTAAATGAAGGTGTTTATGATTAAGGGGAAAAAAAATCCAAATCTATATGGCCCTGTGTGAAAAAGTGATTGCCCCCTAAACCTAATAACTGGTTGGGCCACCCTTAGCAGCAACAACTGCAATCAAGCATTTGCAACAACTGGCAATGAGCCTTTTACACGCGCTGTGGAGGAATTCTGGCCTGCTCAGCTTCGCAGATTTGTTGTAATTCATTCACATTGGAGGGTTTTTAAGCATGAACCACCTTTTTAAGGTCATGCCACAGCATCTCAATTGGATTCAGATCAGGACGTTGATTAGGCCATTCCAAAGTCTTCATTTTGTTTTTCCTAAGCCATTCAGAAGTGGACTTGCTGGTATGTTGTGGATCATTGTCCTGCTGCAGAACTCAAGTGCGCTTCAGCTTGAGGTCACGAACAGATGGCCAGACATTCTCCTTCAGGATTTTTTGGTAGACAGCAGAATTCATGGTTCCATTTACCACAGCAAGTCTTCCAGGTCCTGAAGCAGCAAAACAGCCCCAGACCATCACACTACCACCACCATATTTTACTGTTGGTATGATATTCCTTTTTTGAAATGCTGTGTTACTTTTACGCCAGAAGTAATGGGACACACACCTTCCAAAAAGTTCAACTTCTGTCTCGTCAGTCCACAGAGAATTTTCCCAGAAGTCTTGGGGATCATCAAGATGTTTTCTGGCAAAACTGAGGCGAACTTTTATGTTGTTTTTGCTCTGCAGTGGTTTTCGTCTTGGAACATTGCCATGCAGGTCATTGTTGCCCAGTCTCCTTCTTATGGTGAAGTCATGAACACTGACCTTAACTGAGGCGAGGCCTGCAGTTCTTTGGATGTTGTTGTGGGGTCTTTTGTGACCTCTTGGATCAGTCGTCGCTGCACTCTTGGGGTAATTTTGGTCGGCCGGCCACTCCTGGGAAGGTTCACCACTGTTCCATGTTTTCACCATTTGTGGATAATGGCTCTCACTGTGGTTCGCTGGAGTCCCAAAGCTTTAGAAATGGCTTTATAACCTTTTCCAGACTGATAGATCTCAATTACTTTGTTTTTCATTTGTTCCTGAATTTCTTTGGATTGCAGTATGATGTCTAGCTTTTGAGGATCTTTTGGTCTACTTCACTTTGTCAGGCAGGTCCTATATAAGTGATTTCTTGATTGAGAACAAGTATGGCAGTAATCAGGCCTGGGTGTGGCTAGAGAAATTGAACTCAGCTTTCCAAAGATGTGATAAACCACAGCTAATTTATGTTTTAACATGGGGGGGGGCAATCATTTTTTAACACAGGGCCATGTAGGTTTGGATTTTTTTTACCCTTAATAATAAACACCTTCATTTAAAAACTGCATTTTGTGTTTACTTGTGTTATATTTGTCTAATATTTAAATTTGTTTGATGATCTGAAACATTTAAGTGTGACAAACATACAAAAAAATGAGAAGTCAGGAAGGAGACAAACACTTTTTCACACCACTGTATATACTGTATATATATATATACTGTATATATATATATATATATATATATATATATATATACAGTATATATGTGTGTGTGTGTGTGTGTGTGTGTGTGTGTGTGTGTGTGTGTGTGTGTGTAAGTAAAACCAAATTTTAAAGGACATTCAGTACACAAAATACATATCTGTCATGAATCTGGGTTTGGAAGCCAAACCCAGTTCTGACTTATTGCTATGCTTGCCATAGTTTCCTCCTGACAGCTCTGGCACGCCCCCTCCTCCTGTCAGGTGCCATCAGCTGCACTGTCAGGGGTGTTCACACACATACACGCACACACACACATGCACATGCTCCATTCACTCTCATTCACACGCTCTCTCACACACCTGGTGCCAATCAGTCCTGCCCACGCATTCCCACTCTTTCCTCGTTAGCTTCAGGAGTATTTGTTCGCCGCTTCGGAGGAAAGAGATTGTCGAGGCATTCACCCTCATTCATGGCAGCTAGCTCTCCATGAATGTTGTTTCACTCCCTTCACGCATTCAGCCCGACATCTGAAGACGATCAATTCCTGGGTGTTCGCGGCTGACTCAGCCTCCTATCCTCATCCACCAGCCTTCTCAGACAGCTTCGAGTGGTTCCAGCAGTAAGTGCTTATTTGCCTTTCCTTTTGTGCTATCACTGCATCAGCACTAGGCTGGTCGCCTTTCCCTGTTGTGCGTATCGCAGTTCGGTAGCACTAGGCATTCCCCTCCTTGGCTGTAGAACATCTGTGTAGCTCCCTGTATGTCTGGTGGCCCTTACTACATATTCATTCTCTATATAGTGGACAGCATTGGACTTGTTATTTTCTCCTGGTTTGTTAATAAAGTGCACCATCGACTCTTGCTTTTGGGTTTCTCATTTCCTCCCTCGTGCACCGCATAATGGTGCACGAGGGTTTATGACAATATCTCTATATGTATCGTGTATCGCGATATAGAGAAAAATGTATTGCAATACATTTTTGTAGCTATATCACCCAGCCCTAGTCTCTTATTTTTTTCCAGAGGTGTATGTACCAATTTTTGTAATGCCATGACGTTTGTAACCCTCCAAAGTAAATAATGGATTGAATGGCGAGGAATAATTTTCCATGACAATAGCAGTGAGTCCAGGACAAACTGTTATGTCGTTAATAGGAGCCAAGGACGAGGCTGAGTGCTGAACTGGACACAGCTTTATTTGTGATGCACTCTCACAGTACATGCGCATCCATCAGGCTGAGAGGAGGCCAAGAGACCGCCCCTCTCCCTCACAGCCCTCTTATACACTGGGTGGCGGTGGAACCAGAAAGGTGAAGCCACCACCTGTGTCACACAATAATATGTCCCAAAACCCAACACAACACAAACTTTTAACAATGGAAAACATCATTTGAAAAAAGAATGCATGATGCCACAAAACACAAGTCTTTAAACAGCTCAGTTTTAAGTATTAAGTGGCCCGCCACCATTAATAATATGCAATTAATATGCATTAATAATATTTTAAAGTAAATGAGGTGGGGGGGGTTAGTAAATAATGCTTATATAAAATTAAAAACTTGGCTGGCATAGTGAGAGGCAAAGAGAGGGGCCCAAATGCTCTACTCCATGCTGGGTCCCAAATTTTAGTGCTACACCCGCCACTGCTGCAGGAGTGGCCTCTATTTTTAGTGACACCATATGTTGTGCTTCAGTCCATGCTGCAGATCCAAGTCTACCACCGATTTACAAATTCAACAGTTTGAAAATTAAAATAACCTGCGGTGAGTTATATTTGCATTTTGCAAATAGAAAAGGAAAATTACCAAAAACCTTTGTTTACACGGAAAGACATATTATTGGTCATTTCAACCGCGGTGAAGTTAGTTTTACCTTTGACGTTCAATATTCGGCTCCACTGGAATTCCCGGCAGCTGACAAGAGTGTAGCTCACCCAGCACCAGATGTTCGCTCCCACTCAAGCTTCCTCGCAAGTAAATGCAATTTTTTCATTAAAATATTACAAAATATATGGAGTAATGAAACCAAATCAAAAGAGCAGTTCAGCAGAAGTACCAGTATTATATTTGAGTGACAGGGTCACATGACCTGAAAACAATTGAAAAAAAATGCAATTTTTTAAAATAAAATATTGTTATAAAATATATAGAGTAATGAAGCCAAATAAAAAGAGGTGTGCCATATTCAGCAGAAGTAACAGCATTATTCTGGACTAATTTTGTTGAGTGAGTGGGTCACATGATGTTTAAGCTGTTCCAAGAGAGTACCTGGATGCAGTAGCAATATGGCCGCTGAGTCAGCTGGGGACCGGAGCTAGGGACCGGAAGTAACACAAAGTTCCGTGGAAAGGACGCCCTCCTGTGAGCTGGAGACAGGGAGGGTCTCGACGTTCTCAGAATTCTCGGCATAACACCAGCAGCCCTTCTTTGTTCCATGGAGGAAGAAAGAGCAGCGCTGCGGACAAAGGTCTAACTTATTAAACATGTGCCGACTGTATGCGTGTCGCATTGGTAAGTATTTACTCTTGTTGTTGAGCTGATTATAATAATTGAATATTTCAGACAGTATTGTAACATTTCCTGTTTGCGTTTCAGACGTCGCTGCGGCTCATTGTGCAACGCTCCTCACTGTCCTTGTCCGGAGCAGAGTAGAAAAAGGTTGCACTGGTAGAAAAAAGGTTGAACAGTGGACAAAGGATTTCTGTATGTCCAGAGAGACATTTCAATACGTGTGTTGCCGCCTAAAGCCTGCACAGGAGAGGATGGACACAGCTTAGGTCTGGCTGTACAGCCACCTGCTGCAGATAGGAGATGGAGCGTGTGCAGCCTGTGTTACCTCGTACCTTCCAACTAATCACAGCACACATTTTCACAGTTAGTGTTGTGAGCATTTTTATGTTGTTTGAAATAAACCTTTCCAGCCTTTCAGCTCGGTGTGCATTATGAAATCTATCAGTAGTACATCAGTAGTAGACTTCAAGGGTTAAGAATTAATCAGTGACTGAAGGGGTTATTTGTGGTTTAAAAATGTTTAATTATGTGGGGATACTGTCACAATATATGATCAGTATGTGAGAGTTAAAATGTGGAAGGAATGTGGTGAAATGTTTGCTTTACTTTCATAAGTGACCACAAGTGCATCATGTGACAATATCAGGTCACCCTGTATAAGCCTGTGTGTTTTTAAACATAGACATATGGATATTTAATATTAATGTTAATACTGGGAGATTCACATTATATAATTAAACAAAACAGGAGTCTTTAACATTTCATTAAAGAAACAGTGAGGAATAAATTAGGACAGCCTCACCTTTATTCACACTTAAAATGGCTAAAATAAAAAAAAATACATTGGTCATCATCGTGAACATTTAATAATTAACTAAATATTTAATAGGGTGTCCAAACTGTATCACATGACTGTGTGAATGCCATACCTTTTGTTAAACATGATAAACTTGGCGCATTTTAAAAAGAAGTTTATAACCTGTCATTCAACACACCCGAGCATCAGAAAGGCTTAAGATGCAGTGAGCAAAGATGGATGATTTAATATTTCATAGCTCTGACCCAATCACATCTAACATCACTGCTGTTAACAACAAAAACAAAGTTCTGACTCTTCAAATGTTCATTTATTTATTTTCCAGTAAAATACTTCAAAAACTTCAAACATACAGACACACCATAAACTTACACTCTGGTGGTTTCTGCGTCTCCCAGCTGGCCTGGCAACATCTTGGTATCCTCTCTGAAGAGTTGGAGCAGATGACCAGGAAGAGGGAAGTCTGGGCCTCTCTGTTTGAGCTGCTGCCTCCGTGACCCAGACTCCCAGAAAAGTGGTAGAAGATGGATGGATGGATTCTTCTCGCTTCATCTTCTGACTCCAGCATGTCATGCACAGCAGCCAGAAGAGTTTCACTCCACTTTTTCTTTCCTGGAAAAAAAAAAAGAAAGAAAAAAGGAGGATGGAGACAAATATTAATAGACAACAATTCTAATACAGTTCTGTGAGACTCAACATGTATGGGCAATGCAACAGAAATGTTTCCTTTACCTGGTCTAAGGTGGCAGAGGGTGCTGGCAGCAGGAGATGTCAGGCAGTCTCTGAATAAAGACACATTTCTGGATCAGAACCATATTATAAAAAAAGAAGATGCCAAAACTGGCAAGGTAGATCAGCTAGACCAGAGGTCTGAAACCTGTGGCTCTTCTACTTATATTCAGTGGACAAAACAACTGTCACATGTATGACAGAATAAATTCACTGATATACAAGAAAAAGATGCAAATCAAACAGGGAAAAACTCTGCAATATGAGAAAAATAAGTATAATCTACAAGAATGTTGTTTGTTTATAAGACCATAATGTCACGGGTGGCACTCGCGAGCCACCATAAGACGCCACACAGTCACCAGATAGTTCAGTGAGGTTTACTAACGGTGAAAATAGTGACAGCATAAGCTGCTGAGACAATGACACTTGAGTCTACTCCCAACGGGAGGCATAGGCTAAACAGCTCTACAGGTCCAGAGGAGGAGACAGTCAAGTACAGACAGACGAGGTTGGTGATAATAATAACACCGGCTGCAAAGGCAGAGACTCACAAAGATCGATACACACCGGGAGGGGTAAGGCTAAACAGCACACTTACTAGTCCAGGGGCACGACGGTCAAACCAAGCAGACGTGGTAGGAATAAATCCTAAGCATCCGTAACGTGACGGAGAGTTAACAGGCACTGCTGCGCCGATGCGGCCACCAGCGTGGGTTAAAGTAGCCTGAGCGCTAACGACCACAAATGCAGCACAGCTGTTGAGGGTTTGACAGCTCAGCGGAAGCCTCCCCGAGCACTATCATAATAAGAGCTCGGAGAGCTAGAATAATAATGCCGGTGTCAAACCCTGACAAGAATAACCCGAGCACAAAGGCATAGTGCTCAGGTCATGACAGTAGCCCCCCTCACTTGACGGGCTCTGAACGTCTAGTAACACATGCCCCCCCCTCCCCCCAACCACAGGCGAGTGGATTGAGGAACAAGCAAGGAAGGAGCCAAACAAAACCTAACAAAACCCTAAACAGAAAAGGAAAAGAATACATCACCTGACATATCCATTCCATTTTCCCCAGAACAATGACGAGAGGAAAAAACAAAACATAGAAAAAACAAAACAAGACATGACTACAATACAAGGGAAAAACAAACAAAGCAAAAAAAAAGCACCTGACACTGAAAGTTTTCCCTCCGAGACCACAGACAACCCGTCTAACTCCAGTGTACATAACCTAACCCAAACACACAATGACCCTGGAAACCGAAACAAGAAATAAATGCAAACATGATAACTATGGAGAAAAAAAACAAGACGTAAATGCAAACATATGACTATGACCAAGAAAAAAAAATGCACATTAACACATGGTAACTATGAAAGAGAAACAAGAAATAAATGCTCACACCTGGAAACTAAGAAACGAGAACACCAAACTATGGCCCCTCAAAAGAAAGAGGGGAGAACAAAACAAAAAACAAAACTTGACCATAGCCCCTCAAAAGGAAGAGGGGAGGACGAAACAAAAAAAAACCAAAACCCCAACTATGGACTATAAACACACACGAGGCAATCTAAATTGCTAAACATAACTTGACATAACTATGGACTGTAAACACACATGAGGCAAAAAAAAAAAAAAATTGCTTTACATAACTCGACATGACTTGACTATGGCTTTCAAATACACACATGAGGCAATAAAAATTGCTTAACATAACTTGACATGACTTAACTATGGCTTTCAAAACACATGAGGCAATCAAAAATTGCTTTACATAACTTGACATGACCCTGACACCGTATGGGCCAAAACAAAAGATGATCGGCGGAGATCCAACGCCCCCCAGGCAGAGCTCCGGCGACCTCCCTGCCTCCGATGGCCCACGGATAGTCCCACAAAAACAGTACATGGTCAGGCGGCCTGCCCCAGTCCCAGGCCCCCAGAAACAAGTCCTCTAGTGGCCGAACCAGGTCACCCAGTAGCAACCACAGTTTATCGGGCGACCAACCCAAGACGCTGAACGCACAAAGCAGTTCCTCGGGTGGCCGACCCGCATCCCACAACCACCAGGACCGTGGAGGAATAGCATGCAGCCTGCCTAATGATGACAATACATGAGAGCGCAAGTCTGCCAGACAAAAACCTCCAATGGCCCCCAGCTGGTGGCTCCTGAGAGGGGAACAATCAAAAAATTGAACCTCCTCAAATCCTGATTGGGTCGCAGCCGCACCTGCGCTGGACCCCCACTGGACCGCGTCGGACCCCGATTGGGTCACCACTGCTCCCACGTCGGACCCCGACTGGGTCACAGCCACACCTGAGCTGGACCCCCACTGGACCTCGTCGGACCCCGATTGGGTCGCAGCCACACCTGAGTCGGACCCCGACTGGGTCACCTCGGCCCACGCGTCGGACCCCGACTGGGTCACCTCGGCGACGAACTCCATCCCCGAACCTGGAACCTCCAGTCTCGTGACCATGACAGATTCCAGACTAGTAACGCTGTGGAGAGGCTCAGAGAACAAGAGAGGACCGCAATCAGTTCCACCAGCAGCACCAGAGCCCAGCGAGACAAGCTCGGGTGCAGCAGACAGCTGCCCCTCGCTCGCCTCCCCATGAGGCAGGCAAAAATGCTCTAACACACCATAAAGGAAAACAAGGAAGAGCACTTGCCTGCACTCGGGCTCTGGAGCCGTCCAGGACTTCGTCGATCCAGGTTCAGACAGACGCTCGTCGTCGGGCTCCCACTCGGCTGCGTCGGGTTCCACAGCCGGCCTGACGGTCTCTGCAGCTGGATCCTCTCGCGCTGGCGTCCACGCCAATAACCCGTATGGCGTGGGGGCAGAGGACCCTCGACCTGCTGACTCGGGCTGCATCTCTGAGGAACCCTGGGGACGCTCACTCGTCAGCTCTGGCTCCTCACCGCAGTCCGTTCTCCTCCTCTGTCCAACACTAGGCTGCAGGGCCGGGATATCTCACAGAGCCGCAGGCCGCCCCCTCATTCGACGGCGTGGAACTGACGCCGAGGACCGCTCCGCAGGAGGAAACACAGAGGCAGCAGGTTCAGTATTACTGGCTACAGCTGGAGAAGGAAACTCGGGGAGCTGCGAACCCTGAGCTTCACCCCCAGGAGTCAGACAAGACAGATCACTATGATGGATAGGTAAGTGAAATTGAACTTGCCTGTCTCCTGCAGGGAAGATGGTGCCAGCTGTAGAGGACGTTGCTCCTTCCCTCGCTCGCTGGATGGTAACCCAGGACCCATGGACGGAGCTCACCGGCACAGGACTCAGCTCACTCTCAGCAGCTGGCTGATTGAGCGGGTCATTCCGGCGGCCCGGAACTGAATCCGGAGCAGGAGCTTGCTGAAGACGTGCTCGGCCGCGGCGCCGACGCCTCCGCCGGCCCCCAGATGGTGCAAACTCCAGGACTGGATCAAGGACGGGATCAGGATCCGTAAGCCAAGAGCAGGAGTGCCTCTTCTCCTGCTTCACGCCGCGTTCCTCCTCCAGCATCAGGAAAATCTCGCGTTGTGCGGCGATATCTTCCCTCCTCGCGTCGACTTCCGGGTGGTCGGCCCAGCGGGAAGGGAGATGACGAAGGACGTCTTCAGCAGCGTCCAAAAAACTCAAAACTCCCTGGTGAATTGCGTCTCGGGTTGGCATCACCGTAAACGCCATTTTGGCAGCAGTGTACTGTCACGGGTGGCTCTCGCGAGCCACCATAAGACGCCACACACTCACCAGAGAGTTCAGTGAGTTTTATTAACGGTGAAAATAGTGACAACACAAGCTGCTGAGACAATGACACTTGAGTCTACTCCCAACGGGAGGCATAGGCTAAACAGCTCTACAGGTCCAGAGGAGGAGACAGTCAAGTACAGACAGACGAGGTTGGTGATAATAATAACACCGGCTGCAAAGGCAGAGACTCACAAAGATCGATACACACCGGGAGGGGTAAGGCTAAACAGCACACTTACTAGTCCAGGGGCACGACGGTCAAACCAAGCAGACGTGGTAGGAATAAATCCTAAGCATCCGTAACGTGACGGAGAGTTAACAGGCACTGCTGCGCCGATGCAGCCGCCAGCGTGGGTTAAAGTAGCCTGAGCGCTAACGACCACAAATGCAGCACAGCTGTTGAGGGTTTGACAGCTCAGCGGAAGCCTCCCCGAGCACTATCATAATAAGAGCTCGGAGAGCTAGAATAATAATGCCGCTGCCAAACCCTGACAAGAATAACTCGAGCACAAAGGCATAGTGCTCGGGTCATGACACATAATTGTGAATTTATTAGAAAAACATTCGAAATTAAAAAGAAAAATAGACAAATTTATGTGTTGCACATTTTAGAAAGTGCAAAATTATTTGGAAAAAAGCTGTGCATTTACAAGAAGCCCCAGATTAATGAAAAAGAGTTTCAAATAAAAAATGCCTTAAATTTATGTGGAAAAATGTTGCAAATTTATACTAAAAAAGACCTGTAGATTAAAGAGGACAAGGATGCAAACATGAGAAACTTAATGCACATTACAAGACAAAAAACTGCATATTAGAGAGAAAAACATTGCAAACTTCTGTAAAATAAGGTGTACATTTGTAACAAAACAAATTTCAGAGGAAACAAGGTAACAAACAAATTAAGAAGAAAAAGTTGCGAATTTAAGAGAAAAATATTGCAGATTTACATGACAAAAATTGCCGGTGTTTAGAAAAGGAGTTGCAAATTGATTTCATATTTGGGAGAGACAAACTAGATGTTAAGAGGGTGAAAAAAGCCTCAAATTTATGAGATAAATTGCATATTTTTGCACATATTTACCAACTTTCAGCTCCTCCAAAGACGCAGACTGTGGTGTCCTGTGGCAGCATTGCCGGGGTTGATACCCCATGTAGGCAGGTCAATGCAAGATTGCATGCAAAGTGTCGGAACATTTCCTGGTCTTCTGGTTCTCCCGGTTCCGATTGTTGGAGTCTTTATTTGTTACAGTCCTGTTTGAGTTTTGTAATATTCTTCCTCACTGCTTCACATTGTGAAAAATCCCCGCAGGCGTCCTTTCCACGGAACTTTGTGTCACTTCCGGTCCCCAAATCCGGTCCCCAGATCCGGTACATAGACGACTCGGCGGCCATATTCCCGCTGCATCCAGATGGGTCTCAGCTATAGAAAGCCTAGTCATACTCCCTCAACTTTCGCACATGGGATGGAAAAAATCTCCTTCGAAATAAATGGCAAGAGTAAAATTATCTTTTGATCCCGATCGAATTTTGCCACGAGTTACACATATGATGTTAGTCACTTAAAAAGATAATTTCCCACATAAATCACGATGTAGGTTGTTGTCTAAACTGTTAAGGTATAAGGTTATGAAAAATATGTAAATTAAAGACTAATAACTAGAAAGCACTCAGAGAGCGTAGACCTCTGCCAAGGCTCCTTCGATCCCTCATGGATCACCTCCAAAATGTAATGGGTTTGTGTGTAAGCCTAGAGCCACTTCTGGTGAAAATTGCATCTGTCCATTAGTTTTGAAGTATTGTTGCTAACACACTGTGAAAGATAAGAGTCTTGCCTTAGGTATACATGTTATGTCCACAAACCTGGTGATGAACGAGGCGGAGAGAGTGGTGACGTCGAACACAGCTTTATCAAAGATGTAGTGAAGCAGTACACGGCAAGCACCCAGCAGGATCATCTGGCACAAGAAGAAGTGCCTATGGCGGCTCACCCTGCTATATAGGGCAGTGCGGTGACGCAACAGGAAGTCGGCGTCACCACACTGCACTTCACAATAAGTGCCACCATCACATTCCTCCCCCACTTTACAAAGTCCAAAACCACTCAAACAATTCAAACCCACCCCAATTTGGAACCATAATCACACACTAAATAGCGTAAACTGAAATTGCTGAAGGCCTAACACATTTACACAAAACAACCTAAAAAAAAGCTGGTGGGTGAACTACCACACGACCCGCACGGCACGGTGGATTATTCTGCCACCGGATTAAACTAAACGTCTTTATTTCAACTAAAAACATCTGCCGTGCTCCTAAACTAAACACAATAAAAACACAAGAACACACCAAACTATAAACAAAGCTGTCACAGCACAGTCACTTGGGTGGGAAAGGTGGAACCAGAATGGGGGGGCCCAGGGCAGCCCCTCAGCAGGCGTGCCCCTGGAGGCAACAGGCCCCCGGAGCGATGGCTGATCTTCTGGACGATGGAGCCCGGATCCCAAACCACCTTCACCGACTCCCGTCCACCCACACCACAAAGAGCATCGTCCTGGACACGCCGTAGCTGGTTAGCATGCCTCGACGAGCCATCGGACAACCGAAAGTACACTACTCCCAACTTCGCCACTATCTGCAGACATGCTTGATGTTTTACTGGCTGTCGTCTGGTCCATCTTTGCCGTGGTCTTTCATCAAATCGAACCCGAACCAAGTCTATAACTCTAAGTGGGGCCTTACTCGGCCTGGTGTGCTGCTGCTGAGCATGCGGTAACTCCATGCTTGTCGGTCTGGCCCCATCCTCTTCTATAAACGTTGTAGCAGTCACCGTCATAGCCGCAGATTTCCCCCCCACCCAACTGCAGCCGAGTACTGGAGGCATTTGGGGCCAGCATGGTGTCACTCGCCGGTGTGGGTGCCTGCCGCCACGCTCAGTACCCCCCACTACAACTTCTCAAGCGCTGGCACTGAGACTTTCCCACGCCAAACCTGAGTGAGGCTGGTCCAGCTCGAAAGCGAGGGTGTCTGTTAGTCCTTCATCCCAAACCACATCCTCTTTGACCACCGGGACCGGTGGGTTCCAGCAGCCACAATCGACCATTTGTTCCAAGCACCATCTTTGATGGCAAAACCCAGTTCGTAGAATAGGTCACACCCCATGATGTTATCACCGTGCGCTGCCACTTGGAAAGTGAAGTCAATCATCATCGCCAACTTGTAACGAACAGTTAACTCCACAGACCCAGCAGTGCACAGCCGGCTACCTCCATAGCCATTCAATGGCACCGGGTTACTCCTTATCCTGTGGTGGAGGAAAAACTTCTTCACCGTGGCCCAATTCAGCATCGACCACACCTCCGCCATGTCGAGTAACAGTGGCACCTCCACGCCGTCTAACTCCACTGCACAATACTTATTCCCATTGGTACTGGGACTCACCGAGTGGATGGTTGTCGGGGGCAGGCGGGGTAATTTCTTCTGTGGGCTCTCTGGGTCAGATAAGCGGCACACCGTGGCGTAGTGATTCAAGTGTCCACATCTGCTACAACGTTTCCTCTTGCTGGGTACTCTTTCGCTTTATGGGACCCACATTGCAGACCCACAACCCTTGCATGGGGGTCTTCCCGGGGCAGACCTTTGGCTGGCAGCATTGGTTTCCATAAAATTGTCATCCAAGCTATCCTCGCTATCTGAGCCCGCAACATTTGCTGTGGCGGGCGGCTCCGGCAGCTTCTGTGACTGGCGCCAGTTTAGTTCCAAAGCTAGCTTGTCTGCAGCCTCCAACTGGAGAGCTAGCTCGACGGCTCTAGCTAACGTCAAGTCATTTGACGCCATTAGTAGTCTAGCTCGCATTTCAGCGTTGCACATGTGCTCTGCTAGTTGGTCATGCACCATCTCATCTTCAAGCGGCCTAAAATGGCACTCGCTAACTAGCTGCCTCAAGTCAGCGACATATTGGTGGATGGGCTCCCCTACACGTTGGCGTCACTGGCGAAAGTGGATTCTCCATACTGTCACACTGTCTGGAGTGGTGAAATGGTCAGCTTGCAGCTCCATGACGTCCTCAAACGAGTCCGACTCGTTGAGCGTCTGTAGGACTCACTGGCCTTCAATACCCAGGTTGTGGATGGGAAGTGCACGTGCCCTTACCTTATCGAGCTTTCCGAGGTCGAGCGCTGTGATGTAAGTTTGGAAGGCCTCACACCAATGCGGCCAAGGCACCGGCAGCTCACCCAGGAGCTCAAGGAAGGGACGGAGTGGTGTAACGCACGCCTCCATATGTTAATCCTCAGTCGCCAAATGTTATGTCCACAAACCTGGTGATGAACGAGGTGGAGAGAGTGGTAATGTCAAACACAGCTTTATTAAGGATGTGGTGAAGCAGTACACAGCAAGCACCCAGCGGGATCGTCCGGCACAAGAGGAAGTGCCGATGGCAACCCACCTCGCTATATAGGGCAGTGCGGTGACGTGACAGGAAGTCAGCGTCACCACACTGCACTTCACAATAAGTGCCGCCATCACAATGCATTCTCAGATCATCACTAAAATGTAACGGATTCGCCTGTAGCCCAAGAACCACCTCTGCTGAAAATTTCATCCAAATCCATCCAATAGTTTTGAAGTACTGTTGCTTACACTCTGTGAGAAGATTAGAGCCTTGGTGGAGGTATGCATTTTGAGATCATCACCAAAATCTAATTATCTGTTCAGTGTGCTATTACACACCTTTCCTGAAAATTTGAATGAAAGGCACAATATAAATGCAACCCATTATTATTATTATTATTATTATTATTCAGGAGGGGAAAGCAGCTCCCTGTCCACACTGTGTATGGTGCTGATGGGGCACTGCTGACTTCGACTGGGGACGTCGTCGAGCGGTGGAAGGAATACTTCGAGGATCTCCTCAATCCCACTGACACGCCTTCCATAGAGGAATCATGGTTTGAGAACGAGGGGGACAAGGACAGGGATCGAGGTCGCCGAAGTGGTTAAAAAACTCTTTGATGGTTGGGCCCCGAGGGTGGACGAGATTCGCCCTGAGTACCTCAACGTCCTGAATGTTGTAGGGCTGTCATGGTTGACACGCCTCTGCAATGTTGCGTGGAAGTCGGGGACAGTGCTTTTGGCATGGCAAATCAGGGTGGTGGTTCCTCTTTTTAAAAAGGGGGACTGAAGGGTGTGTTCCAACTTTAGGGGGATCACACTTCTTAGCCTCCCTGGGAAGGTCTATGCCAAGGTACTGGAGAGGAGAGTCCAACCACTGGTTGAACCTCGGATTCAGGAGGAGCAATGTGGTTTTCGTCCTGGCCATGGCACATCAGACCAGCGCTTTACCCTCTCGAGAATCCTTGAGGGTTTGTGGGAGTTTTCCCGACCAGTCCACATGTGTTTTGCGGACTTGGAGAAAGCTTTTGACTGTGTCCCTCATGGTCTCTTGTGGGGGTGCTTTGGGAGTATGGGATATTGGGCTCATTGTTACGAGCTGTCCAGTCCCTATATGACCATTGCAAGAGTTTGGTTCATATTGCCAACACCCAGTCAAACTCATTTTCAGTAAGAGTTGGACTCTGCCAGGGCTGCCCTTTGTCACCGATCCTGTTCATAATTTTTAAGGACAGGATATCTAGGTGCAGCCAAGGATCAGAGGGTGTCATGTTCGGTGACCACAGAATTTCATCTCTGCTGTTTGCGGATGATGTTGTCCTGTTGGCTTCATCAAGCAGTGACCTACAGGCCTTGCTGGAACGGTTTGCTACTGAGTGTGAAGCAGCTGGGATAAGAATCAGCACCTCCAAGTCTGAGTCCATGATCCTCAGCCGGAAAAAGGTGGATTGTCCTCTCCGGGTTGGAGACAAGCTCCTGCCCCAAGTGGAGGAGTTTAAGTATCTCGGGGTCTCATTCACGAGTGAGGGGAGAATGGAGCAAGAGATTGACAGATGGATAGGAGCAGCCTCTGCAGTGATGCGGACATTGTACCAGTCTGTTGTGGTGAAGAGGGAGCTGAGCTCTAAAGCAAAGCTGTTGATTTACTGGTCAATCTATGTTCCTACCCGTTGAGTAATGACCGAAAGAGTGAGATTGCAGATACAAGCAGCTGAAATGAGCTTTCTTCGCAGGATTGCTGGACTCACCCTCAGAGATAAGGTGAGGAGCTCAGTCATCCAGGAGAGGCTCAAAGTAGAACCACTGCTCCTCCATATCGAAAGAAGCCAGTTGAGGTGGTTTGGGCATCTGATAAGGATGCCTCCTGGACGCCTTCCACTTCAGGTGTTTCGGTCACATCCAACTGGGAGGAGACCCCAGGGCAGACCTAGGACATGCTGGAGAGACTACATCTCCCAGCTGGCCTGGGAACGTCTTGGTATCCTCTCTGAAGAGCTGGAGCAGGTGGCTGGGGAGAGGGAAGTTTGGGCTTCTCTGCTTGAGCTGCTGCCTCCATGACCTGGACCTCTGGAAAAGCAGTAGAAAATGGATGGATGGATGGATGGATGGATGGATGGATGGATAATAATAATAATAATTATTATTATTATTATTATTATTATTATTGAAAGACGGAGAAACAATAGCAAAAACAATACGACTACTGTGGAAGTTGTGTTCAATGACGAGACTTGAGTGTATTCCTCAGGTTCGGCTTTATTGCAGAACACAATCATCCAACATTCTCAAAAAGCAAGAAGAGGCAGAATCATGTTACATCACACTCTTATACCTCCGGGGAATTAAGAACTCAAGTCACATGGTGCTTCTGCAAACATTTAATCACAATGCAAGTCTCTGAAGATTCACCATTGTCTCTTATTCTCTGGTGTTCCGGGAATCCCCCCAGGGCCTCCTCTCTGAGACAAGGGTCCGACTTCACACCTCCTCAACATCTCCTGTCGGCCCCCGTCGATCCAGACTCTTTGTTCCTCCAGACGTGAAGCCCCAATACACATAAGCCATACATTTGTGGGAGATATGAACCTGACATATGTGCCACACTCTTGTGGGAAATATGAACCAAACATATGTGCCACATGACCCCCCCCCCCCCAAACGTCTGCATGGGACAAACATACTCGTAAATGCATAACATAAAAGACATTACCACATAACCAACAATCAATTCCCCAATCTCTTAGGTCTTAGCTTCCTGCCGAATCTGCTGTAGGCCGGCTTCACTGCGTCTGCAGCGTCTCCTCGCACCTGGGGATTAGATTTGTTAGCACATCTCTGTGGGAGCTCTGGAGCATGCCCTCTCGGTGGCCTGCCCCGGCGGGGGGCTTTCGCCAACTGCACGCGTTCATCAGCCAAGACAAAAGCGGGCTTGAGTCTGTTTATGCAAATTAGCTCCCTTCTGCCCCCCAAATCTAGCAAGAAATGCTTCTTATTTTTTTCCAGCACCCTGAACGGTCCATCGTAAGGCGGACGCAGCCCTGGGCATTGTGCATCATGTCTATTGCAGAACACAATCATCCAACATTCTCAAAAAGCAAGAAGAGGCAGAATCATGTTACATCACACTCTTATACCTCCGGGGGATTAAGAACTCAAGTCACATGGTGCTTCTGCAAACATTTAATCACAATGCAAGTCTCTGAAGATTCACCATTGTCTCTTATTCTCTGGTGTTCCGGGAATCCCCCCAGGGCCTCCTCTCTGAGACAAGGGTCCGACTTCACACCTCCTCGACATCTCCTGTCGGCCCCCGTCGATCCAGACTCTTTGTTCCTCCAGACGTGAAGCCCCAATCCACATAAGCCATACATTTGTGGGAGATATGAACCAGACATATGTGCCACACTCTTGTGGGAAATATGAACCAAACATATATGCCACACTACATTATATAATAATAAGACTGTCATAAATGTATTGACCATACATTGGGGCTGGGCAATTCCACCTTAAATCAGCATCATGGTTTATTGAATCTTTCAGGTCGGTGTTCATTTTTTCTTGTCCTCTGTTCTGCATACCATTTTTTTGCACTTATCAACTACAAATTCACATAGTATCCATATTATCTACCACAACAAACTTATAAGAAATATGACCATGACAAAGGCATAAATGCTCACCTGGCACACCGACAGATGCAGACATGTTGCTCCAAGCGTTTGCTTTCAAATTTTGATCATGATATCCGTATAGTCAGTTGTTTGTTGAATAAAAGAGAGTTCGGTTCATGTCCGTTGTCAGCACCTCATTTCCAGACACAACAATGGCATCGAGGTGAAAAACTTATTCTTCTGGAGGAAAACAAGTCATTTTCCTGAAGATGAAAGTGTGTTTGACACCTCCACCACTGTTCCTCGCAACCCCAGATGGGCCACCGATCCCCTGGCCCCACTGGCACAAGATATTCAAGAGTTTTATCGCTGCTGCCGGCTTAAACTATGCTATCGACAGGAAGTTAAAGGGGATGCTAGCCCACAGTCTTGGTGCCGAAGGGCAGCAAATGCTTCACTCCCTGGGCCCTGCAGACACATACGAGGACTGTGTGACTGTGATGAGCAGGTACTTCGGTGACACACGCAATTAAACACAACGGAGAATCATTTTCAGCCGATGCTATCAGCACGCGGATGAGACGACTCTGCAGTTTATCATAGAGTTCTGGGCCCTAGCGAGCATGTGTGCTTTTGACCACTTAGAGGATGGACTAATATGTGACAAGCTAGCGGAGAATACTAACAACAAGTGGCTGCGGAATAAATTATTATTGGCAGAGGACGGCCTAAAACTAGACAAAGCTGTGAGAATGGCATCCCAAATGGAAACGGCCGCCCAGCTATTGTCGCAGCTAACGCTGCCTAGCCAACAAGCTCCTCGTCTGGCCCCACGAGCGCAGGCTGTAACCGCCGCCACCCAGTGCTCCGGCCCCGCCTCTCCCCGCCACAGCCAGACGAAAAAGGGTATGAAACGGGACAGTGTGGATGAGCGCCTGCCCTGCAGTGACTGTGGTTTATCCAGACATCAGAGTCAATTACCCACCTGCCCAGCCAGAGGGGTGAAATGCTACTGCTGTAAGAAGCTAAACCACTTTGCTAGTTTGCCACTCAACTTTCACTGATCCAATGGCCCACTCACCAGGCCCAGCCACCATTCACTCAGTTGGCACTAAAAACTGGCCGTTCAAGTAATCCACAGTGGAGCTGGACGGCATCAGCCTGCTACTGCTGCTGGATACGGTGGCCTTGAGGTTTCTTCTGTGCGTGTCTATGGTCAGGAAACTGTTCTGTCAGAAGACCATCACAGCTAATGCAGAGGATTTATTCGGCTACAGCCATGCCACAATCGGCATGGTAGGGACAGTCTTGTTTCTGTATGATGCGGCCCTAAAGTCATTCCATCATTCACCTTCCAAGTGACATGCCAGGGGGCTGACCTGCTGGGCATCAATCTGATCAGCGAGCTGGATTTCTCCATCACCGACCCAATGGGCTCCACCACTCTGGCAATCACCTCATCCTGGCAGCACCGTTGGCCAGCACTGGGCTGCCTCACCTCTTTCAATCACTGACCGCTCATTGATCCGACGGTGTCCCTGAAAATTCAGCCTCTCCGCCGACTACCCCTTGCACTACAGGACGACGTCACAGCGGAACTGCAGAAGCTGTTAGACGGCGGTATCATCGAGCGGGTCGACGCATCCCCCTGGATTTCCAACTTGGTTGTGGCAAAGAAGAAGATGGGCAGTCTACGACCATGCATTGAACTCAGAATGGTGAACAAGGCAGTGATCCTCGACAGATATCCCCTGCCCACAACGGAGGAGCTGACGGCGGCGTTCCATGGCTCAAAAGTTTTTTCCAAACTGGACCTCCGCCAAGAATACCTGCAGGTTCCCCTTCATCCAGACAGCCACAACCTAACAGCCTTCATCACCCACATGGGAGTGTTCAGGTACACCCGCATGCCTTTCGGCCTCAGTTCTGCCCCGAGATGCTTTCAAAAAATCATGGCTACCATCTTCACCAATCTTCCAGGGGTGGTAGTGTACTTGAATGACATTGTGGTGCACAGTGCAACATCGGCCTCTTATGATGCCCGCCTTGACAAGATTATGGAGGTGCTAGCAAAACACAGCCTTACACTCAACAGAGAGAAGTACATTTTTGGAACAATGACCATCGAGTTCATGGGTTTCCACCTGGTTGCCAAGGGCCTGAGCCTCCTGCACTCAAACACCAAGGCAGTATTGCAGCTACTCAAACCATCATGTCCCACACAGCTCTCATCCTGTTTGGGCATGGCGAATTTTTACAGGCGCTTTATTCCCCATTACTTGGAGACGATAGAGCCCCTACACGCTCTCCTAAAGCAAGATGCACCCTGGATGTGGACCCCGGCGTGCTCCACTGCCATCAGCCAATTGAAGACACAGCTCACCTCTCCACCAGTACTCGCCCACTCCGACCCACAAAGCCCCACATTCATGACGTGCGACGCTTCCAACATATCAGTAGGAGCCGTTATGTCACAACTGCAAGGAGGAACCAAGTGCCCAGTGGCGTTTGCCTTGAGGTCACTCACTTCGGCCAAGTAGAAGTACTTAGTGGGAGAAATAAAGGCACTGGCATGTGTTTGGGCATGTGAATACTGGCACATGTACCTACACGGATGTCGCGTCATGCTGCGGACAGAACACAGAGCCCTCTCAGCACTACTGGAAACATCAAAGTCAGGGCACAAACCTCTGCACATCTACAGGTGGACAGAAAGACTTCAAGCATATGACTTTAACACCCAGTTCACAACGGGCATAGAAAATGTAGTGGTAGACCTCTTGTCCCAGGCCATGCCTAAGCCCACTCCCGAACAGTGACCGAGACCCCCCTGGAGCCGCAGCTGATCCACATGATGCATGGGCCAATCCAAAACACTGTCTCCCTGCAAGAGCTCCAGGGGGCATCTGAGCAGGACCCAACTCTGACCCAGCTGCACCCCTTTATTCCCGAAGGCTGGCCTTCCAACGTGCCAGGGGAACTGGAACTCTTCCACAGAATCAAGTATGATTTATCATCTGGCAAGAGGGCACTGTATGGTGATTCCAGAGGCGCTAAAACCATGGTACACGAGGGCCACCTAGGCATCGTCAGAGTCAAACAGCGGTGTAGGGGCTCAGTCTGGTGGCCAGGCATTGACAAGGACGTGGAGATCATGGTGAAAGACTGTATGCCCTGCCTAGCCAGCATGAAAACTGGCGTGCCACCACCTCCACCCTGCAACCACTGCCATGGTCATCGGTCCCATGGAAACACGTCCAATTGGACATATGCAGCGAACTGCATAGTGCCCAACAGTACCAACACTTTCTATTAGTGGCCTACGACCTCCACTCAAAACGGCCCGAGGTGCTGGCCACCGGCTCAGTTAACACTGACGTAGTCACCCATTTCCTCAACTCCCTCTTTGCCTGCTGGGGTGTGCCGGATGCAATCACGGTGGACAACAGACCACAATTCACCTCAGCGGATTCCAAGGCCTTCATGAAAGATAGGGGCATCAAACACAAAAGAACTGGCTTTTACCATCCTCAGATGAACGCGGGAGTGGAGAAATTCAATCAGACCCTCATGAACAGCCCCAGGGCACACCTAGCAGATGGGCTCCCATTTTTGGCCGCATTACAGAGCACCCTACTACATTACAGAGCGATGCCTCATGCCACAACGGGCAGCTCCCCGGACCTACTGATGCTTGGACTTGAGATGAGCCTTCCCCTAGACCGATTACACCCCCAATCAGTCACTACTCCAGCAGAGACGCCCTCACCTAGAGGGAGGGTGATTGAACAACAACAAAGAATGAAGTGAAGATTTGACAAGAAATGTCAAGCGAAGCAACCTGGTCTTGCAGTACTATTGGGTCTGGATCCGGCATCCCAGCCGTGCTCACAAGTTGCAGTCATTTTGGACAATGCCGATGAAGATCATGGCTCAGTTGGGGCCAGCCACCTTTTGCCTTGCTGATGGGTCACAGTGGCACGCCAGTCATCTCAGAAGGGTGACACCAACTCCAGCCCCAGATCAAGAGACGGCTGAGGACATGATGGGATCGAGCTGGGACTTTGGTGACACAGGACCCGCAACTCCCGAGGAGTGTTGGTTGGAGCCTGCGGCGGCAGCGCAACCTGAGCACTGTTCGGCCCGGGGTTGGCGGAGACCCCACCACCTAAAGAACTTTGTGACTAGCTTTTGATATAGTAAATTTTGAGTGTAGCCAGGACGTTGACCAACAACAGTGGCAGAATAATCCACTCAGTCACGAGGGCACACTGGTAGTCTACCCGGGTGCCCAGGTAGTTGTATGTAGTTCTTTGGGGTTTTTCAAGGGGGGGTTAAATGTGGTGTTTGGATGTGGTGGCTCGCCGTAGGTGACGTCATCACGTGGCGAACTGGCCGTGGCGCCATATGGCGCCACCTTTCTGTATATAGTCAGTTGTGTGTTGAATAAAGGAGAGTTTGGTTCACATCCGTTGTCAACACCTCATTTCCAGACACAACAATGCCCCCTAATACTTTTTCTGCAGTGTTTGGCTTCCGGGTTGCCGAGGCGCGTGACCCCGCATGTAACTCAGTGGACATGTCTTAAAGGGGCAGCACATGAAAAGCGCCAGATTAATCTATAAAATAATATTCAAAAAATTTCTGCATCCAGGTCGCGATCCGAATCACTCCCAAAACCTAATCATCTGTTCCCCATGCCATTACACACCTTTCCTAAAAATGTCATCAAAGTCTGTTCTTAAATTTTTGAGTTATGTTGGTAACAGACAAACCAACAAACCAACGCCACTGAAAGCATTACCACCTTGTTCCAAATGCCAGCGCACCTTTGCCAGGTGTTCCAGAGGCCGGTGTGCCTCATGTCTTCGCCATCTGTTCCTGAGGCCGGCGTGCCTCCGCCGTGTGTTTCTGAGGTTGGTGCGTTGCTGATGCCTGTTCCTGTATTCTGCATGCCACTGACACCTGATCCTGGGTTCTGCGTGCCGCTGTCATCTGTTCCTGAGTGTAGCGTGCTCCAACTGCCAGCTCCAGAAGGCTGATTGCTGTTGTCACCTGCCCCTGAAGTCAGCGTGTCCCTGTTAATATCTGAGGTTAGTGTACAACTACTGTCTGTTTCTGAGTTCAGCATGCTCCTGTCAGCTATTTCTGAGGGCAGCGTGCCACAGCCACCTGCTACGGAGCTAAAAGCCCCTTCATTACTGGCTCCTGAGCTAAAAGCTCTTCTGTTGTGGTCTCCAGAGCTAAGCGTTCCCCTGTTGTGGTCTCCAGAGCTAAAAACTCCCCTGTTGTCATTTTCTAAGTTAAAAGCTCCTATGTTGTGGTTTCCTGAGCAAGAAGCTCCATTGTTGTGTTCTCCTGAAATTAAAGTGCCCCTACCATCATCTTTTGACTTGCCCTATTCCCCGGTCCAGTGGCCCAGGAACTCTGGTAAGTCACCCAATCCACTCTGTACTCTGGCCTGGGGGCCCATGGACGTGGGTAGGCCCCCCCACCCACCTTGTTTTCCAGTCCGGAGGTCATAGGACTTAGGCAGACCATCTGACCCGCATGGTCTTGGGTTTTTAGGCCCTGAACTTTATTTTGCCCCAAAACTTTGGTTGACAGTAATGACAGAAGTGAATGTTGAGTGTTCAAAACCATGTAGCCACGCTGCAGTCATTCCCCTCATTACGGTGGAAGAAGTGTTTGAGAAGTTGGCCTATTCTGGTTTTCTGGGATAAACCTGCACTCAAAGTGCATCTCTTGAGGGAATCCCTCTGCAGAAATCCACTGACATTTTCAGGAGAACATTTGTGCCGCTTTTTCCTGTTTGTGTGTTAAATGTGATTTTTTAACTTACAGTGGTGTGAAAAAGTACCACCACCATATTTTACTGTTGGTTTGATGTTCCTTTTCTGAAATGCTGTGTTACTTTACACCGGAAGCAATGGGACACACACCTTCCAAAAAGTTCAACTTTTGGCTTGTCAATCCACAGAGTATTTTCCCAAAAGTCTTGGGGCTCATCAAGATGTTTTCTAGCAAAACTGAGATGAGCCTTTATGTTCTTTTGGCTCAGCAGTGGTTTTCATCTTGGAACTCTGCCATGCAGGCCATTTTTGCCCAGTCTCTTTCTTATGGTGGAGTCACGAACACTGACCTTAACTGAGGCAAGTGAGTCCTGCAGTTCTTTGGATGTTGTTGTGGGGTCTTTTGTGACCTCTTGAATGAGTTGTCGCTGCGCTCTTGGGGTAATTTTGGTCGGCCGGCCACTCCTGGGAAGATTCACCACTGTTCCATGTTTTTGCCATTTGTGGATAATGGCTCTCACTGTGGTTCGCTGGAGTCCCAAAGGTTTAGAAATGGCTTTATAACCTTTTCCAGACTGATATATCTCAATTACTTTGTTTCTCATTTGTTCCTGAATTTCTCTGGATCGCAGCATAATGTCAAGCTTTTGAGGATCTTTTGGTCTACTTCACTTTGTTAGGCAGGTCCTATATAAGTGCCTGATTGAGATCAGGTGTGGCAGTAATCAGGCCTGGGTGTGGCTAGAGGAACTAAACTATCTTTTCAAAGATGTGATAAACCCCAGTTAATTTATGTTTTAACAGGGGGGCAATCACTTTTTCACACAGGGCCATGTAGGTTTGGATTTATTTTTTTTTTACCCATAATAATAAACACCTTCATTTAAAAACTGCATTTTGTGTTTACTTGTGTTATCTTTGTCTAATTTTTAAATGTGTTTAATGATCTGAAACATTTAGGTGTGACAAACATACAAAAAAAATGAGAAATCATGAAGGGGACAAACACTTTTTCACACCACTGTATTTTGGTGCAAGATCCGAAAAGGATTAAGCGGAAGAAGATGGATGGATGGATGGACGATTACCTCATTGTGATGTGTTGACAGTTATCCGCTTTTACATTGATTTGAAATAGTGAAATTGGCTCTGCAAATTGAAAATAGTTTTTACATCTAGCAAACAGTTAAGCTGAGGGTGTCTTGAATTTCCCCATTAATTTTGTCAGAATTATCTGAGTTTGCGGTGCATTTTGTATCATAAACATATGAGGCCTATTTGCTTTACTAGGATATTTGCCATCATTTTGGACTTAAGTTTCCCGTATCCTATATTTTTTTTTCACATCTTTAATTGCTGCTAGATAAGGATAGTTATTGTAAAAAAGTTAAAGCTGAGCAATTAGTGAGTATTGGCCATAATTTTATTTGAGGTATGTTGTATCCTGTACAGTCTGTCAGCATCCACCCAAATGGTAGTTAAAACTGTGCTATTAGCTAAATTGCTAATTATAACATGTCTTTTGGGCACTGTACAAGTTGGTTATTATAATGTTTTCTACGATGTATAGCTTGTGTTAATGGCAGTTTTCCCTGACACAGTGTACTGTGTTCTTTGCTTTGGATTTTGTGTGTGTGTGGGGGGGCAATGTTAAAGTTTGTTTCGGACCGCCTGGCCTCGTACCTCCACCACCCACCCTGTGAGGGTTTTTTGTTTCTGTTGTTGGTGTAACCTTGAGGGTTGTCTAGAAGCCACTACTTAAGAGGGGGTTACTAGGTTCCTTGTCGCCAGGGCATGGGCCCCAGCCCGCGTCCTCACCTTGAGTTCTTTATTGTATGATTTTCTGTGTTTAGTTTTGATCCTTAGTATTATTAATATCATGGGCTTTATGTTCTGTATCATTTTGATCCCTGCTTTGTCCTTAGTCCTTGATTTTCATTATGGTTATTATCCTAGTCACATTTGGCAGTTTATTCCTGTCATTATATGACTGGTGCCTAGCGGCTGCCCCAGCCTTGGATGCGCTCTGCAGAGCGTGCCCAAATGCCAAGTCACGTTTCGTTACCTTGTATATACATGTATAATGACAATAAAGTTGAATCTCATCTCATCTCATCTCATCTGTAGCTTTGGTTTGGGCCTTTACTTTGACAGTGTTTTTTTTGTTTATTCCCTCCTTAGCTTGATCTGTGTTGATTTCTTTACTGTCTACACCTGTTTCTGTTTTAGTAATTAGACCAGCCTTATTTAATGATCGCTGTCCCAGGTAATGGGCAGCGATCATGACCTTGAGTCATGTTGACGTTTGACACACGCTTCTACCTTGCCAGAGAATTTTCTGTCCTGATTATTCCTAGCTAGTTTTTGCCCTTAGCCTTGTTGCTTGCAGCCTCGCCTTTTGTTTCTTGTTTCAGCCCTTGAGCTGTGAGTTATTTTTGTGTTTGGTGAATAAAACAATCATGTCGAAAGGTTGCCCAGCATATGAGCCCTGCTTTCTTCCCCAGAGGGGCCACTGTGACAGTGCGGATCGTTTTTTTCTTGTAAAATTCATGTTTCACATTTTGATCATTTTTGTAACCATACTGAGCCGTTTAATAGTTTCCCAGTTAGCTTTGCGGCTAGCAGCTATCGTGTGGCACCGGTGTCCTATAATTCTGTGCTATTTTTCAAGACGTGCTACCCTGTATCTTTGCGCATGTGCCTACGTCTGTTATGATCTGAGCGCCGATCTCGTCCGCGTTTGGGTCATACGTCATCCCCTGCAGGCTTGACAGCAGTGATTTCCTTCTGGCTCCCCGGCTCTTATTGTGACAGTGCTCGGAGGAGCTTCCTGCTGTCAAAGCCTGCCAGTTGTGCTGCATTCAGGGCTCATTAGTGGCCGGCTTTTAAGTGGACGCTGAATGCAGCCCAATGCAGCAGCCTCGTCAAACATTCCCTCATCGGACGTCGAGCGAGCGTTCCTCGTCTCAGACGTCCTTATTGATTTCCACGTCTACGATCTTCCCTCGTCCTTGTATCGTAAGTGAGCTTGCTCAGCCTTACAGTCTCTGTTTCCTGTGTAGTGTGTTTTAGCCCACCGTGGCTTATTACTTTGTCACTTTGTGTTATCCTTCTGTTCCTCTGTCCCTTAATAAACATCATTGCAATCTCACCGGTGACTTGTTGGTGTCTTATGGTGGCTCGTGAGGGCCACCCATGACAGTAGGCTGCTGCCAGGACGCCTAAATGGAGGCGCCACACCGAGACGCCGTTCCCGGTGAGTTTGCTTTTGAACTTTGCTCTTTCCTGTCTGGGTACTGCATGCTGAAGACATGCCGCCGCGGAGGGGCCGCGCTCGGAGTCAGAGCTACGAGCTGGCGGACGCCCTGGAATACGTTGATGAAAAGCTCATCTTCGCCTCCCTCCTCGACTTTCACAGCGACGTGCGCTGGTACCTGGACCGTGCTGAGGACGTTTTGAATCATCTTCCCCGCTACGCCGACCACCCCGAAGTCAGCGCGAGGAGGGATGACATCGCCGCACAGCGCGAGATACTCCGTGGGCTGGAGGCAAACTCCGGCAGGAAGCCGAAGAGGAGGCATCCTCGCTCCTCACGTCCGGATCCCATTCCTGTCTCCATTCCGGTCCAGGAGTTCGCACCGCCCAGGGGTGATCCCCGCTGGAGTGTGTCATCATTCGGGAATCCCCCGGAGAAGCTACAACTTGCAGCTGCTTCCATCTGGGACCGAGTGGCGGCAGCTCGTTCCGCTGGTCACCCCACGCAGATAATTAAGCATGTGACGGCGGCAGTCAGACTGGTGGAGAGGAACCCAGAGTTGTGTGACTTCCCTGAGTACGCCGACCTGCTCGCTTCAGTTTCCGCACAGGAGCGGCGATTCCCGGACCTCACCTTCGCTTCGCCCCCTGCAAGAAACCATCGTCACACCAGCTATAGACCTCAGCCAGAACCCTGTCCGGATCCTGTTCCGGGCCGCCTGAGAGACTCAATCCCGCAGTTAGCTGCTTCCTCGGCGTCTCACCAGGAGGGAATCCCCGCAGCCTCTTCCCCTGTGTCATCTTCTCCTGCTGTCCCGTCAGCGCTCCGTGCCCGGTTCATCTCGGCTGTCGCCCCCTCCTCTTTGACGCCTTCCCCGGCTGCTGTGAGTGCCCAGAGTCCTGTTCCAGCAAGCCCCGTCCCAGATCCATCACGAGCGACTTCCCCTCGTCCTCTCAGGGGGCCCTCTGTCACCGTCCGGTGGGAAAAGGGAGGAGCAACATCTGCTACAGCAGGCACCATCCTGCGTCCGGGAGACAGGCAAGTACAAGTTCACTCATCTCCTCATAATTGTGATTTGCCTTGTCTGACTCCTGGGGGTGGAGTTCAGGGTTCGCAGTCCCCCGAGCTCCCACCACCTGCTGTAGCTTCTATTATTAAACCCGCTGCCTCTGTGTCTCCCTCCACTGAGCGGTCCTCGACGCCAGGCCAATGTCGCCGGATGAGGAGGGGGCCTGCGGTTCTGGAGTGCCTGGTTCCAGCCCCGCAGCCACGTCGTGGGCAGAGGAGGAGAGCAGACTGCAGCGTGGAGCCTGCAGCAACGACGAAGCGTCCCCGGGTCTCCACAGATGAGCGGTCCTGTCCAGCGGGTCGAGGGTCCCCTGCCGCCTCGCCATGCAGGTTGTCGGTGTGGACGTCAGTGCCGGAGGGTCCTCAGGCTGCGGAAGCCACCATGCCAGCTGCGGAACCCAACGTAGCTGAGTGGGAGCCGGAAGATGATCTCCTTCCGTCTGAGCCCGGATTGTCGGAGTCCTGGACAGCGACAGAACCTGAGTACAGGCAAGTGCTCTACTTTGTTTTTCTCCTTTCTATTCTGGAGCACTTTTGCCTGTCTCTCGGAGAGACGAGCCAGGGGCAGCCGTCCGTTGCGCCCGAACTCATCTTGCTGGGCTCTGTCGCTACCGGTGATCCTGATCCCGGTTCTTTTCTCTCTCCTGAGCCTTCTCCCAGAGTCATCGGTGTGGAGCTGATTCCGTTCGCTGCGCCAGAGGTTCCGGGTTTGGGGTTGGAGGTTGGTACTGGTGCGGCGCTGACCCAATCGGGGTCCATCGCAGGTGCAGCCGTGACGCAATCGGGGTCCATCGCGGGTGCAGCACCAGCAGAATCCAAGGTCGGTGAGGGAGCTGCAGATCCCCTGCCACCGGACACTGGACTGGCTCATCTTCTTCATCCTCATCCTCGTGATCTTCATCCCAGCTCATCTTCACCGGGGACCGTTGGGATTCCTAATACTCCGTCCGGCTCTCCCTCATCTTCCCCCTCTCCAGGGAGGCCGTCTTCAATCTCTCCCCTACGGTTCCGGTGGCTGAGTGATGCCGGTCGGCCGCCTGATGAGCTGTTCTGCCGGTTTGACGTTCTGGGTCGGCCACCTGACGAACTTTCTTGTCCATTCGGTGACCTGGCCCAGCCGCCAGAAGAATTGTGTTTCCTGGCTTGGGACTGGGGTAGGCCGCCCGAACTGTTCCTTTTCCCCCTGCCAGCAATATGGACGCTAGACGTAGGGCAGCCCCCCGAACTTTCGGCTTTCATGCCATGGGGTTTTGACTGCCTTCATCCCTGAGTTGCATTTCTGTCCTCCTGTAACCTTTTGGTTATTTGTTATTGTGCATCTCACCCTTTCCTAGCGGGTGTTTTCTTTGTTCATCTTTCCTCTATTGAATGTCCATTCATTGCCTGTAACAGCTGGTGTGTTTTTTGCCTTTGGGAATATGGTATTTTCTGTTGTTGTGCCCTGTAATTGTTTTATTTTTCCCAGTCTGCCTTGATCATGGTTTGTACATTTGTGATTATCCTGTTTTCTGTTATATATTTCTGTGGTCGTCTCCCTTACGCTCTACCTTGGTTATATTTTGTGCATGGGAGTGTCGTTTTTTGTTTTGTTTTTGTTTTTTCTTTCTCTGACTGTCTGTGCGCTCCTATTTTCATCATGGTTTTTTTGGTCTGTGCTGGTCCTCTCCTCCCTGGCCTGTCCCCCTCATCCGCCCACCCTGGCGGGGGGGGGGGGGGGGGCTTGGGTGTCTCTGGGTGTTCAGAGCCCGCCCTTGGGGGGGGAGGCACTGGTATGATCCGAGCACCGATCTCGTCCACGCTTGGGTCATACGTCATCCCCTGCAGGCTTGACAGCAGTGATTTCCTTCTGGCTCCCCGGGCTCTTATTGTGACAGCGCTCGGAGGAGCTTCCTGCTGTCAAAGCCTGCCAGCTGTGCTGCATTCAGGGCTCATTAGTGGCCGGCTTTTAAGCGGACGCTGAATGCAGCCCAATGCAGCAGCCTCGTCAAACTTTCCCTCATCGGACGTCAAGCGAGCGTTCCTCGTCTCAGACGTCCTTATTGATTTCCACGTCTATGATCTTCCCTCGTCCTTGTATCATAAGTGAGCTTGCTCAGCCTTACAGTCTTTGTTTCCTGTGTAGTGTGTTTTAGCCCACCGTGGCTTATTACTTTGTCACTTTGCGTTATCCTTCTGTTCCTCTGTCCCTTAATAAACATCATTGCAATCTCACTGGTGACTTGTTGGTGTCTTATGGTGGCTCGCGAGGGCCACCCATGACAACGTCTTCACATATGCTCAGACTCGTGTACATAAGCTCTGTTTCCATGCCCATCATTTAATGCTACCGTATGAAGCGTCAAAGTTTGGAAAGTTCCTGTACAGTAGGTAGAATTATGTTGTAAAGTTGCCCTTCGTCTCTACAGCTACCAGAATAGTGTACATAAGCACCGTCATTTTACCACCTGCAGAAATTCTCTGATGACTTGGTTGTTGTTGGTGTTGTCGGTGTATAAGAGGGGTAGAGGAGGGGGAGTACAGGGCACTGGTAGACAGATTTGTGGACTGGACCGAGCAGAAATACCTGAGGCTGAACGTCAGCAAGACCAGAGAGATGGTGATTGACTTCAAGAAGAAGAGGACACCTTCACAGCCATTGTGAATTGGGGGGAGGGTGTGGGGGTAGCGGAGGACTACAGATACCTAGGTGTCATGGTCAGCAGCGGACTGGACTGGAAGTCTAACACCGATGCTGCATACAAGAAGGGGATGAGCAGACTTTACTTTCTGAGGAAGCTGAGATCCTTCAACTAGTTAGCTTAATGCTACCTGAAGCGATTGCTAAGCTAACACTAGTTAGCTTAATGCTGGCGCCAGTCTCTAAATAACTAACCTACAGCGATCGGATATACCTCCGGTGGATTACCCCTTTGATCGCTTTTATCTGGCCACTGTGAGTAAACTGACCAGCGATTCCAGCGCTTCCTTGTGATTCACTGATGTGCCCTACCTGAAGCGATTGCTAAGCTAACGCTAGTTAGCTTAATGCTGGCACCAGCCATTCCACCTAACACCAGCCTGAATCAAAGCCCAGCTGCGAGGCCCAGCGGAGATACTACCAGGCAGGCGGCTATTTGTTGACGGGGCTCAGCAGAGATTTCACCCAGGCAGACGACGGTAGGCGGCGGTGCCCAGCGGAGGACTTACCGTGACTGCAGCGGCGGTGTGCGACGAGACTACCCGAAGCGATTGCTAAGCTAACGCTAGTTAGCTTAATGCTGGCGCCAGTCATTCCACCTTACACCAGCCTGAATCGAAGCCCAGCTGCGAGGCCCAGCGGAGATACTACCAGGCAAGCGGCTATTTGTTGACGGGGCTCAGCAGAGATTTCACCCAGGCAGACGACGGTAGGTGGCGGTGCCTAGCGGAGGACTTACCGTGACCTCAGCGGAGCTCGGTGGCAGCGGCGGTGTGCGACGAGACTCGGTTGGAGGAGCGGGACGGGAGACCAGTTACGGCGGCTATGAGCAACGAGACCAGCAACAGAAGGGGCTAGTTGGCTAGCTGAGGCCCAGCTGGATTCGAGGACGATCGGATCAGATTCTGGCGATATAAGCAGAATTTATTTTACTATCCACAGATTTTCTTTTTCCTTCTTTCCAAGAAAGACTGAAGATGGCTGCCACCGGATTAAAAAATGGGCTGATGGGCACCACTAATAAGCCTTCTCTACTTATCTACTTCCTCTTCGTTTTGTCTTTGTGTGTCTGGACCTGCAACAAGAAGGATTTTCCGACAAACTCAACCAAAGGTGAAGTTAAAAAGTTTTATCTGTATGGATTTGGGCTTGGACATCTCACCCTACACTCTATGTGGTCTTTAAAAGCCCTGAGCAAAAACTTCCAAATTAAGGCAAACATGGCTGTTAAGCAAAAATCACAATATGGCAGAGAATATACAATTAAAGTTCTGTTAGTTCTGCTACTTCTGGCAGGAGATATTCACCTTAACCCTGGACCTGCCACTATTAAACAGCAGACCACTGGGTTAGCACAAAACCGAGCTGTACAAAAGCAAAAACAACATTTATTTTTCCAAACTGTTAATCATGCACGAGTTCTTTGGGACACCAAGGCTAAACTAAAGGGGATCCTCGGCGGTCATTTAAACATACGGAGCATAATCCCCAAAAGAGATGAGATTTCGGTGTTGCTGTTGGACTCAAATCTGGACTACCTTTGTCTCTCAGAAAGCTGGCTACACAGGAACATAGACACTAATATGATCGATATTGTGGGCTACCAGTGTTTTAGAAAAGACAGGCAGGTAGGGAGGGGAGGAGGTGTTTTAATTTACATCAAAGAGAAATATAAATGTCAACTGGTTGATTTGAATACTTCACTTGAATGTTTAGCTGTTAATGTATGTCTCTCTCCGGTAATGAATTTCAACATTGCAGTAGTGTACAACCCACCGTCACACAACTCTTCCTTTTATAATGAATTAAGTGATCTGGTTAAACAACTTGAGAAGAACAGAGAAACAATAATTCATGGTGACTTTAATATCAACTGGTCTGATAAAAAAGACAAACAAAAACTGAAAAGCCTCATGACTAAATTTAATTACCAGCAAATCATCAAAGGACCCACCAGGATAACCAAACAATCCAGAACACTTATTGACATGGTATTTACTAATAAACCAGAACGAATAACCAGAACCTATAATCTTGTAACTGGTCTCTCAGATCATAACATGGTTCTTGCTGTCAGGAAACTTACTAAAAAGCGACTACAGTATTTTGGGGGAGTCGATATTGACAAATCAAATTTTATTATCCCCAAATCAAAAAATGAGGAGTTTGAACATTACTTAGAGAATCAAAATTGGGAGCAGCTCATGTCAACATGTGAAGTAGATGATTGTTGTAATTTTATAACTGCAACAATCACAAAGTCTATAGAAAAATTTTCAAAGCAAATTAAAAGTAGACAACAGAAGATTAGCCTACCATGGTTAAATAATGAAATAAGAAAACTTATGAAGAGGCGAGACTATGCACTGAAAACATCACTAACCTCCAAACTACAAAATGATCACCTTGTGTACAAAAGTTTAAGAAATAAAGTGGTACATGAGCTGCAAAAATCAAAAATATCTTATTACAATAAACTGATAGATCATGCAAAGGGTAACAACAGTTCCCTATGGAGGCATTTAAATAACTTAACTAATAAAAAAAAACGATCAGAAGGGGGTAAAGGAACTTAGAATCAATGGCAAGACCGTCAGTGACAAGGCTACTTTGGCAAATGAATTTAATTCACACTTTGTGGGCTCTGTGGAAGACTTAACAAAAATTTTTGTGCTGCCAAATGTGCTCAACAACACAAATTCCATACTTCCAACAGATACTTTTCACATCGATGAGGTAAATGAGAAGTTAATTGCTGGTATTGTTAAAACACTGTCAAACTCAAAAACTAATGATATCTACAATATGAGCACCTCCTTTCTCAAAATGCACAGCAAAATATTAATCAAACCACTGACCCATCTCATTAATCTCTCCATTAGGTCTAGTACATTTCCATCTGGCTGGAAAAAAGCTGTCGTCATACCAGTTCATAAATCAGGCATTAAAGACGATATATGCAATTACCGCCCAATCTCTATCTTACCAGTCCTATCTAAGGTTCTTGAAAAAGTTGTAGCTACACAGCTGATAGACTACTTACAAGACAGTCAACTTCTTCATCCACATCAATTTGGTTTTAGACCAGGATACTCAACAGAAACAGCAAATTGTTGCCTTACTGAAAACGTCAAACAGTCCTTGGACAGGGGTAATGTGGTAGGAGCTGTTTTTCTAGATCTCAAAAAGGCTTTCGATACTGTAAACCACAGTTTGCTTTTATCCAAAATGGTATCTTTTAACTTCTCCCCAAATACATTAGAATGGTTTGCATCTTATCTCCAGAATAGAGAACAGTGTGTAAAAGTTCACCAGGATAAATCCTCATTTTTAAACAACCGCATGGGTATCCCACAAGGGTCCATTCTTGGTCCTTTACTTTTCAGCATTTTTATTAATGACTTGCCGTTACACTGCTCAGCTGCAACATGCCAACTTTATGCAGATGATGCAGTTATTTACACAGCTGCCAAGACTCCAGCACAGGCTGCAGATGTACTGTCTACAAGTATGGTTGATGTCCAAGAGTGGCTCCTCAAGAACCGTCTATTGCTGAACCTTCAGAAAACAGTCTCAATGTGCTTTTCAATCAAAAAATGTAACCTGCAACATTTTAAAGTTAATATACATGATCATGACATCAGTCTAGCTACAGAATTCAAATACCTTGGCATTGTACTAGATCCTCAACTCAAATTTAATCTTCATATAAAGAAAATTTCAAAAACAGTAAAAAAAAATCTGAACTGCTTTAAATTAATTAGATATTACATACCTTACGAAGCAGCTGCACTGTATATGCATTCTATGGTTTTTTCTCATATATCATACTGCTTGACAGTCTGGGCTCAAGCAGCCCCTTCCACAATAAGACATATAGGTTCATTATATAATCAAACCCTAAAAATCTTGGACAAAAAGCCCATTAGGTGGCATCACTGTAATGTTTTAAAAAAATACAACCTATTGAGTTTTGAGAGCTTCATTGACCTCTGTCTTCTGAAATTAACGTTCAAATGTTTCCATAAATCAGCACCCGAGCCACTTGCTGGTTTCGTCCAAAGACAGGACAGCAGCAGAGCCACCAGGAGTTCTGTTAACAATAACTGTAAAATATTCCACCGCAGAACCACATTTGGACAAACAGCTTTCTCTATAAAGGGCAGTCACATCTGGAACACAATGCCAAATGAAATTAAAATAATAACAGACTTTAAAACATTCACTAAAAATGTTAAAAACTGGCTGAAAAATAAACAAGAATGTACTCATGTATGAATTAATTGTCTGCAAAGTGAGAGTGAATGAAGGGAAGGAATAAATGTGTTTGTTTATAGTGAGTGACGGAGGGAGGAAGGCCTGAAATAGGCAAATGTGAGTTATGTTATATGTGTTAAATGTGAGTCAGGCTGTTATATTTGTGTATTTATAATATTTATAATATTTATGTTAAATGTGAGTCAGGCTGTTATATTTGTGTATTTATAATATTTATAATATTTATAATTGTGTATTTATAATTTTTCTGCATTGATGTATGTGGTTATTGTGTATATTTTTTATTTTTTTTCCCCATCTTTACTTGATTCTTTTTTCTAAAGCCCATCCAGGGACAAGAGTTGCAAATTAGCTAATAGCTATACACTCTATATGCAACACATCAGATTGATTGTCTTTGATTAATTGTCTATGTTTATTGCACTGTCCCTGTCAAATAAACTAATCTACTACATGTGCAACAAGATGTTGAAGCTTTTCTACCTGGCCGTTGTTACCAGTGCCATCTTCTTTGCTGCTCTCTGTTGGGGTAGCAGTATTAGAGCCAGCAACACCAATAGACTTGACAAGATTATCAAGAAGGCTGGCTCTGTGATTGGTCTCAGGCCAGAGCCCTTTGAATCTGTGGTGGAGAGGAGGACACAGAACAAACTGCGATCCATCATAGACAGTCCTGATCACCCCCTCCACCACACACTGGACAGACAGCGGCGCACTTTCTCCAGCAAACTGCTGCAGCTCTGCTGCCAAACAGCCAGGTACAGGAAATCTTTTCTGCCACATGCCATTTCACTGCACAATAACTCACTCTAATGCTGAATTTTGGTCATAACAATGCTGGCAAACTGCGCCTTACAGTATAATTGGTACCTCGTATTTCACCCTGTGCTTTATAATCCTTTTTTGTACAGTCAGTACTATCCATAGACTCATAAGGATCATCATCTATTTAACCTAGCAGTAGCCTATGTTGTATATAAAGTTATCTAAGCATTTTTACTTTACTTCCCTAGGTAACTCCTTTTTCTGTTATGCTGTGTGAATTTCTGTTGGTTGAGTGGCCTGTGTCATGCTGCTGTTGCACTGTAATTTCCCAGTTTGGGATCAGTAAAGTACATCTATCTATCTATCTATCATTTCATGCTACCGTGACCATTTATGTGCATTTTTGAAACAAAGGAGCCTCAAGCTCATGAACGGTCTAGCCCAGGGGTGGGCAGTGAGGGCCATTCCACTGCAGGTTTTCTGTTCTACACAGTCTCTTCAGCAGGTGTTTGCTCTGATCAGCTTCAAGGATTGCTTATCAGTGAAAACACCTGCTGAAGAGACTGTGTGGAATAGAAAACCTGCAGTGGAATGGCCCTCCATGGCACATGATTGCCCACCCCTGGTCTAGCCTAATGCTGAAGAAAAGCTCATCAACGGCCGCTGTGCGTGTATTAGTCAAACTTTCAGCAGGAGCAAGCTCCATTTGTGGCTGCTGGCTGCAAAGGAGCCTCAAGCTCATGAACAATCTAGCCTAATGCTGGAAAAAAGCTCATCAACAGTAAATCACCTGCTGCTGTACATATATTAGTCAAACTTTTTGAAACATAGGAGCTTCAAGCTCATGAACAATCTGTATCCTAAAGCCTTTTAGCCCATTTTTAATTTTTTTGGCTTAGTTTTTAGGTAGTATTTTATTCTAATTTTAACTTAATTTTCATTCTTAGGTTTAGCTTTTTATTGTAGTGGACAGTTGTACATGTTTTATGTAAATAAATTAGTACGTCACTCTACATTGTGCAAGAGGTCAATTGCTGGGCTACTCTCTTGTCAGGTGCTGGGAATTCCAATGAGGAGCCAAATATCGAACATCAAACTAACTTCACCGCGGTGTCATAATTTGACACTTTTACCAGGTTATTTTTCTTATATCCAGTTAACAAGATTTGCAGAATGAGTTTATATTTGCCTTTCTGTTGCCAGCCTTGATCACATGTGGCCTTTTCTCAGATTCCTCACCTGGCTGATAAAGGTTTTTATCACGTTACTTCCAGAGGCAGGTGAACTTTGACCTCCTCATTCACGGCTGTGTAACGAAACCAATCAGATGTAGCTTGTACCTTTTTGGATTTGCAAACCCGAGTGTGGGGTAAGCTTGGATTTTACATTCCAGATCATATCTTGACTTGCACATAAGCATACTGTTTCCATTATAAAGTCTGTGTAAATGTGCTTCTACTTTTCTTTACTGGTGATAGAAAGAGAACTGACCTCTGCCAGGTGAGCCTCATTATAAACTGAGTAGTCCAACTCCTCCTAGTGGTAAGAGCCTCCATAGCCAAAGTATGAAAAATTGAGCAAGGAATGAGGAACACAATACAAAATGTAGCTTAACAAGTCAGTTTGAAACAAACAAAACTGAAATAAAATAAATGCATATTTCAGTTTTCCCCTATTAAACTGTGGAAATCACAATTCATGATCTATAATAATATTTATATATATTTAAATTCAAAAGAATATCTATAGAAAAAAACAAATAAAGGAGTATAAATGTACACATTTTTTGTTCTTTTGTATATTTTATATAAATATCTTTAGCTATGTATCTGTCCTGTCTCTGCACACTGCTGTAATAGTGAAAATATCTTCAGAATGGGACAAATAATGGTGTTATTTTTCTTATTTGTAAGAACAAATTATAATGTAAGCACTACTTCTGAGGTGGGATGAGTTTACTTTAGTAGGTGTCTTGAGCTCACTGAATTGGTGGATGTGTGAGGAAATATTACAAACATTGAATATTAGCCTGCTGGTGTTGTTTAGTGGGTGATAATGCTGTTGCTCCTTTGACTCTTGAAAGTTGCACATGATTGAATTTGATGGGTTGGTTGTTTTTTTTTTTTTTTTTACTTCTTTGCCAAGCAGAGGGTGTAAATTTATTTCATTTTATGTATTGATGATAATGATGGTTTGTCTTTCTCTGTATTCAGACATTTTTTCACCATGAATCGGGCCTGGGCTGTGTTCAAGGCTCATCCATACATCAGCAACATCCTGGGATACACATCTCTGTTCGCCTCTGCAGACCTCATACAGCAGAGCCTGCTGGGTGGGAAACATGCTGCAGGATCCACATCAGAGGACTCAACCAGCATTGACTGGGGTCAGATGGCCCGTGTGGCGACTGTTGGTTTTTGTTTTCATGCCAACTTCAACTACCACTGGCTTAGAGGGCTGGAGAAGATGCTGCCAGGTAGTGGAGTGAGGGCAGTAACAGCAAAAGTTGTGGTGGATCAGCTGGTTGCAGCTCCTCTTACCATCAGTGCTTTTTATATTGGTGAGTGCATCATAAAGCCTTTTTGAAATTGGAAGAGTTGGAAGGTGATTGTATTTTTTTTTTAAGTTAGTGTGGGAATTCTTAGTTTAAATTCAATAAGTAAAAACTGAATAGGAACAATTTAGTTACTTTACAGTTGGCTCATACCACCAACTGGGGGGGGGTAAAGAACCAGCATTCTCATCGCACACCCTGTGAGTACCCAGAGCCCTCTGGGGAAATTGAGGATCCTACTCGCTTGCCAAATCCTGCAATGGATCCTGGCCCTGATCTCCAACACCAAGACGCAGACAATGCCTTTCAAGATATTGGCCCTGAACTCCACATTCTACAGCTGAACATTGATGGAGCTGCCACAGCAAAGCGTGAGCTCCTTACTACAATCTGCAACACGAAAAAGCAGACATCATCTGCCTTCAAGAAATACACGTTGGTGCCGACAACCCAAGAAATAGATTCAACATCACAAACTATGACCTTATAGCTTTCTCCAGCCATAAGCAATACGGACGAGCTACCTATGTCTAATCGGACATTGCAGATGCCATACCATTCATGTAGGCAGCTACAAAATCATCAGTGTTTACAAACCACCATCATGAACTGGACTACTACTGCCCTATCAAATCATAGACACCCAGCTATCTACTGTATGTGGGCGACTTCAACAGCCACCATGCTACCTGGGGCTATAACAAGGCAAACAGTGATGGTGATCGGTTCGTGGAATGGTCATCCCAGCTGGGTATGAGCCTTGTCATTGAACTGAAACAGAAACGCTCCTTCCACTTGGCACGCTGGAACCGTAACTACTGCACAGATCTATGCTGGGTCACGACACATGATGGACAACCTTTACAAGCATTGGTAAAGTTCCTGGATGACTTCATAAGAAGCCAACACAGGCCTATTGTGATCCACATTGGCCTGTGAATCCTGATTACTAGATTGCTCCAAAAACCTAGATGGAACTTCTGCAAGGCAAACTGGACTAAGTTCTCTGAGCAGCTGGATCAAAGTGTTGGATGCATTCCCACTGTGATCCCTTCAGTGAATGAATCCTATTCTAGATTCTCAAAAGCTATTTTCAAAGCAGCAAAGGCGAACATACCTTGCGGCTTCCGGCCTAACTACATCCAAGTATGCCAACTCTGGTGATCCAGACATTGCTGATCACCTTGTTGAAAGTCTTGACAAGGCACGCCAGGCTTGATGGGAGGAAAGCACTAGTGAGTTGGACTTTACACGCTTGAGTCAGAAAAGCTGGAATCTGATTCAGTGATTTGGCATTAATCAACAGCTGTATACTTCATCCAGACCATCAGTGAAGCCCAATGCAGTAGCAAGCCATCTAGTCAAAATGGGTAAAGCCCTAGTCGACAAACAAGAAAAACATTCAACCAAAAAGGAATGGCAGACCTTCAGAAAGTTATCACCACTAGAGACTGTAATGGCACTCCCATCTCTCCTGAAGAAGTAGATCGTGCCTTGAATAAAATGATAAATGGTAAAGCACCAGGATATGATAACATGCATCCTGAATTCCTAAAACACCTGGGACCATAGGCAAAAAAATGGCTAGCTCGCTTTCTCTTGAGGGTAATTATGGAGAAAACCCTTCCAAAGAGCTGGAGAACTGCAAAACAATAATGACCTCAAAACCTGGAAAAGACCCAAAACTGGTTTCAAGTTATCGACCAATATCCCTCCTCTCAATGTGCTATAAGATGCTCGAAAGGATCATCTTTCACCTCATCAAGCCAATAGTGGAGGAAATTAAATATTGAACAAGCTGGTTTCTGCTCTGGCAGAAGTACACAAGATCAAGTACTTGTCCTCATCACCTACATTGAAAATGGTTACCAGCAGCACTCAAAGACTGGGGTGGTCTTGTTAGATCTCGCTACGGCATACGACACAGTCTGGCATAAAGGCCTACTGGTGAAAATATTCAAGGTCCTTCCTTGCTGGGTTGTTTACACAGTTGATCTACTGCTGCAAGAACATTAGTTTCGTGATTACCTGGGACATTCCACCAGCTCTTGGAGAAGACAGAAAAATGGGTTTCCACAAGGTTTGGGCCTGGCACCCATCCTTTTCAACCTGTACATCAGTGATCTCCCAAACACAAAATCACAGTTCCTTTATGCTGATGACATCTGCCTTGCCACCCAAGCAAAAGTCTTTGCACAACTCAACTCTGCCCTAAATAACTACATGGCCAAGATGAGTGAATATTGCAAATGCTGGCATCTTCAGCCAAGCGCCACCATAACAGTGTCAAGTGTATTCCATCTACAAAATGCAAGAAGACAACAAGAACTAGACATTAATCTAAACAGAAAATGCTTGAATCATAACCCTCAGCCCAAATATCTCGGTGTCACTCTTGACCGCATCCTGACATATAAACCTCATCTACAGAAGGTAGCCACCAAACTGAGAACCAGAAACAACCTCCTCCATATGCTTGAAGGTACAACCTGGGGCACAAAAGCAAAAACACTCCGCTCAACAGCACTGACACTGTTATTCAGTGGCAGAGTACTGCTGCCCAATATGTAGAAACTCTGCAAGTACCAATCTTGTCAATGTCCAATTAAACAACACAATGAGGACCATCAGTGGAGCAGTCCGCTGTTCCAAGACAGACTGGCTTCCAGTGCTGAGCAACATTGCTCCCCCAGATATCCACAGAGAGGTTGCTACATCCAAGCTACTTTAGAAGATCCGAGACAATCCAGCACTGCCAGTCCTCGAGGACATAATTTACCATCCAAGACCAAGACATAAATCTCGACACCCAATCTGGTCCAACGCTCCAGAGACCACAACAACGTCAACAGATCTGTGGCACAAGAGATGGCATGAACACAGAAATATCCCCAACAAATTCTTGGTTGATGACCCAACCATTGTGCTCCCAGGAATGGAATTTCCCGGAGGACAATGGTGACTGCTCAATCAGTTTCATTCCGATGCTGGACCTTGCAAATCAAGCCTCCACAAATGGGGTTATGCTGTAATTCCCCCCGTGTGACTGTGGTGACCTCCGAACAATGCAACACATTGTGAACGATTGTCACTCTACTCGCCACCAAGGTGGAATTAAGGAGCTTCACGAAGTGGATGACTTAATTGTCAGCTGGCTAACTGATATTGGACTGAAAGTTAGGGATATTCGGCTTTCAGGTGAAATTTCAGAATGCACCTAAAATGCACTATAACCTTTACAGGTGAACTTAATTTCCTGTTCTCTAACCTCTATGTATGTGTATGTGAGTATGCGTGCGTGTGTGCATGCGTGGGCAAAGGAATGAACACAGATGATGATGACAGCCAGCTGGTATCACTGGTAGGAGAAGGGGGCGTGGCTGAGAGCTGTCAGGGAGCCGAGCAGACATCCAAGGCTCCAAGAGAAGTGCCTGATGGCAAATAGAGGATCCAAATACACAAGAAGATTAAGCAGCCACCGTGCCATGGAACTGGGCTGGGAATACTAGCCTAGCCCATGACACAAAAGACCTGAGTCTCCTCAGGAGGTACAGCCTGCGCAGCCCCTTCTTGTAGAGCGTGTTGGTGTTGTGTGACCAGTCCAGTTTATTGTTCAGGTGAACACCCAAGTACTTGTAAGATGTCACCATCTCAATGTCTGTTCACTGGATGTTTACCGGTGCTGTGGGGGGTTGTCCTTGCCTGCAGCAGTCCACCACCAGTTTCTTGGCTGTAGTGTGAACTTTTTACATTTTCCATAAATTTCACCCGAAAGCCAAATGTCCCTAACTCTTTGTGAGCAGTGTACGTATATACCATCCATCACTATTAACAACTATAGTAGGCTATTGCTATGATTTAGTAAAGTGTAGCAGATAGAGGTGGGAATCACTAGAGGCCCCACGATACTTGGGTCGCAATGCGATATTATCAAGACCTTGCAATACACTGAGTATTGCAATATCATATAATGCAATTTCCCATCACAATCTTTGCCTTGTTCAACTTCTGGCTAGATCTCAGCAGTCACTCCTTTGCTCTGCTGACCTAACCAGACAGTGAGCATTTTGCACCATCTAGTGGGCTGGAAAGTCAGTAGTTTTTTGTTAGTCTGGTACCGAAATAAGTAAGTTTGTATTTGCAACATTTATTAATAATTTTTAATAAAGCATCATGACACTGGTATCTCTGAATCGATACATTATCACCACCACAAAGTATTGGGATATTACAATGTATCGATCGAAACCTCCAGCAGAACCAGGCTCAGGAAGGGGCAGTCACCTGCTGCAGCTGGCTGGGGGCGGGGGGGCATAAAGAAGAAGAAAAAAAAAAAAAAAGAAGAGACATGTAGAGAACAAACAGCACAGTGACTCAGTCTATGGGAGAGAGCAAACAGATGTTAATGACCAATAAAAATATTATATTGAGAGTGAAGAAAGAAGTGAAAACCCAGTGAATTGGGAGATCCTCGGCTGTCTAAACCTATAGCAGCATAACTAAGGCAAGGTTGAGGGTCACCTGATCCAACCCTAACTATAAGCTTTAACAGAAAGGAAAGCTTTAACCCTATTCTTCAAAATGGAGATTGAGTCTGTCTCCCGAATCCAGATTGGCTGCTGGTTCCATAGATGAGGAGCCTGATAACTGAAAGCTCTGCCTCCCATTGTACTTTTAGAGATTCTAGGTGAATAATCATGCATTTTGGGAGCATAGTGGTCTGTTAGGATGATAAGGTCTTTTAAATACCTTTTAAGTGCCTTTTAAAGATCTTTTAAATAGTAAGGGGCCTGATCATTTAAGCTTTGTAAGTGAGAAAGATTTTTAACCTGAATTCTAGATTCTATGGAAAGCCAGTGAAGGGAGGCCAAAACAGAAGCGATATGATCCCACTTTCTAATACCTGTTAAACTAGCTGCAGGATTTTGGATCAACTCACGAAGGCAGCAGTTCAAGCAGAGAAACCCAGACTTCCCTCTCCCCAGGCACCTGCTCCAGCTCTTCAGAGAGAAAACCAAGACATTCCCAGACCAGCTGGAAGACATATTCTCTCCAGCGAGTCATGGGTCTGCCCTGGGGTCTCCTCCCAGTGGGACATGCCCAAAACACCTCAAGTGGGAGGTGTCCAGGAGGCATCCTGATCAGATGCCCAAACCACTTCAACTGGCTTCTTTCAATGTGGAGGAGCAACGATTCTACTCTAAGCCTCTCCCGGATGGCTGAGCTCTATCTCTCAGGGTGGATCCAGCAATGCTACGGAGAAAGCTCATTTCAGCCACATGTATCTGCGATCTCATTCTTTCGGTCATTACCCAAAGCTCATGATCATAGGTGAGGGTAGGAACGTAGATTGACCAGTAAATCGACAGCTTTGCCTTGGAGCTCAGCTCCATCTCTCACCAGGACAGACCAGTACAACGTCCTCATCACTGCAGATGCTGCTCCAATCTGTCTATCAATCTCTCGCTCCATTCTCCCCTCTCTCGTGAATAAGACCCCAAGATACTTAAACTCCTCCACTTTGGGCAGGATCTTGTCCCCAACCTGGAGAGGACAATCCACCTTTTTTCGGCTGAGGACCATGGACAATAATCTAATCTAGAACTAATAAAAACATGGATTCATTTCTCAGCATCACTCTGAGACAAGGTCCTGATCTTAGCAATATTATGCAAATGATAAAAAGCAGTCTTAGAAATAAATTCAATATGGGAATTAAAGGACAAATCTTGATCAAAAATAACTCCAAGATTCCTCACAGAACCATTAGGAGATAGAATGAAACCATCTAAATTAAATGCCTGATTTGGGAAAGCACTTCTAAGGTTTTTTGGGCCAACTAGAATGTTTTCAGTCTTATGTAAATTTAACAGTAAGAAATTACAGGTCATCCAAGCTCTGATTTCCTTTATGCATACTTCTAGTTTATTGTTATCATTGTTCACTTTTGCCAAACTCGTGTTTTTCCTTTCCTTTTTTGTCATATGGAACCACTGATCATAAGGTATCATTGCTAAAACTTGGATTTCTAGATTTATGCTAAACCCAGTCACAGTCAGGAGTGATTTGTGACAGAAGCATAGCAGCAAGGGTGAAAAGGAAGGTTTACAAGGCGACCTGCTATAATGTAAAGTTTGGAGACGGCGGCGCTGACAAAAAGACAGGAGGTTGCGCTGGAGGTGGCAGAATTGAAGATGCTCAGGGAGTGACAAGGAGGGACGAGATTAAAAATGAATATATCAGAGGGACCACTTAGGTTGATTGGTTTGGAGACAAAGTAAAATAGGCAAGGCTGAGATGGTCTGGACATGTGCAGAGAAGAGTAGTGGATATATAGGACAAAGGATGCAAGATGGAGCTGCTAGGCAGGAGGAAAACAGGAAGACCACAAAGAACATTCATGAATGTAGTGAAGGAGAACATGGAGAGGATTGATGTGAAAAAAGAGGATGCAAGTGATAGGATGAGATAGCGGCAGATGATTCGCTATGGCGACCCCTAAAGAGGAAGATGAAGCCCAATCACAGCCATTATTATAATCTCAAGCAATAACAACTGACACACTAACAAAACATAATCTTTCACTGGTTTATTCTAATTTGGCCACAAAAAAACTAGTATGCACATCTGCAATATGTATACATTTGTGAAAACTCCTCTTTATGATATTAACTGCACTAATTACCCCAAAAATATACTAGTTCCTCAAATTACAGTGATACACTTTTATATTATAATTATGTAGACAGCAGTTTTGATCTTGGAAGGCAAGTGATATTTATCTTGGGATTACTGTGTTATTGTAAATACTGATTTTTATTAGGCATTATATGGAGACAGATTTCACATGATTGTGTCATCAGTGTTACATGGTTGTGCCATATAACACAGATATAAATACAAGCTGATATTTTTTCAAAGACTTTGTTCGGAATGTCTTTATCAAGTAATTTTCCTATTTCTATTTAGGTCTGAGTTTACTTGAAAATAAAGATGACCCACTGGAAGACTGGAGGCAGAAATTCTGGACATCCTACAAGGTGCAAAGAGTACACAGTCAGTGTTTGTCTTAAATGCCGTATAATAATCTCTTTCTATCTATCTGTAGGCAGGAGTGGTATACTGGTCAACAATGCAGGTGAGATTTTTTTTTTGAATGAATGAATGAATGAATTTATGAATGAATTTATTTCAGATTTTTTTTCTCCACAGACCGGTTCAGAGAAGAAAAACCACTCATCTTACACATTCATAATGACATATTTCTTTGTTCTCTTCCACCATCTCAGGCTGTGAATTTTGCATTTGTCCCACCTGTGGCCCGAACAGTGTTTCTGGGAGGCATCGCTCTGACTTTCACTATTTTCCTGTGTCACCTCAGACAGCAACATGGTCACAGACCCTCAGCTTCATAAAGACAGGCTGTTAAATGAAAGCAATAGCAGAAGCTTTTTTTGTGAGTGAAGAGGCATAACAAGGACGACTAAGGTCACATCTCTGAGAATCAGCTGATCAATGTTCCCTATTTAAATAATTACTGTATTTAAAAAAGCTGTTTAGTAGTTTAGTAGTAGACACTGCTTGTTTGTGTTATATGCTGGGAAACTTTGTTCATGTTGTTTTATATTAAAAGTTGTTGATTAAAAGATATTTGTTATACCAGTGGCGGACCATGTATTTTACAACTAGGCCTTCAGTGATGATCTACCCGATTTAAGTGTCATTCATACCAAGCACCATAAAAATAGCCTAGAGGGCCGTCCACACAAAGCATGTTAAAGATAACTTTAACTATAAAATTATAGTTTTAAAAATATTTACCTTTTCATTGTAGAGCTCAATTTCCCTGCACACTTGTTCATTGAGCTGCAGATCCACTCTTGTTTCCTCAGAGGTTTAAAAGTACTGTTGCTTGTCGAGCTGGTGGCTATGCTTCGGTGTCTCACTGCTGCCTTGGTTAAGGCTCTGTCACACGATTTAGGCAGTGTTTGCAAAACATATGAAAAATTTAGAGAATACTTGGGTACATCGAATCAGTTATGGCTAAGTTTTGTCTAAGTTAACAGCACGCTTAAGAATGCTGAAGCACGCTGGTATACGACGTTGTTCGCCGAGCTCCTCTGAAAATTAATTTTCAGCATGCTGAAAATTTTCTGGCATATCCAGCGTATGGCTGATATGTCCCGCATTCGCACAGCAAATGGCATATTTGCAGCGCTGGTTCAGGAAAAACCCATACAGAGCTCTGCCTGCAGCGCATACATAGACACACACACACAGAGAGAAAAAGCTAAACACACATACTTATTCGTATAACGGGACCTGTCGGGGTTTTTTTACATTTAACAGTGGTTCCCAACCTTTTTCCCAGGAGCCCCCCCGCCTGTGTCACAGAAGTGCTGGGCCCCCCTAGCCCACACGATCACACCAGAGGAATTAAGTCATTTTAGAGCATTTATTTAGGAAAAAAGTAACATCAGTTTTGTGCTTAACCTATTGTATTTGTTTTGAAATGTAGATTTGTTTTCCTTTATACTTAAACTAAATTGAATTATATGAACATGTGCATCACACACAGACAAAAAATAAATGTGGCAAATGACTGCAATGGTATTAAAATATTTGTCCTTTTGTTTTAAGACAGCATTTCTTTTAAACATGACCTTTTTGACATCAGAAGGCAGTCCTGAGTCTTCATTGTTCATTGTCAGTAACATAAAGTTTTCATCTTTGCCAGAGGTATGAAACAGAAATGTTAACAAGAACATGTCCCTTGTGAAAGCAAAAATTTCTAACAACCAAACTAGTGGGTATACACACACATGACCGCATACATCAGTAAAGGCCTGTTCTGGCCCCGGATTATGAGCTGCATTTTGGTGTGCAATAACTGAGTTTGACACATCTTTAATGTCCTTGCTTTCGACTTTAATGCATCAAACACCGTAAAGACTGAAACATATCAAACACAAGAAACATTATTTCAGCTGTGGACACAAAATTCTAGTATTGCAGAAATTAAATCATACTGCATACACACAAATGTAAACATTTATGATCTCAAATTGATAGATTTTTTAGGTTTACTGAGTTGTTGCAAGAAAGCTACCAGCAAAAATTATGTAGCATTTACTGTAAACAAATACAACAGATTATCAAATCCACATTTAAAAATTGTATGGCTTGTGCACATCAGATTTTCATATTAGAAACACACACAAAAGTTTCTATTCTTTGGACGTGCATATTCAAACAACCATCATTAAACTTCAACAGAGTTAAACATTTCACTAACCACTTTGCCGGGTCGCAGCCTTCCGAGGGCAGAAATTCCTTGCAGGCTCTCACATTTTGTCTGCAATTAATAGCCCGGAATAAATACCTTGTAAATTGGTATTTCAGCTAATTTAAAGTCAAGATGTCAATTCAAAACATAACAATAAAATTGACTAGAACTAGGCATCCAGTAAATAATGAAGGATTGCCAGATTTGCACTTCTAAAAACTACAAAGGCCATGCAGGCCGGGAATTGTAGCAGTGACTGACCAGAATAATACTGCATTTACTTCAAGTCAAAAATACATCCCTATTCACAAATGAAGCTTCAAAAATTACTTTTTCCACAACTATTACAGTTTTTGCACATGCATGGAGACTAGGTGAAGGGTTACATAGGCATGGATTACCACTGACAGTCACATGGTCTAGTCACACTTCAACAAACTTCAAAAAATCATCATCTCTCAAACAACCTACAGAATATTGGGTAGATAATTGGATATGAGGGATTATTTCATCATTATGACAGTTTCACTCTACCTGGGCTGAGGTAAGCAGCTGGATGGCTTTGGATTTTTGTTTTAGCCAGCCATGCTCAATCCATCTGTTGCCGTATTCTGCTGGGCAGGAAGTCTCAAAATCGTCTACTTCCTGTTGTGAATAATACTTATACCTCATGTATTTTTGATGACAAATTATTTCAATAATTTTTAAATCTCAAAGGACAAATTTCCAAACCTAGGTTTTAAAAAAATGTGGAGGGAATAAAAAAAAGGTAGGGAGTTCCCAAGGGATTCCCCAGAGGTCAAAGGTCATTTCCATGTTGGGGGTTCCCCCAGACACAAAGTAAACAACTTTGACTGGCACACAGAGCCAGGCTGTGAGTATATATACCTGCCAAAACAAATCTTTGGGAGGCATTGCTGTACAACCAAAGGTCAAATACTGGAAAGGATGTCACTGTTGACATATATAGCAGGGAAATTACAACAGTCACAAGAATTGCCATGTTTCTCACATGGATCAAACAAACACAGCTGCTGCCGTTACAAGGCCTAAAAGTCAGTCAGTATGGGCCTAATGGCAGTAGGCCTAAAAACACCCCTGTCATACACAAAGAAGAAATATCCTTGACTGCTCTTTCTCATAACACTACCCAGCAATTAACATTGCAAAAAATAATTCAATGATTCTTTGCCTTTTACTCTCTCCAGACTGTTGATTCAAAAAAGAATATTAACATGTACCTTCAGGACCATTTAAAACAGCTAGATAAAAAATTTACAGCTATCGCAGTCTCTGAAACTTGGCTTAATGAAGAGCCGGCTTCTCTGATGGCAATAGAGAGATATCAAATGTTTTATATTAATAGATCTCAAAAAAAGGGTGGTGGTGTTACATTGTATATTGATGACCTGTATAGGTGTAAACTTGTAAATGGAATGTCCTTTGCACTACCAGGGATTCTGGAATGTGTTACTGTTGAGATTGACCAAGATAAAACAAAAAATCTAATTATAAGTTGTATATATAGAATGCCAGGAACTTGCGTTGAGACATTCAGAGATAAATTATTCGAGCTGTACAATAATATAACTAGCAAGAAAATGGTTGTAATCTGTGGAGATTTCAAGATTGATTTACTAAATCCATTTCAACAAAATGTAATTACAGAGTTCATGAATTTTATGTACAGTATGAGTCTATATCCCACAATAACACATCCCAGTAGAATCACAGTTCACACTGCTACACATATTGATAACCTGTTTGTTAATATTATTGATAAAATAATAGAAAGTGGATTATTGATAAATGACATAAGTGACCATTTGCCAGTCTTTGCACTTATCCATGGCCACACGGGGGCCAATACAGAAAAAAACTTTAAAATCTTTCAGATACAAATCACAAAATGCAATCAGTTCTTTTAAAGAAGACCTGCTGAAGCAAGACTGAACAAAAGTCTATGTATCAGATGTAAATGAAGCCTATGACACATTCATGAACATTGTAGCCACTCTTTATGAAAAAAAAAATTGTCCATTAGTAAAGAAAAAGTTTAAACAGAAATTTGTCGACAAGCCATGGTTAACCAAAGGATTACAAAAAGCGTGTTAAAAGAAAAATTCATTATAAGATAAGATAAGATAAGATAAGCCTTTATTAGTCCCACAATGAGGAAATTCCAGGATTGCAACAGCACAGGGATAGCAACACTCAGAGCAACAATCAGAAGGCAAGAGAAAAAACAAGAGCAGCGAGTATATACATATATATTATATAAAGCTTTTCTAAAGAAAAGGACAAAAGAAGCAGATGTTGTGTCTAAATACCTTAACCCCCAGTTCTTTTATGCGAAGGCCAAATAACCAGACTGACAGATGAAGTATACTTTCACTTATTTTACTGAAAGTGAGATATGGATACAGGCAGCACTGGAACACAGCTCTTTAGGAAAATACCCCAAGAGAGTGCTACTCAAAAAGTGGGCCCTGTGGTCTATATTACTCATATATTCCATACCTACAAATGTTAGAACATGTGAGATGTTTGGTGACTGCATATGTAAGGAACTTCACACCTCTGAAAGGACAAAGGAATCTCACCCGCGTGTGAAGAACAAAGACATCCCAGGGCGGGAGGCGGAGACTGGAGGAGTCACCCTCACCCCCCAAGGCCAGGAGAGGAATTCACATCACCTCCCAAGATGAGGAGAGGAAATAACAGGACAATGGGGGGATTAAGATAACGAGGGATGTCAGCCTTTGTAATGCCTGTCTTTTGATGTGTGCCTGTATTTAATCAGCGAGCTGGCAGAATTCTGCCTCTTTTTACCTTCTGCCATGCTCTGCACCTGATGAGACAAGATAGGAGAGCTAATCATTAAAACGCTGCTTTTAAACAAAACCGCCTCATTATTTCCAGCTCCTCTACAGGCCCTATAGTTTTTATAAAGCTTAACCGCTCCCTCTTGCAAGAGGGAGGGGTTTTTCCTCAGTGTATCAGTACATTTCCACTTATGTGACAGTTCGGGTGTGTGCAGAACTGATTCTGACTGGTTTCAGTGAGTGAATTATAGGGTGTAACCTAAACTCTGCAGTGTAGTGTGTGAAGCAAGCAGATAAAGAAGTGTGAGAAAGACAAGCCAATCATGTCATTTTACTGACAATTCCCCCTGTTGAGGTGTCCTATTAGGGCACCTCACTATAACTTAGTAACATAAGCTTACGTTTTTGCATCTCCCCCTGTTGAGATGGGCGCTAGCCCATCTCATAACTCTATTCTAACCCCTGTGTGTAGTGTTTCTAAAGCTCTATATGTGGGTGACGCCCCCTTCCGGCAGCCACATGGACCTGCCTCCCATCAGGTCGCCATTTCTCCAGTGGACATCGGGTGTGGTGCAGACATTACAAGTCAATATAGCTAACAATCCTATACGTGTAAAATATATTCAAAACTAAGCTATTGGCGTATATGAATATATATGAAGATGCATATATGATTATATGCATATATGAATACATTCATATATATGCATCTATTATTTCATTAATCATTTATCACAAAGGAAACCTGTAGGGCAGATTGAGCTTTATTGAGCTTTTAGCGCTTATAAAGATTTTCATTTTTCTAAAATTTAAGCTATACTTTATAATAATTTCATTAAAAATATGCAACTTATGGATTTTATAACTATTTTAGTAAGTTGATTGATTATGCATTTATCTGTTGAGATCACATGTTTTATAAGTGTGTGTGTGTGTATGTTACAACATATGACTGTAACTTTTATCCATATATGAACTGTTTTGATATGCTGTATTAACAAGCTGTTTGATGTGTCTGTTATATTTTGTGTTCCAAGATGAAGTTTTATGTCACACTGACCGACTAAAGGGTTTCATGCTCTCACTCCCTCCTTCCTTTTCTCCTCTCCTGGGAGTAAACTGCTGGATGGCCTTGAAGCCCTGTGCCTTTATCTTATGATGTCTCCAAGTTATGCAGCTGTGCCTTAATCTTACTGTGGAGGCTTCACTGTGAAGGCCAGTAAAAAGGGTGTCCACTTTTTTTACTTTTTAATTTTCTATCTGCATACAGTGCCACCCCACCACCACTTTTACATTTCCTATTTTGTGTGTACATCTCATATCCATATAGTTCAAAATTTACATCTTTTATTTCATTAATCCATATTTCACTTATTGCAATAATCCTAAATGGGGTGTTAAATTGATTTAAAACTCCTTAATGCTATCAAAGTTTGCATAGAGACTCCTACTATTAATATGTATTGTCAATGTCTGATCTGAATTCATAATCCCATTTAATTATTGTTCATCATAATAAGCACACTTATTGTTAATATGATTAAAATAGTTACTGTCTGGGTCAATATCTCCTAAAATGTCTTGTGGTTGTTGTTCAGTATTGACAAAGGTTTCAGTTTCAATTTGTCCTAATACACTTCTATTATTAAATAAAGAAGGATGATTGGTCAAAATACTAATCATAAGTTATGTCAACAATGTATGCCAAAAGAAAAAAGAGAAGAAACACAAAGGAAAAAAGAAAACAAAAATCTCCACTCATAATCTTATTGCACTATTATTCGTACATCAGAACTAGGGTTTAAATTTATCTAATTCCTCCATTTCTCTAATCATTATTACTTTAGCTTCTTCTGGAGTTCCAATCAGTTTTATCCACACCTTACAGTTCTTTGTCCATGTCGACTGTATTTTCCCCTCTTTTCTGAGAGCCCTGGCTTGTCTAGCTATTTCAGAGTTCTCTTTTTTTTTTTTTTGTTAAGTTATAAATGCTCTTTTAAATTTAGAAAATTTTATGAAGTGTATGTTTATGTTATCATATGTCTTTTTGCATCTTTTTGCATCTGATTAGAATTTTAGCGTTACGAAGGTAATGAATTACGGACTTCTGCCAATGTCCGAGTTCCTGGAGGCACTGTGCATTTGATACAGTGGCAATTTTAATAAATGTAAAAATCTGCATTGTCTTTGCAATAGATTCTAAATTAAGTCCCACAGTAAACATAAATTCAGCACAAGTTGGACTTTCCTTAGACATTTAGAACTTTTCTCATATATTTGCATGGTTTACTTCCTTATCAGTTTACCTTGTTCCTTATAGACTTGATATTTCCTTTACAATAATCTACAGATATTTCCTTAAATATCTGGAAATTTATTGACGTAACTTTTAACAACGTGGGCTACTCCAAACTTGGGAAACAAACTGTGGCCCTCGGTCCGAAACAATGTCAGCGGGGATGCCGTGAAGACGGACCACATGTTGGACAAGAAGGTCTGCCGTCTCCCGCGCCGAAGGCAGCCCCCGGAGAGGCACAAAATGGGCCGCCTTAGAAAAACGGTCCACAATCGTCAAAACAGTAGTAAAATGATCAGAGGGGGGCAGGCCGGTCACAAAGTCCATGGCAACATGGGACCAGGGGCGAGAAGGAACGGGCAAAGGGTGCAGAAGACCCGCCAGGGGGGATGATGATGTTTTCCCAGTAGCGCATTGAGCGCAGGCCCAGACATAACTGTGGACATCCTTTCTCAACCCTGGCCACCAGAAGGTCCTCTGGAGGAGATCAACAGTCCGACCCACACCCGGATGGCACGCCAGTTTGGACGCATGGCCCCATTCAATTACCTGGCCCCTGATAGAGCGAGGAACGAACAAGCGACCCGGGGGGCCCCCACCCGGATCTGGCTCCGTCTTCTGCGCTCTTCGGACCCTCTTGCAGATACCCCAAGACAAAGCGCCCACCACACAAGAGGACGGTAGGATGGTCGCCTCCTGATCTTCGGTGGATGGTGCGTCGAACTGCCGCAAGAGGGCATCGGGCTTACCGTTTTTGCTCCCCAGCCGGTAGGTGATGGTAAAGTTAAAGCGGCCGAAGAAGAGTGACCAGCGAGCCTGGCGTGCGTTCAAATGCTTAGCCGTCCTGAGGTACTCAAGGTTGCAGTGGTCAGTCCAAACGACGAACGGCTGGGCAGCCCTCTCCAGCCAGTGTCTCCACTCCTCCAAGGCGAGCTTCACCGCCAGCAGCTCCCTGTCTCCTATGCAGTAATTCCTTTCTGCAGGCATCAGGCGATGGGAGAAGTAAGCACACAGTCGAATCTTGCCATCCACTGGAGAGCGCTGTGAGAGAACGGTCCCCACTCCCGAATCCAAAGCGTCCACCTCCACCAGGCACTGCAGCTCCGGGTCCACCTGGGTCAGCACATGGGCCAAAGTGAACTCCTCCTTAAGTTTTTTGAATGCCCCGGCAGCCTTCTCACTCCAGCGAAGAGGGGTTTTAGGGGAAGTGAGAGCAATCAGGGGGCGGGCGATATTTCCAAAAAGGCACAAAACAACGGTAGAAATTGGCGAAGCCCAGGAACCCCTGTAACTGTTTTCTGGACGTCAGCGTGGGCCAATCCACCACCGCCTTGACCTTGGCCGGGTCGGGGAGCACCTGATTCCGGGCGATGATGAAACCAAGGAAGGAGGTCCGGTCAGTGTGGAATTCGCACTTCTCTGCCTTGACGAACAGCGGGCTCTCCAGGAGGCCCTGCAAGACCCGTCGAACATGCACCTGGTGCTCCTCCAACGTGCGTGAGAAGATGAGTATGTCGTCGAGGTAGACAAACACAAAGGAGTTGAGGAAGTCCCAAAGAACGTTGTTTATCAATCGCTGGAAGACGGCCGGAGCGTTGGTTAACCCAAACAGCATCACTAGGTACTCGAAATGTCCGCTTGGGGTCCAGAAAGCCGTCTTCCACTCATCGCCTTCTCTGATGCGCACCAGGTGATAGGCGTTCCGGAGGTCCAACTTGATAAACCAAGATGCCCCCTGGAGGGAGTCAAAGGCGGTGTTCATCAAGGGCAGAGTATATTTATCATTGACCGTGATCTCGTTGAGACCCCGGAAGTCGATGCAGGGGCGTAGCGAACCGTCCTTCTTCCCCACGAAGAAGAACCCAGCGCCCACGGCCGAGGACGAAGGGCGGATGATACCAGGGGCCAGAGACTCCTTAATATAAGTATCCATGGCCTCGCGCTCCGGGGCAGACAGGCTGTACAGGCGGCTTGCAGGAAGAGGGGCCCCAGCCTTGAGGTTGATCGCACAGTCGTACGGATGGTGGGGGGGTAGGGACAGTGACCGTGACTTGCTGAATACTGACCCCAGGTCGTGGTAGACTTCAGGTACCTTGGACAGATCCGGGGGTGGCGTCGAAGGTAGAGACACCGAGACCAAAGGGGCACACGCCGCAGATTGAAGGCAGGCACTCAGACAGAACGAACTCCACGCTGTAATACTCCCAGCTTGCCAGTCAAAGGTGGGGTTATGAAGCCGGAGCCAGGGGTACCCCAGGATGACGGGTGAGGAGGAGATGGGCAAAATTAGGAACCTAATTTCCTCTCTGTGATTTCCAGAGACTATCACTGACACAGGGGCAGTCTGGTGGGAGACAGATGTCAGTGACGCCTTGGACAAGGTGACGAGATGAACAGGAGGACATAGAGGTTGACAGCTGAGGCCCATCTGGGTTGCCAGGTCTCTGGAGATAAAATTTTGCTCAGCTCCAGAGTCAACTAAGGCATGTGTGGAGTGTTCCTTGTGTTTATGTAGTAGCCTAATGGGGATGCAGCAACTAGTGAGGGTTTTTTTTTATTTTTGTCCATGAATACCCCTATTGTGATCCACGGACCCCCCCTTTTAACCGATTTGGGCATTCAGCAACCCCATGAGACCCATTGCCACAATAAAAACAAAGGCCCAGATCCCTGCGGCGCTGTCTTTCAGCCGCTGACACTCCCGATTGCCCTATTATCATATCCTCTTGTTCCAGAAGTTCCTCCGACAAGGGGAGAGCGAGAAGGGGAGAGCTAGTGGAGCGAGGGCGGGGAGCTGTCCGGGGAGCTGTCCGCCGTTCGGGGAGCTGTCCGCCGTTCGGCCACTTGCTCCTTTAGTCTACTATCCAGGCTAATGGTGAGGGCAATTAACTCCCCTAATTTGTCTGGTTTATCCCGTGCCGCTAGCTCATCCTTCAACTCGGAGCTAAGACTGCGGAGGAAAATACCGCAAAGTGCTGGCTCCCCCCACCCAATCTCAGCGGCTAAGACCCGGAAGTCAATGGCGTAATCAGCGGCGGATCTACTGCCCTGCCGCAGGCTTAGCAGCCGTTCTGTTAACACTGCGCCCCGGTCCGTATGGTCAAACACTTCCATAAACTCCGCCAAGAACTGCTGGTAAGTTAAAACAGGATAACCCGGTTTAGCCATAACCGTGTAGGCCCATCCTAAGGCCCTACTCCCCAACAGGTTGATGATACAGTGATCCCTCACTTATCGCGGTTAATGGGTTCCAGAACCGACCGCGAAAAGTGAAAAACCGCGAAGTAGCGTCATCCCTAATGACGTCATCCATAAATAATACGTACGTTCATTCTCTCACTCTCTCTCTCTCATACACGTACACACACACACGTGTGTGTGTGTGTACGTGTACATACATACGTAGATGTAAACAAAGTGTACACAAATATGTTTTTAGAACTCTTTTATTCTTATAACAAGATACGTAACTCAAGATGAAAATGATTTACTGCACAGGTTAATGAGAGCTTTACTGCTCCTCAGGCGACGCCTCATCGTGAGGTGCTAGAGGCGCAGGATCATCGAGGGCAGCTTCCGGTAGAGCTGGAGGAGGCGGCGTAGTGGCTCGACGGGAAGACTATTTCGCACAAAATGGCACAAGAGAGCAGCAAAAAGTTCCACGCGGCGAGACTAAGTAACACGAGCGATAAAAAGCAATGAATGCGGTCTTCCTTCCCTTCATGGGTGCTCGGCAGGGAGAGGAGGTGGGTGAAACGTCTCGGCCAATCAGCTTGCGGGGTGAAATGTCTCGGCCAATCAGCTTGCGAGATTTCCGAGCCGAGCCAACACGAGAACAGCGAACAGAGAGTTGTGCGGCTCTCCGTGTTGACACGTGATGGTCTAATGTAGTCTCCCTGCCTTCTGCTAGCGCCCGCCCATTATTTCTCAATTTTGAATTTTTGATGAATATTTTTGAAAAATCTGCGATGCACTGAGGGCGCGAAAGGTGAAGCGCGAAGTAGCGAGGGATCACTGTATATCCTATTTTACTCGGGTCTGTGGCGAAGTCCCCCGGGACGCGGAGGAACACTGATTCACACTGCAGTATGAATCCTCGTGCTTCCCTGAGTTTTCCGCTGAAGCGGGCGGGGGTTGGCACGAGAGTGAGACGATGTGTAGATGGTACATTAGCTTGGCTAGTAGGTGTGCCTACAGGGGTTGAAAACACCCCGGTGGCTGGGGAAAACGTCTGGCGTCCTTCCAGACGAACCAGCCGGGTGTTAACCTGTGTTAACTGGTTGAGAATGACTGTCTGTTGGTGTGCTATCATGTCTACTTGAGCGCTAAGAGTGTTTAGTCTGCGCGACAGCGCACTGTCCGCTGGGTCAACTTGACGGAGTCGTACTGACATGTTTCGGAACCCAGGAGACAGACGCTGACACGAGTAGATTTCAGATAATTATTCTTTATTAATAATTGGTGAGTGGGGTGAGTGAGTGAGTGAATGTGTGGATGTCTGGTCACAGGAGCTGAGCATTTCTGATGGCGACCTGGCAACCCTGAAACACACAAGCACAAACAATTACAGCTGTTCGTGAAGGTGGAGGATTTGCAGATGGTTACGCTTACTTGCAGGTGCCATAGGGTATGTTCTGCTGGCTCCGAGTGCCCGTGCGAAGCGGTGCTCGTGGTGCTCGACGTAGCGGGGGTGAGGAGGAATTCCGAGGGGGAGAAGGTGATGCCCCGTCAGCTGGGGTGGTTTGTCCACCGCCAGGGACGTCCTCCTGTGCACAGGGGAGAAGGCTAGGAGAAGATGAATGCAGGGATTGCTTACGTGGCTTGTCCTGACGTGAGGTCCTAGACTTGGCTTGAGGTCGTGATCTCGGCTCATTGCTGGGCAAAGGCGACAGACGACTCCGTGCCAAGCCGTCAGTGGTTCTGGCCTTTAAAGGCCGCTGATTGGCACCTGCCGGTGTGCGCACAGCTGGTGGTGATGATGATGATTATGACAGCCCAGCGGCCGCCATGACATTAAATAAATCAACTCCCTCTGGTTATTTAAACTGTCAAAATCCCAGAAGTTCTGGTCATGGAGGAGGGGTAGCAACAATTTACCATTCCAAATTACTAGTTAATGTAAAGCAAAAAACGTTATAATTCCTTTGAGGGCCTGGTCCTCAGTATTGGGCACTTTAGCAATTTTAGGCTAAACCCAATTTTATTTGCCATAGTTTATCGTCCTCCATCAACCTACTCAGAATTTTTATCCAAATTTGCTGATTTCTTAGCTGATTTAGTGCTGAAATCAGATAGAATAATTATAGGGGGCTGCACGGTGGCGCAGTGGTTAGCACTGCGGCAGCACAGTTTACCCTTGGCCGGGGGATCGTGGGGATCATGGGATCGTGGGTTCGATCCCAGCCCCCGACCAACAGTGATCTGTGTGGAGTTTGCATGTTCTCCCCGTGTATGCGTGGGTTTACCCCGGGATTTCTCTGGTTTCCTCCCACATGCCAAAAAACATGCAGGTTAGGTTAATTGGAGACTCTAAAGTGGCCCTTGGTGTGAATGTGTGTGTGAATGGTTAAAGGGATGGCGCCGTATTGTGGCTGCTTCATCCATCCAGGTGGTGGATGACCCTTAATTTCTGTAAAGCGTCTTTGAGTGTCTATGATAAAGCGCTATATAAATCTAATGCATTGATTGATTGATTGATTGATTATAGTAGGGGACTTTAATATACATGTAGATGTAGATAGTGACTGCCTTAATGCGGCATTTAATTCAATATTAGACTCGATGGGGTTTTCTCAGAAAGTAGGAAATTCTACCCATTATCTCCACCATACGTTGGACCTTGTGCTGACATATGGCATAGAAATAGAAAATCTGGTAGTGTCTCCTCATAACCCTGTACTGTCAGCCCATTGTCTGTTAATGTCATGACTCGCTGCTCATCAGCGGCGCCAGCTGCGCGCACACCTGCGCCTCGTCAGCGGCGAGGTATTTAACTCACTCTGCCCTGGGCTTCGGCCTGAAGCCGTCTGTTCTCATCGGCATCTCTTGCTGCAAGGAACCCCCTTCTCCAAGCAAGGAAATCTGAGTAAGCTTCCCTCACCTCTTTTTCTCCCAGTCTTCTCCCCTGTGCACAGGTGGATTCCCCGGCGGCGGACCTCGTCTCCTCGCCGCTGCCTCCTCGCTACTGATGCAGGCGCTCCAGGTTGCTGTCTCCCGGGCTACGCCCTTGTTAACGCCAGCCACCAGCCCAAACCAAGTAAACCAGCAAACTGTCTTAGTCTTCTGTATTGGTGTGGTGCCCGTTACCCTTCTCCCTCTGCTTCCTCCCTTAGGGTTGTCGGGCTGAACGGCTTCCTGCCCCCGTGCCTGACGCAGACACCCACCACCAATACATTCTTATCCCACAGACATGCAGCCACGCACTCTTGTTGTTCAATAAAGCTATTAAAGCTACCCTGAGCCTGCGTGTGTGTCTCCTGAGCCGTGCGTTATGTCAGTACGGCTTCAGCAGAGCGGCTCGGCAGACAGCGGGCTCGCACGCCGTCTTTCCACCCTCGAGGCTCGGGTGGATCTAATAGCCCACCAACAAGTGATCCTTAATCAATTAACAAATTAACAATAATTACTAACCGATTAGACCGCCTGGACCCCCAACAACCGTTCCCCCCGGTTCATCTGGGTGGCGCAGCTTCCGCTGCTCTGGCGGCTGTCCAGCCTGCTCCGGGTGCCCCGGCACGACTCACACCCATCCCCACCCCCGCCCGCTTTAGCGGCAAGCTCGGTGGAGCGCGGGGGTTTATCATGCAGTGTAAGTCCGTGTTCCACCGCGTCCCCGGAGACTTCCCCTCAGACCACAGCCGGATTGACTATATAGGTAACCTCTTGGAGGGTCGAGATGACCTGCTCTACCTCCTGAGCCACTGCCACCCCCATGAAATCTATTTAGCTTGGAGAAATCATCTTTTAATTTATAAAAAATCTCTTAGAAAAGCTAGAACGAGTTATTATTCTGCATTAATAGAAGAGAACAAGAATAATCCCAGGTTTCTTTTCAGTACTGTAGCCAGGTTGACAAAGAGTTGGGACTCTGTCAATCCTAGCATTCCCTTAGAGCTTACTAGTCAGGACTTTATGAACTTTTTTAATAATAAAATTTCATCCATCAGAGATAAAATCAATCAGATTCTTCCCACCGTTAACTCAAATACAGTAACTACTATGGGGCGCTTGCACACGCAGCGACCGAAAGCTGGTGGCATGTCACCAGACTGCAAAACAAATCTACCTACGGGTACAAAATAAGTACAAAAAAAAAAAAAAACTCCTTCAACTGATATCTGTTTGGATGAGTTTACCCCAAATGACCTTTTAGAGTTAGACAATATTCAAATTCAAATTCAAATTCAAACGTTTATTTCAAACTCAGGGTTCATATTAAGAGCAAAACTAAAACGAGTAGAAAATAGAAAAATAAATAAATAGATAAAAGTATATACAGATCAGCAGACACTCGGCGCTCTTGTAACAACAGTAACATACAATAATGGGCTCAATATAAAATGGAACGCCACCACTTCCAAATGCTGGAATGAAGTGTGAGTGATGAGTTGACAATTGCTGATATAAGATGATTGTTACATGCCAGCAACCTTCTCAAAAAACTGTAAACATTCTTACGTATCAATTCGCCAAAAGACGGAATGTTCACAGACACAAACATCTTGCTTGCACTCGACCTTCGTGGTACATCTAACGACCTTCTTAGGGAGTTATTATATGCAATGCGGATTTTGTTCCTAACAGCAACATTGCTATTAAACCATAAAGGCGAGCAGTACATTGAGGTACAGAAGGTCTTGAACAACATACATTTGACATCAGGAGAACATCTATGGAAATTTCGCAACAGTAAATTTGTTTGCGCATACAGTTTCCTGAGATGCCTGTTACAATCAACATTGGTCTTATCAGATTCAATCCACACACCTAGGTATTTGACTTTTTCAACAAAGTTCAAGCGATTACCACAAAGTGGCATAACAGGATTCGACGTATTGACACCCTTTGGTTTGAAAGCCATACACATAGATTTAGTACAGTTGAACAGGATGTCATTTTTTTCACCAAATTTTTCACATACCGAAAGGAGATGTTGCATCGCTGCAGTAGACAAACTTAACAAACAGAGGTCATCAGCGTAGAAAATGTGATTTAACAGTGCACCGTTAAAGGAGCCGCCCACATTAGTATTGTTCAACAGTACACTGAGATCATCAACATAGACATTAAACAACAAGGGTGACAGTATACCACCTTGTTTAACACCGTTGGTCACATGAAATTTGGATGAGGTGACATTGCCCCATCTAACAACCATAGACTGCCTTCTGTACCAGTATAACAGGATGCTAACAATGTAAATAGGAATACCTCGATCGATCAATTTTCTGAACAAACACCAGTGGTTAATCCTGTCAAATGCTTTGCTAGCATCTAGGAACGTAGCATAGACACTAGTGGAATGGCTTCTGAAGTAGTCAACAAATTCATGGAGTAGGTAAACAGCCTTGTCAGTTGAAAGAGCTGATTTGAAACCAAACTGATTGTCGTTTGTCCACAGATAATCCTCAATTCTGTTCAGGAATAAACCCTCTAACAGTTTAGATATAACATTTGCAATAGCTATAGGTCTGTAGTTGTTCATATCAGAAAGACTGGCACACTTGTTTTTCACCAAAGGAATAATAACAGAGTCCATCAACATATCTGGCATGTAACCATGAACAAACATACAGTTAAAACACAATGACAACAGAGTACACAAATTGAAATCAGCGTTGATGAGGCATTCACTGGTGAGACAGTCAGGGCCAGCTGATTTGCCTTTCTTGAGAACTTTGATCAGTGAATCAACTTCAACAGGAGTAACAGCAGAAATATCAGAGGCATCAAACATGTCGTTATACAGACGAATATCATGCATAACAGAATCCTTCATTGAAACATTCTTGACTGAGTTGAAAATAGCTTCATAATGACATTTCCACTTTTCAGCAATATTAACGTCACCAGTCACACCATCAATATAATTTCCTCATCCAAGCCTTCAGCTTGTCTTTTAGACCCTATTCCTACCAGGTTATTTAAAGAAGTCTTCCCACTTATTGGTAGCTTTATTCTTCATATAATCAATTCTTCATTAACTTTAGGCCATGTACCGCAGGCTTTTAAAATGGCTGTAATTAAACCCTTACTCAAAAAGCCAATGCTAGATCCAGGAGCTTTAGCTAACTATAGACCAATCTCTAATCTCCCTTTCATTTCAACAATCTTAGAAAGAGTTGTTGCTACGCAATTATTTGCCCACCTGCAGGGAAATAGTTTACTTGAAGAGTTTCAATCTGGGTTTAGAATCCATCATAGTACTGAAACAGCCTTAGCGAAGGTCACTAACGACCTCCTCATCGCATCTGATAATGGACTGGTTTCTGTACTTCTCCTTTTAGACCTTAGTGCAGTTTTTGATACTATCGTTCATAATATTCTACTTGATAGATTAGAACACTATGTTGGACTTAATGGAACTTCGTTGCAGTGGTTTAGATCTTATTTATCTGATACGTTCCGGTTTGTTCATGTCAATAATGAGTTTTCTTTCAACTCAAAGCTTAGTCATGGAGTTCCACAGGGATCTGTGCTAGGCCCTACTCTTTTTAGTTTATATATGCTTCCGTTAGACATTATTAGAAAGCACTTTATGCATTCATTGTTATGCAGATGATACACAATTATACCTGTCAATGAAGCCAGATGATAATCAATTAGCCAAGTTAGAAGCCTGTCTTAAGGAAATCAAAGCTTGGATGACTTGTAATTTCCTGCTATTAAATTCAGATGAGACTGAAGTCATTCTTGTTGGTCCAAAAAACCTTAGAAATACCTTTCCAAATCAAACTTTCAGTTTGGATGCGGTTACTCTTTCTCTTAATAGCTCTGTGAGGAACCTTGGAATTATTTTTGATCAAGATCTGTCCTTCAATTCACATATTAAATTTGTTTCTAAGGCTGCCTTCTATCATTTGTGTAATATTACCAAAATTAGGAGCATCTTGTCTCAGAGTGATGTTGAGAAACTGATCCATGCTTTTGTTAGCTCAAGATTAGATTATTGTAATTCTTTATTATCAGGTTGTCCTAAAACATCTTTAAAAAGTCTTCAGCTGATCCAAAATGCTGCAGCAAGAGTTTTAACAGGTACTAGAAAGAGAGATCATATCTCTCCGGTTCTGGCCTCCCTTCATTGGCTTCTCATAGAGAAGCCAATGAATTAAGTTTAAAATCCTTCTTCTTACTTACAAAGCTCTAAACAATCAGGCTCCTTTTTATTTAAAAGATCTGATACTACCGTATTATCCTAACAGAGCACTACGCTCCTAAAATGCAGGATTACTTGTAATACCTAGAATCTCCAAAAGTACAATGGGAGGCAGAGCCTTCAGTTATCAAGCTCCTCTCCTGTGGAACCAGCTGCCAATCTGGATTCGGGAGTCAGACTCGATCTCTGTTTTTAAGAATAGGGTTAAAACCTACCTTTTTGATATAGCCTACAATTAGGGAGGGATCATGTGTTTCTGAACCCTCCCTTAGTTATGCTGCTAATAGGTTTAGTCAGCCGGGGACCTCCAATAATGCACTGGGCCTCACTCCTTTCTTCACTCTCAATGAAATATTTTTTTTTTTGCTGGTCATTAACATCTGTTTGTTCTCTCCCATAGATTGAGTCCCCATCGTGCTGTTTGCTCTCTACATGTCTGTTCTTTTCATCTTTGTCCCCTCACCCCCAGCCAGTCGCAGCAGATGACTGCTCCTCCCTGAGCTTGGTTCTGCTGGAGGTTTCTTCCTGTTAAAAGGGAGTTTTTCCTCTCCACCGATGCCAAGTGCTTGCTCACAGGGGATCGCCTGATTGTTGGGGTCTTTCTGCAACTGTGGGGGTCCCCTCTACAGTTGAAAGTGCTATGAGATGACTGTTGTTGTGAAATGGCGCTATACAAATAAAGTTGAACTGAATTAAACTTCTCCTATTGAATGTTGTGATGTCATTACCAAGCAGTTTCATTTATATTTTTCTCTTCATTATTGATCATCTATTGATAATTTTTATGTATTATCTATTTTTCTGAGGATTACTAATTATTTTTGCTAATTTCTTTAATACCCCCTTTTTGCTGCATGGAGACACACTTAATTTAATTTAAAAATTAAATGCGGTTTATTAAATATTAGGTCTCTAACTCCCAAGTCTCTGCTAGTCCATGATCTGTTAATTGATCATCAAATTGATTTAATATCCCTTACAGAGACTTGGTTAGGACAAGAGGACTATGTTATATTGTTGGTTTAAATGAATCAACTCCCTCTGGTTATTTAAACTGTCAAAATCCCAGAAGTTCTGGTCATGGAGGAGGAGTAGCAACAATTTACCATTCCAAACTATTAGTTAATGTAAAGCAAAAAACATGTTATAATTCCTTTGAGGGCCTGGTCCTCAGTATTGGGCACTTAAGCAATTTTAGGCTAAACCCAATTTTATTTGCCATAGTTTATCATCCTTCATCACCCTACTCAGAATTTTTATCCAAATTTGCCGAATTCTTAGCTGATTTAGTGCTGAAATCAGATAGAATAATTACCTCCGCCAGGCCGCAGGAGGTTATGTTTTTGCCGGGGTTTGTCTGTCTGTCTGTTGGTTAGCAAGATAACTCAAAAAGTTTTGGACGGATTTCGATGAAACTTTCAGGCCTTGTTGGAAATGGTACAAGGAAGAACTGATTAAATTTTGGGGATGATCCGCATCACCGTCTGGATACAGGAATTTTTTAAAGGATTCTTTAACATTGTGAGATATGGCCATTTTCAACATGTGTGCAGGCGCAATGGAGGGCGCTGGTCGTCGTGTCTGACGAACACGAACTCCACGTTCTTCAAAGTTTTAGGCACAAAAGCACACGGAAAACAGTGGTGGGCCGGGCCCGGCAGCGTGCCTGTGTTTGCGCTACGCTGCAAAAGCTGAGACGGGCAGCTGTCCGGCGTGGGATTATTTGGCAGAAATTCCCCGGGCTGCGCAAAAACAAGCTCTCTCCCGGGGAAGCTTCCAAATCCTCTTTTGGCGCAGAGCGCAACCCCAATATAAAGCCCACGGCAACCTGTCTACCCAATTTGCATCCGTCAGTGAAGCCCTGAGTGCTGCTTTCAGTGATCTATGAAAACGCTCGCATAACCCATTGGCCTGTGGGTTGTACAGGCCAATGTATTGCAACGCCCGCAGCCTGGGAGTTTGGAGATGGACACAACAGCAACACTTCAGTTTATTACCTCCGCCAAGGAGGTCATGCTTTTACTACTGAACCACTAATTCTATCATTGTGAATCCAATTGCTAGTCATATGTTTTCATGGTCAAGAAATCTGAAAACGTACACACAAACACTGTATGGGGGGGAACTGTGGCACTTGGCGGAGGTCTGCGCTCTCCGAGTGCTTTTCTAGTTATAGTAGTGGACTTTAATATACATGTACTGTAGATGTAGATAGTGATTGCCTTAATGTGGCATTTAATTCAATATTAGACTCGATGGGGTTTTCTCAGAAAGTAGGAAATTCTACCCATTATCTCCACCATACATTGGACCTTGTGCTGACATATGGCATAGAAACAGAAAATCTGGTAGTATCTCCTCATAACCTTGTACTGTCAGACCATTGTCTGTTAACCTTTGATTTTACTATTTCTGACTATTTGGCTCCTAAAGAAAAATATTACTTCAGTAGATGCCTCTCAGATGATGTTGCTACCGAATTTATGCAGATTGTTTCCTCTATGCCGTGTGTCAACACGACGGAAATAAGCTATAGACAGCTTGCTCCTTCTGTAATTGATAGCATGGTAGATAGTGTTACAGCTTCTCTGCATCAGACTCTGGACTTGGTGGCCCCCTTAAAAAAGAAAAAGCCTAATCAGAGATTTCTAACTCCTTGGTTCAACACAGAAACTCGTAGCTTAAAACAGAAGACTCATCAATTAGAAAGAAAATGGCTCGCCACTAATTTAGATGAAATCTATTTAGCTTGGAGAAATCATCTTTTAATTTATAAAAAATCTCTTAGAAAAGCTAGAACAAGTTATTATTCTGCATTAATAGAAGAGAACAAGAATAATCCCAGGTTTCTTTTCAGCACTGTAGCCAGGCCGACAAAGAGTCAGGACTCTGTCAATCCTAGCATTCCCTTAGAGCTTACTAGTCAGGACTTTATGAACTTTTTCCATCCATCCATCCATCTTCTACCGCTTTTCCGGAGGTCCGGGTCGCGGAGGCAGCAGTTCAAGCAGAGAAGCCCAGGCTTCCCTCTCCCCAGCCACCTGCTCCAGCTCTTCAGAGGGGATACCAAGGCGTTCCCAGACTAGCTGGGAGACATAGTCTCTCCACCGAGTCCTGGGTCTGCCCCGGGGTCTCCTCCCAGTGGGACGTGCCTGAAACACCTCAAGTGGGAGGCGTCCAGGAGGCATCCTAATCAGATGCCCATACCACCTCAACTGACTCCTTTCAATGTGGAGGAGCAGCGGTTCTACTCTGAGCCTCTCCCGGATGACTGAGCTCCTCACCCTATCTCTGAGGGTGAGTCCAGCAATCCTACGGAGAAAGCTCATTTCAGCCGCTTGTATCCGCGATCTCGTTCTTTCGGTCATTACCCAAAGCTCGTGACCATAGGTGAGAGTAGGAACGTAGATTGACTGGTAAATCGACAGCTTTGCCTTAGAACTAAGCTCCCTCTTCACCACAACAGACCGGTACAACGTCCGCATCACTGCAGATGCTGCTCCAATCCGTCTGTCGATCTCTCGCTCCATTTTCCCCTCACTCGTGAACAAGACCCCAAGATACTTAAACTCCTCCACTTGGGGCAGGAGCCTGTCCCCAACCCGGAGAGGACAATCCACCTTTTTCCGGCTGAGGACCATGGACTCGGACTTGGAGGTGCTGATTCTCATCCCAGCCGCTTCACACTCAGCGGCAAACCGTCCCAGCAAGAGCTGTAGGTCATTGCTGGATGAAGCCAACAGGACAACATCATCTGCAAACAACAGAGATGAGATCCTGTGGTCACCAAGCATGACACCCTCCATTCCCTGGCTGCGCCTAGAAATCCTGTCCATAAAAATTATGAACAGGACCGGTGACAAAGGGCAGCCCTGGCGGAGTCCAACTCTCACTGGGAATGACTCCGACCGAGTGTTGGCAATGCGAACTAAACTCTCACAACGGTCGTACAGAGACCGAATAGCTCGTAACAACAAGCCCGATACCCCATACTCCCGAAGCACCCCCCACAAAAATCCACGAGGGACGCGGTCAAATGCCTTCTCCAAGTCCACAAAACACATGTAAACTGGTTGGGCAAACTCCCACGAACCCTCAAGAATTCTCGAGAGGGTAAAGAGCTGGTCCGATGTGCCACGGCCAGGACGAAAACCACATTGCTCCTCCTGAATCCGAGGTTCGACCAACGGCCGGACTCTCCTCTCCAGTACCTTGGCATAGACCTTCCCAGGGAGGCTGAGGAGTGTGATCCCTCTAAAGTTGGAGCACACCCTCCGGTCCCCTTTTTTGAAGAGAGGAACCACCACCCCGGTTTGCCATGCCAAAGGCACTGCCCCCGACCTCCACGCAATGTTGCAGAGGCGTGTCAACCATGACAACCCAACAACATCCAGGGCCTTGAGGTACTCGGGGCGAATCTCGTCCACCCCCGGGGCCCGGCCACCAAGGAGATTTTTAACCACCTTGGCGACCTCAGCCCCTGTGATAGGCGAGTCATCCCCCTCGTCCCCAAACCCTGCTTCCTCTGTGGAAGGCGTATCAGTGGGATTGAGGAGATCCTCGAAGTATTCCTTCCACCGCCCGACGATATCCCCAGTTGAAGTCAACAGTGTCCCATCCGCACCATACACAGTGTGGACGGGGAGCTGCTTTCCCCTCCTGAGCCGCCGAACAGTTTGCCAGAATCTCTTTGAAGCCGACCGAAAGTCTTGTCTTTAAAAAAGTCTTTATGAACTTTTTCAATAATAAAATTTCATCCATCAGAGATAAAATCAATCAGATTCTTCCCACCGTTAACTTAAATACAGTAACTACTACAACTCCTTCAATTGATATCTGTTTTGGTGAGTTTACTCCAATTGACCTTTTAGAGTTAGACAAAATAGTTTCCTCATCCAAGCCTTCAACTTGTCTTTTAGACCCTATTCCTACCAGGTTATTTAAAGAAGTCTTCCCACTTATTGGCAGCTTTATTCTTCATATAATCAATTCTTCATTAACTTTAAGCCATGTACCGCAGGCTTTTAAAATGGCTGTAATTAAACCCTTACTCAAAAAGCCAACGCTGGATCCAGGAGCTTTAGCTAACTATAGACCAATCTCTAACCTCCCTTTCATTTAAAAAATCTTAGAAAGAGCTGTTACTACGCAATTATTTGACCACCTGCAGGGAAATGATTTACTTGAAAAGTTTCAATCTGGGTTTAGAATCCATCATAGTACTGAAACAGCCTTAGCAAAGGTCACTAACGACCTCCTCATTGCATCTGATAATGGACTTGTTTCTGTACTTGTCCTTTTAGACCTTAGTGCAGCTTTTGATACTGTCGATCATAATATTCTACTTGATAGATTAGAACACTATATTGGACTTAATGGAACCTCGTTGCAGTGGTTTAGATCTTATTTGTCTGATAGGTTCCAGTTTGTTCATGTCAATAATGAGTTTTCTTTCAACTCAAAGCTCAGTCATGGAGTTCCCCTACAGTTGAAAGTGCTATGAGATGACTGTTGTTGTGAAATGGCGCTATATAAATAAAGTTGAATTTAATTGAATTGAATTGAATTGAATTGAACATACAACAAAGTTACAGGGTATTTGCTTGATGGGTAGTGTATTTTACTGGAAGGAAGCGTGTTACCACTTTTATGTGTTATACCCAGTTAATTTAGATGAAAATTTGTGGGTAGTACAGCTCCTTCAAAATGAGATTTCAATAATCATGGCTTCTTTTTTGACGTCTCTTGAACTAATTTACAAATTCCATTTAGGAAAAACAATATAGCTATCTGTGCAGATTTGATATGCTTTAGCATTGATAACTAGAATCAGTTTATCCAGTTGAACACAGACAGGTTGAGTCCTTGTGAAAGGTTATGTCACACTCCTTCGGTCAATGGAAAAGTGGACATTTTGCCTAATTAGAATTTGGCTTAATTTTGTACAAGGAATGCCTCATTTTATACATTCCTTGATAAATTATGGGGTGGAATGTAGTCCTGAGGCCCAGCTTGGCCACGGCTGAGCATCGGGAAAATACATTCCTTATTACTGTCACATTTCTGAAATATGATGTTGTCACACCATTATGTGGTGAGTAACATCAGATGTATCCTGCAGTGTAAAATCATATAAACATTACATTTGTAAAGTCAGAGTCATTTAAACCATTATACTTTATGTATAATGCAAAGTCATACTTAGCTTAAGTCATGCAAAGTCATACTTAGCTTCAAAAAATGCTTATCAATTTAGGAGTCCTTTCCCCTGTGGTCAGTCAGTGTTGTCCCTTCCAGTCATTGAATATCAATTATTTGTCATGACGGCCGCTGGGCAGTCATCTCTCTCATCAGTTCCAGCTGCGCACAGACCAGCAGGTGTTAATCAACGGCTATTAAAAGCCAGCATCGTCGACAGCCCGGCATGGAGTCGTCTGTCTACCTCGACCGAGTATGAGCCAGAGCTTTGTTTCACAGCCAAGTCAGGGACACCACGACAAGACCCACCACGTAAGAAAACCATTTGCTTTTCAACGCCAAACCTTTACCCCTGTGCACAGGTGGACCTCCCAGGCGGCGGACCGGTATCTCCAACTGACGGAGAATTACCCTCTCCTTCCTGGAGTTCCTCCTGGTCATCGCTACTTCAGGAACTCTCATCACCACAGCTGCAGGTACTGTTACTCTCTCAGCCACAGGAGCCACGATCACCACGGTTATGGACATTATCACCTCCACAGCTACGGGAACAGTCACCGCCACAGCTGCCAGTGCAATCATTGCTCTCGCCACGATCACCACCACGGTTACAGGAGTTATCACCATCACAGCCTCAAGCACCAGCACCACCACAGCTCACGGACATCAGGGAACAGCAAGATACAATCAGTGACAACCTCAAGTAAGCTTCACACCTGCACTTGTCCTTTTGTGCTGAACAGCCTTAACGGTTTCTGCTTGTGTGTTCCAGGGTTGCCAGGTCGTCATCTGTATCGCTCAGCTCCGGTGACCAGGCCACTATATCTGCACTCACACTTGCACTACACACACTCTCACTTAACAATAAAGAATAACTATTTGTATCTGCCCGTGTCTGTGTCTGTCTCTTGGGTCCTGAAACATGTCGTTATTGTTTTTATTATTTTATTACATATTGCATGTGTTACCAAAGATTTATTAAATTGAAAGGTAATGATGATGTTATGATTCCTTGTTAATTTGGCAAATCTAATTCCTGTTGAAAGCTAAAATAAAAAAAATTGTGAATGCTTTTCCCTTTCCTTTTGGAAAACAAAGAATAAAGAATAGCAGAAAAACCTTTAAATCACACCTAAAGCTTCCACAATTTGAATGTGAGTTTGTTACTCACAACAAGTATTTGCTAAATAGTCTGTGAATCAATTAAGGTTTTACCAATTGACATGGGTAATCACTTAGTTTAAGATTATGTTCAAACAAAACAATATCATGTATTAAAAGCCTTAGACCAGTGCAGCATTTAGAATTAGTAACTGCAGGTGTAAACCTAATCTCTGGTTTCAGGAATTTATGGCACAGGACCACAATCTGTGGCCTGTGTGTTTTGTTTTGTTTTTTTTCCTTTGGAAGGCTGATTCTGTCTATTCGTATCTAGGTCAGACTGACACAACTCACCAATCAGTCTCAGTTTACCACTGAAATTAAATTCCCTTTCTCCATTTTATCAGAATTCTTGTGCTATTTCTATCTTTTCTGTTCATAAATTTACCATCTCCTGATAATAAAAACTTCATCATCATCTTGCTATGTTCTTTAGGAGGGAAAAAGTCACAGCATGGACTGTCTCAGATCCTGCTCTCACATCCCCCCCTTTTTTTTACATGGTCAGGCCTAGGGTCAAAATGTAAATAAGATTGCATATGTCATTTATTAGAAGGTGAGTATAGTAGTATTTAAACAAAGCAACAATATAACATACAATTACCAAGACCTCTGTTTGATAATCTGTAGTCTCTGGCAAATCATATGCACAGACACATTAATTATCAATCTCTTTTGAACCTCTATGCTTTAAATCATGTAATATGGGGTATACATAAAGCCTTCAGTGATTAGGCATTATTAAGTGACAGCATGATATTGTAATATTCAATTAATTTCATCATTGTCATGCTGGTAGTATTAATTAAGATGCAAGCATTTGTACTTAACTTAGTGTTCTATATGCCTATAGTCACGTAGAGGGGGGCTCGGACAGCTGCTAGGGATCGGGTAGCAGAGGCCAGTTGTTTTGGCGACAGCAGGGAAATCGTTAGTCCTGTGTCCTTTTCCCCTGTAAAGTGCACTGTTATGCTTCAGACAAAGAAAAAAGTCAGTGATACGTCAAAAATTGTTTTAAAAATATGTAAATAATTTATCACATACGCAACATTAGTTAAAAACCCGCAAAGTTAGATTGAAAAAGTAAAACCCCAAAACTTTGCAAAAATACCCATATTTAGATTACTTCTCTTTCACTCCCCTGTCACACAGGTCAGCACCCACACAGCCTGTGTTTTTTCATTCTCTTTTTTTCTCAAGCAACCACACACACACACACAAACACAGAATTGCTCCTCTCTCCCTTATCTCCACAAGGTCGAAGCAGCATGAAGGTCCTTCCATTTTTTCTACACTGCCATGACACACACAACTCTAGTTGACTCCTTTTGCTCAAAGCTACTATTTTCAAATACCTATAATTTTAAACATTTCTCAAAAAGGATAACAATTAATTAATCAATCCTTTTATGCTAAAAAATTACAATAGTTTTACAACCTGTTCCTTCCACCTCCATGGAGAACTCTCATCCTTTTTTTTTTCTTCCACTCTGGAGCAGATTACACAAAGACAAAACAACCCAAACTGCAATAGTCCACATAAACGGCTTTGTCTGATTTATTTGGTAGGGGGCCCCCCATATTGCCAAACAAGCTATCTCTTTGTAACCATTTTACCCATGTTTTAAGCTGCTCTTCATTTAGTTTCTCTCGACGCACAGTAGCTTTTAACACTTCCTCCATCTCCTTTACAGCATATCCCAAACTTCCCAAAGGGTATTCAGAGCTGCGTTTATCATTATCCATTTTATCATTGTCTTTATTGTTATCCAGTTTTGTTGCCATTTTAATCCAACTGTCTTTAAATGTTATAGTCTAATATCAATATCTTATAACATAGAATAAAATTATTATTATGATCTTATTTATCTCAACTTTTTCACACCAACTTTTCCACAATTTTAAAACACTTTGCAGTAAGACCAACTGTATTTCAGAGTTGTGCATGTTGCAATTTCTCTAGGAGTTACAACCTTTTGGTCTCACCGTACGCTAGGGGTGCCAACCTTCTCCTTTTTGAAATCAAGCAATGATTTCAAGGGGTTATAACCTTTTGGCAAAGCTATGCATCAGCTGGGTATCACTTCTTTTGTCGGCGGCCCTACAATTTTTTTTGTCTTTTTCTTATGTCCGCCCGACCTTTTTAGGTGGCCCTACAATTTTATTTTTATTTTTTGTCTTTTTCTTATGTCCACCTTGGGATTTAAACCTTTTACCCCGACTATGCAATGCTCAACGGGGCAAATCTTCCTTTCCGGTGGCCCTACAATTTTTTTTGTCTTTTTATTTTGTCCACCGGACTTCTTTTAGGTGGCCCTACAATTTTTTTTTTTGTCTTTTTATTTTGTCCACCCAGGAATTTCAACCTCTTGCCCAAGCTATCTTCAACCTTTCTGGTGGCCCTCTAATTTTTTTTGTCTTTTTGTATATGTCCACCGGACTTTTAGGGACAGTATTAACACGTCTGACTTATCCCACGGGGTCAAAACCGCTTGAAGATTTCCTTATCAAATTCAGTAAATATTCCATAAAAACAACATATCATAGATTCAAGACCAAATCTCAGTTTCATTCCACAAATAAAATCACACATGCATGAATATTTAATCTCTACAGAAAGATCTGTCCCCGAAGGGACAGGCAGAAATTTGTTGAAAAAGGTTTTCTGCTCACCTCTTATAATGTTGCGGCCGCCAGTCTGTAGAGAAAAAATCCTCACGCCATTTACAAAACTAAAACTAAAATTTAGCCTCGTAACAGGGCGGAAACACCAAATTGTTGCATCTAAATACCTTAACCCCCAGTTCTTTTATACGAAGGCCAAATAACCAGACAGAGATGAAGTACTGTATACTTTCACTTATTTTTTTTCCACAATATTTTTTATTGAACCTTTTTTAACAAACATGACACAAATAATCAAACACTAACACTAAAGTAAATTAAAAATAAATGTTCTAAAAACACCAACAACCATTAACAAAAGCAAATCAAACAATGCTCCTCTGTTTAGCCTAGGTAATCCATTACATAAGTATGCATATTATACATTCACCAATTTGGAATTTACAAGGTCCACACACATCATTCACCTTCTTCTTCAGAAGTTATGTTTAGTTTCTTTACATAATCAATGAAAGGTCTCCATATATTCTCAAACACATTTTCCTTTGATTTCAATATGTATGTTATTCTTTCTAGTGGAAGGTTTGTTAGCATCTGTCTTAACCACTGAGTCACATCTGGTCTATGAGTCTTTTTCCACAGTAGTGCAATACATTTTTTAGCATTAAGCAAACTGAGGTCTATGAATGTTCTTTCACTCTTATTAAAATTATGTTTTTCTGGATACAGACCCAACAAAAACAATTTGGAGTTCAATATGAATTGTTTTGAAATTATTTTTTCAATTGTTACTCTCACCTCTTCCCAAAACATTCAAATTTTTCTACATTCCCATAAACAATGAAATAGGGTTCCTTTACTTTCCATACATTTTGTGCACGTATCTGGTATGTTTTTGTTATATCTATTTAACTCCACCGGTGTAACATACATCCGTATTAACCATTTAAAATGTATCAATTTAAGACGTACATTTATTGATTTGGTTTGAGCTTCTGTGCAAGCCAATTCCCATTGTTCCTCTGAAATTTCAATTTGCAGGTCTTCTTTCCAATAATTCATTCTTTTCTGTGAGTTTTCACTTGAGGATAGTGTCAGTGAGTTATAGAACTCTGAAACAATACCCTTTCTCTTACTATTTTTCGTCAAAATTTTTTCCAAGGATGAATAAGTAGGTCGGATGAGAGCATTATTTTGATTTGATCGAATAAAATTCCTAAGCTGAAGATATTTAAAAAATATGTTCTATTAAGATTAAATTTGGCCCTCAGTTCTTCAAAAGACATTATGTTATCTGAACGTGACAAATATAAGTCTTGAATCTTTTGAATCCCTTTTAAATTCCATAATTTAAATACAGCATCCGCATTCCCTGGTGCAAAATATTGATTACCCCATATTGGGCTAAATTGTGACAATAAGTGTGGTTCTTTTAAATATTTTTTGATTTCATACCATATTTTGATCATATGCTTTACAATAGGATTTTTAACTTGTTTCTGTAATTTTTTAGCTGAATCTGAGTATATGAATAAGGGAAGAGGTAAAGGTAAATTGTATGATTCCATTTCAGTCCAGTGAGGGGGATCATTTGATGAAAAATAATATGTCATAGACCTCAGTTGTGCTGACCAGTAATACAACATAAAGTTTGGACATTTCAGACCTCCACGATCAAATGGTAAATATAGTAAGGACAGATGTAGTCTAGCCTTCCTATTGTTCCATATAAATTCCACTAACTTTTTTTTAATTCTTGAGAATAGATCTGAAGGTGGTGTTAAAGGAATGTATTGAAATAAATATAGTATTCTGGGTAAGATATTACTTTTTAGTATATTAATTCTCCCGATCATCGACATTGGTAGCGACATCCATCTCTGAAGTAACTCATTAATATCTGTCATTAAGGCTTCACAGTTGGCACTGGCGACTGATTCTAACTTAGGCACAATTTGAATTCCTAAGTATTTAAACTGATTTACAACATTGAATTGATTTACCTCAAGAGCTGGGTGATTTCTCTGGGTCTCATTTAGCATTAATATTGAAGATTTAGTTTTATTTATTTTATATCCTGATATTTTCCCAAAGTCCTTTATTAAATTTAACAAGGTCGAAATTGATTTTTTAAGATTCGACATAAACAAAATTATGTCATCAGCATACAGGGAGATTTTATGTTCTGTTGGTCCTACTTTAATTCCATATATTTGTGGATGTAAACGTACTGCCATCGCTAAAGGTTCAACTGCCATAGTAAACAGTAAAGGTGAAAGTGGACAACCTTGTCGACATCCTCTATTGATTTTTATTGATTTTGAGATATTGCTGTTTGTTAGGATTTCTGCTGTAGCATTATTGTATATTATCTGAACCCATTTTATGAAATTATTTCCAAGTCCAAACCTTTGAAGAACTTCAAAAAGAAAGGGCCATTCGACCCTATCAAAGGCCTTTTCAGCGTCCAATGATGGGAGAGCTGTATCCGGTGCTTCTTTATTAGAATAAATAATATTAAATAGTCTTCTTACATTATGGAAGCCTTGTCTTCCCATTATAAAGCCATTCTGATCTCAGTTAATAATATTTGGTAATATTTCTTGTAGTCGTCTTGCTAAAATTTTACAGATTATCTTAAGGTCTACATTTAATAGGCTTATTGGTCTCATGTTTTCACATTTATTAGAGGGTTTACCTGGTTTTGGCAACAGTATAATTAAGGCATTATTTATGTATGGCGGTAAATTACTATTTTGAAATGCTTCTAAAACCATTTCCAAAAATGGTTTTATTAATTTATTCTTAAATTTTTAATAGAGGTCAACTGGAAGACCATCAGGTCCCGCACTTTTTCCTGATTTCATATTATCAATGGCTAGCCCAACTTCTTCTTGACTAATTTTTGACTCCAGTATCTCCCTATTTTCATTTGGAATACACGGTATAGATAATCCATCCAAAATCCCATTTAGTTTTGTTAAGTCAGTTTCATTTTTTGTATCATATAATTTTTCATAATAATCTCTAAAGGCACTACTAATTTCTAAAGGATCTACAACTGCCTGTCCGTTACTTATAATACTGGTAATTGGTGTTTTAAATTCTAATTGTTTAATCTGCCATGCCAATAATTTTCCTGATTTTTCACCTTGTTCATAAAAGGTTTGCTTCAATCTTAGAAGACTTGAGGCAGCTCTATTCGCTGATTTTTTGTCATATTCAGCTCTCAGAATCAGTAATTCGTTCTCTGATTTTGGATTACTTCCTGCATACACTTTTTCTTGAAGAATTTTTATTTTACGTTCCAATTGGACTCTCTCCTCTCGAGTCTTCCTAGATTTTGAACCTGTATAACTAATAATATGCCCCCTAATAAAAGCTTTGAAAGCGTCCCACTTTATACATGCTGATGTTTGTGTAGTACTGATATCAAAGAACTCATCTATCTGTTTTTCTATGTACTTAACAAATTCCTCATCCTGAAGCCATTTATGCTGAAATTGCCACCTACCTGGAACCTTTGTCAATTTCTTATCTACATATATTAGACAGCAGGGTGCGTGATCAGAGATCACAATGTTATCATAGAAACAATTTTGAATCTTGGACCTTAATTCTGTGGAGATCAAAAAATAGTCAATACGTGAAAATGTCTTGTAGGTATTAGAATAACAAGAATAGACTTTGACTTGTGGTTTCATTTCTCTCCATATATCTAGCAATATCAATTCTTTCATAAAATGATTAATGGTCATCCTACATCCATTGTGCGTACAGTCCTGTCCTGTTGATCTATCTATACTGGGATTCAATGTACAATTAAAATCCCCTGCTATTATATGTTGCCCTGTGAGTGATGCTAAAGTAAGAAATAAATTAACGAAGAAGTTTTGATCATCTATATTGGGACCATATAAGTTCACCAGATTTATATTTTCTAATAACAAAGATCCTTGGATGATTAGATATCCTCCCAATTTATCTCCAATTACATTTTTCACTTGAAATGGAACTGTTTTATGTATGAGAGTCATAACTCCCCTGGCTCGGGATGAAAATGATGAGGTGAACACACTTCCCTGCCACCTTCTCCTTATTCTTTTTACATCCTCCTCTATTAGATGAGTTTCTTGTAAAAACACAATTTTTGAACCTATGTCTTTTATTTTATTTAAAACTTGTTTAAGTTTTTTTAGATTTTGTAGACCTCTGCAATTCCATGATGTTAAATTAAGATTAACGCTTTGGTCTATGATCAATAAAGAGTTTAAGATTACCTTGCAAAATAAGCATGCTCATACAGAGAAGCAAAAACATGGATGGTTGAACATTCATCCCACAAACTACACAAAAACAAATTCCCCCTCCCCACATTCGTGGTAATCCCCCCAAAATCAAAAAAAAAAAAAAATTCCGTCTCCCGTTATAGCTAGTGGCTGCTCCTCACCCGCGAGGTTCAGTTCAAACCACTCACTCTTTCCTCCTCTCAATCACCCTGACTCTGCTACTTTTAATGACATGACAATAACTCTCTGCTGTAGTTTTTCCAACTTAACTCCAAAATTTTATAGCAACTTTGTACATCATAGCTTTTTTTTATATATAATACAATCTATATTTTGTAGACATGCTATATGTTTCAAATCAGTCAGATACTTGTACACATGCTTAAATATTCTACCTTTATATCTTGTTCTTGCTTCATGCTTAGCTCCCACCAGTCTCTCCTTGGATCTGCTTAATGAGCTCCCACGCCTCCTCAGGGGTCTTGAAGATATGGGTTCTCCCTTTATACATGACCAGCAGTCTTGCTGGATGGATCACTCCGTGACGAATCCCGAGGCTGCGCAGCTCTTTACAGGCGGGGTCAAACTGTTTCCTTAATTGTTGGATTCCTGTGGCCAAATCTGAGTAGAACCGCACCTGTTGATCCTGGTATTTAATTTCTCCTTTAGTACGCGCTGCGTTGGAGACCGTCATCTTGTCCCTGTAGTTGAGGAACTTCATAATCAGCGTCCTTGGTGGTGTCTTATTATCTCTCGATGGGCTGATTCGGTGTGCGCTCTCCAAGACGACCGATGACTGCAGATCTGCGTTGTTCAGCGTTTCTGGAATCCACTTTTCCAAAAAGGAACATGCATCCTGTCCCTCTGAACCCTCCGGAAGGCCCACCAGCCTTAAATTATTCCGTCTCGACCGGGATTCTAAAACCAGGACGTTATCTTCCAGATGTTTATTTTTTAATTCCAATGTTTGGACCTTTAATTGCAGGCTGGTGACATCATCTTCAGCGTTGGAGATCCGGAGCTCCGCCTGCGATACAGTCACTTATTTCTTTTCTCATGGCTTCTATCGCTGCTATAATCCCATCAAACTTAGATGAAAAGTCTGCTCTCATAGCGCTGATAGCAGCAAGGACCGCATTCGTTCCCTCGGCAGTCACCACCCCGCTGGTAGCTCCGTCCTCAGCCATGGTCCCTGGCGATTTATCTGCTTCGTCACGAGCGTGGAAATCTGTTAACTTGGATTGTCTCGACGAATCAGTTTTTCCTCCACCTGATTTCACAGCCTTGGTTTTTACCATATCCGCGCCTAAACGCTAGAATAGGTTTTTGCTCCAATTGGGAGAGTTTTAGCCTACTTTTTTATTATTAGTAGCAGAGCAGAGCGAAACACGTCTTCCTACGTGGCCGCCATAACCGGAAGTCCACTTTCACTTATTTTACTGAAAGTGAGATATGGATACAGGCAGCACTGGAACACAGCTCTTTAGGAAAATACACCCAAGAGAGTGCTACTCAAAAAGTGGGCCCTATAGTTTTTATAAAGCTTAACCACTCCCTCTTGCAAGAGGGAGGGATTTTTCCTCAGTGTATCAGTACATTTCCGCTTATGTGACAGTTCGGCTGTGTGCAGAACTAATTCTGACTGGTTTCAGTGAATGAATTATAGGGTGTAACCTAAACTCTGCAGTGTAGCGTATGAAGCAAGCAGATAAAGTGTGAGAAAGACAGGCCAATCATGTCATTTTACCGACACAGAGCAGCTGTATAAAACATACAAAAATAAGTTAATATATAAGATAAGATAAGATAAGATAAGATAAGATAAGCCTTTATTAGTCCCACAATGGGGAAATTCCAGGATTGCAACAGCATAGGGATAGCAACACTCAGAGCAACAATCAGAAGGCAAGAAAAAACAACATCTAGTAAACATATGTCCATATTACTATAAATGTATATATATAGACACACAGTGCAGAGCATTATGGCTGGTGAATGTGCAGCAGAAAGTCTAAGCTCTCTCTCCGCGGATGCAGCGGGCCAGCTGGAAGTCTTTGGGCATGATGGTGACCCCCTTAGCGAAGAAGAGACCCACCAGGTGGGCCTCGCTGGTCTCCTGCAGAGCCATGACGGCGAAGCTCAGGAAACGCAGGACGGTCTTGAAGTCCTGAGCGATCTCCCTCACCAGGCGCTGGACGGGCAGCTTACGGATGAGCAGCTCCGTGGATTTCTGGTAGCGACGGATCTCTCTCAGAGCTACGGGCCTGTGACGGCGAGGCCTCTTCACTCTGCCGGTGGCCAGAGCGCCTCTCCGAGCAGCCCTGGTGGCTAGCTGTCTCCTGGGGGGCTTCTTCCTCCAGTAGATTTTACGGGCGGTCTGCTTATATATAATGAGATGTAGTAAAAGAGACTATTACAGTAAAGAACTGGAGAAAAACAGAGATAATGTTAAAAACACATGGACAATACTTAACAATATTCTTGGAAATAAAAACAGAAATACAAGCTACCCAACCAATCTTTCCAAAAAAAAAAAAAAAACAACTCAGAGTGTGAATGCAGTCTCACCTGCAGATGAATTTAATAAATTTTTTGTTAACACTGGTCCTAATTTGGCTCGAGAAATACCCATTACAGCATCTACAGGTGATACAATAAGCAAAAAACATTGCTATAAAAGACTCCATTTTCATAAAGAACACAGACGAGAGAGAGGTCATTGAAATTGTTAAATCGTTTAAAAGTAAAACATCTACGGATTCTGATGGCATTGACATGCTTTTAGTCAAAACTATTATTGAATGCTTACTGAAGCCACTGACGTATATTTGAAACCTGTCTCTCTAAACAGGTATATTTCCCAATGCAATGAAAATAGCTAAAGTAATTCCGATATTACTTCATAATGAAGAATAATTTATTGTGTGAGTAGCAATATGGGTTCAGACACAAGAGGACAACTGCATTTGCTCTAATGGAATTTATAGAAAAAATATCAACTGCAGTTGAAAATAAAGAGTATTCAGATGGGGTATTCCTGGATCTTAAAAAAGCATTTGATACAGTGGATCATAACTTGTTATTAAAGAAACTACAAAATTATGGTATTGAGGGATAGCACTGTCCTGGTTATGTAGTTACTTAAAGAACAGATATCAGTATGTATGTGTTGGTAGCAAAAACTCACAGTTACTGAAGGTTACTTGTGGAGTCCCTCAGGGTTCAGTTTTGGGGCCATTGTTATTCAATATGTATATAAATGATAGATGTAAAGTTTCGGAAAAAATGGATTTAATATTGTTTGCAGATGACACTAATTTATCATGCAGTGGAAGCAATTTGGAACAACTTTTGGATACACTCGGAAAGGAATTAGGAAAGCTTAAGCTGTGGTTTGATTCAAACAAATTAACGCTCAATTTAAGTAAGACAAAATTTATAGTTTTTAACAACCATCACAACAACTTAGTATCTAAACTCAGTGTAAATGGTGTAGAGATTGAAAGGGTATCCAAAATTAAATTTCTTGGAGTAATAATTGATAATAAACTGTGTTGGAAGTCACATATTAATTATATTAAAGGTAAAATATCCAAATCAATTGCAATACTACACAGAGTGAAATATTTGCTGAATCAACCCACACTATACATATATACTGCTCAAAAAAATAAAGGGAACACTTTGAAAACACATCAGATATTAATTGGAAAAAATAAGCTGGATATCGAAATTGTGCCAGGCTAGTCCAGTTTACTCAGATTAAAGGAACACTTTTTAATCTGAGTAAGCTGGACTAGCCTGCCACAATTTCGATGATTGTCGAAATTGTCGCCCCCCACTGTGGTCTTTGGAGGGGAGAATCATCTGGGTTGAACAGAGATGATCTCTGCACACCTAGGATTCATGGATCGGGGGCAACAGCAGTTTGGCATGACTACGCTATGGAGAAGTTAGACTATTGTTGCGCATAAGTTGTGAATGTCGGCAACACACTAAGCATTAGTTGGTTGAAGTTACTATTACTTACTGTATATGTCCAAGTCATTATGGAAACGCGACGCATACGGCCAAAAGTGAACATTTCAGCATATCCCAGCGTTTTAGACCAATTTTATACGTTTGGCAAACGCTGCCTAAATCGTCATGGTGTGACAGACAGCTCAAGTTTGCAAACCCTGTCTGACTCCAAGTACAGTATCTACTCGATCAGTTGCAAACAACAGGCATTCCCAGCAAGATAATTTGCAGCACTTCTCGGAGGCTGTAATCCAAGGATACTGCTCACATAAATTCTTTAAAAATCAGACAATGTGATTTTCTGGATTTTTTTTTTCTCATTTTTTTCTCTCATAGTTGAGGTATACCAATGATGAAAATTGGAGACCTCTCTCATCTTTTAAGTGGGAGAACTTGCACAATTGGTGGCTGACTAAATACTTTTTTGCCCCACTGTATGTGTCCGCATATGATATGCAATTGATCTGGCCATTCTGCTCCACAGTCATGGTGGTATTGTAGGAGTCAAGAATTGACAAGACTGGGTGTCTTTCCAGTATTTTCTTTAATTCTCTCGCATCCTACGTCCTCTCTCTCAGTCAGAGTAAAAGAGACAGAACGCAGTCACTCACATCCATTTATACACACCTCCAATACTACATCACATACAAAGTCACACACTTCAGTTACATTCTCCCATTTGCATTATAAAACTCCAGAGTCCTTCTGTTCTCCTGTCTGACCCCAGATGATCAGACGCGAGGGATCTTCTCCTTTCTCTCGAGCCGTAGGTGGTCCAGACGTATTGTCCTCTTGAGGTGTGATGTCAATACACATTGCCAGCCTAAAGTCTCTCTAGGCTGAATTCAAGCATGCATCCATGTGAGTCACATACATTTACAATTATGGACGCCACATCACTCCCCCTCCCACGCGAAAGACTGGACATACACCTACAGCGTCATCCCCCCCCCCCCCCGCAGAATCTTACAGCACAATCCAACAGTCTGATCAAAACCCACATAACTCTGCCTGTCGTCTAGGTTTCAATCTTCTCCCGAATCTGCTGTACGCAGGTCTCACAGCCTGTGCCGGGCCGTCCTGCTGTGAATCTGTGGAATGAGGGGGAGAAGGGTTATTTGCCCCTTGCGGGGGGTCCGGGGGCCGCCCCTTGGGAGGCATGCCGCGTTGAGGCGCGCCCGCCGGCCGTACAGACTCGTTATGCAACACAAAAGTAGGTTTTAATCTATCAATACTGATCGTCTCCCTCATGCCCCCCAAATCTAGCACAAAATATTTCTCCCCGGTCTCCAGCACTCGAAATGGACCATCGTAAGGTGGGCGGAGGCTGTGACGCTGAGCGTCATGTCTGACAAAAACAAACTCTGCTTTTTGTAAAGCTTTGTGCACGAACACACGCGGAAAAGTGTGATGAGCGGGGCCCGGGAGCATTTCCGCTCCCGTGTTACTCAGAGGTCCCCGGACCGGGGGGGGCCCTGGTGCCATATGGTCTGGCAAGAACTCGACGGGCAGCCTGAGAGGTTGCGCTAAAACCAACTCTGCTGGTGAGGCATCTAGGTCCTCTTTGGGTGCCGAACGCAACCCTAATAAAACCCATGGTAGTTTGTTTACCCAATCTGCGTCCGTTAGCGACGCTCTGAGGGCTGCCTTCAAAGACCTGTGAAAACGCTCGCATAAACCGTTGGCCTGGGGATGATAAGCGGTAGTGCGGTGTACTGCCGCTCCTAAGCCGCTGGCCACTGCTGACCACAGTTCCGACGCAAATTGAGGTCCCCTATCGGACGTAATATTTGATGGAACCCCAAAACGCGCTACCCAGGCTGTTAAAAAGGCGCGAGCCACCTCTGCCGCTGTGGTCGATGTTAACGGGACCACTTCCGGCCAACGTGTGGTCCGGTCCACCATCGTCAAGAGATGTGTGAACCCTTGAGATGGCGGTAGGGGGCCCACGAGGTCCACGTGCACGTGATCGAATCTCCTAGCCGGAATGTGAAACGGTTCTAAGGGTGCTTTGGTGTGCCTGTGGATTTTGGCCCGCTGGCAAGCCATGCAGGCTTTAGCCCACTCCTTCACGTGCTTGCGCAGGCTCGGCCAAACAAACTTCTCTGCTACCATTTTCACCAAAGCGCGTACTCCCGGGTGCGCTAGGGAGTGCACGACGTCAAAAACGCGATGGCGCCACGTGGCCGGTACCACCGGTCGCAGTCGCCCGGTGGAGACATCGCAGATTAGAGGGGGTGACCCAGCTTGTAAAGTTTTTCGCTCCAGCCTTAACCCTGTTGGTCCAGACAGGAGCGCGTGCACGTCCGCGTCTTCGCTCTGCTCCGCCGCCATGGCTGCATAATCTATTCCCACGTGGACCGGAGCCGCATGCGCGTCCGCGCTGTTACCGCGCTCTGGGTAAGCGGCCGCGCACCCCTGCTCCGCGCGGACGGGTGCTGTTACCGCGCGTGACAGACAGTCTGCCACTACATTGAGTTTACTGGTCACATGCTGAATATCGGTGGTAAATTCCGAAATTGCGGCCAGCTGTCTCTGCTGCCGCCCTGACCACAGTTCTGAAGTTTTGGACATCGCAAAAGTGAGCGGTTTGTGGTCGACAAATGCAGTGAAACGCCGCCCTTCCAGCCAGAACTGGAAATGGCGAATGGCTAAGTCAGGGGTGGGCAATCATGTGCCATGGAGGGCCATTCCACTGCAGGTTTTCTGTTCCACCCAGTCTCCTCAACAGGTGTTTTCACTGATGAGCAATCTTTGAAGCTGATCAGAGCATACACCTGCTGAAGAGACTGGGGGGAACAGAAAACCTGCAGTGGAATGGCCCTCGTTGCCCACCCCTGGGCTAAGTGGAGCGCCAGGAGTTCCCTGTCAAATGCGCTGTATTTCCGCTCGGGCTCGCGCAAGGACCTGCTGAAAAAAGCGAGAGGTTGCCAAACTCCGGCGACCTGCTGCTCTACCACGGCCCCTATCGCTACCTCTGACGCGTCTGTGGTTAGCGCTATGCGAGCTGCCGGGTCTGGGTGCGCCAGCAGTGCTGCGTCCGCGAGTGCTTTTTTTACCGCTGTGAATGCACGCTCCCGCTCCGGGGACCATTCGATCACATTGGCAGGCTTCTGTTTTTTAAGCGCGGTGTATAGCGGTTGCATGAGTTGCGCTGCGCGGGGTATGAAACGGTTATAAAAATTCACCATCCCCAAAAATTCCTGCAATGCTTTCACTGTCTGTGGCTGGGGAAACTCAGCCACCGCACGCACTTTTGCCGGCAGAGGAACTGCTCCCTCTTGTGAGACACGGTGCCCCAGAAAATCAATTTGTGCTGCGCCAAACTGGCACTTGGCCGGGTTGATTATCAACCCGTGTGCTTCCAACTTTTGAAAAACTGTATTGTGGTGTTTTTCGTGTTCCTCCTCTGAGGCGCTGGCTACTAAAATATTTTCCAAGTAGACAAAAACAAACGGAAGGTCGCGCAGCACTGCGTCCATCATCCGTTGAAAGGTTTGCGGGGCGCCTTTAAGGCCAAAAGGCATGCGTAAAAACTCAAAAAGTCCGAATGGGGTTATTACCGCTGTTTTGGGAATATCCTCTGGTCGAACCGGGACCTGATGATAACGCCGGACCAGTTCTATTTTAGAAAAAATGTGCGCTTTTGCCAGGTGCATTGAAAAATCCTGGATATGTGGAATCGGGTAGCGATCCTGAGCTGTGGCATTGTTTAACCTGCGATAATCACCGCAAGGTCTCCACGAGCCGTCAGCCTTAGGCACCATATGCAGGGGGGAAGCCCAAGCGGACTTCGAGTGGCGAATTATGCCCAACCTTTCCAGGTTGGCGAACTCCTCCTGTGCCACGGAGAGCTTAGCTGCATCCAAGCGCCGAGCTTTAGCAAAAACTGGTGGGCCACTCGTGGTTATGAAGTGCTCCACCCCGTGTTTCGCCACCTTAGCTGAAAAAGTGGGAACTGTGAGTGCTGGAAACTGGTGTAGGAGAGTGTGGAACTTACCGCAGCAGGTGGTAAGTTCCACACTCTCCTACAGGAGAGTACACCCGAGCTGCACAAGGGATAGAACAGAAAGAGAGTGCATTTACTAGGCGTTTGTTGGCCAGATCAACTAACAAACCATGTGAACACAGAAAATCAGCACCTAACATATTGAAGCTCACTGCCGCTACGATGAAGTTCCACTCGTAAGCGCGGCCGTGGAAGGACAGAGACAAGGTTCTCTCTCCGTAAGTCTTGATGCTGGAGCCGTTGGCCGCTGTTGCTCCGTCTCCGTGGGATCCAGCCACCCGATCTGCATAAGTTGCAGTGATGAAGCTCCTCTGGGCTCCGGTGTCCACAAGGAATTGCCGCCCGGAGCCCGCGTCTGTCAGATAAAGCAGCTTGTTCCGTTCGCCGAGAGTGGAAGCTGCTAACGACTCCCGGCCCGGTCGTTTCCCCGCTTTTTGAAACTGCACGGTGGGATGCATCTGTGCGCCTTCTCGGCGAAGCGTCGGTGGTAATAGCAGAGGCTGTCATCTCCCCTGGCTCAGGATCTCGCCGCCGCTGTCATCGCTGGGGTGGGTTCTGCTGCCTCTGGCTCCACACTGCCCCCAGCCGCCGCGCCGAGGTCTGCCGCTGCCACGGAGGTCTCTTGCTCGTCACAGGCATTGAGGAGCTGCTCCGCCTCCTGGGCCAGCTCGCGGAAGTCCTGCTGGTTCACACATCGTCTGCTGGACAGGGGACCTCTCGTGTGCGCTGGGAGGGTCCTCAGGAAAATGTGCTTGAAGAGGAACGCGTCGTTGTCCGTCCCGATCATCTGTAGCATGTCCTCCATGAGGACAGTCGGCCTGCGTCCACCTCTGTCGCGCAGGTCCAGCAGCTGCCTGGCCCTTGCCTCAGGCGATGGCACGAAGCTCCTGATGAGGGTGGCTTTCAGCGCGTTGTATTTGCCAGCAGCGGGCGGCTGCTGCACCAGGCTCCGCACACACCGAGCTGTGCGGCTGTCGAGTCTCACGATGACATTATGAAACTTAATGTCATCCGCTGATACTCCCCCGAGTAGGAAACGCGACTCCACGTGCTGGAACCATGAGTGCGGGTCATCGTGCCAAAACTCGGGGAGCTTAATCAGGCTTGTGCCCCTGCGGGCAATTCCCGGTGAATCCGAGTCTGAGCGGCTGTCTCCCAGTTCTTCCATGTCGATCACGAAGCTGTCTTCCAGCCTCGGCGTGCTCAGATTCATGTATAGGTCACCAGTGTAGGAGTCAAGAATTGACAAGACTGGGTGTCTTTCCAGTATTTTCTTGAATTCTCTCGCATCCTACGTCCTCTCTCTCAGTCAGAGTAAAAGAGACAGAACGCAGTCACTCACATCCATTTATACACACCTCCAATACTACATCACATACAAAGTCACACACTTCAGTTACATGCTCCCATTTGCATTATAAAACTCCAGAGTCCTTCTGTTCTCCTGTCTGACCCCAGATGGTCAGACGCGAGGGATCTTCGCCTTTCTCTCGAGCCGTAGGTGGTCCAGACGTATTGTCCTCTTGAGGTGTGATGTCAATACACATTGTCAGCCTAAAGTCTCTCTAGGCTGAATTCAAGCATGCATCCATGTGAGTCACATACATTTACAATTATGGACGCCACATCATTAACTTTTAATTTTTAGATAGCCGTGCGAGCACACCGGGAGGAGCTCCATGTTGAACCCGTGATGCCACAAAGGACAGTGGTGGCACACAGGTGAAGTACGGGTGAACCAACAGCCAAGACTCCTGGTAACCAGGCAGAGTGGGCTTGGCTCCCTGCGAAGGATTATAGTCCGGCTGCTGCTCCCAGCTGCACCCAAGCCCTTTCCCCAACACACCCGCACACCTCGTGTTCTCCACATATGCCAAATTATCCTGTAGAGCTACACAATCGCAGCAACATTATAATTTTTTGAGCATTAAATCTTCAGTATTCTCTTTTCCTGGTCAAATTTGTCACTTTTCACTTCCTTGTTTTGTTTACAGAGCGCTCTGGTGACTGGTCATGATGCCATATATTATCCAATCAGTGCGGAGTCAATCTGTAACCCCACCCACACTTCTAGAAGCCAGAGTATGAGGAAATGGAGCGGTGGCTAACTTTCATTGATAAATATTACATATTTTGACTGAGCAACTCTCATAAACCGGCCCAGCGGGGCAGTCAGAAGACCCAAATGCTGGAGCTGTGAGTTGCAGACATTTAATGACAAAAGACAAAATTACACAAAAACACAACACTTACACGGAGAGAGACATATAGGAATGCCGGTGCAGATGGGGCTCACATCCGAAGAGAAATAGGAGAACAGCCTGAATGGGACCAGGCTGAGGTGTATGGGAACGCTAGGGAAACAAAGAATAAAGAGAGCCAGACGGAGCACACCCGTCAGTACACACAGCGGTAAAGGGAAAAATGAGACAGGGGACTCCTGTCTGCACATTGCAAAGGGCGCTGCAACGAGAAGTGTTGCAACACCCTTTAAATAAGGCACAGGGGAAATGAACAACTGATTACAGGTGTGGGTGCAGCAGAGCGGATAATTAAACCAAACGGCTGACAGCTGTGACAACCCGTGAACTTGAGCAAACAGAGGAAGTAAGCACGTCATGCTGTCAAAATAAGAGCACAGAGGAATATGGCACAAGAAGCTAACTATAAATAAGAAATGATACAAAATGAGAAATGGACCAGATAATACAAACAGGGAAAAATGAACCATAAAGGCAAAGATAAAATGAATACAAAAACAAGAGATACAAATACTGAAATGCTAATAACAAAATATAGAAAGAGGGCAGAGAGTAACAGTGAGAGTAGGCTCATGTCTAACAGGAAAACAATTACTGTAAGAAACTAGATGGTAGTGTATACATAGTATAAATGATTAAGGCTACAGGGATAATAATAACAGAAACTCAAAACATAGTCAGAGACAAAAGACAACTAATAAACATCATACATACAAAACCAACTTAAAACACAAGAATGAAACCAGGATGAAGAAAATACAGAAAACAATCTGGACAACAAAAAGCATGAGCACGGTGCCCCCCCCCACACACACACACAATAATCAAACCCGGGAGGGAGGTGGGGGAGACCAGGCTAGTGGGGGCAAAACAAAATCTCGCTCAAGACGCACAAACAGAACAAATCAGGTGGCATACAGAGAACCTAGGCTCACTGGTCAAAAAAGGTAAGGCAGTTCAGGTAGCCGGCTGGAGTCCCAAGACCACCAGATCATGCGGTGGAATAAGTTGGGTGGCCTCCCAGAGTTCCAGAGCCACCCAAGCAGATGGCGTAATCCATCCGTTGGTCTCCCAGCATCCCTGAGCCAACGGACTGGGGGCACGATGTGCCCCCTCCTGGAAGCGGCAGCTGGAACCCGTGCCTCCCGCGGACCACAGGGACCACAGTGTGGATGGAATGAGTCAGTGGCTGCGGGGAGTTAACACCCAATGATGACGGCTAACCAGCAAGGAGACCAGATGAAGGAGATGACTGATCAGCAGGGAAACTAGATGAAGAAGACGGCCGATCAGCAGGAAAACCAGGCAAAGGTGGATGACCTTCAGCAACCTCAGGCAAAGAAGGAGGATCCACGGTGACCTCAGGTGGAGAAGAAGGACCCATGGCGACCTCAGACCGAGAAGGAGGACCCACAGTGACCTCAGGCAGAGGCGGCAGATCCTCAGTGACCTCAGGCGTAGGTGGCGGACCCTCGGTGACCTCAGGTGATGGCTCGGGCAAAAGAACAGAGACAGATACCGGGTCAGAATCACCGGCAGCAGTGGAACCTGGCGAGGAAAGCTCAGAAGCAGATGGCAGCTGCGACTGGCTCTCCCCACCAAGAGCTAAACGAGACCTCTCTAATACAAACATAGTGAAGACAAAAAAGAGGACTTGCCTTAGCTCGAGTTCCACCACTGTCCAGGATTCCGACAATCCAGGCTGGGACATCTCGAATTCCCTCGCTTGAGGATCCCTCCCCAACACGGCCACCTCAGACAGAGTGGAAGGAAAAAACACCAGAAACTTGTTACCGGCAGCAGTGGAGCCCGACGAGGAGAACTCAGGAGCAGAGGACATCTGCAAATGATTCTCCCCACCATCAGCTAGACAAGATTTCTCTAGATCTGAAGGTGTAAAAACAGAACAGAGTACTTGCCTAGAATTGAGCTGCACCACTGTCCAGGACTCCGGCGACTCTGCTGCAGTGACCCTTGCAGCAGGCATGATGGTGGATGCAGCTGGAGGACCTCCAGAGGTGGCGGCAGGAACTGGAGATCGTCTCACCACTGGCGCTGAGTCCTGTGATGCTGAAACCAGGGGACACTCTCTTGTTGGCTGAGGCTTCAGAACACAGGGGGCACTCTCCTCCCATCCAGGATGTGGCTGCGGGGCTGAAGCAGGACTCTCCAGGGCCACAGACTTCTCCATCATCCAGCGGCTCCATCCCAGAACCGGCGGACACTCGGGGAAAGTGGAGAAGGACATGGGAGAAGCAGGTGAGGAAAAAGTAACAGCAGCAGGCAGTGAGGATTCAGTCAATTTGGACTGCCGCTGCTGAGCCTCACCACCTGGAATAAGGCAAGACAATTCATTCATAGGTGTTAAAAAATGAAAAGGTACTGGCCTTAGTTCCCGGAGCGTGATGGTAACTGCTGCAGAAAGCCCAGATAAATCCCTCTCTGTGGCTGCAGTGGGTGGGGGCACCCATGGAGACTCTGGAAGAGCCAGCTCTGCAGACACATCGCTGGCCGAAACAACTGCTGCGTCGGGGGAATTCCACTGATGTGACGCAGTTGGATGGCAATGAGAGGCTGGGCACTTTCGTACCTGAGGACGCTTCTTCGTTGGCACAAGCACGGACGGGATACAGTGTGGAGCGGAGGCTGACCCTGGAGGCATCTGCACCCAGGGACACTCTCTCGTTGGCTCAAATACAGATGGTAGGGAACCCCCCTCCAGCCTAAGGAGCATGTGTTGGGAATTGGAGACTGAAACAATGAGCCGTGAGTTCCAGGTAGTTCCACAGGTTGGGTTATGCCTCTATAACCTGTGCCATGCTGTCAAGAACCTGCAACACCTCGTCGCGAGTGTGGGTGGCATGAGCGTCCAATATGATATCTTCTAGTAACTCCACTGCCCAACACGCCACCTCATCTAGCCCAAAAACGCTACAGTCCGTGCTGGCTGAAATCCTCACAAAAACGGACTTTACAAAAAATAAGTGAGAGGAAAAAACAAAGGGGCAACTCACAGTTCACTGGGTCTACACTGGCAGCACCCTTCTGTCATAAACCAGCCTGGCAGGGGCGGACAGAAGACCCAAATGCTGGAGCTGTGAGTTGCAGACATTTAACGACAAAAGACAAAATTACACAAAAGCACAACACTTACACAACACGTCTGGAGAAAAATAGGAGAACAGCCTGGATGGGACCAGGCTGAGGTGTACGGGAACGCCAGGGGAACAAAGAATAAAGAGAGCCGGACGGAGCATACCCGTCAGTACACACAGAGGTAAAGGGAAAAATGAGACAGGGGACTCCTGTCTACACATTGCAAAGGGTGCTGCAACGAGAAGTGTTGCAACGCCCTTTAAAATAAGGCACAGGGGAAATGAACAACTGATTACAGGTATGGGTACAGTAGCGAGGATAATTAAGCCAAACAACTGACAGCTGTGACAACCCCCGAACTTGAGCAAACAGAGGAAGTAAGCGTGTCACGCTGTCAAAATAAGAGCACAGAGGAATATGGCACAAGAAGCTAACTATAAATAAGAAATGATACAAAATGAGAAATGGACCGGATAATACAAACAGGGAAAAATGAACCATAAAGGCAAGGATACAATGAATACAAAAACAAGAGATACTGTAGAAATACTGAAATGCTAATAACAAAATACAGAAAGAGGACAGAGAGTAACAGTGAGAGTAGGCTCATGTCTAACAGGAAAATAATTACAATAAGAAACTAGATGGTAGTGGATGCATAATATAAATGACTAAGGCTATTGAGATAATAATAACAGGAACTCAAAACATAGAGACAAAAGACAATTAATAAACATCATACATCCAAAACCAAGAATGAAACCAGGATGAAGAAAATACAGAAAATAATCTGGACAACAGAAAGCATGAGCATGGTGCTCCCCCCTATGCTCAGCATCATGACAGCAACTCCATACTTGGGGATGCACACCCTTGTAATCTCAATGTTATGTATGGAAAATACCTGGGTGAAGGATGAGGCAAGATGGGCTTGGCGAACACAGCTTTATTTATGAACTACGTACAAAGCGGCACATGATATGCACCAGTGGGCATCTGGCAAAAGAGGCCATAATATGGATGCCCTCTGCCTTATATAGGGCAGTGCGGTCACGTGACAGGAAGTGCACGTCACCACACCGCACTTCACAATAATGTGCCATTTTCATATGTACGTAATACTCAGCAAAGCACTAATAAAATCTGAGGCCAGTCTGACGAACAGTTTGGCAGATATCTGAGGAAAACACACACACACACACACAAACAGACAGAGATTTGTTGCATTCATAGATAGTTGGGCACTACTTGTTTTCACCAGAAAAAAAAAGAGAAAGAAAACGAAAAAAACAGTCTGGGAGATGTAGTTTTGTAGTCTCACATTGCAATAGGGTTATTATTTTAGATGCCATGTGAGAAAACTACAACCTACCAAAGTGGCTACTGGGTGTGGCTGTTGTAAAGAACTGAGGTCCACACGAATAGTGGTTTCAACAAAGTTCTCTTTTAAAACTAGGAGCGGGAACATTAACAGGCGGCAACATCAACACATCGCCATTTTCATATCTATATCACTCGGTGAAGGTCAACTCTGACCTGTGACGTCACCACAGTCTTAAAGACACACCACATATAAATATCACATTATATGACATCTCCCCCTTTTTTTTAGCTTTTTTTTTTTCAGAACAAAACAATTTTCAATTCAAACATTTTTCATTCCCATTTCACCCTTCCCCACAGCCCATGGCTTAATCATTGAACCACATATAACCACACTTATCACAGTGAACACGTGAATTTCTCTCTTTTTTTTCATTCATTCATTTTTTTTTTTTTCTCTACAAATCTAGTCTTTGCACAGGTTTAATCAATCTACCAGACCGGGTAAACAACAGTCCTTGCTTTGGGTCTGGCGGTTTGACACTGGATTCTGGTAAAATAGTGTCAGCGGCAGCTGCAGTTTCAGGCTGCTGATCGACAATCTCTGGCTGCAGGTCATTTGGAGCTGAAGAGTGTATCTCTCTGGCTGTTTCAGGATCATGTTGCAAGTGACGGCGGTTGCGTCGCAAAGTTGCTCCCTGGGGTGTTTCAATAAGAAAGGAGCGAGGTGTGCTGCTTTCTCCTGTGACAACAGCGGGTGTTTTCCAGGATTTCTGATGGTCCAGCTTTGTGAGGACTGAATCTCCTGGCTTCAACGAAGGTAGGGGTTTAGCTCCATGGCGCTGATTGAAGTAGAATGCTTGTTTCTGTTTCTCCATTGCATCCTTATTCCTGACGACTTCCAGATCAGGCCATCGGGGCTGAAGATTCACTTCGAGTGTAGGAAGAGTTGTTTTGATCTTTCGACCCATAAGTAGCTCTGCAGGACTCACGCCTGTGGTGGTGCAGGGCGTTGATCGAAAGCACATGAGGGCGAGCAAAGGATCTTGCTGCTTTAAGATTCTTTTTGCTGTTTGAACTCCCCTCTCTGCATGTCCGTTTCCTTGGGGGTTATGTGGACTTGAGGTGATGTGCAAAAAGTCAAACTCCCTTGCAAACTTTTTAAATTCTTGGCATGAGAATTGAGGCCCATTGTCAGATACAACCACATCTGGACAACCAAACCTCGCGAACACTGCCTTCAGCTTTAAGATCATCTGAGAAGCAGTGGTTACTGGCAGATGAAGTATCTCGAGGAACCGAGAGAAATAGTCTGACACAACAAGGTAGGTGTGCTTGTTATGCTCACACAGGTCAACAGCAAGTCTCTTCCAGGGTCGATCAGGTAGAGGGGTTGACAAGAGAGGCTCTTTTCGCTGAGCTGGTCTCATCTCACGACACACCTGACAGGACTGGACTTTGCGTTTGATTTCAGATGAGATGCCAGGCCACCACACAGATGTGCAGGCCCGCTCTCTGCATTTTGTCAGACCTTGATGTCCATCATGTATTCGATCCAAGATGTCTGCTCTGAGCACATCCGGAATCAGCATGCGGCTTCCTCTGGTGATAATTCCATCGCATTCAGACAGTTCATTTTTAATGGGAAAATAGTCTCTGATAGCTGCTGGGACATTGCCTATGTATTCTGGCCATCCTGACTTGATGTACCACAACACCAACTGTAGGTTACAGTCAGCTGCTGTAGCAGTCTTTATGGTGTCTATTTTCCGTAGATAGTTAAACATGCCCAGGACACGCTTGAGGTCATGCACATTCTGTGGTGGAGGGAGCTCGCGGATTGCCTTGACTTTATCAGGGTCGGGTCTCACGCCTGATTTGTCAATTTCTTGGCCCAAGAAGTGAAGCTTGTTTTGTCTAAACTTACATTTTTCTCTGTTCAGTTTAAGTCCGGCTGACTCGATCCTTTCCAGTACCTTGCTGAGACGCTGGTCGTGCTGTTCAGGAGTGTCGCCGTACACCAGTATGTCATCCATGTAGATAGCCACGCCTTCCAGGCCGTTGAGGGTTTCTGTCATTTTGCGCTGAAAAATTTCAGGAGCGCTTGTGATCCCAAATGGAAGACGTTTGAATGCATATCTCCCAAAGGGTGTGATAAAGGTTGTTAATTTACTGCTTTCTGGATGGAGAGGAATCTGCCAAAACCCGGAGGCAGCATCCAATGATGTGAATGTGGTTGCTCCACTAAGTTTTGCAGTGATTTCCTCCGCAGTAGGGAGAACATACCTCTCTCTTCGTACAGCTTCATTTAACCTCTTTAAATCGACACAGATCCGCACTTTTCCATTTTTCCTTGGGACTGGCACCATTGGCGCGCACCAATCTGTAGGATCAATCACAGCTTCAATCACATTATTCTCCTCCATACGCTGCAATTCCTCTTTAACCTTCTGCAAAAGTGGCAAAGGGACACGACGGGCAGTGTGCACTGTGTATGGCTGAGCATTCTCTTTTAACAGGATTTTAACTGGTTCTGTTTTAAGTGTTCCATGCTCACCAAATGCTTTGTGAACTTCTTCAACACGTTTCACAAGCCCCATCGACATTGCTGTATCTCTGCCCAGCAAATTGTTTGCATTATTGCCACTGATGACATACACAGGAAAAGTATATGGTTTTTCTTTGTATTCTGTGAAGGCTTGAAATTTTCCTATACAGTCCAACTGACCACCCGGGCTGCACAGTGTGACATTAGATGGCTCTAATTCCTTCTTAGGAACTAGTTCGTTAAATGTCTTTTGTCCCATAATGTTTGCATCTGCACCCGTATCAGTTTTAAAATTGACTGGTGTTGTTCCAATTGTAAGCTGTATGGTCCATGGGTCATCATTTCTGTCTGTTTTTGTGACTGCGCCCAAAAAAAATGGTGTCTGGGAAACTGTCTCTTCAGTGACTTCTCTGACTGATTTACTGTGACATTTCTTTTCCCAGTGACCCACCTTTTTACACTTGTTGCATGTTGACTTCATGGCTGGGCACTTTTCAGGATCTCTGTGTTTTAATTTTCCACATCTTCCACACCATGAGTCTTTTTGCTCTCCACTTTTTCCTTTCCTTGGTTTAAATGGAGATCTTCCTCTGCCTGCTGTTTTTCCCTGGATCTCCTGCACCGTGGCGTGTGCCTCCCCTTGCTGGTGAACCTGGAGGACAACCTCCTCGTACTGGCGAACTGTTTGAATGGTTTGGGCAAGCGTTAGATCAGCCATCATCTGCAGTTTACGTGACAGCTCTTTATCAAGGATGCCCACAACAATTCGGTCACGGATATGTTCATCTCTCTTTACACCAAAGTCACAGTGTTCTGAGATCTCAAAAAGGGCTCTGATAAACATTTCCACTTTCTCACCGGGCCGCTGCAGCCTCTGGTGAAAACAAGCGCGCTCATGGATCACGTTCCGTTTGGGACAGAAGTACTCGTCGTATTTTCCTAACACAACGTCAAACTTCTTTTTTTTTTTTTTTTTTATTTAAGTTTTTGTAAAGGGTATACGGGTCGTTACAGCAATGCAGTGTTGACATTTTCATCACATGTTCCCTTATTTTCTGATATCTGACAACATTGGAAGATTAATTCTTACAACACCCCTTTTTTTTTTTTTAAAGTGAAAGAAAAAGTGAAATTAAAGAGAAAAAAAACAAAAAACAAATAAAAAAACAAACAAACCAGTAAAAAACAAACAAAAAGAAAAAGTAAGTAAATAAAGATAAAAGAGCATCTGAGTAGTGTTGGAACAAAGAGCGGAACCATTATTGAAATGGTATTTGTCAAAGATTAGATCTAATGGAAGACACATATGCGGTCCAGGGTTGCCAAAAGTTCATGAACCCATCCATGTCCTGTCTCAGTGCGAATGTCAACTTTTCCATCGAGTAAATGTCTTGGATCACGTTAGTCCAATCTTCAGGTGTAGGACAGTCCTTCAACATCCATTTTTTAGTTAGAGCTTTTTTGCTTGCCAATATTAAAACACTGAATAAGTATTTTTCTCCTCGTCTTTCCAGTGAGTCCGGTAGTAAACCCAAATACAAAGTTACAAAAGAAAAGGGAACTGTAATTTTGAATATTTTCCCCAATATTGTCTGTACCTTGGTCCAATATTGGTGGATAACTGGGCATGACCAAAACACATGAAAATGATTTGCAGTCTTTTCACCACACAAGCGCCAACAGTTCAATCCCTTATGGGTAAATTTGTTTTGTGCAGGTGTTCTGAAAAATCTTGCCAAGTTTTTCCATCCAAATTCTCTCCACTGCAGGGATGAGGTACTTTTCCATTGCTGTTTATTTAGCTTTTCCCATATTTCCAGTTGTAAAGTGAAATTCCCCTCTTTTTCCCATCTCTCTTTTATATAAGATGTGTTGTCTCCTTTTAAGTCTTGAAGACCTTGGTATATTTTAGAAATGTATCTGATCCCTGGGATCCCTTTATATGCCATTAAGAAGACCTTCAGAACACCTGACTGGGCCCTTTCCAAAACCTCCTTTTTAAGTATATTGTTTATGTGGTGTCTAAGCTGGAAGAACCTGTAAAGGTCTTGATTTATTAGGCCTTGTTTTTTCAAATCTTCAAAACTTCTTAAGATTTGCCCTTTAAAAAAATCGTAATATTTTATCAGCCCTTTCTCCTTCCACTTTTTAAATCTGGTGTCTGTTTTATTAGGAGTAAAGTCCTGATCATAGGCGATCCATTGCAGAAGTCGATAGGGCTCTTTAGTTTGATTCTCTCTGACTATCTTAAACCAAATTTTTAGCGGGGTCTCTATCCACGGGTTAGTGTTATTCAAAAGCTTAGGTAAGACATTGTTCCCTATTATCGCCTGTAGGGGGATGTCACTTGTTATTTGGCATTCGATCTCCTTCCATTGTGCAGTGTAGACTGGGTTACATATCTCTACTAAAGTTTTAATTTGTGCGGCTTTAAAGTAGTCCCTGATATTTGGCAGCGCGAGCCCACCTTTGTCTTTGTTTAGCTGTAGGGTTCTATATCTGATTCTAGGTCTCTTGCCCTGCCATATGAATCTTGAGATCCTTCTGTCCAGCTCCTGCCATGTTTTTTTGGGAGGTTCTACCGGTATTGTTTGGAAAAGGTATAGAAGACGTGGAAGTATATTCATTTTGACTGCTTCAATTCTTTGTGCAGTACCCAAGAATGGTATCATATTCCATCTTGCTAGGTCAGATTTTATTTTTGTCACCAGTGGATCATAGTTTAGTGATATAATTTTGTTGAGTTGTTTCGGGATATTGACCCCCAGATATTTCATAGATTCCGACTCCCAGTTAGTTTTGAGTTTGCTTAGTGAATAATGATTTGGGTCATAGTTGAATGTTAAAACTTGGGTTTTATGCATATTTAATTTGTACCCCGATAAATCTCCATACTCTGAAAAAACTGAGGTTAGTTCTGGTAAAGAAGTGTCCGGCTGCCCTAGGTATATTAAAATGTCATCAGCAAAGAGTGCTATTTTATGTTCCTTCTGACCAAGTGTAATACCTTGAATTTTTTGGTTTTGTCTTATCCATTGGCTCAGAGGTTCTATGAAGATTGCAAAGAGCAGTGGAGACAGGGGGCAGCCCTGACGACATCCTCTTTCCAGTTCAAAAGATGATGATAAATTACCGTTAATCCTTATTTTAGCTGTTGGTTTTTTATATAATGCCTGTATAGTTCTAATGAAGTTGTTATGAAAATTGAAACTGGATAAGATTCTATATAGAAAAGACCAGTCAACCGAATCGAATGCTTTTTCAGCATCTAATCCCAATATGACTGCATTTAAGTTATATTTTTTTATATGATGAATTATGTGTAAAGTGCGTCGAATGTTGTCTTGTGTCTGTCTTTGTCTTATAAAACCTGTTTGGTCTAAATGAATTAGGTCTGTCAGTATATTTTCTAACCTTTTGGCAAGGATAATGGTAAAAAGCTTATAGTCCTGATTTAGTACACTGATTGGTCTGTAGTTGGAGCACTCTAGTTTATCCTTTTCAGGTTTAGGTATAACTGCAATGACCCCTTCTCTCCAGGAGGGGGGGATTTCCCCTGTGTGGAGGACATAATTAAATGTTTTCAGGAGGAGAGGAGATAGTTGCTGTTTAAAGGTTTTGTACCACTCTGCTGTATAGCCATCAGCTCCTGGGGATTTGTTAGCTTTAAGTTTCATAATTGCTTTTTCCAATTCTTTAGGATGTATTTCTGACAGTAGTGTTTTATTTTGTGACTCCGTAAGTTGGGGAAGGTTTAATGTGTTTAGGAATGCCTCGGATGCGTTTTTATGTTTTTTGTGGGAGTATAAGTTCTTATAGTAATTCTCGAAGTTTTTAAGAATATCCTGAATTCTGAATTTTATTTCCTTTGATACTGGGTCTCTGATTTTGTAGATTGCTCTTTCTGTTTGATGTTTCCTCAATTTATAGGCTAGCAATTTTGCCGATTTACTGCCTGCTTCATAGTATTTTTGTTTCAGAAATGTAAGTTTCTTCTGGATTTCTATTGTGTAGATCTCATTTATTTGGTTTTTAATTTCTTTAATCTTGAGCGAGTCAGTAGAATGAGTGTTGCCTTTGTGTTCTTTTTCTAGGTTCCTAAGTTCTGACTCTAATGTGGATAGTTTTTCTTGTCTTAGTTTCTTTTGGGTTGCCAGTTTTGCAATAATCTTTCCTCTTATTACAGCTTTACATGCATCCCACAGTATTAAAGGGGATACTTCTCCATTATCGTTATCTTCCAAATATCTGAGAATATCTGATTCCAATTCATCTTTCAATGGTCCTTTCAGGACATTTGAATTTAACCTCCAAGAAAATGTATTATTTGTGTATTTTTGGATATTTAAGTCCATGTAGATCGGACTGTGGTCGGAGAGATCCATCAGTCCTATTTTACATGTTTTTACTCTTCCAATGTCTCTATTAAACATAAAAAAATAGTCAATCCTTGAGTAAGATGAATGTGGAGTTGAGTAAAATGTATAGTCTTTTACACTGGGGTTGAGTTCCCTCCACACGTCACAGATTCCCAATTCTTTTAGTAGCATCCGAGTCTTCCTGTTTTGGGTGTTATTTTGATGTGGGGAATTACCAGAAGCATCCCAGTATGGATTCAGTCTAAGATTGAAGTCCCCACCACATATCACTAAACCTTGAGCTTTAGTTATCATTAGGTCGAATACATTTTTATAAAATTTCCAGTTAGCCCCTGGGGGAGCATACACATTCAGCAGGGTGATATCTTCTCCCTCTAGCCGCCCAGTTACCAAACTGTATCTCCCTTCTTTATCTTTGTGTTCTGATTTTTTTTCAAATGTAATTTTGGTTGATATCAATGTCGCTACTCCCCTCCTCCTCCCTGATTTATATGAAGATGAAGAGATCATTTTAAACCCTTGTCTACTGAGTTTATTGTGTTCCATGTCTGTTAGGTGGGTTTCTTGTAAAAGTATTATTCCTGCTTTGTCTTTTTTCATTTTGCCTAGAATCTTGGATCTTTTAACTGGATTCAGGATTCCTTTTACATTATATGAAATTATTTTGGTTACACCCTGTTTCTCCATTGTGTTGTTTTGTTTAGTATAACTGTGTGGTGGCCCTCTTTTGTGCTACTCAGAAACTGAAAGAACATTAAAAACAAGAAAAACATTAAGAACATAGTGTAAAAAACTTTAAAACAAAAAGCTGTCATAAGAACTTCCTGAGCTGAGGTCTTTTTAAAGACCCTGTAAGAGCCTTGATGGAGTGAAGGCTCTGAGGGAAATTCCTCAAACTCTGTTACGTGTTGAGGGCCCTCTCTTACCACTGAAAGTAGTCCCATGCTTTTAACGTGAGTTTCAGAACCCAATCCAAACTTGTAATGATTTTTTTTTTTCCTTTTATGCCTATACCCTGTGAAATTGTGTGCACCCTCCCACCCCCATCACATCAAACATTCACGCAAAAACAGTATTTGTTAGTATGAGGAGAACATGTGGATTATTGTCACATTTCTATTTTAACAAGTTTTTTTTTTTTTTTATTACAAAGACTTATTTGTTTCAAATAATATGATTGTTCCATGAAATGTTTTACCACATGCTGAATATGCATCTCCTTTAATGTTTGTTACCTTGTATGAGGGGGGTTGGATGTGCGGATTGATTCAAGAGAAAAGAAAAAAAAAAAAAAAAAAAAAAAGGTCGCTATTCCAACCTGAAAACGGATAGTTTATCCGCGACGCTCTGGTGCTGGGTTTCCCGCTGCTGGTCCGTGGATTTTGAGGGTCTTTGTGTTGTCCATGTTTGCGCTTTGATCTTCTCACTCGGGTCTGCTGCGGGTTTAAATACCGTTACCGGGAGCCCTCTTTTCGCCATGTCAGCTGTTGCTTCTTCCGCCGAATTATAGAGACACGTTTCATCGCCGTAGAAGACCCTTAACTTCGCAGGAAATGGTGTCTGAAAGCGCAATTTCTTCTCTCTTAACACCTTTTTCGCGTCATTGTATTCCCTGCGCTTTTTAAGGACCTCCGGGGCGTAATCGTGTTCCACGTAGACTTTTCTCTCCTGGTGCATAAATCCTTTTTTCTGCCAGGCCAGTCTTACAACCTCTTGTTTTATTTTGAAATTGGAAAATCTTACCAACACCGAACGTGGGGGCGCTTCCGCCGCCGGCCTAGCGGCTAATGAACGATGTGCCTTTTCTATCTTCAAGTCGGTGGTTTGTGGAATATCCAATTTCTCTCTTAGTAAGGATTCCACGCATTCTGCCATTGAGTTAAAACCATTTTCGGTTCCTTCTATCAGACCATGAATTCTTATGTTGTCTCTTCTTTGTTTTCCTTCTTGGTCGGTTAGCTTAGCCTCTATAGCTGCTTGTCTTTTGCGTAGGTCTAGCACAGAATCTTCGAGCACTTTTATTCGATCCTCTGTTTCCAAGATTCGGTTCTCGGCCTGGTCCACTCTGCTGTTTGTCCTTTTCAATTCTTCTCTGAATTCCCGAAATTCGGCCGTAACATCTCGGCGAAATCGTCGTAGCTCCTCAAATAGTGATTTCAGGCTAACCCTTTTGTTAGCTATCACCAGTTCCTCGTCTTCTGAACGGAGATCTTCCAGTTCAGATTCTCCGGCCGATACGTGTCCTGGCCTGGAGAATTTCAGTTTCTTCTGTTTTCCTTTAGACATGATGATTTTGTCTTTTGATTTTCACTCCTCCAAAAATCCGTTAAGTTTGATTTTCAAGGTGTTATCCTGGATTGGGTCTGAGAGCTTCAGTGTTAAGCTGCAGTCGCCATGGCGTCCAGACCGGAAGTCAACGTCAAACTTCTTTTGATCCGCTTCCTCAGTAAATGAGAATGATTTGAAGATGTTTTCAGCTTCGGGGCCCATGGCGTAAATCAGTGAACTGACCTGAATTTCGCCGTCCTCTTTATTCAGTTTTGTAGCCGTCCGGAAACGCAGAAAGCGCTCTTTCCAGCCCGCCCATTCATTTGGACGATGAAAAGGAAAACTTTCCGGGGGATTAAACAAGGCCATCTTACTGAAGCAGAGCGTCCGTCAAGCACTTCTGACACCATGTAAAGAACTGAGGTCCACACGAATAGTGGTTTCAACAAAGTTCTCTTTTAAAACTAGGAGCGGGAACATTAACAGGCGGCAACATCAACACATCGCCATTTTCATTTCTATATCACTCGGTGAAGGTCAACTCTGACCTGTGACGTCACCACAGTCTTAAAGACACACCACATATAAATATCACATTATATGACAGCTGTCTTACCAGCTACTGCTGAAATCCACCAGCCATTGGCCGGCTGGCCAGTGTTAATAATGTCAAGCCCTGCTGGAGAGTATCACTGTACAAATAAAATTGGAGTAAAATGTGCAGTGATTATGGACATTGATTCATGCCTTTTTTATTCTATTTTGTGGAGCTCAGAGGATGAATTAATGCATTATCACAGGATAACAACTTTTTTCATGTGATGACAGGGTAAGTTAATGTATTATCACATTATAATGTATTTTTTTTCTTGGGAAAACAGAATGAAAAATATAGTAGTGACCCTGGCGACTGTTGGCTTCCATGCAGAGATAAAAGACCGTGATAATGCAAATAAACCAAGTCTATTTGATTTAATTCAATTCAATTCAATTCAACTTTATTTATATAGCGCCATTTCACAACAACAGTCATCTCATAGCACTATCAACTGTAGGGGGGAACCCCCACAGTTGCAGAAAGACCCCAGCAATCAGGCGATCCCCTGTGAGCAAGCACTTGGCGACGGTGGAGAGGAAGAACTCCCTTTTAACAGGAAGAAACCTCCAGCAGAACCAGGCTCAGGGAGGGGCAGTCATCTGACATCTGGCATCATCTGACATCTGGCCTCATTTGCAGTCATCCAGAAATCCACGGAGCTGCTCATCCGTAAGCTGCCCGTCCAGCGCCTGGTGTGGGAGATCGCTCAGGACTTCAAGACCGTCCTGCGTTTCCTGAGCTTCGCCGTCATGGCTCTGCAGGAGACCAGCGAGGCCCACCTGGTGGTCTCTTCTTCGCTAAGGGGGTCACCATCATGCCCAAAGACTTCCAGCTGGCCCGCTGCATCCGCGGAGAGAGAGCTTAGACTTTCTGCTGCACATTCACCAGCCATAATGCTCTGCACTGTGTCTATATATATACATTTATAGTAATATGGACATATGTTTACTAGATGTTGTTTTTTCTTGCCTTCTGATTGTTGCTCTGAGTGTTGCTATCCCTGTGCTGTTGCAATCCTGGAATTTCCCCATTGTGGGACTAATAAAGGCTTATCTTATCTTATCTTATCTGCTGTGACTGGCTGGGGGGTGAGGGGATAGAGAAGAAGAAAAGAACAGACATGTAGAGAGCAAACAGCATGATGGGGACTCAATCTATGGGAGAGAACAAACAGATGTTAATGACCAGCAAAAAAAAAATTTCATAGAGAGTGAGGAAAGGAGTGAGGCTCAGTGCATTACTGGAGGTCCCCCGGCTGACTAAACCTATTAGCAGCATAACTAAGGGAGGGTTCAGAAACACATGATCCCTCCCTAATTGTAGGCTATATCAAAAAGGTAGGTTTTAGCCATATTCTTAAAAACAGAGATCGAGTCTGACTCCCGAATCCAGATTGGCAGCTGATTCCACAGGAGAGGAGCTTGATAACTGAAGGCTCTGCCTCCCATTGTACTTTTGGAGATTCTAGGTATTACAAGTAATCCTGCATTTTGGGAGCGTAGTGCTCTGTTAGGATAATACGGTAGTATCAGATCTTTTAAATAAAAAGGAGCCTGATTGTTTAGAGCTTTGTAAGTAAGAAGAAGGATTTTAAACTTAATTCTAAACTCTATGGGAAGCCAATGAAGGGAGGCCAGAACCGGAGAGATATGATCTCTCTTTCTAGTACCTGTTAAAACTCTTGCTGCAGCATTTTGGATCAGCTGAAGACTTTTTAAAGATGTTTTAGGACAGCCTGATAATAAAGAATTACAATAATCTAATCTCGAGCTAACAAAAGCGTGGATCAGTTTCTCAGCATCACTCTGAGACAAGATGCTCCTAATCTTGGCAATATTACGCAAATGATAGAAGGCAGTCTTAGAAACAAATTTAATATGTGAATTGAAGGACAAATCCTGATCAAAAATAACTCCAAGGTTCCTCACAGAGCTATTAAGAGAAAGAGTAACCGCATCCAAACTGAAAGTTTGATTTGGAAAGGTATTTCTAAGGTTTTTTGGACCAACAAGAATGACTTCAGTCTCATCTGAATTTAATAGCAGGAAATTGCAAGTCATCCAAGCTTTGATTTCCTTAAGACAGACTTCTAACTTGGCTAATTGATTACTATCATCTGGCTTCATTGACAGGTATAATTGTGTGTCATCTGCATAACAATGAAAATGTATACAGTGCTTTCTAATAATGTTGCCTAACGGAAGCATATATAAACTAAAAAGAGTAGGGCCGAGCACAGATCCCTGTGGAACTCCATGACTAAGCTTTGAGTTGAAAGAAAACTCATTATTTACATGAACAAACTGGAACCTATCAGATAAATAAGATCTAAACCATTGCAACGAAGTTCCATTAAGTCCAACATAGTGTTCTAATCTATCAAGTAGAATATTATGATCGATAGTATCAAAAGCTGCACTAAGGTCTAAAAGGACAAGTACAGAAACTAGTCCATTATCAGATGCAACGAGGAGGTCGTTAGTGACCTTCGCTAAGGCTGTTTCAGTACTATGATGGATTCTAAACCCAGATTGAAACTCTTCAAGTAAACCATTTCCCTGCAGGTGGTCAAATAATTGCGTAGCAACAACTCTTTCTAAGATTTTTGAAATGAAAGGGAGATTAGAGATTGGTCTATAGTTAGCTAAAGCTCCTGGATCTAGCGTTGGCTTTTTGAGTAAGGGTTTAATTACAGCCGTTTTAAAAGCCTGCGGTACATGGCCTAAAGTTAATGAAGAATTGATTATATGAAGAATAAAGCTACCAATAAGTGGGAAGACAATAAGTGGCTACCAATAAGTGGGAAGACTTCTTTAAATAATCTGGTAGGAACAGGAATTTACACAACACATTAAAATGTGTTGATCAAGAAAGCAAGAATCAAGTATGAAATCCATTTTAATCTGTTGTAAACAACACAATACCAAATGCAGAAACCAAGAGTGGCCATTTAGAACTGGGAAATTACAGTGTAACAGCAGCATGACAGTAGACGACCAAAATGATAGAAACACACAGCATAATACACAAAGGGATTACCCATGGAAAGAAAAAATCCTAAAGAACTTATATACATCGCAGATGAATAGATGGTAACCCGTGTAGGAACATGCCATTTTTGCTATTTTTTCATTCTTTATTATTAAATAATGAAGGGTTTAGCACATTATAATGGTTAATTTTCTTATGATCAAGGGATAAATTATTAACTACTGGTTTTCTCTAAAGAAAAGATTGAAAAATATAGTTGCAACCATGGGAGGTTTGGGGTTCCATAAAAAAGCTACGAACAACAATCTCCAACCTGCCATTCCTAGCAAAGGTTTTGGAAAAGGTTGTTTCAGCGTAGCTTCAGGACCACCTCAAAACATACATCCGTCGGCCTCCGTCGGTCTATGATGACCATGGAAGAGAATCCTAAACGTCTACCCTGCTGGAACAGCACCGCCTGTGGCTGAACAGGCTGATGCGCGAATGGCAGTCCCTGTCATACAGGTCGCACTTGTGGGTGGTCTCCGTGCTGCTGGGTCTGTGGCGGTTCTTCCTGCGGGTCCTTTTTTCATCTGCTGCAGCAGTCAGTCTCTCTTCACCCGCCTTGAGCTGTCTGGTCAGGGTGCCTCTCCATCTAGAGCGGTCCGTTGCAAGGTCCTCCCAGCGCTCTGTGTTGATCTCCAGGGCCTTCAAGTCTCTCTTGCAGACATCTCTAAAGCGCAGCTGTGGGCAGCCAACGTCTCTCCTGCCAGTTGCCAGTTCTCTGTAGAGGACGTCTTTGGGGATTCTGCCATCCTCCATACGGTGAACGTGGCCTAGCCAGCGGAGCCTGCGCTGCCTGAGTAGAGTGAACATGGAGGGAAGGCCGGCGCGGGACAGAACTTCTGTGTTGGGCACTTTGTCCTGCCAGGATATGTCCAGGATGTGGCGAATGCAGCGCAAGTGGAAGGAGTTCAGTCTCTTTTCCTGCCGGTCGTATGTTGTCCACGTCTCACTCCCATAGAGCAGTGTGCTGATGACGCAGGCGTTGTACACTGCCATCTTCATCTTGACAGAGAGTTTGGGATTCTCCCACACTCGTGTGGTGAGGCGAGCGAGTGTGAAGGCTGATTTTCCAATCCTCTTGTCGATCTCTGTATCGAGGGAGAGGTTGTTGCTGATCATGGACCCCAGGTACGTGAACTGATTCATGACCTCCAGCTCATAGTCGTCGATGGTGATGGCTGGTGGTGCTTCCGTGCCTTGCGCCAAGACGTTAGTCTTCTTCAGGCTGATGGTAAGCCCGAAGTCCTTGCATGCCTGGGAGAAACGGTCCATCAGGGTCTGAAGCTCCTGCTGTGTGTGGGTTGTGACTGCAGCGTTGTCTGCGAACAGCATGTCTCTGATTAGAGCCTTGCGTACTTTGGTTCTGGCTTTCAGGCGGGCGAGGTTGAAAAGCCTGCTGTCAGATCTTGTGTGCAGGTAGATTCCCTCTGTTGCTGTGCTGAAGGCATGCCTCAGGAGCATAGCAAAGAAAATCCCAAAGAAGGTTGGTGCAAGTACACAGCCCTGTTTCACTCCGCTGCGTATGTTGAATGGCTCTGAGACGTTGCCGTCGTGCTGCACTATCCCCTGCATGTTGGTGTGAAATGATTCAATGAGGCTTTGCAACTTTGGTGGGCATCCTATCTTTGGCAGGATCTTGAAAAGGCCCTCTCTGCTGACCAGATCGAAGGCTTTGGTGAGGTCGATGAAGGTGACGTACAGGGGCATGTTCTGTTCTCTGCATTTCTCCTGGAGTTGGCAGATGGAGAATATCATGTGTACTGTCGATCGCTCAGCGCGGAAGCCACACTGAGACTCGGGGTAGACACGTTCGGCAAGCTTCTGTAGACAAACAAGAACAACTCATGCGTAGACTTTACCAACAACGCTGAGGAGGGAGATGTCCCTGTAGTTGTTGCAGGCGCTTCTCTCCCCTTTGTTTTTGTAGAGGGTGATGATCTTGGCGTCCCTCATGTCCTGTGATACGGCACCTTCCTTCCAGCACTGGCAGAGGACGTCATGCAATGGCAGCAGTAGGGCGGTCTTGCAGTGCTTGATCAGGTCGGGGGGTATGCCGTCGTTGCCGGATGCCTTGCCAGCAGCCAAGCTATCAATGGCCTTGCTGAGTTCGTCGATGGTTGGCTCGGCGTCAAGTTCGTCCATGGATGGCAGGCAGTCGATGGCATCAAGGGCTGACGGTGTCACGGTGTTCTGTCTGGAGTAGAGGTCGGAGTAGTGTTCCACCCATCTCTCCATCTGCTTGTTCTTTTCTGTGATCATCTCCCCAGTGGAGGATTTGAGGGGGGCCGTCTTGCTCTGAGCCAGACCAAGTGCTTTCTTGATGCCATCGTACATACCACGGATGTTCCCTGTTATGGCAGCGGTTTGAATGTCTTGGCTGAGCTGAATCCAGTACTCGTTGGCACAGCGCCAAGCAGTCTGCTGAACTTTGCTTCTCGCAGCCCTGAGAATCTGGAGATTCTTCTCGTTTGGGTACTTCTTGTACTCAGCAAGTGCTGAGCGCTTGGCTTCAATGATGTCACGCCGCGTCATTCATCAGCGGCGCCACCTACTCGCGCACCTGTTCGTCATCAGCGGCGAGGGATAAAAGCCGTCTCGCCCTGAGCTTCGGCCTGAAGCCGTCAGACTTCGTTCCTCACCGTTGTGAGTCATCTCCAAACTTCAGCGCAAACATTTGGGTAAGAAGCCCTTACCTTCTTTTTCTCCAGTCTGCTCCCCTGTGCACAGGTGGATTTCCCGGCGGCGGACGACGTCCTTCCAACGCCCACTCCTCGCTGCTGCACCGAGCTCACCAGGTGGCTGTCTCCCGGGTTTCGCCCCTTGCTGTGCCAGCTATCCTGTCCATCCAAGTAAGTCCTTCTCTCGCCATAATTCCTCCTGTGTTGGTGTATGCCCGTCACCCTCTCCCTGTGCTTTTTCCATAGGGTTGCCCGGCTGTACGGTCACCTGCCTCTGTGCCTGAAGCAGACACCGCCACCAACACATTTACATCCCGCAGACACGCACTCATTCACGCCTGTTGTCAATAAACTATTTGAACTACTCTGAGCCTGTGTGTGTGCGTCTCCTGAGCCGTGCGTTATGTCAGTACGGCTTCAGCAGAGCGGCTCGGCAGACGGCGGGCTCGCACACCGGTTTTCCACTCTCGAGGCTCGAGTGGATCATATAGCCTATCAGCAACAGGTGATTTTTAATCAATTATTGAACTTAACTAACCGGTTGGGCCGCTTGGATCCTCAACAGCCGTTCCCCCTGGCTCGTCAGGGTGGCGCGGCTCCTGCTGCTCCAGTGGCCGTCCAACAGGCTCCGAGTGCACCGGTTCGGCTCACGCCTATTCCAACCCCCGCCCGCTTTAGCGGTAAGCTCGGCGGAGCGCGGGGGTTTATTATGCAATGTGAGTCCGTCTTCCACCGCGTGCCCGGAGATTTTCCCTCAGATCATAGCCGAATTGGTTATATCGGGAATCTCCTGGAGGGGCGAGCATTAACGTGGGCCTACGCCGTTGTGGCGAGACCCAGTTATGCTGCCCTCACATATAACCAATTCGTGAGGCGCTTCCTGGAGGTCTTTGACCACTCTCTAACCGAGATGGTCCAGATCGATCGGCTTCTCACCCTCTGGCAGGGAAGCCGGTCGGCCGCGGACTACGCGGTCGACTTCCGGGTAGCGGCGGAGGAATTAGGCTGAGAGGAACGCCCCCTCTGCAGTCTTTTCCTCCGCAGCCTCAATGACGATCTGAGGGATGAACTGGCTGGACGGGATATTCCTGAGACGCTAGCGGAGCTGACATCCTTAGCGGTTAGTTTGGATAACAGGCTGCGCGAGCGCTCCTCGGGGCGGAAGTCGTCTTCTTCTCGCCCTCGTGGAGTCTCGCCGCACCCGTTCCAAGCTCGCCCCCTGGCGGCGCCACCAGCATCGTGCCCCGAGGAGTCGGAGCCGATGGTGACGGGCTGGACAAAGCTTTCCCCTGCGGAGAAACAACGCCGCCGTGAGTTGGACCTCTGCATGTATTGCGGAGGTGACCAACACACTGTGGAGCTTTGCCCACGGAAAGCCAGTCGGCGGGGTCCGCGAATCACTGTTGGGGGCCTCGCGGATCTCAACCGGTTAGACACTCATACCCAATTGAAGCTGCCCATCCGTTTCTGCCACAACCCCACTGGGCATCTCACCCACGCACTGGTGGATTCGGGCGCAGAAGGCAGCTTCATTTCACAAGGCCTGGCAACCCGATTGGGCATCCGCTGTCAGGCACTGAAAAACCCCATCTCCCTGGTCAATCTCTCTCGTGCCTCCCTTGGGAGAGTTTCACATCAGACCATTCCCGTCCCAGTCATCATCTCAGGGAACCACCGGGAGGAGATGGTTTTTTACGTCCTGCCCAACTCTGTGTCGCCCGTCATCCTGGGGTATCCCTGGCTACGCCTCCACAACCCTGTCCTGGACTGGAAGTCAGCTGGGGTATCGGCATGGAGCACGTTTTGCATGGGCACCTGCCTTCAGTCCGCTGCCTGCTCCCCGTCCGCTGCTCCCCCTGTGACGGACACAGCACCTCCGGACCTGTCTCTGGTGCCTCCGGAATTTCACGACCTGGGTATGGTGTTTAGCAAGACGAAAGCTATGTCTCTTCCCCCTCATCGGTCCTATGACTGTGCCATCAACCTCCGCCAGGGGGCTCCCCTACCTTCTGGTCGGCTCTACAGCCTGTCTGCGCCGGAGAAGGAGACAATGAACACCTACCTAAAGGAATCACTGAGCGCTGGGATAATTCGCCCATCGTCGTCACCCGTGGGGGCAGGGTTCTTCTTCGTTGGGAAAAAGGACGGATCCCTCCGCCCCTGCATAGACTACCGAGCGCTCAACGACATCACTGAGAGGGACCGTTATACCCTGCCCCTCATGGACACTGCCTTTCACTCCCTCCAGGGGGCGACCTGGTTTACCAAGCTGGATCTACGCAGCGCTTACCACGTTGTCCGGATCCGGGAGGGAGATGAATGGAAGACAGCCTTCCGTACCCCGAACGGCCACTTTGAATACCTGGTCATGCCGTTCGGGTTAACCAACGCTCCTGCCGTCTTTCAGCGCCTCATCAACGATGTCCTCCGGGATTTCATCGGCCTCTTCGTGTTCGTCTACCTGGACGATATCCTTATCTTCTCCAGGTCCAGGGACGAGCACCAGGTCCATGTGAGGCGGGTCCTCCAAAGACTGCTGGAGAATCGGCTCTACGTGAAGGCTGAAAAGTGTGAATTCTACGCTAGGACCACATCCTTCCTGGGATTCATCATCTCTCAAGACCAGGTGCTCCCAGACCCAGAGAAGGTGAAGGCGGTGGTGGAGTGGCCTACTCCCGCATCCCGGAAGCAGGTGCAACAGTTTGTTGGCTTCGCCAATTTCTACCGCCGCTTTGTCCCCAACTTCAGCTCGATCGTCGGACCACTGACCCGCCTCACGTCCCCGAAGGTCCCTTTCCGGTGGACCAAAGAGGTCGCTGCTGCCTTTAAGGCGCTGAAGGCGGAATTCTCCTCCTCCCGGGTTCTTCGCCAGGTCGACCCCGCGCTGCAGTGCATCGTGGAGGTGGACGCCTCGGACACGGGAGTGGGGGCAGTTCTATCCCAGCGGTCGCCTGACGATGGCGCCAAACGACCCTGCGCCTTCTTCTCCCGGCGCTTGTCCCCGGCGGAGAGGAACTACGATGTGGGGGACAGAGAGCTCCTGGCCATCAAACTCGCCTTACAGGAGTGGCGCCACTGGCTAGAGGGGGCGGACCTGCCGTTCGTGGTCCTGACGGACCACAAGAACTTAGAGTATCTACGATCTGCCAAGCGCCTGAACGCCCGCCAGGCGCGCTGGTCTTTGTTCTTCGCCAGGTTCCGTTTTTCCATCACCTTCAGGCCAGGCTCCAAGAACGGCCTGCCTGACGCCCTCTCTAGGCAGTTCACCCCCGTGGAGGCTGAGGAGACGCCCCACACCATCCTGTCCAGGTCGTGCGTCGTGGGAGCCATCTCCTGGGACATCGAGAGCAAGATCCGGAAGGCGCAGGAGGTGGAACCTGATCCTGGCGGCGGACCGGAGGGAAGACTGTTCGTGCCATCTGCGGTCCGAGGAGAGGTCATCCATTGGCTCCACACCTCCCGGCTCACCTGTCATCCCGGCACCTCCCGGATGATCAACCTCCTCCAACGGTCCTTTTGGTGGCCAGGCCTGCGGAGGGACGCAGCCCGCTACGCCCGGGCTTGCCCAATCTGTGCCACCAGCAAGTCGGGAAATGCCCCCCCAGCGGGTCTGCTCCAGCCCCTGCCCGTCCCTGGCAGGCCCTGGTCGCACATCGCGTTGGATTTCATCACCGGACTCCCCGTTTCCAACTCTTTTGACACCATCCTGACCATCGTGGACCGTTTCTCCGAGGCTGCGCACTTCGTTCCCCTGCGAGGTCTCCCTACCGCCCTGGAGACGGCGGATCTCCTCGTCCAACACGTGGTCAGGCTGCACGGGATTCCAGTGGACGTGGTCTCGGACCGGGGCCCCCAATTTTCATCCGAGGTTTGGAGGTCATTCTGTAACGCCATCGGAGCCAAGGTGAGCCTCTCCTCCGGCCATCACCCCCAATCCAACGGGCAGTGTGAGCGGACCAACCAGGAGCTGGAGGCTGCGCTCCGCTGTGTGACCACGTCCAAACCTACGTCCTGGAGCAACCATCTCGCCTGGGTTGAGTACGCCCACAACACCGCCCGCTCTTCTGCAACGGGGATGTCCCCCTTTAAGGCGTCCCTGGGTTACGACCCCCCGCTGTTTCCAGCGCAGGAGAGCGAGGTAACTGTCCCCTCAGTTAGGGCGCATCTCAGGCAGTTCCGCTCCATCTGGGCTGCCGCGCATAATGCGCTTTTACGCACAGTGGAGCGCAACAGGACCGTGGCGGACCGGCACAGAAGACCTGCCCCCGCGTACAGAGTTGGGCAACAAGTTTATGTGTCTACCCAGGACGTTACATTGAAGGGCGAGAGGAGGAAGCTGGCACAGCGGTTCATGGGTCCCTATCCCATCACCCGGATCATCAACCCGGTGGCTGTGCGCGTGGCTATTCCCCCCTCCCTCCGCATACATCCCACCTTCCACGTGTCAAAGGTGAAGCTGGCAGTCACCGACCCCCTTTGCCCCCCTCCTGCTGCGCAACCCGCGCCCCGGATGATTGATGGCCATCCTGCCTGGTCCGTCGCCTCCATCTTGGACTCTCGGCGCCGGGGTCGTGGGTTGCAGTACTTGGTGGACTGGGAGGGCTATGGGCCCGAGCATCGACAGTGGGTACCCTCGTCGTTCGTGTTGGACCCATCGCTCATCGCGGACTTCCACCGGGCGCACCCAGATAAGCCATCGCCAGGAGGCGCTGCTAGAGGGGGGAGTACTGTCACGCCGCGTCATTCATCAGCGGCGCCACCTACTCGCGCACCTGTTCGTCATCAGCGGCGAGGGATAAAAGCCGTCTCGCCCTGAGCTTCGGCCTGAAGCCGTCAGACTTCGTTCCTCACCGTTGTGAGTCATCTCCAAACTTCAGCGCAAACATTTGGGTAAGAAGCCCTTACCTTCTTTTTCTCCAGTCTGCTCCCCTGTGCACAGGTGGATTTCCCGGCGGCGGACGACGTCCTTCCAACGCCCACTCCTCGCTGCTGCACCGAGCTCACCAGGTGGCTGTCTCCCGGATTTCGCCCCTTGCTGTGCCAGCTATCCTGTCCATCCAAGTAAGTCCTTCTCTCGCCATAATTCCTCCTGTGTTGGTGTATGCCCGTCACCCTCTCCCTGTGCTTTTTCCATAGGGTTGCCCGGCTGTACGGTCACCTGCCTCTGTGCCTGAAGCAGACACCACCACCAACACATTTACATCCCGCAGACACGCACTCATTCACGCCTGTTGTCAATAAACTATTTGAACTACTCTGAGCCTGTGTGTGTGCGTCTCCTGAGCCGTGCGTTATGTCAAATGACAGGGGTCATCTCGGTCAACTTGGCATCAAACCAGTCCTGTGACTTCGAGGTCTTCCTCCCAAAGGTAGCCAAGGCTGTGCGGTGGATGGTGTTTTGCAGCTCTTCCCACTTCTGCTTTGCAGATTCTCCTTCTTGTGGTACACCAAGTTCCTTCTCAAAGGTGGAGGCAAACTGCTCAACAAGTTCTGGTTGGGCCATCTTGCTGGTGTCAATCCGTGCCTTTCCAGGCTGTCTAGCACAATGGAATTTCTTCAGCTGCAGCTTGACCTTGCAACACACCAATGAATGGTCTGTGTCACAATCTGCACTCTGGAACGAACGGGTGATTAGCACGTTCTTCAGTGAGGTGCGCCTGGTCAGGATCAAGTCCAGCTGGTGCCAGTGCTTTGAACGCGGATGTCGCCAGGAAACCTTGTGTTGGGGCTTGGTCTTGAAGAACGAGTTTGTGATGCACAGATCGTGATATGTGCAGAACTCGAGCAGCCGCTGTCCGTTGTCGTTCATTCTGCCCATGCCAAATGGTCCAAGACAGGAGGGCCAGGAGTCGTGGTCAGCACCCACTCTGGCATTGAAGTCTCCAAGGAGAATGAGTTGTTCAGAGTTGGGGATGATCCTGACAGTTGTTGCGAGATTCTCGTAGAACTCATCTTTTGCCTCTGGTGTAGCTGTCAGTGTTGGGGCATACACACTGACGAGGGTGACTGGGCCTTGAGTGGTGTTGAGGCGGAGGGTGAGGAGTCGTGCAGAGCCATTGCTGCCCAGTTCCACCATCTTCAGCAAGGTGTTCTTCACTGCGAAGCCCACTCCGTGTTCCCTGTGTTCGTCACTGCCCTTTCCCTTCCAGTAGAACATGTAGTCCTTCTCTCTCAGTGTGCCTGCGTCAGCCAACCGTGTTTCCTGGAGAGTGGCGATATCCACTCCCAGTCTCTTCAGCTCATTATTGATGATGGCAGTCTTCCTGGTGTCGTTGATGTCCTTGAGGTTAGCAGCGAGTCCTGTCACCATAGTCCGGACGTTCCAAGTTCCCAGTTTTAGAGTTGGTCTCTTTTGTTTTTTTGTCTTGCCTGGTGCGAAGGTTCTCAGCCTGCTGTTCGGACTTCTCCTCATCCCCATGCACCCAATGAGGAAAGCAAGCTGTGGCGGGACAACACCTTATTGGCTGGGGGATGCCCAGCTTGAGGCGGGCGGTAGCTGTCCAGTGAGATCCGATGATCCCTCCCACCGTTGGGAACAACCCCTGGCGCCGCGCTGTACGCCAATTGAGTGATGGTTTATAACCGGTAACTGTCATTCCCCGTGTTTTGTCTATGCCAAAGGCGAAGCTAGAGTGTCCTCTCCAGTGATCCAGTATTCTACCTTCCAGCGTTGGGCATTGGTAGGATTCAAGCCTGGGCAGGAAGATATGGAGGACAAGATGTTGCACATGCAGCATGTCCCCCCCTCTCCACGTCACTGATGAATCCAAAAGAACAGCAGGGCTGCTACAGTTTGGCACCAGCGCCATCGCAGGAGCTGTCAGAATGATGTTGAGCACAACAGAGAACTGCCTTAGGGGCTCCGACTCCAGATTTTTCCTCAGGGTTGACTCTCGAAGCCTTTCCCGTGACCGGGTGTGCTGCAAGGCAGCGGAGGTTTGAAATCAGGGTTTACCTTCCCCTAGATGGGCTACCTTCCCAGGTTGATGAGCCACCATCTACCCGAAGCATCTGGTTTTAAGGCGCCAGAGATCCGCCCTCGCCCCTTCTCCTATTAGTAAAAGCAGTTCCGCCGGGCTTAGAGACTAAACCACACGGGCAGGCTAGGAGTTAGACTTAGTTGTCAGAGGCTTTTCGAGACGCACGCCATAAGAAGCATTTTATGAGCACTGGGAGCTTAACCCCAGTGCCACGCCTGGCTATGACAACCTTGGAACCAAGGTTGGAACCTTGGAACCAAAACTCACAATCTGTTTGAAAAATATCAATCTGGTTTCTGGCCCTCTCACAGTACAGAGACAGCTCTGGTCAGGGTCACCAATGACCTCCTGATGGTTGCTGACCAGGGCTCTCCATCTTTCCTTATTCTCCTGGATCTCACTGCTGCTTTTGGCATGGTTGATCATAATATTCTCCTCCATCGCCTTCAGCATATAACTGGTTTTTCTGGCACTGCTCTGGAGTGGTTCGGGTCCTACCTCACAGATAGGGCTGAGTATGTGGCTCTGGGGGATGCTAAATCATGGCCCCACACTGTCATCTGTGGGGTCCCACGAGTGTCAGTCCTTGGCCCAGCTCTTTTTAACATCTACATGCTCCCCCTGGGCCACATCATCAGCAGATGTGGAATCTCATACCACTGCTATGCTGACAACACGCAGCCTTACGTGAGGTTGGACCCAACCTTCCCCACACTCCCATCAGTGCTTACCTTCTTCCTGGAGGAGATAGAGGCGTGGATGTCCAAGAATTCTCCAGCTGAACAGCACAAAAGCAGAGGCCCTCCTAAATGGCACCCCCCATCAGCTCTGCTCCAGCCCCATTAACTGCATTTCCTTTTCTGGCCACATCATTCCCCTCTCCCCCTCTGTTACAAACCTAGGCATCAAATTTGACCCCCACTTATCATTTGACGCACATGTCCATCACCTCTGTAAGACTGCATTTCTCCACCTGAGAAATGTGACTAAACTCCGCCCCTCCCTCTCCCTCCCTGATGCTGAAAAGCTGGTCCATACCTTTGTCTCCTCCAGACTGGATTACTGTAACGCACTCCTCATCGGGATCCCTGGCAAGAGCCCCCAAAAGCTCCAATGTATTCAAAACAGCACTGCCAGGATCCTGATGAGGGTACAGAAATTTGAGCACATCACACCCATCCTCCGATCACTCCATTGGCTCCCCATTCACCTTTGTATTGAATACAAAATTTGTCTGCTTACCCATTCCTGCATTCATGGAGATGCACCACGATATCTAAAAGAACTCCTCACACCACAGTCCACTTCAAGGCACCTCCGCTCCTCCAACACTCAGTGTCTCTGTCCCCGCAGAACCAAACACAGAATGGGGGATCAGGCCTTCACAGCAGCTGCCCAGCAGCTCTGGAATGCCCTGCCAGAAAACCTGAGGGCACCTCAGACTGTGGACTGCTTCAAAAGGCAGTTAAAGATTCACCTGTTCAGAAAAGCTTTTTAATATTCTGGTGTGCCATCAGGTGTGTTATCTTTTAATGTTCATTTTATTCTTTTTAATCTTATTTACGTAGCACTTTGAGACTTTGCCCTGAAACGTAAACTGCATTATAAATGAAATAAATTATTATTATTATTAACAACAGCAGATTAAAGAAATGCATAATGAGGATTTTAAGTATTTTAAGTTAATAATCACCCATTATTGTCATTCAACAATACAACCAATCATGTACAGTAGAACAAAATTGTGCTTTATCCTATCTACAGTGTCAATCACACACACCCCATGTGTAGAATCAGAAGGGCCGCTGCCATGCAAGGCGCCGCCACAGATTTCCCAAGCCATTCCATCATTGCTGAGCACCAAGCTGGACGGCAGGAAGTTCCGCTTTTATATGGTCTTCGGCATGACACAGCCGGGATTTGAACCCCTGCCTCCCGGGTGTGGGGCGGATGCTCTACCAACTGAGCCACCACTCCAGTACAGATTGAAACAATTTTTACTTAACATCAGTTATTTTTTAAAGGCACGAATGAACCAAAGCTTTCAAAAAACAGGGCTCTGGCCCTGATGGCCTAACAGTAGAATTTTACAAACATTTTTGGAATGAAATCAGTGATCTCATTTTTGAGGCTTTTAATGAATGTATTGAGAATTCTAAGTTATCACCAACAATGAATCATGGCCTGATCACACTCATACCTAAACCTAACAAAGATAAACTGATTTTAGATCATTGGAGGCCTATTACACTTCTGTGTGTGGATTACAAACTTTTAGAACATCTATGCTCATAGACTAAAAACAGGGCTTCATAAAATTATTGATGAGTCTCAATCTGCATTCATTAAAGGCAGACATACACACGTGGACAAAATTGTTGGTACCCCTCTGTTACTGAAAGAAAAACTCACAATGGTCACAGAAATAACTTGAATCTGACAAAAGTGGTAATAAATAAAAATTCTATGAAAATTAACCAATGAAAATCAGACATTGCTTTTGAATTGTGGTTCAACAGAATTACTTTAAAAAACAAACTCATGAAACAGGCCTGGACAAAAATGATGGTACCCCTAGAAAAGATTGAAAATAATTGAGAGATTGAGATTGAGATTCAACTTTATTGTCATTACACATGTATAAATACAAGGTAACGAAACGTGACTTGGCATTTGGGCACGCTCTGCAGAGCGCATCCAAGGCTGGGGCAGCCGCTAGGCGCCAGTCATTGTAATAATCTGTAATAATCTGTAAAAAATCTGTAATAATCTGACCATAGGGACATGTTCAACCAAGATGTGTCCTCTAATTAACATCACAGGTGTCTACAAACTTGTAATCAGTCAGTCGGCCTATTTAAAGGGTGACAAGTAGTCACTGTGCTGTTTGGTGACATGGTGTGTATCACACTAAACATGGACCAGAGGAAGCAAAGGAGAGAGTTGTCTCAGGAGATTAGACAGAAAATTATAGACAAGCATGTTAAAGGTAAAGGCTATAAGACCATTTCCAAGCAGTTTGATGTTCCTGTGATTACAGTTGCACATATTATTCAGAAATTTAAGATCCACGGGACTGTAGACAACCTCCCTGGACGTGGCCACAGGAGGAAACTTGATGAAAAATGGAAGAGACGGATAATACGAATGGCAACAAAAGAGCTCAAAACAACCTGTAAACACATTCAAGGTGAACTCCAAGGTCAAGGTACATCAGTGTCAGATCGCACCATCCGTCGTTGTTTGAGCCAAAGTGGACTTCGTGGGAGATGACCAAGGAGGACACCACTGTTGAAAACAAATCATAAAAAAGCCAGACTGGAATTTGCCAAACTGCATGTTGACAAGCCACAAAGCTTCTGGGAAAATGTCCTATGGACAGATGAGACAAAACTGAAACTTTTTGGCAAGGCACATCAGCTCTATGTTCACAGACACAAAAATGAAGCATACCAAGAAAAGAACACTGTCCCTACTGTGAAACATGGAGGAGGTTCTGTTATGTTGTGGGGCTGCTTTGCTGCATCTGGCACAGGGTGTCTTGAATCTGTGCAGGGTACAATGAAATCTCAAGACTATCAAGGTATTCTAGAGAGAAATGTGCTGCCCAGTGTCAGACAGCTTGGTCTCAGTCGCAGGTCATGGGTCTTGCAACAGGATAATGACCCAAAACACACAGCTAAAAACATCCAAGAATGGCTAAGAGCGAAACATTGGACTATTCTAAAGTGGCCTTCTATGAGCCCTGATCTAAATCCTATTGAACATCTATGGAAGAAGCTGAAACATGCCATCTGGAGAAGGCACCCTTCAAACCTGAGACAACTGGAGCAGTTTGCTCATGAGGAGTGGGCCAAAATACCTGCTGAGAGGTGCAGAAGTCTCATTGACAGTTACAGAAATCGTTTGATTGCAGTGATTGCCTCAAAAGGTTGTGCAACAAAATATTAAGTTAAGGGTTCCATCATTTTTGTCCAGGCCTGATTCATGAGTTTGTTTTTTAAAATAATTCTGTTGAACCACAATTCAAAAGCATTGTCTGATTTTTATTGGTTAATTTTCATAGACTTTTTATTTATTGCCACTTTTGTCAGATTCAAGTTATTTCTGTGACCATTGTGGGTTTTTCTTTCATTAACGGAGGGGTACCAACAATTTTGTCCATGTGTGTAAGTAATGATATTGAAAAGACTTTCAAAATGAAAGAAGTAATGGTTATAGTTTATCTGGATATTGATAAGGCTTATGACTCACTGTGGGGTGGACTTCTTATCAAATTGAGTAAAATGGGCATTGGTGGTAGGATGTATAATTGGATAACAGATTTTTTTTAACACAGGACAATTAGGGTTAAAGTAGAATCAGAAGTTTCTAATGACTTTGAAATAGAAAATGATGTTCCTCAGGGGAGTGTGATAAGCCCTGTTTCATTCAATATAATGATTAATGACATGTTTGAGGATCAAGAGGGATCCATCAAAACAGCACTATATGCAGATGATGGAGCCATATGGACGAGGGGAAGAAATGAAAAATATGTGTTCAAAAACATCAAGAAAGCAATGGAGAAAGTGGAAAAGTGGTCATATGACTGGGGATTTAAATTTTCAAATAGAAAAACTTGCTATGACTTTCACAAAAAACAAAACAAAACGCAGAACTGGTACAGAACCATTAACATTATATAATCCACCAATAGAGAAAGTCAGTGAGTTCAAATATCTAGGATTGTGGTTTGATAGTGCATACACATGGAGAATTCATGTTGAAAATCTGGAGACGAAGTGCAAAAAAGTCATTAATCTCATAAAAGCTGTAGCTGGACACGAATGGGGTGCAGATAAACAGGCATTAATTGATATTTACAGAGCACTAATATGATCGACAATAGACTATGAATGCATGATTTATGGAGCAGCGGCAAAGACGACTCTGGAAAAAATAGACAGAATACAGCATAGAGCACTTCGTCTGTGCAATGGAGCCATCAAAACAACACCAAACAATGCAGTTTTAATAGAAGCAGGAGAAATGCCAATGGATTTGAGAAGAGATAAACTTGCATTGTCATACTGGGTCAAGCTGAAAGGAAGTGACGGAGCGAATATTTCAAAAACAACACTACAATACTGCTGGGAATACTCTGATGTTCCAGGGACACGGGTTTGGGTGGACAATTGAAAGAAAAGCCAGAATGTATGGGCTACACACTATTGATATAGCTAACACCAGTCCAGTGAGTAATGTTCGCCCTTGGCTGTTTCTGGGAATAGAAGTAGATGCTAGTCTGCTAATGAGGAAAAAGGATTGGCATATGAGTGAAGTTGGTGTTAAAACAAGCATTTACCTCAGGAACAATTACTATAACTTCTTACTGTCACAAACCCCCGAACACCATTACACGGCACACGAGGGAGAGACTGAAAAACCCAATCGCAGGAGTAGAGAGTGCCATGTTTATTAAAGTTCACAAAATACCAAGTCCAATAATCACCAAGTTCAGTTCAGTTAAATCACACAATATACGGAGAGGTGTAATGACAAGGATAGGCCACCAAACATACAGGGCGCCAGCCGAATGCTCTACAGCCTGGTCTAAAATGGAGCTTAGTGCTACAGGGCTGTGTTAAGCACAAAAAGGAAAGGCGAACAGCCTAGTGCTGCAGGGCTGCAATGCACAGCAGAAAAGGCGAAGAAGGACACTTACAAGGCTGGGGCTGATCCGGGGCACAACATGCAGTCTGGAGGATGAGGATGGAAAGCAGGGCCAGCCAAAACATCAAGGGAAATAATCCGTGTGAAGTGACGGGCTGGAGAACAACAAAGGTAGTGGATAATACATGGGGAGAACCAACTGCCGCATATAGAGGCGAATGCCCCGACAATCTCTTTCCTCTGGAGCGGCAAACAAATACTCCTGAAGCTAACGAGGAAAGACATTGCCGGTGTGAGAATGCATGGGCAGGACTAATTGGCACCCGGTGTGTGAGAGAACATGTGAATGAGAGTGAATGGAGTGTGTGCATGTGTGTGAGTGCGTGTATGTGTGTGAACACCCGTGACAGTGCAGCTGATGGCACTTGACAGGAGGAGGGGGCGTGTTGGTACCCCTCTGTTAATGAAAGAAAAACCCACAATGCCATAACACTGAAAATATCTGCTGTTAACTTCCTACATAGGTTGTAATAATTAATCAGCTAAATATTTCCTTGTCCATTTGGCCTACATATTTCAATAATACTACACTCTATATCCTCAGGGGAGGGAATCACCCTATATGCCAGGCCATCTTTAATGAAAGTGGCACATCCTCCTCCACTTACAGTGTAAATTCTATCCTGTCTGATTGGACTGTATCCTGGAATAACAAAATCTAAATGAGGTTGAAGCTATGTCTCCTGTACACACACTACCTGTGGAACAACTTCTAGTTTGTAAAGATACTTCTTGAGTTCTTGTCCGTTTGCTATAAGACTCCTCACATTCCACTGTAGTATGTGTAGTACCATAATTAAGGTCTTGTTTCAGCATGTGCATTGGTCTTCCTCTTAGCTGAAGTTTCTCAGCATTGTTATTATTATTATCGTCATTGTGGGACTCACATATGCACATATGTATATCATTGTATGATTCATACGTATACCACCTTAGGCTTCACATCTGAGACGGAACAAAGGACTGAGCCGCTCTGGAGATAACACGAGGATGTGAAAGTTTAGTCTTTGGCATGCAAGGAGACAGCCGGGGGGGATTTCGCCCAGCGGCCAGAGACTGAAGGTGGGGGGTGTTAAGATCGGGAGGAAGTTACATTGTTACTGGGGATTAAGTGCCATGTGACTGTGTGTTTTGATGTCCTGGTATAAAGGGGACAGATGTTGGGGATTCTCTCTCTCTTTCTGTTTTTTGGATGATGTTGGAGAATGTGAATAAACCTGACTTGTGAAATAAACTCAGCCTTGTCCTTCCACATTCTCTACACTGGTGACCCTAAGACATATCATGAGCGGAGGAGATTCCCCCGAGCCGGGATCGTCAGGATCCAGCCAGGTGAACGCAGCCACAGTCAAGCTACCAGACTTGTGGCAAGATAACCCGTGCTCCTGGTTCCACTTGGCCAAAGCACAGTTCGCCCTCCGGGGGATAACGGCAGATGACACGAAATTCTACCATGTCATTACCAAGCTCGACAACCGCACGGTTTGACATGTGCAGAGCCTGTTGGAGCGCCCACCGGCCGACGACAAATACGGCGGGTTGAAGGCTGCGCTCATCCGGTGTTTCACTCCCTCAGTCCAGGAGAGAGATGAGAGGCTCCTGGCTCTGAACGACTTGGGAGATAGCACGCCCATCGACCTGATGGAGGACATGCTGAGGCTGAGGGGCTCAGACGACGACAACTTCCTTTTCACCCACATTTTCCTGAGAACCCGACCGTCGGCCACGAGAGCGACCCTGGCCGGTTCACCGTTGTTGGCCCAGCAGGACTTCCGCGCGCTGGCCCAGGAGGCACACCGGATTCTCAACGCCAGCAGACAGCGCGCGGCCACCGCAGCGGCGACGGAACTTGGCGCGACGGCCGTAGATGGCAGGGGGCCAGAGGCGGCGGTAGCAGACCCACCGACAACGGCGGCGGCGAGGGCCAGGGATCACGGACGAGACGACCTCTATTTCTACCATCGCCGTTTCGCAGAGAAGGCGCGCAAGTGTATACCACCATGCCAGTTCAAGAGCTCGGGAAACGCCAAAGCCGGGGGTCAGTAGCAGCCGCGGCCCTCGGGGAAGAGAACAAGCTGCTCTACTTGACGGATGCGCGTTCGGGGAAGCAATTCCTCGTGGACACAGGCTCCCAAGTGAGTTTCATCAAGCCTACCTACGCTGACCTGCTGGCGGGCCCCGGAAGTCACGGAGCATCAGCAGCGAACGGCTCGAGGATTAAGACCTTCGGTGAGAAGACTCTGCTTCTGTCCCTACACGGCCATACATTTGAGTGGACTTTTGTTATAGCTGAAGTGAGCTTCAATATGTTAGGGGCTGATTTTCTGTGCTCACATGGTTTGTTGGTTGATCTCGCTAATAGGCTCCTGGTTAATGCACTCTCTTTTTGTTCTATTCCCTGTGCAGCCCGAGTGACCCTGCCCACAGCACAAGCCAACGTCGCAACGGCAAGCGGTAAGTTCCACACACTGCTCACTCAGTTCCCAGCACTCACGGTTCCCACATTTTCAGCAGCAGTCGCCAAACACGGGGTGGAGCATTTTATTACTACCACCAGACCGCCCGTTTTTGCAAAAGCTCGGCGCTTGGATGCAACTAAACTGACCATAGCGCGTGAGGAGTTCGCCAACCTGGAAAAGTTGGGCATCATCAGGCGTTCGAAAAGCCCATGGGCTTCCCCGCTGCACATGGTCCCTAAAGCTGATGGCTCGTGGCGACCTTGCGGGGATTTCCGCAGGTTGAATAACGCTACAGCGCACGACCGCTACCCAATCCCGCATATCCAAGATTTTTCCGTCCATTTGGCGGGGGCGCGCGTTTTTTCTAAGATAGACTTAGTCTGCGGGTACCACCAAGTCCCAGTGCGTGCTGAGGACATACCCAAAACAGCGGTAATAACTCCGTTTGGCCTATTCGAGTTTTTGCGCATGCCATTTGGGCTTAAAGGTGCGGCGCAGATGTTCCAACGCATGATGGACGCGGTGTTGCACGATCTCCCCTTCATGTTCATCTACCTGGACGACATATTTGTAGCCAGCGCGTCCGAAGACGAACATGAAAATCACCTCACGGCAGTTTTCTGGAGGTTGGGAGAGCACGGGTTAATAATCAACCCAGCGAAGTGTCAGTTCGGGGTGACGCAGATTGATTTTTTGGGGCACCGCGTCTCTCCAGAAGGAGCGGTTCCTCTGCCTGACAAAGTGCGCGCAGTAACAAATTTTCCCCTGCCACAAACGATTAAAGCATTACAGGAGTTTTTGGGAATGGTGAATTTTTATAACCGTTTCCTCCCCCGCGCAGCGCAACTCATGCAACCATTGTATGCCGTGCTAAAAAAACAAAAACCCACGAATAAAATCGAATGGTCTCCGGAGCGAGAGCGAGCATTCTCGGAGGTCAAAACAGCCCTGGCAAATGCTGCGTTGTTGGCACATCCAGACCCAACGGCCCGCATAGCGCTCACTACTGATGCGTCAGATTTGGCCATAGGGGCGGTCGTGGAGCAGCATGTAGCCAGGGCTTGGCAGCCGCTTGCCTTTTTCAGCAGGACCTTGCGCGATAGCGAGCGAAAATACAGCGCATTCGACAGGAAGTTGTTAGCTCTCCACTTGGCCATTCGCCACTTCCAGTTCTGGTTGGAGGGACGCCGTTTCACCACGTTCGTCGACCACAAGCCGCTGACTTTCGCAATGGCCAAGGTTTCAGAACCGTGGTCAGGCCGGCAGCAGAGGCAGCTGGCTGCAATCTCAGAGTTTACTACAGATATTCAGCATGTAGCGGGTAAACTAAATGTAGTGGCAGACTGCCTCTCGCGCGCCGTAGCAACTCCAGTCCGCGTAGGGATAGATTGTCCAGCCATGGCCGTGGAGCAGGCTAGTGGCGTGGAAGTCCGCGCGGCCCCAGTCCGCATAGGGATAGATTACGCAGCCATGGCCGCGGATCAAGTTAGCGACGCGGACGTGCGCGCGCTCCAGTCTGGACCAACAGGGTTAAGGCTGGAGAACAGGGTGCTGCAAGATGGTATGCCCCCCCCCCCTAATCTGCGATGTCTCCACGGGGCGACCGCGCCCGGTGGTGCCGACCGCGTGGCGCCGCCGCGTTTTTGACTCGATTCATTCTCTGGCACACCCGGGGGTGCGCGCATCGGTCAAAATGGTAGGAGAGAAATTTGTATGGCCGAGCCTGCGCAAGCAAGTTAGAGAGTGGGCTGCAGCCTGCTTGGCTTGTCAACGAGCCAAGGTACACAAACACAAGAGAGCTCCCTTGGAGCCGTTTCACATCCCGGCTAAGAGGTTCGACCACTTTCACGTGGACCTCGTAGGCCCCCTCCCGCCGTCGCAGGGGTGCACACACCTTCTGACAATGGTAGACCGCACCACGCGCTGGCCTGAAGTGGTCCCACTGTCATCAACCACAGCCAAGGAGGTAGCGCGCGCGTTTTTAACGGCATGGGTAGCGCGCTTTGGATTTCCGTCGGACATTACGTCTGACAGAGGTCCTCAATTTGTTTCCGAGCTTTGGTCAGCGATGGCCCGCAGCCTGGGGGTAACGATCCACCGTACTACCGCGTACAACCCGCAGGCTAATGGGTTATGCGAACGTTTCCATAGGTCATTGAAGGTGGCCCTCAGACCGTCGCTTATGGATGCAAATTGGGTGGACAGGCTACCATGGGTTTTATTGGGGTTGCGTGCTGCACCTAAAGAGGACTTAGAAGCCTCCCCGGCTGAGTTAGTTTTTGCGCAGCCACTCCAGCTACCCGGGGAATTTCTCCCAGATAATCCTGCGCCAGAATGTTTCCCGGCTCAGTGGTTGCAGGGTGGCACGGAAGCGGGCATGCTGCCAGGCCCCATTCACCACAGTTTTCCGCGCGTTTTTGTGCCTAAGGCTCTAAAAAACGCGGAGTTTGTTTTTGTCAGACACGATGCGCATCGCCCGCCGTTGCGACCGCCTTATGATGGACCATTTAGAGTGCTGGAAACAGGGGATAAGCATTTTTTGCTAGATTTGGGGGGCAGGAAAGAAAAGACTGGCATAAACAGACTCAAACCTGCCTTTGTGTTGGCCAACGAGGATGTGCTGTTGGCTACGGCTCCTCGGCGCGGCAGACCCCCTAAGAAGCATTCACCAGAACACCCACAGGGATTGACTAACAGTTCTCACCCCCAGACAGCGGCTCTCCAGCAGGAGGGCGCCGTGAAAGTGGTAAAGCCCGCTTACAGCAGGTATGGGAGGAGACTGAGGCCCAAGCGACACGTGGACTGATGTGTAATAATTTTACCATGACTTGCAGACTGTTATTACGTTGTTCCATCTTAGATGTTTGGGGGGGGTCATGTGGGACTCACATATGCACATACAGTATGTATATCATTGTATGATTCATATGTATACCACCTTAGGCTTCACATCTGAGACGGAACAAAGGACTGAGCCGCTCTGGAGATAACACGAGGATGTGAAAGTTTAGTCTTTGGCATGCAAGGAGACAGCCGGGGGGAATTTCGCCCAGCGGCCAGAGACTGAAGGTGGGGGGTGTTAAGATCGGGAGGAAGTTTCATTGTTTTGTTTTTTTTCCACAATATCTTTATTGAACCTTTTTTTTTTTTTTTTAACAAACATGATACAAACAATCAAACACTAACACTAAAGTACTACAAAAAAAAAAAAAAATGCACTAAAAACACCAACAACCACCAACAAAATCAAGTCTTCAACAACGCTCCTCTGTTTAGTCTAGACAATCCAATACATAAGTATACATATTATGTTCACCAGTTTGGAATTTACAAGGTCCACACACATCATTCACCTTCTTCTTCAAGAGTTATGTTTAAATTTTTTACATAATCAATAAAAGGTCTCCATATATTCTCAAACACAATTTCCTTTGATTTTAGTATATATGTTATTCTTTCTAATGGAAGGTTTGTTAACATCTGTCTTAACCACTGAGTCACATCTGGTCTATGAGTCTTTTTCCATAATAGTGCAATACATTTTTTGGCATTAAGCAAACTGAGGTCTATGAATGTTCTTTCACTTTTATTAAAATTATGCTTTTCTGGGTACAGACCCAACAAAAACAGTTTAGGATTCAATATGATTTGTTTTGAGATTATTTTTTCAATTGTTACCCTCACCTCTTCCCAAAACATTCTTATTAATCTACATTCCCATAAACAATGAAATAGGGTTCCTTTACTTTCCATGCATTTTGTGCATGTATCTGGTATATTTTTGTTATATCTATTTAACTCCTCCGGTGTAACATACATCCGCATTAACCATTTGAAATGTATCAATTTAAGGCGTGCATTTATTGATTTGGTTTGAGCTTCTGTACAAGCCAATTCCCATTGTTCCTCTGAAATTTCAATTTGCAGATCTTCTTTCCAGTAGTTTAATCTTTTCAGTGAATTTTCACTTGAAGATAGTGTCAATGAGTTATAAAACTCTGAAATAATACCCTTTCTTTTACTATCTTTCATCATCATTTTTTCCAAGGATGAATAAATAGGTCGAGTGAGAGCTTTATTTTGATTTGATCGAATAAAGTTTCTAAGTTGAAGATATTTAAAAAAATGTGTTCTATTGAGATTAAATTTGATCCTCAGCTCTTCAAAAGACATTATGTTGTCTGCACATGGCAAATATAAATCCTGAATCTTTTGTATCCCTTTTAAATTCCATACTTTAAATACAGCGTCCGCTCTCCCTGGTTTAAAATATTGATTACCCCATATTGGACTAAATTGTGACAATAACTGTGGTTCTTTTAAATAGTTTTTAGCTTCACACCATATTTTGATCATATGCTTTACAAATGGATTTTTAACTTGTTTTTGTAATTTTTTTGCCGAATCTGAGTATATGAATATGGGAAGAGGTAAAGGTAAATTGTATGATTCCATTTCAGTCCAGTGAGGGAGATCATTTGATGAAAAATAATATGTCATAGACCTCAGTTGTGCCGACCAATAATACAACATAAAATTTGGACATTTCAGACCTCCACGATCAAATGGTAAATATAATAAAGACAAACGTAATCTAGCCCTCCTGTTGTTCCATATAAATTCCACTAACTTTTTTTTTATTCTTGAGAATAGATCTAAAGGTGGTGATAAGGGAATGTATTGAAATAAATAAAGTATTTTAGGTAAAATATTACTTTTAAGTATATTGATTCTCCCGATCATCGACATTGGTAGTGACATCCATCTCTGAGTTAACTCACTGATATCTGACATTAAGGCTTCATAGTTGACACTGGCGACTGATTCTAGCTTAGGCATAATTTGGATTCCTAAATATTTAAACTGATTTACAACATTGAATTGATTTACCTCAGGGGCTGGGTAATTTCTCTGGGTCTCATTTAGCATTAATATTGAAGATTTAGTTTTATTTATTTTATATCCTGATATTTCCCCAAAATTCTTTATTAAATTCAACAAGGTTGGAATTGATTTTTTTAGATTCGACATAAACAAAATTATATCATCGGCGTACAGGGAGATTTTATGTTCTGTTGGTCCAACTTTAATTCCATATATTTGTGAATGTAAACGTATCGCTATCGCTAAAGGTTCAATTGCCATAGTAAACAGTAAAGGTGAAAGTGGACAGCCTTGTCGACATCCTCTATTGATTTTTATTGGTTTTGAAATATTGTTATTTGTTAGGATTTCTGCTGTAGCATTATTGTATATTATTTGAACCCATTTTATGAAATTATTTCCAAGTCCAAACCTTTGTAGGACTTCAAAAAGAAAGGGCCATTCAACTCTATCAAAGGCCTTTTCGGCGTCCAATGATAGGAGAGCTGTATCCGGTGCTTCTTTATTAAAATAAATAATATTAAATAGTCTTCTTACATTATGGAAGCCTTGTCTACCCTTTATAAAGCCATTCTGATCTCGATTAATAATATTTGGTAAAATTTCTTGTATTCGTCTTGCTAAAATTTTACAGATTATCTTAAGGTCGGCGTTTAATAGGCTTATTGGTCTCATATTTTCACATTTATTAGAGGGCTTACCTGGTTTTGGCAGCAGTATAATTAAGGCATTATTTATGTATGATGGTAAATTATTATTTTGAAATGCTTCTAAAACCATTTCCAAAAAAGGTTTTATTAATTTATTCTTAAATTTTTTATAAAGGTCAACTGGAAGACCATCTGGTCCTGCGCTTTTTCCTGATTTCATATTATCAATGGCTAGCCCAACTTCTTCTTGATTAATTTTAGACTCCAATATCTCCCTGTTTTCATTTGGAATACACGGTATAGATAGTTCGTTCAAAAACCCATTTAGTTTTGTTAAATCAGGTTCATTTTTGGTATCATATAATTTTTCATAGTAATCTCTAAAGGCTCTATTAATTTCTAAAGGATCTATAACTACCTGTCCGTTACTTATAATACTGGTAATTGGTGTTTTAATTTCCAATTGTTTAATCTGCCATGCTAATAATTTTCCTGATTTTTCACCTTGTTCATAAAAAGATTGTTTCAATCTTAGAAGACTCGAGGCAGCTCTATTCGCTGATTTTTTGTCGTATTCAGCTCTCAAAATCAGTAATTCATTCTCCAACCTTGGGTCACTTCCTGCATACACTTTTTCCTGAAGATTTTTTATTTTATGTTCCAATTTAGCTCTCTCCTCTCGAGTCTTCTAAGATTTTGATCCTGTATAACTAATAATATGTCCCCTAATAAAAGCTTTGAAAGCCTCCCACTTTACACATGCTGATGTTTGTGTAGTATTGATGTCAAAGAACTCGTCTATCTGTTTTTCTATATACTTGACAAATTCCTCATCCTGAAGCCATTTATGCTGAAATTGCCATCTACCTGATTCCTTTGTCAATTTTTTATCTACATATATTAGACAACAGGGTGCATGATCAGAGATCACGATGTTATCATAAAAGCAGTTTTGAATCTTGGACCTTAATTCTGTGGAAATCAAAAAATAATCAATACGTGAGAATGTCTTGTAGGTACTGGAATAACAAGAATAGGCTTTAACTTGTGGTTTCATTTCTCTCCATATATCTAACAATCTCAATTCTTTCATAAAATGATTAATAGTCATCCTACATCCAATGTGCGTACAATCCAGTCCTGTTGATCTATCCACACCTGGATTCAATGTACAATTAAAATCCCCTGCTATTATATGTTGCCCTGTAAGTGATGATAAGATGAGAAATAAATTAGCAAAGAACTTCTGATCATCTATATTGGGACCATATAAGTTCACAAGATTTATATTTTCTAATAGCAAAGAACCTTGAATGATTACATATCTTCCAAATTTGTCTCCAATTACATTTTTCACTTGAAAAGGAACTGATTTATGTATGAGAGTCATAACTCCCCTGGCTCGGGATGAAAATGAAGAGGTGAATACACTTCCCTGCCATCTACTCCTAATTCTTTTAACATCCTCCTCTATCAGATGAGTTTCTTGTAAAAACACAATTCTTGAACCCATGTCCTTTATTTTATTCATAACTTGTTTAAGTTTTTTTAAATTTTGTAGACCTCTGCAATTCCATGAAGTTAAATTAAGATTAACACTTTGGTCCATGATCAATAGAGAGTTTGGGATTACCTTGCAGTGTAAACATGCTCATACAGAGAAGCAAAAACATGAGTGGTTGAACATTCATCCTACAAACTACACACAAACAAATTTCCCCTTCCCACACTTGTGGCAAACCCCCCAAAATCAAAAGAAAAATTCTGTCTCCCGATATAGCCATCGACCGTTCCACACCCACGGGGAACAGCCTAAGCCACTCCTTCTTCATCCTCCCAATCACCCTAACTCTACTGCTTTTAATGACGTAACATTAACTCTCCTCTGTTGTTTTCCAACTTAACTCCAAAATTTTTAACAACTTTGTAAATCATAGTTTTTTTTTTTTTTTTGTTTTGTTTTTGTTTTGTTTTTTTAATATATAATACAATCTATATTTTGTAAACTTACTATTTACTTCAAGTCAGTCAGATGCCTGTGCAAATGCTTAATTATTCTACCTTATATTTTGTTCATGCTTAGCTCCCACCAGTCTCTTCTTCTTCTTTGATCTTCTTGATGAACTCCTGCGCCTCCTCTGGGGTCTTGAAGATGTGGGTTCTGCCCTCATACGTGGTCAGCAGTCTCGCAGGATAGATTACACCATGACGAATCCCAAGGTTGCGCAGCTCCTTACGTACGGGATCAAACTGCTTCCTCAATTGCTGGATTCCTGTGGCCAAATCTGGGTAGAACCGCACCTGCTGGTCCTGGTGTTTAATCTCTCCTTTAGCACGTGCAGCGTTGAAGATCTTCATCCTGTCTCTGTTGCTAAGAAACTTCATAATTAAGGTCCTCGGCGGTCCCTTATCTCTCCGTGGGCCAATACGATGTGCTTTTTCCAGAACCACTGCTGATTGCAACTCCTCGCTGCCCAGCACCTCCGGAATCCACTTTTCCAGAAAGGAACATACGTCCCGACCTTCTGATTCCTCTGGAAGACCCACCAGCCTCAAATTATTCTGTCTCGACCGAGATTCCAAATCCAAAATATTATCTTCCAGAGATTTATTTTTTTTTTCCAAAGTGCGCACCTTTAATTGAAGACGGGTGACGTCATCTTCAGCACTAGCGAGACGGAGCTCCATCTGCGCCGTTCGTTCTACACAGTCACCCAATTCCTTTCTTATTCCTTCCAACGCTGTCATAATCCCATCAAATCTAGAGGAAAAGTCCGCTCTCATTGAACTCATGGCAGCCATCAGCGCATCTGCGCCATTCCCCGCAGAAATCGCACCGTTGCCAGCCTCCTCCGCCATATATAGAGTTTTGTTTGCTGCGTCACAGACCTGAAAGTCCGTTAATTTGGACTGTTTCGGCGGCTCGCTTTTTCCTTTTCCTGGTTTTCCAGCCTTAGGCTTCGCCGACATATCCTCGCCCAAATGCTGGGATACGTTCTGTCCCAAATGAGAGAGTTATTTGCCGATTTTTTTCTCCAGGAGCAGAGCAGAGCGAGACACGTCCGTCCTACGTGGCAGCCATAACCGGAAGTCGGAAGTTTCATTGTTACTGGGGATTAAGTGCCATGTGACTGTGTGTTTTGATGTCCTGGTATAAAGGGGACAGATGTTGGGGATTCTCTCTCTCTTTCTGTTTTTTGGATGATGTTGGAGAATGTGAATAAACCTGACTTGTGAAATAAACTCAGCCTCGTCCTTCCACATTCTCTACATCAGGGGTGTCAAACTCATTCCATGGAGGGCCAAGACCCTGCAGGTTTTACTTCCACCCAGTCTCTTCAGCAGGTGTTTTCACTGATCAGCAATCAGTGGGAAGAAATTCAGAGAAAACATCTGTTGAAGCCACTGGGTGGAGGTAAAACCTGCAGGGTCTTGGCCCTCCATGGAATGAGTTTGACACCTGTGCTCTACATCATAATCATTATCATTATTGCCTTGGTGTTGTGTCCCTTCTGGTCCCCTGTGTATGATTATCTGTGCAGCCCCGCCCATCCCGTTTTCTGTAACCATGCCCTGCCATCTCTCTTTGCCTTGGGATTTTTTGTATTTCAAGTTACTAGTACACACCCGTGCATGCCCGTGCATACCCGTGCATGCCCATAGAAACCAAGTATAAGCAAGTATTTCTGCATGCCCATAGAAAGCAAGTGTAAGCAAGGGTGTAAGCAAGCACGTCAGCACTCACTCAGTGATGCCTGCCTTTGATCTTTGATGGTGTCATAGTGAGTCCTATGATCTTTGATGATTTCATAGCGAGTCCTATGATTGTGAGTCATGCCTGCGTTTGATCTTTGAAGATGTCCTTTGTCTATGATCTTTGTTGATGGCTTAGCGAGTCCTATGATGCCTGCATTTGATCCTGGTTTAAATTAGTGTATCCTATTCTTAATCGGATGATGAGTTTCTCTTCTTTCCTGTTTCTGGCAACTCCCATTTGGTTTAAAGTGCTGTGTCCTATTCGTAATCAGGAGATGAGTATCTCTTCTTTGGTGAGTGATGGTCTACATGACATCATAAAGACATGAAGGCAGGCATCGTGAGTGATGGTCTATATGACATCATAAAGACATCAAGGCAGGTATAGACATCATATAGACATCATGCCTACATCATAGGTAGCCACTCCTCTTGTCTATATGACGGCATCACGAGTCCTATGTTGCCTGATATCATAGGTTCATCATTGGGCATCATACAGACATCATAGGTCGTCCTATGATGTGGTATGATCGTGACACACAGACATGATGTACTGCTTCGAATGGGTGTGGTTTAAAGTAGTGTGTCCTATTGTTAATTGGGTGATGCGTAAGATTTACACACAGAGATTTGTTGAATTTATAGAGTGATATTTCTTCTTCTTCTTTTAGATTTGATTGGCTGTTGGCAACCAGCTTACAGGTGCATTTTTAAGATTTGCAGATTTACTGCCTCAAATGGGTGTGGTTTAAAGTGCTGTGTCCTACTGTGTATATGACGGCATTGTCCTTTTGTGTATAGCCCCTGCTTGTTCCTTCTTCTCCTGCTTGTTACTGTTATGTTATGTTGCTTACCTGTGTCTATGTGTATGTCTTTTAGCGAGTCCTGCACTCTGTATGACATCATATAGTCATCCTTCTGAGATCATAGGAACAGCAGCCTTACGTTTTATCTGATGTCATTTAGAGTTTGGTTTATGTGACGTCATATAGACATCACGTAAACAGTCCTATGAACACTGACATTATAGGAACATCATATGACATCAGGTAGATGTCATAGGCCGTCCTATGATGTTCTATGATTGTGACAGACAGACGCAGAGAGTGATGATGATTATTATTATCCTGGGTTGCTATTATTGTTATTACTAGTACATACCCATGCATACCCGTCCATGCCCGTAGAAACCAAGTATAAGCAAGTATTTCTGCATGCCCATTGCTGAAGGGTCTCCTCCTGTCTCAGACAGCTGTGTTGTTCACAGTCATGCCTGCAGCGTACTGCTCGAACCTGAGGTGTTGCATCTTCACGGCATCTTTTCTGACGTGCAGCAGTTCTCCTCACTGTATTGATCTCTATCTGGTGGGTCTTCTTCTTCTTCTTCTTCTTCTTCTTCTTCTTCTACTTATTCTTCTTCTTCTTCTTCTTCTTCTTCATTCAGACCACTGGTTGAGGGATATGTGCGTTGTAATTCCAGTTCATGGACAGGATCATGAAAATAGATCTGAGCAAAAAGTGGCTTTCGACCCTGTTCAGGAAGACCCGTACATTCCCATAGAAACCAAGAAACCAGAGCACCCGGAGAAAATCAGCGCTTTGCTTGGCATTTTACACATTTGTAGTGTAGACTGCCATTCTTCATGGGTACTGCTTTGAATGGGTGTGGTTTAAGGTAGTGTGTACTATTCTTAGTCGGGTGACAGACTGACACACTGACAGAGATTTCTTGAATTTATAGAATGCCTTCTGCCTTACTGAGTGAGATTTCCAGATTTACTGCTTCAAATGGGTGTGGTTTAAAGTAGTGTGTCCTATTCGGTCTCATCTTGTCTGTGCCTTGCCTGGTGCGCAGCGTTGGCGGTCAGCCAACTATTCCGCATCTCCTCGGTCTCAGCTTGTTTGTGCTTTGCATAGCGGGCAGCGTTGCCCGCTTTGTGGGCATTTCGGGCTTCAAGTGACATTCTGTCTTGCATATTTATTTCTTCATTGGTATTCCTCTTAGTTTAAGTTTCTCAGCATTGTTATTATTATTATCGTTATTATCATTATCATTATTGCCTTGGTGTTGTGTCCTCTCTGGTCCCCTCTGTACAGCCCCGCCCATCCCATTTTCTGTAACCATGCCTTGCCATCTGTGTTTGCCCCTGCTTGTTACTTCTTCTCCTGCCTGTTACTGCTGCCTTTGATCTTTGATAATGCCATAGCGAGTGCTATGATCATGAGTAATGGCTGCCTTTGATTTTTGATGATGTCATGGCGAGTCCTATGATCGTGAGTGCAGCCTGGCTTTGATCTCATAGCAAGTCCTATGATGTTTTAGTGAGTGCTATGATCGTGACATCATGACATTGTGACAGAGATTTCTTGAATTCTATATAGAGTGAGATTCCTTGTCTCCAGGACATGGGTCCCAGGCCACATCCTCGCTTTAAGTTGGGATTTTCTGTATTTCACATTATTATTATTATCCTGGGTTGCTATTATCGTTATTATTATTATTCTGTCTTGCATCTTTATTTCTTCATTGGTCTTCCTCTTACTTTAGGTTTCTCAGCATTGTTATTATTATTATCGTCATTATCATTATCATTACTAGTGCATACCCGTGCATGCCCGTAGAAACCCATGCATGCCCGTAGAAGGGATGCATTGGAACAGAATTCTTGCCAGTTACAGGACAGTTGGTATAGCAACACAGCACTAAATGGCAATCACATGTGATGTCTTTTGTATGCAGAAAACATAAAAATCACACAAAATATGCCCTGCCATCTGGGGCTGTTTGCCCCTGCTTGTTACTTCTTCTCCTGCCTGTCACTGTTCTGTGTTATGTTGCTTACCTGTGTCTATATATATGTCTTGTAGGGAGTCATGTGCTCTGTCTATGTGCCATCATATAGACATCATCTGGTGGGTCTTCTTCTTCATTCAGACCACTGAAGGGTCTCCTCCTGCCTCAGACAGCTGTGTTGTTCACAGTCATGCCTGCGACGTACTGGTGGAACCTGAGGTGTTTCATGTTCATGGCATCCTTTCTGACGTGCAGCAGTTCTCCTCATTCTATTGCTCTCCATCTGGTGGGTCTTCTTTTTCTTCGTTCAGACTACTGATTGAGGGATAGGTGCGTCGTAATTCCAGTTCATGGGCACGATCCTAAAAAAGTGGCTTTCGACCCTGTTCAGGAAGGCCCGTGCATGCCCGTAGAAACCAAGAAACCAGAGCACCTGGAGAAAATCAGCACTTTGCTTGGCATTTTACACATTTATAGTGTAGACTGGCATTCTTCAAGGTTACACATTTTTACTGTGTCAGCACCTCTTTAAAAACAACATTGCTGAGAAAGCGATGCTTTGGCTTAGTTTCTTCATCTTGAGCAACAATACGAAGACTGCTTGATCTGGCAACTCTGCTCGTGGCAACGTAGAATTGGCCATAGCTGCAGAAATCTGTTGTGCAGAAAACATGAAAGCGCTGAGCCATATGACATCATAAAGACACATTAGTCTAGGCATTGTGAGTGATGGTCTATATGACGTCATAAAGACACATTAAATGCACATAGACAAATTTTGTCTATGTGCCGTCATATAGACATGGTGATGGTGTATATGACATCATAAAGACACATTTGTCTATGTGCCATCATATAGACATGTGACATCATATAGACATATCTTTATGATGGCATTGTAAGTCCTATGATGCCTGAGTTCATAGGACGTCCTATAGTGTTCAGGCAGAGGTCATAGGATGTCCTATGATGTCCTATAAACGTGACAGACACACACACACACACACACACACACACACACACACACACACAGAGATTTCTTGCTTTAATACAGTGATTATTTAGAGTGATTGCCTTGGTGTTGTGTCCCCTCTGGTCCCCTGTGTGTGATTATGTGTGCAGCCCCGGCCATCCCGTTTTCTGTAACCATGCCCTGCCGTCTGTTTGCCTTGGGATTTTCAATATTTCACGTTATTATTATTATCCTGGGTTGTTATTATTGTTATTATTACTAGTAGTACATACCCATGCATACCCATCCATGCCCGTATAAACCAAGTATAAGCAAGTATTTCTGCATGACCGTTACTGCTCGAACCTGAGGTGTTTCATCTTCACAGCATCGTTTCTGATGTGCAGCACTTCTCATTGTATTGCTCTCCATCTGGTGGGTCTTCTTCTTCTTCGTTCAGACCACTGGTTGAGGGATAGGTGCGTCGTAATTCCAGTTCATGGGCAGGATCATGAAAATAGATCTGAGCAAAAAGTGGCTTTTGACCCTGTTCAGGAAGGCCCGTGCATGCTCGTAGAAACCAAGAAACCAGAGCACTCGGAGAAAATCAGCGCTTTGCTTGGCATTTTACACATTTGTAGTGTAGACTGGCATTCTTCAAGGTTACACATTTTTACTGTGTCAGCACCTCTTTAAAAACAACATTGCTGAGAAAGCGACGCTTTGGCTTAGTTTCTTCATCTTGAGCAACAATACGAAGACTGCTTGATCTGGCAACTCTGCTTGCGGCAACGTAGAATTGGCCATGGTTGCAGAAATTGTGCAGAAAACATGAATGTGCTGTAAAGACTGGCCCTGTGACTTATTCACCTTGGCAATTTTGAGCCATATGACATCATAAAGACACATTTGTCTAGGCATCGTGAGTGATGGTCTATATGACGTCATAAAGACACATTTGTCTATGTGCCGTCAAATAGACATGGTGATGGAGTATATGACATCATAAAGACACATTAGTCTAGACATCGTGAGTGATGGTCTATATGATGTCATAAAGACACATTTGTCTATGTGCCATCATATAGACATGGTGATGGAGTATATGACATCATAAAGACACATTTGTCTATGTGCCATCATATAGACATGTGACATCATATAGACATATCTTTATGATGGCATCGTAAGTCCTATGATGCCTGAGTTCATAGGACGTCCTATGATGTTCAGGCAGAGGTCATGACATAGATTCTATGTCATTCTATGTCATTCTATGTCATAGAATGTCCTATGACATAGAATGACATAGATTGTCCTATGATGTCCTATAAATGTGACAGACAGACAGACAGACACACACACACACACACAGATTTCTTGCTTTAATAGAGTGATTATTTAGAGTGATTGCCTTGGTGTTGTGTCCCCTCTGGTCCCCTATGTGTGATTATGTGTGCAGCCCCGGCCATCCCGTTTTCTGTAACCATGCCCTGCCGTCTGTTTGCCTTGGGATTTTCTGTATTTCACGTTATTATTATTATCCTGGGTTGTTATTATTGTTATTATTAGTAGTACATACCCATGCATACCCATCCATGCCCGTATAAACCAAGTATATAAGCAAGAATTTCTGCATGACCGTTACTGAAGGGTCTCCTCCTGTCTCAGACGGCTGTGTTGTTCACAGTCATGCCTGCGGCGTACTGCTCGAACCTGAGGTGTTTCATCTTCACAGCATCGTTTCTGATGTGCAGCACTTCTCCTCATTGTATTGCTCTCCATCTGGTGGGTCTTCTTCTTCTTTGTTCAGACCACTGGTTGAGGGATAGGTGCGTCGTAATTCCAGTTCACTACTTGATCTGGCAACTCTGCTTGCGGCAACGTAGAATTGGCCATGGTTGCAGAAATTGTGCAGAAAACATGAACGTGCTGTAAAGACTGGCCCTGTGACTTATTCACCTTGGCAATTTTGAGCCATATAAAACATGAACGTGCTGTAAAGACTGTAAAGACTGTAAAGACTGAGAGCATCACTCACGATGCTCTCATCGTGAGATGTCATATGAGCCATATGACATCATAAAGACACATTTGTCTATGTGCCGTCATATAGACATCATATCTTTATGACGGCATCGCGAGTCCTATGATGCCTGAGTTCATAGGACATCCTATGATGATCAGGCAGAGATTATAGGCCGTCCTATGATGTCCTATAAACATGACAGACACACAGAGATTTCTTGCTTTAATACAGTGATTCTGTCTTGCATATTTATTTTTTCATTGGTCTTCCTCTTAGTTTGTTTCTCAGCATTGTTATTATTATTATCGTCATTATCATTATCATTGCCTTGGTGTTGCCTCCCTTCTGGTCCCGTGTGTGATTATTTGTACAGCCCCGCCCATCCCGTTTTCTGTAACCATGCCCTGCCATCTGTGTTTGCCTCTGCTTGTTACTTCTTCTCCTGTTACTGTTCTCTGTATTATGTTGATTATCTGTATATATACTGTATATATATACTGTATATATATATATATATACTGTATATACAGTATATACTGTATATATATATATATATTTCCAAGGTTGTCATAGGCCAGGAGCGGCACTGGAGTTAAGCTCCCAGTGCTCATAAAATGCTCCTTATGGCGTGCGTCTCGAAAAGCCTCTGACAACTAAGTCCAATTCCTAGCCTGCCTGTGTGGTTTAGTCTCTAAGCCCGGCGGAACTGCTTTTACTAATAGGAGAAGGGGCGAGGGCGGATCTCTGGCGCCTTAAAACCAGATGCTTTGGGTAGATGGTGGCTCGTCATCCTGGGAAGGTAGCCCATCTAGGGGAAGGTAAACCCTGATTTAAAACCTCCGCTGCCTTGCGGCATACCCGGTCACGGGAAAGGCTTCGGGAGTCAACCCTGAGGAAAAATCTGGAGTCGGAGCCCCTAAGGCAGTTCTATGTTGTGCTCAACATCGTTCTGGCAGCTCCTGCAACGGCGCTGGTGCCAAACTGTAGCAGCCCTGCTGTTCCTTTGGATTCATCAGTGACGTGGAGAGGGGAGACATGCTGCATGGGCAACATCTTGTCCTCCATATCTTCCTGCCCAGGCTTGAATCCTACCAACGCCAACGCTGGGAGGTAGAACACCGGATCACTGGAGAGGACACTCCAGCTTCGTCTTTGGCGTAGAAAAAACACGGGAATGACAGTTACCGGTTATAAGCCACCGCTCAATTGGCGTAGAGCGCAGCGCCAGGGGTTGTTCCCGACAGTGGGAGGGATCATCAGATCTCACTGGACAGCTACCGCCCGCCTCAAGCTGGGCAGCCCCCAGCCATTAAGGTGTTGTCCCGCCACAGCTTGCTTTCCTCATTGGGTGCATGGGGATGAGGAGAAGTCCAAACAGCAGGCTGAGAACCTTCGCACCAGGCAAGACAATAAAACAAAAGAGACCAACTCTAAAACTGGGAACTTGGAACGTCCGCACTATGATGACAGGACTCGCTGCTAACCTCAAGGACATCAACGACACCAGGAAGACTGCCATCATCAATAATGAGCTGAAGAGACTGGGAGTGGATATCGCCACTCTCCAGGAAACACGGTTGGCTGACGCAGGCACACTAAGAGAGAAGGACTACACGTTCTACTGGCAGGGAAAGGGCAGTGACGAACACAGGGAACACGGAGTGGGCTTTGCAGTGAAGAACACCTTGCTGAAGATGGTGGAACCGGGCAGCACTGGCTCTGCACGACTCCTTACCCTCCGCCTGAACACCACTCAAGGCCCAGTCACCCTCGTCAGTGTGTATGCCCCAACACTGACAGCCACACCAGAGGCAAAAGACGAGCTCTACGAGAATCTCGCAACAACTGTCAGGACCATCCCCAACTCTGAACAACTCATTCTCCTTGGAGACTTCAATGCCAGAGTGGGTGCTGACCACGACTCCTGGCCCTCCTGTCTTGGACCTTTTGGCGTGGGCAGAATGAACGACAACGGAAAGCGGCTGCTCGAGTTCTGCACATATCACGATCTGTGCATCACAAACTCGTTCTTCAAGACCAAGCCCCAACACAAGGTTTCCTGGCAACATCCGTGCACAAAGCACTGGCACCAGCTGGACTTGATCCTGACCAGGCGCACCTCACTGAAGAATTTGCTAATCACCCGTTTGTTCCAGAGTGCAGATTGCGACACAGACCATTCATTGGTGTGTTGCAAGGTCAAGCTGCAGCTGAAGAAATTCCATCGTGCTAGACAGCCTGGAAAGGCACGGATTGACACCAGCAAGATGGCCCAACCAGAACTTGTTGAGCAGTTTGCCTCCACCTTTGAGAAGGAACTTGGTGCACCACAAGAAGGAGAATCTGCAAAGCAGAAGTGGGAAGAGCTGCGAAACACCATCCACCGCACAGCCTTGGCTACCTTTGGGAGGAAGACCTCGAAGTCACAGGACTGGTTTGATGCCAAGTTGACCGAGATGATCCCCGTCATTGAAGCCAAGCGCTCAGCACTTGCTGAGTACAAGAAGTACCCAAACGAGAAGAATCTCCAGATTCTCAGGGCTGCGAGAAGCAAAGTTCAGCAGATTGCTCGGCGCTGTGCCAACGAGTACTGGACTCATCTCAGCCAAGACATTCAAACCGCTGCCATAACAGGGAACATTCGTGGCATGTATGATGGCATCAAGAAAGCACTTGGTCCGGCTCAGAGCAAGACGGCCCCCCTCAAATCCTCCACTGGGGTGATGATCACAGAAAAGAACAAGCAGATGGAGAGATGGGTGGAACACTACTCCGACCTCTACTCCAGAGAGAACACCGTGACACCGTCAGCCCTTGATGCCATCGACTGCCTGCCATCCATGGACGAACTTGACGCCGAGCCAACCATCGACGAACTCAGCAAGGCCATTGATAGCTTGGCCGCTGGCAAGGCACCCGGCAATGACGGCATACCCCCTGACCTGATCAAGCACTGCAAGACCGCCCTACTGCTGCCATTGCATGACGTCCTCTGCCAGTGTTGGAAGGAAGGTGCCATACCACAGGACATGAGGGACGCCAAGATCATCACCCTCTACAAAACAAAGGGGAGAGAAGCGACTGCAACAACTACAGGGGCATCTCCCTCCTCAGCGTTGTTGGTAAAGTCTACGCACGAGTTGTTCTCGTTCGTCTACAGAAGCTTGCTGAACGTGTCTACCCCGAGTCTCAGTGTGGCTTCCGCGCTGCGCGATCGACGGTAGACATGATATTCTCCATCCGCCAACTCCAGGAGAAATGCAGAGAACAGAACATGCCCCTGTACGTCACCTTCATCGACCTCACCAAAGCGTTCAATTTGGTCAGCAGAGAGGGCCTTTTCAAGATCCTGCCAAAGATAGGATGCCCACCAAAGTTGCAAAGCCTCATCGAATCGTTTCACACCAACATGCAGGGGACAGTGCAGCACGATGGCAACGTCTCAGAGCCATTCAACATACGCAGCGGAGTGAAACAGGGCTGTGTACTTGCGCCAACCCTCTTTGGAATTTTCTTTGCTATGCTCCTGAGGCATGCCTTCAGCACAGCAACAGAGGGAATCTACCTGCACACAAGATCTGACAGCAGGCTTTTCAACCTCGCCCGCCTGAAAGCCAGAACCAAAGTACGCGAGGCTCTAATCAGAGACATGCTGTTCGCAGACGACGCTGCAGTCGCAACCCACACACAGCAGGAGCTTCAGACCCTGATGGACCGCTTCTCCCAGGCATGCAAGGACTTCGGGCTTACCATCAGCCTGAAGAAGACTAACGTCTTGGCGCAAGGCACGGAAGCACCACCAACCATCACCATCAACGACTACGAGCTGGAGATCGTGAATCAGTTCAGGTACCTGGGGTCCATGATCAGCAACAACCTTTTCCTTGATACAGAGATCAACAAGAGGATTGGAAAATCAGCCTTCACACTCGCTCGCCTCACCACACAAGTGTAGGAGAATCCCAAACTCTCTGTCAAGACGAAGATGGCAGTGTACAACGTCTGCATCATCAGCACACTGCTCTATGGGAGTGAGACGTGGACAACATACGCCCGGCAGGAAAAGAGACTGAACTCCTTCCACTTGCGCTGCATTCGCCACATCCATATCCTGGCAGGACAAAGTGCCCAACACAGAAGTTCTGTCCCGCGCCGGCCTTCCCTCCATGTTCACTCTACTCAGGCAGCGCAGGCTCCGCTGGCTAGGCCACGTTCACCGTATGGAGGATGGCAGAATCCCCAAAGACGTCCTCTACGGAGAACTGGCAACTGGCAGGAGAGACGTTGGCCGCCCACAGCTGCGCTTTAGAGATGTCTGCAAGAGAGACATGAAGGAACTGGAGATCAACACAGAGCGCTGAGAGGACCTTGCAATGGACCGCTCCAAATGGAGAGGCACCCTGACCAGACAGCTCAGGGCAGGTGAAGAGAGACTGACTGCTGCAGCAGATGAAAAAAGGACCCGCAGGAAGAACCGCCACAGACCCAGCAGCACGGAGACCACCCACAAGTGCGACCTGTGTGACAGGGACTGCCATTCGCGCATCAGCCTGTTCAGCCACAGGCGGTGCTGTTCCAGCAGAGTAGACGTTTAGGATTCTCTTCCATGGTCATCATAGACCGACGGAGGCCGATATATATATATATATACAGTATATATATATATATATATATATATATATACAGTATATATATATATATATATATATATATATACAGTATATATACTGTATATATACAGTATATATATATATATATATGTCTTTTAGCAAGTGCTGTGGTGTGTATGACGTCATATAGACATCCGTCAGAGATCATAGGAACATCAGCCTTACGGTTTATCTGACGTCATATAGGCTACGGTCTATCTGACGTCATATAGACATCATGTAGACAGTCCTATGATCGCCGGCATCATAGGAACATCATAGGACATCGTGCAGACATCACAGGAACATCATAGGTGGCCTATGGTCGTGACACACACACTGACAGAGATTTCTGACATAATGTCCAGGCTTCTCTGAGCCTGCGTGCGTGTTTCCCGCAGGCTCAGAGAAGATTCAATAGCTTTATTCAACAAGCAGGTGTGTATGGATGAATGTATGAGATATGTGTATGTGATGCGGGTGAACGCCGATGCACAGGAAACAGAGCAGAACGCCGTACAGCCAGGCAACCCTATGGAGAGAGCAGAGGACAAGGGTAAAGGGCACCACACCAAGACAGGTATAATGAGCAGAGTGCTGCTTACTTGTAGGTGACGGGTGGCTGGCGTTGGCCAAGGGAGAAACCCGGGAGACAGCGTCCTGCTGAGCCAGTGATGACAATGAGGGAAGGGATGGCGATGACGGGGTATCCGCCGCCAAGGAATCCACCTGTGCACAGGGGAGAAGACTTGCAATGAGGTAAGGGTTAAGATGCTTACGTGGAAGCGTAGTTCAGCTGACGTGGAGAGACGATCCAGCTGGGAGAGAGTGCTGATGTGAACAGACGGCTCCAGACCGCTGCACAGGGCTGCGTGGGCTAAATAGCCCGAGGCTGACGAGGCGCAGGTGTGCGTGCAGCTGAGGCGGATGATGAGCGGCGAGTCGTGACAGTACTCCCCCCCTAGCAGCGCCTCCTGGTGCTGGCTTGTCCGGGTGGTCCCGGTGGAACTCCGTGATGAGACTCCTGTCCAACACCAAGGAAGAGTGCACCCAGGACCTCCACTCAGGACCGAATCCCTCCCAGTCCACCAAGTACTGCAGCCCGCGACCTCGGTGCCGGGAGTCCATGATGGAGGTGACTCTCCAGGCCGGATGGCCGTCGATCATCAGAGGCGCTGGCGGCGCCCTGGGCGGGGGGCAGAGTGGGTCAGAGACCACGGGCTTGATCTTCGAGACGTGGAAGGTGGGACATATACGGAGGGAGGGGGGGAGGGCCAGACGCACAGCCACCGGGTTGATGATTTTTGAGATGGTAAAAGGGCCAATGAAGCGTGGGGCCAGCTTCCTCTTCTCAGCCTTGAGGTTAATGTCATGTGAGGACAACCAGACTCGTTGGCCCACCTGGTAGGCAGGGGCCGGTCTCCTGTGGCGGTTAGCCGTCGAGCTGTTGCGCGCCGCTGTGCGTAAATAGCGCATCGCGCGCTCTGGTCCACAGACTCTGACAGTGTCTCAGGTGCTCCTGGATGGAGGGAACAGCCAGCTCACCCTCCTGCTCCGGGAACAAAGGTGGGTCGTACCCCAAGGACGCCTTAAAGGGGGACATCCCCGTGGCAGAAGATCGTGCCGTGTTGTGGGCATACTCCACCCAGGCCAAGTGCGCGCTCCAGGACGACGGGTTGGAGGAGGTGACGCAGCGTAGGGCAGCTTCCAGTTCCTGGTTGGCACGCTCACACTGCCCGTTGGACTGCGGGTGGTGGCCAGAGGAGAGGCTTACCGTGGCCCCCAGAGCGTTGCAGAAACACCTCCATACCTCAAGAGACAAATTGGGGCCCCCGATCAGAGACGACGCCCACCGGTATCCTATGCAGCCTGACTACGTGCTGGACAAGAAGGTCCACTGTCTCCCGCGCTGTAGGGAGGCCCCGGAGTGGCACGAAGTGGGCAGCCTTGGAGAACCGATCCACGATGGTCAGCACAGCGTTGTATGTGTTAGAGACCGGGAGGCCAGTGACAAAGTCGAGGGCTATGTGAGACCAGGGCCTGCCTGGGACCGGCAGGGGCTGGAGCAGACCCGCGGGGGGAGAATTAGCTGACTTGCCAGTGGCACACACAGGGCACGCCCGGACATAGTTGGCGGCATCCTTCTGGAGACCAGGCCACCAAAAGGAACGCTGGAGGAGATCCACTAGCCGGGAGACACCAGGGTGACAGGCGAGTTTGGAGGTGGGAACCCAATGAATGACCTCCCCCCAGACGGTCGATGGAACAAACAGCTTCCCTTCCAGTCCGCCGCCAGGATCCGGTTCGGTCTCCTGCGCCCTCCAGATCTTGTCCCTGATGGACCAGGAAATCGCCCCCACAATGCACGAGCTGGGCAAGATGGTATGGCCTGGTTCCTCCGGGGTCTCAGGGGCAAACTGCCTGGAAAGGGCGTCGGGCAGGCCGTTCTTAGAACCAGGGTGGTAGGTGATGGTGAAACGGAACCGGGCGAAGAACAAGGACCAGCGCGCCTGGCGGGCATTCAGTCGTCTGGCAGATCTTAAATATTCCAGGTTCTTATGGTCCGTTAACACCACGAACGGCTGGGCAGCCCCCTCCAACCAGTGGCGCCACTCCTGCAGTGCGAGCTTGATGGTGAGAAGCTCCCTGTCCCCGACGTCATAGTTGCGTTCAGCCGGAGACAAGTGCCGTGAGAAGAAGGCGCAGGGTCGCTTGACCCCATCGGCGGGGGATCGTTGAGAAAGCACCGCCCTCACTCCCGTATCAGACGTGTCGACTTCGACCAGGCACTGCAGTACGGGGTCAACCTGGGTCAGGACCCGGGAGGAGGAGAACTCCGTCTTCAAAGCCACGAAAGCCGCTGCAACCTCTTCGGTCCACCGGAAGGGGGTCTTGGGAGAGGTGAGGCGGGTCAAAGGGGCAACAATGGCGCCGAAATTGGGAACAAAGCGGCGATAAAAATTGGCAAACCCAATGAACTGCTGCACCTGCTTTCTGGAGGTCGGCGTGGGCCACTCGACCACCGCTTTAACCTTTGCGGGGTCGGGAAGGACTTGATTGTGCGAGATTATGAACCCTAGGAAGTTGGTGGTCTTGGCGTAAAACTCGCACTTTTCGGCCTTAACATATAGCCTGTTCTCCAGCAGCCGCTGTAGGACCCGCCTCACGTGGACCTGGTGTTCCTCCCGTGACCTGGAGAAGATGAGAATGTCATCCAGATACACAAACACGAAGAGGCCCAGGAAATCACGTAGGACGTCGTTTATAAGGCGTTGAAACACAGCAGGGGCGTTGGTCAGCCCAAACGGCATTACCAGGTACTCGAAGTGACCACTGGGCGTACGAAAGGCCGTCTTCCACTCATCCCCCTCCCGGATCCGGACGAGGTGATAAGCACTACAAAGATCCAACTTAGTGAACCAGGTCGCCCCCTGGAGGGAGTGGAAAGCGGTGTCCATCAATGGCAGGGTGTAGCAGTCCTTCTCCGTGATGTCGTTTAGTGCCCGAAAATCAATGCAGGGGCAGAGGGACCCATCCTTCTTCGAGACGAAGAAAAACCCTGCGCCGAGAGGAGACGAAGAAGGGCGGATGATTCCTGCATTGAGAGACTCCTTGATATAGCTGTCCATGGCCTCCCGTTCCAGCGCTGACAGGCTGTAGAGGCGTCCGGATGGCAAGGGGGTCCCCGGGCGGATGTTGATGGCGCAGTCGTAGGGCCGGTGAGGTGGAAGAGACATCGCCCTGGACTTACTGAACACGAGGCCCAGGTCATGGAATTCCGAGGGCACCAGGGTGAGGTCCGGAGGCGCGGCGTCCGAGGCCGGAGGAGGGGAGGACGGGGCGCAGGCTGCGGACTGGAGGCAGGTGCCCATACAAAAGGAGCTCCAGGCAGCAATCCTTCCTGTCTGCCAATCCAGCACTGGGTTGTGCAGGCGCAACCAGGGGTAGCCTAGGATGACAGGTGACACGGAAGAGGATAGGACATACAAGGTAAGATCCTCCAGGTGATTACCTGAGATTATTACAGGGATCGGCTGGGTGCGATGAGTCACTTGTCCAAGGGGCGCACGGGAGAGGGTGACCAGACTGAGAGGAGCGGCCAGAGGGTGGCAGGGGATGCCCAATTGGGTTGCCAGGCTCTTAGAAATGAAGCTCTGCTCTGCTCCTGAGTCCACCAGTGCGTGTGTGAGGTGCCCTGTGGAATTGTGACAGAATCGTATGGGCAACGACAAACTTGTGAGGGGATTTGACCGGTTAGAGTCCGCAAGGCCCCCTACAGTGACTCGCGGACCGCCCCGTTTGGCTTCTCCGGACAATGCTCCATGGTATGCTGATCGCCTCCGCAATACATGCAGAGGCCCAGCTCCTGACGGCGCTGTTTCTCCGCTAGGGGGAGCCTTGACCGGCCAACTACCATTGCCTCCGACTCCTCGGAGGACTCCGGAGCTGGTAACGCCAGGGGGCGAGCCTGAGGCGTGCGGACAGAACCTCCACGCGAGCGGCCAATTAATTTCCGCTCGGCAGATCGTTCATGCAGCCTGTTGTCCAAGCTAATTGTCAGGGAGATTAGCTCCGACAGCCTTTCCGGAAGGTCTCGGCTGGCCAGCTCATCCCCCAGACCTGAGTTGAGGCTGCAGAGGAAGATGCTACAGAGTGACGCCTCACCCCAGCCCACCTCCTCTGCTGCGACCTGGAAGTCGATAGCGTAATCCGCCGCTGACCGGCTTCCCTGTTGGAGGCCAAGGAGACGGTCAACACCTCGAGAAAACTCTGCACAAACTGGCCATAGGAGAGGTTCGCGTAACTGGGCTTCGCCATGACGCCGTAAGCCCAAGTTAGCGCTCGCCCCTCCAGGAGGTTAGCTATATAGCCAATTCGGCTGTGGTCCAAGGGAAAATCCCCGGGAACGCGCAGAAACACCGACTCGCAGTGCATGATGAACCCCCGCACTCCGCCGAGCTTACCGCTGAAGCGGGCGGGGGTTGGGATTGGCGTGAGTTGGGTTGGCGTTCCCGCGGCCGGCTGGCCAGCCACGGAAGCGGCTGGATCTGCCCTCCCCTGACGAGCTGGAGGGAACACCTGCTGGGGGTCCACACGGTCTAACCGGTGAGTGATGTTTGTTAATTGATTTAGAATCACCTGCTGCTGGTGGGCTATTAAATCCACCCGAGCCTCGAGGGTGGAAAGGCAGCGTGCGAGCCTGCTGTCTGCTGAGCCGCTCTGCTGGAGCCATACTGACATAATGTCCGGCTCAGGAAACACGCACGCAGGCTCAGAGAAGATTCAATAGCTTTATTCAACAAGCAGGTGTGTATGGATGAATGTATGAGATATGTGTATGTGATGCGGGTGAACGCCGATGCACAGGAAACAGAGCAGAACGCCGTACAGCCAGGCAACCCTATGGAGAGAGCAGAGGACAAGGGTAAAGGGCACCACACCAAGACAGGTATAATGAGCAGAGTGCTGCTTACTTGTAGGTGACGGGTGGCTGGCGTTGGCCAAGGGAGAAGCCCGGGAGACAGCGTCCTGCTGAGCCAGTGATGACGATGAGGGAAGGGATGGCGATGACGGGGTATCCGCCGCCAAGGAATCCACCTGTGTACAGGGGAGAAGACTTGCAACGAGGTAAGGGTTAAGATGCTTACGTGGAAGCGTAGTTCAGCTGACGTGGCGAGACGATCCAGCTGGGAGAGAGTGCCGATGCGAACAGACAGCTCCAGACTGCTGCACAGGGCTGCGTGAGCTAAATAGCCCGAGGCTGATGAGGCACAGGTGTGCACGCAGCTGAGGCTGATGATGAGCGGCGAGTCGTGACAATTTCTTGAATTTATAGAGATGTGTTATGGTCGGAAGTTCTGGGTCTCGACGCATGGGAATAAAGATATAAAAGAGGAATGCACAGAGACCCTGGATTCTCTTTTGCTATAAATTATGTTGGAGAAGGAATAAAGTTTCTGTGTTGGGCAGCTCGTTGCCTCGCCTGCCTCCTTTCTCCACAATATCACTATGTTCAATGGTTTTGATATTATCTACTTAAGACCTATTCAATTAGTGGCCCGCAGGCCACATGCGGCCCAGAACCAACCTTTGAGTGGCCTGCGGGCCCAGGCCACGCCAAGGAAATATAAATTTAAGGAAAATGATATGAAGGAATTACGAAGTGCGCACACGAACAATGCGTGTAAGCGTCGTCCGCATGTAGTTGAGAAGCGCCCAGGCCAGGTACAGTGGCTTGCTAGTGTTGCCGTCCGAGAGAAGTATGAGCTTATTAAAGTACTTTAAACACGGAAAAAAGCATAAGAGGTATGTAAGCAGTGGAGGCATTTATTGTGGTTTAACCTGCTGGTAACGGGAACAGTAAGAGTTGCTAAGGAAACAGGTGTGGATTAGACTTCATATGCAGGGAAAGGCAAGAGTGACCGAATCGCTGAGGATTACTTCACCAACCATTACAATAATTTATGTTCATTATTGTGTACTTGCCAAGTTAAGATGACCGGAATTCATGAAGTCAGTGACTTTAATCCGTCAGCAGCCTTCAGACAAACTAAACATGCAAACATTTGATTTCAAAATAAGGAAAGTTTTCCTTCTGTCTGGTTGGCGAGGAGAGTTCTAAAAACTATAAATATATAGAAACATTTTCAACAGAAATAATGGAATCTTTGATAATTCAAGATAATTTATTTCATTAATTGTAATTTTTTTCAATATTTTTTTTTGAAGTCAGAGTTAAATTATTGTTCTGTTCTGGCTCTGTAAAATTATGATCAAAAGTGTAAATTGTATCAGGAAAAAAAGGCAATTTTACCACAATCCGTTTCAAATTTATAAAAGAAACAATAATTTTATGAAAAAAAATCAAAAAATTAGCCATAAAATAATACACAAATTTATAATAAAGTCTCAAATGTACAAGAAAAGTCAATTTTACAAGAGGAAATTACAAATTTTGAGGAAAATGGTTTCAAATTTAGAAAAATTTACAGAGAAAAGTAGAAAACTATAAGAAAATTGTTAGAAATTTTGAAGAAAAAACTCAAACCTTCAAGACTGAAGTCATTACTCAAGTTTTTAAGTGGGTGCTTTTTGCATCCTTAACTCTACTAGAAATTTTTGTTGACTAATATGTGTGTATATTGGAAAGTGTAGTTATTAAAAGAGGTTCCTACTCACACATGTGGTGATGTAAAACGAAACAAACCACAATAGTAGATGTGCAACGTTTGTTAATGTTAGCAGTCTTTTCTTGGGAGGTTTGTGCGCTAAAGTGTTTGACAGTTCGTTTTTTTATTCAGCTAAATGCACTTTGTGATGTGCCACGGTGGGTTATGACCAGGGTGTGGTATATGTTATTTCAAAAGGGAAACAAATGTTAATGCTACTAACAGTGCACTTGAATTTTTATGCACTTTGAGATATGCCTGAGTAAGATGTGACCAAAATGGTTATTTAAAATTTTAATAATAAAAAGTAATTTTATTTTTTTCAATTCTGTTAATTTAATTGTTGTTCAAGAGGAAAAATATTTCTACTTCTTTCTATTTCAAGTTCTCCTCAACCCCAGCACTGTTATTGTGTTTTTATGCACTTTTGATGTGCCTTTGTCATGTGTATTGGTTTGAAATTTGTCATAGTCAATAGATCGCTGACATGTGCGGCCCAGTTACATGTCTTGATTTAAAGCTGATTTTGTAATTGAATAGCCCTGCTGTATTGTTTGCACGCTTCAATTAAAAAAAAAAAAAAAAAAAAAAAAGGGCTCTGGGATGAACTACCACTAGAGGCGTCGTCACAGCCGGTTCAGCAGGAAGTGCGCACCCTGCAGCCAATCAGGGGCCCGAAATTTCATTCAGTGTTTATCGCGAGACTTCCTCCCTTCCTTTCTCCCTTTTCGCTTAGAGTCCGAGGATGGTAAGTTCCTCTATGAGAAATTTTAAAACAGGATCACCGGAGTATCTACAGTCATCTTGTCATTTAAAGCATACCATCATCTCATTAGACACGAATAAATGTTCTTCAAACGATCTGCACTACTATTTTGCCACGATTTTGTGAAATTTGAGCTGTTATTAGTCGTATTAGCTTAGCTTTTTCCGTACAATACCGTTCCATTGGTGGTGTAGTGGCAGCTGATTAATATGGATCAGGAGTCTGACTGTAAAAGGGTCTAAAATACCAAAACGCTGTGACTAATTTCAGATTTTTGTTGCTTTAGTTTACGGTGTTCTTAAGCGTCTGTCTCGGCCATAATGATCGACGTTAGCCGTACCGGTTGTGATAGCAGTTAGCATTGTCAACGTGTAAATCGCATACTCGAGTTGAGCTGCTTTTAACGTGCGTCTGACCTGTGTAGCGTCAGTTTTCGTTTGTAAAATGGATTAATCTCTTCTGTTTTGGGTAATTATACGGCGACTGATCATGAGGGATGGCATTTATTTGTTGTTTAGCTTATAGGTGGTGTTTTGCTAACGTTGTGTTTCTTTTCACTTCCAAGGGAGTTGACATCAGACACAACAAGGACCGTAAGGTGCACAGGAAAGAGCCAAAGAGCCAGGATATCTACCTGAGGCTCTTGGTGAAGGTAAAGATGAAGCATCACCTGATGGAGTAATGGCTCCATTATTCGCTCATTGCTTGTGTTGTCCTGTAAATTTTAGCATAACTGATCTTAATGTTCCTTAACATTCTTTCTGGTTTTAAATCTTACAGTTGTACAGGTTCCTGGCCCGCCGTTCTAATGCTCCCTTCAACAGGGTTGTCCTGCGGAGGCTCTTCATGAGCAGGTCCAACAGGCCACCCATCGCAGTCTCACGCCTGGTCAGTCTTCATTCTCCTTTATCTGATTCTAAATAGTTTCTGTTTGAGCAAGATGTTGCTGAGCACATGACAGGAAAACTTGGCGCACAAATGATTCTCATTACATTCCCATGAGTGGATAATTAAAGTAGGAGCATAACTTGCAGGGGGGAAACTGTAAAATAAATTAAGTTTTTTTTTATTACTGTTTTTTTTTCCCCACACACCATAACAAATTTTAAAATTTACTTGTTTCCTAACATTTAGGCCCCTTAAGATATGTTCAGACTAAACGCAGAGTGAATTTTTCATGCAACACGTTTGCATTTCAAGCCAATGTAAAGACAAGAATACACACAAATTTGTCTCTGAGCGAGTTAGTCGTAATATAGCCAATCATCCTTGAGATTTCAACATCACTGGAGTGAGTGTTAACAATGGAGAGTAAACTAGTTTGAAAATGAGACTGCCACTCACTGGAGACTGATGGGGGGGTGAAGGTCGACAACTACAAGCTCTTAAAGGAATCAGTTTCCTCTACCATTATATTGGGGGAGGGGGTGCCCCCAATATAATGGTATATTACAAACCATTATATACTGCCCCTCCTAGAGTGCCAAGTTAATCTTCTATCTAAATGCAAGGAATCTGTAGAAAGGGTAGTCCCACAAGTGATGATCAGAAAATTTGTCCCCATCAAACATGAACACTAGTGTGTGTGTGTGTGTGTGTGTGTGTGCGCGCGCACACGCTCCTGTCTTTCTATTTTTGTGTGGACCACCCCTTGACAAACCACCTTTTTTTGTGAGGACATTTTTCCTTGTGAGGACATTTGGCCTTGTCCTCATAAGGAAAAATGCTAGGATCCTTTCCCCAAAGTGCAAGATACACTATTACAAATGCAAGTCATAAAAGTTTACACAAATAAGTGATCTGACAAACAAATGAACAAGGGTTCCAAAACATTCGCTAATACTGAATGTACCATTCATTTTCAATAATTGGGTATTATGATATAGCACCAGGACACCATGATTCCTTGAAGAATTTGTCATTTTTGACCTACACACACACAAAGGCTGTAAGCCTAGGGAAAACACTGGGAGTCATGGTGTTCTGGTGCTGACCCTGTGTACGAAGTGCCGGGGTTGTGATGAAAAATGTCTGCCTGCCTGAAAGCACCCTGTCGCGGGAGCACACGTAAGGAGAGATGCCGTAAAACCACACTGCCGCCAGTGTTTGAACATTTTATACATCTTTAGATGTAAAATCATTAGTACGTCTTGTCAATGAGCTTTTTGAAACTGTGACTCTCCGGTCTGGACATGGACCAAAGCGCGCCCCCAAGGACAGCCCCTCCTTCCGGCATGACTTTGTGTCAAGGTGTGCAGGAGTCAGGCACGGAAAGAGACAGTATCCAGTATTTTTTTTTTCCTAGAGAAAACACAGACTTCAACAGACAGTACAGAGCAACAGAATAAATTATTTCTTTTTTCTCTGCGTTCAGTACTGAGTAGTTGGAGACCACTGCGGTTTTCAAATGAAGTTGCTGCCATAATTTCCAAATCTATGCTCTTTAACATGCATTCAGTGCAGTTTAGCTGTTGTAATGGATATTATTTTAAAGTCTGTATTTGCTGTTGCACAAAAGTTTTTCTGTATAGCAGAGGTTTCTGCTTAAGTTACAGGTCACTGTTTAATAGGAAAGTTTTGACAATGTGCTTTTCTTGTGGTGTTATATTGGAATATCATTGCAGTGACAGTGTTTCCTCTGGCTTGGTGCAGTGGCAACATAATTTTTTTTTGGGGGGGGGGGCAGAAAACACATGACACTATTGTAACCAGAACATGTTAATTGTATACTATTTCTTTATTTTTTTTAACATTTTGCACAGTAACTTTGCATATGGAACTTATTATTTGAAGTATTGTACAACCAAGGCTTGAATGCTGGAATATTGGGCCAGTTGGGGTCCCGTCCTCTGAGCTCTGTCTAATTCAGCTTCTCTGTCTATGGTGGTATAGAAACAGGTTAGAAAATACCAAGTGTCATGTTCTGTTCTGCAGGATTTTTTTGTCATGGTTTACATAAATGACAAAAATTTGTGTATTTTTTGTGTCATTGTAGTGTTTCTTTTTTCCATTGAGAAAGAGTAGGGAAGGGAGAAAAACATTCATAATAGTAATTTACTCATGGTACTTAAATTATATGATCAGAGGTGGGTAAAGTAGCCAGAAATTCTACTCATGTAAAAGCAGTGCTATGAAATTAACAATTAAGAGACTTTATTATAAATTTGTAGATTATTTTATGGCTATTTTTTTTGTCTATTTTTCAAAATAAAATTAGTATTTTTATACTTTTGAAACAGATTGTGGTAAAATTTGACTTTTTTTTTCTTATACAATTTACACTTTTGACCATAATTTTGCAGAGCCAGAACAGAACAATAATTTAACTCTGATTTCTGTCATTTTCATGGATGAATTATTAATTTACGACACAAATGTTAAAAAAAACACGATATTTTGCTTAGCTGCAGCAGCTGCAACAGTCTCCATCTCTGGTCTGTTGTCCATTCTCCCTGTGTTTTCTGTTTGAAAATTGTTTATCAATCATCAACTTTTATGTTCCAACACAGTGCTGCACGTAGTACAAAACCATTTATCCCTGCTGTATGAAAAACATTCAGGAACTATTGAGCGCAGTCTTTAGCTGTGACTTTTGTTGATAAATTCACATTGGCAAGTCCGCTGTGTGGCTGCCTGCCAAATGTAAACATGGAAGTAATGTGACCATGCGGCACATGGAACTCTTGCGCGATTGGTCATCACGTGAGACTTCAGCCACCTGCTTGCGTTTTGTGTTTCACAGACTGTAAAATTAAAATTATGATATTAAAAGATTGATTCATGGATTTTGTGGATTGATATCAGCTCAGTCAAATGTGGATCGATTTAAAACGTTGGATTGATCTTTTGAACCCACCCCTAGTATTCAAATGGTTGCTGTTGAGTAGAAAAATTCAACAGTTGTAAGTCAGTCTAATTATCAAATGATTTAAAAAAGTAACATGCTTTTGATATATTCCTGGTTTAATGTCACCTGTTAGAATAGCCCATTAATTTGGGCTGCACGGTGGCACAGTGGTTAGCACTGCGGCAGCACAGTTTACCCTTGGCCCGGGGATCGTGGGATCGATCCCAGCCCCCGACCAACAGTGATCTGTGTGGAGTTTGCATGTTCTCCCCGTGTTTGCGTGGGTTTGCTGCGGGATTTCTCCGGTTTCCTCCCACATGCCAAAAACATGCAGGTTAGGTTAATTGGAGACTCTAAAGTGGCCCCAGGTGTGAGTGTGTGTGTGAATGGTTAAGGGATAGCGCCGTAGCGTGGCTGCTTCATCCATCCAGGTGGTGGATACCCTCAATTTCCCCTCTGGGGATCAATAAAGTATACTAAATCTACTAAAAAAATGTAATTTCTGTGCAGTAAGCCATATATATATATGGACCACTGCCTACTTAATCTTTCATGATGCACTTATGATGTCTTGTCTACATAACCATATCTTTGAATGATTAATATTTATTTTTTTAATCACAAACTTATCCTTTTCTTTCCAACAAGATCCGCAAGATGAAGTTGGCCGGCCGTGAAAACAAAATTGCTGTTGTTGTGGGAACAGTCACCGATGATATCAGGATTCAGGACATCCCTAAGCTCAAGGTAGTTCTTCGATATCAGAATTAACTTTTGAAGTGTTTGGTCACAATGGTGCATGTCGACCAACTGCTTCCCCATCATTAGAAGGCTGCTTGCAGTGTCTGAAACGGTCTTCGTTTCCTTGTTGCTCTACAGATCTGTGCTCTCAGAGTGACCGATGGTGCCCGTAGTAGGATCCTGAAGGCTGGTGGTCAGGTGATGACTTTTGACCAGCTGGCTTTGGCTTCACCCAAAGGACAGGGCACAGTGCTGCTGTCAGGTAACCGAATATGTTTATTGTCAACAACCTGATTTGTTGAAGAAATTAGAAATATGCTTAAAGTGACACTCCGGCAAAAATCAAGTTTTTTTTCTGTTAACATGTCTGTAACGTGTTTTTTGTGACTTAAAAGACATCAAGTGCAAAAGCGCACCACAATCCAAAGTCTGTGTTTTTTGTTTTGTTTTTTGTTGTGAATTTCCAGTTTGGTAACGCCCCCCTGAAACAGGCGAGTTTGGACAGACTGTTAGTAGCTACGTAACTGTTCCTGCTTAGCCTGGTTGGTTATATCATTAACCAATCAGACAGATACTCTTGACTACCTCGGGGGAAGAGGGAGGAGCAGCAGGATTGAGGCAGAGCGGACTGGAGTAGCAGCAGAGAGAACGAGAGAGGTGGGGGGCGATTTGAATGTGGCTGTGCGAGGCCACATTCAGACCTCATCACCCCACATTTATCTCTCGCCTCGACCGTTTTCAGAAAAATGTTTCAGTTTTTACTTACTTTTGAAGATAAAAGCAAAACTTTAACATCCAAAAGCGTCTTGAACAGACTAGCAGCCCACCCACCAGGAGTCGCGGCGACCAATCACGTGCAAGCTCTGCAGGTCACTAATTAGAATATTCATGGATCTGCATACTTAAGTAGGTGCAAGATTTATCTTTTCAAGCAATTGTAAAGCAATGATTTTTTTGGGGGGGGGGTTGTAGGTCATCATCATCATAGCAGTCTGTCGGGGGCGCCAATCACAATATACTATTCTAGATAATACATGCACCTGTAAAGCATTTGTGATGTTGGTCATTAATTTGATTCTTCCTGCAAAATTTTTTGTCAATGTCATGGTGCTACAAGGCACTGAGAAAGCTTGAAAAACTGAGTAAAAAGAGAAATGCAGTGAGGTTAGTGAACAAGCTCACATACCCAACGCATCTGCGTATCAATGGCCCCTAAAGAGAATTGCGATAGAACGGACAGGAAAAGAACAAGTCCCCAAAATGGAATCCCATCATTTCAGTCAAAGTTTCTGTTTAAATAGGAAGTCAAGCCAATCAGAAATGTAGATGCTCTAGTGGAGACAACATAAAAGGACTCCTTCCCAAAATACAATTGTGCTCATAAGTTTACATACCCTGGTGGAATTTGTGATTTATTTATTTATTTATTTGACATTTTTCAGAGAACATGAAAACAAAACTTTTCTTTCACTCATAGTTAATGGTTGGGTGGAGCCATTTATTATCAAACAATTGTGCTTGCTCTTTTTAAATCATAATGACAACAGAAACTACCCAAATGACCCTGATCAAAAGTTTACATACCCTAGTTCCTAATACCATGTATTGCCACCTTTAACATCATCAGCAGCTTGAAGTCTTTCGTGGTAGTTGTGGATGAGGCACTTTATTTTCTCAGATGGTAAAGCTGCCCATTCTTATTGGCAAAAAGCCTCCAATTCCTGTAAATTCTTGGGCTGTAAGCATGAACTGCACGTTTGAGATCTCCCCTAAGTGGCTCACAGAGATGGCTACTCCAGAACCTTCACTTTTTTTCTGCTGTAGCCAACGACAGGTTGACTTGACCTTGTGTTTTGGATCATTGTCATGTTGGAATGTCCAAATGTGTCCCATGTGCAGCTTCTGGGCTAATGAGTGCAAATTTTCTTCCAGTAGTTTCTGATAACATGCTGCACTCAGCTTGCCATCAATTTTGACCAAGTTCCCTGTGCCTTTGTAACTCACACATCCCCAAAATACGAGTGATCCACCTTGTAGTAGGGATGGTGTACTTTTCATCATCGGCCTTGTTGACTCCTCTCCAAATGTAGTGTTTATGGTTGTGGCCAAAAAGTTCAATTTTGGTCTCATCACTCCAAATAACTTTGTTCCAGAAGTATGGAGGCTTGTCTCTGCTGTTTGGCATATTGTAAGTGAGTTGCTTTGGGGCATTGGTGTAGTAATGGCTTTCTTCTGTCGACTTGACCATGCAGCCACACCACTTTTTTCAGAGAGTCCTGTATGCCAGCTGAAGTTATTTGAGGGTTTTTCTTTGCACCCCAAACAATTTTCCTGACAGTTGTGGTTGAAATTTTTGTTGGTCTACCTGACCGTTGCTTGGTTTCAACAGAATCCCTCATTTTCCACTTGTTAATTAGCGTTTGAACACTGCTGACTGGCATTCAACAGTGTTCAAACTGCTGAATGCGCTGTGGCGCAGGTGTAATGTGGCTGACTACTGATCAGAGGGTCAGGGGTTCAATTCCCGCTCTTTCTGCAGTCTGCTTGTCAAAGTGACCTTGAGCAAGACGCTGAACCCCCAGTTGCTCCTGGTGAGTCAGGCCAGTACCAGTGCATGGCGGCTGTGCCGCCATCAGTGTGAATGCATGTGTGAATGAGTGGATAGCAGGATCTGTTAAGTGCTTTGGTCATCTAGAGATAAGGAAAAAAGTGCTATATAAGTGAACGCCATTTACCATTCTCAATTCCTTGGATATCTTTTTGTATCCTCCTGTTTTATAAAGTTCAACTATCTTCTCCCACAGGTCCTTTGATAATTCTTTTGCTTTCCCCATGGCTCGGAATCCAGCAACGTCAGTGCAGCACTGGATGAAACATTCAGGGGTCTGTCAGGAGCCCAAAAGCTAACTGACTTGTTATACACATGCACTAATTACAAGTAAACAGATCACAGGTGAGGATGGTTACCTTTTAGCCATTTAAAAATGTGTCAACTTATGTGTAGGCCAAAACTTCCAGGGTATGTAAACTTTTGATCAGGGTCATTTGGGTAGTTTCTCTTGTCATTATGATTTAAAAAGAGCAAGCACAATTGTTTGATAATAAATGGCTTCACCCAACCACTATGAGTGAAAGAAAAGTTTTTGTATTATCATTAATATTCTCTGAAAAATGGCCAAAAAATCACAAATTCCACCAGGGTGTGTAAACTTATGAGCACAACTGTATGTCCTATGACTGAATGAGAGAGAAGCAGGTGTAATGGTGAAAATGGAAGTAGAGGTCATGAAAGCAGATGAGTTTAAATACCTGGGGTCAACCATCCAAACAGGGATGTGATTTTCCTGCTAATTCGCGGAATTCCGCTTTTTTTATCTTCCAAAATAAAATAAAATTCCGATTTTTCAGTAAGCAAAACCCGATTTTGTGTATACCGGATTCCGACTTTTAGTAATTCCCTAACCGTAATGAAACGACGCACCTGATTGGCTGATCGTCCTTGCAGTGACCAATGAACGCGGCTGTTTCTTATCTCAAAGGCAATCCTTTGTTTTCCTCGCTCTCGCATAGCTGACTTGACTTGCATTGCAGTGATGTCGGTGATTGAACGTAAAGATGCTCCGAGAATTAAAGAAATTGACAAGATCGTGAAAAATAAATTTCCTTGGGATTGGCTAGAAAAGGAGATTGCAACGGATGTTGGGAAGAAAACTGACAAATTTGTTTAGCGAAAAATCATAAAAACCTAGGAGCTTCGGGGGGCTTTGCCCCCCCACCAGGGCTCTGCCCCGGACCCCGCTGGGGGACTGTGTCCCCCAGACCCCCTGCTAAATTTTCAGATAATTTCCCCAAGCCCAAATCACATCCCTGTCCAAAGCAATAGAAAATGCACAAGGCAGGTGAAGAAGAGAGTACAGGCAGGGTAGAGTGGGGGGAGATGAGTGCCGGGTGATATGTAACAGAAGGGTAGCAGCAAGAGTGAAAGAGAAGATCTACAAGACAGTAGTGAGATCTGCTATGATGTGTGATTTGGAGATGGTGGTGCTGACAGAAAGACGGGAGCTGGAGGTGGCAGAGTTGAAGATGCTAAGATTTTCATTGGGAGTGACCAGGAGGGACAAGATGAGAGGAGTATATCAGAGGGACAGCTCAGGTTAAGTGGTCTGGAGACAAAGTAAGAGAGGCAAGGCTGAGATGGTTTGGACATGTGCAGAGAAGGGATAGTGGATATATTGGACAAAGGATGTTGAAGATGGAGCTGCCAGGTAGGAAGAAAAGAGGAAGACCACAGAGAAGAGTCATGGATGTAGTGAAGGAGGACATGGAGAGGGTTGGCCATAACAGTTAACATAAAATGTGTTCACAAAGGTTTGAATTGTTTCACTTTGTGTAATAAGTATATAAAAGTTTATCTTTAATTATATTACAAAAATTTAACTTTCACAGTGTTCTGATTTACTGAGATGTGCTACTAGACTGTTTTAACGGGAAAATAAATTTTGACCTGTGTCACCTGTTGCATGTTAAACATTATCAGAGTACCCCAGCAAACCCAGTATGATTTGAGCTTCCTCTGTTGTCTGATAAGGTTATGTGCTCTACCTGAGGCAGGCTATGAAGTTGGTGTCACCGTCATCACATCATATTGACAGAGTGGAAATGAATCAGAAGACTGTCTGTCATTGTTCTGACAGATTTTCTGAAGCTGCAGAAGCCAACTGCAGCTTCGTATCACAAATATTGCAGCGATTAAAATTGAGAGGTTTCTTTAAGAGCTAGTAATATTAACACTGAGGCCTCATCAAACAATGAGCAGCTTTGAGACAATTGCTTCATGAGCAACACAGTGTTATGAAACTGCTAATAAAGACTGCCATCTGGTGACTGCCTGTCAGAACTGCATCAGAGTTGAAAAACCTGGAAAAAATTCAATACTTTTTTTTTTTTTTTTTTTTTTTTGAGCATTTGGCCATCCAAGGTCTATTCAAAATTGGATGGCAGGAACAAACAATACAAAGCAAACAAAAAAAACTCAGAATTCCCTCTCAAACTTCCCGCCAGCCCTCAAGTCACGTGATGTGACCAACATAACGAGGCCTCACTTGCTACGGCCATGCGACTGTGAGCATATCGACACAGTGCTTGACACTCTGCTCATGACACTTCCGCGTTAGATTGCTCAAGTCAGTGTCAAGTGGGCGGTGTTGAGCATAACATCACTATTGAGCATTTTTTTCACTTACTCCCCTGGAGTCTGCTGCAGCTCTCTGACCATCTCTGGCTGTTGTGAAGCAGACGCCAGCCTGTGTTGTTAGTCCAAACCCAGCTCCTCTGCTGCTGTGTGTTGAAATGTTACACAGTAGTAACTTGGGTCCGGTCTGCTTTTGCGTCTTGTGGCGGGTTTAAGGCAGTGGGGGTGGGTTTTTGTGCTCATGTGGGTTTATTTTTCCTTGCTCCGGTCTGCTGATTTGAAACAGGTAGGTGGATCTTAAAGGGGTCATTGACTGAAAAATGGTGTTTGTAGGTTTTAACTGTCTGAAATGAGTCTACTGGTCACATAATTATAAAAAATTGTGACCCGTGCTGGCAAAATGAGTTGGAATGTGCACCGTGTCATTGTGAGCTGCAGGCACAAGAAGTCATAAATCATGACTCTTTCTTTGTCTGCTTGCGGCAAGTCCCGGGAAAACCCCCATGAGTGCCTGGTATTATTGGAAAGCTTAGAAAACGTACTTTCTAAAAATACATGTTTTTGCGGAAGATGGAGCTCCCAACCGATCGAACGCGAGTTTTAATCCTAGCCAAAATATAAACAAATAGTCTTTTTCTGGGTCCGTTTTTGCGCACTTCCTACAAATTAAATATCATTTTGAAGCAAGCAAGCAAAGTTTATTTGTATAGCACTTTTCACAGATATATATCACAAAGTGCTTCACAGCAAGTTAAAATTTACAAATACCCAGAAATTAAAAATCAATAGAAATAAGATACAGTATACATATTAATAAGGATAAAAAGAGAAAACGGTGAAGAAATAAAAGCCATTCAATGAGAGCTAAAAGCCTGTCTAAACAAATGAGTTTTTAACTCCTTCTTAAGAGTCAACAGACTCAAGGCAGTGCAAGGACAGGGGAAGTGCGTTCCAAAGCCGTGGTGCAGCGGCCTGGAAAGATCCATCTCCACGGGTTCTGAACTTGGTCCGAGAGACCACTAGGAGCCTCTGGTCTGAGGATCTTAGTGATTGTGTCGTGGCATAAGGAGTCAAGAGGGCTGAGATGTATGAGGGGGCTTGGCCATTAAGAGTTCTAAAAGTCAAAATTAAAATCTTAAAATGAAATCTAAAAGCAACTGGCAACCAATGAAGGGACGATAAAACTGGGGAAATGTGTTCCCTTTTCTTCGTCCGGGTTAAAAGCCAGACGAAGGAAGTGCTTTAATATCATTTTGTAGATCTTTCAATACAGAATATGGCAAAAAGGTTACCTTGGTTTTGATAATTTCCTCAAAGTGACTCATTTTGCCAGCACGGGTCACAGTTTTTCAAAACAGTCAATTCTCTTAAAAAAAACACACAGCCTTTATCTCATTTTTATCTCCCAGAAACGCCAGAAACATTTTTGGCTCGTCTTGTCTAAATCGTTAACGTTAGAAAAAGCGAACCCACCACCGTCCTTGAGTCCCGCCCACTGCTCTATTATTGGCCCACCTAGCTGTCTGTCATGTCGATGGAAGGGCTACTTAAGGTAGCCTTTTTATCTCTTGAGCTATTAGCCTCCAAGCTAACACTAGTGATGTTAAAACCAAGGCCTCATGAAACAATGAGCAACTTTGAGACAATTGCTTCTTGAGCGACACTGTTATGAAATATCTAATAAAAACGGCCATCTGGTGACTGACTGTCAGAACTGCATTTGAGTTGAAAACCTGAATAAGGGCAATACTCAACACTGTCCAATGTCTCTTGCAATTTTGTTTGCATCATGAGCAGTGCATCGAGCGGTTTCAGCATACCCAAAGTTGCATGACTAGCAAGCGAGGCCTCGTTATGTCGGTCACATCACATGACTTGAGAGCTCACTGGAAATTTGAGAGTTCTTTTGGAATTAGGTCTTTTTTTGTTTGCTTTGGATTGTTTGTTCCTGCCACCCAATTTTGAATAGACCTCGGATGGGAAAATGCTTAAAAAAAAAAAAAAAGTAGAGATTTTTTTTTTTTTCAGTTTTCTATCCAGATGCAGTTCTGACACTCAGTCAGCAGATAGTACTCTTTATCAAATGTGTTATAACACTTTGTTGATCATGAAGCTATTGTGTCAAAGTTGCTCATTGTTTTATAAGGCCTCAGTTTCACCATCACTACTGTATCTATATAATATTTAGTACGTGTAATGTGTTGTTTAATGTTATTAAACCTAAATCTAATTCTAACTTGTGTAATACTGACCCTGACTTGAACTCAAATAGCGAATGCAATGATGATAACAAATCTCCTCTCCAAAAACCCTCAGTTTGAGTGGTGAATCAGACCCCTTTTTAAATTCTTCACTACTAACGTACTATATGCAACGCCCAGCCCTCTCAAATTTCTTGCCAGGTCTCAAATCACGTGATGTGACAACGAGGCCTTGTTCGCTACAGTCATGTAACTGTGGCCATGTTGACATAGTGCTCGACACACTGCTCATGGCAGTTCCGTGTTATATTGCTCGAATCAGTGTGGAGTGGGTGGTGTCGAGCATAACTGGCCATGGTTACATGGGCAAAATTTCATCAATCTGATTACAATTCAGATCAGAATTTTACTGTTGACGTGAATCCTGAAAAAGCTGATCCAATTATGACGTGCGTTTCCATGTGTCACACGTTTGAACGGAGTTGGACATGATTTGGAAAGGCACACACCTGTCTATATAAGGTCCCACAGTTGACAGTGCATGTCAGAGCACAAACCATGCATGACATAGCTTCTTCCCCTCTGCCATTAGACTGCTGAACACTAAGTGACTTATTAGTCTCTCGTGCACTACGTACAGCAGCTCAACCAGACTCATGATAATTATCACTTGTTTTCTTTTGCACTACCGACTGCACTATGTGGAACTCCACAATATCTGCTGCTTGTTAATATATTTAGAAATTGCATAGATTAGTATTACTCATTCATATTCTACATTTTATTGCATGCATAGTTTTTTATTTTTATCTTTAGTGCTACTCCATGTTGAATGTTGCAGCATTGCACCGAGACAAATTCCTAGTTTGTGTACTACATGAACAATGGCAATAAATCTCATTCTGATTCTGATGACGTCAAAGGAATTGTCTGTAAACCTCTGAGACAGGATTGTCTCGAGGCACAAATCTGGGGAAGGGTACAGAAAAATTCCTGCTGCTTTGAAGGTCCCAATGAGCACAGTAGTCTCCATCATCCGTAAATGGAAGAAGTTCAGAACCACCAGGACTCTTTATCTAGAGCTGGCCGGCCGTCTAAACTGAGCAACTGGGGGAGAAGGGCCTTATTTAGAGAGGTGACCAAGAACCCAATGGTCACTCTGTCAGAGCTCCAGCGTTCCTCTGAGGAGAGAGGAGAACCTTCCAGAAGGACAACCATCTCTGCATCAGTCCACCAGTCGGGCCTGTATGGTAGAGTGGCCAGACAGAAACCACTCCTTAGTAAAAGGCACATGGCAGCCCGCCTGGTGTTTGCCATAAAGCACCTGAAGGGGTCTTGCATCATGAGAAACAAAATTCTCTGGTCTGATGAGACAAAGATTTAACTCTTTGGCATGAATGCCAGGCGTCATGTTTGGAGGAAACCAGGCATCACTCAGGACTCTGGCCTAAATGACGTTATCCTCCAGGCTAGTTAGCATTTTTTAACAAATTGCGTTGAAAACTTGATCCAAATTAAAATTGGTTTTACCATTAAACTGCTTTTAAGGACTGATGCAGTTTCAGTCATTATCCTGGGCCACCATGCGTACAACTGGGCATGTCCTTCAACCAGTAAGTTTTTATCAAAAGATTTATTCTGTGCAGTGCTAGCTACTATTTGCCTTGTGGTATGTGGTTGGGCCTAGTAATCACTAATTTGGGCATTTTGGAGGGGGGGGGATTTTGACACAAAACTGTAAGACAATGAAAGTTTTTCTGTAAAAAACGGCCATGAAGCGGCATGAAATAAAGCAACGTTGTGAGGTTTTATGCAGGTTTATTAAATCATACCGCCGTCACGAGGCTCGCCCAATGGGCAAGCCCGGAGGCTCTCAGCAAAGGGACACAGTGTGTGTCAGCAGCAGTAGTTGAAGAGAATGAGAGGATGAGTTACAGAATCGTGCAGCATATATACCCAACAACAGACAATACATCAAAGAGCATTCACAGCAGTTGGTATGAGCATTTGCATATGAGAGGCACAGTAAGGACAGGATGCATGAATGGCACATTACATCTCAGTAGTGCAGCGGAAAAAACCAGGAGTAGCGAGCTGTCTGTCCTTAGTCTGTTGTGGGGGGGTTTCCAAACCCACCACAGCTATAACATACCATTTTAGACAATGTAGATTTGTTTTTATAGGGAATTTATATCCACCAGAGTGCATCTTTAACTGAAAATTTCATTCACTATATAAGTGCACTCAAAATATCCCATAATATGTTGTGAAAAGTAGTATACTGTGGTGACCCAGTACAATGCAGACTGACTCTTATTCATGCTCAACAAAGGGTGGGGGAAACGGAAGGCAATTTGCATACAGAGGACAATGCACAGACGGGCAAAGAGCCAACCAATGTCATGCTAATCATGGGTATTGAATGATATGTATATCAATATGCTAATGTGCCATGCATTCTCTCTGTTTGTATAACATATAAAATGACAACACAGCGCTACAGTGTGTCTTATGATGATGGAGGAAGTAAAACTCAGAAACCTTCCAGCTCATCGCATCTCGCCTGAACTTAGCTTTCCTCCACAATACAACCAATAGTCACTACATTAGACAATGTATCCCATAATGCAATACGCAGCCAAGCTCAACACTACCCACGTCCCAGCACCACGAATAGTTACGTCACCAAAAACGTGCCGTCTCAGCTCGCTTTTTTGCAAGGGGTGGGTCTTAAGTGAAACTTGACAGCAATAAAAACAGATATGAGGCATTTGAGCAATTTTGCTCTTTAAGTCTTTTAAGTCATAAAAAAACATGTTACAGACAAGTTAAAAAGAAAAAAAATGATTTTTGGTGGAGTGTCACTAAGATTTGGAAAAGCGCTGCAAAATGGCTGATTCACAATATAGTACACTATGGGGAATGCATGAACATTTCAAACACAGCATTGGCCTAACTGGTCTATGGTTTCCCAATACTTCACCTGTTTTTAATCTGTAATTTTTTTTTTCTGTTTTTGATTTCCAGGACCCCGTAAAGCCAGAGAGGTGTACAGGCACTTTGGAAAACCCTCTGGGACACCTCACAGCCACACCAAGTATGTTATTATTTTGTGATTTTTGCTGTTGCTTACCAGTGATCTTAAGAGTTGTTTCAATTCAGTTTGCCGCCACAGTTTCAAAAAGACCATAACTAAAGAAATTTAGTTGTGGATCATTCTTTCTGTCAAACTTGTATGTATAACCCAGTTTCTGACTGGACATCTAAAATGGGACATTTTATATCATTTTGACATTGGGATGCTGACTGTTGGAATTGCTTAAGGTTTCTTGCCCACGTACAGTGGTGTGAAAAAGTGTTTGCCCCTTCCTGATTTCTCATTTTTTTTGTATGTTTGTCACATTTAAGTATTTCAGATCATCAAACAAATTTAAATATTAGACAAAGATAATACAAGTAAACACAAAATGCAGTTTTTAAATGAAGGTGTTTATTATTAACCTGTTGAGCTCTGTTCAACTTCCCTAAAAACACCTAAAAATAACAAGCCCAAAGTAAATCAAAAGCTGTTCTTCAACCCTTTGCAGCATCTTCATGGGGTTAGTCTCATTTATATTTATATATCTATATATTTATTCCATCTAGCTACATTGCTCCGCACTGTGTGTGTTTATATACTTGCATATTTATTCCACCTAGCTGCAATGCTCCGTACTGTGGGTGTTTATATATTTACATATTTATTCCATCTAGCTACAATGCTCTGCACTGTGTGTTCATATATTCATATATTTATTCCATCCAGCTACAATGCTCTGCACTGTGTGTCTGTGTGTGTGTGTGTATATATATATATATATATTTTATAGTAATATGTACATATGTATATTAGCTGCTCTTGCTTGCTTGTTTTTTTTTTTTGTTTGTTTTTTTTTCTTGCCTTCTGATTGTTGCTCTGAGTGTTGCTATCCCTGTGCTGTTGCAATCCTGGAATTTCCCCATTGTGGGACTAATAAAGGCTTATCTTATCTTATTTAAAAGAAAACACTCTGAATTTTTTGGCAAAACAGTCATAATCTAAGTGCTCCTGCCACTGAGTAACAAGAAAGTTTGCCTGGGTGTTTTTTTTAGATACAAATGCTTGCAAATAACATACAGCTGTCAGATACTGACTCATCTTGTATATATGTTTGGAGTATTTCTTCCTTTAGTTTTTGTTTAAATTGTCCAAGCGTTGTACATGATTTTAATTCAGGTCCAAAATCGTTCCATAATCTGACTCCTTGCACTGAAACACAGTGTTGCTTGGTGGTAGTTCTCACTGAAGGTTTTTGAAATATACATGTTCCTCTGAAATGATATTGTTTCTCCCTTATTTGGAACAGCTTTTGGATATTTGCGGGCAGTGATAGATTCTTAGCTTTAAACATTATTACTGCAGTTTTAAAGTCAACCAGATCTTTCAACTTGAGAGCTTTTAATTTAAGAAAAAGTGGATTTGTTGGTTCCCTGTAAGCAGCTTTGTTTATTATTCTAATAGCTCTCTTCTGAAGCATAAAGACTGGATATATGTTTGTTTTATATGTGTTTCCCCATACTTCAGTACAATATGTCATGTATGGGAGTACTAATGAATGATACAAAGTATATAATGTGGATTGATTCAGCAAATATTTCGCTCTGTGTAGTATTGCAATTGATTTAGATATTTTACCTTTAATATAATTAATATGGGACTTCTATGTCAAATGCTAATATTTGTTTGACACTGCGGCCCCTGGACCCCGGCTAGCTACTAGGCTTTTCAGGTTTGAAAGTTGAAGAAATATGAGGTTGTTAGCTACATTCTAACTTGATTTAATGCAAATATTTGTTTGGCGTCGGGGGGGCTTCGCCCCCCTGAACCCCCCACCAGGACTTTGCCCTGGACTTACCAGGGCCTGTGGCCCTTGGACCGCGGCTAGCTACTAGGCTTTTCAGGTTTGAAAGTTGAAGAAATATGAGGTTGTTAGCTACATTTAACTAGATTTAATGCTAATATTGTTTGGCAAATATTAGCATTATTAGCATTAGCATTATTAGCATTAGCATCGGCCCCTGGACCCCGGCTAGCTACTAGGCTTTTCAGGTTTGAAAAGTTGGCAGGTATGACTTTGTCAGGCAGGTCCTATTTAAGTAATTTCTTGAATGAGAACAGGTGTGGCAGTAATCAGGCCTGGGTGTGGCTAAAGAAATTGAACTCAGCTTTCCAAAGATGTGATAAACCACAGTTCATTTATGTTTTAATGGGGGGGCAATCACTTTCCACACAGGGCCATGTAGGTTTGGATTTTATTTATTTTTTTTTTTTGTTTTACTCTTAATAATAAACACCATTTAAAAACTGCATTTTCTATTTACTTGGGTTATCTTTTGTCTAATATTTACGTAAATTTGTTTGATGATCTGAAACATTTAAATGTGACAAACGTACAAAAAAAAGAGAAATCAGGAAGGGGGCAAACACTTTTTCACACCACTGTATAATAGTGACAAAGTGGCGTGCTGCACAAAACTCAGTGACGTGACCTCATGCTTCAGCATTACATCAGGAATTTTTTTTAAGTGTTTTGTATATTACCAGAATATAAAACATATCCAGAAATTCAAATAGAAACAAGACCACCCCCCCAAACCTTTAACTCCTTACTATGTGTGAAATCCATTGAAACATAGTTAAATCATAATTTTTGTGTTGTTTCAAAAGCTGGGTTTATGCTCCACCTCCGTTTTGCGCGTGTGCTTGAGGGAAAGGCTCCTTGGTGCCCCTCCACAGCTGAGCACATGCTGCCCAAATTTTGTGACAGAGTTGGCTTGCACGTTGACTACGCATGTGCAAGATCCAGCCTCCCCTTCATGAGGTGGTGCTATCAACACAACATACAAAATCAAGTAGACAAAGATGACGAGGAAAACAAAAATGAGGACATGAAAGCAAAAGCACACTTACACCCTCTACTTTTTTTTTCTTTTTTTTTTTTTTTTTTTAAGCTTCTTCCACCAAAAGTAGTAAACACAGGAGCTCTCTTCTCACCTGCGTGCAGTCGTCATTGTTGATATTGTGTGTGGCTCTTGCTTTTCTTCTGTTTTGTATAGCTGGTGAACAAACTGGAGCGGAAGTACATTTGCGCTACCTACCGGGCTGGGGTGAATCTTGTCCTTGCAGATGAAAACAATGAAGCATAGATACAACCATGTGTGCACTAGCCTTGTCCAAAGCATGCACACATCATAGACATGCAGAGTGGTGGTGGAGCATAAACAAAGCTTGAAGATGTATTTACTGTTAAGGGTTTTTCCAAAATGGTGATGAAAGCCACACAGTAGCATGAAATGTACATGTAGCAGAAATTATCATTTTGAGCATGTCCAGCTGTTAATAGTGGTTAGACAGTTGTTGGTAAAACATAAAATTGTAAGGCAATTACGAAACGGAAGCCTAAATTTTGGATGAAAATATTCACTGGGTTTTATTGAGTTTCTCACTTCCTCAACCATTTCAAAGACCTGAGATACACTTAGCATGAGGCTGTTAAAGTTTTAAAGGTTTGAATAGTGTGTTCTGGATTTTTTGCATAAGATAAAATGTTTGAGGGGATTGGCTTCTTTTTATTTGAATTTTTGGGTTTTATGTTTTGGTAATGCATGTGACTGTTTTATTTAATGCCTGGTGTAAATTAAGTCTTCCATAGAATATATAATAAAAGGCAAATGTATAACGCGTTGTTACTATGACAGTGGCCACAGTTAATAGGCGTATGTTAGATTGTTTTGTAGCAAATTCAACCTTTGTTTTTAATTATAAATTGTCCTAAACCCTGTGTTGTGAAAATATTTGTGGGGGGGGGGTGCAATACTTGGTGTTGACAGTATTGTATTGATCCAGAGACACCAGTATTGCAATTCCTAATAAAATTATTAATAAATGTTCCAAATGAAAACTCTACTTTTTGAGTACTAATGTAGTCAAAAGCCGTATGATAAAGTTTCATCGTATGACCTCTGATGATTACACCTCCGAGAAAATGTGTTGTTAAAAATTTCCAATTGATTTCATGTAAATCAAAAGAAAAATATTTGAGCTGTGACGTATGGTTGTACATGGATGTTATGATTCATAGGATGGTTAAAAAAGTCTTTACTATGAAAAGGTTTTTGTTTTTTTTTTAAGACTTGTCTTCACAAATTGCCATATTTAGAAAACAAAGACTCCTGCATTTGCTACACAGGGAAATTACTAATGTTAGATGAATTTGTTTTCAACTGTTATGTGATATTAATCTTTTTTCCTTTTATTTTTTTCAGGCCCTATGTCCGCTCCAAGGGCAGAAAGTTCGAGAGAGCTCGTGGTCGCAGACCCAGCTGTGGTTTCAAGAACTAGTCTGTTTTGTTTTTCATGCAATCTGACACAAATAAAAATGGCTGTACAATAGAAGTTTTGTGTGTTTTATTGGACTTGCTTTTTTGCAAAAACCTCACACACAGTCTCTGTTGTGAGGGTTTGGCATTCAGACGTCAGAGGAAACTAGTGGCTGGGATGTGGCTGCGGTGTGTCGATACAGGGCTTTTTAATGAAAATGTCAAAGGACAATCTTGTAATTGGTATTTATCAGTCGGCCTCGATAAGGAGTGACTTGGCCAGGAAGTGTCTGTCAATGATTGGAGAATGTCGGTGGGCGTTGCAATGTTTTCCTTATCCGTCATTGGGCTTCCTCTCCGCCGCTCAGAGTTGCTCCGTCTCCACACACTTCCGCACCGAGCCACCGCGATCACTGTCCGGAGAAAGGAGACAAGATGAGGTAATTTGGGATATTTCTGTGTGCTTTCTTGTGTGTTTAAAAACTGTTTTGGTAGTAATGTACTCTCGTAATGCGAAGGCCCGGGAAAACCTATCTTTGGGCAGGATGATATAACCCGCTGGCTAACCATAGCAGCGCAAATTTGGGCATATTAGACCAGTGAATAAATCACATCAAGCTGTCTTCAGGGTTTTTTTTTAACAGGATGGCCTACTAAGCTCTAACTTGCTAAAACTTGAATAGCGATGTTTCCCTTGAATTAAACGTCTGCTGATTAGCAAACTGACAGGCAGCCGTTTACAGTAGCTAACAGTGACGGTGTGTTGACAGCATTTAGCATTTTAAATTAGTGGGGGGAAAAAAGACTTATTTGTGAAAAATTTGAACTAAGGATCTCGGTTTTAAAACCGTATAGTTAAGTGTAATTTTTAGGCCACATGAAAATATAGTGTAATAGAGTGAGCTGGCTAACAGCCCGTCAAGCCGCGCCTCTAGCTAGCCTTTAGGGGACGTTAAAGTTTTAAAGATCACACGGAGCTGGACAGCCCGTTAACGCCACTTCTTTGTGTTTAACAATTCCTTTGTGTCAAAATAACTCCGAGTGTAAGGCACAACCTAACCCAGAGTTGACCGAAATAGCCCCAAGTCAGTGAACAAGCAGCCTCATTGTGTAGAAAACAAAATTAGCCTCGAGTATATTATTATTTTTGGACGTCCCCGCCCTGTATTTCAAGGACTGAAGGTGCAACAATGGGCATCGGTGGAACATTTTTCTACTGTGTGTTTTATCAGGACAGGACATCAGTTGCGTATTGATTTTGTCTGCACCGTTGCTTGCATCAAGTTTCCTGTTGTAAAACTGAAAAGGTGCGATCAGTTTATTAAATTGTGGTGAAAGTTAAGCGACTATAGTACACACAGCACCAGGCTAAAATGATCCCATGTGTTCCTGAAGGTTTAATGCTGTAATCAACTTGTCATGTTAATAGAGCAGTTAACATTATGTGTGCATTCTTATTTGACAAATCTAGCCCCCCCCCCCCCCACCCCATTTGGGTGTTTTCAACAAGTACACACTTGTTACAACAAATCAAACAATTTGCAGTGAGGGTTAAGCTGTATCAGGATCCCAAGTAACTAGTATACTTTTTGCAAAATCAAACTTTACTGAGTGTATATATACACTACTGACAAAAAGTTAGGGATATTTGGCTTTCGGGTGAAATTTAGGGAAAATGTAAAAAGTTCACACTACAGTGATATATCATGAAAGTAGGGTATTTAAGTAGAAGCTTGGAATGGTGATTTCCTCATTTCAAACGATGAAACAAAAAACAACTGGAGAGTATACCACAACAAAAAATGCCATTGTCTCAAAAACTTGTCATGTGCCCTTGAGCATCAATTACAGCTTGACAACGACGTCTCATGCTGTTCACAAGTCGACTTATTGTCTGCTGCGGCATGGCCTTCCTCTCTTCTTGAAGGGTGGCCCTCAGGTCATTGAAGTTGTGGGGTGCAGGGTTACGAGCCTCTACATGGTGACTCAGCTGATCTCATAAGTTTTCTATGCAATTCAGGTCTGGAGAAAGTGCAGGCCACTCCATTTGAGGTACCCCAGCCTCCAGCAGCCGTTTCCTAATGATGCAACCTCGATGAGCTGCAGCACTGTTGTACATGAAGACAAAATTAGGTCTGTGTTGTTCATGCAGGGGCACAACGACTGGATTAATGAGGTTCTTCAGGTAGTATCAGCTTGTCACTGCCATTCACAAGGTGTAGGGCAGTTCTATATTGACTAGACACACCTGACCAGACTGTAACACCACCACCAAAGGCTCATCTGGTGACAACAGTGGCTGATGCATAATGCTCTCCTTAACGTCTTGGCAGCCATCATTTTTGCTCATTGTGAATTGACTTTCATCAGAGAACAGCACTGAGGCCCGCTGGTCCCTTGTCCAGTGTAAATGCTCCCTGGCCCATGCAAGACGATGACGCCTGTGCCTGGTGGCGTGGTCAGGTACCCTTGCAGGTCATCTAGCACGCAGACCACGTTGATGTAAACAGTTTCGAATGGTCTGACATGACACTTATGGCCCTTTTCCACTAATACCAGTTTGGCCTTGTTCGACTTGACTCGCTTTCTAGCCTTTTCCACTGTACCCAGCACCGGTTAACAGGTCCTATTTTCGTATCCACTCGAGGCCAGGGTACAACCGTGCTGAGTCGAGCCGAGATGTGACGTCAACAGACTGCGAGCCACTGATAGGTCAGGGCGTAACGTCACGAAAGCGTCCGTCTTCTGTGGAATCTACACAACCGCCATTTGCAGTATTTCACAGACTAACTCGGTCACAGAGTAAATACGATTTTAATACAGACAGCGTTGTAGGTTTTGCGGAAATCTACACCGTGGTCCCAACGAAGAGGTGCAGAGTTTTCTCTGCTTGGTGGCAGATCCACAGTGAGAGGAGCGACCCGCACGATACAGATGCAGCCCAGCATAGAACCGGACTACGGACAAGCTGAAGACGAACGTGAGAGAACCATCGATGGTGAGTGATTTGTAATTGTGCATCTGTTCGCTTATTTATCCTGTTGGTGGTAAGCTCACTTTTTTGAGCGATACAGTGCCATCCTGTGCTGGCTAACGAGTGTTAGCTAGTAGCTAGCTAGTAGCAACTCTGCTGATTTGCGCTTGTTTTGTCCTAAGTATTTGCTTGTGAGAGCAAAATGATGAAATATGTTAATCCTGGTTAAAGTCCTGGTTTGTGTACGTGTTGCACTTTGGTGCTGTGCATTAAATTGTGTGTAATTTCTTCCTAGAATCTGTTTCCACATGCTAGGGTTTAGCCTCCCTCAGTGTTTATATTGTGGATACAGGTCAAGTGGACCCCAGGAGCCGAAATCTCAACATGTTAAAGTGCATTTTCAAACCAGTGATTTATAAAGTCATTCATATAATTTTCTAAAGCGTCAGAATAGACCCACACACCTATTCTGTGGATTTTCCATAAAAGGTGTTGGAACAGTGTTGTTGTGCTGTTTCTGTTCCACCATAAATCCCTGGATTGAAAATGTACTTGTACATGTACAGAGTGGATCCTGCGGTGCTTGTCAGGGAAACAAAGCGTTTTTGTCACAGCCCACCACTGACTTTCATAAGTGTATTTCCCTAATACAGGTACATGGGCTGCACGGTGGCGCAGTGGTTAGCACTGCGGCAGCACAGTTTACCCTTGGCCGGGGGATTGTGGGGATCGTGGGTTCGATCCCAGCCCCCGACCAACAGTGATCTGTGTGGAGTTTGCATGTTCTCCCCGTGTTGCGTGGGTTTACTCCGGGATTTTCTCCGGTTTCCTCCCACATGCCAAAAACATGCATGTTAGGTTAATTGGCTGTTCTAAATTGTCCCTAGATATCTGTTTCCTATAGGCCCTTAGAATAGAGGGTTAGTATTAATGAAAGCGCTTTGAGTGGTCCTTGTGACTAGAAAAGCGCTATATAAGTGCAGGTTAGTTAGTTAGTTAGTTAGTTAGTTAGTACATCTCCAAAAATTAGAATGTCATGAAAAAATTCAGTATTTTTTGTCACTCATTTCAGAAAGTGAAATCTGTATATTATATAGATTCATTACACAGTGATATATTTTAAGCGTTTATTTATTTTAATTTGGATGATTATGGCTTACAGCCCCTGAAAACCCCAAGTTCAATTTGGCAAAAAATTAGAATATTACATAATTTTAAAAAATAGTTTTTAAATAGAAATGTTGGCCGCTGAAGTGTTGGTTAATATGGGCTGTAGCCATAATCATCAAAATTAAAATAAACACTTGCAATATATCACTGTCCCTGTAATGAATCTATATATGGGTTTCACTTTCTGAAATGAGTGACAAAAATATTGAACTTTTTCATGTTGTTCTAATTTTTGAGATGTGCCTGTATATGTGTTGAACTTGCTTGAACTAACCACCATCCATTTCTGTCGTTCGTCTAGGCAAGAGGAAAGGAAAAGCAGCCACCCCACAACGGACCTCGACACTGTGGAAAGTACTGAAATCCTTTGCTTTTATAGGTAAAGTGTCGAAACCAAAGTAGTGTGGAAGTTGTGTTCAATGACGAGACTTGAGTTTATTCCTCAGGTTCGGCTTTATTGCAGAACACAATCATCCAACATTCTCAAATAGCAAGAAGAGGCAGAATCATGTCACATCACATTCTTATACCTCCGGGGGATTAAGAACTCAAGTCACATGGTGCTTCTGCAAACATTTAATCACAATGCAAGTCTCTGAAGATTCACCATTGTCTCTTATTCTCCGATGTTCCGGGGATCCCCCCAGGGCCTCCTCTCTGAGACAAGGGTCCGACTTCACACCTCCTCAACATCTCCTGTCGGCCCCCGTCGATCCAGACTCTTTGTTCCTCCAGACGTGAAGCCCCAATCCACATGAGCCATACATTTGTGGGAGATATGAACCTGACATATGTGCCACACTCTTGTGGGAAATATGAACCAAACATATGTGCCACATGACCCCCCCCCCCCCCCAAACGTCTGCATGGGACAAACATACTCGTAAATGCATAACATAAAAGACATTACCACATAACCAACAATCAATCCCCCAATCTCTTAGGTCTTAACTTCCTGCCGAATCTGCTGTAAGCCGGCTTCGCTGCATCTGCAGCGCCTCCTCGCACCTGGGGATTAGATTTGTTAGCACATCTCTGTGGGAGCTCTGGAGCATGCCTTCTCAGTGGCCTGCCCCGGCGGGGGGCTTTCGCCAACTGCACGTGTTCATCAGCCAGAACAAAAGCGGGCTTGAGTCTGTTTATGCAAATTAGCTCCCTTCTGCCCCCCAAATCTAGCAAGAAATGCTTCTCATTTTTTTCCAGCACCCTGAACGGTCCATCATAAGGCGGCCGCAGCCCTGGGCGTTGTGCATCATGTCTAACAAAAACAAAATCTGCGTTTTTCAAAGCCTCTGGCACAAAAACGCATGGAAAGCTGTGATGCACTGGGCCAGGCAGCGTGTTTGATCCTGTGCCGCTCTGCAACAGCTGAGCGGGGGGACAATTTGGTGCAGGATTTTCTGGAAGAAATTCCCCCGGCAAACGGAGAGGTTGTGCGAAAACTAACTCTGCTGGGGAGGCCTGCAAATCCTCCTTGGGTGCAGAACGCAACCCCAATAAAACCCATGGCAATTTGTCCACCCAAGTTGTATCCGTGAGCGATGCTCTGAGGGCTACTTTCAATGACCTATGAAAGCGTTCACATAAACCGTTGGCCTGCGGGTTATACGCGGTAGTGCGGTGTACCTTCACCCCTAAGCTGCGGGCCATAGACGACCACAGTTCGGAAACAAATTGAGGGCCTCTGTCGGACGTTATGTCCGACGGAACTCCAAAACGCGCGACCCAAGTTGTTAAAAACGCACGCGCAACCTCTTCCGCCGTTGTTGACGCCAGAAGTACCGCTTCCGGCCAACGCGTGGTGCGGTCCACCATCGTCAAAAGGTGTGTGTGCCCTTGAGACGAGGGAAGCGGGCCCACCAGATCAACATGCACATGATCGAAACGCTTAGCCGGGATGTGAAAAGGCTCCAAAGGAGCCCTCGTGTGCTTGTGTATCTTAGCCCTCTGGCACGCTACACAAGCTGCTGCCCATTCCTTGACCTGTTTGCGCAACCCCGGCCAGACAAATTTCTCCCCCACCATCTTGATTGATGCGCGCACCCCTGGGTGCGCCAGCGAATGGACTGAGTCAAAAACGCGGCGGCGCCACGCAGCTGGAACCACGGGACGCGGCTGTCCCGTGGAGACATCGCATATTAAGGGGGGCATACCTATTTGCTGCACCCTGTGCTCCAGCCTTAACCCTGTTGGTCCAGACTGGAGCGCGCGCACATCCGCGTCACCAACTTGCTCTGCAGCCATGTCTGCATAATCCAAACCTACGTGGACCGGGGCTGCGCGCGCTCCCGCGTCACTGCCCTGGCCCACAGCCACCGAGTCTGCCCCCACGTGGCCTGGCGTTGCCACAGCACGTGAGAGACAGTCTGCCACTACATTGTGTTTACCTGCGACATGCTGGATATCGGTAGTGAACTCCGATATTGCAGCTAGCTGTCTTTGCTGTCGGCTTGACCAAGGTTCTGAGATCTTGGCCATCGCAAACGTTAACGGTTTGCAGTCCACGAAAGCGGTGAAACGACGCCCTTCCAGCCAGAACTGGAAATGGCGGATGGCCAAGTGTAGGGCTAAAAGCTCCCTGTCAAACGCGCTGTAATTACGCTCGTTATCGCGCAAGGATTTGCTAAAGAACGCGAGCGGCTGACAGGTCCCTGCCACACACTGTTCAATGACTGCACCGCTAGATCAGAAGCGTCGGTGGTGAGTGCCAAACGGGCTGTTGGAACCGGGTGCGCTAACAAAACGGCGCTTGCAAGGGCTGATTTGACCTGGGAGAAAGCTCGCTTCTGCTCCAGAGACCATTCAACCTTATTCGTGGGTTTTTGTTTTTTTAGTGCCGTGTACAGTGGCTGCATGAGCCGCGCTGCGCTCGGAAGGAACCGGTTGTAAAAATTAACCATTCCTAGAAACTCCTGCAGCGCTTTTATCGTTTGAGGTCGGGAGAAATCTGTTATTGCGCGCACTTTCTCAGGCAGGGGAACCGCTCCTTCTGGCGAAACGCGATGCCCCAAAAAATCGATTTGCGCCACCCCAAACTGGCACTTCGCTGGGTTAATTATCAACCCGTGCTCTGCCAGTCTCCGAAAAACCGCTGTGAGGTGAGTTTCGTGTTCATCTTCGGACGTGCTGGCTACCAATATGTCGTCTAAATAGACGAACACGAAGGGCAGGTGACGTATAACTGCATCCATCATGCGTTGGAAAATTTGCGCGGCGCCCTTTAACCCAAACGGCATGCGCAAAAACTCAAAAAGCCCAAACGGAGTTATTACCGTGGTTTTGGGAATATCCTGCGTGCGCACGGGGACTTGATGATAGCCGCGCACCAAGTCTATTTTAGAAAAAATGCACGCCCCCACCAAATGAACTGAGAAATCCTGGATGTGCGGAATCAGGTAGCGGTCGTGTGCCGAGACATTGTTCAACCTGCGGAAATCGCCACAAGGTCGCCACGAGCCATCAGCCTTTGGGACCATGTGTAACGGTGAAGCCCAAGGGCTGTTCGAGCATCTAATTATGCCCAGTTTTTCCAGGTTGGCAAATTCCTTGCGCGCTATTGCCAGTTTAGCTGAGTCCAAGCGCCGGGCTTTTGCAAAAATGGGCGGCCCAGTGGTGGTGATAAAATGCTCCACCCCGTGTTTGGCCACTGTCGCTGAAAACTTTGGGACTGTGAGTGCTGGAAAGTGAGTGAGCAGAGCATGAAACTTACCACCCGCAGCTGTGACGTTGGCGTGTGCAGTCGGCGGGGCCACCCGAGCTGTGCAGGGGATAGAATGAAAAGACAGTGCATTAACCAGACGTCTATTAGCAAGATCAACCAATAAACCATGTGAGCACAAAAAATCAGCCCCTAACATGTTAAAACTGACTGCTGCTACAATAAAGGTCCACTCAAATGAACGGCCCTGTAAGGACAGAAGCATGGTCCTCTCACCGAATGTCTTGATCGCTGAGCCATTCGCTGCTGATACTGACACCCAGGGAGCTTTAGACGGCATCAGCCGTTCCGCGTAGGTAGGCGTGACGAAACTCAGCTGGGAGCCCGTGTCTACGAGGAATTGTTTCCCCAAGTGTGCATCTGTCAGGTAAAGCAGCTTGTTTTCTTCTCCGAGGGACGCAGCTGCTACCGGCCCCCGGTCTTGGCGTTTCCCTGACACTTGAAGCGGCACGGTGGGAGACATCTGTGTGCCCTCTCCGCAAAATGGCGGTGGTAGAAGCACAGGCCGTCTTCAGCTCCGCGTCGCCTGACGCCTGTCGCTGCCGTCGTCGGTTCGTCTGGCGCTGCCACCACTGGCTCCAAACCATCTCCGGGCGCCGTTCTCTGTTCAGCTGCCGCAGCCGAAACCACGCTCCGCTTGTGGGCGTCAACGAGTCGCTGCGCCTCCTTGCTGAGCCCATGGTAGTCCCGCTTGGCCAATCGGGGTGAGTCTGCCAGGGTCACTCTCACTGCTGGCGGCAGAGTCCGGAGGAAAAGGTGGGCGAAAATAAATTCGCCATCCTCGGAGTCTTTCAGTCTCAGCATCTTCACCATCAGGTCCACCGGTCTGTCGTTCTCCGACTCCGTCAACGCTAGGAGCCCCTCTGCTCGCTGTTGCACCGAGGGGGTAAAATGGCTGATCAGCACCTCCTTCAATGTGCCGTACTTGTCTGTGTCCGGTGGGTGGTTAACCAGGTCTTCCACCCTCTGGAACGTGTGACTGTCCAGCTTCGCTACCACATGGTAGAACCTCGTTTCATCCTTTGAGATTCTCCGGAGGTTGAACTGCGCCTCGACCGCGCTAAACCAGGAGCGCGGGCTGTGCTGCCAGAAATCGGGCAGCCGGAGCGTGGAGGCAGCCATCAGGCTGGCCTCTGATGAGCTCAGCTCGGGAGAATTCTCTCTGCTCATTCTTTGTCGTGGGTCACCAGTGTGGAAGTTGTGTTCAATGACGAGACTTGAGTTTATTCCTCAGGTTCGGCTTTATTGCAGAACACAATCATCCAACATTCTCAAATAGCAAGAAGAGGCAGAATCATGTCACATCACATTCTTATACCTCCGGGGGATTAAGAACTCAAGTCACATGGTGCTTCTGCAAACATTTAATCACAATGCAAGTCTCTGAAGATTCACCATTGTCTCTTATTCTCCGATGTTCCGGGGATCCCCCCAGGGCCTCCTCTCTGAGACAAGGGTCCGACTTCACACCTCCTCAACATCTCCTGTTGGCCCCCGTCGATCCAGACTCTTTGTTCCTCCAGACGTGAAGCCCCAATCCACATGAGCCATACATTTGTGGGAGATATGAACCTGACATATGTGCCACACTCTTGTGGGAAATATGAACCAAACATATGTGCCACATGACCCCCCCCCCCCCAAACGTCTGCATGGGACAAACTTACTCGTAAATGCATAACATAAAAGACATTACCACATAACCAACAATCAATCCCCCAATCTCTTAGGTCTTAGCTTCCTGCCGAATCTGCTGTAAGCCGGCTTCGCTGCGTCTGCAGCGCCTCCTCGCACCTGGGGATTAGATTTGTTAGCACATCTCTGTGGGAGCTCTGGAGCATGCCTTCTCAGTGGCCTGCCCCGGCGGGGGGCTTTCGCCAACTGCACGTGTTCATCAGCCAGAACAAAAGCGGGCTTGAGTCTGTTTATGCAAATTAGCTCCCTTCTGCCCCCCAAATCTAGCAAGAAATGCTTCTCATTTTTTTCCAGCACCCTGAACGGTCCATCATAAGGCGGCCGCAGCCCTGGGCGTTGTGCATCATGTCTAACAAAAACAAAATCTGCGTTTTTCAAAGCCTCTGGCACAAAAACGCATGGAAAGCTGTGATGCACTGGGCCAGGCAGCGTGTTTGATCCTGTGCCGCTCTGCAACAGCTGAGCGGGGGGACAATTTGGTGCAGGATTTTCTGGAAGAAATTCCCCCGGCAAACGGAGAGGTTGTGCGAAAACTAACTCTGCTGGGGAGGCCTGCAAATCCTCCTTGGGTGCAGAACGCAACCCCAATAAAACCCATGGCAGTTTGTCCACCCAATTTGTATCCGTGAGCGATGCTCTGAGGGCTACTTTCAATGACCTATGAAAGCGTTCACATAAACCGTTGGCCTGCGGGTTATACGCGGTAGTGCGGTGTACCTTCACCCCTAAGCTGCGGGTCATAGACGACCACAGTTCGGAAACAAATTGAGGGCCTCTGTCGGACGTTATGTCCGACGGAACTCCAAAACGCGCGACCCAAGTTGTTAAAAACGCACGCGCAATCTCTTCCGCCGTTGTTGACGCCAGAAGTACCGCTTCCGGCCAACGCGTGGTGCGGTCCACCATCGTCAAAAGGTGTGTGTGCCCTTGAGACGAGGGAAGCGGGCCCACCAGATCAACATGCACATGATCGAAATGCTTAGCCGGGATGTGAAAAGGCTCCAAAGGAGCCCTCGTGTGCTTGTGTATCTTAGCCCTCTGGCACGCTACACAAGCTGCTGCCCATTCCTTGACCTGTTTGCGCAACCCCGGCCAGACAAATTTCTCCCCCACCATCTTGATTGATGCGCGCACCCCTGGGTGCCCCAATCCACATAAGCCATACATTTGTGGGAGATATGAACCAAACATATGTGCCACAGTAGCACAATTTCCACTTAATATAAGAGGGACTGAACTGAGATTTATTTGTTTGTGTGAATATTAATTACAGAATAATTGAAAATGACTGGCACATTAACTGTAAAATAAACTGCTTGTTAATGTATTTATTTTTTTGTCAGATCACTTGTGTGATCCTTTGTGAGTTATGTTCATAACTGTATCTTTTGGGAATGGGAGTTGTTCAGTCATCAATATAATTTAGTTTATATGTGTAGTTTATAGTCTTATCATCAATAAACTCATGCAGTAACAGGACACATGACAAATATTTGAGACCCATTGTAGTGCATCCTTTTATATTTTAGCAATACAAGTACAAAGCACTGCCCACACTTGAAGCCAGAGCAAGAAGAGACAGTTACAGACAAGACAAGACAAACTTTTATTGATTAAAAACTCCATATTTTGACTGAGCGACTCCATACTCGGTGATGCACACCTTCAGTTAAAGTACTAGATTCCATTCAAGTGAATGTATTAATTCATTCTGATTGCTGAGGCCACAGTAAAAACCGATGATTTTAAATGTAACCCAGCCCTTGTAAAATCTACTTTACTGAAGCGCAGCTACATGAAAATTGTGGTTAAATTTAACAACGAAGTACTTTATTGTCACATTCAAATTGTAATCGCTCCTGTTTTGTTTTTCTTTTGAATTCTTGGATGGAATATGGGTGGGCAATCTAAGCTGCGGCTTCAGCCATCACCCATTTCAGATAACCTATGTTGAACTGTGTAATCAGAGGGGTTATTGTTTAATTTGACCTTGTTAGATTTTTTCCCCTTTGTTATATTCTATTTTCTTTTAATCTATCCAAAAATAAAGATTCATTCATTCATTCACATTCCACCACTGGCTTTTAGCAACAAGTGCATTTCCCATATATGTTTAACTTGCTTTAATTAACCACCACCCATTTCTGTCTTTTGTCTAGGCAAGAGGGAAACGATCCACCCCAAACCGGACCTTGCCTTACTACAGTGGGGTAAAAAAGTATTTAGTCAGCCACCAATTGTGCAAGTTCTCCCACTTAAAAGATGAGGGGTCTCCAATTTTCATCATAGGTATACCTCGACTATGAGAGACAAAATGAGGAGAAAAAAAAATCCAGAAAATCACATTGAAGGATTTTTAATGAATTAATTGGTAAATTCCTCGGTAAAATAAGTATTTGGTCAATAACAAAAGTTCATCTCAGTACTTTGTTATATACCCTTTGTTGGCAATGACAGAGGTCAAACGTTTTCTGTAAGTCTTCACAAGGTTTTCATACACTGTTGCTGGTATTTTGGCCCATTCCTCCATGCAGATCTCTTCTAGAGCAGTGATGTTTTGGGGCTGTCGCTGGGCAACATGGACTTTCAACTCCCTCCAAAGATTTTCTATGGGGTTGAGATCTGGAGACTGGCTAGGCCACTCCAGGACCTTGAAATGCTTCTTACGAAACCACTCCCGAGCGGTGTGTTTGGGATCATTGTCATGCTGAAAGACACAGCCACGTTTCATCTTCAATGCCCTTGCTGATGGAAGGAGGTTTTCACTCAAAATCTCACGATACATGGCCCCATTCATTCTTTCCTTTACACGGATCAGTCGTCCTGGTCCCTTTGCAGAAAAACAGCCCCAAAGTATGATGTTTCCACCCCCATGCTTCACAGTAGGTATGGTGTTCTTTTTCCTCCAAACACAACAAGTTGAGTTTTTACCAAAAAGTTCTATTTTGATTTCACCTGACCATATGACATTCTCCCAATCCTCTTCTGGATCATCCAAATGCTCTCTAGCAAACTTCAGACGGGCCTGGACATGTACTGGCTTAAGCAGGGGGACACGTCTGGCGCTGCAGGATTTGAGTCCCTGGCAGCGTAGTGTGTTACTGATGTAGCCTTTGTTACTTTGGTCCCAGCTCTCTGCAGATCATTCACTAGGTCCTCCTGTGTGGTTCTGGGATTTTTGCTCACCGTTCTCGTGATCATTTTGACCCCACGGGGTGAGATCTTGCGTGGAGCCCCAGATTGAGGGAGATTATCAGTGGTTTTGTATGTCTTCCATTTTCTAATAATTGCTCCCACAGTTGATTTCTTCACACCAAGCTGCTTACCTATTGCAGATTCAGTCTTCCCAGCCTGGTGCAGGTCTACAATTTTGTTTCTGGTGTCCTTTGACAGCTCTTTGGTCTTAGCCATAGTGGAGTTTGGAGTGTGACTGTTTGAGGTTGTGGACAGGTGTCTTTTATACTGATAACGAGTTCAAACAGGTGCCATTAATACAGGTAACGAGTGGAGGACAGAGGAGCCTCTTAGAGAAGAAGTTACAGGTCTGTGAGAGCCAGAAATCTTGCTTGTTTGTAGGTGACCAAATACTTATTTTACTGAGGAATTTACCAATTAATTCATTAAAAATCCTTCAATGTGATTTTCTGGATTTTTTTTTTCTCATTTTGTCTCTCATAGTTGAGGTATACCTATGATGAAAATTGGAGACCTCTCTCATCTTTTAAGTGGGGGAACTTGCACAACTGGTGGCTGACTAAATACTTTTTTGCCCCACTGTAATTGGTGGCTGACTAAATACTTTTTTGCCCCACTGTATTTGCAGAGATGCTGGCTGAAGATTTGCTGAACTGGGACCAGTGTGAGCGGCACATCCCAGCTGCTTCTCAGTGAGGCAAGCGTGGCTGGCGTGTGTGACCCATTCAAAGTTTGGGGTTTTTTGGGGGGTTTTTTACAGTTTGAATTTTGTACATTCTGAATAATTTGGAATTTGCTGCTGATTATAATAAATCAATTTAGTGACTTATGTGTTTGCATCATGATTTTCTATTTTGTCTGTTAAGACACTGGTGGGAAGAGAGTCAACAGTACAAACCATTTATCGGTGATCTTGAAAATAATGGCTCATTTTTAAGGAAAAAGTAACCAAAACAATTATTTTATTAACTGAAGACTGTATTGTTGGATGTGCCACCGCAGAAGACCGTGCATACTTTAGTGATAGTACCAGTATATGGAGGAATTCTGGGCCATATTAGCATCTGTTCTTAATCATAATGGGTTTGGGCGGGGGTGTCCAATCATATGCCATGGAGGGCCAAGACCCTGCAGGCTTTACCTCCAAACAGTGTCTTCAACAGCAGATTCCACTGATTGCTGATCAGTGAGAACACCTGCTGAAGAGACTGGGTAGAAGAGGGAACCTGCAGGGTCTTGGCCCCCATGACACATGATTGGAAACCCCCGGGTTAGGGTTTAATGGGATTTAACATTTTAACACAAACTGTTTTATGGTTCATAATTCTGTTGACAGACTTACACCAAACCAAAAGTGATTTTTCAAACTGCTGGATTGTTCTTAGACAGCTTTTCCAATCTGTTAGTATTTAATTTGTGCCACATGGTGGTAACCTTCACATATAAAAGAGACATCTGCAAAAACTTCAGAGGTTTATTGTCAGTGCAATTCCCAGTGCAATACTACATGAATGCATGTATAGTACATTGTTGATGCAGAGAATATATATTTCTACAGTACATGTATCCAGTAAATCAAGTATTTTCCGTGTAACCTTGTGACTGCATTATTTTAATTGCTTTTAATCCTAGATCAAGTTTGTTTTGGCCTAAAATGCATCATAATTGTCAAATATATCTTATTATACCTAACTCAGTACTGTTTACTTTTTGAATATTTATTTTGTGGCTAATATAGTTATTAACCTGGCGATCAAGTTGTGTCAGCTGATCATTTTTTGCTATGACACCACCTCAGACTCAGTGCTGCTGGAGCAGCTACATCCATGATGTCTCAACAGTCTCTCCATGATTTTCACGCAGATCAGAGCAATTTGTTGCACAGGAAATAAACGTTTCTACAGACATTCTTAAGCTCTATAACCACTGATCGTTTGTGAAGCTGTGTTGACATCAGTGACAGGCTGTGTTGAACGCCCAGACCTACCGTTTGAAGTGGTAATTTTCCCACAACAGAGCCATCTGAAACACACACACAGCATACATATTTTAGTACCTAACAGTGATAACTTGCAGACATTACAGTGTAGTATGACATACTTGTAGCAAACTAGCATTAGCAACCATTTGCTTACCGTCATATATGATCTAGTTTGTATCCTCACGTCTTCGGCTCTCCCAGAAGCTGCAGTACTATTCCAGAGTGTTTCGTCTCGCTGCCTGTACCCTTGTCTGGCGGTCCTTTTTGGCATTTACGGTGACAAAAAGCCACAGACCGAGCAGTCGCCCTGTACAGCCGCCATGTTATGTTTTGCTTGGGTCGCGTGTTTTACGTCACGGGAGTGTGGTGCCGCCTTGCTGTAAAAAAAAAATCCCACCCACCCCAGCTTTACCCAGCTGCAATGGAAAAACAACCGAGGCCGAAACGAGTAATGGCGAATTGAGTCGAGTTATGCCGACCGGGGCTAGTGGAAAAAGGCCATTAGGTGCCTCTCACCTCCCTTAAATGCACCTGGAGTTGAGTGGCATTCGTCATCTGGTTCAGCAGGGCACTGTTCACAATGAAGCGGTCATCAGTGTGGGGAGTGGCCAAAGGACATCCACTTCTATGCCTTTCTGTGACTCTTCTAGTCTCTAGATCTCTGTTGCAACTTGCTGATGACACTCTGTGACACTCTAAGCTCAGTGGCCAGTTCCCTCTGAGAACATCCTGTTTAAAGCCTCGCAATGGCGAGGTACTGTTGATCAGTTGTTAAGTATCGTCTTGGTCTCATGTTGTCAAAATATTAACAGCATGATGAAGATGACTGTTTAAATGCCAATACTAATTGAACCAGAAAATTTATTGGTTGATTCAAGGATCAAACACCTGTTGTGAATTTTGCCGTTAAGCACCTTGTTAGGGAACAGCAAGTTATGCAAAAAGTATTGAAACATTGAACAGTTGGGCAATGTGCATTGAAAACGTTAGAGAAGGTCAAATTAAGTTCACCTGGAAAGGTTATAGTGCATTTTAGGTGCATCCTGAAATTTCACCCAAAAGCTGAATAACCCTAACTTTTTGTAAGTAGTGTATATTGCGTGATACTTATTACTCGAGTATATTTATTGAGTTAAAAAAAAAATGCTGTGTTTTTTTGTTGTTTTTTTTTTTTAATTTCAAAAACTCGGGGGGGGGGGGGGCTGGAGCCTATCCCAGCATCTTTGGGCGAGAGGCAGGGTACAAAACTGGCCAGAATGGGTTTATACTGTAGTAATTTCTTCATACCAGAAATACTTTTTTTGGTCATTTTTTTTCTGGATATAAAATTTCATTTAAATGGTTAATGGCGTTCACTTATTTCGCGCTTTTTCTCATCTCTAGATGACCAAAGCGCTTTACAGATCCTGCTATCCGTACATTCACATTCACACACTGATGGCGGCAGAGCTACCATACAAGGTGCTGGCCTGACCCATCAGGAGCAACTGAGGGTTCAGTGTCTTGCTCAAGGACACTTCGACATGCAGACTGCAGACAGAGTGGGAATCGAACCCCTGACCCTCCCATCAGTAGTCGGCCACACAACACTTGTTCTACAGCTGCCCAGCTGATTTAATTTAAATCAGGGTTGAAATCATTGTTGTTCTTTCTCTTTGTATAGTTTGGATTATATCCCATAAGAACCCATGTTCCCATAATTTTCCTTCAAGGAGAAAGGGGTCTGGGTTCTTATGGGATATTACAGGGTATACATGACTAGTTTAATTTTCCTCAGACTAACACAATTCTCATAAATTGGTTAGAATAAAGTTGCAAATTTACATTAAAAAAATTATGAATTTATTGGGGGAAATGTAGATTTATTAGAAAAAGTCTGCAAATTTATGAGAAAGTTTACAAAGTAGTAAAAAGGCAAAACATTTTGAAAGGAAAGCCTTACAAATTGGCAAGAGTAAAAGTTGTTGCTACTCATGGAACTTTTACACTAGGAACTTTACTTTTACTCAAGCAACTTTTTCAGTGACCATGCTTGAGCAATAAATATAAGTGACGTGAAAAAGTGTTTGCCCCCTTCCTGATTTCTCATTTTTTGTACGTTTGTCACACTTAAATGTTTCAGATCATCAAACAAATTTACGTAAATATTAGACAAAGAGAACACAAGTAAACAGAAAATGCAGTTTTGAAATGAAGATGTTTATTAAGGGTAAAAAAAAAAAAAAAATCCAAACCTACATGGCCATGTGTGGAAAAGTGACCCCCCCACCCTTCCCGTTAAAACATAAATTAACTGTGGTTTATCACATCTTTGGAAAGCTGAGTTCAATTTCTCGAACCACACCCAGGCCTGATTACTGCCACGCCTATTCTCAATCAAGAAATGACTTAAATAGGACCTGCCTGACAAAGTGAAGTAGACCAAAAGATCCTCAAAAGCTAGACATCACTCTGCAATCCAAAGAAATTCAGGAACAAATGAGAAACAAAGTAATTGAGATCCATCAGTCTGGAAAAGGTTATAAAGCCATTTCTAAAGCTTTGGGACTCCAGCGAACCACAGTGAGAGCCATTATCCACAAATGGCAAAAACATGGAACAGTGGTGAACCTTCCCAAGAGGGGCTGGCTGACAAAAATTACCCCAAGAGCGCAGCGACGATTCATCCAAGGGGGTCACAAAAGATCCCACAACAACATCCCAAGAACTGCAGGCCTCACTTGCCTCAGTTAACCACTTGCGCTCCGTTGTTCCGCGGGCGTGCAAGTCTCTGCGTCCTAGGGCGCATAGTCCAGATGGTGGTGATGTGGGTGGTGTTGGCGTCCAAGCGCCACTGGAAAAAAAAGCTGCAGACACAGCCGCGAACAGATTAGTTCATCTGATTGACCTCTCATTCGACTAATAAGAGCCTTGAATTGGGTTTCTGAAACCTTGAAGAATCAATGAATGAAAACCTAGGAAGGAGGACCCGCCTACTGTGAATGCAGGAGCCAACTGAAGCACAGAAGTTCGGGCTGGGTGAAGAGAGGTTTACTGTTGCAGCTGATGGGGAAAAAAAGGACGCTGGACGAACCTGCTACAGACCCAGCAGCATGGAGAACACCCACAAGTGGGACCTGCACTCATTCCAGCAGAATAGACGTTTAGGATTCTCTTCCGTCATCATAGACCGACGGAGGCCGACGACAAAAGTCGTAAATAATTCACCAAAACGGCAATAATGGAATTATGTTTTGACCGGGATCCACGAGCGGCCCAGCGTCGCGTTCGTCTGACAATGGGGAAGAGAAGTTCGCCAGGACTCTGCTGCTGTGAAGAGGTAAGGTGTTAAAAGCTAAATTTATTATTTATCCCTGAAAATTGTAATCAAAAAATGACTTTTGACCGATCGGGAAATTACAACTGTATGGCGCACGAAGTACCAAGTGCGTGCGCCGCGATAAACGGTTCATTTGCCGTGTTCGGACCGTGAACCCCCCCGCTGCAGAAGAGGAGCGGGGGGGGGCGTTCACGGTCCGAACGCCCCCCGGTCTGCGGGGGGGAAGCATATGAGTCTATTCCGTCATGTAGCGATGGCCGTCCTCTGTAGCGAGGGGGGGGGGGACAACCCCCCCCTCCACACACACACACACACACACAGTAGCGAGGGGGGGGGGGGGGAGCCGCTGTGACAGCGTTGCTGTGGAAACATGCAACGAGTGTAATCAGTCATGTAGCGAGGGCCGAACTCCGTCCTTTGTAGCCGGGGGGGGGGGAGACACCCCCCCCACACACACACACACAGACACAGCCCTGAATGTGACCTTTCATTAGAGCCCAACATGAAGATTCTACATTGAATTATTCAAAAGTTACAGACGTTTTTCCAAACTGTGCCATTTGGCACAGTTCCAAAACGCCTGGGAACTACCTGAGAACAAAGCTGTGTAAAATATTCATTTTTTGTGGTATTGTTACCAAATTTGGATCTCAGCTTGATAACACTTGGTTCTACATTTCTGTTGCATCTTCCAGCCGGATCGGACAGCTGTGTGTTATTTGCAAGCATTTGTATCCCAAAAAACACCGTGGCCAAATTTATTTTCTTCAAGTTCAGTATGTTTAGATGACTGTAACTCAGTGGCCGGAGCACGTAGAGAGATTATGTTTTGTTGTTTTTTTTTTTGCCAAAAAATTCAGTGTTTTCTTTTAAATGAGACCAACCCCATGAAGATGCTGCAAAGGGTTGAAGAACAGCTTTCGATTTACTTTGGGCACGTTATTTTTTGGCATTTTTAGGAAAATTGCCCGGAGTGCAAGGGGTTAAGGTCAGTGTTCATGACTCCACCATAAGAAAGAGACTGGGCAAAAATGGCCTGCATGGCAGAGTTCCAAGATGAAAACCACTGCTGAGCAAAAAAGGCTCATCTCAGTTTTGCCAGAAAATATCTTAATGATCCCCAAGACTTTTGGGAACATACTCTGTGGACTGAGGAGACAAAAGTTGAACTTTTTGGAAGATGTGTGTCCCATTACATCCGGCGTAAAAGTAAAGCAGCATTTCAGAAAAGGAACATCATACCAACAGTAAAATATGGTGGTGGTAGTGTGATGTCTGGGGCTGTTTTGCTACTTCAGGATCTGGAAGACTTTCTGTGGTAAATGGAACCATGAATTCTGCTGTCTACAAAAAAATCCTGAAGGAGAATGTCCGGTCATCTGTTCGTGACTTCAAGCTGAAGTGTTGTAATTAAAAAAAGACTGGCGAAGGCGTGTGTGTCACTCAGCCTTCGTCGTCAGCCTTCGTCGGTCTATGATGACCATGGAAGAAATCATAACGTCTACTCTGCTGGAACCAATACAAAATAAGCACCGCCTGTGGCCGAACATGCCGATCCACGAATAGCACTCCTTGTCACAGAGGTTGTATTTGTGGATGGTCTCCGTGCTGCTGGGTCTGTGGGGCTCTTCCTGCGTCCTTTTTTGATCCACTCCAGCAGCCAGTCTTCACCCAGCCTTAAAAAAAAAACAGCTCGCGAACTTCTCTGCTTCAGTTGGCTCACTGCATTCAAAGCATTGGGAGGCGGGTCCTTCTGGCTAGGTTTTCATTCATTGGTTCTTCAAGGTTTCAGAAACCCAATTCAAAGCTCTTATTAGTCGAATGAGAGGTCAATCAGATGAACTAATCTGTTCGCGGCTGTGTCTGCAGCTTTTATTTTCAGTGCGCGCTTGGACGCCACTACATCACCATCACCACCTACATCACCATCTACACCATGCGTCCTAGAGCGCACGAGAGCGCCCTCGTGCGCTCTAGGATGCAGAGACTTGCCCGCCCGCGGTACAACGGAGCACAAGAGGTTAAGTGTATATCCTGTGCATACTGGGATAAACACCAACACAGTCACCCCCCCTTTTTTTTTTCGTCAGTCCCAATGAGTCAAACGACCTTAAAACTCAAATCTTTCAGTGTGAGTCCAATGTAACTGCATTTACTCTACTTCAAGTATACAAAATGACCACCAACCCATTAACATTTACCACAGAGCTCTTGGAAGTAGAAAGGATGTACACTGTATACCCATGGCATGGTCGGTTCAGCATAATAAGGCAACGTCTGTATGTTATAACATGCTGGTGTACCCAATGTATCATAAGTGAATACTTTCGGTTTTCTAGTGTTATGTCTAGGTCTCTGATTCACTTCCTCACCAGGATCACTATAGGTAGGAGAAGGAGGGTGCGGTGAAGGAAGGCTTACCTCCGCAGGTAAGTCCTCTACCTGACCAATGTCGTCCTCTGGTGGCTGGTCAGCTGCTGCAGCTTCAAGCTCTGTCTCCTGCTGTCTTCAGGTATGTTGTCCTCCTGCTGAGCTGGGTCTGCGGTCCTCTCAGGCGGTGGCGAATCAGGGCGAGCGCTCAAGTGAAGTGGCACTGGATAATACTCGTCCTCATCATCGTCGTCCTCTTCTGAGTGAATCTCCGGTGTCCCTGCTGATCTGGTAGTGGTGTATTTCTTTGAACGAGGCTGCAAAGAAGTCTCCAAAGGCAATTGATCACATGGCAGAAGAAGACTGCGATGTAAAGTTCTAGATCTACCCTTGCCTCTCTCAGGTTTCGGTTCATAAACTGGAATGTCCTTGCTCACTTGACGAACCACGGTATGTATAACATCCTCCCAGTGGCTCCTCAGTTTGCCTGGACCCCCACGTGGAGTCAAGTTCCTGACTACAACACGATCACTGGGAAACAGAGTAGAATACCTCATCTTACTATCATACAGTCTCTTACTCCGAACAGCGGCTTTGTTTGCATTTTCTCGTGTGATCTCGTAAGCGTCTTTCATCCCCTGTTTGCACTTCTGCATGTAGCTCTGATGTTTACTGTCACCCTGATCTATGTTTGGGGATAAACTGAACAACATGTCCACTGGTAACCTTGGTGACCATCCATAAAGTAAGTAAAAGGGCGAAAACCCTGTCACTTCACTTTTAGTAGCGTTGTAGGCATACACCAGTTTGTTTAGTGAGTCCTTCCAGTTACTCTTTTGTTTCTCCGTGAGTGTCTTCAACATCTGAATCAAAGTCCGGTTAAAGCGTTCAACTTGCCCGTTTCCTTGTGGGTGATAGGGACTGGTTAGCGAGCCTGCAACTCCACAATACTCGTTGAGTTGGGCAAAAAGCTGGTTCTCAAATTCACCACCTTGGTCATGGTGAAGTCTCAGGGGAAACCCAAACTTTAAAAGCATAGTCATTAAAGATTTTGTCTGCCGTTGTTTTTCCAGACTTGTGGTGGCGTAAGAATGGTCAACAAGAGCAAGTACATATTCATAACCACCCTTACATTTGTCTAAGTGTAAAAAGTCAACTGAGACAAGTTCAAAAGGCTGAGTAGTAACTATGTTTGTGAACGAAGCTCTAGTCTCGTGGCTTGGTCTCTTGTTTTTAAGGCACACACACTGTCTCAATACATAGTCCTCTATCTGCTTTTGCATGAAGGGCCAGTAAAAACGATCCCGTATCAAAGAAGTAGTTCTTTCTACACCATGGTGGCCCATTTCATCATGCAGTTCTCTTAACACTGTTGGCCTGTGTTTTTTCTGGTAGCACGAGTTGCTTTCTGCTTGTCATGTGTCTATATAAAACACCTCTTACATACAACTTGTGGACTAAGCTGTTTGAGCTCTGAACCTGAGGGTTTTATCTCTGCCAGTTTGTATTTAACAACCTGTCCAATAATGGGATCAGTTTCTTGGTCTCGTTTGATCTGTCCTACAGCAAGTGGAGCGATAGGCATACTCACTGACACTGTGGCACTCTTAGCTGAAATACCCATAGACCAGGCTGCACTAGACTCATCCTGATGGTCAACTGCCTGTGTGGCTGGACTCACAACATCGTATGACATTTCTTTTGAGCATTCCTTCATGTAAGTCTCCATATCTAAAGGCATTCTAGACAGACTGCCTGCGTCTGTGTTCTCTCTGCCAGGGTGATACTTCACAGTAAAATGGAAATCTGCAAGTTCTGCAACCCATCTACACCCTGTAGCATTCAACTTTGCTGTCGACAAAACATAAGTAAGCGGGTTATTGTCGCTGAACACAGTAAAGGAAGTTGTGCATAGTACAAGTAATTGCGAAACTTGTCCGTGACCGCCCATTTAAGAGCTAGAAATTCTAACTTGCCTGAGTGTAAATTGTAATTTTTCTCAGCCGCAGTTAGGGTTCTAGAGCCATAAGCTATTACGCGGAGTTTACCATTTTGTCTTTGATACAATACCGCTCCTAACCCCTGGTTAGAGGCATCTGTATTTGTTTTGGGTTTTTTTTTTTTTTTTTTTTGTATACTTTATTGATCCCCAGAGGGGAAATTGAGGGCATCCACCTGGATGGATGAAGCAGCCACGTTATGGCGCTATCCCTTAACCATTCACACACACATTCACACCTAGGGCCACTTTAGAGTCTCCATTTAACCTAACCTGTATGTAAGATAAAGGGTTGTGAAAAGTCCGGGAAGCCAAGAACAGGGGGCTGGACCAAACAGTCATCAGCTGCTCCAAAACTGACTGATGTAAATCACTCCACTGAATAGGAGTACTCGAGGGGACACTGTTGTTCTGTTTCATTGTTCTTTTTCTTGTATAGTTCCGTGTCTTTGCTTCTAAAGGGGCTTTAAGCAAGTCATACAAAGGGCTAGCAATACGAGAGAAATCTTTGATTTACTGCCTATAGTAGCTTAACAGTCCTAGTATTGCTCGGAGCTCACCAACAGTACCTGGCTGCTTGTTTTTCAGTGCTTGCATTGGCTGTGTCTGCCGGGTCCATTTTGCTTCCTTCAGCAGAGACAATTCTGCCAAGGTACCTCACCTCTGGTTTGAAAAAGTCACATTTTTGTGGCTTGAGTTTTATCCCATTGTCTCTGAGATGCCGCAGTACTCTCCTGACGTCCTCAACGTGGTCTTTAAAAGTCCTGCTGAACACTAGAATATCGTCCAGGTAAGGGACACATATCTCGTCCCTCAGCCCTTCCAGGCATTGCTCCATACATCGCTGGAATGCTGCTGGTGCGTTCATAAGGCCAAAAGGAATCCTGATCCATTCGTAAAGGCCCCAGGGGGTCACAAAGTCGGTCAGGTGTCTGCTCTCGTTGGACATGAACCCCTGGTGATACGCTTTACCCTGGTCCAGTAGTGAGAAGATGGTGCCGCCCCCCCCCCCCCCCCCCCCCAGGCTGTCCATAATATCCTGTACCCTGGGTATGGGGTGTCGATCTGGGTGTGTCTTGCGGTTCAGCTCTCTGTAATCGATACATAAGCGCAGCGAACCGTCCTTTTTTCTTACACAAACAACAGGAGACGAGTAGGAGGAAGTAGACTTTTCCACTCATCCCTGTGCTATCAAGTCCTGTAAGTAGTCCTTCATCTCCCTGTACAGTGGCCTTGGTACAGACAGATAAGTTTTTGAAACTGGCTCAGTGTCCTTTAACAAAATGTTCATTTGCAGATTTTTCACACACCCTATGTCATCGTCTGTCTTTGAAAATGATGCTGATTCCTCTCTTAACATCTGCTGAATAGTCTTCCTTTTATTTTCGTCCAGATGGGACAAGTCAACAGGAGGGTCCCATTGCTCACTGGTGGGGGTGCATCCTGTGGGTTCCTGTATGTGGATCTCGTTGATGGTTGCAGACGGGAGGTCTCTGGTGAAGATGTTAGCAGGATAGACTGACCCCAGTGACTGCACAGTACCAATAGTGGTTCTTTCTGTTAGTGATGTCATGGTTGGTAGGGTTTTGGACACTAACAGTAATCTTTGGAATAGACCCTGCTTTCACTGAAACTAATGTGTCACAAAACTTTAAACTGTCTGGCCACTGTGGGTTTTCACAAGGCTCAAAAATCAGTGTAATGTCCTCTTTAAATGCCTTGGCCTGCGCCCTACATTCAATAAACACTGAACTCTGGCTGGGTACAGTCACTCTGTCTTTTGTTGTCCTCACATTGTACTCGTGTGTTTGTCCAACACTAACTGCTTTTATGAAAGTTGTAGCTTTGTTTTTCTTAAGATGTGGAAAAGCTACTTTCACTGCTCTCAGAAGTTTCTCTTTTTCCCCTGAATTATTTTCACCTTTCATACTTTCTGAAATCAAGTGCTCAATAATATTAAACCCAATAACTGGACATTGTTGCTGGTTACCTTTAAGCACTAGAACAGGTATGAGTAACTCAGAGCCATTGGCTGTAAGTTTAAATGGTACCTCAACCCACCCCACGTATGGCATGTCTGTACCATTGGCTGCTTCAAGATGGAGGGATTCATTCGGATTGATAAGCTCACTCACATTTCTCAGCGGTAACTCAGGTAAATTAGTGTTTTTCCATGACTCATCAATAGCACAAACTTGTGAGCCAGAGTCCCAAAGTGCTTCAACCTTTTTGTTGCCTAAAAAGCACCGAATGAGACATTTTCTCCCCACTGTCTAACAGACGGTATTCTGTCTTTTTCACAGAATTTCCTTTTGACCTGTTTCTCAGGGAACTTTCTACCCCCGTTACGAATACCACCACAGGTGTAGGGCTTACATTTGGCTTTGTGTATGGGCCAGTGCTCGCTGCTCCCACAGCTAAAACAGTGCTGGCAAAACGCTTCACCTGTCTGAATGCAATAATAACACCTTGATTGTGGGCGGGGCATGTGGTACCGCTGAGGGGCGAAGCGCTGCTGGAATTGTGCAGTGCCTCTCATCGGCGCCAGGCCTTGCGCTGGATAGTGCTGCTGAAGAGCTGCTTGGGGCTGCTGTTTAAGAAAGTAGTGCTGAGCAGATGGGTCCAGCTGGTATTGTGGGTATGGCGTGAAAGTCGGCACTGGGGAGTGGTTTTCAGGTCCTCCGCTGGTGGTGGGTTGTGCTGTGGCTGAAGACTTCTGCATGGTTTCTCGGATTTGGGACACTTCAGCTCGCAAGTCCTTTAAAAATACCATCTCAGACCGCATCTCTTTAATCTCTGCCAGCAGATCAGGTGACAGATAGGCTGTGCTTTGTTTTTGAACCGTCTTTTTTTCTGCAGGTGCAGGAGTGTCACTGGGCTGAACAGCATTCACGGCGGCCGCTCGCTGGGGGACACAGCATGTTTCTTCTTGTCTTGTCTTCCTTTTCATTTGCGCATGCAATATTCACCTTTTCCAATAAAACTTCATCAGGTGTCGTGGGCTGAAGAAGGTACAGCTGCATGTCACTCTTAACATTGTCACTCTGCAAACCTGTTAGGATGGTGTGCATGAATAAACTTTGGACCAAGGCGGGATCATATTTTAGACCTGACTCATCTTCCTGGAACGCGAAGGGAATCTTCTGGCGAAGGTCCATGGCTCTCAGAAGGAAGTTTTGAGGAGTCTCTTTACTGCTCTGAGCTTCTGAAGAAAGCTACTTGTACAGTTCAGTAGCCCCTCTCTCCTGATAGTGAGACCTTAGGATCCTCCGCAGGGTGAGAAGAGTATGATTACCTTTGCCTTCTAGGTAACTTCTCAGCTGCAGGCTGCGTCGACGATCTCATCTTCATGGTAGCCTTTACTGAGCCCATTTTCAATCTGCCTGGCCAAACTGGAAAATGTGAGCTTGTCTTTTTGTCCCGGCTCCCCTATTTGGCCTGACATCTTAAAGTCTTTACGCCACATGAAGTTATCTGGAGGCACTGAAGCTCGTCTGCGCATTGGTGTGCTCTGTAGGCTCAGTTTATTACTCATTAGCTGATGCATAGCCTCTTCTTTGGCTTGAAGTGTGGCCCGTAAAGCATGTACTTCTTTCTGCAGGTCTTCTTTCTGTTTATCTTCACCCACTATCTCTAACTCTGGCATCTTTGCATTTTCAATCAAGTCCTTTATATTTAGCAAATAAGACATTCCCTCATCTTCTAGCTCAGCTAACTCAGCTCTTTCAACATAACTTGTGACAAATGTGATTAGCTGGCCTCGAGTTTTGTCTGCAAATTGCTGTTTTCCCATTCCAGATATTTGTAGTCCATTGCATACATTAAGCAGTTGTTCAACATTCAGTTTGTATAATGCACCTTTAACTTCTAACTGCACTTTTTCCAATTCCATTTTCATCAGAGAAGTGGGCATAAAACAGTTCAACATAGGCCTCTTTTACCTTCGTGGTGTAGTGGTGCCCTCTAGTGGTGATTGCGGCGCTAGAGTTACAACCCTTGCACGTGGTGTCAAAGCCACGGTGAATGTCGGCAGTGCCTTACGTCTCCGATGCCAGGGGTTCGTGGGGGCGATATTCGGCTCGAGTTTCCACTTCGGCTGGCGGATTTTTCTCTCACCAAAACATCCCAGCGGTGTCTCCAAAATGTTGCGCCCTCTGCTCCACAGTTCGGGAGAGGTACGTGGTACTTTTGAACAAGAAATAATGAAGAGAGTTGCGGTCTACGTCTTCACTCCATTTTTTCTTTATTCAAAAAGAACATGGACACTTCTGCGCAAGCGCACAACACAGTTCCCTCTCTGGGCAAAAGCAATCAATTTGTGAATCATCAAACTTGGACACTTGTGTGCAAGCGCACAACATAGTTCCCTCTCCGGGCAAAAGCAATCAGTTTGTGAATCATCGAACTCTCAACAGACCGTAAACAGTGCACACAGAATTCAAACCTTTTTAGCACTGTATTAATTTTTTTAAATGTAACAATCATGTACAAAAATAATAATGAAATATTAATCTTTTTAACTCTCATTTTTAACTGTATATATTGTCTACAATCAGCTTTTTAACTGACTTTTTAACCTGTAATCTGCTTCTTAACCCATGTATGATACGCTTTTAATTAACCCATTAATCCCCATTTTTAACCCATCACATACCATTAATCCCCATTTTTAACCCGTCACATAAGTGCCCTTGCGTTCTGCAGCAGGACAATGACCCAAAGCACACTAGCAAGTCCACCTATGAATGGCTTAAGAAAAACAAAATGAAGACTTTGGAGTGGCCTAGTCAAAGTCCTGACCTGAATCCAATTGAGATGCTGTGGCATGACCTTAAAAAGGCGGTTCATGCTCAAACCCTCCATTGTGGCTGAATTACAACAATTCTGCAAAGATGAGTGGGCCAAAATTCCTCCACAGTGCTGTAAAAGACTCATTGCCAGTTATCGCAAACACTTGATTGCAGTTGCTGCTGCTAAGGGTGGCCCAACCAGTTATTAGGTTTAGATGGCAATCACTTTTTCACACATGGTCATGTCGATTTGGATTTTTTTTTTCCCCTTAATAATAAACACCTTCATTTAAAAACTGCATTTTGTGTTTACTTGTGTTATCTTTGTCTAATATTTAAATTTGTTGGATGATCTGAAGCATTTAAGTGTGACAAACATACAAAAAAAGAGAAATCAGGAAGGGGGCAAACACTTTTTCACACCACTGTAAGGTAACACTATCCATGCTTTAGTACAGGTTTTGGCTTCCTCTCGGGATCATTATCAGTCCTTTCATCCTCAAAAATACAAGCACAACAATTTTGTTTTTGCACCTTTTTATCCCCCCGCCAGTCAAAGCCCAAAGGGGTCGAAGACCGAAGGGGGATTATGTTATGGGGTCAGTCCGTCCATCCCATTTTTGGGAAATCAACACCTGCAGTTTTGGTCCAATTGTTTTGAAACTTGGTACATGGTTTGATATTCACTGATGTTTCATATTGCAAATTGGTTCTGTTCGGATGATTTTTGCAGGAATTGTAGCCCCCTGGCCTATGACCTCTTGTTTCACCTCACTTCATCGACAGTAACTGTCTTGTGAAATCAAGTCCTCCTACAGTTTTGATCCAAATATGAAACTTGGTACCATGGTTTGATATACTGTGATGTGCATATTGCATTTTCACTCTCATCGGATGACCTTGCAGTCAGAAGTCAGATTTTTCGTAAATCTTCTAAACACAGAACTACTGAAAGAAATGATGTAGGCTTTTAAAATCGATACAGTAGTTGTATGTAATACACATCTTGGACGACTTACACCCTGGCCTAACTATGGGTTTGGGGCCAAGGGGTCAAAGTTAACATTGCAGTTGCATTATAGTAAATGGTAAATCAGTCCTTCCAGGATTTTGCAAGATTTTTTATTTTATTTTATTTTTTTTTTTTGATTGTTGCAGTTAGTTGCGTGGCTGTCCTTGGGGATTTGCCTGAATCACATGTTGGCCCATGTTCAGACTGGAGATTCATAGCTTTAAAACTCATTGACAAGATGTATTAGTGACTTTTACCTCTAAAGATGTATAAAATGTTACAACACTGGCTATAGTGTTAGATTTGCTCGTTTGTTTGTGGCCTTATTACTGTAGAATTAGTAAAGTTAGGGTCACCAAACTTGGTACACAGGTTCACCCTGTGACCCTGAAGTGTGACTGTGGTTTTGGGATTGCAAGGTCAACATCAAAATGGCTTATAAACTACAGTATATCTCAACAACAAAGAAGGCAAGGGTCACCAAACCTGGTACACAGGTTCACTCTGAGACTATAACCTCTGACTATAGGTTTGAGGTCAAAAGGGGAAGGCAAGTTTATTTGTATATTAAATTTTCATGTACAAGACAATTCAAAGTGCTTTACATAAAGTATTACAGCAAGTTGCAAAAGGAATGCATAAGAAGTTAAAAGCAAACTAAAAAGTAAATTAAAAAGAAACAAAAACAAGCTAAAATAGAATACGACAGAAATAAAAGTTACAGTACATTGCAGACTACTGAAAGGCTGTGGCAAATAAGATAAGATAAGATAAGCCTTTATTAGTCCCACAACGGGGAAATTCCAGGATTGCAACAGCACAGGGATGGCAACACTCAGAGCAACAATCAGAAGGCAAGAAAAAAAAAAAAAATCAAACAAGCAAGAGCAGCTAATATACATATGTACATATTACTATATATATATATATATATATATATATATATATATATATATGCTGTATATACACACACACAGACACACAGTGTAGAGCATTGTAGCTGGATGGGATAAATATGAGTATATAAACACAGTATGGAGCATTGCAGCTAGATGGAATAAATATGTAAATATATAAACACAGTGCGGAGCAATGTAGCCAGATGGAATAATATGTAGATATATAAACACACAGTACGGAGCATTGCAGCTAGGTGGAAAAAATATGTAAATATATAAACACACAGTGCGGAGCAATGTAGCTAGATGGAATAATATGTAGATATATAAACACAGTGCGGAGCATTGTAGCTAGATGGAATAAATATGTAAATGTATAAACGCACAGTGCAGAGCATTGTTGCTAGATGGAATGAAACAGCACAACCGTCTACTTAGTTATCCTACTTAGGATAGGAGAGTATTTAACCTCGATTTAAAGCAGCTGAGAGTTTCAGCAGCCCTGGTGTTTTCTGGGAGTTTGTTCCATATGTGAAGGGCATAAAAACTAAATGCTGCCTCACCACGTTTGGTTCTAACTCCGGGCACAGATGGTAGGCCTGACCCCTAATGACCTGAGGGCTCTGGGTGGTTCATAATGGACTAGCAGATCTGAAATGTATTTTGGCCCTAAACCATTCAGAATCAGAATAAGTTTATTGCCAAGCACATTTACTTTTAAGTAAATGTAGGGCCTACAGAACACATTTTGTCGGGCACATTTTGTAGGGCCTACAGAACACATGCACAACAATGGCAAAGTATTTGCATTTCTTGTACCAATTAAGAAGTGAAATTAGATAATTTCCCACAAAAACCTGAACACACCAGGGCACACTGGTTGAAAAAACACATTACAACCGGGCTACTCGTGCTGAAAGGCAGGCAACCGACAAACTAGCCCCATTCCGGGATTTTTGGATCATGTTTCAAGCACAACTCTTTGTTTTAACCAAATAAAACATTTTAAGTGAAAAAAATACTTTGGTATTGCTTAATAATCCAATTAACAGTTAAATTTTGTGTGGGGTCCAAACGGACCCCAGTTGGTACTATTTGTATGTAAAATATGTTGGTAGGATGAGGGTTAAGGACCTTAACTAGAGCTGTTTTAGTGCTGTGGTGTGGCCGAAAACCTGATTGGAAGACATCAAAACAGTTATTTAATGTCAGGAAGTTGTACAGTTGTTGAAAAACAGCTTTTTTTCTATTATTTCACTAAGAAAGGGGAGGTTTGATATGGACCTATAGCTGTTCATGAGTGAGGTGTCTCGGTTTCTCTTTTTTAGAAGTGGCTTGATAACAGCTGTTTTAAAGCACTGAGGGAAGACACCTGGATGCAGAGACCTATTTAGGCCAAGGTTGGCACTCCCTATGATCTCTTACTATAGAACGTGTAAAGCTCTCTAGGGTTGCCAGACTTGCTACACAGGTTCACCTCGGAATCCTGACCTACAACTATGTTAAATTAAGTTAATTCCCTTCCACAGCATGTGGGACACCATGTGGTGTATAGGGGTGGCGCCTGTCTCCGTTTCTCTGACCGTAGACCACACAGCTACTGTAAGTAGTGAAAGCTACAGTGGGGGGGTAAGTCTTCTGGTAGCTTTGTGCGTTAACTTGCCTTTCCCCATTTTGTTATGCTGAGCACCAAGCTCGAAGATGGAAAGTACCATTTTTATATGGTCTTTGGTAAGACCCGGCCAGGATTTTAACGTCGGCCTCCTGGTTGTGGGGCAGATGCTCTACCTGCTAGGCCACCACTCCGGTACCTACAACTATGGGTTGTATGCTTTGTCGTATATTCGTGGATGATGGGCTTATCATAATTTGATTCTGCCACAGTAATTATATTGAAAGTTGAAAACTGTGCTCCATCAGTAAGTATTGGGATCTTGTTTCAAGGTGAACTAAAAGCTCATTCTTTTTATGAACTAAAAGGCATATTTATATCATATTAAGTGCACTTTTAAGTATTTTGGGGCATAAGTCTATGTTAATGAGCACTTTATCAAGACAATCCATCCTCTTGACAGCTGTAGCATATCTATGTACTTGTTATTGATAATAGGTTTGCCCTGGGCTGACCACGATCAAAGGTGACACTAAAATGTCCAGTTTAATCACAGCACAGTGCCACAGATGTCATAAGTTTTCAGGGCGTGTCCAGATTGCATTCTGACCAGATCAGTGAAGATATGCAGCAACTATATAGTACATCACTGGCACACACAACAGTCTGTTTAATCAGTACTTTGGCATTCTGCTGCTGTCAAGCAGATGGATTATCTTGGCAAAGAAATTGTTACTGATGTAGAATTTGAGAAAATCACTCAGCATTTATTAGAAGTCTGCTTCTTGTGTGCACAGAAAAAGTTCTAAATCTTTTCAGCTTGTAAAGAATGACAGCAAAAACAAAGTGTTTATCTTAACTATCTGTCTCTATAATGCTAATACCTATTATAAAACCTCTAAAATTCAGTACCAGTTGGGTCAGCAAGATTTAAGTTGTGAAAGAGGCACCATGTTCCTAAATCCTGTTACACAAAACCCCTGAATATGAAAATGCCAGTCAATTGTCGTCATATTCTTGCAAACTTTTACCCAAAATGATGCGTCTCAGCAAGCTGGATACAGATGTGTGATTTCTGAGTCATAGAAGACTTCACCACAGCTGCACCTACGGTCAAGGAGCATGATGAATCTTCACTTGCTTCATCATACTCTTGACACTGACTCCTGACATCATACTCTTGATATTTTCTCTGTACTCATGTTTCCATAATATAGAATATTGAAAAATATTTTTTTATTGTGTTATTTGTTTTATTGTGTTTATAAGGTGGACACAGTGTTTTGTTTTGTTTGTTTGTTTTCTGGGTGTTTGCTATTCTTTATCCAAAATTATTTATTTTATTCACTTTTATTTATACAGGGAAGGCCCACTGAGAGGCAACCCCTTTTCTTCAAGGACACCCTGTTCACTTTCACACAGTTACACACTCACACCTGGAAACAGCCCAGTACAACCACAGCCTGACCTGTGACCACTGAGTAGCTCCACTGGAGCAGTTGGGGTTAAGGGCCATGCTCAAGGGCACCACAGTGGGGTGAAATTAAGGTAGTAATTATCCTTAATAATGACGATCCTTAAATTTGCCTTTTGGAAATACTACAGATAAAAACTATTCAATGCCCGTTGCACATTTCTCGTGTTAAAAAATTAGAAACTTTTGTCTGTTTAAAAAAAACACATTTAGTTTAATTGTTGAAATTTAGCAAATTTTAAAAATATAATTTGTAGTGGGAGTTGAATAATTTCAAGTGAAACTGTATGTTGAACACAATAATTATTTTCTTTATGGGGTGAGCTTGTAGTTACTGTGTGTAGCATTTTAACACATTGGAACATGAAACAAGTGGAACAAACGGCAGTTATTTGTAAATTTGCAACTCTCTTCATGCAAACATTTTTCTTTAATTTGCCACTTATTCCTGTTACGTTGCAACTTTTGGTTGGCTATTTTTGTCATTTTCTTGAAAAAATTATCTGCTGATATCATCAATTGTGGAAAATGTCGTTTTAATATGAGTTAAATCATTGACCCAAAATTTGCAGTAATTATAGCCCATCCATCCAGCCATCTTCTATCACTTATCCGGGATCTGGATCACGGGGGCAGCAGTCCAAGCAGAGTAGCCCAGACTGATGCCCGGTTCACATAGAACAATGAGCCCACTGAAGGTTGGACTCTTGTTTCTCCTTTGCGTACACTGGGTCCTTGATGTAATTTTATTCATAGGGCGTACTGAACCGCTCTTCGTCTGGCCCTTCACCCAGGGCCAGTTTGTCTTGGGAGACTCTGCCAGGGACAAGTTGCCTCCAACAACATAGCTCATAGGATTACTAGGGCACACAAACCCCTCCACATGACAAGGTGGCAATCCATGAAGGGAAGTAATTTGGCTTTGGGTGTCATGAAAGCGCTATATTAAAGCATTCCATTATTATTATTTAGTTCTGGTAAATAATTGGATAAGGCTTGTTGTAATGTGGTCCCAAATGGCAAAAATTTAAATGTGACCTTAAATTGGTCCAAAAGTCTTAAATTAAACTTCATAAAATCTGCAAACACCCTGGTTTTTTTTGTTTTTTGAATCCAGTACTTTTAAAGGTCTGATGACACGTTTTTGACTTCATCTAATTTTTCAACACATAATACAATATGACAAAATAGGTTGGTCTGTGCAGTTCTAAGTCAAATAGGCATTTTTAAACGCAAATATCCGACGTTTTCATGAGCGCCATGTCACCAATTGCGTCAGTGGCTGGAAAAACCCCCGGCCATGTTGTAACGTCATCGACAGAACACAGTGCTTGGCTGCCCATTGTACACACAGGATGGAAGTGGTAGAAAACATCAACGATGGTTTCAGCACATGTAGTCTGGAATTGGTTTGTGTTGTCCAATCTTCAGACAATTATAGTTCCAAAGAATGGCATGACTATGAAGAATCTGGGGGCATCAGACCGTATAGGTTTGAGCCGTGCCAAGCGGGCATCGTGCCTAGCGAGTCAGACTCAGAGAGTGACAGTGGAGAGGCACACATGCCCGCCGCAGCAGCAGTGACAAACACACGGCAGGGGAACACCGAGTGTTATGCTTTTGTTACAGATATTGCAACAAATTATTTGTTCATAAATATAATTTATTTAAACCCAATTTTTCAATAAAATCATAGCAGTGTATTCTCTGTGGCTCAGGCATCGGGATTATTATGTATTTTGAGTTCTTGTTGTTTTTGTACATGTGTTTTATGTGCGTTTTGACCCACTTTCAGGTGGGCACCGTCCAAGATTCACCGGTCCGACCACGCGCCCTCTGTCTTTGACAGTCAGCTGTTCATGTTTTGTGTGCGTCATCTGCCGTGTTGTCAGCCAGCCAATATTGCCAACACTATCACAACATGTTAGCCACTCCACACAGCCGTGGTTCTGTTGCGTCCCTTGAAGCGATGCCGGCCCTGGGGCGCAACCGTTGTTAACACATCTCCTCTCCATGTTCACTGGGCGATGTCGGCCCCAAACACCAACTGTAAGTGTTTCTGTTTATTTTTGTAAGTCTTCACCTTTTTGGGAACTGTTGTCATCATTCTTATGTTCAATACATGTGCTATGGTGAATTCTGCGTATAAATCCATTCATCATGACCCTCCGTGCGCTCTTATGCAGGGCACGGAGAGGGAGGATGAAATAACAAGGATTTACATGCAGGGTTCACCACAGCACATTTAATACAGAATGACAGACAATTCCCAAAAAGGTAAAGACATACAAAAAACACAAACACACACACTGATGGCGTTTGGGGGCCGGCATCGCCCAGCGAACGAGAGGAGACGTGTTAGCCACAGTTGCGTCCCAGAGCTGACATCACTTCAAGGACGCGTGAGAACCACAGCAAACATGGAGTGACTAACATCGTAAGAGTGCTGAAAATACTGGCAGACTAACAGCACAGATGACAATACTATGGACCAGCAGTGCATGACTGGCAAACGGACGCTAAGTACACGCACTGCTGGTGATGGTGTAATGAGAAGCACCTGGGCGAGGACCGGGAAAGATGATCAGCGGGAGTTTGAATCAGCTGGTGATAATGAGAGAGGGGACGTGGCCGGACCGGCGAGCGTCAGCATGCGATCACAGAAAGTAGGTCAAAGCTGCGCGTAAATCCATTAATCCTTCCCCTCCTCGTGCACTCCTCCTGCATAAAAGCGTACGAGGAGGCTTATGACAGTTGTAGCTGAAGTGTGTGATGTAGTCTTTCACGGCCTGCTGTTTATCTAAGCCTGCAACACAACGCGAAGGCATAGCCGTAAAATTAAAACAAGAAACCAGAGAAACTGTGAGCTACAAAGCTGCTGTCATTCCAGTCAACAACACTGGCATCCGTTCTGTTGCTTACGTCATGGTGGTGCCACTCTTTATTCGGTGAGCAGCACCACAGTCCAGTCAGCGGCTGGGGTTTTTTGATGATAGCTAGTTTATGCAGGAGCTGTTGTAAATATTATATTGATCATCGACAACGACTTTTGGGTTTACACGGCATGCTAAAAAAATGTCAAAATCGTGTCATCAGACCTTTAAGGTGTTACGATAACAGATGCCCATAATAATCAATTCCAAAGTTTCAAACTTTTCAGGGGTTTTTTTGTTTTGTTTTTTTAACTGACTGTTGTCCTCCTCTGTCCTCGTACAGGAGCAGAGATCTTTGGGAGGGAACGTGAGGCTTGCCCCATGGACATTATTAGAATGGCATAAACTGAGATCTCAGCTGGAATGGTCTTTTTGTTTGTCTTTTTTTTTAAATTGTTTTTTGTTTGTTGTTGATTTATTTTCTTTACATGTCTTATGTCAGTTTGCTCCTTTGATTGTGGAGTAGTATTTGATTGGATAAACCTTTAATATTTTACACTACTGTCTAAGGAGATGGATTAGTCTGTCCTCTTTTCTGCCTCCTAAGAGCCACAGAGATTCAAGATAGCAATAGAGTATCAAAAGTCTTGAAAATCCTGCACTTGTATTATTGTGGCATTAATTATATTTCGGGCAGCACTTTCAATGCAACATGCTTTACAAAAATCTTAATGTGCATTAATTTAGCATATTTATCTTAGCATCCTTGTTCATCCAAATAATCAGTTGTAAATACAACTAAAAATGTCATATTTGTCTATTTGTGTAATTATTTAAAAGTGTATTGTTAATGTAATGTAGCTGCTGCTCAACTGCCTTTATTGTTATCACAGTAGGCAGCTTTAATTTGTGATGTAAACTTATTTTCATACTTATGCAATCATTGTGAAGAACACTTACTTGGATCACTGATTTTACATTTTAGATGTTGTGTATTAATGTGTTGATGTCCACGTTTAAACTGGCAGCAAACTAAGCTGTCAACCCCTTGGATCAAATAGTGATGGGATGTCTCAAACTGTGACACAAAGGCTGGTTTTGATCAATTCCACTGTCACTGGATACATTTAAGTACTCTGGAAAAAAAGAAGCTGGAATTGGAAGAAGTTAATTTTCATGTTGAGATGAAGAAAACTTGCTGACATGGACAAAGGGAAGCTGAAGTTATTTATGAAATTGCCTTTTTTTTAATTCAAGCACTGAGATGGAAGAATTATTTTGAAGAGACTTTAGGGATGAAGTTCTCAAACTTTTGGATGCATTTTAACTTTGCTGGGAGTCTTAAAGAGTGGCCAGATTTCAGTCTTCATACCTCTAGCTGCAGGAAATTGAACCTTGAAGTGTGTTAGACTGACAAACTTTTTTAACTACAGCAGTGACGATGCGATCTCCAGAACCGTCCTCACCTTCTCCAGCAGAAGCCCTCCTTCATGGACAGTTTGCCAGCTGGGGATCGGGCAGTAACAGCAACAATAACAGCTGCCCAAACAGCCCTGGTGGTACAGGAGGACTCTCCCCCACCGCTTCTCCAACTCTGGCATCCAACTATGCCTTGACCCTCACCCACACCCATATACACATTCAGCGTCTGTCTCCTCGGCCAGGAAAGGAAGCCCGTCTCCTGCTGCCGTTATCAGAGCTGTTGGGATGTAGCTGCCCTCGTTCCCCTGCACCACCTCTGCTAGTGCTCTACTGGTATCCACCTGGGAAGAAACGGAAAGGGGTATCACGGCGCAGACAAGTGAGGGCGTATCTAGCAGAAAGCAGACCTGAAGCGGAAAGGTGGTCGGCTGCAGTGCAGTGTCTACTCAGAGGTGTGACCGTCACTGCTGACACAGGCAAGTGTGTCTTTTTGCTCCAGTTTGTTCTTACAGTTCAGGATAGATGTAGTATTTTATTTAGTAGTAGTAATTGCTAGGGATGCTTAAAATGATCATTTAGTCAATACTGTTTCTTTTGTGTTTATGTTGTTATCAACTCCCCACCATAATGCTAGGAAAGGAAAATGTATGCTTTACAAACTTATTTTAAAATATTTCAGCTACACAGTGTATGAAACAACCTTTATTAAAGCATGATAAACAGCACACCAGATAAACATTTGTGCTAGTGCTGAATCTTATCTTACTTGCCAATAAGCCGGTATCAGTCAACAGCTGGAATATTGGCCAATGCTGATGCTAAGCCAATAAATCAATGCATCTCTAGTAGTACCCTGTTGCCTAGAAACTTTGTCTAACTTACAGTAGCGTTTTAACAGTTTCTACTTCACACGTACTTTCAGTATGTTATAATGCTGTTATTCTAAAGACACCTAATTGAGGTGTGAACACTAGGGCTGGCTTTAATCATTTTCAGGATAAATGAATATGCTGATTAATTTGTAATAAATTTTTGGTACCTAAGACATATGCAATTTGTGAGCAGTATGTATTACAAACTACTAGGGCACAATATGATATGATCAAAGGTCTTGGTTTAATCCTCCCCTCTCAAACCCAAATAAATCAATTTAAATTGGTTTGCTTCCCATAACTTCAGTTTATTCACCCAAAACTCTACTTCTTTATATAGTTCCCCTTATCTGCCCAGCATACGTGTTCTGTATCCTTCATTATCAAATGTACAGAAAGAGGGTGGGTATTCACCATCCTTTAGTATCACTTAACTTATCAGTGTTCACATTCTGTTTCTGTTCATGCTCATTTTTTCCCTCACCATTTTTTGTTGCACAGAAGCAGCATCTCCCATCTTTAAATTAGCCTTACTCCTCTTTAGACTTGATCTTTAACCATTACTTCTCTCAGATCTCCCTGTCATTTGCCTTATTTAGTTCTAAAACTGACAAAGCTGTCCTTTAAGTCTTTTCTTCTCCCCTGCCACTGGTAATTCCTTGACTGTCCCTGCTACATTGTTACTGACTTCAGTCATTTAAAGATCTTAACATTTTGATTCTGTACATTTAATGTTGATCTGAATTATAGCTGTAATTTGTTGGATTTTCTGCTGATTTGGTTTTCTTGCATAATCCATGATTATCTGACTGTGCTGTTCTTTCATCTTTTCCACAGCACCACTGCCTTCCATCTATAGTAGAGATTGCAACTGTTTGTTTTATAGCCTCTGTAAAGAACTGATTTCTTTTTTTTACCACCAGTAATTCTTATATTATCTTTGCTGCCTGAGGTCTTTGGTATTTATCTGCTTGTAAATATTAACAGATGTGCCCTTGAATTGTAGCCTCACAGTAGATCTTGTGAGGTGAACAAAAAGAGGCTTAAACTGCTGAATGCATTAAAGTCCACGGTTGGGCAACACTAATAAGAGCTTGGTGTTCTTAGGTCCTAATTAGCTAGCTCTGAAAATGTGTCATGGACAAAATATCTCTGGCTTTCTAATGGTGGTTCAATTTAAGGGCTCTCTTCTTTCTCTTAAAGAATTTTCAAGAAGTCTGCTACCTCGTCCCAGGCGACTACTGTTATTGGTCAATCCCTTCAGTGGAAGAGGCCAGGCAATGCAGTGGTGTCAGACCCACATCCTGCCCATGATTCGAGAGGCCAACATCAGCTACAACCTTATACAAACGGGTAACACACCAAGGCCAAAAATGGCCTTGTGTGTACTGGATCACAGTTATTTAAAGTGTATATGTGTTACTGACACTGATTTTATTAACATGTTTCAGAACGCCAGAATCATGCAAGAGAGCTCATCAGAGAGATATCGCTCCCAGAGTGGGATGGCATTGTAATTGTTTCTGGTGATGGCCTTCTGCACGAGGTAAGCTTGTATTGTTGAAGAGAGATGCATGTACTTGCTCATCTATGCCTGTCAGTAGGATGAATTAATAGCCCAACATGTGATCCTGCAGGTGATTAATGGGCTGATGGAGCGCCCAGACTGGGAACAAGCAATAAGAACACCTGTTGGCATTCTGCCCTGTGGCTCTGGTAATGCACTGGCTGGCTCTATCAACCACCATGCAGGGTAAGCATGTCTTCTTTGTATAATTTTTTTTTTCAGCTTTTATAATTTTTTTTTTTCAGCTTTTAATCTGTTTGGAAATAATTTTGTTAGCTCATTCCAGCGAAGCTAACGCTGCGTCCGTCATCCGTCTACATTTCATGGGACTCACTGTTTTTTCCTAGGATTTGCCCTTATGGCCACCAAACTCAATTACAATGATCCTCAAGGGGGCTCTGCATCCAGGTTGTGTTCAAGGTCAAGGTCAGGGTCAAAGATCAGGAGATTTCAGCATGTATATAATTTTATGAAAATTGTTACTCTTCCCAGGCAATTGCCCTAATTCTGAACACTCGTATGCAATGATCCTCAGGCTGGTCTGCATCCAGGTGAAGTTCAAGGTCATTGTCAAAGGTCAGAAGATCTGGGCATTTATGATTTCAGGAATTGGTTCTCTTCCTAGGCAATTGCCCCATTGTTCAGCAAACTCATGCACAATGATACTCAAGTGGGTTGTCATCTAGGTTGTGCTCAATATCAAGGTCAGCAGTCAGGAGATCAGAGCACTGTGTGTGATTTCATCAGGCCAGAATGAGCTACTCCGTCATGGACCATCTGGTTGTTCAACATTATAAGAAAGGTTGTGTTTTACTGAGGCACAAATCCTTATTTGTTGCCAGTAACTTCTGTGTTCGCTTGTGTTTTTTGTCATAAGTGATGTATCTAGCTCTGATTATCAAGGACTCTTGTTATCCTCTTGTTTTTAAATTCTGTCTGACGATGTTTTTGTCTTGATTCCCTCAGGTATGACATGTGCCTTCGAGAACCCCTCCTTTTAAACTGCTGCTTTTTGCTCTGTCGAGGCGGTGTCCGACCTATGGACCTGGTCTCTGTGACAACAAGCCCTGCTCCCTCCAACAATGGCCATGCTACAGCACCCAGGAGATTGTTTTCCTTCCTATCTGTTGCCTGGGGATTTGTATCTGATGTGGATATTGAGAGTGAGAGGTGGTTGTCTCATTGCCTATTCTCTTAGTCCAGTGTTGTTTTTTTCATTAAACCACAACTCATTCTTTGTGCATTATGTAACATTCTGTAGGTATCGTGGTTTGGGCTCAGCTCGCTTCACTTTGGGCACTTTAGTGCGCATAGCTTCTCTTCGATCCTACAAAGGTCGTCTGTCCTACTTGCCACCGTCGGTTTTCACCACATCACCAGATGCCACACCACCTCCACCAAGGAGGCCCCTCTCCCGGAGCATTACAGAAGGCCTGGAGGGCTTCTGCCGGACACCAATCCATCGCACCTGCTCTGACATGGGCATCAGTGAACAGAGGAGCCTGCGCAAGGGTGAAGGAGAGAGAGAAAAAGAGGAGAGGCAAAAAGAAAGGGAGAGAAGAAGGGAAAGGGCAAGGGGTGGAGGGACTGGTGTGGTGAGGGCAAGCAGTCTGGCTGAAGACAGGGAGAGGGAGTGTGAGATGGAGATGGAAGCAGAGGAAGAGAAGCTAGGAGAGGAGAAGTCTGGGACAAGTTCAGAATCGAATAACCGGGATGACTGCAATATTGAAAGGAAAGAAAGGTTGCCAAGGATCAAAGCTGAAAGGGAAGATGAAGGACCAACAGAGCAAGACTCTAGTGAGATGGGGGAGAAGGATATGGGGAAGAATGGTTCTGTAGAGGGTGAGGGAGTGATGCATGCAGAAGAATTTGGGGAGGGCTATGGGGTAGTTATGGGGCGGGAGGCAGATGAAGAGCTAGAGGATGGAAACTCTTACCAGGACGACGTTCAGGAGCCCAGACAGTCACCTAGAAAGAATTCAGCCCCTTCAAGTCAGATAACCAATGACCTCCACAGCCAGCCCCTCAGTCAGGAGGTTGATGGAGATTCTGAGGCTTCGTATGGTGTGGAGGACATGGATCTAAATGGCACCTACTACCAGAAAGAACCTTACCCACTCGATATTGCTCGAGAGCGATCTCTGACCATCTCATCGCCCTTTCGTCATTCACCATTCTCGTACAAGCCCAAGACTCTGGACAAGAACCAAAATGCTTCTCGGCCAAGACCCCTCTCACTACTCCAGCACTCCCAAACAAACTCCCTCCCCCCTAAACTCAACTCCCTCTCCCTGTCTCTGTCCCCGACACCGCCCTCATCTCCTTCTTGTGCCTCACCACACTCATCATCCTATCTCGCCCCCCGTCCTAACACCCCAAGCTCCACCTCCACCTCCCCCTCACTACGCACACCGTCCTTCTCTTTCAATTTTGATATTGCCGAACCAGCAGGACCATTCAAGAACCGTCCATTGTTCACGCTGCCTTTAAATCAACCAAGGGATGATTTGTTGCCACCCCTCGATCAACCCCTTCCCACCAGAGACTGGGTCACCATTGAGGGGGACTTCGTCCTTGTCCTGGCCCTTTATCAGACCCACCTTGGGGCCGACCTCCATGCTGCACCCCAGGCCAGGTTTGACGATGGATTGATTCACCTGACCTTTGTGCGGGCGGGGATCTCCAGAGCGACTCTGTTGAGACTGTTCTTTGCCATGGAAAGAGGAACCCACCACACTGTCAGCTCACCGTATGTCAGCCACGTTGCATGCAGAGCCTTCAGGTTGCAGCCTCTGTCTACACGAGGAACCCTCACTGTGGATGGAGAACTTGTGCCCTATGGCCCACTTCAGGCACAGGTTAGCAAGAAGATTAATTGTGTACAGAAAGTTTTTATCATGAAATCTCTGTAGCAACTGTAGGTCTGCGTAAGTTATGTTTGTAGGGTTGGGTCTTCCAAAGTCTATGGGGGGAAAAAATAATATTTTTAAAATGTTGCTCTGTAAGGCTGCCCCCTTTAGCAAATGATTATATGCAAAAAATAGTGTGTTTGAACAGTACTGAGGGGTCACTATCAAAGTTGGATTTAGGAATGCTGACTGTTGATAATGAGCATTTTGATAGCAACCTTTAGATATTGTCCAGTTTTTATGAAATTTCAAGAATATGCTCAGCTGGTCATTAGAAAGAGGGGCACTCTTTGAGCTGTGCGATATGACCAAAATTTCATAATAAGAGATCTTAGATCACGATAACAATATATACCACGATATACATTTTATGTAAATTCTACAGTTTAGATATAGCATAGTGGGGTGCTGCTGAAGAAACGAGGTATATGCATTTGAACAGACTGTCTTCCACGGGATGTGTCAACCAATGGGGTGCAGCTTGTGTGTGTTCTAACGGTGACATCAGCATCATAGGTGTGTGACTAGGGCGTGATTGACATATGTATATGCTGCTGACTGTTTTCTCCCACGCACATGGAGGATGAAAAACGTTGCCCTTCCCCTTGTAAACAAATGGCAAGCATTTCAAACGGTTGAATGCATGGACTGATGCAATACTTAACTATCCCACGCTACCATGCCACAAGCACAGAGGTGTCAGCATCTGTGGCGCTTCATTTATCATGCAAAACTCATCATTGTGCCTACATATTTAGTGTTAATTACAGTAAGCAGGTGTTTTGTATAATTCATAATTGATATATTTAACTTTAATTGTTATATTTTGTGTGCCAAATATTATTGTTGACATGTCATTTAATTGTTGTGACACTTACTGTTAACATTTTCTTCATCTCTTGATATTTCACAGGTTCATCCATCATTGGCCCGTCTTATTGTTGGAGACTCTGGAGTGAATGTCACCAGGTTTTAATCAGGGATTGGTTGAGTTGATTGACATATCAGCACTCTACTGAATTACATAATCTCCATTGCGATCTATACTCTGAGAGGGGGGGGAGTAGCTGCAAGACTTCAAATAGCCTGGATTGCAGAAAGTGCTTTTCCAGGGATTAATGAAAGGGATAACCTTCCGAGCCACGCATCATTGCAGCATGACTGCAGGGATTAATAATAAATTTGAAAATGGATGAAAAATGCGCCTCATTGCACAGCTGTTGGATTACGCTCAGCGTACCCCGAAAAGCATGAAAACTGCACAGTCTGGGATGAAAAGAGGGGAAAAAGTCAAATGTTTCTGGGTTTCTGTGTGGCTAGTGCATGTATTGGATGTATACATGGTAGTATGCATGCAGAGAAGCACTACATGATTTTTGCCTTACACTGAGATGGAGATAAATCATACTAATTTCAGATAAGTGTCTGAAACATGAAAATCTATAAAAATGCATTGGGATTTACTTGGGCTAAGCCCCCATTAAAAATTGTCCCCAACTGTGGGTAACTTCAATCTCACTTCCACCAATGTCCATATACTTTTGTATAAATACTTTGCTCCCTGAAAGTAATGCCTTATCAGATACTGTACAGTACAGTTCTACCTTTGCCCCTTTTTCATTGTGCAAGAAACTTAAATCTCCTTAATCTTTTTCCATCTATGAGTCTGTTGACCATAAAAAAGTAATCTTTGAGCATGCATATCAACCACTGTTGAATGCCAGTGGAGAAATGTGTGGCTATAAGCAACTATTACGCTCATGCAAATAAGTGTAGAGCAGCAAGTCCAAGCTTTTCAAGTTCATTATATAAATCAGAGCAATGTAACTGTTGAACGGTAACCATTTCTGACACTTTTGCATATTCTGCCTGTTTTTAGCCAGTGTGGATGCACGATGATGTCAGTGATATCAGACTTTGCAAAATATTGAAGATAAAATGTAAACATCGGGATCCTTCGTCAGTACCTTTAGCTTGTTTTGTACACGTTTCCGAATTGCAGCCTTAGCTCTCAGTACTGTTTTATGTCTAGAGTGACTATGTCACTATCTCTGACTGATCATCTACGAAAGCCTAATTAGCAGACACCACCTAGTGTCAAAAAGGGGAGTGGAAGCAGCACAGAAAATCTCACTGGAATACACAGTAATTCTTATACATACTTAAGGAGATTTTTAAAAAAAAAAAAAGTTTAAGATTCAGATGCTAATACATTTTACAGTATGAACACTTAGGTGGAGCTGACTTGTTTATTGGATCGTTTAGAAACTTTAAAATCCTTTTGTGAAGATCAAATGTTTGAGATAAATCCACTGGAGAAAAAATGACTGCATGGCAGACTGTTTTTTTTTTTTTTTTTAAGCCTATATTAAGGAGTGCTTTCAAGTACATAATTAAAACACATTGGAGCTCTTGAACTCTTGTGCTGTTGTAAAACTTGCTGATACTGTTGGGACAAAATCTAAATGATTAGCATTGCAGTGGATCAATCAGGAAGTTCACGTGCCAACTGCTTGTGTCAGTGTCGGTTTACTGTATGTCACGGTCTTGCCTGGACAAATCAATGCCTTTGTTTAATAAGCCTGTTGATCATGAACTGTTTAACTGTTTACTGCACAAAATGGAGTAAAACCTTTTGCTTACCAATATGGTATTTTTTTTGCTTTTATTATTCTCCTCTGAGCACACAATGCAGCTAGTCTACTACAATTACACTGTGCTTTCGCAGCTACAGAATGTGAGTACAACAGTTTGAGTCTATTGTTGTAATATTACCAAATAGTGAATGGAGTTTTTGCCAAAATCTTTACTCTTGATGTTTAAGAGTCGTTCCAACTGTTTACCTTCGTAAACATTTTTGCCATCTATGGCCATAGCTGGGACCATGGTGTTGTAGACCAGTCTGAAATCCTCACTTGATAATGCCATTAAGATGTTTGTAGTGGACTGCCTGTAATAAAATTGTAATATTACTAAATAAATGGAAATTTACAGATACAATGTACAGTTAATAGTTGTATATGATTTTGAATAAATGCAACTTTGTAAGTTTCTCTGGAGAAAATTACTTCATTTTGGTCATTTATTAATTTTATTGAAAATTGTTTTTCGGTTGATATTTTCTTCTGCTTAACAAAGTCCTGTCTATGATTATTTACCTCCACCAAGGACGTAATGGTTTAAGTGCCTTTTGTCTGTCTGTCTGGGTTGACTAAGTTACACAAAAAAACAGATCCATTTTCAGTAAAATTTGATATATGGATAGAGCTTAGAACTTGGGCCATGAAAGAACCCATTACATTTTAGAGCAGCATTGCTACAGTACATATAAATTTTTGCCACTTTGCATATTTTTTATTTGAAAAGATGTAAATAGTTTCTGTGGGATATTGAAAAAAAATGCAATATTACCTGAAATGTTAATGCATAGTTACTTTTTAATTCAGAAACTGAACAAAATTTAAAAAACTAGAAAAGCACTCGGAGAGCACAGACCTCCAAGTACCTCAGTTCCCCCTAATATTGGGCCCCAAATATAATAGTCCTACATTTATTTTATCTATATTTTTAGATTCCTTGACCATCAAAACATATCTTTAGCAATTGAATTCACATTGATATCTATTAGTTCAGTGTAGAGAATGCGTTCAAGAATGAGGCTGAGTTTATTTCTCAGAGTCAACTTTATTGAGTGAACACATGCTCTATCAATCTCTAGGCAGGAAAAGAGACTGAGCGATCGAATACCACGTTCTTATACTCTGCTGGGGCCACAACCCTCGGTCACATGTTACTTAAGCAAACATATAATTACATGGCACATAGTCTCATTCACAATGCACTCTTTCATGTCTCACTATTGTCTCTTGTCCTACGGTGGTCCGGGAATCTTCCTGGGACATCCTCTCCGCAACAGAGGTCAAGACTTACACCTACTCGTCATCTCCTGTAGATCTCTGCAGGTCCAGACCTCTTTTGTCCCACCAGACGTGGAGTCACCAATACACTTACAGTCACATATTTGTGGGGAGATATGAACTCAGTATCTTCACCACATACCCCCCCCCCCAAACGTCTATTCAGGGACAAAATCTAATCAGAGCTGTATAGCAGAAACATCACAACATAACACAAATCAATCCAATTGCTTGGGTTTAAACCGCCTGCCAAATCTGCTGTAAGCCGGCTTTGTTCCTTCTGCAGCAGCTCCCTGCATCTGTGAATCAGACTTGTTAGCACATCTCTGTGATGTCAACGAACAATGCCTTTTCGGCGGCCTGCCACGGCGGGGGGCCCTGGCCAACTGCACATGTTCATCAGCCAGAACAAAAGCGGGTTTGAGTCTGTTAATGCAAATCAACTCTTTTCTGTCTCCCAAATCAAGCAAAAATTGTTTCTCTCTTGTTTCCAACACTCTGAAAGGCCCGTCGTAAGGGAGTCGTAAACCTGGTCTTTGGGCATCATGTCTAACAAAAACAGACTCCGCATTCTTTAAAGCTCTTGGCACAAAAACGCGTGGAAAACTGTGATGCACTGGGCCAGGGAGGGTGTCTGATCCTGTGCCGCTCTGCAACAGCTCAGCGGGGGGGCAATTTGGTGCGGGGTTGTCAAGGAGGAAATCCCCCGGCAAACGGAGGGGTTGAGCAAAAACTAATTCAGCCGGGGAGGCTTGCAAATCCTCCTTGGGTGCAGAACGCAACCCCAATAAAACCCATGGAAGTCTATCCACCCAATTTGTATCCGTGAGAGACGCTCTGAGGGCTGCTTTCAATGACCTATGAAAGCGTTTGCACAAACCGTTAGCCTGAGGGTTATATGCGGTAGTGCAGTGGATCTTCACCCCCAGGCTGTGGGTCATGGATGACCAGAGTTCAGAAACGAATTGGGGACCTCTGTCGGACGTTATGTCCGAAGGGACTCCAAAACGCGCAACCCAAGCCGTTAAAAACGCGCGTGCAACGTCTGCCGCCGTAGTTGACGCTAGAGGGACCACTTCCGGCCAACGTGTGGTGCGATCTACCATCGTCAAAAGATGTGTGCACCCCTGCGACAACGGGAGGGGGCCCACCAAGTCGACATGGCACATGATCAAAACGTTTAGCCGGGATGTGAAAAGGCTCTAAAGGAGCCCTAGTGTGTTTGTGTATTTTGGCTCGTTGACACGCTACGCAGGCCGCTGCCCATTCTTTGACCTGTTTACGCAACCCCGGCCAAACAAATTTTTCACCCACCATTTTAATCGATGCGCGCACCCCTGGGTGTGCCAGAGAATGAATTGAGTCGAAAACGCGGCGGCGCCATGCAGCCGGAACTACAGGGCGAGGCCGCCCGGTGGAGACCTCGCAGATTAGAGGGGGCATACCTATCTGCAGCACCCTGTGCTCCAGCCTTAACCCTGTTGGTCCAGACTGGAGCGCGCGCACATCCGCGTCGTCAGCCTGCTCCGCGGCCATGGCTGCGTGATCTAAACCAACGTGGACCGGGGCTGCGAGTGCTGGAAACTGAGTGAGCAGTGCTTGAAACTTACCACCCGCAGCTGTGAGGTTGGGCTGTGCAGTGGGCGGGACCACCCAGGCTGTGCAGGAAATGCTGTGAAAAGACAGTGCATTAACCAGACGTCTATTAGCAAGATCAACCAATAAACCATTCGAGCACAAAAAATCAGCACCTAACATGTTATGACTGACTGCTGCCACGACGAAGGTCCACTCAAATGTCTGACTGTGAAAAGACAGGGGGAGGGTCTTCTCCCCGAAGGTCTTGATCGTCGAACCGTTCTCCGCCAACACCAGGGGTCCGCTGGAAGGCGCCGACCGATCAGCGTGGAGGGGTGTGGTGAAACTCAGCTGGGAGCCCATGTCCACCAGGAACTGCCTCCCTGATTTCCCGTCCGTGAGGTAGAGCAGCTTATTCTTTGCGCCGAGAGCAGCAGCTGCTACCGACTCTCAGGCCTGGCGTTTTCCCGAGCGCTTGAACTGGCACGGGGGAATGCATTTGTGTGCCCTCTCGGCGAAGCGTCAATGATAAAAGCAGAGGGCGTCGCGCGCCCCGCGTCTCCTGGTCTCCGCCGCTGCCGACGTCAGTGCATCTGGTGTTGCAGCCTCTGGCCCCCTGCCGTCTCCGGGCGTTGCGCTCAGCTCTGCTGCCGCCGTCGTGGCCGTGTGGCGTCTATGGGCGTCGACGAGTCGCTGTGCCTCCTGGCCCAGCTCGTGGTAATCTCGGTTGGTCAGCCGCTGTGAGCTGGCCAGGGTGACTCTCACCGCTGGCGGTAGTGTCCTGAGGAAAAGATGGGCGAAGATAAAGCCGTCATCGTCCTCGCCTCTCAGACTCAGCATCCTCGCCATCAGGTCAGCGGGCTTGTCTGCTTCGCCTTCGGTCAACATCAGGAGCTTCTCTGCCCGCTCTCCCAGCGAGGGAGTGAAAGCACGGATGAGCGCGGCTCTCAATGCGCCGTACTTGTCGACTTCTGGTGGATGGTTAGTCAGGCTCTCCACCCGCTGTGAGGCTGTCCAGCTTTGCTACCACATGGTAGAATTTCGTTGCATCTGCTGAAATTCTCCAGAGGTGAAACTGCGCCTCGACTGTGTTGAACCAGGCACGTGGGCTGTGCTGCCAGAATTCAGGCAGCTGGACTGCGGTAGCTGCGCTAGCCTGGTTGGCTCCTGATGAGTCTGCTGTATGAAGTTCGTCCATACTTAGTTGTAGGGTCACCAGTGTAGAGAATGCGTTCAAGAATGAGGCTGAGTTTATTTCTCAGAGTCAACTTTATTGAGTGAACACATGCTCTATCAATCTCTAGGCAGGAAAAGAGACTGAGCGATCGAATACCACGTTCTTATACTCTGCTGGGGCCACAACCCTCGGTCACATGTTACTTAAGCAAACATATAATTACATGGCACATAGTCTCATTCACAATGCACTCTTTCATGTCTCACTATTGTCTCTTGTCCTACGGTGGTCCGGGAATCTTCCTGGGACATCCTCTCCGCGACAAAGGTCAAGACTCACACCTACTCGTCATCTCCTGTAGATCTCTGCAGGTCCAGACCTCTTTTGTCCCACCAGACGTGGAGTCACCAGTACACATACAGTCACATATTTGTGGGGAGATATGAACTCAATATCTTCGCCACATCAGTAGTGATTGACAAAAATCACTTTTTCGGTAATGGCGGTTTTCTTCTGGATATAGCTCCATAGCTTTTGAAGATACAACAAATTCATTGGCACACTACTGATTCCTCAGTGTCTTGGCTATATTTTGGTGTTTGTTGTATGTTTATATCTTAATTTATTACCTTACAGTGTTGAAAATTCCAAAGATCCCCTGTTATTTCCTGTTCTGGATCACAGTATCCGGATTTTTTGCAGGATCGGGATTAGTCTTTGATATTTCGTAGAACTTAATGGGATCTTATCCTCTAATTTTTTGGCAAGTGTCCTGACCATTTATTGTGGAGTTATATACACATATGCTAAAAATGGCCTTATCTCGCAATGATAAAAGAATCCTTTAAAAAATTCCTGGATCCAGACAGTGATCCAGATCACTCCCAAAATCTAATCATTTCTTTCTTGTCCCATTTCGGACTTGTCCTGAAAATTTTGTCAAAATCCGTTCATAACTTTTTGAGTTATGTTGGTAACATTCAGACAAACAAACAGACAAACAAACCCCAGTAAAAACATAACCTCCATGGCGGAGGTAATAAATGTGTACACAATTGTGACAGTGCTGGAGTTTGGGCACCTTAAACAGTTCATTAAATGCACCAGCTAAATCTGCAACAAAATGTGTAAATTGTCCCAGTGTAGGGAGCTCGAAATGAAGAAGCGATATGATTTTATAAACCAAAGTTTAATATCAGCTTCACCTCCCTAACATGTCTCATCTCGGTGCAGAAGCAGAATAAGAGGTCGAGCACAGTCAGACCTTCATACTTATACCCACACTCAACAAAAGACATTGCATATCAAAGCCGACATCCCGCATTAACATAATCCCCCCTCCATTGTCCTCCGTCTCCTCTACCTGACCCTGGGTGGTCAGGGAGATCGATCCGGTCTCCACCGCTGCGACTCCGTCTGCTCTTTGATCCTCGCTGGCGGTTGAGACCTCTTGTCCTGTTCTGAGGCGTGAGGTCATTCCACATATGTAATCACTAAACATTCTAATATGTCTATACATATGTAGGTATGGAATATATGATTAATATAAGCCACACCAGTACCCAAATTTTTGCATCCTATTCCATGTCTTTTCAAAATATAAAAAGGTCTTCCTCCTAAAGATTATACATATTTGTGCAGCTGAATGAAATCCACTGAAACTTTATTGTAAAATAGAAATATTTTATTGTACAAGAAAACTCTTTTTTTTAATGTGCAAAAATTGCACAAGTAAAAATAGAGTAGCCCCTGTTTTGTTTGTGTTGTAGACTAGTAGTAAATGAAGTTGAGTAATGCTGCTAAAGTGATTATTGGTTTGTTATTCCACATTATAGGAGCAAGACCTCTGCAGTTTGATTTATTGGTAGCTGAACAGTTGAGGTGATCATTATGGTAGTTGGAATGCAAATTGCATGATCCTTCAAAACTTGGGACAGTCAATTCAATTTCACTTCAACTTTGTTTATATAGTGCCATTTCACAACAACAGTCATCTCATAGCGCTATCAAACTGTAGGGGAAAACCCCACAATTGCAGAAAACCCCAGCAATCAGGTGATCCCCTGTGAGCAAGCACTTGGCGACAGTGGAGAGGAAAAACTCCCTTTTAGCAGGAAGAAACCTCTGGCAGAATCAGGCTCAGGAGGGGAAGTCATCTGCTGTGACTGGGTGGGGGGGGGTGAGGGGATAGAGAAGAAGAAAAGAACACATGTAGAGAGCAAACAGCATGACAGGGACTCAACCTAAGGGAGAGAACAAACATGCTAATGACCAGCAAAAATATTACATTGAGAGTGAAGAAAGGAGTGAAACCCAGTGCATTGTTGGAGGTCCCCTGTCTGTCTAAACCTATTAGCAGCATAACTAAGGGAGGGTTTAGGGTCACCTGACCCCACCCTAACTATAGCCTTTGTCAAAAAGGAAAGTTTTAACCCGATTCTTAAAAACAGAGATCGAGTCTGTCTCCCAAATCCAGATTGGCAGCTGGTTCTAAAGGAGAGGAATCTGATAACTGAAAGCTCTGCCTCCTATTGTACTTATAGAGATTCTAGGTATTGCAAGTAATCCTGCATTTGGGAGCGTGGTGCTCCGTTAGGATGATAAGGTAGTGTAACGTCGGGGCTGTGCTAAGGGGGTGGGGATTTTCCTGACATGCTTTGGCAGTAGTCATTATAAATGCGTTATAATGACACAGCAGTGTTATAAGAAGAGTCAGAGCAGTGACTGATCATGCGTTTGTGTCACCCTTAGTGAGACGGAGGTCTGTGTGAATGACCTCCCCTCCTGTCTGTGTTGAGGGAGTGTGTTTTAATAAAGCCTGTTTCGTCACAGTCATCTCTCCTTTCTTGTGTGAACCCCCACTACATCACACTGGTGTCAGAAGTGGGATATGGAGCAGATGGAAGCCAGGATCAAAGCAGAGATCCAGCAGCTGGAGCGATTCATCGCTCAGCTGGGAATGGACGACAGAGCTGATAAACCAACCCCCGGAGTTGCTCGCCGGGATGAATGGAGCAGTGGACCCAACGGGACCAGCGTACCCCGCCTTCTGCCTTTCTCAAGGCAGGGCTGGCTGAGCAAAGCAGATCAGCACCACTCCCCGCCCTTTTCAGGGCAGGACGGGCCGGCGATTCCACTGCGACCAGGGGCGGTGATTGACTGAGAGGCGACCGTCCCACCCATCCGGCAGTGGGCCAAGGTTCCCCGCTTTAACGGTGAAACCCTGCTGGACGACTACTTGGTCCAGGTCGAGCTGGCTGCTGCGTTGAACGGCTGGCCACCCGGAGAGACCGCCGTGCAGGTCGTGCTGGCCCTGGAGGGAAGGGCTGTCCGCACGCTGTCCGATTTCCAGCCCGAGGAACGCCGCAGCTGGCCAGCGCTACAAGGAGCGCTCCGGAGGTGGTTTGGGAGAGCGGTCAACACTGAGCACGCTGAGGAACAGCTGGCCAACCGCCAGCGAGGCAGCCAGGAGAGCCTGGGAGCCTACGCAGCGGACATACAGCTGCTGACACGGCGCAGCTACCCGGATTTCGAGTCAGAAGTAGTGGAGAAGCTCGCCCTCCGGAACTTCATCCGGGGTCTCCGCCCGGCCCAGCTCCAGAGCCACATCCGGATTAACGCCGCAAGCAGCTGGGAGACGGCTGTGGCAGAAGCGGAGCGGGTGGAACCGCTAATGGATTGTACAGCTGATGCATTGGCACCGAGACAGAGAGCCTTCCAGGCCATGGCTGAGAGCGAGGAAGAGGAGCTGCCGCAGACCACGGCAGCGCTCCCACAGAGAAGATGGCCGCCACGGCGTGAGGAAGGGTGCCTCCGCTACGGGGAACCAGGACACATCATGCGGTACTGCCCAACACCCACCCCAACAACAAACCGGCCCCTCGCCAACGTTAAACTAGAACGAGGTGGAATGGACAGGGATCTGTTCCCTCCCACAGACATTTTCCCCGATGAACTGTCACCATGTGTGGGCCAAATTGGACACTCGCCTGGGATGTACCTACAGTGCAGCCTGGACAACATGCCGATCCAGGCCCTGATCGACACTGGTTCTACCATCTCCTTGGTCCGACCCAGTGTGCTGCCAGGCACGGACGAGACAGAACCGCAGGAGTGGGAACCCACCGGGCGCTGCGTCACCACAGCTACCGGTGAGCACGCTAGACTGGGAGGACGAAGAGTTCTTGTGGTGGGGGTGGCCGGCCAGAACACAAACCACCCGTTCTAGCTGGCTGACATCCAAGACACCTGCATTATTGGACTCGATCTGTTCGCAGCATGGAGCGCAAAAATTGACACCGCCAGATCGTCCCTACTGCTGGGAACTCGGACCATTACGCTCTGCAGCGGGGCCCAGAGGAGGAACCCGGAGGCTTTCGTGATCGAGGGACCACCAGGGTGGGCCGAACCGGGCCGGTCACCGCAAGTACTGAACCCAACGGCGCCACCAGCACGAGCAGAGGGAGCACGATCACCGATAAAGACAGCAAGGGGGAAGGCCACAGCGGAGCGGGCCAATGTGTCAGCAGAAACGCAGCAGGCGATCGAGGAATTGTTCCAGCAGAGCTGCAGCGGACTAGAATTGGGACAGAGACGCCAGCTGCGGGAGCTGTTGGACTGCTACATGGACGTCTTCACTGCGAAGAATGAGGAATGCACTCGAACCAGCTTGGTGCAGCACGGGATCGACACCGGTGAGACCAGGCCGATCCAGCTCCACCCACGCCGTCTGCCTTTTTCAAGGCGGGCGGCAGCAGAACAAAAGGTACGAGAAATGCTGGAGGCAGACATTACTGAACCCTTCAGTAGCCCCTGGGCGGCACCGGTGGTGCTGGTTAGGAAGAAAGATGGTTCGTGGCGGTTCTGTGTGGATTACCAATGCCTGAATGATATCACCTGCAAGGATTCCTACCCCCTGCCCCGCATTGATGACGCGCTGGATCACATCGCTGGCTCCAGCTGGTTCAGCTCGCTGGACCTCCACAGTGGCTTTGGCAGGTAGAACTGTCACCTGAGGCCCACTAGAAAACAGCCTTCTCCATCAGGCAGGGACTGTATCGTTGAAGGTGATGCCGTTTGGACTTTGCAATGCCCCGGCCACCTTTGAACGTCTGATGGAGCGACTGTTGGCTCATGTACCCCGGAGCCACTGCATTGTTTATCGGGATGACCTGCTGGTTCACGCAGCTGATTTTGACAGCACTCTGTCCAACCTCCGGGAAGTATTGGATACCATCCGATAGGTTGGGCTGCGGCTACACCCATGGAAATGCCACCTGTTTCAGCGGGAGACCACCTTCCTGGGCCACGTCGTCAGTGCAGTGGGAGTCACCACGATCCAGAGAAAGTGGCAGCAGTAAGAAACTGGCCAGTGCCGCAGGATGTGGGAGAGCTATGGAGCTTTCTCGGACTGGCCTCCTGTTATAGGAGATTTGTGAAAGACTTCGTCACCATCGCCAGCCCGCTACATCAGCTGACACAGAAGGGCCGTGCATTTCAGTGGAGTGAGAACTGTGCTGCTGCTTTTTCCCAGCTTCGCTCAGCGCTCATCAGAGCCCCCATCCTGCGGTATCCCAACTCGCCCTTTCATCGTGGTCACGGACGCCAGCAACCAGGGCATCGGGGTGGTGTTATCCCAGGAGGGAGAACACGGAGAGCAGGCAGTTGCTTTTTTCAGCCACACTCTCAGCAGAGCTGAAATGAATTATTGCGTTACTTGCAGAGAGCTGTTGGCTGTCATCCAGGGGCTTCGCCATTTCGCCTGTATGTGTACGGGGGGAGGTTCCAGCTCAGGACGGATCACGCTTCCCTGACCTGGCTACTGAACTTTAAAGAGCCGGATGGACAGTTGGCGAGATGGCTGGAGGCACTGCAGGATTATAATTTTCAGATTGTGCATCGGGCAAGCTGCCTCCATGCCAACGCTGATGCGCTGTCTTGGCGTCCCTGTGCTGCGGAGGACTGTCGTCACTGCCAGCGGGCAGAGGATCAAGACCAAGCCGTCCCACGGGCTGCTGCTCTCCGGACTGCTGTGAGCAGGAATAACACAGCGGCACACAGCTCCTCCTCAGATAATCAGGCAGCTCTCCCCAGCGATGATGTCACAGAGGCCCTCGGCGCGCAGCAGCTGCAGAGCGAGCAGGACAGAGATCCGGTCATTTCCCGGGTTTGGCAGTGGCTGGATGCGGGCCAGCGGCCCGCCTGGGAGGCTGTGTCTGTGCTGGACCCAGAGAACAAGGCCCTACACTCCCAGTGGGCCAATCTCTGCTGTCACGAGGGTGTTGTGTATCGGCAGTGGCACACTCCAGCTGGGCAGCGTCACGTCTGGCAGCTGCTGGTTCCCCGGCGGCTCCGGCCCAACGTACTCCAGCTGGTCCACGGGGCAGTAGGAGTGGGCCACTTCGGGGTGACAAAGACTCTGCAGCGTCTTCGAGCCTGGTTCTACTGTCCCGGATGTCACCAGGATGTAGAGCTCCACATCCATCGCTGCGTCACCTGCACGGCTCAGAAGGGGCCAACTCAGCGATCCCACACTCCCTTGCAGCAGTACCGGGTGGGAGCACCGATGGAGCGGGTAGGGGTGGACATTCTGGGCCCTTTCCCGACCACGGACCGGGGGAACCGCTACGTACTGGTCGCAATGGATTATTTCACCAAATGGCCAGAGGCGTACGCGGTCCCTAATCAGAGCACCGCCACCACGGCATCAAAGCTGGTGGATGAGATGTTCTGTCAGTTTGGTGCACCGGAGGAGCTGCACAGCGATCAGGGTCGGAACTTTGAGGCAGAGGTCTTCGGGGAGGTCTGCAAGCGGCTGGGCATCCGGAAGACCCGGACCACCCCGCTGCATCCACAGAGCGACGGCCTGGTCAAACGGTTCAACTGGACCCTCACCACCCAGCTCGCTGTTCTAGTGGACCAGCAACAGCAAGACTGGGACCTGCATCTGCCCTTTGTTCTGTGGGCGTACCGGACGGCAGCACAGGAATCCATCCAGTGCACCCCTGCAGTGCTGATGTTTGGATGTGAGCTGCGCACGCCAGTGGATTTGGTATCCCCCCCCCCCGCCCCGGAGGTGGAGGGCAAACCGGGGTTGAATTATTTGTTTTGCTTGAAGGAACGTCTCCACATGGTGCACGGACTGGCTTGGGAGGCCCTGGCAGCGGCGGGGAGCCGGCAGAAGCAGGCATATGACTCCTGCTGCCAGGGGAGGGACTTTGCACCACGAGATTGAGTCTGGGTTTTCTGCCCTGAGCGAAAAAGGGGACTGTCACCAAAACTGGCGAGCCATTGGTCGGGACCGTGCATGGTCCTACAGAAACTGTCGGATGTGGTGTACAGGGTGAGAATGAAAAAAAGGGACCGGGTCGTGGTACTCCACCGTGACCGTCTCGCCCCGTACCAGCCATCCGCCCCGCGGGTGGTCGAGCCAGAGCCTTCACCCCGACCAGAAACAACGACCGAGGCACAGATGAACACTAGCGGGCCTGTGCGTGCTGGTCGTCGACAACGGAGGCCGCCCCGACACCTGGACGGATTCGTGTTGGACTTTGGAGCTGGACTTTTATTATTCTGGGGACAGAAACCAGTCCGGGGTGGACAGTGTAACGTCGGGGCTGTGTTAAGGGGGTGGGGATTTTCCTGGCGTGCTTTGGCAGCGGAGGATTCAAAGGGTGTTATCATTCGTGTGTTCTAAAGTGTTATTGCTGTGTCATTATAACTGCGTTATAATGACACAGCAGTGTTATAAGAAGAGTCAGAGCAGTGACTGATCATGCGTTTGTGTCACCCTTAGTGAGACGGAGGTCTGTGTGAATGACCTCCCCTCCTGTCTGTGTTGAGGGAGTGTGTTTTAATAAAGCCTGTTTCGTCACAGTCATCTCTCCTTTCTTGTGTGAACCCCCACTACGTCACAGTAGTATCTGATCTTGAAAATAACAAGGGGCCTGATTATTTAGAGCAGGGATGGGCAACTGACAGCCCCCAACGTCATCCACTGCGGCCCACCAGTCCATTTCCAAAAATCAATTTATTTATATCCCGTTTGAACGTACAGTACATGTATTTGGAACTGCATTCTTAAATGCAGTTATAGAATCCGCCATCAGAGGGAGCGCTAATCGAAACCTCGGTGCAGTGGTCCAGCAGTGTGCCCCGAAGTACGTCTTTTAAGGTATGTGTTGCATGGCTATCAACAGCAGTAAGTAGGCTGCTTTTAAACAATAAATGCTACAGCTCCGCACTGAAGAGTATTTACAGTAACAAGTTTCAAACTGAAAAGCAAATTTATATAAGAAACGGCAAATTTACAACAGAAAAACTCACCATTTTAGAAAAAAAACAAATTTTTAAATAAAATGTTGCAAATTTATCAGTAGAACCTTGCACATATAATACCAAAATAAAATAGATTTGCAGAAAAAAAAGACTAAACCAGAAATGTCGCATATTTATCAGTAAAACTTTTTTTTTACTTTGATCATTTTCTTCAAATAGACCTGTTTGAATAATAACCTTTCTTTTGATTAGTTTCCTACTTTAATTGTCTTAATTTATGATTTTAAACCTATTTTATGTCAAAATTACTTATCTTACTGTGAATTATTAATACTTATGAATATATATGTCTGTTTGACTGTATTTAAGTGTTTTATTCTTCTGGTCATCTTAACTGTCTGGTTTTATTTTTTTTTAGCAAATTATCTTCTTATTTATCAGTGATCGTTTTATTCTTTTACCACCCTGTGCAAGCTTTCCTGTGCTTTACCCAGGAAAGATAATAAAACAAAGAAATCAATTGTGATGCGCTTTGTGAACAGAAGGGTAAAGAATGACATACTGAGGCAGGCCAGAAAGCTGCGGGGAACAGAAGTTTACCTAATGGACACCTAACAAGAACAAATGCTGAAATAGCACGGCAAGCACGGATGCTGAAAAGACAAAATAAGATACAGGCAACATGGACAAGAAATTGTAGAATTTGGATCAAACTAAATGGAACACCTGAGCAAGCAAAGAGTATAATGATCAGAGATGTTACTGACTTAGATAAATACAGATGAACACTGATTAAGAAAATTAAGAGACAATGATAATCCATATTCACACACACGGTAAGAATAATTCTTTTGATATACCATGTCAATGTACTTTAAAAAAAAAAATAAGCAAAACAAACAAAAACTTATGACTGACTTGAGTAGACATCAATTATCCCCAGTTGGAGGAAGTCATTTAACACAGAGTAAGGATACTCAAACTCTGAAAATATGCCATTATGCTGAACATAAACTACAAGAGATGGAGAACGATATTGATCCTGATAACCACTTTTTCAATAATATTCATAACCATTGTGAATATTACACTGAAAAGCAATTCAAAAGTCAAGTGCAACTAGATGGTAAACTATCAATAATACTCTTCAACAGCAGAAGTCTTAACAAAAACTTTCCACGGATTCAGGACTATTTAAAACAGCTAGACAGAAAATTTACAGCTATCGCAGTCTCTGAAACTTGGCTTAATGAAGAGCAGGCTCCCCTGATGGCAATAGAGGGATATCAGATGTTTCATATTAACAGATCTCAAAAAAAGGGTGGTGGTGTTGCACTGTATATTGATGACCTGTATAGGTGTAAGCTTGTAAATGGAATGTCCTTTGCACTACCAGGGATTTTGGAATGTGTTACTGTTGAGATTGACCAAGATAAAACAAAAAATCTAGTTATAAGTTGTATACCCAGATTGATTGATTGATTGATTGATTTTTTGGGGCATCGCGTCTCTCCAGAAGGAGCGGTTCCGCTGCCTGACAAAGTGCGCGCGGTAACAAATTTTCCCCAGCCACAAACGGTCAAGGCGTTACAGGAGTTTTTGGGAATGGTGAATTTTTATAACCGTTTCCTCCCCCGCGCAGCGCAGCTCATGCAGCCATTGTATGCTGCACTAAAAAAACAAAAACCCACAAATAAGATTGAATGGTCTCCGGAGCGAGAGCGAGCATTCTCGGAGGTCAAAACAGCCCTGGCAAACGCTGCGTTGTTAGCACATCCAGACCCAACGGCCCGCATAGCGCTCACTACTGACGCGTCAGATGTGGCCATAGGGGCGGTCGTGGAGCAGCATGTAGCCGGGGCTTGGCAGCCGCTCGCCTTTTTCAGCAGGACTTTGCGCAATAGTGAACGAAAATACAGCGCATTTGACAGGGAGTTGTTAGCTCTCCACTTGGCCATTTGCCACTTCCAGTTCTGGCTGGAAGGATGTCGTTTCACCGCGTTCGTTGACCACAAGCCGCTGACATTCGCAATGGCCAAGGTTTCAGAACCGTGGTCAGGCCGGCAGCAGAGGTAGCTGGCCGCCATCTCAGAGTTTACTACCGATATTCAGCATGTGGCGGGTAAACTGAATGTAGTGGCAGACTGTCTCTCGCGCGCCATGGCGGTCCCAGTCCGCGTAGGGATAGATTATGCAGCCATGGCCGCGGATCAGGGTAGCGACGCGGACGTGCGCACGCTCCAGTCTGGACCAACAGGGTTAAGGCTGGAGAACAGGGTGCTGCAAGACGGTATGCCCCCCCCTAATCTGTGATGTCTCCACTGGGCGACCGCGTCCTGTGGTACCGGCCGCATGGCGCCGCCGCGTTTTTGACTCGATTCATTCTCTGGCGCACCCAGGAGTGCGCGCGTCGGTCAAAATGGTGGGAGAGAAATTTGTATGGCCGAGCCTGCGCAAACAAGTTAGAGAGTGGGCAGCAGCCTGCATGGCTTGTCAACGAGCCAAGGTACACAGACACACGAGAGCTCCCTTGGAGCCGTTTCACATCCCGGCTAAGAGGTTCGATCATGTTCACGTGGACCTCATACGCCCCCTCCCGCCGTCACAGGGGTGCACACACCTTCTGACAATGGTAGACCGCACCACGCGCTGGCCGGAAGTGGTCCCACTGGCGTCAACCACAGCTGAGGAGGTGGCGCGCGCGTTTTTAACAGCATGGGTAGCGCGCTTTGGAGTCCCATCGGACATTACGTCCGACAGAGGCCCTCAATTTGTTTCCGAACTTTGGTCAGCAATGGCCCGCAGCCTGGGGGTAACGATCCACCACACAACCGCATACAATCCGCAGGCTAATGGGTTATGCGAACGTTTTCATAGGTCATTGAAAGCGGCTCTCAGAGTGTCGCTTACGGATGCAAATTGGGTAGACAGGCTACCGTGGGTTTTATTGGGGTTGTGTTCTGCACCTAAAGAGGATTTAGAAGCCTCCCCGGCTGAGCTAGTTTTTGCGCAGCCACTTCGGCTGCCCGGGGAATTTCTCCCAGATAATCCTGCGCCAGAATGCTCCCCAGCTCAGCAGTTGCAGCGTGGCACGGAATTGGGCACGCTGCCTGGCCCCGTTCATCACAGTTTTCTGCGCGTTTTTGTGCCTAAGGCTTTAAAAAACGCGGAGTTTGTTTTTGTCAGACACGATGCCCATCGCCCACCGCTGCGACCACCTTATGATGGACCATTTAGAGTGCTGGAAACAGGGGATAAGCATTTTTTGCTAGATTTGGGGGGCAGGAAGGAAAAGATTGGCATAAACAGGCTCAAACTCGCCTTTGTGGTGGCGGACGAGGATGTGCTGTTGGCCAGGGCTCCTCGGTGCGGCAGACCCCCTAGGGGACATTCCCCAGAACACCCACAGGGATTGACAAACAGTTCTCACCCTCAGACAGCAGCTCCCCAGCATGATGGCGCTGCGGAAGTGGTGAAGCCCGCTTACAGCAAATACGGGAGGAGACTGAGGCCCAAGCAGCACGTGGGCTGATGTGTAATGATTTTATCATGACATGCAGACTGTTATTCCGTTGTTCCATCTTAGACGTTTGGGGGGGGGTCATGTGGGACACATATGCACATATGTATATCACTTTATGCTTCATATGTATATCACTTTAGGCTTCACATCTCAGATTGAACAAAGGACTGAGTCTCCTTGGAGATAACAGGAGGATGTGAAAGTTTAGTCTTTGGTATGCAAAGAGACGGCCTTGGGGGATTTCCTGGCTGCCAGAGACTGTGGGTGGAGGTGATAAGATCTAAGAGAAGATGCATTGTTACTTGGGATTAAATGCAATGTGACTGTGAGCTTTGAAGGTCCTGGATATATAAAGGACGAATATCTGTGTTTTTTCCTCTTTCTGTTTTTGCTGATGTTGGAAGATGTGAATAAACCTGACTCGTGAGATAAACTCTGCCTCGTCATTTTCACATCTCCACAATGTATATAAATGATATATGTAAAGTTTCAGAAAAAATGGACTTAATATTGTTTGCCGATGACACTAATCTATTATACAGTGGAAGCAATTTGGAACAACTTCTGGATACACTCGGAAAGGAATTAGGAAAGCTTAAACTGTGGTTTGATTCAAACAAATTAACACTCAATTTAAGTAAGACAAAATTTATAGTCTTTAACAACCATCACAACAACTCAGTATCTAAACTCAGTGTAAATGGTGTAGAGATTGAAAGGGTATCTAAAACTAAATTTCTTGGAGTAATAATTGATAATAAACTGTGTTGGACGTCACATATTAATTATATTAAAGATAAAATATCCAAATCAATTGCAATACTACACAGAGTGAAATATTTGCTGAATCAACCCATACTATATACCTTGTATCATTCATTAATACTCCCATACATGACATATTGTACTGAAGTATGGGGAAATACATATAAAACAAACATATATCCACTCTTTATGCTTCAGAAGAGAGCTATTAGAATAATAAACAAAGCAGCTTACAGGGAACCAACAAACCCACTTTTTCTTAAATTCAAAGCTCTCAAGTTGAAAGATCTGGTTGACTTCAAAACTGCAGTAATAATGTTTAAAGTGAAGAATCTATCACTGCCCGCAAATATCCAAAAGCTGTTCCAAATAAGGGAGAAACAATATCATTTCAGAGGAACATGTACACTACCGTTCAAAAGTTTGGGGTCACCCAGACAATTATTTTGTGTTTTCCATGAAAAGTCACACTTATTTACCACCATGAGTTGTAAAATGAATAGAAAATATAGTCAAGACATTGACAAGGTTAGAAATAATGATTTGTACTTGAAATAATAATTTTTTCCTTCAAACTTTGCTTTCGTCAAAGAATCCTCCATTTGCAGCAATTACAGCATTGCAGACCTAACATGATTGCACAAGGGTTTTCTAATCATCCATTAGCCTTCTGACGCAATGAGCAAACACATTGTACCATTAGAACACTGGAATGATAGTTGCTGGAAATGGGCCTCTATACACCTATGTAGATATTGCACCAAAAAACAGACATTTGGAGCTAGAATAGTCATTTACCACATTAGCAATGTATAGAGTGTATTTCTGATTAGTTTAAAGTTATCTTCATTGAAAAAAAGTGCTTATCTTTCAAAAATAAGGAAATTTCTAAGTGACCCCAAACTTTTGAACGGTAGTGTATATTTCAAAAACCTTCAGTGAGAACTACCACCAAGCAACACTGTGTTTCAGTGCAAGGAGTCAGATTATGGAACGATTTTGGACCTGAATTAAAATCATGTACAACGCTTGGACAATTTAAACAAAAACTAAAGGAAGAAATACTCCAAACATATATACAGATGACATGTAAAATCACATAAGGATTGTCATATCCAGCCTGTGTTGTGTTGTAGCTTAGTTTTTTTTGGTCACATTTTGTCTTAGCTTCGTTCTGAATTGTAATCGTGCTTGTTTTGTTTTTTTTTCTTTTGAATTCTTGGATGGAACATGGGTGGGCAATATAAGCTGCGGCTTCAGCCATCACCCATTTCGGATAACTTATGCTGAACTGTATAATCAGAGGAGTTATTGTCTAATTTGACCTTGTTGGATTTTCTTTCCCCCTTTGTTATATTATTCAGTTTCTTTTAACCTGTACTATCCGAAATAAAGATTCATTCATTCATTCATTCATTCAAGCTCCAGCGTTTCCACATGGGGAGCCCTCCCACGGGGAATCGTGCCTATTTTCTGACTGCAGGGCGCTGGCCTGTGATTGCCCTGGTCTGCCCAGCCGAGGGGATCGTACACTGCGGCACCACACCTGCAGTGAGGGGGAAAAAAAAAAATAAATGTGGCCCTCACTACCACCAAAGTTGCCCATCCCTGATTTAGAGCTCTGGAATTGAGGAGAAGGATTTAGAACTTAATTCTAAATTCTATGGGAAGCCAATGAAGGTAGGCCAGAACTGGCGAGATATCATCTCTTTGTAGTATCTGTTAACTCTATCTGCAGCATTTTGGATCAAATGAAGACTTTTTGTAGATGTTTTACGACAGTCTAATAATAAAGAGTTACAATAATCTAATCCAGAGCTAACAAAAGCATGGGTTAGCTTTTAGATAGATTAGATTGGCTTTTTAAGTAACGGTTTAATTACAGCAGTTTTAAAAGCCTGTGGGACTATGGTACCTGTGGCCTAATGTTAATGAAGAATTGATTATTTGGAGAATAGAGCTATCAATAAATGGGAAGACTTATTTAAATTATCTGGTAGAAATATAGTCTAGTAGACAAGTTAAAGGCTTAGATGAGGAAGGTATTTTATCTAACTAAAAGATCAGTTGGAGTAAACTCATCCAAATTAATGTCAGTTGGAGGAATTGTAGATGTTACTGTATTTAAATTAATGATGGAAAGGATATGAGTGATTTTTATCTCTGATTGAAATTTTATTATTGAAGAAGTTCATAAAATCCTGACTTGTAAGACTGAATGCTGGGTTTGACAGAGTTCTGACTCATTGTTAGCCTGGTGCTGAAAAGAAACCTGGGATTATTCTTGTTCTCTTCTATTAATGCAGAAAAATAAGTTGTTCTGGTTTTCCTAAGAGATTTTTTTTTTTAAATTAGAAGTTGGTTTTGCCAAGCTATAGAGATTTCATCAAATTTAGTGGAGCGCCATTTTCTTTCTAACTGACGAGTCTTCTGTTTTAAGGTACAAGTTTCTGTGTTGAACCAAGGAGTTAGAAATCTCTGATTAGACTTTTTCTTTTTTAAAGGGACCACCATGTCTAGAGTCTAATACAGAGAAGCTGTAACACTATCTACCATGCTATCAATTACAGAAGGAGCAAAATCTTCATAATTTATCTCCATTGTGTTGACACATGGCATTGAGAACTATACTGCTCAAAAAAATTAAAGGAACACTTTGAAAACACATCAAATTTTAATGGGAAAAAATAAGCTGGATATCTATACTGATATGGACTGGATAATGTGTTAAGAATGAAAAGATTGCTCGTCTTTTGATGGAAATGAAAACACTCCAAAACTTAAAGTGAAGAAATTGTGGCAGGCTAGTCCAACTTACTCAGATTAAAAAGTGTTCCTTTAATTTTTTTGAGCAGTATATAATGACACCATCTGCTTAAATTTGGTAACAGCATCATCTGAGAGACATCTACTGTAGTAATATTTTTCTTTAGGAGCCAAACAGTCAGAAATAGTAAAATCAGAAGTTAACAGGTAATGGTCTGCCAGAACAGGGTTATGAGGAGACACTTCCAGATGTTCTATTTCTAGTGCATGCGGAAAGTATTCACAGTGTTTCACTTTTTCCACATTTTATGTTACAGTCTTATTCCAAAAGGGATTAAATTCATTTTTCCTTCAAAATTCTACACACAATACCCCATAATGACAACATGAAAAAAGTTTTTTGTTTTTTTTGAGGTTTTTGCAAATTTATTAAAAATTAGTGCATACCCGTGCATTCCCGTATAAACTCGTGCATGCCAGTAGAGGGGATGCATTGGAACAGAATTCTTGCCAGTTACAGGACAGTTGGTATAGCAACACAGCACTAAGTGGCAATCATATGTGATGGTTTTTGTATGCAGCAAAACATAAAAATCACACAAAATATGCCCAGCCATCTGGGGCTGTTTGCCCCTGCTTGTTACTTCTTCTCCTGCCTGTCACTGTTCTGTGTTATGTTGCTTACCTGTGTCTATATATATGTCTTGTAGGGAGTCATGTGCTCTGTATATGTGCCATCATATAGACATCATCTAGTGGGTCTGTTGTGTATGGGTTTTGGGTGTCTGGGATGCTGTGCCCACTCACAGGATGATGTCAGGCGGGCACGGCCCACTCTGTATATAGTTGAGCATTCTGTGTAATAAACCTCAGTTGGATGTCCCACAAGAAGCTTTCCGTCTTGTGTCATTTTCCCAACATAACATTTAGCGACGAGGAGACCAATGGGAGCGTGCTGGTTTAATCAGCGGCTGTTGCCATTTCTGGAGAGCCCAGGTGAGCCATTAATTTCGTGGCCGCAGTGGAGACGGGAATTCGAGGAGTACGTCGACTTGCTGGGTTTCCCTCGGCTTGACGGGAGACAGTGGCGGACCTCCTAGCCTGTAACCTCGGTGCGGAGGACCGAAGGATTCTCGACTCGCTGGGGATGAGTGAAGGCTATGCGGAGGCTGTCGGGCTCATGGAGGCGCACTTCGCAGAGCGGACGAGGGCCAGAGAGTTGCGGGTGAAGAGGCTGGTGGCGCTAGGCATGCCGGAGCTGGTTAGCTTGGGAGAGCTAGTGGCTCAGTCGGAGTCTATGGACAGGCTAGTTTCACGCCGAAACAGGGCTAAGGGCGCAAAACTGGGCCTCGAGGCAGAACCGGGGCCACGTGTGGAGGAGCCCCTGGCCACTGTCAACGGCAGACAAGGTATTAACATTGCGCGACCCGAAGGATGGTCTGGACCACAACGGGTGGTGAAACTGGACAGTGTGAGGGTGCCCATGCTGTTAGCCACCGCCGCCCCGTGCTCCATCTTGAGTGAGGCCTGGGTTCAGAGGCTCACACCCTGGCGTCTGGATGCGACGGAACTGCCAGATGCCAAGGACCCTGGGAATGGCAGGTGTATCATGCTGGCGGTGCAGTATGGTGAGAAGCCCATTCCCGTGTTCAGGTTCCAGGTGGCATGCCGGGGCGAGAATGTGATGGTGTGGGACCTGTATGATGAGCTGGGTTTCACTTTTGAAATTGGTGGACAGACAGTCAGTGGCCCAGGACTGATTTACACAGGCTTTGCGGACGTGGGTGCGGCCGAAGATCTTAGTGTGAGTGAAACAGACAGCAAATGGGACTCAGAGAGTGACTACAGCTTGGATGATGATGATGATGATGAGATGGAGTTTGAGCAGGACCCGGAATTGCCCTCACCCCTCGAGCAGCCAGAGCCGGAGCAAAGATGGAGAGAGCCCAAGTTAGGCGTGACCAACACTGGAGGAGAGGTGGCGCAGCAGGAGTTGGCCCCGCAGCTGGAGACCATGCAGTGGGAGGCTGGACAACGGGTTAGGTGAGACCAGAGAGGCTGACGGCCCAAGGCAGGAGCAGCAGCCGCAGAACACAGTGACAGCGCAGCAGAGCGCCGACACCGGAAGCGCTGAATGCAGCAGTGTGGAGCCCAGGTCGGTGAGTGGGCCCGACGAGGGTGATGGTGCATGTCCTGGAGGTCAACAAAACCCATTTACGGAGGCTACACAACATGACACAAGGAACGAGGGAGTCGAAAGCTGCGTCAAGGTGCCCGGACCGGAGAACAATGCTGGTGAGGATGACGCTGTGAACCATGAAGGTGAGCGGCAATGGCCATACACTGTGGTAGTGTGCAGCACTGAGGAGCAGGCTTCGGTGGTCCCTGGAGCACGACCACGGGGGGTCGAAGTGCTCGAGACTGAGAGAGCAGAGAGCAGAGCAGGACAATTTGGTGTGGTTCAGGACGCGTGCTGGTCTGGCGAGCTGGGTGTAAATGGCGACTAGTGTGACGATAACCCAGAGAGGGTTGACCCTAGTGCCGGTAGCCACGGTACCCTTGGTGTGGGTGCCAGAGGGCACTGCGGGGTCCCCGTGAAGAGGGCTGCTGAAACTGGAGGACATGTAAGTGGAGCGGGAAAAATTGGCGCGGTCCTACAGAGCGCCAAACGCCATCATCAGGATGAAGGTTTGGACCGGGTCGGCGGGACAGCACGACGCAGGAAGGAGGTCCTGAGATGACGTGGTGGGCATGGGAGACCAGTTTGGGTTTCCCTGCGGGTCGATGGCGGGGTTCGGCCCAGAAGAGAAAAACCAGTTTGGAAGGTTGGAGAAAGGTTGGCCAAAGAGGGATGTTTCGACCCTGGAGGGTGGCAGCGGCTGGACTTGAGAATGCCGTGGGGGTGCCCAGGCCCTCCGTGGCTGTATAGAAGATGGTGGCTACCCAGAGACATTGGGGTTACCTAAAATTTTATTTTCCTGATGTGAATGTTTCTGTATACATGCGACTGATTGTATGTGTTATTTACTATTTGGTTAAACTGATTTAAAAACAAAGAGAGTGAGTGCGGTAGGCATGATGTGTCGTTTAGTTGCGAACCTGATTTCTGTGTTTGCATGATAATTTTAGTGGCCTGTGTGGTGTTGTGCCTGTTTTGCACTGTATTTGGGAGTGTTTTATTTGACTGGCATTTATGTGTTAAACTTTATAGTCAGAATGATGGCGGCTCTGTAAGTGATTATTACAATGGTAAATTTGAGCCCGCCTGGTTTATTTAACCTGTTTAATTGAATGTCACAACATTGTTTTGTTTTGTGTGCCCAATGTGGGGTGGGAGTTGGGGGGGTAGTATATGTATTGTGGTTGTGTGTGTGTATAGTATAAGCATGGGGATTATTTTATACTTAGAGACATGGCTTCTTGTTATTTCGTTTCATCGTTCTCTTCTTGCGGCAGAATAACCCACTCAGCTGAGTAGGGGGCGCTGGTAGTCTACCTGGCCCCCCAGCCTTAGTTGTGTGAGTGAATAGGTGTTTTATTTATTTTTGTACATATGTTCTTCCCGGGCGGCGCGGTGACGCAGTGGTTAGCACTGCGGCAACACAACTCACCCTTGGCCGGGGGATCCTGGGTTTGATCCCAGCCCCCGACCAACAGTGATCTGTGTGGAGTTTGCATGTTCTCCCCGTGTCTGCGTGGGTTTACTCCGGGATTTCTTTGGATTCCTCCCACATGCCAAAAACATGCAAGTTAGGTTAATTGGCATCAAAACTGGGGATTCTAAATTGTCCTTAGGTATGACTGTGAGAGTGAATGGTTGTCTGTCTCTCTGTGTTGGCCCTGCGATGGATCTGTCCAGGGTGTACCCTGCCTCTCGCCCAAAGATGCTGGGATAGGCTCCAGCCCCCCCACAACCCAAAAAGGATTAAGAGGAAGAAGATGAATGAATGAATGTTCTTCCCTTTAGTGTGTGAGTCGGGTGACAAATTAGGGTGGGTTGTTTGTGTGCCTGACATTTTTTTTAAGGGGGAGGGGGTGTTGTATATGGGTTTTGGGTGTCTGGGATGCCGTGGCCACCCACAGAATGACGTCGGGCAGGCACAGCCCACTCTGTATATAGTTGAGCGTTCTGTGTAATAAACCTCAGTTGGATGTCCCACAAGAAGCTCTCCGTTTCGTGTCATTTTCCCAACATAACAGGGTCTACTTCTTCTTCGTTCAGACCACTGAAGGGTCTCCTTCTGTCTCAGGACAGCTGTGTTGTTCACAGTCATGCCTACGGCGTACTGGTGGAACCTGAGGTGTTTCATGTTCACGGCATCCTTTCTGACGTGCAGCAGTTCTCCACATTCTATTGCTCTCCATCTGGTGGGTCTTCTTCTTTGTTCAGACCACTGGTTGAGAGATAGGTGCGTCGTAATTCAGTTCATGGGCACAATCCTGAAAAAGTGGCTTTCGACTCTGTTCAGGAAGGCCCGTGCATGCCCGTAGAAACCAAGAAACTGGAGCACCTGGAGAAAATCAGCGTGTTATACATTTGTAGTGTAGACTGGCATTCATCAAGGTTACACATTTGCCATCATGTAGGCATGGCGTCATCCTATGCTCCCTGAGTTCATAGGACGTGCTATGATGATGAGGCAGAGATCATAGGCTGTCCTATGATGTCCTAGAAACGTGCTTTAAAGTCTGCCGTACCCTATGCTGATGAAAGGTGTCCTCCTGTCTCAGACGGGTGCGATGTACTGCTGGAACCTCAGGTGTTTCATCTTCATGGCATCTTTTCTGACGTGCAGCAGTTGTCGTCATTTTATTGCTCTCCATCTGGTGGGTCTTCTTCTTCTTCTTCGTTGAGACCACTGGTTGAGGGATAGGTGCGTCGTAATTCTAGTTCATGGACAGGATCATGAAAACAGATCTGAGCAAAAAGAGGCTTTCTGGCATGGACTCACTGTATATGACATCATAAAGACATGAAGGCAGTCTTGATGTATATGACATCATAAAGACACATTTGTCTATTGTCCTATGACATATGGTCTATATGACATCATAATGGGCTGCACGGTGGCGCAGTGGTTAGCACTGCAGCAGCACAGTTTACCCTTGGCCGGGGGATCGTGGGGATCGTGGGATCGTGGGTTCGATCCCAGCCCCCGACCAACAGTGATCTGCGTGGAGTTTGCATGTTCTCCCCGTGTCTGCGTGGGTTTACTCCGGGATTTCTCCGGTTTCCTCCCACATGCCAAAAACATGCAGGTTAGGTTAATTGGAGACTCTAAAGTGGCCCTAGGTGTGAATGTGTGTGTGAATGGTTAAGGGATAGTGCCGTATCGTGGCTGCTTCATCCATCCAGGTGGTGGATGACCCTCAATTTCCCCTCTGGATCAATAAAGTATACTAAATCTAAAAAAATCTAAAAATAAAGGCATATTTGTCTTTGAATGGTCTATATGACATTATAAAGACACATTTGTCTATGTGTCCTATGATGCCTTAAGTTCTTAGGCCGTCCTATGATGTCCTATGAAGTGTGACAGACAGATTTCTTGCTTTTATAGAGTGATGGTGTCTGTGTGTCTGTCACAATAATAGGACATCATAGTATGGCCTATGATGTCTGCAGGATGTCCTATGATGATCCTTTGATCTCAAGGTACATAGGACTCACAATGATGTCATATAGGCGATGCTGTCATATAGGCAATAGGACTGGCTTTCTGTGATGTAGTGTCCTATGATGCCAGCCTGGATGTCTTTATGATGTCATATAGACCATCACTCACGATGCCTGCCTACCTATGATGTAGTGTCCTATGATGCCTGCCACAGGAGGAGACCCTTCACCAGCATAGGGTACAACAGACAAGGGATGCACAGACGGGAAACGTGTGGCAGTGCGCCATGCACGTGCTGAGTCACTTGAAGCCCGAAATGCCCGCAAAGTGAGCAACACTGCACGCCACGCAAGGCACAGACAAGCTGAGACCCAGGAGATGCGGAATAGTCAGCTGGCTGCCAACGCTGCATGCCAGGCAAGGCACAGAGAAGCTGAGACCGAATACGACACACTACTTTAAACCACACCCATTCGAAGCAGGACATCGGGAAATCTCACTCTGTAAGGCAGAAGGTGCTCTGTAAATTCAAGAAATCTCATTCAGTGATAATTGCAGCATGACTGTGAACAACACAGCTGTCTCACACAGGAGGAGACCCTTCAGCAACGGGCATGCAGAAATACTTGCTTATACTTGGTTTCTATGGGCATGGACGGGTATGCACGGTTATGTACTAGTAGATTTTGATGAAATTTTCACCACAGGTGCCCTTGGGCTACAGATGAACCCATTATTTTGGAGAAAAATGCATAACCTTTGCTTTGCAAATTGATGACCCCTTGGACCCTTGGGCCTGGAAAATTTCACCACAATCCATCCAGTGTAGAGTGTGTAAATGAAGAGGCAGCTTCATGTCAGACGATTTATTACACACTCACATCTCACAAGCACAGAACAGAATGACTGGTTGCAGCAAGCACTCCTCTCTATATAACAAGTCACCTCCACAAGCTTCAAGGCACTTCCACATACACAGCATGATATTTACACTACACTTCATTCAACCCCCCTCACCCTCTTGGGCATTGTTCTCCCATGTGTATTCATTGTCTCTGTCTGAGGTGCGAAATAACCTGACTTCCATACCGCCCCCCCCCCCCAGCATCTTAGATAGAACAATAGAATATCAGTCCACATGCTGTTTCGGCTTCACTCTCCTCCCATATCTGCTGTAACTGGGGTTTACTGCCTCCGTGGCGCTGCTATGCCGGTGGGGGGCTGCTGGGAGTGTGTCCGACTGCGGGTGAGCCGTGGTGGTGGTGGTGGGGGGTTTGCTCTGTCCGTGTGGCTGCTCTGATGAATCATTCCCCTGGGGAGTTCTCCGTGGGGGTCTTCCACGCCGAGGGGCCCTCGCCAACAGCACTTGCTCATCCGCCACTACAAAGGCGGGTTTGAGTCTGTCTATGCCAGTTTTCTCCTGTCTACCCCCCAAGTCTAGCACAAAATGTTTATCCCTTGTTTCCAAGACTCTGAACGGTCCAACATAGGGTGGGCGCAATGGAGGGCGGTGGGCGTCGTGTCTGACGAACACGAGCTCCGCGTTCTTCAAAGTTTTAGGCACGAAAACATGCGGAAAACAGTGGTGGGCCGGGCCTGGCAGCGTGCCTGTGTTTGCGCTACGCTGCAAAAGCTGAGACGGGCAGCTGTCCGGCACAGGATTATCTGGTAGAAATTCCCCGGGCAGCCGTAGGAGCTGCGCAAAAACCAGCTCTGCCGGGGAAGCTTCCACATCCTCTTTTGGCGTGGAGCGCAACCCCGATAAAACCCATGGCAGCCTGTCCACCCAATTTGCATCCGTCAGTGAAGCCCTGAGTGCTGCTTTCAGTGATCTATGAAAACGCTCGCATAAACCATTGGCCTGTGGGTTGTATGCGGTTGTGCGATGGATTGTAACACCCAGGCAGTGGGCCATCGCAGACCAGAGTTCGGAAACAAATTGAGGGCCCCTGTCGGACGTAATGTCCAACGGGATTCCAAAACGCGCCACCCACGCTATTAAAAAAGCATGTGCTACGTCTGCGGATGTGGTTGCCGCCAGTGGGACTGCTTCTGGCCAGCGGTGGTGCGGTCCATCACTGTCAGGAGGTGCGTGCACCCCTGTGATGGCGGGAGGGGGCCCACGAGGTCCATGTGAACATGGTCGAACCTCTTAGCCGGTACCCAAAACGGCTCCAAGGGAGCCTTCGTGTGTCTGTGTACCTTGGCTCGTTGGCACGCCACGCAGGCTGCAGCCCACTCTTTTACTTGTTTGCGTAGGAGAGGCCATACAAATTTCTCTCCCACCATTTTGACCTATGCGCGCACTCCTGGGTGCGCCAGAGTGTGAACCGACTCAAACACGCGGCAGTGCCACGCAACCGGGACCACCGGACGCGGGCGTCCCATGAAGACATCGCAGATTAGGGGGGGCATGCTGCCTTGCAGCACCCTGCTCTCCAGCCTTAACCCTGTTGGTCCAGACTGGAGCGCGCGCACATCTGCATGGCTAATCTGCTCCGCGGCCATGGCTGCGTAATCTATCCCCACATAGACCGGGGCCACCACGGCGCGAAAGAGGCAGTCCGCCACCACATTCAGTTTACCTGACACATGCTGAATACCGGTAGTAAACTCTGAGATCACGGCCAGCTGTCTCTGCTGCCGGCCCGACCACGGTTCTGAAACCTTGGCCATCGCGAACGTTAGCGGCTTGTGATCCACGAACGCGGTGAAGCTGCGCCCTTCCAGCCAGAACTGGAAGTGGCGTATGGCCAGGTGGAGAGCCAGCAACTCCCTGTCAAACGCGCTGTATTTACGTTCGCTGTCGTGCAAAGTTCTGCTGACAAAAGCGAGCGGCTGTCAAGCCCCGGCGACGCGCTGCTCTACGACAGCCCCTATGGCCACGTCTGAAGCATCGGTGGTGAGCGCTATCCGGGCCGCCGGCTCCGGATGCTCCAGCAGTGCGGCGTTTGCCAGGGCTGCTTTAACCTCCGAGAATGCCCGCTCTCACTTCGGGGTCCATTCGACCCTATCCGCAGGTTTCTGTCTCTTGAGCGCAGTGTACAATGGTTGCATAAGCTGCACCGTGCGGGGAAGGAAACGGTTATAAAAATTCACCATCCCCAAAAATTCCTGCAGCGCCCTGACCGTCTGAGGCCAGGGAAAATCTGCCACGGCGCGCACTTTGTCAGGCAGCGGGATCGCTCCTTCCGGAGAGACGCGGTGCCCCAAAAAAATCAATCTCGGTCACGCCGAACTGGCATTTCACCGGGTTGATTAACCTGTGCTCCTCCAACCTCTGGAAAACCGTCGTGAGGTGGGTTTCGTGTTCGTCTTCGGACGCACTGGCTACCAGGATATCGTCCAGGTAGACGAACACGAACGGGAGATCGCGCAGCACTGCATCCATCATTCGCTGGAATGTCTGTGCCGTGCCTTTTAACCCGAATGGCATGCGCAGGAACTCGAATAAACCGAACGGAGTTATTACCGCTGTTTTGGGTATGTCCTCCGCGCGCACTGGGACTTGATGGTAACCGCGGACCAGGTCTATTTTGGAAAAAATGCGTGCTCCGGCGAGGTGGACGGAAAAATCCTGTATGTGTGGAATCGGGTAGCGGTCGTGTGCTGTGGAGTTGTTCAACCTGCGGAAATCACCGCACGGTCGCCACGATCCCTCAGCCTTAGGGACCATGTGTAGCGGGGATGCCCATGGGCTGTTCGAACGCCTGATGATGCCCAACCTTTCCAGGTTTTTTTTTTTTTTTTTGACTTATTTTGTACCCGTAGGTAGATTTGTTCTGCAGTCTGGTGACAAGCCACCAGCTGCCGGTCGCTGCGTGCGCAAGCGCCCCTTAACTCCCTAACCTGCATGTTTTTAGCATGTGGGAGGAAACCAGAGAAATCCCGGAGTAAACCCACGCAAACACGGGGAGAACATGCAAACTCCACACAGATCACTGTTGGCCGGGGGCAGGGATCGAACCCACGATCTCATGATCCCCGCGATCCCCCGGCCGAGGGTAAACTGTGCTGCCGCAGTGCTAACCACTGCGCCACTGTGCAGTGGCGAGCTCCTCGCGGGCTATGGCCAGTTTAGCTGCGTCCAAGCGCCGAGGTCTTGCAAAAATGGGCGGCCCGGTGGTGGTGATAAAGTGCTCCACCCTGTGTTTAGCGATGGCCGCCAAAAACGCTGGGACCCTGAGTGCTGGGAACTGAGTGAGCAGTGCGTGGAACTTACCGCCTGGAGCTGTGACGTTGGCTTGTGCTGTTGGCTGGGTCACTCGAGCTATACAGGGGAGAGAGTCAAAGGACAGTGCATTAACCAGGCGCCTGTTAGCAACATCAACCAGTAAACCATGTGCACACAGAAAATCAGCCCCCAGGATATGGTAATTCAGTGCTGCTACGACAAAAGTCCACTCGTATGTATGGCCGTGTAGAGATAAGATCAGTGTCCTCTCACCAAAGGTCTTAATTTCCGAGCCGTTTGCTGCCAACATCACGGGGCCGCCAGGTCCTGCCAGCCGGTCGGCGTAGGTCGGCAGGATGAAGCTCTTCTGGGCCCCGGTGTCCACGAGGAAACGTCTCCCCGAGTGCGCATCCGTCAAGTAGAGCAGCTTGTTCTCTTCACCGAGGGTCGCAGCTGCTACCGACCGCCGGCCTCAGCATTTTCCCGAGTGCTTGAATTGGCACAGTGGCGCACATCTGTGTGTGTTCTCTCCGAAGTGGCGGTGGTAGAAACAGAGCGTGTCTCTCTGGCGCTCCTTGGCCCCCGCTGTTGCTACCGTCGGTGGCTCCTCGCCTCCTCTGGTCGTCTCGCTGGGCTCCGCCGCTGCCGCGTTGACTGTGATCGCCCTGTTGGTGAGGATGATCCTGTCTGCCTCCTGGGCTAGCGCACGGTAGTCACGTGCGGCCAGCAATGGCGAATTGGCCAGAACCGCTCTCGCCACTGTTCGAAGGTTCCGGAGGAAAAGGTGGGCAAACAGAAAGTGCCCGTTGTCCGTGCCCATTAACGCCAGCATCTTCTCCATCAGGTCTACGGCCGACCCATCTCCTAACTCGGTCCGCGTCAGGAGCCTCTCTGCTCTCTCACATTCCGAGAGCGTGTAGCGCTCGGTGAGCGCAGCCTTGAGCGCCTCATATTTGTTGCTGGCTGGTGGCTGATCAAGCAGGCTTGCTATCTGCTGGGCTGTGCGGGAGTCCAGCGCTGCTACCACATGGTAGAATCTGGTGTTGTCTGCCGTTACTCCCCGGAGGGCAAACTGGGCCTTGGTGTGGTGGAGCCAAGAGCGCGGGTTGTGCAGCCAGAAATCCGGTAGCTTGACTGAAACTGCACACGCGTTGCTCGGGGTTCCAGTCCTGGCTGTCTGTGGAATGGCTGCTGCGTCTCTGGGGCTTCCCGACCGGGCCGGCTCCGGGGTTCTCGCCTTGTGTTCCATAATACGTCTTGGGTCACCAGTGTGGAGTGTGTAAATGAAGAGGCAGCTTCATGTCAGACGATTTATTACACACTCACATCTCACAAGCACAGAACAGAATGACTGGTTACAGCAAGCACTCTTCTCTATATAACAAGTCACCTCCACAAGCTTCAAGGCACTTCCTCATACACAGCATGATATTTACACTACACTTCATTCAATTCCCTCTCACCCTCTTGGGCATTGTTCTCCCATGTGTATTCATTGTCTCTGTCTGAGGTGCGAAATAACCTGACTTCCATACCAGTACTTTTTGTGGAAGCCTGCTTACTGACAGATCTTGATGAATGTGCTCTCTGATTGCTCTTTAGCTGATAATTGATTTTGTTCTGAATTGTGATTTAATTAGCATGTGGATATGCCATACCAATGTGTTACACGTTCTAAGTGGATGGAATAAAGACTAAATGTTCACTAACTTATTTTTGATTGACATGTCTTCTTTCTCAGATATTTTACTTTGACTTGTTGATAAAAGGTGAAAAAAATATTTTCCCTCTTTAATTTTCAATATTTCGACTCTTTTTTCCTTTTTAGTCTCTTCATATTAATCACATTTCCAAAAATATTTAAAGCTTTTGTATTACCTCAACCCCTACTTGGACAGCCCCACTAAAAACGTTCCTCTACACTTATTTTGAAAAACCTCTGACCGGACAATGGTCCCTAAAGTCAGACGCTACTTCCGGTGTCACCACCTTCTTTGTCTCCGGCCCTGCATTTCAACACCAGTGATTGTCCATTTTTCCTCTTGGTTTGTGGATATATTTACACATATATCCCCTATTTCTGATATTGAATGACAGTCGACTCTCATCTATTTATGCCTAAAAACAAAGCGCCAAAAATGGATGAACTGGACTACAGTAAGTAGCTGTTTGTTCAGAGTATTTAACGACAGCTCACCGAGGCTAACGGTGTAGCTCGGTTTGTTAGCTCAGGTGTGACACCTATCGTGCAGTAAATGTTTAAATTGAGAATTGGTAACTATTTACCATTTCCGCTGTTTTCCTGGAGCCGTAGTTGTACACGTAGACCTTATATCAGAATGAAACAACCTACATGTACACGTTAGCATAGCGTAACTAAAATTGATAATTTTAGTGTCTGAGCTACTGTTAACATTTCCAAGTTACACTGTGGGGTTTTAAACCACCCTTTTCTATAATTGACTGTTAGAAACGCGGCAGTCGCTTTATGAATCAAAAAGTGGCGACGATCCGGGCGGTGGGCGTGGTGTGCGTGTGTGCAGTGGAGTTTAACAGCTGTTCGTTTTTCGGAGAGAACACGGCCGGGTTATTGCTGCTCAGTACTGCTCACATGTTGTTTTGATCTCCAGATCTGAGTGTTTTATTAAATTATTATCGTTTTGAGCCGAAATGCTAAATCGCCATTGTACAGTTGTTAAAGTACAATGAAATTGTGGGTGCGCCACCAGGCTACTGTGCATGAAAAAGGAATATATAAAAATGGAGATATCAAACACACATTTGAATAAAATAACATACATTAAGTAGAATGATAAGAAATATAAAAAATACACACATTGGTAGTGGTTGCAAGGATGGATCAGTGTATTGAAAAGTGCAGAGTCCAAAAACAGGTGAGAGGGTTTTTTTTTGTTTGTTTAATTAATAATAATCAAAAGGTCTTCAGTTCTATGAATACTAGTGCATTGCCCGTAGAACTCAAGTATTTCTGTCTGAAATGGGTATCCCAAATAGGCTTTACAGGCCCAATTGTAGGCTGAGTTTGAAAGTGGAATACAGAGAGATGTCGGCTATATGTCAGCAATCACGTTAGACTTTGACAAATATAAAAGGGAGTAAATGAATACCTAAATATGGGAAAATGAATGGGACATCCAATATTAGCGACTGTTTCAGATCCCTTGTTTATTTGTTAGTCACATCACTTATTTGTGTGATCTTTTATCACTTATATGTTCATGGTAATAGTGTATCTTGCACTTTGGGGAATGGGAGTTGTTCAGTCATTATTATAATTATGTTAGTTTATATCACTGTTCAGTGATGGAGTTAAGTGTAATATTGAATTTATAATGTGTATAATCAATAAACTCATGCAGTACTATAACAGGACATGTTTACAAATATTTGGGACCCATTGTAGTGCATCATTTTATATTTTAGCAATATTTTGTTATTAAAAGTTTTTTAAAATGACAGTGTAACTGTCATGTGTTTTTTTTTTTTTAAATTAATCAACCGAATTAACTACAAAGCACCCAACATTATTATACACAACAGAAGGACCTGTTTGACTGCAACCGTTGCATCAGTGTTGCCCATTTGTCAGTAAATATTTAACTAAAAATGATTTATTTTGTTTGTGCATTTTTGTGTACTGCATTTGGTCATTAAGTCATTCCGACCATTCCACTCCACAGTCATGAGGGTATCATTATTATTAAGTTTTTAATTTTTAGATACTCGCACGGGAGGGGGACTCGCAGTCCTGCATAGTACAGTGGTACCACATGGGTGAAGCAGAAGCACGGACTCCCGTCTACCACTGACCGGGCAGGCTGGGTGTGCCTCCCCACGAAGGACCATGGTCTGCCCCGTCGAACCGCTGCTTCTCCCAGCATGTTCTGTGTTGGATACACCGGTGTTCTTTGTCAGACCCGGGTCCCGCTCACGCACCTCATGTTCTCCACATATGATGAATTATCCTTTAGACCTACGCAATCACGGCAACTTTATGGTATAATTTTTTTTAAGCATTAAATCTTCAGTATCTTCTTCTAGTCAGATTTGTCGCTTTTCACTTCCTTGTTTTGCTCACGGTGTGCTGTGGTGACTGATGCTGTGATGTCGCGTATTATCCAGTCAGTATGGAGTGGGGATGGGTGTATCAGTACTCAAGTATCGATACTTCAATACCAGCTGGTCGATACTCTGGAGTTGATACTTTTTTAAATATCGTGATACCACTTTAATACAAAATGTGCAATTTGTTTTCACTTCTGAGAGTTTTAGGCATTAAATTTACATATGAAAACCGGTGAAAAACCAGCCCAGGTATGTTTTAGAGATGGTCCACCGTATCACAGGATTATGGCAGCCTATCAGATGTCAGAGCCAAAGACTCATTGCGCATTGGTAGCCTCAGTCAAGCAGTAACAGTGACTCCAGTGCAGAGCAGAGTGAGAGTGACCTCAGCAACGTTGCGGGCGGCAGAAGAAGTATATGAGTAACGCTGTTTGAACCTATGTGTAACTTACTGAACAGGTTTCTAACTTGCACCTAGCCTATAATGGCAGATTTACAGCATTGGTTCACAGGAAAAACCCGTACAGAGCTCAGCTCAGCTACTGCCTGCAGTGTATACACACAGCGTGCTAAACACACATACTTTTTCATATAACAGGACCTGTCGGGGATGTGTCTGAGCACTTTCAAGCTGCAAGATAAAGATCCAAATCGCTGTTTAGCCCTCCCCCCGTGTTTTTTACCTTTGACTGCAGTCTGTACCATCAGCTGTCCAGCGCTGTTCTGATAAATATACCAAAATGTCAGAACACCGGAGGAGGTGGATCCAGTCAGCTGATTGCGCGAAGCACAGAGCTCAACTGTTTTCCATGATAAATCGTTTTGCTGTTGGCTGCGCCTCTCCCGGCAAAAGGACATTCCATACATTATCTTGTTTTTTTTTTCCACTTTATTGAAGATAAACTTTTTTATTGCCATCAGTTTGTGTGCCTTTAAGCCAGGTTGTGAAAACTGTCATCTAATATTCCTGACATGTCACATAAGCTGTTTTAGGCTTGACCGACCTGACAGATTTGACAGCTCTGCCAGGTCGGTCACGCCCCCCGCTGTGGTCTTTGGAGGGAGAATCATCTGGGTTGAACAAAGATGATCTCTCGCACACCTAGGATTCATGAATTGGGAGGCAACGGCAGTTTGGCATGACTGCGCTGTGCAGAAGTTAGGATAAGATATGCATTAGTTAGATTATTGTTGTGCATAAGTTGTGAATGTTGGCAACACGCTAAACATTCGATGGTTTAAGTCTTGATTATTTTTTTATAATTTAATTATGTTCTATTTTATTTACTTTGCTCATTATTATATTTTATTATCATTTTATGAGCATTTTTTTATCAAGTATTTATGTTCATGAGTTTTATTCATATTTCATATTGCCCTTGCAAAAAAGTTGTTAATGACACTGCAATTATGTGATTTTCCTTTAAGGGGCAAAAAGTATCTGTATTGGTGTTGAAGAAAAAGTCCCATAAATTAATGGTATCATGCATTACTATAACAGGACACGTTTACAGATATTTGAGATCCATTGTAGTGCATCATTTTTATTATAGTAATATTTTGTTATTAAAAGGTTTTTGAAACTGTAATCAGTCAAATTAACTACAAAACACCCAACATTATTATACGCAGCAGAAGGACCTGTTTGACTGCAACTATTGCATCAGTGCTGCCCATTTGTCAGTAAATATTTAACTAAAAATTATTTATTTCATTATTTGGGCATTTTGGGGTCTTGTTTGGCCATTCAGCTCCACAGTCATGGCGGTATTATTACTAAGTTTTTAATTATTAGATACTTGCGTGGGAGGGGGGACTCGTGGTCCTGCAAAGGTCCTGTGGTCCACCCGGTTGGGCCGCTGCTTCTCCTGACATGTTCTGTGTTGGATACACCGGTGTTTTTTGTCAGACCCAGGTCCCCGCTGACGCTCCGCCCAGTCTGCGTACGCACCTCATGTTCTCCACATATGCTGAATTATCATTTAGACCTATGCAATCACGGTAACTAAAATTAAATGATGACTCCCACCCTTTGCACTGCCACTTTCAGCTTCTTCCCTCGAGACGGAGGTTTGCTGTCCCAAAAAGTAAAACCCAGCGCTACAAAAACAGCTTTGTTCCTGCTGCTGTCAAAGAGTTGAACAAGTTGTAACAATATAGTGCACATAATTTAGTTACCTATTTATTAACTCCATTTTATATATACTTATTTTTCTAGAATTTTTATTTGGTTTCTAAATCTTTTACTAGGTTTTAGACCTTTGAGTTTTTAACCTCTTTGACTAGTCTTTAACTTTTTAATATGACCCTTCTCTCTTATCTCTGGTTTTTCTCTCATCTCTTTGTCTTTATAGCCTGATTGATGGAGCCTTGAGTATTTTTATCATGTTTATAGTCAGCTACACGTGTGCCTGTGTTTGTGTTTATGTTGAATGTAATTGTGGTCTGTAAATATGGATGTCACCAGACTGCAAAACAAATCTACCTACGGGTACAAATAAAGTAACCTGAACTTTATGGTATAATTTTTTAAGCATTGAATCTTCAGTATTATCATTTTCTAGTCAAATTAGTCACTTTTCATTTCCTTATTTTACTCGCGGTGTGCTGTGGTGACTGATGCTGTGATGCCATGTATTATCCAATCAGTACAGAGTAGGGATGGGCATATCGATACTCAAGTATCGATACTTCGATATAAACTGATCGATACTCTTTTAAAATACAGTATCCTTTTTTTTTAATTGATCCTATGTAATATTCTAATTTTCTGAGACACTGAATTTTGGGTTTTCATTATCTGTAAGCCATAACCATCAAAATTTCAAGAAATAAAGTCTTGAAATATTTCACTCTGTAATGAATCTATATAATATATGGGTTTCACTTTTAGAAATGAGTGACAAAAAATATTGAACTTTTTCATGATATTCTAATTTTTTGAGATGTACCTGTATGTATTGATTTAATCAGTGGACAATGTTGTTTTTTTTTAAAATTTCTAGCATTTTACTTCATTTTGTCCCCGTTTTTCTTCCAACAAAACAAATAAACAATACTTGCTTAACCAGTAACCTTTTGTGATAATTTTTTATTTAAATGGTTCTAAAACGTAACAGTATGGTTGGGTTCAATGCGAAACATTAAATATGTAAAAAAAAAAAAATAAAACATTTCCATTTGCTTTGCGTGATAAAGCAATCATTAATTCTTTGACACCCCCCCAAAAAAAATTAACAAAAGCTGGCTTAAAATTTTCAGTTACAGTATCTTAAATTTTATTACCTCAGTATAACAAATATACTGCTATTCAAAAAAAAGCCTGATATTTACCTCACTTGTTTTACTTATTGAGTTGGTGAAAGCAAAGATTTTATCAGTCTAATAAACCATGAGGGTAGTGAGAGTGGATTTTTATGTAATGATGTTTTCACTAAGGTTGATTCAATATTACAGTAATCTTGAAGCCTGAAATTTGTTCCAAAATAAAATTTGGGCTGCATGCGGTCATCCGCAGAAGAGCCCTGCAGACACTAGTGGACTGGAGACGATGATGTAAATTTCGTCACACATGGCTTCCGGTTGCACGTACGCAGACAGCGGAGGTGCAGCGTGAATCCACCTTCATAATAATCTTAAAAATATGTTGCTTCTTCAAACAGAAGTTCAATGCTACAGATTTTGTATAGCATAGAATTGCGTGTGCATGCAAAACAAAAAATGTACAGACCATGTATCATTTATAAACTTGTTTTTTATACCCCACCGGTCGAAGGAGGATTATGTTATGGGTCAGTCCTTCTGACTGTCCCACTTTTGTGAAATCAACTCCTCCTACAGTTTTGGTCCGATTATTTTGAAACTTGGTGCCATGGTTTGATATACAGTGATGATGCACATATTACAGTTTGGTTCTGATTGGATGATTTTTGTGGGAATTATAGCTTCTGACCTATGACCTCCTGTTTCACCTCACTTCATAGACAGTGACGGCCTGGTGAAATCAACTCCTCCTACAGTTCTGTTCTGATTGTTTTGAAACTTGGTACCATGGTTTGAGAGATACTGAGGATGTGCATAATAGAATTTGGTTTTAATCAGATTATTTTTGCAGGAATTGTAACCCCTGACCTATGACCTCTTGTTTCACCTCATTTCATAGACAGTAACTGTCTTGTGAAATCAACTCCTTCTACAGTTTTGCTCCGATTATTTTTGAAACTTGGTACCATGGTTTGATATACAGTGATGATGCACATATTGCAGTTTGGTTCTGATTGGATGATTTTTGTGGGAATTATAGCTCCTGACCTATGACCTCTTGTTTCACCTCACTTTATAGACAGTAACTGTCTTGTGAAATCAACTCCTTCTACAGTTTTGTTCCGATTGTTATGAAACTTGGTACCATGGTTTGATGTACTCTGATGATGGACATATTGCAATTTCACTTTCATCGGATGACCTTGAGGTCAGAGGTCAGATTTTTCCCTAAATCTTCAAAACACTAACTACTGAAAGAAATGATGTGGGCTTTTCAAATTGATACAGTGGTTTTAGCTAATACACATTTTGGACGACTTTAGACCCTCACCTAACTATGGGTTTGGGGTCAAAGTTAAATAAAGGTAAATGCTACATTTATCATTACTATAAAATGAGTAAAACTAGGACCACCAAATCTGGTACACAGGCTCACCTTGGAATCTTGACCTCTGACTATGGGTTTGGGGTCCAAAGGTCAAGGTTAACATTTGTTATGCCTTATTATTGTACAACAAATAAAGTTAGGGTCACCAAATTTGGTACAGTGCATCCGGAAAGTATTCACAGCGCTTCACTTCTTCCACGTTTTATGTTCTAGCCTTATTAAAAATGGATTAAGTTCATTTTTTCCCTCAAAATTATACATACCAATGCCCCATAATGACAACGTGAAAAAGTTTTTTTTAGATTTTTGCAAATTTATAGAAAACTAAAAAACTAAGAAATCACATGTACATAAGTATTCACAACCTTTGCCATGAAGCTCAAAACTGAGCTCAGGTTTATCCTGTTTCCACTGATCATCCTTGAGATGTTTCTACAGCTTAATTGGAGTCCACCTGTGGTAAATTCAGTTGATTGGACATGATTTGGAAAGGCACACACCTGTCTATATAAGGTCCCACAGTTGATTGTGCATGTCAGAGCACAGCCAAGCATGAAGTCAAAGGAATTATCTGCAGACCTCCAAGGCAGGATTGTCTCGAGGCACAAATCTGGGGAAGGGTACAGAAAAATTTCTGTTGCTTTGAAGGTCCCAATGAGCACAGTGGCCTCCATCATCTGTAAATGGAAGAAGTTCGGAACCACCAGGACTCTTCCTAGAGCTCGCTGGCCATCTAAAACTGAGCGATCAGGGGAGAAAGGCCTTAGTCAGGAAGGTGACCAAGAACCCAATGGTCACTCTGTCAGAGCTCCAGCGTTCCTCTGTAGAGAGAGGAGAACCTTTCAGAAGCACAACCATCCACCAATGGTAGAGTGGCCACACGGAAGCCATTCCTTAGTAAAAGGCACATAGCAGCCCACCTGGAGTGTGCCAAAAAGCACCTGAAGGACTCTCAGACCATGAGAAACAAAATTCTTCTGATCTGATGAAACAAAGATTGAACTCTTTGATGTGAATGCCAGGTGTCTTGTTTGGAGGAAACCAGGCACTGCTCATCACCAGACCAATACCATCCCTATAGTGAAGCACGGTGGTGGCAGCGTCATGCTGTTTGTTTTTGTTTTTTGTTTTGTTTTTTTTGTACTTATTTTGTACCCGTAGGTAGATTTGTTTTGCAGTCTGGTGACAAGCCACCAGCTGCTGGGCACTGCGTGCGCAAGCGCCCCGTATCCCTAACCTGCATGTTTTTAGCATGTGGGAGGAAACCGGAGAAATCCCGGAGTAAACCCACGCAACACGGGGAGAACATGCAAACTCCACACAGATCACTGTGTGGAGTTTGCAAAACAAAACAGCGTCATGCTGTTTTGTTTTGGGGTTTTTTTGCGGTCGAGTCTCCTCGGGAACAAGTGTTCCTTTCTTGGCTTATACAGGACAGGGGTCGCCACTTGTCTCTGCCCACCTTTCCCCATTCTATTTATGCTGAGCACCAAGCTAGAGGTCAGAAAGTACCATTTTTACCTGGTCTTTGGTATGACCCAGCTGAAATTTGAACCCCAGCCTCCCGGGTGTGGGGCGGATGCTCTACCAACTGAGCCACCACTCCGGTGGATTATGTTGTGGGGATGTTTTTCAGCAGCAGGAACTGGGAGACTGGTCAGGATAGAGGGAAGATGAATGCAGCAATGTACAGAGACGTCCTGGATGAAAACCTGCTCCAGAGCGCTCTTGACCTCAGACTGGGGCGATGGTTCATCTTTCAGCAGGACAATGACCCTAAGCACACAACTAAGATTTCAAAGGAGTGGCTTCAGGCCAACTCTGTGAATGTCCTTGAGTGGCCCAGCCAGAGCCCAGAATTGAATCTAACTGAACATCTCTGGAGAGATCTGAAAATGGCTGTGCACCAACGCTTCCCATCCAATCTGATGGAGCTTGAGAGGTGCTGCAAAGAGGAATGGGTGAAACTGCCCAAAGATAGGTGTGCCAAGCTTGTGGCATCATATTCAAAAAGACTTGAGGCTGTAATTGCTGCCAAAGGTACATCAACAAAGTATTGATCAAAGGCTGTGAATACTTGTGGTCCACACAGTGATCTGTGTGGAGTTTGCATGTTCTCCCCGTGTTGCGTGGGTTTACTCCGGGATTTCTCCGGTTTCCTCCCACATGCTAAAAACATGCAGGTTAGGGATACGGGGCGCTTGCGCACGCAGTGCCCAGCAGCTGGTGGCTTGTCACCAGACTGCAAAACAAATCTACCTACGGGTACAAAATAAGTACAAAAAAAACAAAACAAAGTATGTGTACATGTGATTTCTTTGTTTTGTTTTGTTTTTTAATAAATTTGCAAAAATCTTAAAAAAAAAAAAAAATGTTTTCCACATTGTCATTATGGTGTATTGTGTGTAGAATTTTGAGGAAAAAAATTGATTTAATCCATTTTGAAATAAGGCTGTAACATAACAAAATGTGGAAAAAGTTAAGCGCTGTGAATACTTTCTGGATGAACTCTTACTTTTATTATGCATTTATTTACAGCACTTAACCCTATTCCTTTCTATTGAACAGTGTTTGAGTAACTCATTAAGATTTTCATGCCACTGTTGAAAACAATGTTTGCTTTTAATTGAATAGGCACATTTAGCACTTTCTGTTTCAGCAGCATTAATGGGCTCATTCTTCTTTTCTTCTCTTTCAGTCCCAGTAGACCTGAGCCCAGAGGAGCGCTCGGAGCTGGAGGACATCCGCAGGAGGAAGGGCGTCCTGCTGCAGGAGATCCAAAGGCTCAGAGAAGAGTTAAGAGAGGCAATTTTAGAGGTAGAGGGGCTGGAGACCAGCACTGAGGGCAGGTAATAAGAAAATTTGTGTTGATACAATAATGAAATCTGTTATTTGGATGTCATTTACCTGATGTGGCTTGTATCACTATTTAGCATCAAAATTTGTATTTTTTTTAATACTTCTCAAGTAGGTTTGGAAATCATAGAATAAATTACTATGACAATGTTATTAGTTTAGACACAATCCAATGTTTGATAACCTGACGGGAAAAAAACTTGTCCAAGTGTAAATTTATTTTCTGCATGGTGGCATCTATTTTATTTTATTTTATTTGTTTATTTGACAGGGACAGTGCAATAAACATAGACAATTAATCAAATGACAATCAATCTAATGTGTTGCACAAAGAGTGTATAGCTGTTAGCTAATTTGCAACTCTTATCCCTGGATGGGCTTTAGAAAGAAGAAACAGGTAAAAAGAAAGAAGGATAAGGAAAAGAAAAAATGAAAACAGAATAAACAATAGCCACATACAGTGAGGTAAAAAAGTATTTAGTCAGCCACCAATTGTGCAAGTTATCCCACTTAAAAGATGAGAAAGGTCTCCAATTTTCATCATAGGTATACCTCAACTATGAGAGACAAAATGAGGGAAAAAAAAAATCCAGAAAATCACATTCAAGGATCTTTAATGAATTAATTGGTAAATTCCTCGGTAAAATAAGTATTTGGTCAATAACAAAAGTTCATCTCAATACTTTGTTATATACCAGGGGTGTCAAACTCATTCCATGGAGGGCCAAGACCCTGCAGGTTTTACCTCCACCCAGTGTCTTCAGCAGTTGATTTCACTGAATTTCTTCCCACTGATTGCTGATCAGTGAAAACACCTGCTGAAGACACTGGGTGGAGGTAAAACCTGCAGGGTCTTGGCCCTCCATGGAATGAGTTTGACACCCCTGTTATATACCCTTTGTTGGCAATGACAGAGGTCAAACGTTTTCTGTAAGTCTTCACAAGGTTTTCACACACTGTTGCTGGTATTTTGGCCCATTCCTCCATGCAGATCTCCTCTAGAGTAGTGATGTTTTGGGGCTGTCGCTGGGCAACACGGACTTTCAACTCCCTCCAAAGATTTTCTATGGGGTTGAGATCTGGAGACTGGCTGGGCCACTCCAGGACCTTGAAATGCTTCTTACGAAGCCACTCCTTCGTTGCCTGGGCGGTGTGTTTGGGATCATTGTCATGCTGAAAGACCCAGCCACGTTTCATCTTCAATGCCCTTGCTGATGGAAGGAGGTTTTCACTCAAAATCTCACAATACATGGCTCCATTCATTCTTTCCTTTACACGGATCAGTCGTCCTGGTCCCTTTGCAGAAAAACAGCCCCAAAGCATGATGTTTCCACCCCCATGCTTCACAGTAGGTATGGTGTTCTTTGGATGCAACTCAGCATTCTTTCTCCTCCAAACACGACAAGTTGAGTTTTTACAATAAAGTTCTATTTTGGTTTCATCTGACCATATGACATTCTCCCAATCCTCTTCTGGATCATCCAAATGCTCTCTAGCAAACTTCAGACGGGCCTGGACATGTACTGGCTTAAGCAGGGGGACACGTCTGGCACTGCAGGATTTGAGTCCCTGGCGGCGTAGTGTGTTACTGATGGTAGCCTTTGTTACTTTGGTCCCAGCTCTCTGCAGGTCATTCACGAGGTTCCCCCTGTGTGGTTCTGGGATTTTTGCTCACCGTTCTCGTGATCATTTTGACCCCACGGGGTGAGATCTTGCGTGGAGCCCCAGATCGAGAGAGATTATTAGTGGTCTTGTATGCCTTCCATTTTCTAATAATTGCTGCCACAGTTGATTTCTTCACACCAAGCTGCTTACCTATTGCAGATTCAGTCTTCCCAGCCTGGTGCATGTCTACAATTTTGTTTCTGGTGTCCTTTGACAGCTCTTTGGTCTTGGCCATAGTGGAGTTTGGAGTCTGACTGAGGTTGTGGACAGGTGTCTTTTATACTGATAATGAGTTCAAATAGGTGCCATTAATACAGGTAACGAGTGGAGGACAGAGGAGCCTCTTAAAGAAGTTGTTACAGGTCTGTGAGAGCCAGAAATCTTGTTTGTTTGTAGATGATCAAATACTTATTTTCCACCATAATTTGCAAATAAATTCTTTAAAAATCAGACAATGTGATTTTCTGGATTTTTTTTTTCTTATTTTGTCTCTCATAGTTGAGGTATACCTATGATGAAAATTGGAGACCTCTCTCATCTTTTAAGTGGGAGAACTTGCACAATTGGTGGCTGACTAAATACTTTTTTTTCCCCACTGTACATCAATGCAAACAAGATTATAAATACACAATATAAAAACCTGGTTCACATTTGCCTATTTCAGGTCTCCCTCCCTTCGTCACTCACTATAAACAAACACATTCATTCCTTCCCTTCATCAATGTGTGTATGTTCATACGTCAAACAGGTTCATTTTGTCTTCTTTTAATTATTTATCCTTTTTTTTTCCCTTTGAAAGACAAAAGTAAAATAGAAAGATGTCTTTACCTTCTTTACATGTTTCAACTGCACTGCAGCCTTCATCAGAAGAGTCAGCTGATTGCTGCCAGGTGACATTTATCAGCTGATTTTCGTAGGCGGGGCCAGCTCAGCAGATCTGTCAGATCCACCGAGCCGGCCCCGCCTCCCGCCGTCAGATGGCGGGAGGCGGGAGACAGAAGAAAAGAAAAAAATGCTCAAAGCCCTTCTAAAACCTCTATTAGAAAGCAATAAAATCACAAAGGACGCATATGATCACCTGATCTCCACAGCCAGCATCACCCCTCGGATTTATGGAACACCGAAAATACATAAAAAGGATATCCCACTGCGGCCAATAATAGACAGCATTGGATCAGTCACATACAACTTATCAAATGCCCTAGCTGAAATCATCAAACCCCTCCTTGGACTATCAGACTTTCACTGTAAAAATTCAAAAGAGCTGGCACAAGAACTCAAAGACATAAAAATAGAATCAGACGAGATCCTCATCTCACATGACGTCATCTCTTTATTCACAAAGACTCCTATTGACGTCACACTACATATAGTGCAAGAACGCCTCAACAAGGACAGTACCCTAAAAAGACGCACCAACCTCACAGTCCATGACATATCCAAATTACTACAGTTTGTTGCAAAATCCACTTATTTTCAATTCAGAGGAAAAATCTACAAACAAAAAGAAGGATTTGCAATGGGAGACCCACTATCAGCCATCATGAGCAGTTTTTTATGGAGGATCTGGAAAATAAAGCCATCAACACAGCACCCACAATATGCAAACCCACCCTTTGGAAGAGATACGTAGATGACATTCTGGAAAAAATAAGGAAAGGACATACACAAGAACTCACTGACCATCTGAACAGTACAGACAGTACGGGGAACATAAAATTCACACACGAAGAGGAGGAAAATGGCACCATAGCCTTTCTGGACATGAAAATCCACCACAACGAGGACGGCAGCATAAAAATCACAGTCTACAGGAAACCAACCCACACAGATCAATACCTACTTTGGACATCGGAACACCCCACAGCACACAAGCTATCAGTCGTCAGGACATTATATGAACGAGCCACCATCATCACGGAACAAGAAGACAGACAGGAAGAGGAAAACCACATAAAACATGCACTTATACGCTGCCAATATCCAGTATGGGCCATAAACAAAGGGAAACAGCAAGTCAAAAACAAAGAAAATAAACAGGACACAAGACATAGAACAAAAGCTGAAATCAAAAACAAGGACACCATAACTATACCATACATACGAGGGATCACGGAACCAATTCAAAGGATAATGAAAAAATACAAAATAAACACAGCAGTCAAACCACACAAAAAATTAAGACAGTTAATAGTACACCCCAAGGACAGAATAGAACAAGACAATAAATGCAATGTATTATATGAAATATCATGCAGATCATGCAACAAAACCTACATTGGAGAAACCGGAAGATTATTCACCACAAGAAAAAAAGAACACCAAAAGGAATGTGAGAAGGAAACGCAAGGACGACTCACAAGATCACAAAAAGAAAAAGCAGAACAAGAAACATTAAAATCAGCTATATCGGACCACTGCAAAAGAAATAATCACATCATGGACTGGGACAACACAAAAATTATTGGATCGGAGAGCAACAGACACAAACGTTGGATCAAGGAGGCAATAGAGATCAGAAAGCGGGGAAAAGACACCATGAACCGAGATGAGGGGGCCTTTATGCTTTCTCACACCTGGGACCACATTCTCCAGAGACCATCTGACGGCGGGAGGCGGGGCCGGCTCTGTGGATCTGACAGATCTGCTGAGCTGGCCCCGCCTACGAAAATCAGCTGATAAATGTCACCTGGCAGCAATCAGCTGACTCTTCTGATAAAGGCTGCAGTGCAGTTGAAACATGTAAAGAAGGTAAAGACATCTTTCTATTTTACTTTTGTCTTTCAAAGGAAAAAAAAAAAAAGGATAAATGTGTATGTTCATATTTAGTTTTTAAATATGCTGCTTCAGTTAAACATTTCAGTGACTAAGTTTAATTAGCATCATTTACCATTTGATCTCTTTATTAGATAAATGCTATGTGTCATGAGCTGAACCACCTCACATCCACTGTTCAGTAGATTTTTAACAGATGTTACGATTTCACCCCATGTGGGGACTTCTCCTACCCAGTCTTCTTCAGTGTTACCTGGACACTATGTAACTTCAGAGCTTCTTAGAACAAAGTGTGCGTGATGTCTGCTCCCATGTGCAAATAGTGAAGGCAGTTCCTTGGATGACATAATCTCACAGCATTTGCCCCAAAATAATATAGTATTTTCAGTACTACAAATCCATGTGAAGTTAACTTTTCCTGTTGTGTGCTACAAGTTGGAGGGGAGGGGGAGTTCATATAGAAAAATGGTTACAGAGTTATAACTCACATTAGTTAAACTGGTACTGAAGTACATATACACTACTCACAAAAAGTTAGGGATGCTTGGCTTTTGGGTGAAATGTATGGAAAATGTAAAAAGTTCACACTACAGTGATATATCATGAAAGTAGGGCATTTAAGTAGAAGGATGCAATGGTGGTTTCTTCATCTCAAACAATCTATTGAAACAAGAACAAAACAACAGTGGTTGTTATACCACAACAAAAAATGTCAGTGTCCCAATAATTACCTCTGCCAAGGAGGTTATGTTTTCATCGGCGTTGGTTTGTCTGTTTGTTTGTTTGTTAGCAAGATAACTCAAAAACTTATGGACGGATTTTCATGAAATTTTCACAGATTGTCAGAAATGGGGTATCCTACAGATGATTACATTTTGGTGGTGATCCGGATCACCGTCCACAAGAAAACCGCCATTACGGAAAATGCCATTTTCGTGAATAACTACTGAACCACTAATCCTATCATTGTCAATCCAATTGCTAGTCATATGTTTTCATGGTCAAGGAATCTGAAAACGTACACACAAACACTGTATGGGGGGAACTGTGGCGCTTGGTGGAGGTCTGTGCTCTCCGAGTGCTTTTCTAGTTTGTCATGTGCCCTTAAGCATCAATTACAGCTTGACCACGACATTTCATACTATTCACAAGTCGACTTATTCAATCCCTCATCCATCCATCCTCTACCGCTTTTCCGGAGGTCCGGGTCTCGGAGGCAGCAGTTCAAGCAGAGAAGCCCAGACTTCCCTCTCCCCGGACCAGCTGGGAGACATAGTCTCTCCACTGAGTCCTGGGTCTGCCCCGGGGTCTCCTCCCAGTGGGACGTGCCAGAAACACCTCAAGTGGGAGGCGTCCAGGAGGCATCCTAATCAGATGCCCACACCACCTCAACTGACTCCTTTCAATGTGGAGGAGCAGTGGTTCTACTCTGAGCCTCTCCCGGATGACTGAGCTCCTCACCCCATCGCTGAGGGTGAGTCCAGCAATCCTACGGAGAAAGCTCATTTCAGCCACTTGTATCCGCGATCTTGTTCTTTTGGTCATTACCCAAAGCTCGTGACCATAGGTGAGAGTAAGAACGTAGATTGACTGGTAAATCGACAGCTTTGCCTTAGAACTAAGCTCCCTCTTCACCACAACAGACCGGTACAACGTCCGCATCACTGCAGATGGTGCTCCAATCCATCTGTCAATCTCTCGCTCCATTTTCCCCTCACTCGTAACCAAGACCCCAAGATACTTAAACTCCTCCACTTGGGGCAGGAGCCTGTCCCCAACCCAGAGAGGACAATCCACCTTTTTCCGGCTGAGGACCATGGACTCGGACTTGGAGGTGCTGATTCTCATCCCAGCCATTTCACACTCAGCGGCAAACCGTCCCAGCAAGAGCTCTAGGTCATTGCTGGATAAGATAAGATAAGATAAGCCTTTATTAGTCCCACAATGGGGAAATTCCAGGATTGCAACAGCACAGGGATAGCAACACTCAGAGCAACAATCAGAAGGCAAGAGAAAAAAAAAAGAAACAAGAGCAGCAAGTATACATATGTACATATAAACATATATATATATATATATATATATATATACTGTATATATAGACACAGTGCGGAGCATTGTAGCTAGATGGAATAAATATGTAAATATATAACCACACGCAGTGCAGAGCATTGTTGCTAGATGGAATAAATATGTAAATATATAACCACACGCAGTGCAGAGCATTGTTGCTAGATGGGATGAAACGGCACAACCGTCTACTTATTAGTTATCCTACATGGAATGATTATGTACCCATACATATTCTCACCCTCCATAGCGACCGGTATTTTCCTAGTTGTATGCCGGAGGGGACCATTGTATAAGTCTATTGCATCTTTTGCATTCATAACTATTAGGTTGTCACGTCTTTTTGCTATCTCTGCGAGTAGCCCTGCTTAGGTTATACAGTCTGACAGCCGTTGGTAGGAAGGACCTGCGAAACCTCTCGGTTGTGCACCTAGGATGATGTAGTCTGCTGCTAAATGAGCTCCTCAGTGCATTCAGTATGTCCTGCATAGGGTGGAACTCGGACTCCAGCAGAGATGACAGTTTAGCCACCGTCCTTCTCTCTCCTATCTCCTCCACTGGGTCAAGGCGCTGCCCCAGGACAGAGCTAGCTTTCTTGATCAGTTTGTTCAGTCTCTTCCTATCGGCTGCCATAATGCCACTGCCCCAGCAGACCACTCCAAAAGTGATGGCTGATGCCACCATCGTGTCATAGAATGTCTTCAGCAGCGCCCCTTGTACACCAAAAGACCTGAGTCTCCTCAGTAGGAACAGCCTGCTCTGTCCCTTCTTGTAGAGTGTGTCAGTATTGTGTGACCAGTCTAGTTTATTGTTCAGATGAACACCCAGGTACTTATAGGATGTCACCATCTCGATGTCTGTTCCCTGTATATTTACTGGTGCTGTGAGGGGTAGTCCTTGCCTGCGGCAGTCCACCACCAGCTCCTTAGTTTTCCTTGCGTTGATCTGGAGGCAGTTCCGATGGCACCAGTCCACGAAGTCCTGGATAAGCCCTCTGTACTCAGCTTCATCTCCGTTGGAGATGAGGCCAACGATCGCAGAGTCATCAGAGAACTTCTGTAGATGGCAGTGTGTTGTGTTGTGTGAGAAGTCCGCAGTATAAAGGGTGAACAGGAAGGGAGCCAAAACCGTTCCCTGGGGGGGCCCCATGATACCAATGATCGTGTCGGACACACAGTCCCGGGTTCTCACAAACTGAGGCCGGTTAGTGAGGTAGTCCAGGATCCATGATGGCAGGTGCTGGTCCACCCCTGCGCACAGCAGCTTGTCCTTCAGGATCATCGGTTGGATGGTGTTGAAAGCACTGGAGAAGTCAAAGAACATGATCCTCACCGCATTCCCAGGCTTCTCCAGGTGGGACAGAGAACGGTGAAGGAGGAAGATCACCGCATCCTCCACCCCAATGCCATGCTAGTAGGCGAACTGGAGTGGATCCATCGCTGGTCCCACCAGGGGGCGGAGGTGAGCAAGGAGCAGTCTCTCCAAGGTCTTCATCATGTGGGACATCAAGGCCACTGGTCTGTAGCTGTTCAGGTCTTTGGGGTGGGAAGTCTTTGGTACAGGTACCACACAAGATGTTTTCCACAGCTGTGGTACCCTCCCCAGCTTCAGGCTCAGGTTGAAGATGTACGCCACAATCCCACACAGCTGGTCTGCACAGGACTTGAGGAGCTTTGCGCTGATGCCGTCCGGTCCCGACGCCTTCCTCGCCTTGATCTTCCTCAGCTCCGTCCTCACCTGGGTCTTAGTCAGGGTCAGGTTGGGGGGCTGTGTGTTAGGAGTGGGGGGGGTGTTGGTGGAGTGGGGTGTGGGCAGCAGGACTTGATGTCTTTAGAGGCAGCAGTGGTTGTTGTGCAGTCAGGGGGGAGGGCGGTTGGTCAAACCTATTGAAAAACAGATTCAGATTGTTCGCCCACTCCCTGCCCCTCGTGGCCTGGGGGGAGGTATTCTGGAGCCCAGAGATGGTTTTAAGGTTTCTCCAGACCCCGCTGATGTCGCTCTGTTGCAGCTTGTCCTCCATCTTCTTCCTGAAGCTGTCCTTGCCTTCTCTGATCTTTCTCCTCAGCTCCCTCTGTATGGACTTCAGCATCTCCCTGTTCCCCGACCTGAAGATCCTCTTCTTCTCTCTCAGAAGTGTTTTTATCTCAGGGTTGATCCAGGGTTTGTTGTTTGAGCAACACCATATGGTCTTGGTGGGAACGGTGTTGTCCACACAGAAGTTGATGTAGTCCGTGATGGTGTGAGTGAGGCCATCGATGTCCTCACCATGTGGCTCGCAGAGCTGCTCCCAGGTGGTGGTTTCAAAACAGCCCTTTAGAGTGTCCATTGCCTCCTCAGACCATAACTTCACTGTGCGCATGGCCGGAGGTTGTCTGTGCACTAGGGGTTTGTACACCGGCCAGAGATGAACCAAGTTGTGATCCGATCTTCCGAGTGGGGGGAGTTGTGATGAGGTGTACGCCTCCTTAGTGTTTGCGTAGAATAAGTCCAGTGTTTTATTGTCTCTAGTGTGACATGTGACATACTGGGTAAACGTGGGTAGAATGGGAGACAGTGAAACATGGTTGAAATCGCCTGAGATGAGGAGAAGAGCATCTGGGTGTTCTGTCTGCAGCCTGCTGGTTACTGAATGGATGACGTCACGCGCTGTCCCAGCGTTCGCCGTCGGATTTGCATAAACAACAATGCAGATCACGTGTGAGTATTCCCTCGGGAGATATGTAGGCCGCATGCTAACAGCTAGCAACTCAATGTCTTTGCTGCAGTGCTGTTGTTTAACAGTGATATGTCCCAGTCTGCACCAGTTGTTGTTAACGTACATTATCACTCCACCGCCCCTTGCTTTGCCACTGTCTGGTGTTCGGTCTGCCCGTATCGCATGGAAACCCTCCAGTACAATGTTAGTATCTGCTGCTAGTTTGGATAGCCACGTCTCGGTAAACAAAAGGAGAGAGCATTCCCAGTATATGCTATCGTAGCGGGAGATGGCCGCTAGCTCATCTACCTTTCCCAGTAACGACCGTACATTCCCCATGACAATGGAGGGCAGAGAGGGTCTGTGCCTTATATTCTTTGTCTTCCGCCTTATTCCAGCCTGGCAACCACGCCGTTTACGCCTCAGTTCTCCCGGTATGTCGAGTTTTTCCGTTAGCACCGGGTGACGGTTGAGTGCTAGCAGCTCTTGCCTGCTGTACCGTCTCCTGCTAGGTGGCTCCGTCCACCGGCTCAGGAGACATTTGGGACGATCTGTGTGTCCGTGATATTAACTGGAGTGAAAACCGGATCAAAAAGAGAGAGGAAGGGGAAAAAAAAAAGACTCGGAATTGAGCCGCTGTTGCAAAAGGCAGCTGACTCGTGTGGCGCCGGGGACGAAGCCAACAGGACAACATCATCTGCAAACAACAGAGATGAGATCCTGTGGTCACCAAGCATGATACCCTCCATTCCCTGGCTGCACCTAGAAATCCTGTCCATAAAAATTATGAACAGGATCGGGGACAAAGGGCAGCCCTGGCGGAGTCCAACTCTCACTGGGAATGACTCCGACAGAGTGTTGGCAGTGCGAACCAAACTTATTCATTCCAATCCAACTTTATTTCTAAATCACTTTAAAAACAACTACAGCTGATACAAAGTGCTGTACATCAATAGTGGATAAAATGTGAAGGACATGTAAGACATAAAAATAAAATGCAACTAAAAAAGTATAAAACAAAACAAGTAAAAATGACAATCATATAATTAAATGCAAATAAGTTGCAGAGGGTGTCATGTTTTTGACCCATCCATTTGACATTTTATGTTGCCACCAATTGACTTTACATTTGTACAGATGCTTTCATTCATCAATACCTTGGACAATTTAATTTTCACATATATTTAATGAGGCGTTCCATTTTTGAGGGGAGAGGGGAGACTTGTACTTTCTCAGTCCATTTTATGTTGATCACAGTTCTCATTCGGGGCCCCTGATATGGGGATGTGTGGGGTGTGGAAGCTTCTCTCAAAGGTTCTTTCATTTATGATCAATTATCCAGATTTTCACATTGTACTGCCACTTTAATTTAAATTGACGCATTCTTTTATCTCTTCACATTATTGCAAAAAACATGTCCTTACAGCAAAACAAAGCCAAACAGGAAGGATAACAATAACATTTTAGTGCAGTAGCTTTATTGTTTCCATTCTTGAGTGAGATGAGTTTTGAGAACAGGACTGATGTGTCCTTTTGAGTGATTGTTGAAATCAGCAAGACTTTAATAATCTATCGTACTTATTTTGATTTCAGTGTATATGAATCTTAATGTTTAACTTCCATCGTGTACACACGTTTATGTATGATGTAAAATTACATAAGACATATGTTGTAATTCATATCAATATAAAAGAAAAATAATTTTACACCTGTGTCTGCTTTACAGTAAAACTTTACAGAAAAGTAGGCATGTGGCAATGGGAAGAAAGAAATTCAACATGGACCCAAAAAAGGTAGCATTCTTGCATGGGCAAGTGTTATTTTTTTCTATCTGTATTCTGTGCCCTTTGATTAAGTCTTCTGCTTTATGTAGGGTATCATGTTCCTGGTGGAGAACGAGCTCCTCAGACATACACCAGAGGACATCGCTCAGTTCCTGTACAAAGGAGAAGGCCTCAACAAGACAGCTATAGGAGACTACCTGGGAGAAAGGTGCATTTTTGTAGTCAAATATTTTAGGCATCTTTTTTTCTTTTGTGTGTTGACCTGCTGTAACTGTGTCTTGTACATCGTTCTACAGGGATGACTTTAACATCAAAGTCCTGCAGGCTTTCGTTGACCTCCACGAATTCACCGATCTCAACCTTGTTCAGGCACTCAGGTAAACTCTTGGTTTTGAGGACTGTTCTCTTGAATTGGGCCAGACATTCACTAGTAAACAGACCTGACTAACAGTAGAGTCTGTCTCTCGTTACTTGAGGTATTGAGAGGAAATATTATGCAACAGAGTACTAGTGACTTGTGTAACTGTTCCTATGCTGCAGGGTTTGTTTTTCTTACACTTGACCTAAACCTTGACTTGTTTTTTTGCAGACAATTCCTGTGGAGTTTCCGTTTGCCCGGGGAAGCTCAGAAGATCGACAGAATGATGGAGGCCTTTGCTCAGCGATACTGCCACTGCAACCCCGGTGTCTTCCAGAGCACCGGTAAACGCACACACAGAATTACGCAGTCACAATGCATCTACTGCAAACAAATACTGAGAGTAATCCAATAGAAAATCTGCTTTACGTTTATCTTTAATGACTTTATTGTTGTGCAGTGAAGCTTGTTTTTTTATGGTTTAATTTCTGTTAACACGAAGCAAGAGAATGTGAGGTCCCAGGTGGTGTGCACTCAGTTTTTTCACTTACTGCAAATGATCTGATGAGGGAAAATCAAAGTGTTTCCACAATTCTTGAACATTACTTTCCATAAACCCAGTGTTGTCTGTTATCTGTTTAAATATTTTTGAGGCTAACCTGTTTTGGACAAGCTTACCAAAGTATTTTACACTACCCCGAGCATCGCTGTGCTTCATCAGATTAGTATGCACTGTGTGATACCATCTTAAATGACATTATGTTGATTGAATTTATGGTAAGTCATTTATTCAGAAAACATCTTCACTAAATCAAATTTGTCTTGTCAACAAGTCTCTAATTATCCACTCTGTCTGCATTCTAACTCCAGAACAAATGAGGCTTGGTACACAGGTTGACCTTGGGAATGCCACCTTTGGTCATGATTTTGGGGTCATATCTTGGTAGTTTGAGAATGAGATGGGAGGTTACTCAGACCTGCTGCGAGCAAATGCAGAGTGGCGTGGTTCTAAATCTTTGACTGCTGTAATTCTTGTTCTAATTGTTTGTAATTTACTGTGGAGCTCCGAGGATCTAGGATCTACTGTAACTATGAGCTCTGTCAACACCGACTTTCATATAACTCAAATTCACTTTGTAGTTTAGGATTCTTTGTGGGAGAAAAGCTAAATTTGTGGATTTTAATAGTAGGTTTAAATAGATTTTAATAATTGAAGTATTGTGGGGAAAAAAATCACTTTTACAGCTTTTTGTTGGCAGGTTTGGGCTTCAACATCACAAGTGCAGCATTTCTTCAATATTTATTTAATTCATTAGTTTTTGTTTTATTTCTTCATAAATACAGGCCTATTTATTATCCCCTGCCGGTCGAAGAGCCCTTCAGGCGAAGACCGAAGAGGGATTATGTTATGGGTCTGTCTATCTGTCCCACTTTTGTGAAATCAACTCCTCCTACAGTTTTAGTCCGATTGTTTTGAAACTTGTTACTCTAGTTTGAGATACTCAGATGATGCGTATATTGCAATTTCACTTTCATGGAATGACCTTGAGGTCAGAGGTCAGATTTTTCCGTAGATCGTCTAAACCAATGTTTCTCAAAGTGCGGCCCCCGTGCCAATGGCGGCCCGCGGCCAGGCCTCGGCCGGACGAAATTACAATATCGCTAAATCATATCTTAAATTTGTGTGTGAGACGAGCTAATTTGAACCGCACATGTTTTGGTGTCAACAAATGTCGCATAAGGTGACAATGCGCTATTGAAGTATGATTTCCTTAACAGCTGTCTGTCTGCCAAGCGATCAGCGGCTAAAATGGCCACTGACTGTGTGACGTCAGGTCAGGAGCGACCTGAGTAGGAGGAGGAGCACGCTGAGGAGCACGCGGTGAGTGTTTAGGAACTTCCCCTGCCTGGGAAAATCAGAACCCCATGGGTGAATTTCGTTCAGAAAACGCTAAAAAATTGGAATTATGTCGCAAAATCACCCAACATGTGCATTAGACATTTTGTTGACAGCGATTTTGAGAATAAGATGCAATTTGAAATGAAATTAGCAAAAATATTGCTGATAAAAAAAAATCGGCTGTTCCAACTATATATCCGTTCACTTCAAAGTCCCACTCTCAGACAGTGTCAGTGAAGTGGCGTGAAAAGCAAGGGTGATCTACCGATGCGATCTTTCTGACACTTTCTGACACCTCCTGCTTAAAACCCAAAAAGTCAGAAGGATCGTGAGGCCCCGCTTTCACGGTCTGTATTCATACTGAAAATCAAGATCAAGCGAGCTTTTGCCCTTCTGCTCCACGGGAGGTTTCTGTCCTCCCTGAGCTCGCCTTAGGACACCTGTGTTACAGTTTGACAGGTGTACCGCCCCAGTCAAACTCCCCACCTGCCACTGTCCCCGGAGCGGGTCACGCCCGGCATCAGATCGTTTACGAGTTATTTAGCACCGGGTTCTCCACGAACACGCGTCCGTGAGCGGGGAGGGGCGGCCGCCTTCCGGCCGTCCCCCGAGCCGGTCACGAGAGCCCTTCCAGCAGCGGCCGGGGCCGGCTATCCTAGGCCAACCTGGGATATCCTTATCTTTCTGATCAACCTTATCTTTCTGACAGCAGTCTGCTGTCAGAAAGATAAGTAAACAGGGTAATTTTTCTTTTTTAAATATTCACTGCCAATATCTACTAAAATTATTTACAAGCAATGAATTTCATTGCCTTAACAACTTATCAAATATTAGAATTTTAGGGTATTCATACTAATCAAATATGAAATATTCAGTGCTGTATAGGGAGGTGGTTGTGCCTGTTTGCTCAAGTTATATTTCTATATATGTAATCCAATTTGACACCTCTGGAATGAAATTATGTTGATCTACTGTTTTTGCAGATGTTATCCACTGTCACTCAACCTTCAAATACTGTGGATTTTTTTTTTGAATTTGATTATTCAGCAATTGTCCTCATTGCAGTCATCCATGTGAGGTAACCAGTCACACTAAAGGCTCTCTGTTGGTGATCAAACAACATTGTCCACATTGTGTTGAGGATCGATCCTGGCACAGCCAGCAGATGATCAGGGACATGCCAGCTGGTAACATACAGCTTTCATCCGCCATTCTCTTCACTGGGGCGTCATATGTCAAGGTCCTCAGAGTTCTAAATGCAGCCGGTATCGTTGGAATTTCCACGACCACTTACAAGGAGCTTTCGATTTCTAATTTTTATTAAATTAATTTTATTTCAGAATATGTGGATGATCTGATGAATACTCTTTTCGACAAAACCTTGGTTGATCCAACCCACTTATTGGAGCAGTGGCACTCTGTACAAGCCAGAGTTCCAGCAACACTGAGTGCCAAATTTCAGCGTCCCATCAAAGCTGATGCTGTTGAGCAACATGTATCTAGATTTTCAAAATCAAACATGTAAAAGTAGAATAAATTTCCAATTAGCAATGAAAGTTCAGCTTTCAATTGTTAGGGAAGCAACATATTTTGAAATATGTATAAAAAAATATAAGCCTAAGATTTTTAGAGAAATGTGCTTTTAAAAATTGCACACGAATTTTACACCATAAAATGGTAGAAAAATTACGCTAATGTATATGAGATCCGACTTTGATGAATGCTGAAATATTAGAATTATAAAATTGACATGCACATGAATAAACTCAATATATGATTTTAAAAAACTTTATTTAAATAACATTGATCACAAATCTAATCTTGGTAGGCAAAATCCCTTGTTGTGATCAGATGGGAATGTTTCTCTGATGAGGCTCACAGCACAGGCAGGTATCACCCTCACTTCTTCACCTTCAATACCTCCTGGCAGCACCGAGATTCAGTTGATGTTGGCATAATGTTGCATTTCTCACAAGTGCACCTGTTAAAAAAAATGGTATAATCAGATGCTTATAATAAACTAATGGCTCGTGGGAGTGCTATATAAATTGGTCTATGAAGTTTGATTAGAAAATATTTAAAACATGTAAAAAATTTTGAGCAGAAAGAGAATGTTTATAAGTCGCCAAGTAAGGCAGCGAGGGAAAAACTGGCAGTTTTATTTTGATAATTAAGTGTGTGACCATGCATATCGCCTAAAAAAAAAAAAATTTCAAAGCATATTTTACCAATATAAATCGGCGAGCCTCTCGTTCTTGCCTCTCGTTCTGCTCCGGTCGCTGTTTCGTCCGCGTCTTCCTCCGCACCCTCGGGCTCGAACAAATACGGCTGAATAACCCCATCAGCACCACCCAAAACTACTTCATCATCAGATTCGTCAGTTTCAATATCATCACTTATATTGCGGTCGTCATACTCGATAAAATAATCGCTGTCCAAATCACTCTGCTGTCGTTCAGCCATTTCTGCAGGCCAGTGATCATCCATTTCCTGCAGCCATTTCCTGTTTCTCCCTGACCTGACGTCACTGCTGCACGCCCCTATCGAGAGATGGCGGTACTGCAGCATCACTAAGTGAAATATGGGCTATTAACAAATAAAGTCATTTATGGAGGCTGGTGACACATTTTAAATCACGGGAATGGCCAGAATGGAATATTTTCATACAATCAGTTTATTGGTTCAATAAAAAAATGTCACCGTCCGAGGCCTTTAACCAATATATGATCTGAACTAATTGCTTTGGAAAAATTCCGATACACATCTACGTTTAGTGGTCTTTGGCGCCATCTGTAGGCACAAGCCGTAATTACATGTGTTGTCGACCTTGCGATCACTTCATTGCAGCAGCTAGTCCAATTGTATTATGGGAGATGGAACGTTCAGCGCACAGTGCAGAAGTGTTGGTTGGCAACGGTTTCGGAGCACCATTTTGAGTCAGAAGAAGAATAAGAAATAAATATTAGTGCTTGTGGAAGTCGAAGTGTGGAAATAAAGATGGATCAGCGAGAGAAAGAGGCAGAGATGGAGACCGCTCACTCGAGGAAACCGAGAACTGTCAGCGAGGAAAAAAGGCAGTTTCAGGGAAAATGGACTTTGGACTACTTCGTTGAACCTCACGGGTCAGATAAAGTTGTATGCCTCATCTGCAGACAGGTAATCGCAGTGCGAAAAGACTTTAACATCAGACGCCATTACGAAACAAAACACAAAAATTATGAAAAATTCAGTGGCAAGGATCGCACCACAAAGATGGAACAACTTAAAAGGGGCTACACAGCACAACAGTCAGTCTTCACGCAATTTTCAAAAACCAGCGAAGCAGTAACAGAGGCTAGCTATGTGGTAGCTCATGAAATAGCTAAACGGGGCAAGCCGTTTAGTGACGGAGAATTTGTTCGAGACTGTATGCTAAAAGTGGCAGAGCGTGTATGCCCAGACCAAAAAACAAAGTTCCGTGACGTAAGTTTGTCGATTGACATAGTCACAAGACGAATCGAAGATCTGGCAAATGATTTGAAGGACCAACTGGCGATACGTGTGGAGGGGCTAGAAAAGGGAGCGTTTTCCATCGCACTGGATGAAAGCACGGATATTTCCGACACTGCCCAACTGTTGATTTTCATCCGAACTGTCACTGAGAATTTTGACGTCGGCGAGGAGCTACTGAGTATGGAGAGTATGAAAGACACAACGAAGGGAGTGGATATTTGCGAAGCAGTGTATCGCAGTCTGGACACACACAATGTTAACCTGGCATCCTTGGTCGGTGTCACGACAGACGGAGCACCAGCAATGATTGGGAGTAGGACAGGTGCAGTGTCGCTGCTGGCTGAGAAAGTGGTGAACAGCGGTGGTAAGAAACCAGTCAGCTACCACTGCATAATTCACCAAGAAGCCCTCGCTGCTCAGACGCTAGAAATGAAACACGTCATGGCCGTAGTTGTGAAGACAGTTAATTACCTGAAGTCCAGAGGTCTGAACCATCGCCAATTTAAAACCTTTTTGGCGCAGTCAGAGGCAGATTTTGGAGACGTCATTTACTTCACTGCCGTCCGGTGGCTGAGCAGAGGTGCCACACTGAAACGTTTTTTTAACCTGAGAAAAGAAATTTGCGAGTTCATGCAGGCAAAAGGACAAGACGTGACTGAGTTAACGGACAGCAAATGGCTCTGTGACCTAGCCTTCCTCGCCGACCTGAATAATTGTCTGAGCGATCTCAATCTGAAGCTGCAAGGCCATGGAAAACTCATTTCCACACTTTTTGACAACGTGAAAGCTTTCCAGCGAAAACTCCAACTGCTCCAGGGACAGCTCAGAGAAGGAGATCTCGCTCATTTCCCTGCCTGCAGGGCACTGGTAGATGACCCAGACACGGACGGGAGTGAAGTTTTGCGTCACCTGCGTTCAGAGAAGAACCATGGCCTCATCGAAAAGCTTCGAGACGAGTTCGACCACCGATTCTCTGACTTCAGGGACCACGAGGGTGATTTCAACCTTTTCCAAAATCCCTTCTCATGTGTGCCCGAGGTAGTGCCTGCAGACATGCAGTTTGAGCTCATCGACCTACAGGAAAGCTCCGAGGCCAGAGCTGCATATCGTGACAAGAGTCTGATCGAGTTCTACAAAGGACTTTCCCCATCCACATTCTCTGCTCTTCGTCAACATGCTGTCAGAATGGCGTCTTTATTCGGAAGCACCTACATCTGTGAAAAGACCTTCTCCACCATGGCCATCAACAAATCTAAGCTGAGATCCAGGATGACAGATGCCCACCTACATGCAGTCCTTCGCATCGCGACGACGGAGATGGAGCCAGACTTCAGAGGACTCGTGGCCAACCGAAAACAGCACCACAAATCACACTGCAGTTAAAATTTATGTTGACACTAAAATTGTATTTTCATCAGTCCCAATTTCTTACTGTTAATATGACTTTACCCAAACTAATTAAATCTGATAATTAAAAGGATTACAAATGGAATTGAATTTTCAGTCTTTTTTTTTTTTTTTTGCCTCCGTCCCTTTGGTGGCCCTCGGTTCAACTTTGGATTCCCAAATTGGCCCTCACCCATCAAAACTTTGAGAACCCCTGGTCTAAACACAAAAACTACTGAAAGAAATGATGTAGGCTTTTCAAATCGATACAGGAGTTGTATCTAATACACATCTTGGATGACTTACATCCTCACCCAACTATGGGTTTGGGGTCAAGAGGTCAAAGGCCAAAATTTAAAGTTAACATTGCAGTTGCACCATGGTAAATGCTACATTTACTATTGCTATAAAATGAGTAAAGCTAGGGCCACCAAACCTGGTATACAGTTCACCTTGGAATCCTGAACTCTATGGGTTTGGGGTCCAAAGGTCAAGGTTGGCATTCCATTTGCACCATTACTATAAAACGAGTAAAGCTAGGGCCACCAAACCTGGTCCACAGGTTCACCTTGGGATCCCAACCTCAGACTACGGGTTTGGGGTTAAAGGTCAAGGTTAGCACTCCCTATCCCTTATTACTGTACAACGAGTAAAGTTAGGGTCACCAAACTTGGTACAGAGGTTCACCCTTTGACCCTGAAGTGTGACTATGGTTTTGGAATTGCAAGGTCAAAGGTCAACATCAAAATGGCTTATAAACTATATATCAACAACAAAGAAAGCTAGGGTCACCAACTTTGCTACACAGGTTCACCTCGGGATCCTGCTGTACAATTATGGGTTGTATACTTTGTTGTATATTTGTGGATGATGGGCTTATCATAATTTGGTTCTGCCACAGTAATTATATGGAAAAGTTGAAAACTGCTGTCCATCAGTAAGTATTGAGGTCTTCAAAGAAAACGGAGGCGGGGGATATTGCACTCGGCCCAGAGTGCTCTCCAGTCAATCAGTCAATCAATCAAACTTTATTTCTGAAGCACTTTAAAAACAAGTATAGCTGATACAAAGTGCTGTACATCAGGAATAGAGAAAATGAGGACATGTAGGACATAAAAACAAGACAATAAAATGCAACTAAAAAGGAACAAAACGAGTGAAAATGACAATCATATAATAAAAGCAATAAAACAAGTAAAATCAATGTCTCATGCTGGGTTGAAAGCCAAGGAGTAAAAATGAGTTTTAAGATAAGTTTTAAAAGTGGACAGTGAAGGAGCCTGTCTAATAGGCAAAGGAAGACTGTTCCAAAGTTTAGGAGCAGCGACAGAAAAAGCTCTGTCCCCTCTGAGCTTCCGCTTCGATCTTGGTATCTCCAGGAGCAGCTGATCAGCTGACCTGAGAGACTGAGCGGTAGTGTAAAAGTGAAGAAGCTCAGAGAGGTAAGGCGGGGCAAGACCATTTAATGATTTAAAAACAAATAAAAGAATTTTAAATTGAACCCTAAAGTGCACAAGCAGCCAGTTGAGGGAAGCTGAAATAGGTGTAATGTGGTCTGTCTTACATGTTCCAGTTAAAAGATGTGCAGCAGCATTCTGAACCAACTAGAGACATGAGAGGGAGGACTGGCTGACTCCAAAATTACAGTAAATTACAGTAATCCAGCCGAGATGTGATGAAGGCATGGATTACTGTTTCAGAGTGCTGTTTAGAAAGTGTGGGTTTAACCTTTGCCAATTGCCTTAAATGAAAAAAGCTGCACTTCACTACTGCAGCAATTTGACGATTTAGTTTAAAATCACTGTCTATCTTAAAACCCAGATTAGTAACGGTAGATTGGACAAACCCTGCCAACCTTGTCTTGTTTATTTTGATTTTCTGAAGATCAAAGTAATGAAGTATCTGTTAGTTACTACTGCTTATATCCATACCAACATGTACAAGTTTATTTCCAATCAACTGCTTTAAAACTTAAGATTTCTGTATTCTTTCTCTTTTTCAACCTTTGTGCAGACACGTGTTATGTACTGTCATTTGCCATAATTATGCTGAATACAAGTCTTCATAATCCCAATGTGCGGGACAAACCTGGCGTAGACCGTTTTATCTCAATGAACCGAGGCATCAATGAGGGAGGAGACCTGCCAGAGGAGCTACTCAGAGTATGGTTGACTCCAAGCAGATTTCTCTGTAGGTATGAAAAAATGTGAGATAATTTTTGCAGTCTTGTCTGTTCTTTCCAGAATCTCTATGAAAGTATTAAAAATGAGCCCTTCAAAATCCCGGAGGATGACGGCAACGACTTGACACACACCTTCTTCAACCCTGACAGAGAGGGCTGGCTCCTTAAGCTAGGTATGAGGAGGCCTTTCTGCCGGGTTTTGTTTTAAGAACACTGCTCTGGCATGTTCAGTTTTCCTGACAAATTTATGCCCATTTGTGATAGAAGTTTGGAAAAATAAAGTGAGATATTTTGTATTCTCCTCTACTCTCTTCTCCTCTAACACCTTTTGCTATGATGACCCTGTGTCTTTGCCTGCACTTAAAATTACCAGCTTACAGTGTTCTGGCATTCACGTGACACCACGAAAAGAGACTCGCTTTCTTGTGTTTAATTCTGATTGTTTTCTTTGCATGGTGGGGCTGCGTGTCACTAATATGATCTCCTTCTTGTCTCTCTTTCTCCCTTTGTCCTCCATCTCCCTCCAAATCCTCTGATTCCTTTTTGTCTCTGCTTCTTCACTGCGATTTTCCACCTTGTACTGCTGCTCCTTGTTTTCTCAGGAGGTATGTACTGGCAGAGTTGTATTAAAATTGTAGAAAATACATAGACGTGTAGTTTTAGCGTTAGAAATTTTGAATTTAAAACCCTCTTTGCTCTGCTGTCTTTAATTGTCCATATTTTTGTGTTTCAGGGGGACGGGTGAAAACCTGGAAACGTCGATGGTTCATTCTTACAGACAACTGTCTTTATTATTTTGAATACACTACAGTAAGTTACCTTGTTTTAATGAAATCTCTCCCTCAGTGCCCCTTTTCTTGCATATAAAATATCCCCTATTGGATCAGACTTTTGAATTTTGAAGTTTGCTGTTGAATTTATTTCTAGAGATCTTTTTAAACTCAGTGTTCAGTATTCACTTGTGATGACTTGCTGTAATGTTTAAAATCAGATTAAAATTTGGATAATTGGTGCTAAAATTTTAGTTGTGATGTAATATTTTGTCTTAAAGCTAAAGTGATTACATTTCTTCATTGTTGCAGAGATGGTCTCATTTTTGATTAATCTAATGCACATCTTTTTACTGCAGTATTTTTTTCTAGTACAACTTCAGCCTCCTTCACAATTTAGTTCAACTTAAGAGAAAATTATCAAAAAAGAGCATTTCATTCAGCAAAGTCCTCTTTAGAACAAATTAAACTATAGAAAGATGGAAAAAACATTTACCTGCAGTGGACCTGTGTTTCTAAAGGACTCAATTGATAATGTGAAAGTTTAATGGAAATTTAAAAAAAAAAAACTTTCCACTGGTCGACCCCATTTTCTCCCTTCATCGGCACCTCAATGTATGTTTTTTTTAAACTGTTTTCTCATTGCATTGTTACAGAATGTTAAAAGGAACTCCGATTATATTGGCATGTTAGCTCTATATGCTTTATTTTGATGTTAGTAACATAACTATAATATAATTTTTTTGAAAATAATTCCCAGTTTTATATATTTTTAAAAAACTTTATTACAATGTAAATCACCATTTTTGTTTACGTCGCAGTGCATTCTGGGTAGTGACGTAGATTGGTTGTAGCAGCAGCGGTCTGTAAACAGCCTTTTCAGTTCGAACCAGTGTGAAGCCAAAGCAATAAAGACAATGACGAAGACACACAAAGTGAAAATGGACTTGAGAATGAAGACAGCAACCGCGAGGAAGCTAGAGCTGGCCATGGTGTTTTTGTGAGCATCTGTTACAAAGAGCTCCACTTCATTTCTGCCGCTGTCCATGGTACCTGATGCTATAAATGTATCTTGTTCAGTCACTTGTTAAAGTGGTATAACAGGATGCATGCCTGCTTTACAGATCTGTCCTGTATCACAGCACATCAGAGCTTTGATGCCGTTTGCATTAAGCCGTCATTTGTAGCCAGACACACCTGTGAGCTCTTTCATAAGCTGGGGGCGACGGAAATCCTCAAAATCCCCAGGGCTAAAGTGATTAGAGCACAGCCGCGGGTCTTTGGGAAGTTGGACTCTTCCAACCACATCCTCCCACTTTTAATAATAATAATAATAATGCATCAGATTTATATAGCGCTTTATCATAGACACTCAAAGCGCACGCTCAGAGCGATATAGCGCTTTATCATAGACACTCAAAGCGCACGCTCAGAGCGATATAGCGCTTTATCATAGACACTGTCTATGATAAAGCGATATAGCGCTTTATCATAGACACTCATAGAGTGACGGAAATATGGCTGCCAATCCACGCCAACGGCCTCTCTGGCCACCACCGAGCATTTAAACATTTTTACACATTCATACCCAGTGTTATGGGCACTGGAGGCAATGCGGGTGAAGTGTCTTGCCCAGGGACACAACGGCAGGATATCTGGGGAGAGCGGGATTTGAACCGCCAACCATCGGGTTATTAGACGACCTGCTCTACCTCCTGAGCCGCTGCCGCCCCACTTTTTCCTCAACTTTCCCTCTTTAGGAAAGCTATGGAGGCTCACCTCGCTCTCTTTATTTCCCTTTGATTGGAAATTACATCCAAAAGCTGCGCAATGTGTCATTTTCACTGACAAATGGCAGTAGTCAGTAGCTTCGCTTCTTGGCTTGTATAAGACAGAAAAAACGGCTGCAACCATTCTACGTCATCGCCCCCAGAATGCATTGCGCACCTGAAAACATGGCGGCCGCCATGTATCGATTTACATTGTAAACAAAAACGATTTTTATAGCTACAGTAAATGTTTATATAGTTCTAACAATGTATTTTAATAGTGGAGGCCAGTGTTTGTATTTTTAAATCTATAAATCGTTATAATCGGAGTTCCTTTTAATGATCTCAAAGTTTAAAAAAATCATGATCATCAAGCAGCTGTCTAGAATAAATTAACTAATGAGCACCTTGCAGGGGAAACATTTTTCTTTTGAAGTGCCCATGTGCAAAAATTCTGATTTGGGTGTTAACCTTCTGAAATAGATCCATGTGTCACATTTATACCAATGGTATATTAAAATGCTCACTTCACACAGAAATACACACTGCCTTTATTTATTTATGTGGTAAAGCAACACTTTTTTGTGGTCTTTAAAACTACATAGATTTGTCTTTGAGGGTATAAAAAAAATCCTTGGAAAAGGCACACCTTTAAGCAAAATAGCAACCAGTCTGATCTCAGGGGGCGAAATATGAAAAACAAACTGCCTCAACAGTACCAGTTGGGAGACAAAGCTAACTTCTAAAACGTTTTTTTTTTTTTCTTTTTTTCCAACAGAACACAGGGTTATTGCATATGCTGAATATTCCTTGCTGTTTTTAACCCCTTGACGCCTGAATTTATTTCCAATTGTGAACAAATTTTTTTTTGTATTTTTTTCATAATTGAAAATCGTTTTTTTTTTTGATTGATGCGAATTTGCGACAATAGGCGTCAAGGGGTTGATACTCAAACAGATATTTTTTAATTTATTGTCATTGAAGTAAGCTGTGTTCACATTCGTTGTACCTTGTACTGAGTTCTGTATTAATGCATAAAAGTCTGAATGTTGCTCAAACACCTGTATTTTACCTGCAGGATAAAGAACCACGAGGCATCATTCCCTTGGAAAACCTTAGCATTCGTGAGGTCGAAGACCCGAGGAAACCTGTATGTTTTGAATTTGGAGACAAAAGTTCCACTGTGTTTGTTGTATATTACGTTGTGAAAAGTTTTCCACTATTCTCCTTGCAGAACTGCTTTGAGCTGTACATCCCCAACAACCGCGGTCAGCTAATAAAGGCATGTAAAACAGAGGCAGATGGGAGAGTAGTAGAAGGAAACCACATGGTGTACCGAATCTCTGCTCCCACACCCGAGGAGAAGGATGAGTGGATCCACAGCATCAAGTACGTGCAGTACATGGAAACTAAAAAACCAGAGGAATTGGCTAATTCAGAGTGGTTTCTTGCTATTGATATTGGTTAATTCTATATCTTTCTTAACCCAGCTCTCTTGCTACTGTTTTTCATCTGTTCAGATCTGCCGTTAGTGTGGATCCTTTCTACGAAATGCTCGCTGCCAGGAAGAAGCGTATATCACTGAAGAAGAAAGAGGAGCAGCCATAGACTAACACTTCACACTTCGTCTTCCTTCTATCCTTTCATCGCTGCTCCTTCTGGCCTGTTCATAGGTTTTGATACCCCGTCCCCTGTCCCCAACCCTGAATGCCTTCTCCTCCTGTTACAAGGACTCCTCCTTGCTATTCTGTCTACTAGACGTCAGAAAAGTTGTATTCAGACAGAGATCACTCACAGTGGCTGTCTCTTGTTATCTCAGTTCTTGCGCTAATGCAATTACATTCACACAAAGGTGCGGAAAACCATGTTCACACCAGTGTTGATAATTTCCAAAACACTCTGGAATCTTTTGGGCATTTTATCCAAATTCTTCACAATTATAAATTGAGGATTTTCCTTCATTGTCCTGTTTCACAAGAATCTGTTGAAAGTGTGTGTGTGTGTGTGTGTGTGTGTGTGTGTGTGTGTGTGTGTGTGTGTGTGTGTGTGTGTGTGTGTGTGTGTGTGTGTGTGTGTGTGTGTGTGTGTGTGTGAATGGGTGGTTAGTGGTATCTGTAAAGCACTTCAGTTAACCAGAGATGAGTAAAAAGTGCTGTATAAGTGAGCACCATTTACCATAGCATAAATCCTCTTGGTTGTTGACCCCTCATACATGCCTGATAAAACATCTCCTTATTTAATCACCTGTCAAGGATGTACATATATTGATCTGAAATTGTTGCCGTGATCTAACACTGATCAGTTTTATGAGATCTATCACCACTGGTGTGATTATGGCCTTATTGCAGGTAGCAAGCAGCTTCAGCTGTCAGGAGGTCCTCTTTTACTTGTTTTAAATGAGAAACTGCCTTTTTTTGATTGTGCATACCTTAGACAAACTGTGAATTCACTACACAAACACTGATCAAATATGTAGTCAGCTAGCGTTGGGCAGAGAGAAGTGCAGATGCAAATGACTGAGATACCGTACTCCTGCTGCACCCATAAAGGTTTACATTTCTGCTGCCCTCAGTTGGGTGCTGTAAACGAGTGGAGAAAATGTCATTATTGTATATTTACACTAGACTGCAGCACCAAGTTACCCTTCTGATCTTCAATCATGAGAGCTGATCATTTCAGCTCACCGAGGCGATACTCAAGTTCTTTAGCATGTTTCTGGACATGTCTGAGCAATAGCAGAGTAGAATTTGTAGCTGAAGGCTTGTGAATGAGTTCTTTTTAACACTAATACTGAGCAGTTATCTTGTGTTCTTCAGATAAAACACAGAGCATGTCATAAATGATTCCCGCTGGCTCAGCAGGACAGCAGAACAGTCTCCCACCAGTCTGCCATTTAACTCTTCGTTGGGTCTTTCCACTTTAGTGAGTTTCCACAAGTCACAAAGGCAGCTCATCATGATGTACACTTGTAAATAGACGTTAGCATATTTGTTTACAATTACACATAGAAATGATTTTATTTATTGTTTATTTTTACAAACATGATTTTTTTTCTTCTCTTTTTTGGTACGGGCTACTGTATTGCATGTTGATAAATGAAAGCATCAGTCTTGGTGCTGATGTCTTGCTGGTCATGCTACTGCACTGAGTGGAAAAGTGTTAGTGTTCCCTGTTAACTTACATTTAAAATGCTTTTGAAATTTAATCGATTTACACAAAGTAAATAATACTCCCGATTTGTAATTTATTTTCAAAGTAGGACCTTTAGAAGATGCTTAGTAAACAGATTTTAAATTTGTACCACTACTTATTTTTGTCTGAATAAATCAGACTTCAGTAAAGCACAACCAGAGATCAGCCAGTCTCACACTCTGGTCTTTGTATGATTGGCTGCCCATTGTGCCATTAAAGGGATAGCTCAGTTCTTTTGAAGAGGGATTATATGAAATACCTCTGAGTCATCATGTATGTAATTACCTCAAGTACTCAATGGTCTGGTTTCTTTGCTTTCATGGTATGTGTCCGCTTAGCGTGCGTTTTCCCACTTCCAATTCATTGTCTATGTAGCATGCCGCGCATGCGTTCTGGTAGCGTCGCATCAAGAGTCTTGAGCTGTTGCATGGAGGTTCCTGCTCCTCATTTCCATGAAGTCGTGCTTCTCTCCACTTTATGCAAAGGAGGAGCCGATCACTTCAGAGAGCTCATGTTGAACTTTTAAAATAGCGGTTGTTAGCGAAAAGTAAACACATATTCAACAATTACAACATTTATTTTCACCTTACTTTTGAAGATATAGGAGAACGTTTACCGTCCTTGGATTGCAGGTAAACAAACTAGAGCAGTCTGCCCACTGGGGCACGACTTGACCAATGTGCAGGCTGTGTTTTCATCAGAGCAGGTCAGGAGGAGCAGAGCACACAAACACAGTGACACACACACAGGTATAATAAATCCAGTACAATAGAGGGATCAAAAATCTCTCTCTTCTTCTCTCCATGGCTGACAACAGGCTTGTCTCGCACAAAGATGCTCTTGTCAGTTAATTTGTGACTCTGCGTAGTGACTTTCGCCTGGTTACACCCCATTCATGGTTCTGCCCTGAAGCGGAGGAGGTGAGGGGACCACCTAGGTGCACTTGTAGCATTGGAGAATGAGGGACAGAAAGTAAGCACAGAGTTGGAGGTGCAGTGGAGTGTGTTTAAAGCCAGTTGTAAAAATGATGAAACTTCCTCGCAGTTGGAGAGGGCACTGCCAGACATGTTCATACTGCTTCACATCTTCATCATCAGACAGCACTTAAACACTAGATTTTCAACTGAAGATGATTTGTGTTGCTGCTCTACATTGCCTTGTTGGATACTGCTTCACCTTGAAAGCCCATTGGTTAGCACTGTTGCCTCACGGCTAGTAGGTTCCAGATTCAAATCCCCAGGCTGGTAGGGGTCAGAACCTTTCTGTGTCAAGTTTCCATGTTCTCCCTGTGCTGTGTGGGTTTACCCCAGGGGCTCTGGTTTCCTCCCACAATCCAAAGACATACATGTTAGGTTAAATTGTCCCTAGGTAGCTTACTCTGATAGGCCCACAGAATAGAGGGTTAGTGTAGCTGCTGGTTAAGCATATTGAGTGGTCTTTGTGACTAGAAAATGCATTATATAAGTACAGGTCCTCATCCGTCATCCCTCCTCCATGGGGACTCAGCTGTGTGGTGGGATAGAGTGGCAGCTACTGTGCGATCCTGCATAGCAACACATTCTTCAGTTGAAAATATGGTGCTAAAGTAGAGCGTTGTTTGATGATATGAAGCGGTGTGAATACATTTGAGATGAATCCAGCTGTGAAGTATTTGCAGTTCATTATTTTTAAACAGTGAAAACTGGCTCGGAAAATGCATCCGTTACACGCCACTGCAGCCCTGACTGTGTTCAGCTCCGGTCCCTCATTCTCTAAACGAAGAGAAGCCAGACCACTGAATACTTGATTACATGACTGCTCAGAAGTGTTTAACATAAGCCCACTTCATAGTAGCTGAACCATTCCTTTGAGTGTGGGCAAACTCATCACTAACATGCAAATTTTTTTATGATATTTACAAGAACAATGAAGACACTAAAAAAAAAAAAAAAAAAAAACACTTTTAGATATTTGATCTGTTGTGTAGAGTAATTCACTTTGTGTGAGTAATAATCAGTATAAATAGATTTGTTCTAGTGATAGCGCTGCTTTACTATCAGTTCATAAACTAGTTTGATGAATTCTCTACTGCACTTTATCAACTATGGCATTTAAAACATTATTATGACTGACAATGCTCTTTAACTCCCTTTACTGGTAATCACTCTGCACTGTACTGAAGGATGAACTATGTGAGAAGACATCAGCCGTACCAGCATTTAATATAGTAATTCTGTATTGAATAATTGAGATGCTGAGTGGGAGTTTTGCTTTGTTTTAAATGACTGACAGGTTATCACACTGATAAAAGCATAACTTTATACTTCCATGTTTGTCCTTCTCACACATTTACATAGACTGACTGTAGGCCTTTGTTTTCTGGGTGTTCTTGAAATGCAGAGTTGCCAAAAATGACCAATATTTCAATTTAAACACCAGAAGGAAGGGGAAAAACACAAAAATGACATGAATGAAGCCGTGTAACAGTTTACGATTCATTTTTACCCCTTTCAGAAAATGTCTTTATTTTGTATTTATTTATTTTTGTTTACTGTGAGGCAAAGATGGATAGATCATCTGTAAATGTAGCAAAAGGAAAACCACAGTACATTGGTGCCAGTGAACTACTGTGTAACAATAAAAGGTAAGCAAAGACGAGCAGTTGTGCGGCATTTCTGTTAATGTCTGGATTTTCAACGTAATCTTTGACATGAAGTTTTTTGTTTTAAATCTTTCAAAATATAAGCTTTGTTTATTATTTTTTAAGCCTTGGAAAAATAAAAACATGATTGGATGACTATGCTTTTTTAAAATTATAATTTTAAAAATCATTTATCATTCACTCTGGATCCTCCAACCCCCACACTCTGTTCTCCACCATCAACAAACTCCTCAAACCCCAGGACATCATTTCATCATCCTTCACCCCTGAAAAATGCAATAGCTTTCTATCATTTTTCCATTCCAAAATTGACAATATTCACAACCAGCTTGCCTCCTCCTTGGCCATCACCCCTGACCCAGAACCCACTTTTTCTCCACCCATAGATAAACAGCTCTCCCTTTTCTCACCCATAACCACTGATGAACTTTCCGAAATACTCTCCAGCATGAAATCATCTACATGCCCCTTGGACCCCATCCCCTCCCCCCTTATCAAAGCCTGTCTCACCCCTCTTGCCCTCCTTATCATCGACACCATCAACTCCTCCCTCACCACTGGCACTGTCCCCCCCATCACTTAAGATTGCTGCCATCACCCCCCTCCTTAAAGGCCAAATGTCACGTAACAGGGTACTTTAAATATCTTGAAACTAGGTATAAAAGGGAACCGATCCGTTCGGGTCTTGGTGCATATGCTTCAGTAACAACGGAATATTCGTTAATTTAAAACTGCCGCGCTTGGCCTGACACGGCCCCTGGAATCGCCTGGGGAAGAAGGCGGAAGTGACGAAATCGATTGTACCCCTAGTTTGATGCTTGGGGTATTTCAATTGATTGTTTATATGGAGACTGGAAGGTTGAAGTGAGCAACAAGAAAGAAAAAATTGGATATTTCACCCATACCTTAAAACGGGACTATCAGGGACAGCTGGGTAATAAGGGACACTTCTCTGGGAAATGTTTTCATACCTGTCAAGTGAGACGTTTTCGCCGTACTTCAACACCGTAAAAAGCGGCTATAAGGAACGGCGGAGCAACAAGGGACACCTCTCTGGGATCTCTGTCTGTTCCGCAACCGCTGCACAGCTCAACGTGTTAAACCATTGTCCTAATGACTTCTCATTGTAGTGAGAACAGCTCAAGCTGAGCGATCAGCCCGCCCAGACAATTAAACTAATGAGTGACTCCACACTTCTCATGGTAGTGCGAATAGCTCACGCTGAGCGATCTGCCAGCACCAGCTGTGGCTGATCACACACACGAGTGCTCCGCAAAACACTCAATTTTTTTTCCAGTATATTTTTCCTTTTGGGCGTACAGAAATGGCAATACGCCCATTTTTGCTAAAATTGCATTTTCCCCGTATTTTCCTTAAAATATTTGACAATAACAACACAAACTACATTTAAAACATTTCCCAGAAAAGTGTCCACCACCACTCCGCCCACCAAAATACGGCGAAAACGTCTCCCTTGATAGGTATGCGCCTCCATTTTCATATTGATCTGGTCAATTTTTTGACAGCAGCGGCTCTCCTCCACTGTAATAATAATGGCTTCCGAAAAATCAATATTTATGGGGCGCCCTCAACAGACCCCCTTCGGCTTCGCAATTCTGGAGGCGATTAATGTCCAGTTCAATGACATTTTCCACTGGTTCTGCTCTCTGGTCATCGTTGGAACTGTTGTCATCAGACAAAGCATCTGATTCCGTCTCGGACGGCTCGAACCGGTAAGGTTCTATGCCTCTGTCACTGTCTGAACCACTGACAAAAAAAAAAAAGACAAAACTAAACTAATTTGTTCACAATCGCTGTCACTTTCTGTCATGATTGTCCAATGTTGATAAGTGTGAATGTGGATAGGCAGGGCAGCCAGGGTACAACTGGTGATGTCAAAAACATGGGCGTGGTCTGGACTGGCTGTCACAAGCCAGCAAGCAAGGTGGGGCCTTCACCTGGTGTATTTTGTGCAATTATGTAAATACAGGTGGGTGATATGGTCTCCGGTATGAATATTTGGTTTAAGCTATGTGTATTTTATCTAAATTCGTTGTCATTTAGAAAAAAAAATTACGTGACATTTGGCCTTTAAGAAACCTGGCCTGGACTCCAACAATTTCAGACCCATCTCCAACCTCCCATTTCTGGCTAAAATATTGGAAAAAGCTGTTGCCACCCAACTCAAGAAACACCTCTTCTCCAACAAACTCTACGAAATATTTCAATCTGGATTCCGTTCTCACCACAGCACTGAAACCGCCCTCCTCAGGGTCACCAATGACCTCCTACTCGCCTCTGACTCTGGCTTCCTCACCATTCTTCTCCTCCTCGATCTCAGCGCTGCTTTCAACACCATCAATCATTCCATCCTGCTCCGTCGTCTGCTTTCTATTGGCATCACTGACTCCGCCCTCTCTTGGTTCACCTCCTACCTGTCTGACAGATTCCAGTACATCTCCATCAACAATCACAAATCACGCACCACCCCCGTATCACACGGTGTCCCTTAAGGCTCTGTGCTCGGTCCAACCCTTTTCACTCTACATGCTTCCGCTTGGTCACATCATCCGTCAACATGGTCTTCACTTTCACTGCTACGCCGACGACACCCAGCTGTACATCTCCTCTAAATCAATCACCCCCACCATTTTCTCCACCATCACCAACTGTCTCACAGATGTAAAAACCCGGATGACTAACAACTTTCTCAAGCTAAACAGCAATAAAACAGAAATCATCATTTTTGGACCAAAATCTCTTTTCCCCTCTTCCCAGAACTTTTCATTCCAAATCGATGGTCACTCAGTCACCCCCTCCCCCCGGCCAGAAACCTCGGCATTATCATGGACCCCACCCTCTCCTTCAAATCTCACATCAACCATATCACCAAAACATCATTTTTTCATCTTCGTAATATTGCACGCCTCCGTCCCACCCTCTCACCCTCTGCTACTGAAATACTCATCCATGCCTTCATCACCTCCAGACTTGATTACTATAACAGCATTCCGTATGGACTTCCTTCCACCATCCTCCAAAAACTACAGTATGTCCAAAACTCAGCCGCCCGCCTACTTACTCACTCCCGCTCCAGAGACCACATCACTCCTCGCCTCCGTCAGCTCCACTGGCTCCCCATTCAACAGCACATCAACTTCAAGATCCTCCTCATCACCTATAAAGCTCTTCATAACCTCGCCCCTTCATACCTAACTGACCTTCTGTCTCGTCATTCCCCCACTCGTCTCCTCCGCTCTGCTGACACTCACCTTCTTACCCCCATCACCAAGACAAAATTCTGCACCCTGGGTGACAGATCATTCGCCATCGCTGCACCAACCCTCTGGAATTCCTTGCCCCTTCACATCCGGTCTGCCAACACACTTGCTTCTTTCAAAAGTCAACTCAAAACCCATCTTTTCAAATCTACCTATGAAAACTGACTGCCTCTTCTACCTATGTGTACCTACCTTGTCTGCTTACCCGTTCTCTGTATGTTTGTCCCTATGCTGCTTTGTAAAGCGTCTGAGTATTTAGAAAAGCGCTATACAAGACTGATGTATTATTATTATTATTATTATTATAATTTTAGCATTTAACAGGTACATAGGCATAAAATTAGAAAAAATCCTTTAGGTTAACGTGTCATTTAAACTACATTCAAGGAGCCCAGATGTATCATGATTTTGATACTTTTTTTTTCCTCATTCTGTTGCTATTTTTTTATTTGTAATTGTAAAGTATTTAAGCATGGGCAGCTTGGTGGTACTGTGGCAGCACAGCAAGAAGGTCGTGGGGTCGATCCCACCCCTGACCATTGGTGGCCCTCCTGTGTGGAGTTTGCACGTTCTCCCCCGTGTCTGCGTGGGTTTTCTCCGGGTACTTCAGTTTCCTCCCACAGACCAAAGACATGCACGTTTGGTTCATTGGTATCCTGAGGTATGACTGTGAGAGTGAATTGTTGTCTGTCTCTCTGTGTTGGCCCTGCGATGGACTGGCGATCTGTCCAGGGTGTACCCTGCCTCTCGCCCAAAGATGCTGGGATAGGCTCCAGCCCCCCCGCGACCCAAAAAGGATTAAGCAGCAGAAGGTGGCTGGATGCTGTTTTAACATGATGGATAGCCAGGCTATTTGTACGCATATTTACCTTAAAGCAGCACTATGTAACAGTTTGTAGCAATCTGACCTCGACCTTTGACCTTGCAATCCCAAAACCATAGTCACAGTTCAGCATCACAGGGTGAACCTCTGTACAGAGTTTGGTAACGCTAGCGTTACTCTTTATGTAATGGGGCATAGGGAATGTTAACCTTGACTTTTGGTCTTTGACCTCAGAGGTAAGGTAACCTGTCCCAACATTTTTCATAGACATAGCTGTGGTATCAGTTTGTAAAACCTACATCATTTCTTTCTCTAGTTAATTGTATTCACTCCACCACCCATTCACCAATGAGGTGACAATATCCCTTCAGCCTTTTAGAGGCTGAGGAGTAAAAAAGGGAAAGCAAAAATCTCTTCAGAATGAATTGGCTGGAATTAAACTTATTAATTATGACGACACTATTGAAGATGGTCAGATAATCCAACAGGTCAGATCTCAGAGGGAGAAGGATGAAAAATGACATGTCAACTTTTCCACTTTTATTTAACACATTTAACACAAACCTAGCTTTGCTATTAAAAAAAACTTTATAATGTATGATAAAGAATATACAATCAAGGCCAAGTAAAAAAGAAAATCTTCACAGTGCTGACTTTATAAACTAGTTCAGTGAAAAATATTTGCATTGAGGATATACAGTATATGTATATATAAAAGTCGGTATAAATGGTGTAATAAACACTTTCCCGTTGTTAATACAAAACTGAGGCAAGAGTCCATATAATATTAAATAGGAATACACTTGACACAATCAGTTTTTCATTCAAAATCAGCTTTGGTCTATAAAACATGGATTCATAAAAACATTTAATTTAACTACAAAGTCTTTGGTAAATTAGCTGTATGTTTTCATGGAAGCCTTCTCCAGAGCAGAAATCATTTCATGAAAATAAATCTATGAATTCTATTCAAACTAAAAACAACAGTTTGTCACTTCACCACAAGAGAACCCAGTAAACGTCCGCCAACATGAGCGCAGACATGACCGTACTCGGTAGTCTTATTAACAACATGACAATATGTCACATACAGCACTTATCTGTTTTAAAAAAAAACACTAACTTGTGGGTTATAGTAGATTATCAATAATATCTAAGTCCCAAAACCACAAAGATTTCCCTAAAAATCATCTGTAAAGACAGAATAATCACATTATATATACGCACATTCTTTAACTATTAAAAAGTCACCAGATCAGTTAATAGGAAGGCATTGATTCTGAATGATAGTCCTTTAAAAAATGTTTTGCGCCACTGTTTCTCTCTGTGCGTTTCCGTACGTTAGTCTTAACAGCCTTCAGTGACAGGGGTCAAACGGGTATCTGGCGACGCCTCCGTGAAGCTCTACGTCTGTCTCGGACCAAGCGAGGACGTCACCTGTGAGGTGGCTGCCGCAGGAGGACAGACCATAGATGTCAGCGGCGCTCAGGACGTGTGACCACATGTGCAGCTCTGACATCTCGCCAGCAAATGACTGAGTGGCATCAAAACGGCCTCCGAGTGTGTCCTGGAGAGGAGAAGCACGACTTATTTATTTACATAATTGTAATATTATTCACATCATTGCAGTTTATTGCAAATAAAATTGAGTTTTATTGCAGGATAACAGTAATTCTACGATTACTTTTTTTTTAACGTACATTTGATCACTGAGTTACTTTAATTTCACTAATTTAAACTGAACATGTTCAATTTTTTTATTTTATTCACCCGAAATCATTGTTCTTATGTCCTGGCACAGAATACATCTAACCTATTACTGTTTTTTATTACTCAGTTATATCTTATTTTTCTCAGATTAACATGTTTGAAAGAAAAACTTTCCAAACTGACAAAGTTGGAAATTTACGAGTTGTAAATTTAATCAGAAAAAAGTCACTAATTAATGAAAACTAAAGTAGTGAATTGTTTTGTCTCAATTTGATGAGAAAAACTCAGAAATTTATGAGAATAAAGTACCAAATGTTAAAGAAAAGTAACAAATTTATAAGAAAAAAACATGAGAAAAATATTTCAAATTTAAGAAGAAAATGTTAATTTACATAAAAACAAATGCAAATGAATCCAAAAAAGCTTCAAATTCAAAAAACTGCTGAGAAAAAAGTCCCCAATTTAAACGAACAGCCTCACAGTTTGGCAGAAGTAAAGTCACCACCCACTCAGGTAAATTTTTTTTTTTTTTTAACTGTGGTAACACCTCTGATTCCAGATGTGATTAACATTGTAGATCGGAGAAAGGTGATTTCGTTCTACTGTACATGACTGGCTGTATGGTTTGGATGACAATAACGTTGGCTTCTTCTTCAAATGTACAAGAAAAAACAATTATGAGGGGGGAAAAAATCCACAAATTTATGAGTAAAATTCAAATTTACATTAAAGTGACAAATTTATGAGAAAAAAGTTCCAAATTTATGGGAAAGGTTAATTTACAAGAGTAATGTCCAATTCCAAATTTCCTAGTAAAAAAATGCTTCTTCCAAAAAATAATATATTGATGAAGAAAATGCTCTTAAAATTTTTTATGGGTCCAAATATAAAATGTAATCAATGTTTGGGGTTTTCATAATAACTTTGCAGAGAAAATACAAGTCAACCGCAACAGAGAAAACAATCGATAACTGCTTTACAAATAAGTTTTCTAGCTTCTCCCATTCTGCTTTATGTGAAAGTCTCTGTACGAGCTTACGTCATCTACCTACTGTATGCACATTTGCACAGAAGAACACTCATACCTGCTCCTGGCCCAGGATGAAGATCCCTCCGGCTTTAATGGGGTGCCAGGGAGAGAGATTGGTGCCAGACCCCTTCTTCACACCGTCCTGGTAGGCCTCCCACCGTCCATCCCGTGTTGACCACGTCACACACACATGGTGCCACTTCCCATCACTCAGAGACAGAGGCAGAGTGACTGCCTGTGGAGGGGAAGATTAAAACCCATAAAAATCATGTCATGTGAGGAAAGTTTTAGAAATATCTAAGAAATTTGGGATATTGGTTGAACCGTGTTTTACCGCCTCACCACCTTTATCGTGGTGGAGGGGTTTGTGTGCCCTAATGATCCCAGGAGCTATGTTGTCAGGGGCAACTTGGCCTTGGTAGGGTCTCCCAAGACAAACTGGTCCTGGGTGAAGTCCCAGACCAAGAGTGGTCCAATAGATCCCTATGAAAAAAGTTGCATCAAGGACCCAGTGTAACCAAAGGAGCCACATGGGTCCGCCCTCCAGTGGGCTCACCACCTGCAGGAGGGATCATGGTGCTATGTGAACTGGGTGGCAATCAGAGCTACTCTGTTTGGACTGCTGCCTCTGTGACCTGGACCCTAGGATGAGCGGTACAAGGTGAAAGGTTTTACTGCCAGCAGTGAGTTTTGTTTAGCAGGTGGAAAAAAGCTAAGAAAGTGGACCTGTTGTGCTTACATGCTTTTATTTTACTGTACTTCCCAGTGCAAAATGATCCCTATTGATCACTGGAGCAGCCCCCTGGTTCATTCTCTGTCTGAAACAAGCCACTTTAGCTCCCACCGTCCTCCTTTAAAGCTGATTTTGCTCGGATCTGGAATGCAGGTGGGTTATTTTGTTTGAGATGACTATTTGATAAAATGGCAAATATATTAAAGGTGCCATATATAACTTTTGGAAAATTGGGTTTGGGTATTAATGGAGTAAATGGGGCTGCAGTTCACTTATTGACCACAAGATGTCATGAAAACCAAAGTTTCCAAAAGTTCCAAATACCGAGGGTTTTTACATCCTTATGTCTCTGTTTTCCAGATTCCATAACAAGAATGGCTCAAAATATCATCACCAAAGTTGGTACAGGAATAGCACACACACACAAAGTTCTAGGCATGCATTTATTTTGAGGTCAAAAAAGTCAAAGGTCAAGGTCACAGGGTTGGTCTGGATCTGAGTGCTTTCAAGTAAGATGAGCAGCAAGATAACATTTAATATTATTGCTGCCAAACCTGATTACACTTTCTTTTCATACTCTCATGAGTCTTTTTTGTAACCTTTATTTAACCAGGCAGAACAGATTAAGAACACATTCTTATTTACAACTGTGGCCTGGGGGGAAGGGCAACTCACATTCATACTTCCCCAGTTGATGCCAATGAACCTAACCTGCATGTTTTTGGCCCCTGTGGGAGGAAACCAGAGAAATCCTGAAGTAAACCCACACAGACATGGGGAGAACATGCAAACTCCACAGAGAAAGATCACCGTTGGTCAGGGGTGGGATCAAACCTGATAGCCAAGGGTGAGTTGCTGTGCTGCCAAAGTGTTAACCACTGCGCCACCGTGCCACCGCAGTCTTAATGTTTTAGTATTTATTACAAATACAAATGATAATGTGGAGGGACAAATGTGTGTAAATGTTAAATGTATGGGGACGTTTTAGGCATTGCATAGCAAATTTTGGTGTAAAGGTGTGTTCACTGACAATAAAACCATTTTATTAAAAAGAAGAAATTCTTCAGCTATAGTCAATACAAGTTCAAGCTAAAGGCTGTCATGACAACATAAATCTCTGCAGCCACAAAAGGCTTTATACAGCAATAATACTACTTTTCATGATGTGTGAAATTACTTTCTTTGAGGGTATTTTAGCCAGTTTAGAAAGCTTGAGATTAGTCTGCCAAGGTCTCCGCCTTTGACCGCCACCTAATCCACATAGCACCGGACCCCCATGATCCCTCCTGCAGGTGGTGAGCCCACTGGAGGGCGGACCCATGTAACTCCTTCGGGCTGAGCCCGGCCAGGTCCCATGGGTGGAAACCCGGCCACCAGATGCTAGCCATTGAGCCCCTCCCCCAGGCCTGGCTCCAGGGTGGGGCCCTGGTAACCCCATACCGGATGGGGTACACTAAATCCTTGATCTAGAAGGATTCTAGATCCTGGCACCAGGACACCCTAGGTCGCAGGTCGATGATCGATTTTGTTATCGTGTCATCAGACCTGCGACCGTATGTCTTGGACACTCCGGTAAAGAGAGGTGCAGAGCTGTCAACTGATCACCACCTGGTAGTGAGTAGGATCCGATGACAGGGGAGGATGCCATTCAGACCTGGTAGACCCAAACGTATAGTGAGGGTGTGCTGGGAACGTCTGGCTGAGGCCCCTGTCCGGGAGGTCTTCAACTCCCACCTCCGGAAGAACTTCAACCACATTCCGAGAGAGTCTGGAGACATGGAGTCTGAATGGGCCATGTTCTCCACCTCTGTTGTTGAAGCGGCGGCCCAGAGCTGCGGCCGCAAGGTGGTCGGTGCATCTTGTGGTGGCAACCCCCGAACCAAGTGGTGGACACCAGTGGTGAGGGGGGCCATTAAGCTGAAGAAGGAGTCCTATCAGGCTTGGTTGGCTTGTGGGACTCCCAAAGCAGCTGAGGTGTACCGGCAGGCCAAGCGGAGTGCAGCTCGGGTGGTTGCTGAAGCAAAAACCCGGGTATGGGAGGAGTTCAGTGAGGCCATGGAACAAGACTTTCAGTCGGCCTCGAAGAGATTCTGGCAAACTGTCCGGTGGCTCAGGAGGGGAAAGCAGCTCCCTGTCCACAGTGTGTATGGTGCGGATGGGGCGCTGTTGACTTCGACTGGGGATATCGTCGGGCGGTGGAAGGAACACTTCGAGGATCTCCTCAATCCCACTGATACGCCTTCCACAGAGGAAGCAGTGTTTGTGAACGAGAGGGATGACTCTCCTATCACAGGGGCTGAGGTCGCCAAAGTGGTTAAAAATCTCCTTGGTGGCCAGGCCCCGGGGGTGGACGAGATTCGCCCTGAGTACCTCAAGGCCCTGGATGTTGTAGGGCTGTCATGGTTGACACACCTCTGCAACATTGCGTGGAGGTCGGGGGCAGTGCCTTCGGCATGGCAAACCGGGGCGGTGGTTCCTCTCTTCAAAAAAGGGGACCGGAGGGTGTGCTCCAACTTTAGAGGGATCACACTCCTCACCCTCCCTGGGAAGGTCTATGCCAAGGTACTGGAGAGGAGAGTCCAGCCGTTGGTTGAACCTCAGATTCAGGAGGAGCAATGTGGTTTTCGTCCTGGCCGTGGCACATCAGACCAGCTCTTTACCCTCTCGAAAATTCTCGAGGGTTCGTGGGAGTTTGCCCAACCAGTTTACATGTGTTTTGTGGACTTGGAAAAGGCATTCGACCGCGTCCCTCGTGGTTTTTTGTGGGGGGTGCTTCGGGAGTATCGGGTATCGAGCTTGTTGTTACGAGCTATTCGGTCTCTGTATGACCGTTGTGAGAGTTTGGTTCGTATTGCCAACACTCGGTCGGAGTCATTCCCAGTGAGAGTTGGACTCCGCCAGGGCTGCCCTTTGTCACCGATCCTGTTCATAATTTTTATGGACAGGATTTCTAGGCGCAGCCAGGGAATGGAGGGTGTCATGCTTGGTGACCACAGGATCTCATCTCTGTTGTTTGCAGATGATGTTGTCCTGTTGGCTTCATCCAGCAATGACCTACAGCTCTTGCTGGGACGGTTTGCCGCTGTGTGTGAAGCGGCTGGGATGAGAATCAGCACCTCCAAGTCCGAGTCCATGGTCCTCAGCCGGAAAAAGGTGGATTGTCCTCTCTGGGTTGGGGACAGGCTCCTGCCCCAAGTGGAGGAGTTTAAGCATCTTGGGGTCTTATTCACGAGTGAGGGGAAAATGGAGCGAGAGATTGACAGACGGATCGGAGCAGCATCTGCAGTGATGCGGACGTTGTACCGGTCTGTTGTGGTGAAGAGGGAGCTGAGTTCTAAGGCAAAGCTGCTGATTTACCAGTCAATCTATGTTCCTACTCTCACCTATGGTCACGAGCTTTGGGTAATGACCAAAAGAACAAGATTGCGGATACAAGCGGCTGAAATGAGCTTTCTCCGTAGGATTGCTGGACTCACCCTCAGAGACAGGGTGAGGAGCTCAGTCATCCGGGAGAGGCTCAGAGTAGAACCGCTGCTCCTCCACATTGAAAGGAGTAAGTTGAGGTGGTATGGGCATCTGATTAGGATGCCTCCTGGACACCTCCCACTTGAGGTGTTTCTGGCACGTCCCACTGGGAGGAGACCCCGGGGCAGACCCAGGACTCAGTGGAGAGACTATGTCTCCCAGCTGGTCTGGGAACGCCTTGGTATCCCCTCTGAAGAGCTGGAGCAGGTGACTGGGGAGAGGGAGGTCTGGGCTTCTCTGCTTGAACTGCTGCCTCCGCGACCCAGACCTCCGAAAAAGCGGTAGAAGATGGATGGATGGAGGGTATTTTAGTACTTCAAATATGAATGACAAAATATGAAAATAAAACCAAAACATATACATACTGCTACTAGAACTACTACTACTACTACTACTACTACTACTAATAATAATAATAATAATAATAATGCAGATTTAAGAGGATTTGCCGGATGAAGGAAACATTCCACATCTCAGTTGGAAGTTCCTAAAATATTAATTTTACCTCGTTAAAATTATACAAATCAATATGCATGGCACAAATGCAGACGTGACATTGAGAACCAGTTATTTTCATCAACTGCTCTGAAAATTTTGAGATGATTTCTGCTTTGATTAGGCACTGTACAAATAAAATTTAATGGAATTATAGAAATATTCTTAACCGCTGTAGCATTTTTGACTTGTCAAATCATTCAAAATAAACCCATTAATAAAGAAATGTTGAAAAAGTGAACAAAATGCTGCTTTGTTCAGACCACCTGTTTCTAACGGAGGTTCTTCCTCACCTTGTCGTCAATCAGCAGCTCGATGGGGTTGTTCCCCCATTCGATGAGTACCAGCTCATTGGCCTGTCCAGGTGCCGAGTAAGAAAATGGTGTTCCCAGTCCAGGACCCACGCCAGCCTTCAGCCAAAGACACAAAGTCAGCGCGAAGATCTCCTGCAGCAGCGTCCTCTTCATCCGCCCGTACATGTAGTTGGTCCTCATGGGGAAGCTGATCTGGAAGGCGTCAGGACTCTTGGATTTCTTTCTAGTGGAGCCTGTTTGATGAATTATTCAATTATTTCTTCATTTTTTTTTCCATTAGATAATTCTGTTCTTTATTTAATTTTTAAAAATCTTTTTTTCTGTTATTGTTAGCTTACTGAACAATCCCACCATTGTGCCTTTTAGTAGCTGTTAACTAGAACAAACCGATGGCTCACTCTGGCTTTGACCAAAAATAATAAATACATTTAATAGACAAAAAATAAAAAAATCAAGTAAAAGTAGTAATTTTAAGAGAAAAAGCAGAAAATAAAAGAAAAAAGTTGCAAGTTTAAGAGAAAAACTTCACAAATTTACAACAAAAACAGGGAAAACTTATAACAGTTTCAGATTGTATTTATAAGAAAAAACATGCCTTTTACTTATGATAACAAGGAAGTTTATGGTTATAACTTAACACGTTAACCTTCATTTTAAGGCTGAAATATGCTTTGCACCTCCATGCAGTTTTATAACAAAACAACTTAAAATTAATTATAATTTATAAAAGTTTCAAATCTATGTGGAAAAGTCACAAAATGATGATGATGATTTTATAATTAATACTGTTAACAGAAAGTTTATACCGATAATAATTCAGTTGTTTTTCCTTTATTGGAGGTCCATTTTTTTTGGCAAAAAAATTTAGGTTTCCACCGTAAAGTGTGCTCATTTCTCAATTTGTTTAAAGACATTATAAAGATCAATAATGCAAAATGTGCTAAAGAAGAAAACCACACTAGTGTTAAGTTGTCGTACTTGCGATGTGCAGCTGGTTGAGCATCGTCTCCAGTTTGTTTGGGTGGAAACCGTTCCACGGCCCCTGTGCGCTGACTCCCATGCGTGGAAGGTAGCTGTGACCGTCTGCTTCATTGCTATGGTTATCAGCATCATCATCGTCATTGTCATCATCATCGTCGTGCTGCCCATCACCATGGTCACCATCTCTGTCGTGATGGTTGTCATTGTGGCTGTCCTCATGGTGGTCCGTGTGGTCGTCGCTGTTGGCGTGACTGTCATGATGCTCATCGCTGTGGTCGTCTTTGTGCTCATTTGTGTGTGCGTCATCGTGGTGGTCATCGTCAGGGTGATCGTCATCATCTCCGTGGCTGCTATCGTCGTCATGGTGGTGGTCCGGGCTGTTGAGGGAATCGGTGCGATGGTGCAGCTGCTGCTCCAGAGCGTTGATCTTCCTCTGCAGCAACTCCTTCAGAGAGCTGGAGTATGTGATGGACGTGTTCCTCTTCTGATGAGGGAGGAAGAAGACAACAAGAGAGATCTCAATAACAAACAGTACGATTATCTGCTGTCTGAGCGTGTGTTTGACTGTCATGAGCTTTAGTTTAGAACATATTTGTATTAGCTGCACACAAAATTTTAACATTTTCAAATAACTTTGTAATGTCTTGTTCTCTCTCTCTCGCTCGCTCTCTCTCATAATCCAGGCTTTGGCCTAGAGCATGTCTTCATTACAACTCCTCAAGGCAGATCACTATAATTATGACTGATCCTAGACCACCCTTTAACACACAAACACACTACTCCCCAGCTCGTAATATCTGTGTGATCACATGTAAAAAAGGACATGCAAACCCACCAACAAGGTGAACCCTTCAAATATTGACCACTGTGTGTTATCAAGTCCAAAGTCAGCACAGTCGTCTACCAGGACCTTTCTAGAGCACTTCATGCCTCCCTCTGCTGACAAGCTTTATGGAGATGCTGATTTCATTTTCCAGCAGGACTTGCCACCTGTGCACACTGTCAAAAGTACCAAAACCTGGTTTAATGACCATGGTATCACTGTATTTGATTGGCCAACTCTCCTGACCTAAAGCCCATAGAGAATCTATGGAGTATTGTCAAGAGGAAGATGAGACACCAGACCCAACAATCCAGATGAGCTGAAGGTCGCTATCAAAGCAACCTGGACCTTCATAACACCTCAGCAGTGCCACAGGCTGATCACCTCCATGACACGCTGCATTGATGCAGTAATTCATGCAAAAGGAGCCTCGACCAAGTATTGAGTGCATACATGGAAATACTTTTAAATTAGCCAACATTTCTATTAAAAATCCATTTTTTAAAATTAGTTTATGTAATATTCTAATTTTTTTTGAGAAATTGAATTTGGGGTTTAAGCCATAACCATCAAAATTAAAAGAAATAAACACTTGAAATACAGACGTGGACAAAATTGTTGGTACCCCTCTGTTAATGAAAGAAAAACCCACAATGGTCACAGAAATAACTTGAATCTGACAAAAGTGGTAATAAATAAAAATTCTATGAAAATTAACCAATGAAAATCAGACAATGCTTTTGAATTGTGGTTCAACAGAATTATTTTAAAAAACAAACCCATGAAACAGGCCTGGACAAAAATGATGGTACCCTTACAGTAACTTAATATTTTGTTGCACAACCTTTTGAGGCAATCACTGCAATCAAATGATTTCTGTAACTGTCAATGAGACTTCTGCACCTCTCAGCAGGTATTTTGGCCCACTCCTCATGAGCAAACTGCTCCAGTTGTCTCAGGTTTGAAGGGTGCCTTCTCCAGACGGCATGTTTCAGCTCCTTCCACAGATGTTCAGTAGGATTTAGATCAGGGCTCATAGAAGGCCACTTTAGAATAGTCCAATGTTTCACTCTTAGCCATTCTTGGGTGTTTTTAGCTGTGTGTTTTGGGTTATTATCCTGTTGCAAGACCCATGACCTGCGACTGAGACCAAGCTGTCTGACACTGGGCAGCACATTTCTCTCTAAAATACCTTGATAGTCTTGAGATTTCATTGTACCCTGCACAGATTCAAGACACCCTGTGCCAGATACAGCAAAGCAGCCCTAGAACATAACAGAACCTCCTCCATGTTTCACAGTAGGGACAATGTTCTTTTCTTGGTATGCTTCATTTTTGCGTCTGAACATAGAGCTGATGTGCCTTGCCAAAAAGTTCCAGTTTTGTCTGGTCTGTCCATAAGACATTCTCCCAGAAGCTTTGTGACTTGTCAACATGCAGTTTGGCAAATTCCAGTCTGGCTTTTTTATGATTTGTTTTCAACAGTGGTGTCCTCCTTGGTTGTCTCCCATGAAGTCCACTTTGGCTCAAACAACGACGGATGGTGCGATCTGACACTGATGTACCTTGACCTTGGAGTTCACCATGAATGTGTTTAGAGGTTGTTCTGGGCTCTTTTGTTTCCAATCGTATTATCTGTCTCTTCCATTTTTAATCAAGTTTCCTCCTGCGGCCACGTCCAGGGAGGCTGGCTACAGTCCCATGGATCTTAAATTTCTGAATAATATGTGCAACTGTAGTCACAGGAACATCAAGCTGCTTGGAGATGGTCTTATAGCCTTTGCCTTTAACATGCTTGTCTACAATTTTCTTTCTAATCTCCTGAGACAACTCTCTCCTTTGCTTCCTCTGGTCCATGTTTAGTGTGGTAAACACCATGTCACCAAACAGCACAGTGACTACTTGTCACCCTTTAAATAGGCCGACTGACTGATTACAAGTTTGTAGACACCTGTGATGTTAATTAATTAGAGGACACATCTTGGTTGAACATGTCCCTATGGTCACATTATTTTCAATCTTTTCTAGGGGTACCATCATTTTTGTCCAGGCCTGTTTCATGAGTTTGATTTTTAAAATAATTCTGTTGAACCACAATTCAAAAGCATTGTCTGATTTTCATTGGTTAATTTTCATAGAATTTTTATTTATTACCACTTTTGTCAAATTCAAGTTATTTCTGTGACCATTGTGGGTTTTTCTTTCATTAACAGAGGGGTACCAACAATTTTGTCCACGTCTGTATATTACTATGTGTGTAATGAATTTATATAATGTATGAGTTTCCTTTTTTGAAGTGAATTATTGAAATAAACCAACTTTTCAATGACATTCTAATTTATTGAGATGCAGCCATAAATCAATGCAAAAAGAAAAATGATTTTATAAAGGAGTTTGTAAAATGATTTGGTGAACAGTTCCAAAGGGAAAATAATAGGAATATTGTATGTAAATTTAAATAGCAAATTTTGTTTGTAGTTTTTTTTTTTCTAAATGTACATCTCCTCTGTGTACATTGTTTATCTCTGTGAATATTATGAGTATCGGTATGCTTCTGAAAGGATTTTTAATGGCTATTAATGAGAGGGCTGGGAGAAACTGGAAGAGTACAGTTATTTCAAAGGTCCCATTCACAGTAAAAATTGTGTTTTTGTAAGTTGTAACCTTCTGAAATGCGTCTATTGGTCACGTGATTATCAAAACAACATCAAAACACAGTCGGCGTCATTCAGTAACGCAATTAGGAACTAGCCTCGGTGGGAAGGAGCTAACAAACAGGCCACCAGGCATTAGCTTAACTGTTGATCTGGCCGGTTTTGATCATTTTCTATAAATTCTATTCACCCCCACTCGGATCTGTGTTCATCTACAAAACTTGACTATATACGTCATTCATAGATGTTATTGTAACGTCAGGGCTGTGATAAGGGGGCGGGAGTTTCCCGGCATGCTTGCACCGCGGAGGATTCAAATACTGTATCTGTGTGTTCTAAGCGTTATTCGTGTGTGCCTTTATAACTGTGTAATAAGACCAGTTGTGATAGTGTTGTTTCCCTATATATACCAAATCATGTGTCTGTGCCACCATGAGCGAAATGAGGGTCTGTGTAAATGACCTCCCCGCCGTTCTGTGTTGTGAGTGTGTGTATAAATAAAGCCTGTTTCATCACAGTCATCTCTCCTTATTGTGTGAACCCTTACAATGTCACACTGGTGTCAGAAGTGAGATCATGGAGAAGATGGAAGCAAGAATCAGGATGGAGATTCAGCAGCTCAAGCGGCTCATCGATCAGCTGGAGATGGACAACAGAGCTGACACACCGACCCCCAGAGCTGCTCGCCGTGATGAATGGAGCAGCGGACCCGACGGGGCCAGCATACCCCACCTTCTGCCTTTCTCAAGGCAGGGCGGGCCAAACAGAGCAAACCGGCCCCGCTTCCCACCCCTTTTCAGGGCAGGATGGGCCGGTGATTCCACTGCGACCAGGGACAGCGATCGACCAAGAGGCGACCGTCTCACCAATCCGCCAACGGGCCAAACTCCCCCGCTTTGGCGGCGAATCCCTGCTGGACGACTATCTGGTCCAGGTTGAGCTGGCTGCTGCACTGAACGGCTGGACACCGAAGAGACAGCCATGCAGGTCATGCTGACCCTGGAGGGCAGGGCTCTCCGCACGCTGTCTGACCTCTGACCTGAGGAATGTTGCAGCTGGCCAGCGCTACAAGGAGCACTCCAGAGGCAGTTTGGGAGAGCAACCAATGTTGAGCACGCCCAGGAACAGCTGGCCAACCGCCGGTGAGGCAGCCGAGAGAGCCTGGGAGCCTACGCAACGGACGGACATGTGTATGTGTGTATACCCTGTGTATATATATATATATATTTATATATTTATGTGTACGTATGTATATTCACTGCTCTTATTTTTATTTTTCTTATCTTCTTAATTATTGCTCTGAGTGTTGCTATCCCTGTGCTGTTGTAATCCTGGAATTTCCCCATTGTGGGACTAATAAAGGCTTATCTTATCTTATCTTATACGGCTGCTGATGCGGCGTGGCTACCCGGATTTCAAGCCGGGGGCGGTGGAGAAGCTCACCCTCCAGCACTTCATCCGGGGGCTCCGCCCAACCCAGCTCCAGGACCACATCTGGATTCACGCCATGAGCAGCTGGGAGACAGCTGTGGCAGAAGCGGAGCAGGTGGGACCGTTGATGGATTATGCAGCTGATGTGTCATCGCCGAGGCAGAGAGCTTTACAGGCCACAGCTAAGAGTGAGGAAGAGGAGGAGGAGGAACTGCACCGGACCACAGCGATATGGCCAGTGAGAAGACGACAATGGCGGTGCGAGGAAGGGTGCTTCTGCTGCAGGGAGCCAGGACACATTGCGCGGTACTGCCCGGCACCCACCCTGAGACAAACCGCCCCCTCGCCAACTTTAAACTAGAGTGAGGTGGTATGGACGGGGACCTGCCGCTTCCCACAGACATTTTCTCCAGTGAACTGTCACCATGTTTGGGACGAACCGGACACTCGCTAGGGATGTACCTGCAGTGCAGCTTGGACAGCACGCCAATCCGGGCCCTGATCGACACTGGTTCTATCATCTCCCTGGTCCGACCCAGAGTGTTGCCCAGTACAGACGAGGCAGGACCGCAGGGTTGGGAACCCACCAGGCGCTGCATCACCACAGCCACCGGTGAGTGCGCCACACTGGGGGGCGCGGAGAGCTCTTGCGGTGGGGGTGGCCGGCCAGAATACAAACCAACCGTTCTGGCTGGCTGACATCCAAGATCCCTGCATTATTGGACTCGACCTGCCCGCAGCATGGGGCGCAACAACTGACACTGTCACATCGTCTCTCCTGCTGGGGGCTCGGACCATCACGCTCTGCAGCGGGACCCAGAGGAGGAACGCGGGGGCCTGCGTGATCATGGGGCCGCCAGAACGGACCGAACCAGATAGGTTGCCGCCAAAACTGAACACAGCAGTGCTACCAGCACAAGCAGAGGGAGCGCAATTGCCGACAGAGACAGCAGTGCAGGGGGGTGGGGGTGGGGTGACAGTAGAGCAGGTCAATGTGTCAGCAGAAACACAGCAGGCGGTCGAGGAATTGTTCCAGCAGAGCTGCAGCGGACTAGAATTGGGACAGAGACGCCAGCTGCGGGAGCTGTTGGACTGCTACATTGACGTCTTTGCTGCCAAGGATGAGGAGTGCACCCAAGCCAGCTTGGTGCAGCACCAGATCGACACTGGTGAGACCAGACCAATCTGGCTCCGACCATGCCATCTGCCTTTTTCAAGGTGGGTGGCGGCAGAACAAAAAATACGGGAAATGCTGGAGGCGGATCTTATTCAGCCCTCCAGCAGCCTCTGGGTGGCGCTGGTGGTTCTGGTTAAGAAGAAGGACGGTTCATGGCGGTTCTGTGTGGATTACAGGTGTCTGAATGATGTCACCTGCAAGGATTTCTACCCTCTGCCCCGCATCGATGAGACGCTGGATTACATCACTGGCTCCAGCTGGTTCAACTCGCTGGACCTCCGCAGCGGCTATTGGCAGGTAGAGCTGTTAACGGAGGCCTGTCAGAAAACAGCCTTCTCCATCGGGCAGGGACTGTGCAGTTCAAGGTGATGCTGTTTGGACTTTGCAACGCCCCGGCCACCTTTGAACGTCTGATGGAGCGAGTGTTGGCTCACATGCCCCGGAGCCGCTGCATTGTTTACCTGGATGACCTGCTGGTTCACGCAGCTGACTTTGATGGTGCCCTGTCCAACCTCCGGGAAGTATTAGACGCCATCTGATAGGCCGGGCTGCGGCTGCACCCATGGAAATGCCACTTATTTCGGCGAGAAACCACCTTCCTGGGCCACGTCGTCAGTGCAGCGGGAGTCGCCACCGATCCAGAGAAAGCGGCAGCGGTGAAAAACTGACCGGTGCCACAGGACATGGGAGAGTTACGGAGTTTTCTCGGACTGACCTCCTATTATAGAAGGTTTGTGAAGGATTTCACCACCATCGCCAGCCCACTGCATCAGCTGACACAGAAGGGCCGTGCATTTGAGCGGAGTGAGGACTGTGCTGCTGCTTTTTCCTGGCTTCGCTCGGTGCTCATCGGAGCCCCCGTCCTGCAGTATCCCTACCCGAACCGCCCTTTCATCATGGACACTGACGCCAGCAACCAGGGCACTGGGGCGGTGTTATCCCAAGAGGGAGAACACGGAGAGCAGGCAGTTGCTTTTTTCAGCTGCACTCTCAGCAGAGTCGAAAGGAATTATTGTGTTACAGCTGTTGGCTGTCAACCGGGGGCTTTGTCATTTTTGCCCATATGAGTACGGGGGGAGGTTCCAGCTCAGGACAGATCATGCTTCCCTGACCTGGCTACTGAACTTTAAAGAGCTGGATGAACAGTTGGCGAGATGGCTGGAGGCACTGCAGGATTATGATTTTTAGATTGTGCATCGGGCAGGCCGCCTCCATGCCAACACTGATGCGCTGTCTCAGCGTCCCTGTGCTGTGGAGGACTGTCGGCACTGCCAGTGGGCAGAGGACTGAGACCAAGCCGTCCCACGAGCTGCTGCTCTCCGGACCACTGTGAGCAGGAATAACAGTGGCGCACAGCTCCTCCTCGGATAACACAGGGTTACAAAAATAATTTTTTTGTAAGTTGTCTGTGTTTTTTCAACTGATTTAAGACAATTTTGCACCACTGAATCCGAAAATGATACCCGTTTCTCTCGATCAGGTGCTAAGTAAAAACCTGTACTTACTTAGTACTTACTTAGTACTGTGCATGTACTTACCTTTATATAAAGGTAAGTACATGTAAATTGAATGTTACATCATCATTGTTCAAAATTCAGAGAATTTCAAGACATAAAAAAGAATTTTGCATCATATAAAGCAAAAATACCCGTACATGTAAACAAAAACGTATAAAACAACATGTGGCCATAATTCAAAAAGTTGACCTGACTGAGCAAAACCAATGTGATTTTTGGATTCAGCACATCAAAATTGTCCTAAATCAGCTAAAAAAAACTTTGACAATAAATTTGGTGTTGACCAGATAATCAGTCAGCTCTCCCCAGCGATGACGTCACAGAGGCCCTCGGCGCGCAGCAGCTGCAGAGCGAGCAAGATAGCGATCCGGTCGTCTCCCGGGTTTGGCAGTGGTTGGATGCGGGCCAGTGGCCTGCCAGGGAGACTGTGTCCGCGCTGGACACAGAGACCAAGGCCCTACATTCCCAGTGGGCCAATCTCTGCTGTCACTGTATCGGCAGTGGCAGGCTCCAGCTGGTCAGCATCATGTCTGGCAGCTGCTGGTTCCCTGGCGGCTCCACCCCAAAGTGCTCCAGTTGGTCCACGGGTCGATGGGGGCGGGCCACTTTGGGGTGACGAAGACTCTGTAGCGTCTTCGGGCCCGGTTCTACTGGCCGGAATGTCGCCAGGACGTAGACCTCCATGTCCATCGCTGTGACACCTGCACGGCTCAGAAGGGGCCAACTCAGCAATCCCACACCCCCTTGCAGCAGTACTGGGTGGGGGCACCCATGGAGCGGGTAGGAGTGGATGTTCTGGGCCCTTTCCCGACCACAGATCGGGGGAACCGCTACATGGTGGTCGCAATGGATTATTTCACCAAATGGCCAGAGGCGTATACAGTTCCTGATCAGAGCGCCACCACCACAGCATCAAAGCTGGTGGACGAGATGTTTTGTTGGTTCGGTGCACCGGAGGAGCTGCACAGTGATCAGGGACAGAACTTTGAGGCAGAGGTCTTTGGGGAGGTCTTGTAGGCGGCTGAGCATCCGGAAGACCCGGACTACCCCGCTGCATCCACAGAGCGACGGCCTGGTCGAACGTTTCAATCGGACTCTAACCACCCAGCTCGCCGTCCTAGTGGACCAGCGACAGCGAGACTGGGACCTGCATCTGCCCTTGGCTCTGTGGGCATACTGGATGGCAGCTCAGGAATCCACCCAGTGCACCCCGCAGCGCTGATGTTTGGACGCAATCTGCGCACACCGGTGGATTTGGTGTTCGCCCCCCTCCCCCTGAGCTGAGCAGGAGGTGGAGGGCGAACCAGGGTTGGATTATTTGTTTTGCTTCGCAAGTATTTCTGTGCTTACTGTACTCCAGGGACTGGTCATATCCTATTCACCACTGAAACCACACACCCCTGTTCATCAGTTATGCATTATTTTATTTGTTATTTGAGACTAATTTACATTAGTTGGCTCAGGCTCACTTTCAAGCTAGGAGCTAGCCCGCAAAGATTAGCAATTGTGATGTAAGAGGGACCGTGTATTTAAATGCAGTTCTTAGGGAATTTAAAGCGACATGCATTGAAACACGCTGTTCTTAGTAAGGCTGCAAAAGGCGATGCACAATGATGTTGCAGTAATTAAATATTTAAAGGCAAGATGACCAAAATATGCCAACTATTTCATTGAGACCTGTGAGAGCTGTTGAAATGTGGGACAAGCGCAGTGAATGAGACCTTTTATGTTATTAGCATTTTTCTGTTTAGAAAATGTCTTCCAGGGCATCTAACTGTCAGGGTGGGGTAGCTGGAAGAGGCTGCAATGTTCTTTCCTGTCGTGTCTTTGCGTCTACACAATGTTGTCTCCCCTTGTATTTTAAAGTTTTTGTCAATAAAAATTGATCACAGAGAATATGTCTTCATCTTCTGAGTGATTTAATCCTTTGTGTTTGTGGTGGTCTGCCATATGGTCAGTCCCATGCCATCTTGGTCACGTCAGTGATGTGTACGTCTGAGCCTGTTGTTGGTCCTTTGTGCCATTGGAGGGATGTCAGAGTAAGTGGCTTTAGCCTAAGTAAATTGTCAATTTGTCTTAAGTCGTAGCGGACATCCAATTTTGATCAACAAGCAATCCAGTTACGAGATGACAGCTTTAATTTGTTTAAGGAAGGAAAGGCCATATATGGGCAGACATTTCCTCACATCTCTGTCTCCCTCTGTCATTTTCATTTATCAGCTGAGTTGTTTCTACTTCAGCACACATAAATCAACAGTTTTACTTAAAGTTATAAAAGTTATCTCTACCCCCATGCTGCTCACCTGCAGGTTGTCCAGTCTCTCCTTCAATGCCTGCAGCATCCTCTCCATCTGCTCTGGTGAAGATGTGACATCCCCTGGTGTCACATGTTTATCCTTCCCATGGTTGTTGCCACTGTGCCCTCCATCAGATCGTTGCCCTCCCACTGAGGGGTAGTGTGGCGAGTCCGGTATGAGGTTGCTGTTTCCATGGTGACCCTGCTGGTTGCTATAGTGCCCGTTGCCACTGTATGTGTGATGCCCGGCCACTTCTGCGCGATGTGAGACCGTGCTGTGGCGGTCATTATGAGGCGGCGTGCCCCGTCCGAAGCCCTCGCACAGGGTGAGCTTGGCGGTCAGCTCCCGGATGGTTTCCCTCTGCTCCAGGATAGTCTCTTTCTGTTGTACGAGGCTCTCTCTCAGATGCAGGATTGTGGCTTTGGCCTCCTCGCTCGCTCCCCACCACCCAACAGGCGATGCACTTTGGTAGCCTGGCCCGCTGGACCCTGATGCTCCTACACCTGGACCTGTTGTGGGGAAGCAGGAAGGGTCTGTGTCCACAGGAATAGGAGTGCACACAAAGCGTGGGTGGGCTCCATAGTCATGGTCAGACCCTGAACTGGCAGCAGTGGGGCAGAGGAGTACCAGAAGCAAAGAAAAGATGACATTAGAAGAGAACAGGTGTAAAGAAAGCAGCTTCCGCATGGTTTCCGTCCAGAGTTCAGACAGACTAAGTGGTTTGGCTTCACTTCAAAATGTGTGATGCCAGTGGAAGTAAAGGTTGAGCTGGTGTCTTTGTTGTGAAGAAGACATCAGGGAGCAAGAAATCAGATCTGAATCCACAAAGTGTCCCCTCATCTGTAAAGAATTCAATCAAGTAATCAGAAGTTGTACTTGCTCTTCTTTACTTCAGTGAAGACTAAAGAAAACCTGGAGGGGTGACAACACCGGATATTAGATGAAGTCATTTTAACTACATATACATTCAAGAAGCTACAAAACTTCACACTCTGTTTTCAGAATAAATGTACCCCAGCTCTATAGATTTAGATAAACATTTCTTTTTACAAAACTATGTAAAAAGAAATATTGTTTTCAGTATGGTAGTGTAGAAATAAGCAGTCTGTTGGAAAAAGTTTATGTAGGTTTTAAATTTCTAAAATGTGTCTATTGGTCATGTGATTATTGAAAAAAATATCAAAACACACTTCTCAGGCTCACTATCTGAGCTAGGAGTTAGCTAGCTAAGATTAGCAATAGTGACATGGGAGAGAGGGTGGAGTTAAAAAAAATTCCAGCGTTCCACCCGTGGAACATTTCACATTGGCAGAAAATTGGCTGGAATACTAAGGGGTTAACTACAACTCTTGGTCATTTAAAGAGACATGCACTGAAATGAGCAGGGTGTCAAGGTTTGTGCCTGGGCTGGGCAGAAGGGAGGACCCAAATGCTGTGATGCTAGTTTGCGGATTTATTTATAAGAAAATAAGACTCAGCTCGTGGGCTGAAAACACAAAAGCGAGCAAACAAAGGCAGATAACACTGGCTGTGGTAATCCAAACACAGTGGAGCAAATAATAATTCCAACAAGGGGGTGTAGATAATGTGGTGGTAACAAAAGAATGCCTTGGGGATTTATGCCCTTGGCCAACATATACTGTATAGGGAAACAGTGATTAGCAAAACAAAGGGCAGCTGTGAATGATTAATGTAAGAAGGGCAGAATGGAAGTAAACAAAGAGTACTATCAAAATAAGAGTCTATACAGAAACGATAATGTGAATGAAAATAATGACACTGAAAATAATAATAATAAAGAGTCCAAAAAGAACACAAAGCGTGGACAGGATCTGTGACCCTGTTCACATCATGACATAAGGCCGCCAAAGATGATTCACAATTATGCTGCAGTAATTAAATAATTAAAGAAAAATTGTCCAAAATATGTCACAAACATTTCAAGGGAGCTGTTAAAATGTGAGGAAAAGTGGATTCAATGACCCCTTTAAGTGACTTGTATGATTCTTTCATGGAGCAGTTACATTAATAAAAATCAAATATCCATAAACCTCAGTTTATCAGATGTTACACATTGAATAAAACTGCAGCTTTCACTCAAATTAGTAACATGAAATTGAGGGACAAAACAGCAATATAAAGAAGGATGGGAATCATTTTTGAGATACATGGAAGATTTGGATCTGATGGAGGTCAAAAGTGAATTTTGTGTCTTTTATGCCAGGATGTGGATTACCAAACTGTATGTCTAAGAGAAGCAGCTGTTTGATTATTATTTTTGTTGGTGTGTTTAGTAAAAATCACAGGAAGTTTTAAGTATACTTTGACCCATTTGAATGAAACTTTATTTCTCAGCACTACATCTCCTAGGTGCAGTGTCTCTGTGACTTATAACCTAACATGGCCGCAGCATGTGCCAAAACAATCAGTGCCTAGCCAAACAAGGATCAGATAAAGTCAGAGCAAAGGAGTGACATCTTGAATGGACAGGCAAACAACAGCACTTTAAGACCAAAGAGCACAATACAGTGAAATAATGAAAACGCAAACCCTTAATCATGTGTTTATAGGATAGTGTTGACGATGACAAACAGAAGCACAGACAACCACAGACGCATTTACTAAATAATATGACATTAATACCCAATCTGAGTCTATGTGCTTACATGTTTTTTCCTTGTTTGCATCTGTATCATAAAAGTGAAGCTGACCTCCCTGTAACTGTACTGTGTCCTTCATTATACGGGGTCGGCATTTTGAAATGGCACACACGTGATCCGACAGCTAAACCTCACTGGCCACCTGTCGCACACGGTGACCAGCCTCTGCTGTGTGTGTGTGTGTGTGTGTGTGTGTGTGTGTGTGTGTGTGTGTGTGTGCATCTCTTACATTCACTGCATTTCATAAATAATGAAAGAGAGCAAAAAAGGCTCATATAGTCTGTAGTATGTTTGCCTTCAATTGCATTTCTACAAATTGCAATACCCACGGTATTTTTTAAAAGTGCAATAGTTAATACTTATGCAATGATACCATGCAAAAAATCCACAGCCTCCTTCATGATTTTTGTTTTCTCTTTTTGCTTTGTCTCAAGGCACACCGATAGAGAAGCAAAGTAGACAGTAAATTAGGAGGGACCAGGCATAGTACAGTGGGCAATGAAAAGAACTGCCGATTTCAAAGTTATCTCATTTTGTTGCTTTGCAGCCTGAAATGAGGATGGACCCCATTTTTGTTTTATCCAGCTGTATGTACTCAGTGCAACTTACAACATTCAACTGAAAGATATACATAAAAGCAGCAGGTCTGGAAAAAAAAGTAAAAAAAAAAATAAACACAATCCCTGAAATGGAAAAAGGATTACCCATTACCCATGATTTGTAAACTCAATTTTGATTAGCTCAGCATTAAAAGATCTATTCCTGGAGCATTTCAGTCTTTGGTAATGCAGCTGAAGCAAACAATCAACTATTGGTGACAAGGCACTGTCAAAAGATCTCAGGATAAAGTTGTGGACAGGCACAAGTCAGGGGATGATACAAAAAACATCAATCCCGAGTTAAGAAGTGGAAGGTGTTTGGCACAAGTGAGACTGTCCTTGGATCAAGACGTCCCTCCAAACTGTATGAAAGAGCGAGGAGGAAACGGGTCAGAGATGCTACCAAGAGGTCTACAGCAACTTTGAAGAAGTTGCAGGAATTTATGATGAAGAATAATCATTGTCTGCATTTGACAACAATATCACAAATTCTCCACTAATGGGCTTGTATGGGATGGTTGCTAGAAAAAAAAACACTTCTCAAGAAAGGTTACATGCAGCTTTGTCAAAAAGAACCTTAAGATCTGACCTTGACCAAAAGGTCAGAGGTCACCCAAATTCGAACTTGTCCAAGATTTTTTATAGATACACCTATGGTATCAATTTGAAAAGCTGATGGCATTTCTTTCTGTAGTTATTGTGTTCACAAGGTTTTGGGAAAACTGATTTCCTGATCAGAGGTCACCCAAATTTAAATTCATTCAAGATTTTTCATGGATACAACTATGGTATCGATTTGAAAAGTGTATGTCATTTCTTCCTCTAGTTATTGCATTCACAAGGTAGGTGTTGATGCCGCTGCTGCCACTGCCATCACCCATCAGCCCAACGGGGTTATGATAACACCCCTTCAGCCTTGTAGAGGCTGAGGCGGGGAAAAGGCGTTACAATCAGATGAGAGAAAAACTGATCTGGCCTAGACGATAAACGATATGTCTGGTAGAATATACAGCTCAACATTCCTACAAAAAAGCATAGAGATGGTAATATCCTGTTGTGGGGGTGTTTCTCTGCAGTAGGGTCTGGAGCGCTTTCCCATCCTAAGAAGTCTGTTTTACAGGAAACATGCTGCCCTCTGCCACCAAGTTCAATGGGAACAAAGTTCCCCTTCCAGCATGACAACAATCCAAAGCACACAGCAAAACTGACCACACAGTGGTTGAAGGAGAAAAAGATGAATGTCCTTGCATGGCTTATCAGAGCCCAGACTTAAACTCATTGAAAATCTGTGGAATTACTTTAAGACTGTAGTCCAACAGTTACCATCGAATTTAAGTGAACTTGAGCAATACAGCAAAGAAGAGTGGGAAAATGATGTAAAGTTTAGATGCGCAAAGTTGGTAGAGACGTATCACAACAGGCTAACAGATGGAATTAAAGCAAAAGCTGGTTCAACAAAAGCAGGTGCTCCTTTATCCAGCTTGGAGATTCTGTTTTTAATTTTTTCAGCTCTGTTGCTGTATTTCAGTTGGATGTTATAAGTTGCACTGACTAAATACAACTGGATCAAACAACAAAAAAAAAATGTGTCTGTCTTTATTTCATGCTGCAAAACAACAAAATGTGATTATTTTGAAGGGGGGGGGGGGTGGTATTCTACACCCCCTGTAACTAACTCTGCCTGTTTCATGCATTTTTTTTTTCTGTTGAAACTGCTTATTTTAGACTTTTCATGATAGAGAGGCTTGTTTATTGGTCAAAATCTTGCAACACTGCCAGTAGATATGAAACTTAACATAGGATGAATGAATGAATAACGAACTGTGAAATAAAGTTGAAAGTCAGAGAAGCCATTTGGCACAGAGGAGAAAAAGCTCCTGAATGAATACCCTTAAAAGTAACAGGTCATGGGCTTGGGAAAATGATCATGTAATGGAAAAAAAAATGACATTGTGACACCCCTAGTAGTTTTTTTTTTTCTTTTTTTAATTTCTAGAACAATATATCTTTACTGAATAATTTATTCCAGCCAGTAAAGACTTAACCAGAGCATCAAACATGTCCTGGCTTTGTTGTTCTTGTCATGATTTGTGGGGCTTAGTGGAAGGACAGATGGTCAAGGCACAGAACGGTGTCACACCCAATCTACACCAGTTAGTGTTGACTTTATTACCACCATCAGGTCATTCAATTAAGCTAATTGCCAACAGTTGTTGAGCTAAATTAGTCAGAGATAAGTGGGCTTGCATGTTTGTATGTGCTTGAGCGTGTGTGAGAGGTAATCCATCCTGAACACCAGGGTCCTGTGCCATCCCAGCAACATATGGTCAAGGTGGATATTTAAGTCTGCTGATTAGTCTGAAAAACTGACAAGTACAGTCTGACCTGTAGTTAAAGACAGTTGATTCTGACAAAGCAAGATATCTCTGGCTGTAAACAGACTGTTCGTAGACCAAGGAGAGATGCTGTTAAACCTACAACGATCCCAGTGAGTTAAAGGATCGGCATCAAGTTTTCTGCTCTGTTAGAATTACAGACATTTGACAGAATATAACAGAAGAGTTACAACGCTTAGATGCTCAAGTCTGAATTTAGTTTGTTTTGTGTACTGAAAAATCACCAGATTAATGTGAATTATATGTAAATAGGATTTTTTATTTTTCAAAAAGTTTGTCTAAATCACAGCATTGACATTATTTTTATACCAATAAGTAATAAAAGATCAGTTGTCCTTTACATATACACAAGTACAAATTTGCGGGTGTCCACTTGCACTTAAAAGTGACCAAGTCCTTCACCCAGAAAATTTAGCATGCTTCTGGATTTGTGTTCCTTCAAACTGCTTTACCGAGTAAAGTATATTTCAGTCAAGTACACTAGAAAAAAAATATTTGCACAAAAGTTTTTATAGTTTGCAGTATAATGAAATTTTTTTCTGTAGAGTTTTTTCATACATTTTCATTAGTTCTTGATGGTAACAAAGGCTGAATAAATTGGTTCTTAACTGGTTCATCACACAAAAAAGAAATCATCAAAATGTACCTACAACACTGTATTCTGTTTGCATTTAAGTTATAAATGAGCATTAGCATAGATCTTACCTTGGAACCTGTGTGTCCCCACTGTGGGTCAGCTGGGCTCCTCACTCCCTGATCAGATTGAGAGATTTACTCCAGAGAGCTGAACTCCTTCTATCCCTCCTTCATCATCTCTGCCTCCTTTTTCTCTCCTGCCCTCCTTCCTCCTTGGTTGACTGAAGGCCACACCTCTTTTCCCGTCACACTTTTTGGCATCTTTTCTTCACTATCATCTTTTATTTCTCAGGATTTTAGACCAAAGCAATGGTCAGTTACCTCTACAATGGAACTACACAGTATATTACATAAGCTGTAAGTATAAAGAAACCAGTTAACATTAGTCGTAGACCTTTTTTCTCACTGAAATATTAAACTTTAACAATAATTCTGCGACTTCCTTCTCAAAAAAATTTGACTTTTATCTCATGTTTCATTGTGATTTTTTTTTTTATTACTCCCAGCATTTTTTCTTTTAATTTGGAACTTTTCGCTTTTTTTTTTATCTTAAATTTCTCTGCCTTTTTCATAGTTTGTGACCCTTTTCTTGCAAGCCTGTGTTTGTATTCTTGTTTTCTTTCATATTTATTATATTTTTCTCATAAATTTGTTTACTTTTTAAAATAAACGTGAAACTTTCTTCCCATGACTTTAGAATATCTTAAAGGTGTCATTGATTGCACTTTTTTCTACATTTTTTGACAGCTCCCTTGTCTTAATGAAATGCTTGTTCCATGTTTTGTTCAAATTTTCTTTAATCATTTATTGAAGCCATTTTGATTTTTGATTTTTTGAGCCTTTCTGAAAATGGCCTGTTTTGAGTGCATATAAAATCTTCAGACTGGATTCAACTCTGCCATCCCTATTGTTAACATTGACAGGCTAGCCCCAGAATCTTTCATGGCACAGGCAGAGAATTTCTGTAAAACTCTTTACTTTCTTTGGTGACCAAGAAAAATCTTTAACAGTTTTGCAGGGGTTCTTTGCGGGGCCCACTTGACCTGTTACCACTGAGCCAACTAACGTTTGTCTTAAAGAATGAATGAAATAATATATCACTGGTGGGCAGGGGTATGTGGTTTCAAAAAGCGCAGAAACATTCGTGAATGAATGGCTAAACTGCTAGCTTCAAGGCGGCTAGCTAACTGATGGTAGGGGCTAGTTGGCGATAGTGGCTAGGTGGTATTAGATAGCTGCTCAAAATAACATCTAAGAATGATGTGCTGTACATAGTAAAGTGATGGTAGATGAACAGTGATTCCAGTGGGCTTGAATAGAATTTATAGAAAATAGCGATCCAAACTAAGGCTAAAATTTGCATTTTTTTTACTTGTAAGTTTGTGTGAATTTTTTTCACATGAATTTCTGAATTTTTACTTGTCAGTTTAAAGCTTTTTTGTACTGTTGTGACATTGCTGCAGATTTCAGATTTTTTTTAGTGGTGGCAGTTGTAATCGAGATTGATCGTGCTAATAGCATTTAATCACAATATGCATGATTAATCACGTGCGATTAGCTCAACCCCACTCTCTCACCCATATGCTGCCAGTGGCAAAATAATTGTATGTGATTAATGCAGTTAACTTGATGCAATCAATTGTGATTCAACTCATTTAATGTGATTAAAACTAACAACACTAAAATTTTTCCTTACATATTTGAAACTTTTTTCCATAAATCTTCAACTTTATTTGTTCATAAATTTGCAACATTTTCCTTAAATTTTGAGTTTAAAAAAATTATGCAACTTTTTTTTTTGTCAAAGCCACAGGGTGCTACTTGTTATAAGCAGTCAGATGTGACTCTGGCTCTGAGCCACAGGTTGCAGACTCTTGAACTAGAGATTTTAGCAAAGTTTACTGGTATGACAAAGTCACTCATGTATTATTATTTTGTTTTAAATTTTACTTAAATTTGCAAATCCCTTCACACAGCATACCACACCTGTTCCTGCAGACATCACACAGCTCATCTCAGCAGGAGGAAGAGGCCTGATTATCATCTGATGGACAGAGACACTGGAGGACAGATGGCTGCTCTAATGTCAGAGACATTCACACACAAACAAGTGAAGCTGTGTGGTGATTACACTACAGACATTTACTGTACATTTAAACCTACTCCTTGTCTAGAGTCTGAGTGTTTAATACCCAGAACATAAAGGTTAGTGGTGGTAAAATCAAAATACTGGCTACTGTGATGTCAGTGGTACCCCTCAGGCTCTTTCTTTGTTGTTGAGATGTAGTTTATATGGCATTTTGACCTTGAACTTTGATCTTACGATCCCAAAGGCACGGTGATAGTTCAGGGTCACAGGGTGAACTGTGTACCAAGATTGGTGACCCTACCTTTACTCATTCTATAGCAAGAGAGCATAGGGAATGCTAACCTTAATCTTTGACCTTTCAACCCCAAACCCATAGTCAGAGGTCAGGGTGTTAGGGTGAACCTGTGTACCAAGTATGGTGAGCCTAGCTTTACTTGTTGTATAGTAATAGTGCAAAGGGAATGTTAACCTTGACCTTTGACCTTTTGACCTCAAACCCACAGTTTGAAGTAAGGAACCCAAGCTGAACCTATGTACCCCTTAACCTCTTTCTTTGTTGTTGAGATATAGTTTTATAGATTTGACCTTGACTTTTGATCTTTTGACCACAAACCCATAGTTGTAGGTCAGGATTCCAAGGTGAACCTGTGTATCAAGTTTGGTGACCCTAGCTTTCTTTGTTGTTGAGATAATAGTTTAAATAGCAATTTAACCTTGACCTTTAACCTTGCAGTCCCAAACCCATAGTCAGAGGTCAGGGTGAACACGTGTAACAAGTTTAGTGATTCTAGCTTTACTCGATCTATATTAAAAGGGCATAGGGAATGGTAACCTTGACCTTTGACCTTCTGATTCCAAACATATAATCAGAGGTCAGGGTCTCAGGGTGAACCTGTGTACCAAGTTTGGTGACCATAGTTTTACTCGTTGACCAAAATATGTGCAAAGGGAATGTTAAATTGTTAAATGGTAAATTTAACCTTTTGACCCCAAACCCATAGTAAGAGGTCAGAGTCTAAGCTGTCCAAGATTTGTCTTAGATACGATGATATTGATTTGAAAAGGCAACTTCATTTTTTTCTGTAGTTACCGTGTTTACAAGATTTAGGGAAAACTGACCTCTGATCTCAAGGTCAGAGGTCACCCAATTTGAACTTGCCCAAGATTTTTCATCAATATAACTATGGTATCAATTTGAATAGTGTATGTCATTTCTTTCTCTAGTTATTGAATTCACAAAGTAGGTGTTGATACCCACCCGCCCAACAGGGTGACGAAAACACCCCTTGAGCCTTTTAGAGGATGAGGGGTAAAAACTCTTCATTTATTTCTCAGTTTATTTTATTTTAAATTTGTGGGTATTTTTCTTTATAAATTCAACAACTGCAGATAGTATCATGAACAAGAGTCAGAGAATCAGAGCAGCCAGGATGTAGAGTAAAATAAAACCAGACGGATTACAAATAATGTCCTTTAGTTAATGTGACACTGTGGAAGATGAAAGCAGACGAGACACAAGCTGACGACACAGAGGTTTATTTCTCCTCCAACACAGAACAGACTAACTCTGAGTGCCAAAGCAATCTGCTTTATACATTTTCTCCCCGCCTCTGGCACTCAGGGAAAACACATTCACATACCTGTTACCAAGTGTGAACACACATCAACATACACATTAACACATTCACGCCCTTGCATCCTCAGGTGTGAGCCTGGCACAGCGGGGGCGAAAGGCATATCTGTATTTACTACATACCCCCCGGTGCTGTGGCGGCCCTGGCTAGCACCCCCAACACCCGAAGTACTGGGTGGAGTGTCATCTCCTTTGTGTCACCACACAGCCCCCCCCCCCCCCCCCCCAATCCAGAAGGGGTCCTAACCCTCCGGACCTTTGGGCTTGAGCAAGCGCCCGTAGTGGCTGTAACGTGGGCTGATCGAAGCGTCTTCCTGTTGAGGCGAGTAGGAGAAAGGCTTGGTCTCTGGAGGGGGAAAGGGTGGGGAGGGGAAAAATGTTAGTTTCTTGAAAACAGTCCGCTGTCGGGGGAACACTAACCTGCGGACCCACTGTAGGAGGGCGTCTGCGCCGGGGAGCTTAAGCCAACACCACCTGCCAACACCACCTGCTCATCTGCCAACACATAAGCAGGCTCCAGTCTGTCTATGCAGACGGTTTCCTTATGCACCCCCAAGTCTAACACAAAATGTTTCTCCCCAGTTTCCAGCACTCTGAACAGGCTGTCATACGGCGGACGCAGCGGGGTTCTGTGGGCGTCATGCCTGACGAAAACGAATTTGGTGCTCTCTAAGCCCTTTGGAACAAAAGTGCGGGGAAAACAATGGTGTGCTGGGCCTGGAACGCTGGCAGCCCCTGCACCGGAAAAAAAAAGTGCACAGGTGGATCGGTACCGGGCACGGGGCTCTCTGGCAAAAATTCCCCTGGGATCCGCAACGGCTGAGAAAAAGCAAGTTCTGCTGGTGAAGCTGCTAAATCTTCCTTAGGTGAGGAACGCAACCCCAGTAGGACCCATGCCAGGCAGTTGACCCAATTTGCATCCGTTAGTGAGGCTCTGAGCACTGCTTTAAGCGACCTGTGAAAACGCTTGCACAAACCGTTAGCCTGTGGGTCGTACATGGTGGTGTGGTGACCCCCAGGCTGTCGGCCATCACAGACCAAAGTTCCGAAACATATTGCAGACCCCTGTCACAAGTGATGTCCGACAGGGATCTGAACCATGCGACCCAAGATGACAAAAGCACGTGGGCTACCTCAGCCGACGTGGTGGAACTCAGCGGAACCACCTCTGGCCAATGCGTAGTGCAGTCCACGATTGTTAGAAGGTGTGTGAACCCCTGCGATGGTGGAAGGGGACCCACTAAGTCCACGTGTCGTGTACGTGGTTGAACCTCCTGGCTGGAATTTGAAAAGGCTCGAGGGGGGCTTTGGTGTGCTTGTGCACCTTAGCCCGTTGGCACACAACGCACGCTGCAGCCCATTCTTTCACATCCCTACTTAAGTGAGACCAAAAGAATTTGGGCCCCACTAATTTAACTGAGGCTTGCATGCCGGATTGTGAAAGGGAGTGGACGGACTCGAAAACACGGTGGCACCAGGAACTCGAAACCACGGGGCGGGTGTGGCCGGTGGAGATGTCGCAGAGCAATGGGGGGCACCCTTCTTGTACCGCCCTGCTCTCAAGTCTTAATCCGGTAGCTGCGGACTGGAGCGCGCAAATGTCTGTGTCCCCGGTTTGGTCGACGGCCATTGTGGAAAAATCGATGCCCATGTATACCAGAGGGACCAGCGTGCATGATAAGCAGTCTGCCACAACATTCAATTTACTGGCCATGTCGGTCGTGAACTCCAAAATTGCGGCCAAGTGCCATTGTTGCCGAGCTGACCATGGTTCCAAGACTTTGGACATTGCGTAGGTCAGTGGTTTATGATCAACAAACACATTAAACTCGCGATCCTTGAGCCAGAACTGAAAATGATGCATAGTGAAGTGGAGAGCCAACAACTCTCTGTCGAAAGTGCTATACTTATGCTCATTGTTGCTCAAAGTATGGCTGAAAAAGGTGAGGGGCTGCCACGAACCAGAGATGTACTGCTCCACTACAGCTCCTACCGCGACATCAGACGCGCCTGTGGTGAGAGCTATCCGTGCTGACGGGGCTGGGTGGGCCAGCAAAGCTGCTTTAGCGAGCGTCGTTTTGGCATTTGTGAATGCCTGGATCCGCTCAGGAGTCCAGTCGATGCTATCCACGGGCTTCTTTTTCTTGAGTGTGCCATAGAGCGGCTGCAGTAGCTGGGCTGCACACGGTTGTAAAAACTGACCATCCCCCCAAATTCCCACAGCGCTTTCACGGTCTGTGGATGAGGAAAATCCGACACTGTGCACATTTTATCCGGCAGTGGGATCGTGCCATCTGGTGAGATGCGGTGGCCCAAAAAGTCAATTACTGGCAGCCTGAACTGACACTTCGCTGGGTTAACAAGCAGCCCGTGTGCATCCAAACATTGGAAAACTTGTTTGAGATGGGCGAGGTGCTCCTCCTCTGACGCGATAGCCATCAAAATGTCGTCCAAGTAGACGAAAACGAACAGCAAGTCACGGAGCACCACGTCCATCATCCTTTGGAAAGTTTGTGCTGCACCCTTTAACCCCAACGGCAAGTGCAAAAAACTCAAAAAGATCGAAGGGAGTTATTACTGCCATTTTGGGGACATCCTCCGTGTGCACTGGGACCTGGTGGTAACCACGGACCAGATCCACTTTTGAAAAAATATGCGTCCCACCCAGGTGCACGGAAGAATCGTGGATGTGCGGGATGGGGTAACGATCGTGTTCTGTGGCGTTCTTTAAGCGTTAGAAATCACCGCATGGCTGCCACGACCCATCGGACTTGGGCACCATGTGCAGCGGGGATGCCCAAGGGCTGCTGGAGCGCCTAACGATGCCTAGGTGTTCTAAGTTAGCAAACTCCTCATGCGCGATGGCTAGTTTAGCCACATCCAGGCGGTGAGGGCGCACAAACATGGGCGGACCTTTCGTGGTGATAAAATGCTCAATCCCGTGCTCAGTTACCGTAGCGGAAAAAGTGGGCACCGTGAGTGCTGGGAACTCAGAAAGCAAACGCTGGTACTTACCCCCTGGAGCTAGAATATTTGCGTGTGTTGGTGGCCCAACTCCCTGAGCTGTGCAGGGCAAGGAGGAAAAAGATACAACATCCACTAAATACCTGTTGGCAACATCAACAAGTAGTCCATGAGCACACAGAAAATCAGCACCTAAGATGGGGACCGGACATGCAGCTACCACAAAGTCCCACTGGTAATTGCGTCCATGTAAACATACAGTCACCATCCTTTCACCAAACGTCCTGATGCGGGATCCGTTTGTGGCTGTTAAAGACAGCCCACAGCCTTCTGCCAGCCTGTCTGCGCTGACTGGCAAAATGAGGCTCTTCTGGGAGCCAGAGTCTACCAGAAAATGTCTCCCCGAATGTGTGTCTGTGATGAAAAGCAGCTTCTCCCCGTCACCAGTGGTCGCAGCTGCTACTGACCGCTGGCTGTCCTGTTTCCTGGCTTCTTGAAGTGGCACGGCGGCAGACAATGTTGTCCTTCCCTGCCAAAATGGCTTTGATAAAAACACAGCATCCCAGTCCTGTTTCCCCGGGTGGCCGTCCCGGCCACCATCAATGGCTCCTTAACCTCACTGGGCTCCGCTGGAGATCCCGGTCTCACTGCCTGAATGCTGAAAGCCTTGTTTGCCAGGATGATGCAGTCTGCCTCCTCTGCTAGTGCGCGGTAGTCCCTGGCCACTAGCAGCGGTGAGTTAGCGAGAATCGCTCTCGCAGAAGCCAGTAGGTTTCTGAGGAAGAGGTGGGTGAAAAGGAAAGATCCATCGTCCGTGCCTATCAATGCAAGCATGCTCTCCATCAGGTCCACAGCCGATCTGTCTCCTAGCTCCGAGCGGGTGAGGAGCTTTTTTGTCCTCTCTGCGTCTGAAAGGGTATAATGGTGCAGCAGCAGTCACTTGAGAGTGCCGTATTTTCCTTGGGCTGGCGGGGCTCGGAGTAGACTCATGGCACGCTGCGTGGCGTGCGCGTCCAGTGATGCCACCACATGGTGGTACTTTGTGTCATCTGCCACAACTCCACGGAGGGCAAACTGGGCTTCCACATGAATAAACCAAGCGGCGGGGTCGTGAAGCCAAAAGTCCGGGAGTCTGACTGCAACGGCGCACGCAGCGGTGGAAGACTCCAGTGGGAGTGTCTCCATGGTGGTGCTCGGTTCGTTTTCCATTTTACGTCTCTAGGTCACCAGTGTGGAGAATGAAAGCAGACGAGACACGAGCTGACGACACAGAGGTTTATTTCTCCTCCAGCACAGAACAGACTAACTCTGAGTGCCAAAGTGATCTGCTTTATACATTTTCTCCCCGTCTCTGGCACTCCGGGTAAACACATTTACATACCTGTTACCAAGTGTAAACACACATCAACAGACACATTAACACATTCGCGCCCCTGCGTCCTCAGGTGTGAGCCTGGCATAGCGGGGGCAAAAAGGCACATCTTTATTTACTCTGGCACCCCTGGCTAGCACCCCCAACACCCTGAAGTACTGGGTGGAGTGTCATCTCCTTTGTGTCACCACAACACCTGATTTAGGTTCCAGGTTAGAATCCCCAGGCTGGCAGGGGTAGGAACTTTTCTGTGTGGAGTTTGCATGTTCTCCCTGTGCTGCATGGGTTTACTCCAGGGGCTCTGGTTTCCTCCCACAAGCCAAAGACATGCATGTTAGGTTAATTGATTGTTCTAAATTGTCCCTAGATATCTGTCTCCTGTGGGTCCTTAGAATAGAGGGTTAGTGCTAGTTACTAGTGAAGCACTTTGAGTGGTCTTTGAGACTAGAAAAAGCGCTATATAAGTACAGGTCCTTATCCCTTATCCTTAGGATTAGAGAGACGATCTGCTGGGGGATCAAGGTGAGGAGTTCACATTCATGTCCTGGCTGTGACTTGTATTCTGTCTGCTTCACTGTTTACAACGATGTCCTGATTAACACAGCTAGACATGTCTGAAGAGGACAGAAGAGTCATGGAAAATATGTTTTCCTCAAGGCGGCAAGACCTACAAACTTTAGAAGGTAATGTTACAGCAACATAAAATTTAGAGAAATTAACAGCAAAATACTTATAAAAAATTATTCTTCAACTCATCTTTACTTACACTCCCATTCTTCATAACAGTTTGGTTTACCAAATTAGCACAGTTGTAGAAAATCTTGTGTTTTGTTGTCTTTGTAAAAATCCAGTTATACAACAGTTACTTCCGACCGAGCAATGTGATTGGACAATAGGAATTCCAGGAGTTATTATATTCCGCGATAATTGCACTCCAGTGTTTCACTGGATATGTACCACTCCGCTTCAAAGGTGTTCTAGTAACCTTTAATTACTTACAGTAATGCATTGTCAAGTCTGCAGATTTGAGAATTGCAATACTGAGTTGGATACCTTAATTTCCACAGTGAGGTGCTGTTTGAAAAGCAACTGGACATTCTCAATTCAGCCATCTCTGATCCGGAAGTCTTGTCCTTTTAAACATCCTGCGACATATTTTACATCTGTTTAAACAAAACAGACAGGCTACAGTTCAATTTATTGACTCGATTAGAAAACCACAATACCTTTGTGGTGATGGACTCTTTGTTTCATTTGAAAATGCCAAGAAAAAGTGAGCACAGTGTGCCGAAGCCAAATTGCTCGCATGCAAACGAGCTACCGACATTGATCTCGGCCCTTCTGCGGTACCGACTCAACAGTTGACCAGTAGTTATTTAGGTGCTTAGCAACAGTTACTGGCTACATTTAGAAGGGACTATTTTTTTTCTCTCCTGGGCAAAATAACTGGTTAAACAAACAGATTATAATATTTTGTCCAGTATTGCTGTCATTTCATAAATTGTGCTTGTGGAACTGTTGTATAAAACAGTTGTGATACTTCTAATGCCCTCCATTACATGTTAGGCATTAGACGTATCACACCCGGAGTTACTATATTCATTGATACTATACTCCCTTCTTCTTCATCTTCTTCTTTCGGCTGCTCCCTTTAGTGGTTGCCACAGCAGATCATCTGTCTCCATCTCACCCTATCCCTTGCATCTTCCTCTGTAACACCAACTCTCTCCATGTCCTCCTTCACTACATCCATGAATCTTCTCTGTGGTCTTCCTCTTTTCCTCCTGCCTGGCAGATCCATCTTCAACATCCTTTGTCCAAACTCTCCACTGTCCCTCCTTTGCACATGTCCAAACCATCTCAGCCTTGCCTCTCTTACTTTGTCTCCAAATCGCTCAACCTGAGCTGTCCCTCTGATATTCTCATTTCTAATCCTGTCCCCAATGAAAATCTTAGCATCTTCAACTCTGCCACCTCCAGTTCCACCGCCTGTCTTTTTGTCAGTGCCACCATCTCCAAACCATACATCATAGTCGGTCTCACTACCATCTTGTAAATCTTCTCTTTCACTCTTGCTGCTACCCTTCTGTCACAAATCACCCGACACTCGTCTCCACCCACTCCACCCTGCCTGCACTCTCTTCTTCACCTCTCTTGTGCATTTTCCATTGCTTTGGATGGTTGATACTGTACTCCCTCTCATGTAATATTGCTTAATTACAAAAGGCAAAATGCAAGATTTTCCATAGGTTGCCACTGAACCATCCTGCAGAGAATGACTATAATTAACATAAATACAACTTTTGTTTACTTCACTGCTGATGAATCAACTCTACTTTTTTGGAACGAGTTTAATAACATCAGTGGGACTAATTCATAATTACTTAAACCCAGGAGTGAGTGGAAGAATATTGTCATCACATGTACCGTTATGTGTGTGTGTGTGTGTGTGTGTGTGTGTGTGTGTGTGTGTGTGTGTGTGTGTGTGTGTGTGTGTGTTTCTGCAGTGGAAACTGGAACTTTAATGGCTACAATTCAGTAATGAACTGAGCAATTTCAGTGAAATTTGGTAGAAGAGATTAGAGTTATAAAGCAAAGCAACAGGAGTGAGAAGGTCAAAGGTCACCAATACACGATCACCCATAAACATGGGCAGATATTTCATTTCACTGCTGGAGGGAGAATAAACAGAACATTTCTCAGGAGAAAATACTCCAAGAGGACACTATCAGTATGAATGTTGGCGGGGTGGTTTCTAGCTTTTTGGGGGCCCGATGTATGTTTGTGTTTCGGGGCCAATATTTTGGGAATGGAAGAGTTCAAACCCTTTAAAAAATTTTTTTTTAAAAATCTCCCCTTCCAACCAAAACATTTAAAAAATTAAATTGAGTCATTGTCTAGAATGATAAACAGAAAAAAACTAGAAAAGCACTTAGAGAGTACATACCTCCTCCATCAAGGCTCCTTCCGTCCATCATGGATCACCTCCAAAATGTAATGGGTTTGTGTGTAGGCCACGAGCCAGTTCTGGTGAAAATTGCAGCAAAGTCTATCCAGTAGTTTTGGAGGATTCTTGCTAACACACTGTGAGAAGATAAGAGCCTTGATGGATGTATGCATTCTCGGATCATCACCAAAATGTTATGCGTTCCTCTTAAGCCCAAGGACCACCTCTGATGAAAATTTCATCAAAATCCATCCAGTAGTGGACAGACAAACCACCCCGATTACATTACCTCCTTGGCAGAGGTAATAAACAATTACAGCCTAGAGGCAGAGCATCTGTCCTGCAACTGGAAGGTTGTGGGTTCAAGCCCTGGCTAGGTCATACCAAAGACCATATAAAAATGTTACTTCCTGCCTTTTAGCTTGATGCTCAGCATAACAGAATGGGGGATGGAATGTTGGTTACACAGCCACGAGGTGCACAAGCCAGTGTACTCCCTGTGCCGGTCCCAAGCTTGGGTGAAATGAGAAGAATTGTGTCAGAACGGGTATCTGGCATAAAATCATTGCCAAATAAATATGCAGATCATCACGGTATCAGGTCATCAGATCTGTTGTGGTGACCCCAAAAGAGAGGAGGAAAAAAGAAAAAAAAACATGGAATGAAAGTTTACCACCATCCATATGAACACTGCAAATTTACAAGAAAAAAAGTTGCAAATTTACTAAAAAAAATCATTTTTTTAAAAAAACTGCAAATTATGAGAAAAAAATATTAGTTTATAATTAAAAAATACAGGTTTACAAGTAAAAAAAGCAAATTTACAAGAAAATTTGCAATTCTTTGAGAAAAAAGTGACAAGTTTATGAGAAAAAGTTGCACATTTACAAGAATTTTTCCCCTTTATGTTTTATCATTGGTGCTTCAAATGCATTTTATTCAGTTAAGTAACATGATATAGAAAGGGTTATGATGTTATTGGAAGAAACAACTCTGTTTTTTCCAGGTTGTGGGGGGGGCAGGGGCATGTCTGATTTATGTCCATAGCCATCACTCTTGACTAAGAAAGGCAGGGACATGACGGTACTATTGGAAAGTTTGTGGGGAAAAAAATGCTTTCATTTTGGCTACACCAGTTTTTTTTTCTCTCCAATGTCATCTTTAGTTGAGGTAAATTAGGTCAAAATTCAGAAGTACATTCATCAAAAATAACATCAAATAATAATCTTGTATCACAAATGGTTGTTATTGTCATAAATGTATGGCATTCAACAAATGTCAAATTATTTCATTATAGGGAAGAAAAGACTTAAAGGTGGACTGGATTGTATTTTCATGAAAACAAAGATTAAAAAAACATATCCTTCAACGTGTGCAGCGAGATGCTGGAGCTTTTCTATCAGACCGTTGTTGCCAGCGCCATTTTCTTTGTTGCTATTTGTTGGGGTAGCAGTATCAGAGCCACTGACACCAACAAACTTGACAAAATTATCAAGAAGGCTGGCTCTGTAATTGGTCTCAGGCCGGAGACTGTTGAGACTGTGGTGGAGAGGAGGACACTGAACAAACTGTTATCCATCATGGACAATCCTGATCACCCCCTCCACTACACACTGGACAGATAGCGGAGCACTTTCTCCAGCAGACTACTACAGCTTTGCTGCCCAGCGGTCCGGTACTTGAAATCTTTTCTGCCACATGTCATTTCAATGTACAATGACTCACTCTAATGTTGAATTTTGGTCATAACAATGCTGCCATATGGCACCTTACAGTCTAATTGGTACCTCACATTTCACCCTGCGCCTCATAATCCTTCTTTAAGATAAGATAAGATAAGATAAGATAAGCCTTTATTAGTCCCACAATGGGGAAATTCCAGGATTGCAACAGCACAGGGATAGCAACACTCAGAGCAACAATCAGAAGGCAAGAGAAAAAAAAAACAAGAGCAGCAAGTATACATATATATATATATATATATATATATATATATATATATATATATATATATATATATATATATATACAGTGTATATATATATATATATATATATATATATATATATATATATATATATAGACCAGCCCCCCCGCGACCCGAAAGGATTAAGCGGTAGAAGATGGATGGATGGATGGTGTGGAGCATTGTAGCTAGATGGGATAGATATATAAATATATAAACAGTGCGGAGCATTGTAGCTGGATGGAATAAATATATGAGTATATAAACACAGTGCAGAGCATTGTAGCTAGATGGAATAAATACGTAGATATATAAACACACACAGTGCGGAGCATTGTAGCTAGAAGGAATAAATATGTAAATATATAAACACACACAGTGCGGAGCATTGTAGCTAGATGGAATGAAACAGCACAACCGTCTACTTAGTTATCCTACATGGTATGATTATGTACCCATACATATTCTCACCCTCCATAGCGACTGGTATTTTCCTAGTTGTATACCGGAGGGGACCATTGTGTAAGTCTATTGCGTCCTTTGTAGTCGGTGCTATCCATTGATTCATAAGGATCATCATCTATTCAACCTAGTAGTAGCCTATGAAGTATATAAAGTTATCTAAGCATTTTTATTTCCCTGGGTAACTCCTTTTCTACTATGCTGTGTGTATTTCTGTTAGTTTGAGTCGTCTTATTGTGTCATGCTGCTGTTCCACTATATTTTCCCAGTTTGGGATGAATGAAGTCTATCTGCATGGTGGCGCAGTGGTTAGCACTGCGGCAGCGCAGTTTACCCTTGACCGGGGGATTGGGGATTGTGGGATCGTGGGTTCGATCCCAGCCCCCGACCAACAGTGATCTGTGTGGAGTTTGCATGTTCTCCCCGTGTTGCGTGGGTTTACTCCGGGATTTCTCCGGTTTCCTCCCACATGCCAAAAACATGCATGTTAGGTTAATTGGCTGTTCTAAATTGTCCCTAGATATCTGTTTCCTATAGGCCCTTAGAATAGAGGGTTAGTATTAATGAAAGCGCTTTGAGTGGTCTTTGTGACTAGAAAAGCGCTATATAAGTGCAGGTTAGTTAGTTAGTTAGTAGTTAGTTAGTAGTATCTAACTAGCTAGCTAGCTATCAGCAAAGTGTTCAAGAAGGTGCAGAATTAAAGCCTTTATATTCTTTAAAAATCTTATATTGATAAGAGGACCAAAATATATTGTAGGACCAAAATAATCATATTTACATCTCAGCAGTTGCATGACCAGACTACTGGTGACCGGTATCATAGATATATGAAACACTAGATAGGATATGTCTAACATTTTCAAGCCAAATGGAGGCGCTACATTCTGTAGGTAATCGCAGTGGTTGACACCACCTACAGCATTGTGATAACAGGATAGAAAAACAATTGTTCATTTTATTTATTGTAGTTGTTATGTCCATAACCAGTATCCCAATAACCAGGCCGGAGGTGCTATAGAACTTGACTTTGTTATGTGACTCACAGATACACAAGGTGCTCCTATACAGGCAGAGGCGAAGGTCAGAAGAGACCGTGCCTCTTCCGCATCAGCCCTTTATACTCAGGGTGGCGGTGGAACCGGAAAGGTGGAGCCGCCACCCACATCACATAATAATACGTCATAATATAAAACAGTAATCATCAAATCAAGCTATGCATATGAAACATGGCTAGCCACTATCATGTGTTTATACAGTATATATCTATGACCAGTAAAGATGTCACAGCCAGAACCAGCCAATAGCATAATTGGATTGATATCACGTGTCTTTGCCAACCAGTTAGTGCAAGAGTAAGTGTGATACCTACTGGCCAGGAGGTCAGAATGTTGTCTCTATCACCTTTAATGCATTTATAAAGTATCACCAGCGTCTGCCAGCCAACAGACTTTAGTCAGTTGGATGACTTGAGAAGTACTGATCCTTTCTTATATCTCATCTATAGAGAAATGACCAGAAGCAAATGGGAAGCATTTTACAGAAAATCAACTGCAACAAACATTTAATCAGATGATGAACAAATGAAAACGAAGAAGAAAATATTAAATCTTGTTGTTTGTCTTTAAGCAGTTGAGTGTGCCTCACAAAACACCTCAAACCATATTAGTTTTCTCTAATGTTGCTGATAGAGTTCATATCTTCCATTAAAACACCACCTGTCTGCTTTGTCAGTGTGTCTAATGAAGCCCTGTGTGTAAGGATGACTCATCTTCATTATTCAGTAGGTCAGAGTGAGCCCAGTTCTTCTATTTGTCAATCTCCTTAGCTCCTTAGACCCAGAGGAAGCAAGAGGACACAGCTTTATGGGTCAGGTATAAAGACATGAGACAACAGATGCTTTGAGTTTTATCGCTCATCACCCAAAGTTCAAACGTGGACTAGAGCCCTAGTAGAGCAAGTTAGTCCTTGATGACTGTCATAATCAGGGTTTGACCTTAGCACCAGCACATTGTCAGCCAAATACTGGAGGTATAGAGCAGAGGCCACCGTGGCAGGTAGGATATTCTACTATATAGCCTCTGCAAAAGACAACTGAAGTAATAAACCTATTGACAAGAATAAAATCCCAGGTTTACAAGCAAAGTCAAATAATTTTCAATAAAAAAATATACAAATTTAAAATACTGTGGGGGCATGGTGTCGGACTTCTCCACCCAGGGAATGTGATGGGTTAAAAATGGGGATTAATGGGTTAATTAAAAGCGTATCATACACGGGTTAAGAAGCAGATTACAGGCTAAAAAGTCAGTTAAAAAGCTGATTGTAGACAATATATACAGTTAGGGATGACAGTTAAAAAGATTAATGTTTCATTATTGTTTTTGCACATGATTGTCACATTTAAAAGCATCAGTACAGTATTAGGGGGTTTGAATGCTGTGTGCACTGTTTACGGTTTGTTGAGAGTTCGATGATTCACAAATTGATTGCTTTTGCCCGGAGAGGGAACTGTGTTGTGCGCTTGCGCAGAAATGTCCAGGTCTTTTTTGAATAAAGCGAGATGGAGTGAAGATGTAGACCGCGACTCTCTTCATTATTTCTTGCTCAAAAGCACCACGTACCTCTCCCGAACTGTGGAGCAGAGGGCGCAACATTATGGTTGCACCGCTTGGGATATTTTGGTGAGAGAAAAACCCGCCAGCCGAAGTGGAAACTCGAGCTGAATATCCCCCCACGAACCCCGGCATAGGAGATGTAAGGCACCACCGACATTCGGGGCTCTGGCACCACGTGCAAGGGTTGTAACTCTAGCGCCGCAATCACCACTAGAGGGCACCACTACACCACGAAGGTAAAAGAGGCCTACGTTGAACTGTTTTATGCCCACTTCTCTGATGAAAATGGAATTGGAGGAAGTACTGTTACAAGTTAAAGGTGCATTATATGAACTGAATGTTGAACAACTGCTTAATGTATGCCATGGACTACAAATATCTGGAATGGGAAAAGAGCAATTTGCAGACAAAACTCGAGGCCAGCTAATCACATTTGTCACAAACTATGTTGAAAGAGCTGAGTTAGCTGAGCTAGAAGATGAGGGAATGTCTCATTTGCTAAGTATAAAGGACTTGATTGAAAATACAAAGATGCCAGAGTTAGAGATAATGGGTGAAGATAAACAGAAAGAAGACCTGCAGAAAGAAGTACATGCTTTACGGGCCACACTTCAAGCCAAAGAAGAGGCTATGCATCAGCTAATGAGTAATAAACTGAGCCTACAGAGCACACCAATGCACAGACGAGCCTCAGCACCTCCAGATAACATCATGTGGCGTAAAGACTTTAAGATATCAAGCCAAAGAGGGGAGCCAGGACAAAAAGACAAGCTCACATTTTCCAGTTTGGCCAGGCAGATTGAAAGTGGGCTCAGCAAAGGCTACCATGAAGATGAGATCATCGATGCAGTGATTTGCGCCATCACACCAGGCCTGCAGCTGAGAAGTTACCTAGAAGGCAAAGGTAATCTTATTCTTCCCGCCCTGCGGAGGATCCTAAGGTCTCACTACCAGGAGAGAGGGGCTACTGAACTGTACAAGCAGCTTTCTTCAGAAGCTCAGAGCAGTAAAGAGACTCCTCAAAACTTCCTTCTGAGAGCCATGGACCTTCGCCAGAAGATTCTTTTCGCGTCCCAGGAAGATGAGTCGGGTCTAAAATATGACCCCGCCTTGGTCCAAAGATTATTCATGCACACCATCCTAACAGGTTTGGAGAGTGACAGTGTTAAGAGTGACATGCAGCCGTACCTTCTTCAGCCCACGACACCTGATGAAGTTTTATTGGAAAAGGTGAATATTGCATGCGCAAATGAAAAGGAAAGACAAGACAAGAAGAAATATGCTGTCCCCCAGCGGGCGGCCACCATGAATGCTGTTCAGCCCAGTGACACACAGATTAAAGAGATGCAGTCTGAGATGGTATTTTTAAAGGACTTGCGAGCTGAAGTGTCCCAAATCTGAGAAACCATGCAGAAGTCCTCAGCCACAGCACAACCCACCACCAGCAGAGGACCTGAAAACCACTTCCCAGCGCCGACTTTCATGCCATACCCACAATACCAGCTGGACCCATCTGCTCAGCACTACTTTCCTCAACAGCAGCCCCAAGCAGCTCTTCAGCAGTACTACCCAGCGCAAGGCCTGGCGCCGATGCGAGGCACTGCACAATTCCAGCCGCACTTTGCCCCTCAGCAGTACCACATGCCCTGCCCACAACCAAGGTGTTATTATTGCATTCAGACAGGTGAAGAGTTTTGCCAGCACTGTTTTAGCTGTGGGATCAGCGAGCATTTTAGAGCAGGCTGTAAAGCACAGAAGCCAGTGAAACCAGCCAGAGGTAACTCTTTAAACTAGAAGGGGTCACTCCAGCGGGACATGGTGTGACCAGTGACATTAAAAGGTCCCAGTGTTGTTATAGCTGTGCTACACAGAGTGAAAACCAGAGTTTGAAATGTTGTTCAGTGTGTAAAAGTGCCTTGTACTGCTCCAAAAAGTGTCGAGGAGAGCGCTGGCCCAAATACAAAGCCAAATGTAAGCCCTACACCTGTGGTAGTATTCATAAAGGGAGTAGTGAGCATTTTCAGGCAGGCTGTAGAGCATATACAGTAGGGAGCATAATGCTGCAAGAGAGAGAGAAGCAGAGAGCCCGGAAGGCAGTAGCCCATCCAGCCCGGCAGCCGCAGCTCCAGCGGGGAATATGAAGGTCATCGCAACAAGAGTCTTGGGTACAGTCAAATGGTTCAATGTCAGAAATGGATATGGTTTCATCAATAGGAATGACACAAAAGAAGACGTTTTTGTACACCAGACAGCCATCAAAAACAACAACCCGAGGAAATACCTTCGCAGTGTTGGAGATGGCAAAACTGTGGCGTTTGATGTAGCTGAGGGAGAAAGGGGAGCAGAGGCGGCAAATGCTACCGTCCCAGGAGGCACTGCAGTCCAGGGAAGCAGGTATGCCGCTGACAGGAGCCGCTATAGGCGCTACCCCAGGAGGAGAGGCCCTCCCCGTGGAGACTATCCAGAGAACTACCAGAGTGATGGAGAGGGCGAACCTGGACGTGACAAAGGCAGCAGGGAGGGGGGAGAGAACGCCCCCGAAGGAGACCAGCAGCAACAACAGTGCAGACCCACTTACCCTGGCAGACAGCGCTTCCCACCACACTTTGTACGTAGACTCTACAGCCGCCGGCCCCGTACACCAACTCACCACGTGGAGGAGCTGATAAGCTGTGAAATCACTGCGGGGACGCAATCCATGCTGTGACTTCTTTGCAGCCTTGTTCAAAGAAATACGCCACTACCAGATCAGCGGAGACACCGGCGATTCACTCAGAAGAGGACGACGATGATGAGGACGAGTATTATCCAGTGCCACTTCACTTGAGCACTCGCCCTGATTCGCCACTGCCTGAGAGGGCCGCAGACCCAGCTCAGCAGGAGGACAACATACCTGAAGAGGTGCAGCAGGAGCCAGAGCTTGAAGCTGCAGCAGCTGACCAGCCACCAGAGGACGACCTAGGTCAGGTAGAGGACTTACCTGCGGAGGTAAGCCTTCCTTCACCGCACCCTCCTTCTCCTACCTATAGTGATCCTGGTGAGGAAGTGAATCAGAGACCTAGACGTAACGCTAGAAAACCGAAAGCATTCACTTATGATAGATTGGGTACACCAGCATGCTATAACATACAGACGTTGCCTTATTATGCTGAACCGACCATGCCATGGGTATACAGTGTACATCCTTTCTACTTCCAAGAGCTTTGTGGTAAATGTTAATGGGTTGGTGGTCATTTTGTATACTTGAAGTAGAGTAAATGCAGTTACATTGGACTCACACTGAAAGATTGAGTTTTAAGGTTGTTTGACTCATTGGGACTGTGTTGGTGTTTATCCCAGTATGCACAGGATATGCACTTAAAGTGTAATGGACACTTGAGGCTGTGAATGAGTTCATCTCAAAGCCAGAATGTATGAAAAGAGTTCCAGCCTGTCATATATGCGTTATTTGGACTCAAAATTGAATGTATCAAAAGAGTTCCAGCTATGGCGGATGATAAAATAAAGGCGACGTGAAGGTTTTAAGTAGGTTTATTAAATCATACCACCATCATAGGAACTCCACACCAGCCCTTGTGCAGGCGGGCTGGTGTGTGTCCTCAGGCTCTCTAGCAAAGAGACACAGAGATGTGTGTGTCAGCAGCAGCAGTTGAAGAGTGAGAGAGAGATTTACAGAATGTTGCAGCTTATATACCCAACTACAGACAATACATGAAAGGCATGGGACATTTGCATCACAGTAAGAGCAGGAGGCATGAATGTTTGCATCTGAGTCATACAAAACAGCATGATACCAGCGGAAGGAGCTAGACACAGTGGAGGCTGCCTATTGTTCTGTTAATCGCTCCAGGTGCGCGCTCTGCATGTCCCAGTCTGTTGTGGGGGTTCCGCCACACGCTCCCCCCCAGAGGGCTCGGCAGGGGGCCGAGACCTCGATAGTCCAGTTTCGGCAGCAAGCAGGGAAGGCTCTGTGCAGGTGGAGGTGGAGGGGGGTGGGGGGTAGTAAGTGCCGGCCCTGGACGGTGAAATCGTCTGAGCCGCGCAAAAATTGCTTGTTGGTCCGCGATGTTGAGGGGCTGTCCCGTTAAACGTGCGGAGATCACAAGAAGAAAAATTAGTCACTGACTCCTCTCGCGATTAAGTCCTGCAAGGATTAATAGCGGCCGTGATGAAAAGAAAAAAAAAAAAAAAAAACAGGAGCGATGAGGCTGCGTGGCGGCTGTAATAAAAGCAGAGGGACTGGCGTGTTGACTTTAGGTGCGGGCACAACCTTAAAGCCTTCGGGGACCGCAGACTGCTGAATCCCCGTTGTGCGCCATGGCTAAGACCATAAAATCCAGTGAGCCAACTGCGTGCGTGCCTCAGGTGTACGAGCAAGCCTGAAGGGCCAGTGTGCAGCGGCGAAGAAGGAAGGCGGTCAGTGGAGCCATATGTGTCCCGTGCGTGGTGCGCCATCCTCGTAACTCCCCGGTGCGTGTGCCGGGGCTCCGTGCGTGGGTGGGCCTGCTGGAGAGGAAGAGCCAGGGTCAGGGAGCTTAATCATCCCTCTTGAAGTTGTGTTGGAGCGGTGAAAGTGGGTAGACAATCTTTGTCCCTCGAGCTCGTATAGATGCGTTGGAGCGGTGAGAGGGAGGAGACGATCTTTGTCACTCACTCGGCCATGGTGCGTTCAGGTCCACGCGCTGCATTCTCCGTCGGCCATGGAGGTCGCCGTTGTGGAGAGGGGACGAGGTGCGTACGCTCTCGTGTGGAGGAGCTGTGAGCGCGGCCGGTCCAGCGTGGATGTGCCGATCTAGGCGTGCAGATCCCACCATGACGTTTGCTGCGGCTTTCCCGGTCGTGGGTGATGTCCGGAGAGTTCACTGAAGCAGAAGGGAGCTGCTGCGTTCGCTTGTCGTCGGAGCATCACCGCCGGGTGCTACGTTCGCCGGCAGCGTGGCTGTCCAAGCCAGAAGGTTGCGTCGCACAAAACGTGTGCGTCCTCGGGGTCACCAATATGGCGGATGATAAAATAAAGGCGACGTGAAGGTTTTAAGTAGGTTTATTAAATCATACCGCCATCATAGGAACTCCACACCAGCCCTTGTGCAGGCGGGCTGGTGTGTGTCCTCAGGCTCTCTAGCAAAGAGACACAGAGATGTGTGTGTCAGCAGCAGCAGTTGAAGAGTGAGAGAGAGATTTACAGAATGTTGCAGCTTATATACCCAACTACAGACAATACATGAAAGGCATGGGACATTTGCATCACAGTAAGAGCAGGAGGCATGAATGTTTGCATCTGAGTCATACAAAACAGTATGATACCAGCGGAAGGAGCTAGACACAGTGGAGGCTGCCTATTGTTCTGTTAATCGCTCCAGGTGCGCGCTCTGCATGTCCCAGTCTGTTGAGGGGGTTCCGCCACACCAGCCTGTCATATATGCGTTATTTGGACTCAACATTGAATGTATCAAAAGAGTTCCAGCCTGTCATATGTGTTATTTGGACTCAAAACTGAATGTATGAAAAGAGTTCCAGTCTGTAACAAAATGCATACACAAGAAACACTGGACAATGAGTATTTGGTACTTGCATAACAGAATGTATGAAAAGAGTTCCAGTCTGTAAACTTTTTTGTTGAATTAGTTGACTATGCACTCTTTGAGAATTTTGCACTGTGACAGTGGTTATTATACATTTCATATGTCCTGATGTTGGGGACAACATCTATTTTGAGGGGGAGTATGTGACGGGTTAAAAATGGGGATTAATGGGTTAATTAAAAGCGTATCATACACGGGTTAAGAAGCAGATTACAGGCTAAAAAGTCATATAAAAAGCTGATTGTAGACAATATATACAGTTAGGGATGACAGTTAAAAAGATTAATGTTTCATTATTGTTTTTGCACATGATTGTTACATGTAAAAACATCAATACAGTATTAGGGGTTTTGAATGCTGTGTGCACTGTTTACGGTTTGTTGAGAGTTCGATGATTCACAAATTGATTGCTTTTGCCCGGAGAGGGAACTGTGTTGTGCGCTTGCGCAGAAGTGTCCAGTTCTTTTTGAATAAAGTAAAATGGAGTGAAGACGTAGACCGCGACTCTCTTCATTATTTCTTGCTCAAAAGCACCACATACCTCTCCCGAACTGTGGAGCAGAGGGCGCAACAGGAACAATGGACCAAAAGAGGAGGTGTCACCTGGGGGGGTATCAGACGGGATAGTAAGGACTATGCGCTCCCCTGGGGAGAGGAGTAAATGCTGGAGCCGCTGGGAGAAGAAGGGTGTGACAGCGGCGTCAGCGTTATGTCATGTTAATGTGCCGCACAGGCTTTGTTCTAAACATAATGTATGATGGTCGTAAGTTCCAGGTCTCGATGCATGGTATTAAAGATATAAAAGAGGAATGCACAGAGACCCAGGATCTTTTTTTGCTGTAAGTTATGTTGGAGAAAGAATAAAGTTTCTGTGTCGTCCAGCTCATTGCCTCACCTGCCCCCTTTCTCCGCAATACAAACTATACAAGTTTCCCAAAATCAAGTCATAAATTTATGAAAAATTGTTGCAGATTTCTGAGAAGGTAAAACACAGGTTTTTGCGATAAGTAGCAAATTTATAATTAAAAGAGTTGGAAATTTGTGGTATTTTATGACAGATGTTAATTTTAGGACTCAAAAGTCCACTCTATAAGCATTATTTTAAGCATTATTAATTTTTGTTATTTTAGAAAATTCTGTCTAAAAAAAAAAGTGTTTGGGGATATTCAATTAAAATTTTAATTTTCAGTCAGGCAACAACCATGTAATTCAGAACACCAAGTAATTTTAGGAGACATAAGAGGAATGAGGGGAAGAATGCTATCCTCGCAGACCTAAAGCTAACAGCAAACTAACCTCGTACACCAGGCTAGTCACAGACATCCAAATGCGGCTGCCATATTGGGTTGGTAAAGAAACATGTCATTGTGCCACAGAGGCAATGTACCGCATTGTCTTCATTCTACTGGATTTTCTTCCTTCTGGCTCAAGAAGTTGAATATTATATGAAATAAGTTTCAATGCCTGATAACGGTAGAAAATTACTGGAAAAAATATGTTCGGTTTTAACAAGGTTATTAATTGATTTAAACAATGACGTGGCTGATTTCAACACCCGAGTATCAACTTTTCAAGATTATTTATCTTTTGTGTATGCAAGGGATTTTTTTTTCTTCTCTTTCTTTTTTCTTATATTTATATGCTGTTTTATTGTTTATTGGCAGGGGAGGAGGCCATTCAGACCTGGCAGACCCAAACATATAGTGAAGGTGTGCTGGGAACGTCTGGCTGAGGCCCCTGTCCGGGAAGTCTTCAACTCCCACCTCTGGAACAACTTCGACCACATTCCGAGGAAGACCGGAGACATGGAATCTAAATAGGCCATGTTCTCCACCTCTGTTGCAGAAGTGGCTGTACAGAGCTGTGGGCATCAGGTTACCGGTGCTTCTCGTGGTGGTGTAACGGATGCCAACTAGTACTGTTCGGCGTAGAACGTTAGTAAAACCTCCCTCCCAAAGCCTCATACAGTATCGGTAGCGCTGAGCTATCGGTCGGACCTTTAGCTCAGCGCGATTGTGCTGTGTCTCCCATGCTCGAACTGTGTAGTTGACTGAGAGGTCGCGGGTTCGTGTCCCGTGTGGGGCGAACTGCGCAGGATGATCTCTGTCACACTGGTGCCGTGAACCCGGGATGGGAGTGAGGTTTAAGGGGGAGAGTGTAACGGATGCCAACTAGTACTGTTCGGCGTAGAACGTTAGTAAAACCTCCCTCCCAAAGCCTCATACAGTATCGGTAGCGCTGAGCTATCGGTCGGACCTTTAGCTCAGCGCGATCGTGCTGTGTCTCCCATGCTCGAACTGTGTAGTTGACTGAGAGGTCGCGGGTTCGTGTCCCGTGTGGGGCGAACTGCGCAGGATGATCTCTGTCACAGTGGCAACCCCCTTTCCACATGGTGGATGCCAGAAGAGAGGAGGGCCATCAAGCTGAAGAAGGAGTCCTACTGAGCCTGGCTGGCTTGTAGGACTCCTGAAGCAGGTGAGTTGTACCGGCAGGCCAAGTGGAGTGCAGCTCCAGCGGTTGCTGAGGCTAAAACTCCGGTGTGGGAAGAGTCAGGTTAGACCATGGAGCAAAGCTTTCAGTCAGTCTTGAAGAGATTCTGGCAAACTGTCCAGCAACTCATAGTCGTGTTAGTTTTTACTTTTCATGGGTAATCCCTTTGTCTGTCATGTGTGTGTTTCTGTTGTTTAGTTGTCTACTGTCATGCTGCTGTTACACTGTAATTTCCCAGTTTGGGATCAATAAAGTACATCTTTCTAAGATTGAAACAATCTTTTTATGAACAAGGTGAAAAATCAGGAAAATTATTAGCATGGCAGATTAAACAATTAGAAATTAAAACACCAATTACCAGTATTATAAGTAACGGACAGGTAGTTATAGATCCTTTAGAAATTAACAGAGCCTTTAGAGATTACTATGAAAAATTATATGATACCAAAAATGAATCTGATTTAACAAAACTAAATGGGTTTTTGAACGAACTATCTATACCGTGTATTCCAAATGAAAACAGGGAGATATTGGAGTCTAAAATTAGTCAAGAAGAAGTTGGGCTAGCCATTGATAACATGAAATCAGGAAAAAGTGCAGGACCAGATGGTCTTCCAGTTGACCTTTATAAAAAATTTAAGAATAAATTAATAAAACCTTTTTTGGAAATGGTTTTAGAAGCATTTCAAAATAATAATTTACCATCATACATAAATAATGCCTTAATTATACTGCTGCCAAAACCAGGTAAGCCCTCTAATAAATGTGAAAATATGAGACCAATAAGCCTATTAAACGCCGACCTTAAGATAATCTGTAAAATTTTAGCAAGACGAATACAAGAAATTTTACCAAATATTATTAATCGAGATCAGAATGGCTTTATAAAGGGTAGACAAGGCTTCCATAATGTAAGAAGACTATTTAATATTATTTATTTTAATAAAGAAGCACCGGATACAGCTCTCCTATCACTGGACGCCGAAAAGGCCTTTGATAGAGTTGAATGGCCCTTTCTTTTTGAAGTCCTACATAGGTTTGGACTTGGAAATAATTTCATAAAATGGGTTCAAATAATATACAATAATGCTACAGCAGAAATCCTAACAAATAACAATATTTCAAAACCAATAAAAATCAATAGAGGATGTCGACAAGGCTGTCCACTTTCACCTTTACTGTTTACTATGGCAATTGAACCTTTAGCGATGGCGATACGTTTACATTCACAAATATATGGAATTAAAGTTGGACCAACAGAACATAAAATCTCCCTGTACGCCGATGACATAATTTTGTTTATGTCGAATCTAAAAAAATCAATTCCAACCTTGTTGAATTTAATAAAGAATTTTGGGGAAATATCAGGATATAAAATAAATAAAACTAAATCTTCAATATTAATGCTAAATGAGACCCAGAGAAATTACCCAGCCCCTGAGGTAAATCAATTCAATGTTGTAAATCAGTTTAAATATTTAGGAATCCAAATTGTGCCTAAGCTAGAATCAGTCGCCAGTGTCAACTATGAAGCCTTAATGTCAGATATCAATGAGTTAACTCAGAGATGGATGTCACTACCAATGTCGATGATCGGGAGAATCAATATACTTAAAAGTAATATTTTACCTAAAATACTTTATTTATTTCAATACATTCCCTTATCACCACCTTTAGATCTATTCTCAAGAATAAAAAAAAAGTTAGTGGAATTTATATGGAACAACAGGAGGGCTAGATTACGTCTGTCTTTATTATATTTACCATTTGATCGTGGAGGTCTGAAATGTCCAAATTTTATGTTGTATTATTGGTCGGCACAACTGAGGTCTATGACATATTATTTTTCATCAAATGATCTCCCTCACTGGACTGAAATGGAATCATACAATTTACCTTTACCTCTTCCCATATTCATATACTCAGATTCGGCAAAAAAATTACAAAAACAAGTTAAAAATCCATTTGTAAAGCATATGATCAAAATATGGTGTGAAGCTAAAAACTATTTAAAAGAACCACAGTTATTGTCACAATTTAGTCCAAAATGGGGTAATCAATATTTTAAACCAGGGAGAGCGGACGCTGTATTTAAAGTATGGAATTTAAAAGGGATACAAAAGATTCAGGATTTATATTTGCCATGTGCAGATAACATAATGTCTTTTGAAGAGCTGAGGATCAAATTTAATCTCAATAGAACACATTTTTTTAAATATCTTCAACTTAGAAACTTTATTCGATCAAATCAAAATAAAGCTCTCACTCGACCTATTTATTCATCCTTGGAAAAAATGTTGATGAAAGATAGTAAAAGAAAGGGTATTATTTCAGAGTTTTATAACTCATTGACACTATCTTCAAGTGAAAATTCACTGAAAAGATTAAACTACTGGAAAGAAGATCTGCAAACTGAAATTTCAGAGGAACAATGGGAATTGGCTTGTACAGAAGCTCAAACTAAATCAATAAATGTACGCCTTAAATTGATACATTTCAAATGGTTAATGCGGATGTATGTTACACCGGAGGAGTTAAATAGATATAACAAAAATATACCAGATACATGCACAAAATGCATGGAAAGTAAAGGAACCCTATTTCATTGTTTATGGGAATGTAGATTAATAAGAATGTTTTGGGAAGAGGTGAGGGTAACAATTGAAAAAATAATCTCAAAACAAATCATATTGAATCCTAAACTGTTTTTGTTGGGTCTGTACCCAGAAAAGCATAATTTTAATAAAAGTGAAAGAACATTCATAGACCTCAGTTTGCTTAATGCCAAAAAATGTATTGCACTATTATGGAAAAAGACTCATAGACCAGATGTGACTCAGTGGTTAAGACAGATGTTAACAAACCTTCCATTAGAAAGAATAACATATATACTGAAATCAAAGGAAATTGTGTTTGAGAATATATGGAGACCTTTTATTGATTATGTAAAAAATTTAAACATAACTCTTGAAGAAGAAGGTGAATGATGTGTGTGGACCTTGTAAATTCCAAACTGGTGAACATAATATGTATACTTATGTATTGGATTGTCTAGACTAAACAGAGGAGCATTGTTGAAGACTTGATTTTGTTGGTGGTTGTTGGTGTTTTTAGTGCATTTTTTTTTTTTTGTAGTACTTTAGTGTTAGTGTTTGATTGTATCATGTTTGTTTAAAAAAAAAAAAGGTTCAATAAAGATATTGTGGAAAAAAAAAATAAAGTACATCTATCTATCTATCTGTCTATCTATCTATCTATCTATCTATCTATCTCACAAGGGGGAAGCGGCTTCCTGTCCACACTGTGTATGGTGTGGATGGAGAGCTGCTGACTTCGACTGGGAATAATGTGGGATGGTGGAGGGAATGCTTCGAGGATCTCTTCAATCCCACTGGTGCGTCTTCCATAGTGGAAGCAGAGCCTGAGGATGAGGGGGATGACTCACCCATCACAGGGGATGAGGTTGCCGAGGTAGTTAAAAAAAATTTTCAGTAGCAGGGATTCATGCTGGATGAGATTCATGCTGAGTACCTCAAGGCTCTGGATGTTGTTGGGCTATCCTGGTTGATGAGCCTCTACAACATTGTGTGGAAGCTGGGGACAGTACCTTTGGCGTGGCAAACTGGGGTGGTGGTTCCCCTCTTCAAGAAGGGAGACTGGAGGGTGTGTTCCAACTTTAGAGGGATCACATTCTGTTGGTAGAACCTCAGATTCAGCAGGAACAATGTGGTTTTTGTCGTGTTAGTGGCACATCCGACTGACTCTTCACTCTCTCAAGGATCCTGGAGGGCTGTTGGGAGTTTGCCCAACCAGTCTACATGTGTTTTGTGGACTTGGAGAAGGCATTCATCCGAGTCCCTCTTGATTTCTTGTGGGGAATGCTTCGGGAGAATGGGTTATCGGGTTTGTTGTCACAAGTTGTCCGGTCTCTATACGACTGTTGCAAGAGTTTGGCAGTGTTTCCCCCACCATTATATTGGAGTGTCAAATTAATCTCTCTCTCTCTCTCTCTCTCTCTCTCTCTCTCTCTCTCTCTCTCTCTCTCTCTCTCTCTCTATCTATCTATCTATCTATCTATCTGTCTATCTGTCGGTCTGTCTGTCTGTCTATTGCTATTACATGTTAGGCAGGCCTCCTCACTTTGTGTCTTTAAATCTCATTTAAAAGCACATCTATTTTCCTTGGCTTTTAACTCACTTTAATGTTATTCATTTTTATTGTCTGCTGTTTGGCATTTTGTTTTTACACTTGTGAGTTGCTTCTTTTTCTGCTGCATGTTATGTTTTCATTGTCTTTTACTTATCTTTTGTCTATATGTACTTTTGGTTATTTATTACTATGCAGCACTTTGGTCAACTTTGTTGTTTTTAAATGTGCCTCATAAATAAACTAGTGCATGCCCGTAGAAAGCAAGTATTCCTGTCTGAAACAGGTAGCCCAATCAGGCTTTACAAGCCCAAATGTAGGCTGTGTTTAAAAATGGAATACAGAGGTGTAGCCTATATGTAGGCAATCACACATGTTAGACTTTGACAAATATGAAAGGGACTGAACTGAGATTTATTTGATTGTGTGAATATTAATTACAGAATAATTGAAAATGAATGGGACATCCAATATTAGCCACTGTTTAAGAACCGTGTGTTTATTTTATTTTATTTTTTTTTGTCAGATCACTTATTTGTGTGAATGTTTATGACTTATATTCGTAAATGTTGGATCTTGCACTTTGGGGAATGGGAGTTGTTCAGTCACCATTATAATGTAGTTATATGTGTAGTTTATAGTCTATCATCAATAAACTCATGCAGTACTATAACAGGACATTTTTACAAATATTTGAGACCCACTGTAGTGCATCCTTTTATATTTATTATTATAAGTACAAAACACCCAACATTATTATTTATTTATTTTTTGTATTTTTTTGTATTTGTATCTTGTATACTTTATTGATCCCCCAGAGGGAAATTCAGGGCAGGAAATTATATCATTTCCTGCATAAACATACCAAATTCGGCCTAATTAAAAATCAATACATTTCCCCTTTAAGTACTTGGTCACCTCTTCAATATACAAATGTATAATTTTTAAACAATATTCTGAATTTGATGTTGGGTACCAATCTTGTTTCAGGTACCAATTTGGGAAATTGGAGACCTCTCTCATCTTTTAAGTGGGAGAACTTGCACAATTGGTGGCTGAATAAATACTTTTTTGCCCCACTGTATGGGTACATATTCATACTATGTAGGATAACTAAGTAGACGGTTATGCTGTTTATTGCATCTAGCTATAATGCTCCGCACTGTGTATATATATTTATGTGTACATATGTATATTCACTGCTCTTATTTTCTTACATTCTAAATTATTGCTCTGAGTGTTGCTGTCCCTGTGCTGTTGGAATCCTGGAATTTCCCCATTGTGGGACTAATAAAGGCTTATCTTATCTTATCTTATCTTATCTCATCTTATCAGAAAGCAACTCATACAGGCTTGGATGTCACCCAGGCTTACAAGGTCCATGCTGATCTGTTCACACTCCGACAGGCACCGAAAAGTAAGCTAGGAGCAGGAAGACAAAAGAAGAGGAAAACAGCAGCCTTGTGTGTATCAGAATGGAATGTACGCACTCTGTTGGACAGAACAACATCACAGTGCCCAGAAAGACAGACTGCGCTTGTGGCCCTGGAAATGAACAGGTACAATGTAGGCATAGCTGCACTTAGTGAAACAAGATTGCCTGGATATGACAGCTTGGAAGACCATGGGTACATTTTCTTTTGGGGTGGGAGATCAACTCAAGAAAGGAGAGAAGCAGGAGTGGGCTTTGCAGTTAGAAAGGAGATAGCAGCAATGCTTGATGAGGAACCGGTGCCAATCAGCGACAGGATAATGACTATGAGACTCCCACTACAGCAGAAGATGTATGCCACACTCATCAGTGTATATGCCCCAACAATGACCAACACAGAGGAGGTGAAGGAAGAGTTCTACAGTGATTTACGTGAGACTATCAGGCGTGTACCAACTGATGACAGGCTGATGCTCATTGGAGATTTTAATGCCAGAGTTGGTTCGGACACTGAGAAATGGAAAGGATTGCTAGGCAGTCATGGAGTAGGCAAGTGCAGTGCTAATGGAGAACTTCTACTTGCACTATGTTCAGAGTACAACCTTGTGATAACCAACACTCTATTTAAGCACAAGGACACACACAAGAAGACATGGATGCACCCAAGATCCAAGCACTGGCACTTATTAGACTACATCATAGTCAGGCAGAGAGACATAAGGGATGTATTGGACACCAGAGCAATGAGAGGCGCAGACTGTGGTACTGATCATGTTATGCTGAGATCTAGATTAAGGATTTGGAGATGAAAACAGCACTGCAGGATGGGTGCGAAGCCACCAGGGAAGCTAAACACTAGTGCACTGAAAGGCCAAAAGAAGCAGGAAGAACTTACACAGGAAATGGATGAAAACTTGAAAGACTGGGACAGCAACAACTCAGAGAATGACATAGAAGAGAAATGGGCAACACTGAAGGATACGGTGTATCAGACTGCGAGTGATGTATTAGGCCACCCTGAGAGGAAACATCAAGATTGGTTTGATGAGCATGATGAACACCTGAAGAAACTACTAGAAGTGAGGAATACAGCTAGGCAGGAAAACCTACAGTGCAACACAAGGTCAAAGAAGAAGAAGAAATACTCAAAGGCTCAGAGTGAGCTACAGAAGTACACCAGAGAGATGAAGTCCAACTGGTGGGATGAAAAAGCGGAGGAACTTCAAACTGCTGCAGACAAGAAGGACATGAAAACATTATTCACAGGTTTGAGAGAAATCTACAGCCCTAAACCAAGAGGATTGATCCAATTAAAGGATATGGATGGTGAAACGGTTTTGCAGGAGAAAGACAAGATCCTGTACAGATTTGCAGACCACTTTGACCAACTACTAAATAACCCTGGTGATCTCACTGAAGAGGCTAAAGAAGCTCTAGTGCAGCGACCAGCTGTATCAAGTCTGGATGAACCACCAAATTTTGATGAACTAATGGCAGCTATCAGGACAACACAGGATGGTAAAGCTCCGGGAAGGAATGGAATTCCAGCAGAAGTGTGGAAATTTGGTGGTGTTCAGCTGACCAACTGCCCGCACAAGCTCATTCAAGAGATATGGGATGCCCAGAAAGTACCTCAAGACTGGAAGGATGCAAGTATTGTGCCTTTGTTCAAGAAAGGTGACAAGAAAGATTGTGGAAATTACCGAGGTATATCACTGCTAGCCACTGTTGGTAAGATTCTCTCACTTGTACTACTGAACAGACTCAATGAACACATCTCGCAGAATGTACTACCGGAAACCCAGTGTGGCTTTAGAAGTGGAAGAAGCACAATGGACATGATTTTCTGCTTGAAACAGATTCAAGAAAAGTGTATCGAACAGAACATGCCACTTTATGTAGTCTTCATAGACCTCAGTAAAGCCTTCGATACTGTTTCGCGACAAGGACTTTGGCAGGTACAGTACTCAAGAAATATGGCTGTACAGAGAAGTTTGTTAGCCTGATCGAGGCACTCCATACAGGTATGCAAGCAAACGTGGCAATGAGTGGTTAGGTATCTAAAGACTTTTCAGTAAGCAACAGGGTGAAACAAGGGTGTGTGCTGGCGCCTACGCTCTTCTCGCTATATCTGGCAGCCATGCTTGAGGTGGCCTTCAAAGACACTTCAGAAGGAGTATACAGTACATTCAAACAAGGAAAGAAGCAGACTTGTTCAATGTGGCACAGTGTAAAGCCAAGAGTAAGACATCAATAAAGGTAGTAAGAGAAATGCTTTTTGCTGATGACAGTGCTCTAGTTGCACACAGTGTGGAAGATATGCAATCTTTAGTGGAGAAATTTGCAAGAGCAGCTGGCCAATTCAGCCTCCAAATCAACATCAAGAAGACAGACTGCCTTTATCAACCACCAAAGTTTCAATTATCAACATCACTACCAGACGAGATCAGCACTGGTACAGAGCCACTAGTCAAGTGCAAGACTTTCAAGTATCTATAGATACTTGAAAGTACTGGGAGTACTGTTTCAGAGAATGCTAGGCTGGAGGGTGAACTATCTCTCAGAATGGGAAGAGCGAGCGCTGTGTTTGGAAACTTGAGGGATTGTGGAACAATCGACATCTGTCTGTCCATGTGAAATGCAAAGTGTACAGAGCAACAGTACTGGCTACTCTATAGTACGGTACTGAAACTTGGATTGTCTACAGATTGCATGTGAAGAAACTCCACGCGTTCATGATGAGACACCTTCGAGCCATAATGAACATCTCATGGAAAGACAAGATAACCAACACAGAAGTGTTGAAACGAGCTGGTCTACCATCAATGGAGGACATGCTAATACAGATGAACCTGAGATGGCTCGGACATGTTGAGAGGATGGACCACCAGCGTCTCCCTCGGCAGTTACTCTACTCACAGTTATGCGAGGACAAATGCAATCAGGGTAGACCAAGGCTCAGATTTAAAGACACTGTAAAAAGAAACTTGAAGAAGTTGGATCTAGACAGGAGCTCCTGACAGCGGAAGGCTAAGGACAGAGCTGTGTGGAGGAATCTGATTAGACCTAAATGAAACAGTCATTGTCGCCCACGACAGACTGCTATGATGATGATGGGTCTCATGGGGCAGAAATAAAGGTTACAAAAAGGAGGCACCCAGAGACCCAGATTTAGTATCTTCTGTACTTGATGTTGGAAGGTGAATAAAGTTCATGTGTCATTCAGCTCACTGCCTCATCTGCTTTCATCTTCCACATTGGTGACCCCAAAATGTGTGATGGAGAATGAGCCGAGCACCGCCCCGGAGACAACCCAGAGGGAGAACACCAGTGCTGCATGCGCTGTCACAGTCAGGCTCCCAGACTTCTGGCTTCACAATCCGACCACGTGGTTCTTGCATGTAGAAGCCCAGTTCGCACTCCATGGGATCACAACAGACGACACGAAATATTACCATGTGGTTGCTGCGCTAGATATGGGCAGCACGGTGGTGCAGTGGTTAGCACTGTTGCCTTACAGCTAGAAGGTTCTTGGTTCGAATCCCCAGGTTGGCAGGGGTTGGAACCTTTCTGTGTGGAATTTGCATGTTCTCCCTGTGCTGTGTGGGTTTACTCCGGGGGCTCTGGTTTCCTCCCACAATCCAAAGACATGCATGTTAGGTTAATTGGCTGTTCTAAATTGTCCCTAGATATCTGTTTCCTATAGGCCCTTAGAATAGAGGGTTAGTATTAGTGAAAGCGCTTTGAGTGGTCTTTGTGACTAGAAAAGCATTATACTGTATAAGTGCAGGTTAGTTAGTTAGTAGTTAGATATGCCCACCATGCAACAGGTAACGAGCCTGCTCCAGGAGCTGCCGGCCCAGGGGAATTATGAAGCGCTCAAGCGGATGCTACTCCAGCGCTATACCCTGTCTGACAGTGAGAGGGCGGAGAGACTCCTAACATGTTCAGAGTTAGGTGACAGATCAGCCGTGGAGCTCATGGAAAGCATGTTAGCGCTGAGGGGGAAGAACGACGAATCTTTCCTGTTCTCCCACCTGTTCCTCAGGAACCTACCTGCAACAGCGAAGGCGATCCTGGCCAACTTGCCGCTGCTGGTGACCAAGCACTACCGCGCCCTGGCGCAGGAAATGGACCGCATCATTTTAGCAACCAGAGCTCTCAGCGTGCATGCGGCGGCACCAGCATCCACGAGGGACTCCAGCGAGGTCAAGGAGCCATTGGTGGTAGCCGGGACGAATGCCAAGAGACACAGAAATGGGGTGATCTGTTTCTATCATCGCTGTTTCAGTTCAGATGCCCAACGCTGCCTGCTGCTGTGCCAATTCAAGAAGCTGGGAGAATGGCACGGCCAGCAGTCAGTAGCAGCTGGACTGCTGGCGACAGGAACAAGCTGCTTTTTTTTTTTATCACGGACACACATTTGGGGAGACGGTTTTTGGTGGACTCCGGCTCCCAGAAGAGCCTCATCCTGCCAGTCAGTGCAGACAGGTCAGCAGGAGGCAGAGGTCCTGAGCTCACGGCCACCTACGGATCCACCATCAAGACGTTTGGCGAACGGATGCTGACCATATGCTTGCACGGACGCAATTATCAGTGGGACTTTGTGGTAGCTGCGTGCTTTAACGCCATTCTAGGCGCAGATGTTTTATGTTCTTATGGGTTGTTAGTCGATGTTGCCAACAGACATTTAGTGGACGCTGTCTCTTTCACCTTCCTGCCCTGCACAGCTCGAGGAGCTGGGTCAACAACACTGGCTAACGTTATAGCTCCAGGGGGAAAGCACCAGCATTTACAGTACTTTCACAGTTCCCAGCACTCACGGTCCCAACTTTTTCAGCTACGGTAACCAAACACGGAGTCGAACATTTCATAGCCACAAAAGGCCCGCCGGTGTTCACACAATCTCGGTGCCTGGACACAGCTAAACTGGCCAGTGCCTGCGAGGAGTCTGGCAACTTGGAGCAGCTGGGCATCGTCAGGTGCTCCAACAGCCTGTGGGCATCCCCACTACACATGGTCCCTAAGGCCGATGGGTCGTGGCGACCGTGCGGCGATTTCCGGCACTTGAACAATACCACAGAACACGATTGGTATCCCATCCTGCATATCCAGGATTTTTCCATGCAACTGGCCAGGGCGCATGTTTTTTCGAAAGTGGATTTGGTCCACGGTTACCACCAGGTCCCGGTGCACACGGAAGACATTCCCCAAACAGCGGTAATAACTCCTTTTGGCCTTTTCGAGTTTTTACGCATGCCGTTCGGGTTAAAAGGCGCCGCGCAAACCTTCCAGAGAATGATGGACACAGTGCTCCGTGACCTGCCTTTCATTTTTTGTCTACTTAAATGACATTCTGGTGGCTAGCGTATCTGAGGAGGAGCACCTCGCCCATCTCAAAATGGTTTTCCAGAGGTTGGAAGTGCACGGGCTTATAGTTAACCCGGCAAAGTGCCAATTCGGTGTGCTAGTGATCGATTTTTTGGGCCACCGCATTTCGTTGGAGGGCGCAATTCCACTACTTGATAAGGTGCGGCCGTGTCGGACTTTCTGCGTCCGCAGACCATGAGGGCCCTACAGGAATTTTTGGGCATGGTCAACTTTTATAACCATTTCCTCCCCCGGCCAGCCCCGCTGCTGCAGCTGTTGTACGCCGCACTTAAGAAAAAGAAGCACATTGAAAACATCGACTGGACCCCCGAGCAAGTCCAGGCTTTCGCAGATGCCAAAACAGCGCTGACTGACTCCACTTTGCTAGCCCACCCTGCCCCATCAGCGCGGATAGCGCTCACCACAGACGCATCTGACGTTGCTATAGGGGCAGTGGTGGAGCAGTACGTCTCCAGTTCATGGCAGCTGCTCATATTTTTCAGTCGGACTTTGTGCGACAACGAACTCAATAAACCACTAACATACGCGATGTCCAAGGTCTAGAACCGTGGTCGGCCCGGCAGCAATGGCATTTGGCCGCGATCTCGGAGTTCACGACTGACGTTCAACACATTGCTGGTAAGCTCAACGCTGTGGCCAATTGCCTGTCGCGCACATTAGTCTTCCCGGTCTACATAGGAATAGATTTCTCTGCCATGGCCGCGGAGCAAACCGGGGATGCGGACATTTGCGCGCTCCAGTCCACGCCTATTGGGTTAAAGCTGGAGAGCAGGATGGTGCAAGAGGGGTGCCCTCCCTTGCTCTGTGACATCTCCGCAGGCCGCCCATGCCCGGTTGTTCCGAGCTCTTGCCGCCACCGCATTTTTGAGTCGGTCCATTCCCTTTCGCATCCCGGAGTGCACACCTCGGTTAAACTGGTGGGACTGAAATTTGTCTGGCCGTGCTTGCGCAAGGACGTGAAACAGTGGGCTGCAGCGTGCGTCACATGCCAGTGGGCCAAAGTGCACAAGCACACCAGAGCCCCCCTCAGGCCATTCCAAATCCCAGCCAGGAGGTTCGACCACGTCCACGTGGATTTGGTGGGACCCCTCCCGCCGTCACAAGGTTTCACACACCTTTTGACAATCGTGGACCGCACCACGCGTTGGGCTGAAGTGGTCTTGCTGGCTTCCACCACGTCCACGGAAGTGGCTCGTGCTTTTTTTTCGGCTTGGGTTGCATGGTTCGGATACCCGTCGGACATCACTTCGGACAGGGGTCCGCAGTTCGTTTTGGAACTGTGGTCTGCGATGGCCCAGAGCCTGGGGATCAAATCCACAACACTACCGCACACACCTGCCCTGGGTTCTTTTAGGGTTGCGCTCCACGCCTAAGGAGGATCTGGCAGCCTCCCCGGCAGAACTTGTTTTTTTTTTTCCAGCCACTGCGGATCCCCGAGGAGTTTTTACTGGAAAACCCCTCGCCCAGGGTTGACCCACCAGCGCAAGTTTTACACAGTACGGAGGCTGTTAACGTGCCAGGCCCGGCCCACCATTGTTTCCCCCGCACCTTTGTCCCGAAAAGCTTACAGAACGCCAGGTTTGTTTTTGTCAGGTACAATGCCCACCAGACCCCACTGCGCCCACCGTACGTACCGTTCAGGGTGCTGGAAACTGGGGCAAAGCATTTTGTGTTAGACTTGGGGGGGCGTAGGGAGACCGTCTGCATCGACAGGCTGAAGCCCGCTTTTATGTTGGCAGATGAGCAGGTGATGTTGGCCCAAGTTCCCCGGCATGGACGCCAACCGTTGGTGGCCCCACAAGTTGGTGTTCCCTCAGTAGAGACCTGGGCTCGCAAAGCTAACATATTTTCCCCCACACCCTTTTTTCCTCTACAGATTAATGTGACCAGACTGGTGACCCCCCGCTACAGCCACTATGGGTGCCGGCTCAAGCCCAAAGGATGGGGGGGTTAGTTCCCTTTCTGGGTGTTTGGGAAGGGGGGGGGCTGTGTGGTGGCACTGTGTAGGGGGTTCACCACCCAGAGTCGGAAGCCGGGGTGGAGAGGAAATAAAGGACTGAAGGAGGAAGTGGCACCGGGGGAGGGGGGGGGGGGTCTCAGATGTATCAGAAAGGACTATCCGCCCTCCAGGGAGTTCAGGAGTCGTTGGAGGAAGAGGGGGTGTTATGATGTTAATGTGCCACGCATGTCTTTATGCACTGAGAGTATTGTTTTTGGCTCCCTGGCTTTCATGGGGCAGAAATAAAGGTTATAAAAAGGAGGTACCCAGAGATCCAGATTTAGTATCTTCTGTACTTGATGTTGGAAGGTGAATAAAGTTCATGTGTCATCCAGTTCGCTGCCTTGTCAGCTTTCATCTTCCACAACATCATGTTTTGAAATTATTGGGCCCTCAAGAGGTCAAAATAGATTATGCAACCTTTAAAAAAACATTTTGGACACAAATAAAACGAGGAAGTTTAATCACATTCAAAAAGGAATGTTGTAAGATGTGTCTAACTCATGTGTTTAGATAGGGCAGCTCAGTGTGTGAACGTGAGTGAGTGTGCGCGCGCAGCCGAGGCGCGCCCCCGCCCGTGTGTAAATGGCCCCGCGGAGCGGACGGTGTGTGTGAAGTGTGCGGGTGAGTAGAGAGAGGCGACCGGAGCAGGTAGCGAGCTAGAATTGCTGCTAATAACAGTGCCGTCTGTTAATAAAGCCCCAGCTCTTCAGCAAAACGGCCTGTTCTTCTGGGTACCACCATACTGCTGTTAACAACCGTGAGGTTTACTCGGGAGTTAACCCCGGAGGAAAAGCTCCCTCCGGCCCTGGAGAAGACAGATCTCCCCTGTGTCCCCCAACCACGGTTTGGAGGCCAAAGCAGGAAAGGTTAACACTGGCGACCACGAAGGGACTCTCACGTTGTTAAGAGGGTGGTGAGTACTAAAAGCAAAGGACAACAACAACTAGGCCAGGTGACTGTGATAGCAGCTAAGCTAATGCGACATGGCGGCCGCTCGCTATCCCGCCGATATTTACAAACAAGAAACTAACTACTCAAACCCGTTCATGTCGCTAACTAATAATCAGGAATACAGACAAGGTACTGTGCAAGCTCATGAACGTCAGGCTGAGACAAAGTGTGGACATTATAACCCATTTTTTTTTTCCTTCTTGCCTTGAGAGAGAGCAGTCGCATTTTTCTTCCCTCCTCTCCTGCCTTCCTGATCTATTCCCAGCTTTTGTAATGTTGCGTTTTTGTCTGTGTTTAGTCGCTCTTCTTCTGCTGAATCTTAATCTAAACGGAAATTATGGATTTGGAAGCGGCTTAAATGTGCTATTGTCACTATTTTTCAACAAGAATTGGGCCAAGGGGGAGCCCAAGAATTGGAACCTACGAGGAGACTCATGGACATTGGAATTCATGCGTCTGTGGAAACATTATTGGTTATGATCTCTGGACTTCTATTTTTGGCTGTGGAGTTCCCTGATGCATCAGAAATTGAAGGAAGGTGAGAGAGCTGATCAAAGCGGACCCGGCAAGCTCCTTCATCAAATTCGACCAGTTGGGGAGGGCACGAGTAGCGGCAAACGGTGAACTGAATGACAGTGATTCAGTGGAGGAATAAATCTGGAGCCCTGTGCTCTCCATGGAAAAACAGTTTAAGCCTGCACATATAATGGAAGCGCAGAATTACACGGGTGAGGACAAATTCTATTCTCTGAGTGCACTGTGCTGTTTTGATTTGATTTGACCTTGTTTGCCCCGTGTTTACATTCCTCCTGATTGAGATAAGCGGAAGGACCGGCTCTTCTACCCAAACAATCGACAATCAGTTGTTGTCGTATCAGCGGATTGGACCCTCAAGGACAATGCCCATGTGCCTTCTGCAAGCAAGAGAGAGAGCAAGAGAGATAGACTCTGGACTCTGGACTCTGGACTTGTTTATAAGTCACATGATTATAACATCTATCCACTGCCAGGAGGCGCCCTCTGCTGCTCGCTAACAACTGTTACATTTACACTACACAATGCATACAACATTACATGCATACAATACACTGCCTCTCAACTTTTGTGTGTGATCTCCTGCTAAATGTCTGCTAAATGTGCATTGAGGGGTTTTTTGCCTGCAAATCAAAATTTCGCTCACTTGCCGAGCGTCATTCTGATAAAACATGTTTTTTTCTCTCGCCTACTGTGTCATACCCATTCTCTTTTTCTTTTTTTCCCTTTCTTCTTTATGACTGGCGCCTAGCGGCTGCCCCGGCCTTGGATGCGCTCTGCAGAGCGTGCCCAAATGCCAAGTCACGTTTCGTTACCTTGTATTCATACATGTGTAATGACAATAAAGTTGAATCTCAATCTCAATCTCATTTCTGTGTGATGAAAGCTGCGCAGACACACTTGTTGATGGAGAAGATTTGTCCGCGCCATTCGGCAGCCCCGCTCAGTTTGCCCCCACAAATCCCTTTTTCAGAGCCGACAATCAAAGCCATGCCCCCGTGGGAGGCCTAGACATTTACGTGCCCCCGAATCCTGCTCCAAACACATCGTTAAAGCTGTATTATGCACATACAAACCCCTTTACCACTGCTCACATGAGAAGTTTTGTACACAGCACACCAGCCACTTCCAAGCCAAAAGCAGGTACGCTCCCCATGTCTACTCCTTATATCAATTCAGAGGAGACTGATAAACAGGGACATTCACCATTGAGCCATTCCTGTCACTCACATACACATAAGAGCCGCTCTGCGCCCCATCAGCCTCTTACATCGGACAGTGATGAGGACTATGATCCCAAAGAAAGAGTCCCCACTCTACGTCCAGGCCAGTACGACGGCAGCACACCATGGAGAGAGTTCCTACACAGATTTGAGAGCTGCGCAGAGGCAAATCACTGGTCAGAAAAGACAATGGCCATCCAGCTGAAATTCTGCCTTGTTGGAGCTGCAGGTGCCATCATCCACAGAAACCCTCGTTCATCCAAATGGGACTACCGCCGCCTGCTGGAGGAACTAGAAACTGCATACGGCCCTTCCTCATATCACTCAGCGGCTGTGGCAGTGGAACTGAGGCAAAGAGTACGCAAATTTGGTGAGGTCCTTCATGTGTTCAGAGATGACATTTATGGGAAAGTAGCTGTAGCTTATGGAAATTGGTCAGAGGCCGAGCAAGATGCTATAGCTGTTGAAGTTTTCACAAATGGCCTGGGCGATGCAGAGCTAATCCAAAAACTGTTAGAAGAACGTCTAGCCACGCTAGCCAGAGCGTACAAAATAGCCCATCGTCATGAAACCACAAAGAGAGCTGCGTCCTATATCACTAGCGTCATGCAGCCAGGGGCCCATAACCTCACTGAACGCAGGCCCCGGGCCGCTGTTGTCAGAGAAAGAGACGAGAATGAGACTGTAACTGCCACTACACCTGCAGCGAGCTCCTCACCCAATCACTTTGCCCCACACACGTCTGCAAAAACACCAGGGCAACACAAGAACTTTAAAAAGGGTGACATTCGCTGCCATAACTGTAAGGGCTGGGGTCACAAACAGAGCCAGTGTTCATCCCCTCAAAGAAATGCAAAGACTTTCATTCCGAGCACTCCCCAGGGAAGCCCACAGGCCACTGTGCTCCACTTTAAAGGCCAGAGTTGTGACATAAGCATCCACATGCGCATATATGAACTGGAGGTGTGCGCAGTCTTGGACAGTGGAGCGCGGAGGAACGTGCTGCCCCTTCACCATTACAATGCCATTCACCAAGACATGAAACCCCCACTACAGTCATCCATCGTAGAGACTCTGCTCGGGGTGGGACCAGGAGAGGTGCTGGTGCGTGGTGAGGCCAAAATACCTGTCAGTATTAACAGCTGGCAAGTTGAAGTGGACTTCCTCGTGGCAGACATAACGGGCAATGAAGTACTGCTAGGCCACCCATTCCTCACCCAAGCCGAGGCCCGCCTTGATTTTGGTAAGCGCCGCATAGTGCTGTTTGGAGAAGAAGTGCCATACTTTCACCCAGAGACTGTCCCAAAGTCGCATGCTGTGAGAGTAGCCAGAACTGTCATGGTTCAACCTGGACAAGAGTACCTAGTCAAGGGCACTGTGCCTTGTGGCAAAGCAGCTCAGGGAGACATGTTGCTCAGCCCCACAGAAGGCTTTGTTGAGAAGCACAAAATACTCATTGCCAGGGTCCTAGTCAACGCTCAGCCCACTAATGTTGTTCCACTACGCCTCTTTAACCCTGGCAACAAGACTGTCACTATTAAAGAAGGTGCCATTGCAGGCTTCCTCCAGCCAGCTGAAGCTCTTCCCCTGCCCAGTGCTTCCACAGCGGCAGACTCTCCAGCTAGCTCCCCTGCGGTCCCAGAGCACCTCCAGGAGCTCTATGCCCAGAGTTCCACTGAGCTTAATGACAATGAAAAACTTGAACTGTCTAACCTGTTGTGTGCCTATGAAAATGTGTTTTCCAGAGGGCCCAGTGACCTGGGACAGACCAGTCTCGTGCATCACGACATCATAACCCGGCCTGGAGCTCCCGTGAAGCAGCCCCGTTGTCGCATGGCTGGGGAAAAGCAGCAACACGCAGACCAGCAGATCCGTGAGAGCCTCCAGAACGGCCTCGCCACCCGCAGCCACAGCAGTTGGGCCTCACCGATTGTTATGGTACGTAAAAAGGATGGGACTTACTGCCTTTGTATAGACTATAGAACACTCAACGACTGCACCATCACTGACGCGTACCCGCTACCCCACATCCAAGACACATTAGACACTCTCGCCACCGCCAAATGGTTCAGCACCTTGGACCTTGCTTTAGGTTATTGGCAAGTCGAGCTGACTCCAAGAGCCCACCGTGCAGCCGCCTTTTGCACCCGAAATGGACTATTTGAATGGAACGTTATGCTGTTTGGGTTATGCAATGCGCCAGCGACGTTCCAACGCCTTATGGACCGCGTCCTTGCCGGCATGCAGTGGGAGACCTGCCTCATCTACTTGGATGACATCATTGTGCTGGCCAAGGATGTGTCCGGGATGCTGCAGCGGCTGAGTCAGGTGTTCCAGAGACTTAAACACGCAAACCTCAAACTAAAACCAGCCAAATGCTACCTCTTCCGCCGCCAAGTTGCCTATCTAGGTCACATTGTGTCCGAGCACGGTGTAGCCACTGACCCCAATAAAGTCCACAAAGTCCAAGCTTGGCCCACTCCCACATCGGTCTAAGAGGTCAGACGTTTCATTGGCCTCGCCTCCTACTATTGCAGGTTTGTGAAAGACTTTGCCTCCATTGCCGAACCGTTACACAACCTGACAAGGAAAAACGCACATTTCCAGTGACATGCTGAACACCAAGCTGCTTTCAACACGCTCAAGCACCGCCTCACCACAGCCTCTGTCTGAGGCTACCCACTGGACCATGGTGAAATGATCTTGGACACCGATGCTAGCGACACAGGCATCGGCGCCGTCCTCTCGCAAATGCAGGATGGCGCGGAACGTATGTTGGCATACGGCAGCCGCAAACTAGCCAAAGCTGAACAGAACTATTGCACTACAAGACGAGAGCTGCTAGCCATTGTCGATTTCACGTTACATTTTCGGCAGTATCTACTTGGGCGGCCTTTCAAAGTACGTACCGACCACAGCAGCCTGTGTTGGTTAACCCGAATGAAAGAGCCAGAAGGTCAGTTAGCCCAGTGGCTTGAGAAGCTAGCAGAGTACGAGTTTGAGATCATTCATCGCCCAGGTCGCTTGCACACTAACACTGACAGTCTCTCCCGCAGGCCTTGCCGCCAGTCCTGTCCTTGTAAACTGCAGGACCCCTCCTCACAGCCGAGAACCACAAGTCACCAAGCCATCCAGTGTGAATTGGACTCCGACACCAGCTCCCTGTCGCTGAGTCCGGTGGGGGTAGAGACATGCCCTACAACTACAGCTGTGAGTCCAGTGGGGGTAAGTGCAGACAGCTTTACCAATACAGACACTTTAAAACTAAAAGAGACAATTGATGTGACTAATACAAATGAGACCACACTGTTTCCTGGCTGGACTATGGAGGAGTTGTGCCAGGCCCAAGCCGCTGATACAGACATTGCACCAATAAAAGCTTGGTTAGAGGCCAGCAGTGAGCGCCCTCCCTGGACCACAGTCGCCCCTTGCAGTCCAGCCACCAAAACATACTGGAGTCAATGGAAAAGACTGTATTTCCGAGATGGAGTTCTGGTCCACCGTTTTTACTGTTTGGACGACACACAGTACTACCCCCAAATTGTCCTGCCATGCAAAATGCAACCCAACGTCATGCGCCAGATGCACGAGGGGCCAATAGGTGGACATTTTGGTATTGAACGGACTGTGGCCAGACTTCAAACCAGATACTACTGGTACCACTTGAGAGAAGACGTGGCCCTCTGGTGCCGGACTTGTACCAACTGTGCATGCAGAGCCAGACCCCACAAAACGCCACAAGCGCCCATGGGAACTGTCAGGGTTGGAGCCCCCATGGAGCGCATTGCACTGGACATTATGGGCCCACTCAATGAGACAGAACGCAAAAACAGCTATGTGCTTGTAATACAGGAGTATTTCACAAAATGGGCTGAAGCGTTTCCTATCCCAGACGAAAAGGCTGTCACCTGGGCAGCACGGTGGTGCAGTGGTTAGCACTGTTGCCTTACAGCTAGAAGGTTCCTGGTTCAAATCCCCAGGTTGGCAGGGGTAGGAACCTTTCTGTGTGGAGTTTGCATGTTCTCCCTGTGCTGCGTGGGTTTACTCCGGGGGCTCCGGTTTCCTCCCACAATCCAAAGACATGCATGTTAGGTTAATTGGCTGTTCTAAATTGTCCCTAGATATCTGTTTCCTATAGGCCCTTAGAATAGAGGGTTAGTATTAGTGAAAGCGCTTTGAGTGGTCTTTGTGACTAGAAAAGCGCTATATAAGTGCAGGTTAGTTAGTTAGTTAGTTGTTGCAACAGAATGGGTGTGCCGCTTCGGAATGCCTCACTCTTTGCACAGCGACCAAGGGCGCAATTTTGAATCAGAGGTGTTTCAGGAAATGTGCCGTCTATTTGGCATTGAGAAAACCCACACTATGCCATTCAGACCACAGTCAGATGGCCAGGTTGAGCGTTTCAATGCCACACTTCAAAAGATCCTGGCCTCTACTGCAGAACGCTGTCACTGGGATTGGGACCTGATGACCCCATATGCAGTTATGGCCTACAGAGCGACCAAGCACAGTGCTACTGGTTTCACCCCCAACTATATGATGTTCGGACGTGAAATAAATGAGCCAGTGGACCTTGTAGCTGGTTTGCCCCCGGACTCTGACCATGCACCTTCAGCCCCAGAGTACGTGCAACAAATACGCGAGCGGCTGGAGCTGGCTCACAACATTACTCGAGAAGCCCTGGGTGAGTCAGTCACACGTGCAAAAAGACAATATGACAAAAACGCTTGCCACACACAGTACAAAGTCGGAGACGCAGTGTGGTACCTCATCAAAGGAACATGGCATGTCAAAAACAGAGTCAAAAAGTTCCTCCCCTCCTACGAAGGACCCTTCTTTGTTATGGGACAGTTGGATGATCTAGTCTACCGGATCCAAAAGAGCCCCAGAGCCAAAGTCAAAGTCGTCCACCATGACCAACTGAAACACTACCGCAGCCGTGAGCAGCTGGACAACACTTGGGTCCTGGACCAAGCCCAGAACTGGACACCTTCTGAGATCTTGCCACCAGCTGTGGACGGGGACCCAGCAGACCAGGACCTCAGCCTGTACAACTTGTTCGCTACTGCCTCCAGTGATGGCCCCAGCAATTCCCGGCCGTCTACTCCACCTGCTAATGTTCCCAATGTGATCGGGTCTCTTCCATCCACTCCTTCCCATGTGATATTTGACCATGGTGGGGGTGCGGTGGGAGATCCACGCCATCAGGCTCAGCACGTGTCATGGCCCAAACGTCGGCGCAGAGGACCGGACCGTTACGGGGACTGGGTTACTGAGTGAGCCAACTGTAGCAGTTCATATTTGCACTAGATTATTAACCTACTAGATTAATAACCTACCTACCTATTTGAATTCATGTTACACAGTGGGGCAAAAAAGTATCTAGTCAGCCACCAATTGTGCAAGTTCTCCCACTTAAAAGATGAGAGAGGTCTCCAATCTTCATCATAGGTATACCTCAACTATGAGAGACAAAATGAGAAAAAAAAATCCAAAATCACACTGAAGGATTTTTAAAGAATTAATTGGTAAATTCCTCAGTAAAATAAGTATTTGGTCACCTACAAACAAGCAAGATTTCTGGCTCTGACAGACCTGTAACTTCTTCTTTAAGAGACTCCTCTGTCCTCCACTCGTTACCTGTATTAATGGCACCTGTTTGAACTCGTTATCAGTATAAAAGACACCTGTCCACAACCTCAAACAGTCAGACTCCAAACTCCACTATGGCCAAGACCAAAGAGCTGTCAAAGGACATCAGAAACAAAATTGTAGACCTGCACCAGGCTGGGAAGACTGAATCTGCAATAGGTAAGCAGCTTGGTGTGAAGAAATCAACTGTGGGAGCAATTATTAGAAAATGGAAGACATACAAGACCACTGATAATCTCCCTCGATCTAGGGCTCCACACAAGATCTCACCCCGTGGGGTCAAAATTATCACGAGAACGGTGAGCAAAAATCCCAGAACCACATGGGGGGACCTAGTGAATGACCTGCAGAGAGCTGGGACCAAAGTAACAAAGGCTACATCAGAAACACTCTACGCCACCAGAGACTCAAATCCTGCAGTGCCAGACATGTCCCCCTGCTTAAGCCAGTACATGTCCAGGCCCGTCTGAAGTTTGCTAGAGAGCATTTGGATGATCCAGAAGAGGATTGGGAGAATGTCATATGGTCAGATGAAACCAAAATAGAACTTTTTGGTAAAAACTCAACTTGTCGTATTTGGAGGAGAAAGAACACCATACCTACTGTGAAGCATGGGGGTGGAAACATCATACTTTGGGGCTGTTTTTCTGCAAAGGGACCAGTACGACTGATCTGTGTAAAGGAAAGAATGAATGGGGCCATGTATCGTGAGATTTTGAGTGAAAACCTCCTTCCACCAGCAAGGGCATTGAAGATGAAACGTGGCTGGGTCTTTCAGCATGACAATGATCCCAAACACAGCGCCTGGGCAACAAAGGAGTGGCTTCGTAAGAAGCATTTCATTTATTTTATTTTATTTTTTTGTTTGTCAGGGACAGTGCAATAAACATAGACAAAAAAGAAAATCTGATGTGTTGCACAGAGAGTGTATAGCATTAAGCTAGTTTGCAACTCTTGTCCCTGGATGGGCTTTAGAGAAAAGAAACAGATAAAAAGAGAAAAAGATGAAGAAAAAACAAAATGAAAACAGTATAAACATTTTCCACATACACTACCGTTCAAAAGTTTGGGGTCACCCAGACAATTATTTTGTGTTTTCCATGAAAAGTCACACTTATTTACCACCATGGGTTGTAAAATGAATAGAAAATATAGTCAAGACATTGACAAGGTTAGAAATAATGATTTGTATTTGAAATAATAATTTTTTCCTTCAAACTTTGCTTTCGTCAAAGAATCCTCCATTTGCAGCAATTACAGCATTGCAGACCTAACATGATTGCACAAGGGTTTTCTAATCATCCATTAGCCTTCTGACGCAATGAGCAAACACATTGTACCATTAGAACACTGGAGTGATAGTTGCTGGAAATGGGCCTCTATACACCTATCTAGATATTACACCAAAAACCAGACATTTGCAGCTAGAATAGTCATTTACCACATTAGCAATGTATAGAGTGTATTTCTGATTAGTTTAAAGTTATCTTCATTGAAAAAAAGTGCTTTTCTTTCAAAAATAAGGAAATTTCTAAGTGACCCCAAACTTTTGAACGGTAGTGTACATCAATGCAAACAAAATTATAAATACACAATATAAAAACCTGATTCACATTTGCCTGTTACAGTAAAATGCCTGTTAAACTTAATCTCAATAGAACACATTTTTTTAAATATCTTCAACTTAGAAACTTTATTCGATCAAATCAAAATAAAGCTCTCACTCGACCTATTTATTCATCCTTGGAAAAAATGATGATGAAAGATAGTAAAAGAAAGGGTATTATTTCAGAGTTTTATAACTCATTGACACTATCTTCAAGTGAAAATTCACTGAAAAGATTAAACTACTGGAAAGAAGATCTGCAAATTGAAATTTCAGAGGAACAATGGGAATTGGCTTGTACAGAAGTTCAAACCAAATCAATAAATGCACGCCTTAAATTGATACATTTCAAATGGTTAATGCGGATGTATGTTACACCGGAGGAGTTAAATAGATATAACAAAAATATACCAGATACATGCACAAAATGCATGGAAAGTAAAGGAACCCTATTTCATTGTTTATGGGAATGTAGATTAATAAGAATGTTTTGGGAAGAGGTGAGGGTAACAATTGAAAAAATAATCTCAAAACAAATCATATTGAATCCTAAACTGGTTTTGTTGGGTCTGTACCCAGAAAAGCATAATTTCAATAAAAGTGAAAGAACATTCATAGACCTCAGTTTGCTTAATGCCAAAAAATGTATTGCACTATTATGGAAAAAGACTCATAGACCAGATGTGACTCAGTGGTTAAGACAGATGTTAACAAACCTTCCATTAGAAAGAATAACATATATACTGAAATCAAAGGAAATTGTGTTTGAGAATATATGGAGACCTTTTATTGATTATGTAAAAAATTTAAACATAACTCTTGAAGAAGAAGGTGAATGATGTGTGTGGACCTTGTAAATTCCAAACTGGTGAACATAATATGTATACTTATGTATTGGATTGTCTAGACTAAACAGAGGAGCATTGTTGAAGACTTGATTTTGTTGGTGGTTGTTGGTGTTTTTAGTGCATTTTTTTTTTTTTGTAGTACTTTAGTGTTAGTGTTTGATTGTTTGTATCATGTTTGTTAAAAAAAAAAAAAAAAGGTTCAATAAAGATATTGTGGAAAAAAAAAAATGCCTGTTAAACATTTGTCTTCCCTTCTTCACTCACACCCTGCAGACAATCATTTCATACATGGGTACATTCTTGTTTACTTTTCAGCCAGTTTTTAACCTTTGTAGTAAATGTTTTAAAATCCGTTATTATTTTGATTTCATTTGGCATTGTGTTCCAGATATGACTGCCCTTTATAGAAAAAGCTGTTTGTCCAAATGTGGTTCTGCGGTGGGATATTTTACAGTTATTGTTAACAGAACTCCTGGTGGCTCTGCTGCTGTCCTGTCTTTGGATGAATCCAACAAGTGGCTCTGGCGCTGATTTATGGAAACATTTAAAAATTAATTTCAGAAAACAAAGGTCAATGAAACTCTCAAAACTCAGTAGATTATATTTCAAGGTCCTGGAGTGGCCTAACCAGTCTCCAGATCTCAACCTCATAGAAAATCTTTGGAGGGAGTTGAAAGTCTGTGTTGCCCAGCAACAGCCCCAAAACATCACTGCTCTAGAGGAGATCTGCATGGAGGAATGGGCCAAAATACCAGCAACAGTGTGTGAAAACCTTGTGAAAACTTACAGAAAACATTTGACCTCTGTCATTGCCAACAAAGGGTATATAACAAAGTATTGAGATGAACTTTTGTTATTGACCAAATACTTATTTTACCGCGGAATTTACCAATTAATTCATTAAAAATCCTTCAATGTGATTTTCTGGATTTTTTTTTTCTTATTTTGTCTCTCATAGTTGAGGTATACCTATGATGAAAATTGGAGACCTCTCTCATCTTTTAAGTGGGAGAACTTGCACAATTGGTGGCTGACTAAATGCTTTTTTACCCCACTGTATATTGGACACTGCTACTGCTACTGCTAGGCCTACGAATGTAGAGTGTGTACCAGTTTTATATTATTTAGATGGAATAGAATTAATGTTAATTGCCAGTCCATGGTGGGGGTAGTGTTGTAAGATGTGTCTAACTCATGTGTTTAGATAGGGCAGCTCAGTGCGTGAACGTGAGTGAGTGCGCGTGCGCAGCCAAGGCGCACCCCAGCCCGTGTGTGAATGGCCCCGCGGAGCGGACAGTGTGTGTGAAGTGTGCGGGTGAGTAGAGAGAGAGGCGACCAGAGCAGGTAGCGAGCTAGAATTGCTGCTAATAACAGTGCAGTCTGTTAATAAAGCCCCAACTCTTCAGCAAAACGGCCTGTTCTTCTGGGTACCACCATACTGCTGTTAACAACCGTGAGGTTTACTCGGGAGTTAACCCCAGAGGAAAAGCTGCCTCCGGCCCTGGAGAAGACAGATCTCCCCTGTGTCCCCCAACCACGGTTAGGAGGCCAAAGCAGGAAAAGTTAACAGGAAAATCTTCTTTTTCCTTTTCTTCTACTACTACTACACCTTGGCCAAAAGTTAAATCTTAAGGTGTGTTCACACCAAACGTGAACGGGCAGCATGAATCCATACAAAGTGAATGGGAAGACGCGAGTACGCACAAATTTGCATAGTTGCACGTTTGCGTCCACTAACTAGCTAGCTAGCTGCTAGCTTTGAGATTCTGCTGTCACATTGCAGAGTAAACTAGTTAGAAAATGAAACTCACTCACTGGGAGATGGGAGGACTGGGAACTCTTCAGCTGAATTGGGATTTTGGAGTTATTTACCCATAGTTTCCTGTCACGAACGTCCTAGCAAACTAGTAAGCTAGCAACTTAAACACCCATCATCTGTGAAGTTTTGGAGGCTTGAGACAACATTTTTAGGTGAGACCCTGATCGGATAATGTAAACCTAAGTATTGTAGAAGCTGGGTTAATCATCTCAGACTGGATGCAGAGGGTAAACAGAGAAGGACAGTAGGTATTGAGATGAGAGAGATTATGGTGAGGTAGCAGGAAGGAGTAGCTGGGGGAGAAATGATGAATGTATTGTGATGCGAGATGTCATGCAGATGTGAGATGGGCGGTTGATATAAAAGGAGAGACCCTGGTGTATACAGACTTGCTTTTTCTGTGTATGACCGATGTGAGAGTGAATAAAGTCGTCTGCTGTATAAGTCTGCCTCCGTTATTTGTACTCTCCACACTGGTGACCCCTTGACAAATTATGGAACACGAGGCAAGAACCCCGGAGTCAGCCTGGACGGGAACCCCCAGCAACGCGTGTGCTGTTTCGGTCAAACTACCGGACTTTTGGCTGCACGACCCGCGGTCTTGGATCCACCACACCGAGGCTCAGTTCGCCCTCTGGGGAATAACGGCAGATGACACCAGATATTACTATATGGTCACAGCGCTGGACGCTCGCACATCTCAGCAAGTAGCGAGCCTGCTCCAACAGCCTCCAGCCCACGACAAGTACGGGGCTCTCAAGGCCGCGCTGACCAGGTGCTACACGCTCTCGGACTGTGAGAGAGCAGAGAGGCTCCTGAGGTGCTCCGAGTTAGGAGATGGGTCGGCGGTCGAACTGATGGAGAAGATGTTGACGTTGATGGGCATGGACGACGGACATTTTCTGTTTGCCCACCTTTTCCTTCGGAACCTCCCAACAGAGGCAAGAGCGGTTCTTGCCAATTCGCTGTTGCTGGCCATGCGTGACTACCGTGCGCTAGCCCAGGAGGCAGATCGGATCATCCTCACCACCAGAGCCCTCACAGTGAACGCGGCAGCGCCGGAACCCAGCGTGACGACCAGTGGAGGCGAGGAGCCAGCGACGGTAGCGGCAGCGGGGGCCAGGAAGCGCCAGAGAGACACGCTCTGCTTCTACCACCGCCACTTTGGAGATAACGCATGCAGATGTGTGCCACCGTGCCAATTCAAGCATTCGGGAAATGCCAAGGCCGGCAGTCAGTAGCAGCTGCGACCGCCGGTGAAGAGAACAAGCTGCTCTACGTGACGGACTTGCGCTCGGGGAGACGGTTCCTCATAGACACCGGCTCCCAAAAGAGCCTCATCCTGCCATTCTACGCCAACCGGCTAGCGGGAGCTAGCGGCCCCCAGCTGGTAGCCATAAACGGCTCGGACATTAAGACTTTTGGTGAGAGAACACTGACTTTATCCTTACATGGCCGTATGTACGAGTGGACTTTTGTCATAGCGGCATTGAGTTTCCCAATCCTGGGAGCTGATTTTCTGGGTGCACACGGGTTGCTAGTCGATGTTGCTAACAGGTGCCTGGTTAATGCAATGTCTTTTGATTCTCTCCCCTGTACAGCTCGAGGGGCCGGGCCAATAACACAAGCCAATGTCACAGCTCCAGGCGATAAGTTCCACACACTGCTCACTCAGTTCCTAGCACTCACGGTCCCAATGTTTTCGGCGGCCAGCACTAAACACGGGGTGGAACACTTTATCACCACCGCTGGGCCGCCCATTTTCGCACGACCTCGGTGCCTGGACGCAGCTAAACTGGCCATAGCGCACAAGGAGTTTGCCAACTTGGAAAGGTTGGGCATCATCAGGCACTCAAACAGCCCATGGGCATCCCCGCTACACATGGTCCCTAAGGCCGAGGGATCGTGGCGACCGTGCGGAGATTTCCGCAGGTTGAATAACGCCACAGCGCACGACTGCTACCCGATTCCCCATATTCAGGATTTTTCCATTCACCTCGCCGGGGCATGCATTTTTTCTAAAATAGACCTGCTCCATGGTTACTACCAGGTCCCAGTGCGCACGGAGGACATACTCAAAACAGCGGTAATAACTCCGTTTGGCTTGTTTGAGTTTTTACGCATGCCCTTCGGATTAAAAGGAGCGGCACAGACATTCCAACGCATGATGGATGCGATGTTGCACGATCTGCCATTTGTGTTTGTCTACCTGGATGATATCCTGGTGGCCAGTGCGTCTGAGGATGAACATGTAACTCACCTCAGGACGGTTTTCCGGAGGTTGGAGGAGCACGGGTTAATAATCAACCCGGTGAAATGCCAGTTCGGCGTGATGGGGATTGACTTTTTGGGGCACCGCGTCTCACTGGAGGGAGCGATACCCTTGCCCGACAAGGTGCGCGCCGTGGCGAATTTTCCCCGGCCTCAGACGGTCAGGGCGCTGCAAGCGTTTTTGGGGATGGTTAACTTTTATAACTGGTTCCTCCCCTGCGCAGCTCAGCTCATGCAGTCATTGTATGCCGCACTCAAGAAATGGAAACCGGCGGACAGGTCGAATGGACTCCGGAGCGGGAGCAGGCGTTCTCTGAGGTTAAAACAGCCCTGGCAAATGCCGCAATGTTGGCGCACCCGGACCCGGCGGCTTGGATAGCGCTCACTACCGACGTCTCGGACGTGGCCATAGGGGCCGTGATGGAGCAACGTGTCGCCGGTTCTTGGCAGCCGCTCGCTTTTTCAGCAGGGCTTTGCGCGACAGTGAGCGTAAATACAGCACGTTCGACAGAGAGTTGCTGGCTCTCCACCTGGCCATACGCCACTTCCAGTTCTGGCTGGAAGGGCGCAGCTTCACCGCATTCGTGGACCACAAGCCGCTAACGTTCGCGATGGCCAAGGTTTCGGAACCATGGTCGGGCCGGCAGCAGAGACAGCTGGCCGCGATCTCGGAGTTTACGACCGATGTTCAGCATGTGTCAGGTAAACTGAATGTGGTGGCGGACTGCCTCTCGCGCACAGTAGTGGCCCCAGTCTGTGTAGGGATAGATTATACAGCCATGGCTGCAGAGCAGATTGGCGATACGGACGTGTGCGTGCTCCAGTCTGGACCAACAGGGTTAAAGCTGGAGAGCAGAGAACTGCAAGACGGCAGCCCCACCCCCCCAATCTGCGACATCTCCACGGGACGCCCGCACTCGGTGGTCCCAGTTGCTTGGCGCCACCGAGTGTTTGAGTCAGTTCACGCTCTGGCGCACCCAGGAGTGCGCACGTCAGTCAAAATGGTGGGAGTGAAGTTCGTATGGTCAGGCCTGCGCAAACAAGTGAAAGAGTGGGCTGCAGTCTGCGTAGCGTGCCAACGAGCCAAAGTATACAGACACACGAAGGCTCCTTTGGAACCGTTTCGTATACCAGCTAAGAGGTTTGACCATGTTCACATGGATCTCGTGGGCCCCCTCCTGCCATCGCAGGGGTGCACGCACCTTCTGACAGTGGTGGACTGCACCACACGCTGGCCAGAAGCAGTCCCGCTGGCGGCCACCATGTCTGCGGATGTGACGCATGCTTTTTTGACGACATGGGTGGCACGTTTTGGCATCCCGTCGGACATCACGTCCGATAGGGGCCCACAGTTTGTTTCCGACCTCTGGTCCACGATGGCCCATAGCCTGGGTGTTGCAATTCATCGCACAACCGCTTACAACCCACAGACCAATGGGTTATGCAAGCGTTTTCATAGGTCATTGAAAGCAGCGCTCAGGGCTTCGTTGACGGATGCAAATTGGGTAGACCGGTTGCCGTGGGTTTTATTGGGGTTGCGTTCCGCACCAAAAGAGGATTTGGAGGCTTCCCCGGCGGAGCTTGTTTTTTCTCAGCCACTGCAGCTCCCCGGGGAATTTTTGCGAGAAAATCCTGCGCCGGACAACTGTCCATCTCAGCGTTTGCAGCATAGCGCAAACACAGGCACGCTGCCAGGCCCAGCCCACCACTGTTTTCCACGTGCTTTTGTGCCAAAAACTTTGAAGAACGCGGCATTCGTGTTTGTCAGGCACGATGCCCACCGCCCCCCATTGCGCCCACCCTACGATGGCCCGTTCAGAGTGCTGGAAACAGGGGACAAACATTTTTTGTTAGACTTGGGGGGTCATCGGGAGCAAGTGATGTTGGCTCGGGCCCCTCGGCGTGGAAGACCCCCACTGAAAACTCCCCAGGTAAACAATTCATCAGAGCAGCCACACGGGCAAGTCGAAGGTTCCCCCCCCCTCGCCATTGCCCATCCGCAGACAGACACACCCCCAGGAGCCCCCCACCGGCACAGCAGCGCCGCGGAGGCGGAAAACCCCCGTTACAGCAGATACGGGAGGAGACTGAAGCCAAAAGGACGTGAGGACTGAAACTCGGTCTGAGATTCTGGGGGAGGCGGTGTAAAACACAGGGTTAATCATCTCAGACTGGATGCAGAGGGTAAATAGAGAAGGACAATAGATATTGAGATGAGAGAGATTATGGTGAGGTAGCAGGAAGGCGTAGCTGGGGGAGAAGGGATGAATGTATTGTGATGCGAGATGTCATGCAGATGTGAGATGGGCGGTTGATATAAAAGGAGAGACCCTGGTGTATACAGACTTGCTTTTTCTGTGTATGACTGATGTGAGAGTAAATAAAGTCGTCTGCTGCATAAGTCTGCCTCCGTTATTTGTACTCTCCACAGTATGACTTTATTTGGGGAATTTCCACAGCAGGTTGAACACAGCTGCAGAAGTTTTAAAGACTTTTCGCCTGTCTGCATCTCATTATTCATGTCTGCTGGTGTGTTTACATTGATTTATAATGTAATCATGCTGTGCAAAAAATTTGCCTTGTCGCGTTTGGTGTGAACGCACCTTTAGTTTTTCTTAGTGTTGTCTGTAACGGTGGATTCAGCAAAAAGGGAAATGAAAGGCTTAAAGCTCAGCTTTTTTTTTTTTTTTTTAAGAAATTCTTCTTCTTTTTGGCTGCTCGATTTAGGAGTCGCCACAGCCTCACTGTGTCCCTTGCATCTTCCTCTGTACTACTGATCTGTATAAAAACACTGGATAGCGCATGCCCCATTAGCAAGTACAGAGCCGAGTGAAGCCACCAGGTCGCCATATTCTTGTGGTGGAGGAGTAATAGCAAACCACGTTACGGTCCAATATTTGATAACATGAAAAGTTGTAGGGCTAGGTTCAAATATGCTCTGCGTGCATGTAGGCACAATGAAGAAAGTATCAAATGTGACCAGTTAGCTAGTCATATGAGTGAAATGAACATGGTCGTCGGCCTCCGTCGGTCTATGATGACCATGGAAGAGAATCCTAAACGTTTACTCTGCTGGAACAGCACCGCCTGTGGCTGAACAGGCCGATGAGCGAATGGCAGTCCCTGTCACACAGGTCACACTTGTGGGTGGTCTCCGTGCTGCTGGGTCTGTGGAGGTTCTTCCTGCGGGTCCTTTTTTCATCTGCTGCAGCAGTCAGTCTCTCTTCACCCGCCCTGAGCTGTCTGGTCAGGGTGCCTCTCCATTTGGAGCGGTCCGTTGCAAGGTCCTCCCAGCACTCTGTGTTGATCTCCAGGGCCTTCATGTCTCTCTTGCAGACGTCTCTAAAGCGCAGCTGTGGGCGGCCAATGTCTCTCCTGCCAGTTGCCAGTTCTCCGTAGAGGACGTCTTTGGGGATTCTGCCATCCTCCATACGGTGAACGTGGCCTAGCCAGCGGAGCCTGCGCTGCCTGAGTAGAGTGAACATGGAGGGAAGGCCGGCGCGGGACAGAACTTCTGTGTTGGGCACTTTGTCCTGCCAGGATATGTCTAGGATATGGTGAATGCAGCGCAAGTGGAAGGAGTTCAGTCTCTTTTCCTGATGGGCGTATGTTGTCCACGTCTCACTCCCATAGAGCAGTGTGCTGATGACGCAGGCGTTGTACACTGCCATCTTCATCTTGACAGAGAGTTTGGGATTCTCCCACACTCGTGTGGTGAGGCGAGCGAGTGTGAAGGCTGATTTTCCAATCCTCTTGTCGATCTCTGTATCAAGGGAGAGGTTGTTGCTGATTGTGGACCCCAGGTACGTGAACTGATTCACGACCTCCAGCTCGTAGTCGTCGATGGTGATGGTTGGTGGTGCTTCCGTGCCTTGCGCCAAGACGTTAGTCTTCTTCAGGCTGATGGTAAGCCCAAAGTCCTTGCATGCCTGGGAGAAGCGGTCCATCAGGGTCTGAAGCTCCTGCTGTGTGTGGGTTGCGACTGCAGCGTCGTCTGCGAACAGCATGTGTCTGATTAGAGCCTCGCGTACTTTGGTTCTGGCTTTCAGGCGGGCGAGGTTGAAAAGCCTGCCGTCAGATCTTGTGTGCAGGTAGATTCCCTCTGTTGCTGTGCTGAAGGCATGCCTCAGGAGCATAGCAAAGAAAATCCCAAAGAGGGTTGGCGCAAGTACACAGCCCTGTTTCACTCCGCTGCGTATGTTGAATGGCTCTGAGACGTTGCCATCGTGCTGCACTATCCCCTGCATGTTGGTGTGAAATGATTCGATGAGGCTTTGCAACTTTGGTGGGCATCCTATCTTTGGCAGGATCTTGAAAAGGCCCTCTCTGCTGACCAGATCGAAAGCTTTGGTGAGGTCGATGAAGGCGACGTACAGGGGCATGTTCTGTTCTCTGCGTTTCTCCTGGAGTTGGCGGATGGAGAATATCATGTCTACCATCGATCGCTCAGCACGGAAGCCACACTGAGACTCGGGGTAGACACGTTCAGCAAGCTTCTGTAGACGAACGAGAACAACTCGTGCGTAGACTTTGCCAACAACGCTGAGGAGGGAGATGCCCCTGTAGTTGTTGCAGTCACTTCTCTCCCCTTTGTTTTTGTAGAGGGTGATGATCTTGGCGTCCCTCATGTCCTGTGGTACGGCACCTTCCTTCCAACACTGGCAGAGGACGTCATGCAATGGCAGCAGTAGGGCGGTCTTGCGGTGCTTGATCAGGTCAGGGGGTATGCCGTCGTTGCCAGGTGCCTTGCCAGCGGCCAAGCTATCAATGGCCTTGCTGAGTTCGTCGATGGTTGGCTCGGCGTCAAGTTCGTCCATGGATGGCAGGCAGTCGATGGCATCAAGGGCTGACGGTGTCATGGTGTTCTGTCTGGAGTAGAGGTCGGAGTAGTGTTCCACCCATCTCTCCATCTGCTTGCTCTTTTCTGTGATCATCTCCCCAGTGGAGGATTTGAGGGGGGCCGTCTTGCTCTGAGCCGGACCAAGTGCTTTCTTGATGCCATCGTACATACCACGGATGTTCCCTGTTATGGCAGTGGTTTGAAAGTCTTGGCTGAGCTGAGTCCAGTACTCGTTGGCACAGCGCCGAGCAGTCTGCTGAACTTTGCTTCTCGCAGCCCTGAGAATCTGGAGATTCTTCTCGCTTGGGTACTTCTTGTACTCAGCAAGTGCTGAGCGCTTGGCTTCAATGATGGGGGTCATCTCGGTCAACTTGGCATCAAACCAGTCCTGTGACTTCGAGGTCTTCCTCTCAAAGGTAGCCAAGGCTGTACGGTGGATGGTGTTTTGCAGCTCTTCCCACTTCTGCTTTGCAGATTCTCCTTCTTGTGGTACACCAAGTTCCTTCTCAAAGGTGGAGGCAAACTGCTCAACAAGTTCTGGTTGAGCCATCTTGCTGGTGTCAATCCGTGCCTTTCCAGGCTGTCTAGCACGATGGAATTTCTTCAGCTGCAGCTTAACCTTGCAACACACCAATGAATGGTCTGTGTCGCAATCTGCACTCTGGAACGAACGGGTGATTAGCATGTTCTTCAGTGAGGTGCGCCTGGTCAGGATCAAGTCCAGCTGGTGCCAGCGCTTTGAGCGCGGATGTTGCCAGGAAACCTTGTGTTGGGGCTTGGTCTTAAAGAACGAGTTTGTGATGCACAGATCATGATATGTGCAGAACTCGAGCAGCCGCTGTCCATTGTTGTTCATTCTGCCCACGCCAAAAGGTCCAAGACAGGAGGGCCAGGAGTCATGGTCAGCACCCACTCTGGCATTGAAGTCTCCAAGGAGAATGAGTTGTTCAGAGTTGGGGATGATCCTGACAGTTGTTGCGAGATTCTCGTAGAACTCGTCTTTTGCCTCTGGTGTGGCTGTCAGTGTTGGGGCATACACACTGACGAGGGTGACTGGGCCTTGAGTGGTGTTCAGGCGGAGGGTGAGGAGTCGTGCAGAGCCAGTGCTGCCCGGTTCCACCATCTTCAGCAAGGTGTTCTTCACTGCGAAGCCCACTCCGTGTTCCCTGTGTTCGTCACTGCCCTTTCCCTGCCAGCAGAATGTGTAGTCCTTCTCTCTCAGTGTGCCTGCGTCAGCCAACCGTGTTTCCTGGAGAGTGGCGATATCCACTCCCAGTCTCTTCAGCTCATTATTGATGATGGCAGTCTTCCTGGTGTCGTTGATGTCCTTGAGGTTAGCAGCGAGTCCTGTCATCATAGTGCGGACATTCCAAGTTCACAGTTTTAGAGTTGGTCTCTTTTGTTTTATTGTCTTACATGGTGCGAAGGTTCTCAGCCTGCTGTTCGGATTTCTCCTCATCCCCATGCACCCAATGAGGAAAGCAAGCTGTAGCGGGACAACACCTTATTGGCTGGGGGCTGCCCAGCTTGAGGCGGGCGGTAGCTGTCCAGTGAGATCCGATGATCCCTCCCACCATCGGGAACAACCCCTGGCGCCGCACTCTACGCCAATTGAGCAGTGGCTTATAACCGGTAACTGTCATTCCCCGTGTTTTGTCTACGCCAAAGGCGAAGCTGGAGTGTCCTCTTCAGTGATCCGGTGTTCTACCTTCCAGCGTTGGGCGTTGGTAGGATTCAAGCCTGGGCAGGAAGATATGGAGGACAAGATGTTGCCCATGCAGCATGTCCCCCCCCTCCACGTCACTGATGAATCCAAAGGAACAGCAGGGCTGCTACAGTTTGGCACCAGCGCCATTGCAGGAGCTGCCAGAACGATGTTGAGCACAACATAGAACTGCCTTAGGGACTCCGACTCCGGATTTTTCCTCAGGGTTGACTCCCAAAGCCTTTCCCGTGACCGGGTATGCCGCAAGGCAGTGGAGGTTTGAAATCAGGGTTTACCTTCCCCTAGATGGGCTACCTTCCCAGGTTGACGAGCCACCATCTACCCGAAACATCTGGTTTTAAGGCGCCAGAGATCCGCCCTCGCCCCTTCTCCTATTAATAAAAGCAGTTCCGCCGGGCTTAGAGACTAAACCACACAGGCAGGCTAGGAGTTGGACTTAGTTGTCAGAGGCTTTTCAAGACGCACACCATAAGGAACATTTTATGAGCACTGGGAGCTTAATCCCAGTGCCGCTCCTGGCTATGACAACCTTGGAACCACTGAACATGGTAGAATTCTGGAAACAAACGAAGGTTATGAGTTCTTACCAGTCTGTTAGATCAAACACTATTGATGATGTGACTGGTGACGTTAATATTGCTGAAAAGTGGAAATGTCAATATGAAGCTATTTTCAACTCAGTCAAGAATGTTTCTATGAAGGATTCTGTTATGCGTGATGTTCACCTGTATAATGACATGTTTGATACCTCTGATATTTCTGATGTTACTCCTGTTGAAGTTGTTTCACTGATCAAAGATCTCAAGAAAGGCAAATCAGCTGGCCCTGATTGTCTCACTAGTTAATGCCTTATCAATGCTGATTTCAATTTGTGTACTCTGTTGTCATTGTGTTTTAACTGTATGTTTGTCCATGGTTACATGCCAGATATGTTGATGGATTCTGTTATTATTCCCTTGGTGAAAAACAAGTGTGCCAGTCTGTCAGATATGAACAATTACACACCTATAGCTGTTGCAAATGTTATATCTAAATTGTTAGAGGGTTTAATTCTGAACAGAACTGAGGATTATCTGTGGACAAATGACAATCAGTTTGGTTTCAAGTCAGCTCATTCAACTGATAAGGCTGTTTATCTACTCCATGAATTTGTTGACTACTTCAGAAGTCAATCCACTAGTGTTTATGCTACGTTTTTAGATGCTAGCAAAGCTTTTGATAGGATTAATCACTGGTGTTTGTTTAGAAAATTGATCGATCCAGGTGTACCTATTTATATTGTTAGCATCCTGTTATACTGGTACAGAAGGCAGTCTATGGTTGTTAGGTGGGGCAATGTTACCTCATCTAAATTTTGTGTGACCAATGGCGTTAAACAAGGTGGTATACTGTCACCCTTGTTTGTTTAACCCTCCTGTTATTCAGGTTCAGGTTACTTTATTTGTACCCGTAGGTAGATTTGTTTTGCAGTCTGGTGACATCCATATTTACAAGCCACAATTACATTCAACATAGACACAAACACAGGCACACATGAAGCTGACTATAAACATGATAAAAATACTCAAGGCTCCATCAATCAGGGTATAAAGACAAAGAGATGAGAGAAAAAAAACCAGAGGCAAGAGAGAAGGGTCATATTAAAAAGTTAAAAACTAGTCAAAGAGGTTAAAAACTCAAAGGTCTAAAACCCAATAAAATATTTAGAACCCAAATAACATCCTACAAAAACAAGTAAATATAAAATGGAGTTAATAAATAGGTACCTAAATTATCAGCAAAGCAGAAGTGGGAAGAGCTGCGAAACACCATCCACCACACAGCCTTGGCTACCTTTGGGAGGAAGACCTCGAAGTCACAGGACTGGTTTGATGCCAAGTTGACCGAGATGACCCCCGTCATTGAAGCCAAGCGCTCAGCTCTTGCCGAGTACAAGAAGTACCCAAACGAGAAGAATTTCCAGATTCTCAGGGCTGCAAGAAGCAAAGTTCAGCAAACTGCTCGGCGCTGTGCCAACGAGTACTGGACTCAGCTCAGCCAAGACATTCAAACCGCTGCCATAACAGGGAACATCCGTGGTATGTACGATGGCATCAAGAAAGCACTTGGTCCGGCTCAGAGCAAGACGGCCCCCCTCAAATCCTCCACTGGGGAGATGATCACAGAAAAGAACAAGCAGATGGAGAGATGGGTGGAGCACTACTCCAACCTCTACTCCAGACAGAACACCGGGACACCGTCAGCCCTTGATGCCATCGACTGCCTGCCATCCATGGACGAACTTGACGCCGAGCCAACCATCGATGAACTCAGCAAGACCATTGATAGCTTGGCCGCTGGCAAGGCACCCGACAACGACGGCATACCCCCCGACCTGATCAAGCACTGCAAGACTGCCCTACTGCTGCCATTGCATGACGTCCTCTGCCAGTGCTGGAAGGAAGGTGCCGTACCACAGGACATGAGGGACACCAAGATCATCACCCTCTACAATAACAAAGGGGAGAGAAGCGACTGCAACAACTACAGGGGCATCTCCCTCCTCAGCGTTGTTGGCAAAGTCTACGCACGAGTTGTTCTCGTTCGTCTACAGAAGCTTGCCAAACGTGTCTACCCTGAGTCTCAGTGTGGCTTCCGCGCTGAGCGATCGATGGTAGACATGATATTCTCCATCCGCCAACTCCAGGAGAAATGCAGAGAACAGAACATGCCCCAGTACGTCACCTTCATCGACCTCACCAAAGCGTTCGAGCTGGTCAGCAGAGAGGGCCTTTTCAAGATCTTGCCAAAGATAGGATGCCCACCAAAGTTGCAAAGCCTCATCAAATTGTTTCACACCAACATGCAGGGGATAGTGCAGCACGACAGCAAAGTCTCAGAGCCATTCAACATACGCAGCGGAGTGAAACAGGGCTGTGTACTTGCGCCAACCCTCTTTGGGATTTTCTTTGCTATGCTCCTGAGGCATGCCTTCAGCACAGCAACAGAGGGAATCTACCTGCATACAAGATCTGACGGCAACCTCTCCCACCTGAAAGCCAGAACCAAAGTACGCGAGGCTCTAATCAGAGACATGCTGTTCGCAGACGACGCTGCAGTCGCGACCCACACACAGCAGGAGCTTCAGACCCTGATGGACCACTTCTCCCAGGCATGCAAGGACTTCGGGCTTACCATCAGCCTGAAGAAGACTAACGTCTTGGCGCAAGGCATGGAAGCAACACCAGGTTCAGGTTCAGGTTACTTTATTTGTACCCGTAGGTAGATTTGTTTTGCAGTCTGGTGACATCCATATTTACAAGCCACAAATTACATTCAACATAGACACAAACACAGGCACACATGAAGCTGACTATAAACATGATAAAAATACTCAAGGCTCCATCAATCAGGGTATTCAAATTCAAATTCAAATTCAAATTCAAACGTTTATTTCAAACTCAGGGTTCATATTAAGAGCAAAAACTAAAACGAGTAGAAAATAGATAAACAAATAAATAAAAGTATATACAGATCAGCAGACACTCGGCGCTCTTGTAACAACAATAACATACAATAATGGGCTCAGTATAAAATGGAACGCCACCACTTCCAAATGCTGGAATGAAGTGTGAGTGACGAGTTGACAATTGCTGATATAAGATGATTGTTACATGCCAGCAACCTTCTCAAAAAGCTGTAAACATTCTTACGTATCAATTCGCCAAAAGACGGAATGTTCACAGACACAAACATCTTGCTTGCACTCGACCTTCGTGGTACATCTAACAACCTTCTTAGGGAGTTATTATATGCAATGCGGATTTTGTTCCTAACAGCAACATTGCTATTAAACCATAAAGGCGAGCAGTACATTGAGGTACAGAAGGTCTTGAACAACATACATTTGACATCAGGAGAACATCTATGGAAATTACGCAACAGTAGATTTGTTTGAGCGTACAGTTTCCTGAGATGCCTGTTACAATCAACATTGGTCTTATCAGATTCAATCCACACACCTAGGTATTTGACTTTTTCAACAAAGTTCAAGCTATTACCACAAAGTGGCATAACAGGATTCGACGTATTGACACCCTTTGGTTTGAAAGCCATACACATAGATTTAGTACAGTTGAACAGGATGTCATTTTTTTCACCAAATTTTTCACATACCGAAAGGAGATGTTGCATCGCTGCAGTAGACAAACTTAACAAACAGAGGTCATCAGCGTAGAAAATGTGATTTAACAGTGCACCGTTAAAGGAGCCGCCCACATTAGTATTGTTCAACAGTACACTGAGATCATCAACATAGACATTAAACAACAAGGGTGACAGTATACCACCTTGTTTAACACCGTTGGTCACATGAAATTTGGATGAGGTGACATTGCCCCATCTAACAACCATAGACTGACTTCTGTACCAGTAAAGCAGGATGCTAACAATGTAAATAGGAATACCTCGATCGATCAATTTTCTGAACAAACACCAGTGGTTAATCCTGTCAAAAGCTTTGCTAGCATCTAGGAACGTAGCATAGACACTAGTGGAATGGCTTCTGAAGTAGTCAACAAATTCATGGAGTAGGTAAACAGCCTTGTCAGTTGAAAGAGCTGATTTGAAACCAAACTGATTGTCGTTTGTCCACAAATAATCCTCAATTCTGTTCAGAAACAAACCCTCTAACAGTTTAGATATAACATTTGCAATAGCTATAGGTCTGTAGTTGTTCATATCAGAAAGACTGGCACACTTGTTTTTCACCAAAGGAATAATAACAGAGTCCATCAACATATCTGGCATGTAACCATGAACAAACATACAGTTAAAACACAATGACAACAGAATACACAAATTGAAATCAGCGTTGATGAGGCATTCACTGGTGAGACAGTCAGGGCCAGCTGATTTGCCTTTCTTGAGAACTTTGATCAGTGAATCAACTTCAACAGGAGTAACAGCAGAAATATCAGAGGCATCAAACATGTCGTTATACAGACGAATATCATGCATAACAGAATCCTTCATTGAAACATTCTTGACTGAGTTGAAAATAGCTTCATATTGACATTTCCACTTTTCAGCAATATTAACGTCACCAGTCACACCATCAATAGTGTTTGATCTAACAGACCGGTGGGAGCTCATAGCCTTCATTTGTTTCCAGAATTCTACCATGTTCAGTTCACTCATGTGATTAGCTAGCTGGTCACATTTGATACTTTCTTCATTGCGCCTGCATGCTCGTAGAGCATATTTGAACCTAGCCCTGCAGTTTTTCATGTTTTCAAATATTGGACCAGAACGTGGTTTGCTATTACTCCTCCACCACAAAAAAGCATCCCGAGCAGCTGTGTGAGCCTCGCTAACGACATCATTCCAACCTGGGACGTTATATTGGGTGGCCACACTGTGACTAGGAATGCATTCACTCACACAGTAATTTAAAGCATCAACAATATCACTGTAGAACCTGTCGATATCGTCCCTGTGTGCCGCACACTTACGGTCGTGACACCTGATGGCGTCCATAGGAGCACGGATGTTACAGAGTTTCCTATGAGTAAGTTTCTTATATCTGGACAGGTCTGACGCTGTGGCATCACGCCATTTGTATGTTCTACTGCCCGTTGTGGCTGAGGGAGCTTCCCGGGGGCCACTTACAGCACTAGAAACCTCAATATCTATAGATAAAGGTACATGATCAGAACTCACATAGTCAAACAGAACTTTGATATTGGACACGTTATCATGGCCTGAGGATGTGGTCACACAGTGATCAAGCCATGATGTAGAGCCATGAGCCATGCTAACATGAGTAAAGGTATCACCTGGTAAGATAATCCTGTCCGAGATGTGTAAGGAGTAACTCTCACAAAAAGACACCAGTTCGTCTCCAAAACAACTTGAACGTGCTGTATTAGCGTTGAAGTCACCAATTGTGAACACATATGGAGTTGGAAAGTCCTCGGTGATACGTTTAACAAGATTCAGGCAGTACAAGTATTCATCCAAGTTTTCAACACTGTCATAGGGGAAATATACACATAATATAAGACAGTGAAAGTCACCCAGGTTGACTTCAATACCTGTAACTCTTAGGCAATCGTAAGTTTTCACAACACAACTGTTCGCAAGTGACTTCCGCCATAGGATACCGACGCCGCCATAGGGGCGACCTAAGATAACACGTTCTTCCGTATCCATAAAAGAAACACCTTGTCCTATAAAGTCACCATGTAATCTGCTCAGAATAGACAATTCGTTTTCGAACAACCAGTGTTCCTGCAACAACACAATGTCATGGTTATCACATAAACTGGAGATCTCATTGGATGAAGTTTTTACATTCTGGCAGTTAAATGAACACATTCTAAGGTTGGTCCTACTATTGAATGAGTATAATGACAAACACAATAATGACAATCACGTGTAGATCATTTCCTCTCAAAAAACTGTCGAAGGTATAAACCAGATGGCCACACATTTTTGTCAAGCAACTTCTTGCTGCAACTGGCAGGACATGTGATCTTAAAAGAGGCGTAACCATCATACTTGGTTTCTAGTTGCTCAATCTTGATATTGTCATTTAATTTAACATGGGTTTCAATGTAGGAGCGTACATGTTGGGGTCTGGTGGTGGGGTCAAGTCGACTGATGAAGACTTGGTGCTTCTTATGACCTTGACCTTGACCCTTATGCCTGCCAGACCACCTACCAGACTTTGGTACAACGCGTAACTGTGAGTGGGGGCGTGTCATGCTGACAACCTGTAGCTGGTTCGTGGTCTGCTTGGCAGTCGGTTGGTTGTCAGACGATTGAAGTACATTAGCATATGATCTCTTCTTCTTCTTGGAACTGCGACTCACAACTTCCTCGAACCCATCCTCGCGCTCTTCGGTAATTACAGCAACTTTGGCAGCTTTGGCAACCCCAGAAGGGCTACTGCCGACAGCAACATCAGAACAGGCCTCTGTAGAGCTAGCGGCCTCGTCCGCAATCTCCCCGTCGGCCGTGGCGGACGGTGGAGGACCACCGTCACACACCGTTACATTGGCGATCGGGGTGTGGACGTCAGCTGCTACCACGTTCTCCCCATCGCTGGTGGTGATGGCAGCACTCTGAGTACTGCCAGTTTCATCGTCGCCTTCCACGACCAGGACGTCAGCTGGAGAGGGTGTGTCGTCGAGTTTGGAGTTAATAGCCGCCACGCCGTCCTGGATAGCAGATATCGTTGTGAACACGGTAGCAAGGCTCTCTCCAAGGGACATCACACAGCACACGTCCTTAGACAGCCTGGTAAGGTCAAATGACTCCAACGAAGCTGGTGGCAAATTCTTGAGGTTCAGGGCAACGTATTGTGGTGCCAGCTGACCAGCCTCATTCAGCTTGTGGTAGATGTCGCCGATGTCGTCTTTCTTCTGGTTGTAGCCGGTCCTCTTCTTAAACCGCGAGCTTCCCGCTGGACATTGCTCGAACAGCAACTTCTTTGCTCTTTTAACCTCGTTCACATCGTAGAAGTCGCCAACCCATTTCACAAGATAGGTCTTCGGGACATTACCCATGTTGTTCTGCATAAAGCACAACAGCTCACAGACGGGCCTCTGACGTGGAAGTGCTGAAGTTGGCCCATGCTGGGGATGGTCGTCACTATGGTAGTCTCCAGCCATATCTGACGTTAGTCCATTTAGTCCAGGAGACATTACTGACAGTTATCTAACAAGATACTATCATGTATATAGCACACCAACTTAGGTTTACCGAGGTAGCTTTGAAGCCCAACAGGGGTGCCGTTCAGCGAGGCTGATCATTAGATTGGCGGGGCTAGCGCTAGCTTAGCATTAGCTTTAGCATTAGCTTAGCATTAGCTTAGCAATAGCGTTAGCTTAGCATTAGCGTGATAGAGTCTGTAAGTGCACTCTTGTGCGAATTAATACACACGCGCTCTTGGTTCCACCTCACTTCGGATCAGTTTGCCCTCCGGGGAATAATGGTAGACGACACCAGTATTTACTTTAACCCACGCAAATGACCTTTAGCCCAACTTCGTGGATACCTTCTCACTGCAGTCGTATCTCTGGGGTAGCAGCAGAGGCGGAGAAGCGGTCTTTAGAAGTCTGAAACGGGCCAGAGCCGCCAGAACCGCCGCCAGAACCTTCACCGGGTCAGCGCTGATTGTCGTAAGAGTGTTCCCACATTTGTTGGTGGCCAACAAAAGTCCTTATTTTTGACGGTTTTACTTAAAATTCTCGGCTCATTTCAAACATCGCGGCCGGAAGCTGACCCGGAACCGGAACCAGTATAAAAAGACAAAGAGATGGGAGAAAAACCAGAGGTAAGAGAGAAGAGTCATATCAAAAGTTAAAAACTAGTCAAAGAGGTTAAAAACTCGAAGGCCTAAAACCCAATAAAATATTTAGAACCCAAGTAACATCCTACAAAAATAAGTAAATATAAAATGGAGTTAATAAATAGGTACCTAAATTATGTGCAATATATTGTTACAGCTTGTTCAACTCTTTGACAGCAGCAGGAACAAAGCTGTTTTTGTAGCGCTGGGTTTTACTTTTTGGGACAGCAAACCTCCGTCTTGAGGGAAGAAGCTGAAAGTTGCAGTGCAAAGGGTAGGAGTCATCATTTAAAATGGAGGTAGCCATCCTCTGTACTTGTCTGGTGTACAGGGATGTCAGGCTCAGCTGTGACTCACCAAGCAAACGACTGGACCATCTAACTACCTGATCCAAGGATTTCCTCTGTTTCAGTTTTATCTGACCAAACCATGACACTAAAGAAAAGGATAAAACAGATTCAATAAAAGCCCGATAAAACATTGTCATTATGGTTCGGTCAATTTGGAAGCGTGCAAGTTTTCTCAAGCAATGCAAATGTTGCTGACCCTTTTTGCACACCCTTTCACAGTTCTCTTCAAAGTTTAAATTACTATCAATAATCGTCCCAAGATATTTGTAGGATTGTACACATTCGGTGGTCTGGCCTTTTAGTACGGTGACTTTGTGCCTGGGAGTTTTCCTCCTAAAGTCAATAATCATGTCTTTAGTTTTTGTCGTATTCAGCTGCAGGTAGGAATCCTCACACCAGTGAACAAAATCATCAGCTACTTGGCCGTGGCCACTCTCACCATCCTGGAGGAGACTGACAATAACTGAATCATCAGCATACTTTATAATGTGTCTGTTGTCATGTCTGCTCCGACACATGTTTGTGTACAGGATGAAGAGTAGTGGTGACAACACACACCCCTGAGGAGAGCCAGTAGAAGAGCACTTTAGGTCAGACAATGTACCATTGACCCTTACTCTCTGCGTCCTGTCGGTTAAGAAATCCAGAATCCAACCCACCAGATTATTGCTCAAATCAAATTGTTGCAGGAGCCTTTCAACTAAGATATGAGGTTGGATTGTATTAAAGGCGGAGGAAAAGTCCACAAATAAAAGCCTGGCGTGTATCCCATTAAAATCCAGATGTTTAAAAAGCATGTTAAACAGAGTGACAGTGGCATCCTTCACTCCTCTGTGAGGCCTATAGACAAACTGCAGAGGATCCAATGCATGCTCAGTCTGTTTTAGGACCTCACATCTGACCAGTTTTTCAAAAATTTTCATTAAAATTGAAGTCAAAGCAACTGGTCTAAAGTCGTTTACCGTTTTAGGACAGCTGGATTTTGGAACGGGAACAACCATGGCTTCTTTCCAGATCTTAGGCACATGTTGTGTCTGTAAGGACTTACTGAAAATGTAATGAAATATAGGTTTACTGCCCTCCCATCAAGTTTCCCAGTTTTCGACTGGTAGACAGCGAGCTAACACGTGTGGTGCAGGCCTCAATGATGACAAGATGTTTCCTTTTATCTCGTTTATTGAAGCTACCCCACAAGGAACTCAACGTGATGTACACTCGTCTTTTGGGTTTTACATCCGTTTACATTTGTTCCTACATCCGTGTAAAACCGCAACAAAGTAAGCATATACACGCCGTCAATGATATGGTCACCATATTTAGCTTAGCACATGTTAGCGTTAGCCCTAGCTTAGCTTGGTAACAATGATGGCAACAGACTAGAGTCAGATCGCTTAAAATACACCAATGCAACCATGCAGTTCTCATTGTAGCTGTTAACACTGTCAAACCATACAGATACTCACGGACTAATGATGTCCAAGGCGCCAATAATTAAACAACGTCCACAGCGTTTGTACAATGATTGACGCTCTGCTCCGTTCTCCGGTTATATCATTACTGCGCATGTGCAACACCGTGTGTAACAGTTCAAAATGATGCTTTCACTACACCACTAGAGGGAGCCAAACTCCCTTACATGAAATGCTGTAATGGGGACTCTTAACTTAATACATGGAGGCAGCATAATAGGACTCAGTTCATGTGCACAGGACTTTACCAAGCGCCCACATATATTATCAGGGCCCTGACTTTTGTTCACTTTTACAGCGCAGAGCTCCCTTTTAACATCCTGCACCTCAATATTAAAGTGCTGACTGTCTTTGAGTTTCTGTTTCAAATCTTGGGTTTCTGTGCTAAAATCAATGGAGTCAAAACGACCATAAAAACAATTAAGAGCATTAGCCAGCTCTGTGTCTGAATTAAAACCATCTAAAAACACACGATTACTGCGCTCTGTGCTCTGAAGGCCTGCAATAGTTTTCATACTGGCCCAGGCTGAACCAAGTTTCTTTGTTGCCATCTTGCTTTCCAATTCTGATTTATAATTCTGTTTTGCTCTTAAAATTTCGGACTTCAGCTCTTTTGTGGCAACCTGTAGCTCAGAAACAGACCCCTGTTTAAAGGCAAGTGCTTTCCTCTGTAAGCAGGATTTAACTGATTTTGTAACCCATGGCTTGTTGTTGGGATATATTTTGACACGTTTACGTGGAACGATCTTATTTTTACAGAAAGCCATGTATGAGCATGTGACATCCACCAAAGAGTCCAAATCATCCCTGCAGGCCAGCGTGAACATCTCCCAGTCTGTACAGTCAAAGCATTCCTGGAGGCTGTGCACTGGATCCTCTGTCCACACATCAATGTCTCTCGTCTCCACCTTGCCTCTTCTGAGAGCAGTTTTATATGTGGGCAGCAAATGTACACAGTTGTGATCTGAGGATCCTACAGGAGGACAGGGGAGTGATTTATAGGCCCTCTCTATGGATCCATAGCACAGGTCCAATGTCTTTTTTCACCTGGTTGGGCAGGAGACATACTGATAAAAGTTTTTAAGTGTCTTCTTTAAAGAAACATGGTTAAAATCCCCAAGAATGAAGTTTGGCGCCTCTGGAGAAATTGATTGCAGCCGCTGGATCACATCAAAGATGGTGCTGGAGGCGGAGTCAGCGTCTGCCCTCGGGTGAATATACACAGTTGTGATGAAAAGCTGGGGGAACTCGCGAGGCAAATAAAAGGGGTGTAGTGACACAGACAGCAGCTCCACATCGGGTGTACAGATGCGCTCTCTGACCGTGACAGATGTGCAGTACTGCTTATTAATGTATAAACATACGCCGCCCCCCTGACGTTTCCCTGTTACCTCTTCCTGCTGATCCGAGCGCAGTGGGGCTCCAAAGCCGTCAATCCACAGGTCTGCGTCTCAGTTATGCGCATTAAGCCAAGACTCGGTGAAAGCCATGACACAGCAGTTCTTAAAGTCCTTCTGGTAGCGTACATTCCCTTGAATTTCATCCACCTTGTTTCTCAGAGATTGTACGTTCCCAAAAATCATAGAAGGAAGAGGAATGTTACCAAACTGACGTCTTCTCAGGCGCAATTTCATGCCTCCACGCTTTCCGCGTTTCCTTCTCCCGTCTCTCTCGTCTCTCTTTTCACCGCTGTGTCCGTCTCTCAAAATAAAGTCCGGCAGTTGCGGCTTAGGCTCAATCACAGCCGCTGCATCAACCGTGTTTAAATGCAGCAACATGTCCCTGGAATAATGTATCCTGCCCGCCATGATGCCAATCGCGTTTACCTCAGAGACAAAGAGCCGGAGGAAAAGTAGCAGCAATGCAAAAAAGGGGAGGAAGTCCATGTTGATGGAACCAGGGAGCTCTTCGCCATACAGTCCACAAACATTCCAGGACAGAAACGACACAGAGAATTTCATAAAAACCAACCATCACCATCGACGACTACGAGCTGGAGGTCGTGAATCAGTTCACATACCTGGGGTCCACGATCAGCAGCAACCTCTCCCTTGATACAGAGATCGACAAGAGGATTGGAAAATCAGCCTCCACACTCGCTCGCCTCACCACACGAGTGTGGGAGAATCCCAAACTCTCTGTCAAGACGAAGGTGGCAGTGTACAACGCCTGTGTCATCAGCACACTGCTCTATGGGAGTGAGACGTGGACAACATACGCCCAGCACGAAAAGAGACTGAACTCCTTCCACTTGCGCTGCATTCGCCGCATCCTGGACATATCCTGGCAGGACAAAATGCTCAACACAGAAGTTCTGTCCCGCGCCGGCCTTCCCTCCATGTTCACTCTACTCAGGCAGCGCAGGCTCCACTGGCTAGGCCACATTCACCGTATGGAGGATGGCAGAATCCCCAAAGACGTCCTCTACGGAGAACTGGCGACTGGCAGGAGAGACACTGGCCGCCCACAGCTGCGCTTTAGAGACGTCTGCAAGAGAGACATGAAGGCCCTGGAGATCAACACAGAGCGCTGGGAGGACCTTGCAACGGACCGCTCCAAATGGAGAGGCACCCTGACCAGACAGCTCAAGGCGGGTGAAGAGAGACTGACTACTGCAGCAGATGAAAAAAGGACCCGCAGGAACAACCACCACAGCTCCAGCAGCACGGAGACCACCCACAAGTGCAACCTGTGTGACAGGGACTGCCATTCGCGCATCGGCCTGTTCAGCCACAGGCGGTGCTGTTCCAGCAGAGTAGACGTTTAGGATTCTCTTCCATGGTCATCATAGACCGACGGAGGCCGATGACCTAAATTATGTGCAATATATTGTTACAACTTGTTCAACTCTTTGACAGCAGCAGGAACAAAGCTGTTTTTGTAGTGCTGGGTTTTCTTTTTGGGACAGCAAACATCCGTCTTGAGGGAAGAAGCTGAAAGTTGCAGTGCAAAGGGTGGGAGTCATCATTTAAAACGGAGGTAGCCATCCTCTGTACTTGTCTGGTGTACAGGGATGTCAGGCTCAGCTGTGACTCACCAAGCAAATGACTGGACCATCTAACTACCTGATCCAAGGATTTCCTCTGTTTCAGTTTTATCTGAACAAACCATGACACTAAAGAAAAGGATAAAACAGATTCAATAAAAGCCCGATAAAACATTGTTATTATGGTTCGGTCAATTTGGAAGCGTGCAAGTTTTCTCAAGCAATGCAAATGTTGTTGACCCTTTTTGCACACCCTTTCACAGTTCTCTTCAAAGTTTAAATTACTATCAATAATCGTCCCAAGATATTTGTAGGATTGTACACATTCGGTGGTCTGGCCTTTTAGTACGGTGACTTTGTGCCTGGGAGTTTTCCTCCTAAAGTCAATAATCATATCTTTAGTTTTTGTCGTATTCAGCTGCAGGTAGGAATCCTCACACCAGTGAACAAAATCACCAACTACTGGGCCGTGGCCACTCTCACCATCCTGGAGGAGACTGACAATAACTGAATCATCAGCATACTTTATAATGTGTCTGTTGTCATGTCTGCTCCGACACATGTTTGTGTACAGGATGAAGAGTAGTGGTGACAACACACACCCCTGAGGAGAGCCAGTAGAAGAGCACTTTAGGTCAGACAATGTACCATTGACCCTTACTCTCTGCGTCCTGTTGGTTAAGAAATCCAGAATCCAACCCACCAGATTATTGCTCAAATCAAATTGTTGCAGGAGCCTTTCAACTAAAATATGAGGTTGGATTGTATTAAAGGTGGAGGAAAAGTCCACAAATAAAAGCCTGGTGTGTGTCCCATTAAAATCCAGATGTTTAAAAAGCATGTAAAACAGAGTGACAGTGGCGTCCTCCACTCCTCTGTGAGTGTGTTATGTTCATTTGTCAGGAACAACAATGGTGTTCCCAGGTCAATTTGACCCGGTGCATGTTTAATTATCCAAAAGATGTCCGAAACCAAAAAAATCCTAACAAACATTGTTAATATTTCATTTCTGTCACCATGGGGTGAGACGCCGGCTCGGCGCTCAGCCCATGCTCCTTTTATCCCTGCCTCTCATTGGGCAGTGCCTCAGCTGGTTCCCAGCTGTCAGTGTCACGGGACGGCTGGGGCCAATTAATCCTCATCAGCTGGGGCGCTGTTAATGAGTATAAAGAGGAGCAGCTTCGATCATTCGGGGCTGCGACATAAGCACTGCTAGGCTGAAGCCCCTTCGTCTGGTGTCAGCCTCAACTCCCCTTGCAGCATTCCGGTGTTTGTATCCCGCTGTGAGTATGCACGTCTTGTTACCCCCATGTCCGGTACGAGCTACCTACCCCTGCGCTGTGCAGCCTGAGAATGTACGTCTGTATGAGTGTCTGTGCTCTCCTCATCCCTTATCCCTCACCCTTAATAAAACATCTCGACTCACTGGCTTGCCCCTGGCTCTGATTGCCCGGCTCCCTAGAGCCGGATATGACAGTATGTCGCAGCCAGAAGAGTTGCCGGCGGCCGTGAGTCGCTGTGGAAATGTACCTTTCTGTCCGGGTGTCAGCGCTGCTAGCATGCCGTTTCCCAGGAGTCACTTCCGGCGCCAGGGCGACGAGCTGAGGTCCATCTCGGAGGCTGTCGACGGGACATTCTTCACCCTGCACGACGCCTCCAACGCGAGACGCTGGCATCCGGGCCGTGCTGAGGAACTCCTGGACTGTCACCCTCACTCTCTGTACCATCTGGAGGACAGTGCCAGGATAGACGCTTCAGGTACACAGCGAGAGAAGCTCCACGGGGTGGATGGAAATCCCGGCAGGGAGTCGAAGTGGGCGACGTCTTTCCCCGCTTCGGAGTCCCGTTCCTGCCGCTATTCCAGTCCGGGAGTTCGCGCCAACCAGAGGACTTCCCCCGACCTGCGCCACGTCACTCGGGATTCCCTTCGAGGAGCCGCAGCTGACAGCAGTTATGTCCGGGGTCGAGTGGCTGTCGCGAGCTCTACTGTGTTTCCTGTCACCACCTTCAGGCATGTGGCGGCGGCAGTGAGATTGATGGTGAGGACTTCAGGGCTACGAAGCCTTCCCGTGCTCGACGCCTTCCTCGTCTCGATCTCCGATCTGGAGCGGCGAATCCTGGGTTTCCCCCTCGCTTCGTCCCCTGGGAGTAGTCGTCGTCACATCGCCGAGTCACCTCTGCACGAACCTCGTCCGGATCCAGTTCTGGGTCATCGTCAGGACCGTTCCTCCCACGCAGCTGTCATCCCTTCGCCTCGTCAGTGTGGAGATTCTACAGCCTCGTCCCCTGAGCCTCGTTCCCCCGCTGTCATTCCTGGACATTCGGGCTGGCTCACCCCGGCTGTTTCCCCCTCCTCCTCGACGCGCTTCCTGACCGCTGTGTGTGCCTGGAATCCCGGCCTGGTGAGCTCTCTGCTGGAGACAACGCGAGCGATCCTCAGACGAATTCCCGGGGGGTCCTCCGTTATCGCCGGGCGGGGAGAGGAAGAAGCAGATTCCACTACAGCAGGCGATGCTCAACCTCCAGGGGGCAGGCAAGTCATTGTTTTTTCACACCTGCTTAATGATTTGCTCTGTCACATCCCTGGAGGAGAAGTTCAGGGTTCGCAGCTCCCTGAACTCCCTCCACCTGCTGTAACCTGTATTCCTAATCCCGCATCCTCTGTCTCTCTCCGCCGAGCGGTCCCCGGCTCCGGGTCAACGTGGTGGGATATGGAGAGGGCCTGTGGTTCCGCAGCTACATTGCGGACGGAGGAGGGGGACTGACTGCTGCGTGGAGTCTACGCTGACGACTGAGCGTCCCTGGGTCTCCACGGAGGAGCGGTTCGGTCCAGCGGGACGAGATTCTTCTGGCTTCACGCCGAGTGGATCGTCGGCGGGGTTACCTGAGCTGGAGGGATCTCAAGCTGCGCTGACCATCGTGCTGGCTGCGGGGCCCGACGCGGCTAGATGGGAGCCTGACAACGACCTCCTGACGACGGATCCTGGATCTTCGCAGTCCTGGACGGCGTCAGAACCCGAGATCAGGCGAGTGCTCTCTCTTTTCTTTCTTTTTATCTTTGAGCACTTCAGCCTATCTCCAGGGGAGACGAGCAGGGTGCAGCCGCCCGCTGCGTCTGAGCTCGTCTCGCCGGGTTCTGGCGCTGCCGGTGATCCTGATCCCGGTTCTGTTTTCTCTTCTGAGCCTTCTTCCAGGGTCACCGGCGAGGAGTTGCTGTTCCTCGTGGTGCTGGAGGGTCCGGGTTCAACGTTGGAGGTCGGTTCTGGTGCAGTGTCCAACGTGGGTTCGCCTGAGGCCCGATCGGGGTCCGACGTGGGTGCTGCCCCAGTGTTGTCCAGGTCCGGTGAGGAGGTGGCCGTTTCCCTGAGGCCCGCCGCCCTCGTCATCGGCTCTCCCCCGAGCCTCTTCCACCGGGATCCGCTCTGACCCTTCGTCCGTCTCAACGGTCCTGGTGGTTGAGTGATGCGGGTCGACGACCCGACCCGCAAAACTTTCGGTTCGGCGATCTGGTTTCCCCCCACTGGTCTGTTTGCCTTTGGGCGGCCTGGTTCGGCAGCCGTTGGACTGGATTCCTGGGATCTGGGCCCAGAGTTCGCCGTCCGAACATTTCTCTTCCCCGGGTTGCCAACTGGACAATGGGCGGGGAGATTACCAGAACAATTCCGGCCGTTTTGGACTCTGCCTGCCGTCTCCTCGGGTGTCCTTTACTTCTTTTATTATTATTGAGGTCACTCGGGTGTAGTTTCTTTGTCCATTAGGGGAATATATGTTTTTGTGCTGTGTGTTTTTTTTTTTTTAACCATACTCAGCATTTTTATCGTATTGTTATCCTGTTACCCTGTCACCTTTTTTTCCTCTTGGTGACTCACCTTGTGTATCGCGCTGTGTATTGCATTTTCTTATCTTTACTCAGCGTTTTCATTCATCCTTGCCTTGGCCTCGTCGGTGCATCATGGAGTATGCGTGTGGTTTCCTGTTCAACCATACTCTGTGATCACCCCATTCTGTCTTATTATCCTCGTGGGGGGCCTTCCCTGGCCCCGGCTTTAACATTGACTGTTTGTTATTGTTTGAAGTAATGTGTTTCATTCCCACTTAACTGTACTTCATTATTACCCATTTGTCCTTGTCACCTCTGTTTCTTTAGGTGATCTTTTATATATTCAGTGCTGTGTGTTTTGTTTTCTTTAGTATCCATGCACAGCGTTTTTCATCATTTTTTGTCCTGACCTTTGTCTTGTTGGTGCATTATGGAGTAGTGTGTTTTGTTCCCCTTAACTATACTCTGTGATTGCTTTATTCATTCCTGCCACCTTTTTGGTGGGTTTTTGGTTTTCTTTTTTTTGCCCCGATCTATACGTTATTTGTATGCTGTCTGTAGTCGTATTTGGTATTTTCCCTACCTGTGTCCTAACTCAGTTTTCTCCCTAACTGTGCTCTGGGTTAATCCTTTTCCCTGTGTTGTAGGGTATTGTATTTGGGTTTTTTTTTTCTCTGCCCTGCTGCCCTACATTGATCTATTTTTTTTTTTTTTGTCCTTCCCTTTGCATCTTCCCCTCCGGTCCTGCCTCCCTTCCGCCCACCCTAGGTGGGGAGGGGGGGGGGGGGGGGCTGGGATGTTCCTGGTCGTTCGGGAGCCCGACCGTGAGGGGGAGGCTCTGTCACCATGGGGTGAGACGCCGGCTCGGCGCTCAGCCCATGCTCCTTTTATCCCTGCCTCTCATTGGGCAGTGCCTCAGCTGGTTCCCAGCTGTCAGTGTCACGGGACGGCTGGGGCCAATTAATCCTCATCAGCTGGGGCGCTGTTAATGAGTATAAAGAGGAGCAGCTTCGATCATTCGGGGCTGCGACATAAGCACTGCTAGGCTGAAGCCCCTTCGTCTGGTGTCAGCCTCAACTCCCCTTGCAGCATTCCGGTGTTTGTATCCCGCTGTGAGTATGCACGTCTTGTTACCCCCATGTCCGGTACGAGCTACCTACCCCTGCGCTGTGCAGCCTGAGAATGTACGTCTGTATGAGTGTCTGTGCTCTCCTCATCCCTTATCCCTCACCCTTAATAAAACATCTCGACTCACTGGCTTGCCCCTGGCTCTGATTGCCCGGCTCCCTAGAGCCGGATATGACAATTACTAATTCCATTACTAACTATTCTATCAATATTTAGTGCATTGGTGTTCCTTACCTCTCTAATAGGTAATGGTTCAATTAGGATAATTCACTCGTTTTTCATAAAAAAAAAATATGTTCAAACTTTTTTTTAATGTTTCACCACTTTATTACTTTTGAAAGACCAACATATAAAACATAACATTGAAACATAACATTTAAATTTTGTTTTACATACATGCACTGTTTGTGAACCACTAATGAACAAAATAACACAATATGAACAAGGTGGGTGTGTCTGTCTGTCTTTACGTCAACACAGCACATGAGTGACATGTCATCACACTGTGCTTTGTGCAAATGAATTTTCCACATTTCGCACAGGTCATGCTTGTCTTGACATCATCAGATGGCCTGCAGACCTGGCACCTCTTTCTTTTCCCCTCAGCAGCAACCTAGAACCAAGAGGACCATGATTACTTTACTATGCTGTCTTTTTGCTGATCCCAAGATACACACAACGCACTCTCATACACTTATATATATACACACAAACACTTACTTACCTCACGCACTGGTGTACTTGGTGCAGTCCTCCCCTGGATCTCCCTCACCGTGGCTGCAGCGGCTGGGGTCCTTGGCAGGTGCGCCCTCCTCCGTTGGATGTGCGGTGTCACAAGCGCCTTCCCCAGCTCCTCGAGAAAGATGCGCCTCTTGTACAGCTTTGACACATTCCAGTCAGGAAAGATCTCAGTCCAAATGACAAGTGTGTTGTAGGCCGATACATCGATCATGTTGTAAAAGATGACCAATGGCCAGCGCGCAGTCATTCATTTGGTGCTGTAGGACCCTGTTACTTTGTCCAAGTTGTCTACCCCCCCTTTGGTGGCATTGTAATCCAGGATCATGCTTGGTTTCTGGTCCTCTCTTGTGCTTATTTCAGCATTTTTGTGCAGAGTGCTCATGAGCACAACATTTTTTCCCTTTTTGGGGCAGTAAGACACTAGGGCTGTGGTGTCTGTGAAGGCAAACATGGAAGATTGAGGGGTCCTGTTCTTGATTACCAGCAGCTCAGCAGGGAGTTCAGCCCTGTTCTTTCGGATAGTTCCGACCATTGTGAGCTTTCTCTTCAGAAGCTCCTGACCCAAGTTGTAGTTTGTGAAAAAATTGTCACAGGTTATGTTGTGCCCCTTGAGACCCTGTGCCATGTCGAGCACGACCCTTGTGCCCTGATTCTTCTCCGGGGCTCCTCCAACCGGCTTTCCAGTGTAAACCTGCATGTTCAATGCATAGCTGGTGTTTGCATCACATGCTGCCCAGATTTTTATTCCATATTTAGCTGGTTTGGAAGGCATATATTGCCTAAATGGGCAGCGACCTCTGAATGCCACCATCCTTTCATCTACTGTGATATTAGGGCCTGGGTTATAGAGTAGTGGAAGTTGCTCTACCCACTTGTCCCACACTGTCCTAATAGCTGCCAGCTTGTCTCTCTCCCGTCTACCAGCCCTTGTCTCTTGATTATCAAATCGGATTACTCTGGAGAAAATGCGAAAAGTCTCCAGAGACATTGTGGCTCAAAATATCGGCCTCCCTGTCTCTACATCCCACAGACTGGCTGCTGATTCATCCTTCAATTTATAGACCCCAGCCAGGATGAGGAGCCCCAAATACGCATCTAAATGTCTTTTGTCCAGCTCCTTCCACTTCTCCCCAAAAACATGCCTCCCTTCTAGATTAGTCATTTCCGCAATGATTTTCTGTATTGAATCTGGCATGACCAGCTCAAAAGCTGACTTGATGTCAGTCACACGAGTCACTGCCATCCTAGTGGGCCCTGGCACTCTCTTTATTATGTTTTCTGCAGACAGTTTTGCCTGACACACATTTGGGGATGAAGACCAATGTATTTCACCATTTTTTGACATAAATGTCTTGCTTGGAGGAACAGGAATAGCTATTCCCTCATCTGGTTCAAAATCAGAATCATTAGAATCAGAATTTAGCTCAAGATAGTCTTCATCTTCAGACACATCCTCCTCTATTTCACTGTCATGATCAAAGATGGCTTCCAGAGCCTCCTGGACTGTCATCCTTTTGCTTCTGCTGCTCATTTTGTAAAGGTCTGCCTGATAGTGTAATGTTGGTAGAACTCCCATGCAGAGAAGCTTTTATATGTTTTGCCCCTCCCCTGTTGAGTGTCCACTGAATATGGGTGGAGTTTTCCCTCGAGAACATAAATTGTTCCCGTCAAAAGTCATAACACCTGCACCTGTGTGTGTGTGTGTGTGTGTGTGTGTGAAATATGTTGCAATAAGGTGCAAAGAAAGAAATAGTCTGACATTTCTGACACCCTTTTACCTCCAGTTTGACTGCTGGGTCACATTGATCCAAACAGTATCTATGTGATATAAACATGCAGGGGGTGATTGCAAATATATGAGATGAACCATTTTCATATTATATGTTGATTACACTAATTAAGGCAAGCAGAAGAAGTTTCATACTGAAAAAATACTTTTAACTATTTTTCCTAGATGTTCAAACTTTAAAACGGGTCAGTTTGGCCCGTAACATAACAGGAGGGTTAATGTCTATGTTGATGATCTCAGTGTACTGTTGAACAATACTAATGTTGGTGGCTCCATTGATGGTGCACTGTTAAATCACATTTTCTATGCTGATGATCTTTGTTTGTATCTCCTCTCGGTCTGTGAGAAATCTGGTGAAAAAAATGACATCTTGTTCAACTGTACTAAATCTATGTGTATGGCATTCAAACTGAAGGGTGTCAAAACTTCAGATCCTGTTATGCCACTTTGTGGTAATAGTTTGAACTTTGTTGAAAAAGCCAAATACCTAGGTGTGTGGATTGAATGTGATAAGACCAATGTTGACTGTAATAGGCAACTCAGGAAACTCTATGCTCAAACAAATTTACTGTTGCGGAATTTCCATAGGTGTTCTCCTGATGTTAAATGTATGTTGTTCAAGACTTTCTGTACCTCAATGTATTGCTCGCCTCTATGGTTTAATAGCAATGTTGCTGTTAGGAACAAAATCCGCATTGTATATAATAATTCCCTAAGAAGGTTGTTAGCTATACCTCGTAGGTCGAGTGCAAGCGAGATGTTTGTGTCCTTGAATATTCCGTCTTTTGGCGAGTTGTTATGAAAGAATGTCTATAATTTTATGAGAAGGTTGCTGGCATGTAACAACCATTTTATATCCGCAATTGTTAACTCGTCACTCACACTTTACTCCAGCATTTGGAAGTGGTGGCGTTCTATTTTATACTGAGTTCATTATTGTATTTTATTGTTGTTGTATGAGCGCCGTGTGATTGCTGAATTTTATACACTTTTATTTTACACGTTTTATACACTTTTATTTTTTACACATGTTTTGTATATACTATGAACCTTGAGTTCGAAATAAACATTTGAATTGAATTAGTACACCCAAAACTCTCTGCGAATCAATGGAGAATAAATGGGTTTAGTAGTAAATGGTGCCACTTTACCTCAATAACTTCCCAAAATATTAACGGATTTTGAACTTCTTGGTATGGAGCCACAGCTTATAATCTTGTGCAACAGGTGAAATATAGAAATCGAGTTGGCATTATGCTTAGCAGCTGTGGGAAGGCTGGATAATCAGAAAAGTCAAGCCAAAGCGAGTAGTTCTGTGAGTAATATATGCAGTTAGTGTGTTTAGGCATGTCAGAATCAGAATCAGAATCAGAATCAGCTTTATTGCCAAGTATATTTACAAGTAAACACACAAGGAATTTGACTTGACATTAGACGCGCACGTTAGGCGCATCCAATGACGCGTCGCCATACAAGGCGCCTGTCAACAGTGGAGGTAAAGAGGGGAGAGGAGGGGGAGGAAAACACAATAGGAGAGAGAAAAAACATAGTAATCAGAATAAACGCTCATATGTGAGCCAAATTTTGACTACACAGAAAAAAACCCTCATAATAATAGTCCTAATGATCGTCCTATATGAATAAATTAAAATATCATTTAGTTCTTTAATTTTGCTATTAAGTGCCTAGGCCTAATCTAATTTGCAAAATATGATGACTAGCATGCTGAATAAATTAATTTAATCGGGATGCTTGTCATTATACAGTGTAAATATTGGTGAACTCGTCATTTATTCACAATGCTGGTCATCATGTAATTTATTCAGCACGCTGGTCATCATACAGTGGATATATCCGTGAACTCTTTATTTACTTGTGATGCTGGTCATCAGTGCATAATGGTCATGATAGTAGTACACATATGATGACTGAATTATTTATAATATACTTACCAGGAATAGTGATCGCCAAGGACACTTAAGGAGGACTTCTGATTCCTGATCATCTGACAGTGTACATATCTGTGCTAAATTATTCATGATGCTGGCCATCAACTATTGATTACCAATCAACACTGGATCAATTCTACATCGACCTTTTTGCAAATACTGCCATCTTTGACACACGCAAAGCAGTATGGGATTGTTTGGTGGCATCGGAAGTTGGCTTGTTCTTGCTTATAGTGGATATTTCATTTTTAGATATTATTTATGAATATTTAGGCATTTCCAAGAGACAAAGGGACTGTGATTGTTGCAGAGAAATGAGAGAAGAAAAAAATAATGTTATGTAGCAGCCTCAAAAGTCACTTTTATTTCTAAAGCACCATGTTTTGGAGAAGACATGTGCTGCACAGCACAGTTGGTTTGACCAGCTGATCACCATCTGAGGATTAATAAAAATGATAAAGTAGTGTGTGCCGGCATTAAAACTGTCATTAAAGGCAGAAGACGGATGATGGGAACGAAATCCATGATGCACAACATTGAGGTGAACTCAGGCTGATGGAAATAATTTAAATTTATACAGCCATGATATACAATGTAAATGAGCTCATCGGTTTGGTTACAGGCAGTGGCGAAATAAGTGAATAAAGTGTTTTAAGTGTTAGTTGCCTGGTTATTTTACAAGTATACATGTCAAACATAAGAATTTATACTTACATTTTAGAAGAGATGAAGTAATGTCTCCCCCCTCCTCCCCTTCCCTCAGCTATACCCACAGCTGTTCTGCACATTGGGTACAGCACAGTACTCACTGCACAGTGGGTACTGAGAATAATATCACAGTGTGATATTATTCAGAGCGGGAGTGAAAATACTTTCATGACTTGCTCTGTCGTATAGCATTCATACAGGTGAAGTAATTTATTTATTTAACCCGATATGGTGACTGTATACAGTCACTGCAGCTGTGCTGTGAGCGCTGTGTCGCTGAGCCTGATACGTTATTTTACCAGTGGAGTTAAATTAAAAATTAAATCACCCTTTATTGTCATTCAACTGTACAACCAATCATGTACAGTAGAACGAGATTGTGTTTTACCTATCTACTGTGTTAATCACACACACACCCCAAGTGTAGAATCAGAGGGCCGCTGCCATGCAAGGCGCTGCCACAAATTTCCCTCCTCCATTCCATTTTTGCTGAGCACCAAGCTGGACGGCAGGAAGTTCCACTTTTATATGGTCTTCGGCATGACCCGGCCAGGATTTGAACCCCTGCCTTCTGGGTGTGGGGCGGATGCTCTACCAACTGAGCCACCACTCCGGTAACCAGAAAATCCATGATGCATACCAGTTATTAATTAGTAACACTAGACTTAGTTAAAGAAATATCTTCTTAGAACAGGCAAATTTACCACAATTTATCCTTGTAAAATTAATTTACCACGATACTGACACTGGATATGGTGACTCCCTGCACTCCGGTACGACATTCTTTAAAAGCACTGAGCCCAATCACAACTGTATGAAAAATATTTAAAATTTCAAAAGCTAAAAATGTATTTCAAGTTTCTGCATCTGATCAATTGGTTTTTTGATTTTCCGCTTAAATCCACTGTTTTGGCTGCAGTGATACAAATGCATATGGAGCATTTATAACTACTAAAAGCTGCCTCTTTAATCTTTAGAGTAAATCATTAAAATACTCATCTAAATCTAACACAAGGCAAACTGATCACTGCTCAATATAACCTCAATATAAGGATGTACTGCTTGATATAGCCTGATATGATCTGCTTTCTGGTGTCATCCATTATCTTGTTGTGTTGGGCTGGAGTCACTTTTGGAGTCAACCCAAGTGTGGCAGCAGCCTGATTAATTCATCCTTGCCTTGGTTAGACAAAGGAATATCTCGATCTGAGAAATATTTCTTCAATTCTGGCACTTTTTTCCCCTCAAAATCCATGATTGTAGCTGCTGCTAACAAAGAACGTCAAAGAACATCTATCCGCCTTGTTTGCCCCCAAACAATCCCAGAATGCTTTGCAGGACGCAGTACAAACGGCCGCCATCATGCATTTGTAAAAAGGTCCATGCCGATTTTTGTTGATTATCAATCACCTTTAACTGCACCATTACCTGGTACCAAGTCCAGGATGTGTAAGCAGGAGGGAAGGTGTCATATTTTGTATCAGAATAACTAAAATTGATGAAAATAATTATATAAGAGTGAGCATTAGGCCTTAAGTTTTATTCCATTTAGGCCTATTCATCGCAGTGTGACAAATTATTTCAATATATGGTTAGTCTATGGGCAGCACGGTGGAGGAGTGGTTAGCACTGCAGCAGCACAGCAACTCACCCTTGGCCAGGGGATCCTGGGTTCGATCCCAGCCCCCAACCAACAGTGATCTGTGTAGTTTGCATATTCTCCCCGTGTCTGCGTAGGTTTACTCTGGGATTTCTCCGGTTTCCTCCCACATGCCAAAAACATGCAAGTTAGGTTAATTGGCATCAACTGGGGATTCTAAATTATCCTTAGGTATGACTGTGAGAGTGAATGGTTGTCTGCCTCTCTGTGTTGGCCCTGCGATGGACTGGCGATCTGTCCAGGGTGTACCCTGCCTTTTGGCCAAAGATGCTGGGATAGGCTCCAGCCCCACCCCCCCGCGACCCGAAAAAGGATTAAGCGGAAGAAGATGGATGGATGGATGGTTAGTCTATACTAGTTAAGTAGGCTATGTATAGTAAGGCCTAGATCTACATCATCACAGAAAATATGTGAGGCTTTTTTTCTCTCAAATTTTTACCTCAGTTTAAACAGAACCTTTGTGAAAAGGTTGTGATCCCATGTTTTCCAAATTGAGATTAGGCCTAGCACAGCATGATATTTTAATTTATTCAACAACTTACTGTTGTTATTGGGACATATTATGGTGTGACACAGGTGGTGGCTCCACCTTTCCGGTTCCGCTGCCACCCGGTGTATAAGAGGGGTGTGAGGAAGAGAGGCGCTCTTTGGCCTCCTCTCAGCCTAATGGTAGTGCCTACACTACCGTTCAAAAGTTTGGGGTCACTTAGAAATTTGCTTATTTTTGAAAGAAAAACAGTTTTTTTTTCAATGAAGATAACTTTAAACTAATCAGAAATACACTCTATACATTGCTAATGTAGTAAATGACTATTTTAGCTGCAAATGTCTGGTTTTTGGTGCAATATCTACATAGGTGTATAGAGGCCCATTTCCAGCAACTATCACTCCAGTGTTCTAATGGTACAATGTGTTTGCTCATTGCGTCAGAATTCTCCAGATTACCTCAACAAATTAACAGCTAGAATGCCAAAGGTCTGCAATGCTGTAATTGCTGCAAATGGAGGATTCTTTGATGAAAGCAAAGTTTGAAGGAAAAAATTATTATTTCAAATACAAATCATTATTTCTAACCTTGTCAATGTCTTGACTATATTTTCTATTCATTTTACAACTCATGGTGGTAAATAAGTGTGTGACTTTTCATGGAAAACACAGAATTGTCTGGATGACCCCAAACTTTTGAACGGTAGTGTATATTGTGAGAGTGAGTCAACAATAAAGTCGTGTTCTGTTCAACGTTCAGTCTCATCCTTGGTTCCCATTTTACCGACATAACACTATCATTCGGACTATTATTATGATGACATGCCTAAACACACTTACTGCATGCATTACGTACAGAACTACACATCTTGGCTTGACTTTTCCGATTATCCAGTCTTCCCATGGCTGCTAAACATAATGTCAACTTGAATTCTATAGTTCATCAGTTACACAAAATTATAAGCTGTGTCTCCATACCAAGAAGTTCAAAATCTGTTAATTTTTTGGGGAGGTTATTGAGGTAAAAGTAGCACTATTTCGCTGAGTGTTTTGGGTGTACTAAAATGACGGCCACAGAGTTTCCGACATCTTTGCTTCTGCTGGCCAGTGCGCTATCCAGTGTTTTTATACAGATCAGTGTCCACTACATCCACGAATCTTCTCTGTGGTGGCAAAAAAATAAGTATACAGTATAAGAGAGTCAAAAAGAAAATGGACTTAAAAAATGTTAAAATGTTACTGTTTTCTAAGGACAGCACAAGTTGATGAACATTGATATCAATCAATGTAAATTTGCCATTGTAGCCAGTGGTTATTTTCCATCTGTTGTCAGTGGTTTACAGTTTTTCCTTCCCCCATTCTATTATGCTGAGCACCAAGCTAGAGGGTGGGAAGTACCATTTTTATGGTCTTTGGTATGACCCGGCCGGGGCTATATATACAGTATAATTATTATATATTATATTATAATTGATATATAATATTATATATTATATATTATTATATATTGTTATATATTATATACAGTGGGGCAAAAAAGTATTTAGTCAGCCACCAATTGTGCAAGTTCTCCCACTTAAAAGATGAGAGAGGTCTCCAATTTTCATCATAGGTATACCTCAACTATGAGAGACAAAATGAGAAAAAAAAAACAGAAAATCACATTGAAGGATTTTTAAAGAATTTATTTGCAAATTATGGTGGAAAGTAAGTATTTGGTCACCTACAAACAAGCAAGATTTCTGGCTCTCACAGACCTATAACTTCTTCTTTAAGAAGTTCCTTTGTCCTCCACTCGTTACCTGTATTAATGGCACCTATTTGAACTCGTTATCAGTATAAAAGACACCTGTCCACAACCTCAAACAGTCAGACTCCAAACTCCACTATGGCCAAGACCAAAGAGCTGTCAAAGGACACCAGAAACAAAATTGTAGACCTGCACCAGGCTGGGAAGACTGAATCTGCAATAGGTAAGCAGCTTGGTGTGAAGAAATCAGCTGTGGGAGCAATTATTAGAAAATGGAAGACATACAAGACCACTGATAATCTCCCTCGATCTGGGGCTCCACGCAAGATCTCACCCCGTGGGGTCAAAATGATCATGAGAACGGTGAGCAAAAATCCCAGAACCACACGGGGGGACCTAGTGAATGACCTGCAGAGAGCTGGGACCAAAGTAATAAAGGCTACCATCAGTAACACACTACACCGCCAGGGACTCAAATCCTGCAGTGCCAGACGTGTCCCCCTGCTTAAGCAGGGGGACACGTCTGGCACTGGCACTTCAGACATGTCCAGGCCCGTCTGAAGTTTGCTAGAGAGCATTTAGATGATCCAGAAGAGGACTGGGAGAATGTCATATGGTCAGATGAAACCAAAATAGAACTTTTTGGTAAAAACTCAACTTGTCGTGTTTGGAGGAGAAAGAACACCATATCTACTGTGAAGCATGGGAGTGGAAACATCATACTTTGGGGCTGTTTTTCTGCAAAGGGACCAGGATGACTGATCCGTGTAAAGGAAAGAATGAATGGGGCCATGTATTGTGAGATTTTGAGTGAAAACCTCCTTCCATCAGCAAGGGCATTGAGGATGAAACGTGGTTGGGTCTTTCAGCATGACAATGAGCCCAAACACACCGCCCGGGCAACGAAGGAGTGGCTTCGTAAGAAGCATTTCAAGGTCCTGGAGTGGCCTAGCCAGTCTCCAGATCTCAACCCCATAGAAAATCTTTGGAGGGAGTTGAAAGTCCATGTTGCCCAGCGACAGCCCCAAAACATCACTGCTCTAGAGGAGATCTGCATGGAGGAATGGGCCAAAATACCAGCAACAGTGTGTGAAAATCTTGTGAAGACTTACAGAAAACATTTGACCTCTGTCATTGCCAACAAAGGGTATATAACAAAGTATTGAGATGAACTTTTGTTATTGACCAAATACTTATTTTCCACCATAATTTGCAAATAAATTCTTTAAAAATCAGACAATGTGATTTTCTGGATTTTTTTTTTTCATTTTATCTCTCATAGTTGAGGTATACCTATGATGAAAATTGGAGACCGCTCTCAACTTTTAAGTGGGAGAACTTGCACAATTGGTGGCTGACTAAATACTTTTTTACCCCACTGTATATTATTAATCAAGTGAAAAGATAAACACAAACAAATGTGATGTAATGCAGCATATTACCATTAGGGGGCGCTATGACATCACATTGTATTGTGCTTTTAATTTTCAGGTAAAAGATAATGTATTTCCATATATTTTTGTAATTAGTCATTCGGTGTGAATACAGATAAATGTGTGTCTGGAAGGGCTCAACTTTAACCAGATAAAATGAAATAAAGCTTCAGTAAAAATGTTTATGCCCACTAATATACAGTATACAGTAGCTGTTGCTTTGTTGCAGTGTGAGTTCAGTCACAATTGTGAGGTGCACATGAGGATCAATCTTGTTCCCCAAGATTTAAAAAAAAATATGCATGTGATGCATTCCCATATTTTTATAAAGTTAAAACCCATAAAACACAATTTTGACTGATTGTGAAAATTGAGATCTTAATATAAATATGTGAAATATGTTGGAAAATGTTATATGTAATATGTAATAAATATGTAAATCTTTTAGTTTTATCAGTGAATAATTTGCATTACTTTTATATTAAGTAAAGCTTTTGTTTGATGTATTATTTTCCTTCTATACAGGCATAAAATCTTCTCAGTGGATCGCCACCTTATTATGGTGGAAGAGTTTGAGTGCCAGAATGATCCCAGGAACTATGTTGTTGGAGGCAACATGTCCCTGGTAGGGTCTTCTAAGGGCAAACCGGTCCTGGGTGAAGGGTCAGACTAAGAGTGGTGTTATTGTCTGAAGAATGGGCAGACAAAGACCATGTGCTGAGGATAGCTTTATTGGGCTTAACAGCATGTTTGGTACAGAACAGTGTCACAGGACTGTCTCCTCAAAACCCAACACTGATGTGTTGACATCACCTACATGTGTGTGCACCTGCAGTGCAGCACGTCACATACATCACATTTACCCACCCTTCTGAGAACACAAAACTGTTAACCCTCCCAACATCACAGATTAGCCCGACAGAACAATGCAATTCTAACTGGGTAACCGGGTAGACTGCCAGTGTGCCCACATGGCCTTGTGGATTATTCTGTAATGTGACAGGTCATGCTTTAACTACAAATGTGTACTTCAAAAGTCAGTCCTACAGTCCTTAAGATAAAGGGGCCTCCATTGGACCCGGACCACATGGAGCTCTGGCTGCGTCAGCTTGGCTTGCCCCAATAGGTGCCCTGCTGGAGTTGTGGGCTGTGCATTGACAAAGTCCCAGTCCAAACGGGCCTGAACGACCGTGGCCTCCTGGTCAGAAGTGGAAGGTGACGTTACACTTCTGAGATGGCAGGGGTGCCAGTGTTTGAGTGTAGTGGGCTCAGGCCATCAGTGGTCAAGTGGAACCCCACAAACTCGATGGCGGGTGCTGCTAAAATATACTTCACCCCATTCAAAGTGAGGCTGTGTCTGGCGAGTGCATCCAACACCTTGGAGAGATGAGGGTCATGTAAGGATGGTGTTGTGCCGTGTACCACAATTTTGTCCAGAGACACCACCATGCCCAGGAGGCCAGTGACGATGGTGGCCATAATCTTGTGGAAGCAGCTAGGGGCAAAGCTGAGGCCAAAGGGCATGCAGGTGTAGCGAAAGACCCCCATGTGGGTCACAAAGGCCGTAAGGTCGTGGCTATCCGGGTGTAGAGTGACCTGCAGATAACCCTGGCAAAGGTCAAGTTTGGAGAAAACCTTGGAGCCATGGAAAGTAGCGGCCAGCTCGTCCACCGTGGGCAGGGGGTATTTGGCAGGGATCACTTTAACATTCTGAGGTTGACACAGGGCTGCAGACCACCCACTTTTATCTTTGCCACCACCAGGTTCAAGATCCAGGGAGATGCGTTGATCCACTCGATGATACTCGCGTCCAGGAGTTTCTGCAGCTCTGCGTTAACATCATCTTGTAGGGCGAGGGGCAGCCAGTGAAGGGGCTGGATAACAGGAGACACAGCTTGGTTGATGACCGGCTGGTGGTTGAAGGCGGTGAGGCAGCCCAGGCCTGTGAAAAGTAACAGCCAGCGATGTGGCCAAGGTTAGGTGACAGTCAATATGGTGGAACCCATGTAGTCTGTAATGGAGAAGCCCAGTTCGCAGAACAGATCAAAAACCAGGAGACTGGCACCATGGCGGTTCACTTGGATTGTGAATACAGGAAGAACTCTAGAGCCGTATCGTACCAAGAAGGTGACAGTTCCCTCCATGCCGATCTTAGCGTATCTGTAGCCAAACAGCTCCTCCACGTCTGCTCTAATCGTCTACAAGGGAAAAGGCTTCCTAACCATGGACTCGTTTAGCAGGGACCTTAAGGCAGCAATGTCCAGCAGCAGCAGTAGTCTGATGCCATCCAGCTCCACTGTGCACCACTTGAATGTCCTGTTGCCGGAGCCCATGGAGGGAGGGTGGTTGGGCTGGGCCAACTGGGCGAGCCAGACAATGAGCTTACAGGAGCTGAGCAACACATTCTGGCTAAGTGGTTGAGCTTACTGCAGCGTTGGCACCTCTGTCCTGTGGATGGGCAGGCAGGTGTGTGTGTAGGGAGCGAGGAACAGCCACAATTGCCGCAGGGTTGGCGTGCTGTGGCACCTTGTTGTCCCGGGGTCGGAGGGCTGAGCAGCCAGAGCAACAGCCTGTGCCAGCAGAGCGGAAGGTGAGGGGAGGAGATCAGGGGCTGCTAGCCGTGATACTAACTAGGGAGCCGCTTCTAGTTGGGATGCCATTTCCACTGCCCTGGACAATGACAGGTCATCCAGTGCCATCAGCAGCTTCTCCCGTAGCTTTGAATTTGTGGTGTGCTCCCCTAGCAGGTCCCACACCATCTCATCTTCCAAGTGGCTGAATTTACACTTGCTAGCCAAACAGTGGAGGTCGGTGGCATACTGAGAGGCCGACTCATCCGTTCGCTGTCGGCGTTGATGAAAGATAATTCGTCGGATCATGGCGCTCTGTGGAGCAGTGAAATGTCCGACCAACAAAGCTACACAGTCCTCGTATGTGTCCGCGGGTCCCTCGCTGCCGAGGTTATGTATTTGCACGGCCCTTAGCCTCACCATGCTAGTTTTGGCTAGGTTGATAGCGGCTATGAAAGTCTCAACAGATTCATACCAGGGGGACCATGGGATTAGCGGCTCACCAGGCAGGGTGAGGAACAGCGGTAGAGGTGAGAGTAAAATCTCCATCCTTGTCGCCAATGTTATGTCTGAAGAATGAGTGGACGACGACCATGTGCTGAGGATAGCTTTACTGGGCTTAACAACATGTGTGGTTCAGAACAGTGTTGCAGGACTGTCTCCTCAAAACCCAACACTGACGTGCTGATGTCACCTGCGTGTGCGTGCGCCTGCAATGCGGCACATCACATACACCACAAGTGGTCCAGTAGATCTACATGAAAAATGTTACATCAAGGACCCACTGTATCTAAATGAGGCACATAGTTCCACCCTCCAGTGGGCTCATCACCTGCAGGGGGAATCAGGATATCAGGATCATGGTGCTATGTGAACTGAGCAGAAGTCTGGGCTACTCTGCATGGACCTATACTGCCGCGACCAGGATCCCCGGATAAGCAGTGGATGGATGGATGGATGGATGGATGGATGGATGGATGGACATGCATAAAATGAACAAGTTAGAGAACTTCATACCAAGTATACACTTAAAGGGGAAAAAAACTGATTTTGGTGCTATTAGGAAAATTATACTGTATGTCTTATGTCATGCTCAGGGCATGGGCCCTCATCTTTTGTATGGTTATCATTATAGCCTGTCCTCCTCATTATCTCTGTATTAATTCTTATGTTGACAGCGCTTTGTGTTATTCCCGTCCTGTGTTACTCCTGTTCTGTTAATTATTTTCAGCTGTGCCTCATCATCCTAGTTATGTTCATCCTTATTTATTGGACGCGCTCCCTATCTCAGTACGGCGTCCTAGTCATTACCTGCCACATCACTCTGTTGTTATCTTTTGTGTCTTTAGTATTATTTTCTGTTTTCAGCCCTCACGCTGCTTTACTTTGTAATAAAATATGTTAAATGGTCACCCAGCATTTGAGTCTTTCTATCCGCCCTGAAAAGGGCAAATAGGACATTTTATAGAGCTATAGGGCGCTATATAAATGCAATCCATTATTATCATTATTACTATAAAATCACCCAAAGATGTAGGTAAGGCAAATTTAAAAAAAAAAAAACAAAACCTCACACATCTCTATTAGGAAAGAATATTCCTTTACTGGTCATAATGGTTAGTTAGAAAACCAGACCATGAAAAACAGAGTAGCTCCTTCTGGCCTGATAAAACCACTAAAGCACTCTGACCTCCTGACCTTTGGCCTTTACCTTGATTGCAACCTGAATGCAGATCCACCTGAGGATCATTGTGTGTGAGTTTGGTGAACATTGGGGAAATTGCCTAGGAGGAGAAACTGATTTTTCTGAAATATGGAGGAACGGATGGACTGACAGTCTCTGATTCTTGAGTGATATTAGCTCCTTTAGGCTAATGAGTAATAGGCAAGTGGAAATTAGTAAGTTTGGTGATGACTGTAACAGTAGTTGGATTCAAGAGCTTTTTAAACAATTTTAGAGTTTTTATTTTTTTAATTTTAGCACATTACAGCAAATTCAAAAGGAGTTAATGCAATGGCACTGCATCCCTTGTCCTTCAGTGTATGTCCACTCACTGTTTCACAGGAATCACTAAAATAAGATAAGCCTTTCTGAGTCCCACAATGGGGAAATTCCAGGATTGCAGCAACAAAGGGATAGCAGGACTCAGAGCAATAGTAAATAAGATAAGATAAGAACTGGTTAGCTAAAGCAGTAATTAAATATACATACAGGCGTGGACAAAATTGTTGGTACCCCTCTGTTAATGAAAGAAAAACCCACAATGGTCACAGAAATAACTTGAATCTGACAAAAGTGGTAATAAATAAAAATTCTATGAAAATTAACCAATGAAAATCAGACAATGCTTTTGAATTGTGGTTCAACAGAATTATTTTAAAAAACAAACTCATCAAACAGGCCTGGACAAAAATGATGGTACCCTTCACTTAATATTTTGTTGCACAACCTTTTGAGGCAATCACTGCAATCAAACGATTTCTGTAACTGTCAATGAGACTTCTGCACCTCTCAGCAGGTATTTTGGCCCACTCCTCATGAGCAAACTGCTCCAGTTGTCTCAGGTTTGAAGGGTGCCTTCTCCAAACGCCATGTTTCAGCTCCTTCCACAGATGTTCAAAAGGATTTAGATCAGGGCTTATAGAAGGCCACTTTAGAATAGTCCAATGTTTTGCTCTTAGCCATTCTTGGGTGTTTTTAGCTGTGTGTTTTGGGTCATTATCCTGTTGCAAGGCCCATGACCTGCGACTGAGACCAAGCTGTCTGACACTGGGCAGCACATTTCTCTCTAGAATACCTTGATAGTCTTGAGATTTCATTGTACCCTGCACAGATTCAAGACACCCTGTGCCAGATGCAGCAAAGCAGCCCAGAACATAACAGAACCTCCTCCATGTTTCACAGTAGGGACAATGTTCTTTTCTTGGTATGCTTCATTTTTACGTCTGTGAACATAGCGCTGATGTGCCTTGCCAAAAAGTTCCAGTTTTGTTTGGTCTGTCCATAGGACATTCTCCCAGAAGCTTTGTGGCTTGTCAACATGCAGTTTGGCAAATTCCAGTCTGGCTCTTTTATGATTTGTTTTCAACAGTGGTGTCCTCCTTGGTCATCTCCCATGAAGTCCACTTTGGCTCAAACAACGACGGATGGTGCGATCTGACACTGATGTACTTTGACCTTGGAGTTCACCATGAATGTGTTTAGAGGTTGTTCTGGGCTCTTTTGTTACCATTCGAATTATCCGTCTCCTCTTGCGGCCATGTCCAGGGAGGTTGGCTACAGTCCCGTGGATCTTAAATTTCTGAATAATATGTGCAACTGTAGTCACAGGAACATCAAGCTGCTTGGAGATGGTCTTATAGCCTTTACCTTTAACATGCTTGTCTATAATTTTCTTTCTAATCTCCTGAGACAACTCTCCTTTGCTTCCTCTGGTCCATATTTAGTGTGGTACACACCATGTCAACAAACAGCACAGTGACTACTTGTCACCCTTTAAATAGGCTGACTGACTGATTACAAGTTTGTAGACACCTGTGATGTTAATTAGAGGACACATCTTGGTTGAACATGTCCCTATGGTCACATTATTTTCAATCTTTTCTAGGGGTACCATCATTTTTGTTCAGGCCTGTTTCATGAGTTTGTTTTTTAAAGTAATTCTGTTGAACCACAATTCAAAAGAATTGTCTGATTTTCATTGGTTAATTTTCATTGAATTTTTACTTATTACCACTTTTGTCAGATTCAAGTTATTTCTGTGACCATTGTGGGTTTTTCTTTCATTAACAGAGGGGTACCAACAATTTTGTCCACGTCCTGTATGTACACAGTTATATACACAGTGCAGGAGCATTGCAGCTAGATGGTATCAATAGCATTACAATTAGTTAAATTACCTGGCAAAATATAAATATGGGCCCAGACAGTATATTTCACATTTGAATGAACAGTGTTGTTACCACCCTCGATAATAATTGTACTTGTCTTAGTTGTCACGATGCGGAACATGGTTAGAGATCCGTGTTCACGCTTTCAGTTATTTTAGATTATTTTCTGTACTTTCCTCATCTCGGCTTTATTTTATATTTGAGTATTGGTTTTGTCTGTGTGTTGTTATTTGAGGTTGCCATTTATTTCTCTGTTTTTGAGAGTTCCTGTTTTCTTAGTTTAATGACTATAATCCTGTTTATTTATATTATGTGTCCGAGGTCATTATAGGCATGTTTATTATTATTATGTGTTTGTGGACCATTTTGTATTCCTAATTACATCTTCCTGTTTTTGAGCCTACCCTCACCTTCGCCCTCACTTCTCTTCTTGTGTATTGGTGTTCACGAATATTATATTATCAGCATCTCTTGGTTTTGTATTTTCTCATGTCCTCGCCTTGGTGGGCTGTTATTATTTTCTCCTTGTGCATTATTTGGTTTGTATCTCATCCTGTAATTAGTTCCTTTGGCATTTTTTCATCCTGTGCTTTTATTTTGACAGTTGCCTTTGTTTACTTCCTTTTTGGTTCAAGTTCACAGCCTGTCTCAGCTGTCAGTATTTGGGTCAGTCATCCTTGCTCCTGTTTCCTACACCTGTGTATCATTTGTTTCATTCCCTTTTTGTCCTATTTAAGGACCACTGCACCGCAGTTTGGCGCAGCATCCTTCAGTGTTCAGACAAGAGTCCCACATCTTATCTCACTTTGTCTCCTAGCGTGTGTCCCACGCTATCTAACTGATGTGCGTACACGTCTCAGCCTCACCGTATCGCTGCCTGTAAGCTATTTTATCTGATTATATTTTCTGTTTCCATTAAACATTGCAAACTCACAAATCAAACATTTGGGTCTTCATTCCGCCCGGTTTATAACAGAAGGATGCTGCCAGTTTGGACCCAGCGGACTGTGAGTTTGCTCTTTTGTTTTTTCCTTCCCATCTTTTTTTTATTTTAGTCCATTTTGCTGGGATGTCAGCCAACACGGACTACAGCATGGTTGGACTGAATGAGGTGGAGTGTTGGGCTGCCGGAGTCCTGGAGGGCATTGTATCAGTGGCTTATGCCTCCTGCACTCCTGAAGTGGCCCAGGGAATGCCTGGACGGTGTGGCACAGGTACTAGAGGCATGCCCAAGCCTCTGGAGCCATCCAAAACTCATGGTTCTCCTCGCCTCAGCCACCAATCCTCGGAACGGTACGGAAGTCTCCAGCCTCACGCCGTCACGCTGCAGCCCTGCCTTCTCCTCCCAAATAGTGGCACACACCATCTGAGTCACTCCGGCACTGGAAGAGCCCACAGTTTGCCAGATTGAGAACACAGCTTTCGTGCCCCCCGACAGTCCCACTGCCGAGGAGCAGGAGGAGCGCTGGCGGGTTTTGTTGTCAGAGACAGAACTGTTATTGGATTACAAGCCATGGCTCCTTCCAGAATATGCGGCCCAGCTAGATGGAGGTTTACTGGGTGGGTCGGAGTCTGATCTAACGATGGAGTGTCCCCTGACTCTGGCGTCTTGCCCACATCGCCATGAGCCCGTGTCCTCGCCCGCTCACCAGATGACCTCTGCAGCCTCCGGAAGGTTGTTGCCTGGTTTTTCAGCAGCAGCAACCACCAGTCCCCAGGAATTAAGGCAAGTATCCTTACATTTTTTAACACCCAAAAATGAATTGTCTTGCCTTATTCCGGGAGGGGGGGGGGGGGCTCAGCAGCAGTTATCCACTTTGGCTGAGTCGTCACCACCTGCTGCTCCAACCATTCCCTCATCCTCAACTGCTTCTCCCATGTCCCTCTCGGTTTTTCCTTAGTGTCTGCTGGTCCTGGGAGGGAGCAGCCAGACAATGGAGGGGCCTGTGGTTCCGGAGAGTCCTGTTCTGGCCCCACAGTCAAATCCTGGATGGGAGAGGAGTGCCTCCTGTTTCCCGAAGCCTGAGCCGACAAGAGAGTGTCCCCTGGTGTTGGTATTGCAGGACCCGGCGCCTTTGGTGAAATGATCCCCAGCTTCAGCGGCCACGTCTGGAGGTCCACCAGCATCAGCCACAACGTCTGGAATTCCACCAGCGTCAGTTGCTTCATCTGGGATTCCGCCAGCGTCAGCCGCCACGTCTGGAGTTCAACCAGCATCAGCTGCCACGGCTGGGGTTCCACCAGCTCGTGCCGCCACGTCTGGGGTTCCGCCAGTGTCACCTGCCATCATGCCTGCTGCTTTGGCTGCCACAGCAGAGTCACCAGATTCCTGGTCGGTAGTGGAGTCTGAGTTAAGGCAAGTCCTTTTCTTTGTCTTTGCTACTGTATGTCAATGTTAGAGAGATATTGCTTTGCTCTTGATGGGGAAAAACCAGTTGCAGCTGCCATCTGCTCCTGAGGTTTCCTCAGCAGGCTCCATCTCTGCCAGTGTCAGTGATCCAGTGTTTGTTTCTTCCTCCCTGCCTGAGATGGCCACGCTGGGGATGGATTCCCAGGCAGCTGGACTCGAGACACCCCAGCCTGAGCCACCTGGGTTTGCTGCTGATCATCAGTCTTTGCCTAAGGGCGCCGTTGGTCAGCAGCCTTTGTTTGGTTCCGCCAATGGTCATCAGTTCACTGCATCTGGGTTTGCTGATGGTCATCAATCTTTGCCTGATGTTGCCGATGGTCGTCAGTCTTTGCCTGAGGTCGTCGATGGTCATCAGTCTTCACCCGAGGTCGCTGATGATCATCATTCTTCGCCTGAAGTCACTGCTGGTCATCAATCATCGCCTGAGGTCGCTGCCGGTCAACAACCTTCACTTGAGGTCGTCGCTGGTCAACAGCCTTCGCCTGAGGTTGTCGCTGGTCAAGAGCCTTCGCCTGAGGCCGTCACGGGTCAACAATCTTCGCCAGAGGTCGCAGAAGGTCAGCAGTCCTCCTCTGGTTTCCTTACTGGCCAGCCATCTTTGTTGCCTGGTTTCCTCGCTGGCCGGCCATCCTCTTTGTCTGGTTTCCCCACTGATCAGTCATCTTCTTCGTCAGGTTTCCTCGCTGGTCAGCCATCCTCTTTGCCTGGTTTCCCTGCTGATCAATTGTCTTCTTCATCTGGTTTCCTCGCTGGTCAGCCATCCTCTTTTTCTGGTTTCCCCGCTGATCAGTCATCTTCGTCATCTGATATCCATGCCTCAGCCCCTGCGGCCCATGAAGAGAATGGTTTCCAGCTGCTATCTCCTAAAAAGGACGCATTGTGCTCAACGGTCCGCTGGCTCAGGGATGCTGGGAGGCCACCCGACAAATCGCGTTCTCTGATCTATTGGTGGTGGAATTTTGGAAGGCCACCTGTTAGACTATGCCTTCTGCTCGGGTGGCTCAGGGACTCTGGTAGGCCACCCAACACATTCCAACTTGTGACCTGGTGGTCCTGGGATTCCAGCAGGCCGCCTGAACTGCCTTTCCTTCTCGCCTGGTGTTCCTGGTATTTCAGTAGGCCATCCGATCTGTCTTGTTTTTGTTCTCTGTTAGCAAGAGATTTGTTTAGACCCACTTGGCCTGTTTTCCCCCACTGCCCTCCCTAGTAGAGTGATTTTTTCTGTTCTTGTTGGGGGGGTTGTTTGGTGTATGTTTTCCTTTTTTTGATGTTACCTTGGGGTGTCTGGAATCCACCCCTTGGACGGGGGGCTCTGTCACGATGCAGAACATGGTTAGAGACCCATGCTCACGCTTTCAGTTATTTTAGATTATTTTCTGTACTTTCCTCATCTTGGCTTTATTTTATATTTGAATATTGGTTTTGTCTGTATGTTGTTATTTGAGGTTGCCACTTGTTTCTCTGTTTTTGAGAGTTCCTGTTTTCTCAGTCTAATTACTATAATCCTGTTTATTTATATTACATGTCCGGGGTCATTATAGGCTTGTTTATTATTATTATGTGTTTGTGGATCATTTTGTATTCCTAATTATATCTTCCAGTTTTTGAGCCTACCCTCGCCTTCACCCTCACTTCTCTTCTCGTATATTGGTGTTCATGAATAATATATTATTAGCATCTCTTGGTTTTGTATTTTCTCTTGTCCTTGCCTTGATGGGCTGTTATTATTTTCTCCTTGTGCATTATTTGGTTTGTATCTTGTCCTATAATTAGTTCCTTTGGCATTTTTTCATCCTGTGCTTTTATTTTGACAGTTGTCTTTGTTTACTTCCTTTTTGGTTCAAGTTCGTGGTCTGTCTCAGCTGTCAGTATTTGGGTCAATCATCCTTGCTCCCATTTCTCACACCTGTGTATCATTTGCTTCATTCCCCTTTTGTCCTATTTAAGGGCTGCTGCACCGCAGTTCGGCGCAGCATCCTTCAGTGTTCAGATGTGAGTCCCACATCTTATCTCACTTTGTCTCCTAGCGTGTGTCCCATGTATTTACCTTGTCTAACTGATGTGCTTCCATGTCTCAGCCTCAGCATTGTTCATCTCTTCGTATCTCTGCCTGTAAGTTATTTTATCTGATTATATTTTGTGTTTCCATTAAACATTGCAAACTCACAGCTCCAGCATTTGGGTCTTCATTCCACCCCTTCCGGGGTGGTTTATGACATTAGTTGCATATTGGAGGGTACAATCTCTATTGTGCAAAGTTGTGACATTTAATGCAGCCTCTATGAGCAACACCGGTTAGATTATAAAGTTTGACAGCCGTAGATAGGAAGGACCTGCGGAACCTGTCCCTCGAGCACTTAGGACGGCACAGCCTACCACTAAATGAACACAAACTGTTGTCAATCTTTGAGGTAGTCCAGGATCCACGATGACAGGTGCTGCTTCACCTCTGCACACAGCAGCTTGTCCCTCAGGATCACTGGTTGCATGGTGTTGAAAGCACTGGAGAAATCAAAGAACATGATCTTCACAGTGCTCCCAGGCTTCTCCAGGTGGGACAGGGAACGATGTAAGAGGAAGATCACTGCATCCTCCACCCCGATGCCATACTGGTAGGCAAACTGAAGTGGGTCCATCCCTGGTCCCATCAGGGGGTGAAGGTGGGCGAGGAGCAGCTTCTCCAGGGTCTTCATCAGGTGTGATGTGAGGGCCACTAGTCTGTAGCTGTTCAGGTCCTTGGGGTGTGGAGTCTTCAGCATGGATACCACGCAGGATGTTTTCCACAGCTGTGGTTACGTCCCTAGCTTCGGGCTCAGGCTGAAGATGTGTTCCACAATCCCGCACAGCTGGTCTGCACAGGACTTGAGGAGCCTCGAGCTGATGCCGTTCAGACCTGCAAACTTCCTCGCCTTGATCTTCTTCAGCTCAGCTCTCACCTGGGTCTTAAGCTGGATTCATGCTGCACTTCTGCTGTCCACAAACGTGCAACCGGAAACCTCGTGTGATGAAATTTACGTCATCGTCTCCAGTCCATCAGTGTCCAGAGTGCTCGACCGTGGACGACCGCGTGCAGCCCAAATTTTGTGACCGCGCCGCCTGCCCACGACCTGAGCGCATTGACAGCGCATGCGCAAGACTGAACATCTCATTCACAAGGTTGCGATATCGACACAGCATACAAAGACAAAGTAGACGAAGAAGACAACAAGGAGGCGGAAGATGAGAATAACCATACTTTTTGTAATTCTGCCGCACAATTTGTAATTCTGCCGAAGAATATAATAATAGCAGAGGTCGCTACAGAGGGTGACAATATGTATGGGTACATATTCACACTATGTGGGGTAACAAAATAGACTGTTATGCTGTTTATTCCATCTAGCTACAATGCTCTGCACTGTGTATATATATTTATGTGTACATATGTATATCCACTGCTCTTATTTTCTTATCTTCTAAATTATTGCTCTGAGTGTTGCTATCCCTGTGCTGTTGCAATCCTGGAATTTCCCCATTGTGGGACTAGTAAAGGCTTATCTTATCTTATCTTAGCAGTTCTCCACTTCCTCTAGGTGACGGTTAAATGACGCCATTGTTGTTGATGTGTGTTGCTCTCGCGTATCTTCGTTGGTGAAAATCCTGGCACGTCAGCGCATTGGCACTACCTATAGGGCGGGAGTGAAACTACAAATGATGGTTGTCTGCGTGCGTCAACTGCTTGGCCTGGGTAGATGAAAAAAGTGAGCATGTACAGAGTTGCGTGAGCGCCAGGCTCATCCAAAGCGCACGCGGACCAAAGCAGACTAGAGGGGAAAAGCAGCATGAATAAGGCTTTAGTAAGGGACAGACTGGGGCAGGAGGGCTGTGTGCTGGGGGGGGGGGGGGGGGGGGGGGGGTCTGTGAGGGAAAAAACAGCAGGGGATGTGCACTGAGAGCTGAGGGATGTAAGGTGGGGGTGGAGGGAGGCAGTGGACAGGGGAACTCGATGAAGGTGGAGGTAGTAGGGGTTGGTGGGCAGGTGGAGAAGAGGGCGGTTGGTCAGACCTGTTAAAGAACAGATTGATTGATTGATTGATTGATTGATTGATAGATTGATTTTATTTTAACATCAAGACAAAAAAAAAAAATTAAAACAAAAAACCAAATCCCAAAAAATAAAATAAAAAAAAAGCCTTGTTCAAAATGAGTGGGAAGAATCCAACACTTATATAGTCCCACCCCTTCTCCATACCTAATAAATTATAATATCATACCAGTCATTATCCATCCCACAATTATATTCATTATGCAATACCATAATATATAATACAGCTCATAATTATATTATGCAACGGAAAAGATACAACAATGATAGTTTATAGTGACAATAATATCAACATCTAATAATAATTGTAATATAATAAATAAATACTTCTGGTATGTTTAATATAATTATAGACAATATCATCATCATCATCATAATCACCATATATACCATCATACACCCTCACATGGCTTACAATACCTAGGCGCAATAAGTAACCATATAATAATAATAACCATAATAATAGGTAGCTATATAGTAGTTACAATAACAACAATAATAATAATACCACCTGGCCTACATAATACTTCAAATAATTCCATCCTAACAACAATCATAATACTATAATACCGTTGTAATACTCTAGTAATAATGATATCAATAATAGTAGTACTCAGCATATACAGTATATTCAACAATAACAACCTTTCTTCATTGAAGACACATTGCAATATTACTGTCCTTTATTTTTATATTGTTCAAAACTCATTTCTTTATATGTTGATTTAAATATATGGATGTTTGGACATTGCCTGTGTTTCTCTTCCAGCCCATCCATCCATCCATCCATCCATCCATCTTCTACCGCTTTTCCGGAGGTCCGGGTCGCGGAGGCAGCAGTTCAAGCAGAGAAGCCCAGACTTCCCTCTCCCCAGCCACCTGCTCCAGCTCTTCAGAGGGGATACCAAGGCGTTTCCAGACCAGCTGGGAGACATAGTCTCTCCACCGAGTCCTGGGTCTGCCCCGGGGTCTCCTCCCAGTGGGACGTACCTGAAACACCTCAAGTGGGAGGCGTCCAGGAGGCATCCTAATCAGATGCCCATACCACCTCAACTGACTCCTTTCAATGTGGAGGAGCAGCGGTTCTACTCTGAGCCTCTCCCGGATGACTGAGCTCCTCACCCTATCTCTGAGGGTGAGTCCAGCAATCCTACGGAGAAAGCTCATTTCAGCCGCTTGTATCCGCGATCTCGTTCTTTCGGTCATTGCCCAAAGCTCGTGACCATAGGTGAGAGTAGGAACGTAGATTGACTGGTAAATCGACAGCTTTGCCTTAGAACTAAGCTCCCTCTTCACCACAACAGACCGGTACAACGTCCGCATCACTGCAGATGCTGCTCCAATCCGTCTGTCGATCTCTCGCTCCATTTTCCCCTCACTCGTGAACAAGACCCCAAGATACTTAAACTCCTCCACTTGGGGCAGGAGCCTGTCCCCAACCCAGAGAGGACAATCCACCTTTTTCCGGCTGAGGACCATGGACTCGGACTTGGAGGTGCTGATTCTCATCCCAGCCGCTTCACACTCAGCGGTAAACCGTCCCAGCAAGAGCTGTAGGTCATTGCTGGATGAAGCCAACAGGACAACATCATCTGCAAACAACAGAGATGAGATCCTGTGGTCACCAAGCATGACACCCTCCATTCCCTGGCTGCGCCTAGAAATCCTGTCCATAAAAATTATGAACAGGATCGGTGACAAAGGGCAGCCCTGGCGGAGTCCAACTCTCACTGGGAATGACTCCGACCGAGTGTTGGCAATACGAACCAAACTCTCACAACGGTCGTACAGAGACCGAATAGCTCGTAACAACAAGCCCGATACCCCATACTCCCGAAGCACCCCCCACAAAAATCCACGAGGGACGCGGTCAAATGCCTTCTCCAAGTCCACAAAACACATGTAAACTGGTTGGGCAAACTCCCACGAACCCTCAAGAATTCTCGAGAGGGTAAAGAGCTGGTCCGATGTGCCACGGCCAGGACGAAAACCACATTGCTCCTCCTGATGGTTGCTCTTCCAACCCATTCCACAATTTTACCCAACACAAGACACACAAAAACTTTTCCTAGTAGATCTTACTAGGTGCATTTTAAATTTTGTATTCCCCTGTAAATTGTATTTCCCTTCTCTCTGACTAAAAAGATTTTGTTTATTATGTGGCAAAAAGTTTTTACTGAGTTTAAGCATTAACTGTGCTGTATAATAATCAACCAGATTCTGTAATTTTAATAACTTTGAATGTAAAAACAATAAATTAGTATGTTCAAGATACCTGACTTTGTGTATAACATGGACTGCCCTTTTTTTGTAATATTAGCAATGAATTAAGTGTACTTTTATAACTGTTACCCCAGACCTCTATACAATAGGTCAAGTATGGAGCGATTTGTAATCTAGGACTTGCTTAATTTTATTCATAATTGCAATACTTTTTGCGACTTTGTTTTGTATGTATCTGACGTGTGGTTTCCAACTAATTTTATCATCTAGTATTACACCCAAAAATTTGATCTCCTTAACATTTTCAGTAATTACATTATCTATATGAATATGTATATATTCTTTATTTTTACAATTACCAAATATCATTACCTTAGTTTAATCTATATTTAGTGATAATTTTTTACTATCCATCCATTTTTTTAAGCTTATTTAATTCATTATTTAGAGTATGGATTAGTTGATTATAATTATTTCCAGAATAAAATATATTAGTATCATCAGCAAATAACATTATTTTTAATAATTTAGAAACTTGGAATATATCATTTATATATATGTTAAATGATTTGGGGCCCAGTACTGACCCCTGGGGGACCCCACAGGCAATTCCCTTACATCCAGACAGATATTCTCCCTTCTTCACAAACTGTTGTCTCTCAGCTAAATAACTTGTAACCCAATTCAGTGTCACTCCCCTAATACCATACATTTGCAGTTTATCAAGAAGTATTGAATGATTTATTGTATCAAACACTTTTCTAAAATCTATAAATACACCCATCGCATATTTTCCTTGATCTAATGCATTTATTATTTCCTCTGTTGCTTCCATTATTGCCAGTGATGTTGTACTCTTTGTTCTAAATCCATATTGATTCTGATTAAGCAGATCATGTTTATTTAAAAAGTCCTCTAATCTGTTGTTGAAAAGTTTTTCCAGAATCTTTGAAAATTGTGGGAGGAGTGATACTAGTCTGTAGTTTGTGTAGTGGTGTTTGTTTTCTTGCTTGAATAATGGTATTACTTTTGCTATTTTAATTTTCTGCGAGAATGAGCCAGTTTGAAATGATAGATTACAAATATATGTAAATGGTTTTAATATGCCATCAACAGTTCTTTTTACTAGTGCCATATCAATACCATCACAATCAGTAGATAATTTATTTTTACACTTTTCAACAACAGATTTTACCTCTAGTTCATCCACCGCTGAGAGAAAGATTGACTGAGGGTTATTTCCAATCAATGTTTCACTTACGGTGTCTCTTCCTTGGTTTGGAATTTTTGCTGCCAACTCTGGTCCAACATTTACAAAAAAATTATTCATTATATTTACTACCATGTTCTTATCATAATTATCACCATAATTATCAGTAAAATACTCTGGATATATCGTTTTCTTAGTTCCATTTTTCCTTAATTTATTTAATATGTCCTAGGCTCCTTTTATATTATTTTTATTTTCATTTAACATTTTCCTATAGTATAATTTTTTACGTACCAAAAGCCAGTGGTTTGGCTTGGGGTCTTGTTCACGAGTGAGGGGAAAATGGAGCGAGAGATCGACAGACGGATTGGAGCAGCATCTGCAGTGATGCGGACGTTGTACCGGTCTGTTGTGGTGAAGAGGGAGCTTAGTTCTAAGGCAAAGCTGTCGATTTACCAGTCAATCTACGTTCCTACTCTCACCTATGGTCACGAGCTTTGGGTAATGACCGAAAGAACGAGATCGCGGATACAAGCGGCTGAAATGAGCTTTCTCCGTAGGATTGCTGGACTCACCCTCAGAGATAGGGTGAGGAGCTCAGTCATCCGGGAGAGGCTCAGAGTAGAACCGCTGCTCCTCCACATTGAAAGGAGTCAGTTGAGGTGGTATGGGCATCTGATTAGGATGCCTCCTGGACGCCTCCCACTTGAGGTGTTTCAGGCACGTCCCACTGGGAGGAGACCCCGGGGCAGACCCAGGACTCGGTGGAGAGACTATGTCTCCCAGCTAGTCTGGGAACGCCTTGGTATCCCCTCTGAAGAGCTGGAGCAGGTGGCTGGGGAGAGGGAAGTCTGGGCTTCTCTGCTTGAACTGCTGCCTCCGCGACCCGGACCTCCGGAAAAGCGGTAGAAGATGGATGGATGGATGGATGGATAATTTTTTACTAGTTCGTATTATTTCAGTTAATTTATTTTTATATTGTGGGTGACCCCCACAGCCTACGGACAAGCAGAGCGCTCAGCTGGAGCAATTAGCAGAACAGTGAGATGTATGGACTGATATCAATAGGCAGCCTCTCTTTGTCTAATCCCGGCGCCAGTAATCCTGCTATTGATATGTGTGACTCTAATGCAAATGTCCATGCTTTACTGCTGTGCATGTATTGTCTGTAGCTGGGTATATAAGTCAACCGTATATCGCTTGCTCTCACTCTTTTTGACCACTTGCATCGCCTGTTTGCTGACTAGAGACAGAGGGCTCGCTCCAGCGCGCTCCCACAGCGCTGGGGTGAACCCTCGTGCTGGAGGATGAAATAAACACCCTTTTAAACTTCAGTTCGCCGTGTCCTGCCTGCACTTATTCCGTGCCTCCACACTGGGTTCCCTTATAATATCCGCCACACTGGTGACCCCGAAAGAAAGAACACGCTGACGACGAACGAACGCAGCCCCCGGCAGTGACTCCGACGACGAATGAACGCAGCTGCCTGACGCAAATGGACTGCCCTCCCTTCTGCCACAGGGAGACCTCCACGCAGAACCAACACCAGGCGAACTCTCCGGAGATCATCCACGACCGGGAAAGCTGCAGAAAGCGTCATTGTGTGACCCTCGCCTGAGATCTGGACATCCATGTTGGGACCGGCTGAGGGACAAAGAGCATCTACTCCCTCTCACCGCTCCTCCGCATCCACACGAGCGCGCACGCACCTCGTCCTCTCTCCACGACGGCGACCTCCAGGGCCGGACGGAGAACGCAGCGCGTGGACCAGAACGCACCATGACCCGGCACGAGCGAGCGACAGCAACAGCCCGAACAGGGACGACCATCGGCGCCGACGACGCTGATCTCCAGCAAGCTCCCTGACCCTGACTCACCTCTCGACAGTGGACCACCCATGCACCGAACCCCCGCACACGCACAGGGGGGTTACGAGGACAGCGCACCACGCACGGGACAATACCGGCTCCACAGACTGTCATCGTCCTCCGCCGCTGCACACACCCGAGAAACACGGCCGACCGCCATCCTCGGAACCTTCAGGGCTGCTCACACACCTGAAGCAGACACGCAGCCCGCTACAGGACTTTGTATGGGTCTCAGCCACGGCGCACAATGGGAATTCAGCCATCAGCTGTCCCCGAGGGCTTTAGGGCTGCGCGCGCACCTAAAGCCAATACGCCAAGCTCCTGTTTTTCTTCATGCCGCTACGCAGCCTCGCAGGACTTAGCCGCGAGAGGTGTCAGAGACAAATGTTTCTTCTCACAGCCGCTGTGGATCTCCGCCACGTTCAATGGGACAGCCCCTCAACATCGGGGATCCACATGCAATTTTTGCGCAGCCCAGACAACTTCGCCGTCCCGGGCCAGCACTTATTACCCCCACCCCCTCTCCCTCCACCTCCGCCTGCACAGAGCTTTTCCCGCAGCTCACTACCAAAGCCGGACGATCGAGGCCTCAGCCCCCTGCTGAGCCCTCTGGGGGGAAGTGGTGTGGGCGACTCCCACAGCCTACGGACAAGCAGAGCGCTCAGCTGGAGCAATTAGCAGAACAGTGAGATGTATGGACTGATATCAATAGGCAGCCTCTCTTTGTCTAATCCCGGCGCCAGTAATCCTGCTATTGATATGTGTGACTCTAATGCAAATGTCCATGCTTTACTGCTGTGCATGTATTGTCTGTAGCTGGGTATATACAGTGGGGTAAGAAGTATTTAGTCAGCCACCAATTGTGCAAGTTCTCCCACTTAAAAGATGAAAGAGGTCTCCAATTTTCATCACAGTTATACCTCAACTATGAGAGACAAAATAAGAAAAAAAAAATCCAGAAAATCACATTGAAGGATTTTTAATGAATTAATTGGTAAATTCCTCGGTAAAATAAGTATTTGGTCAATAACAAAAGTTCATCTCAGTACTTTGTTGTATACCCTTTGTTGGCAATGACAGAGGTCAAACGTTTTCTATAAGTTTTCACAAGGTTTTCACACACTGTTGCTGGTATTTTGGCCCATTCCTCCATACAGATCTCCTCTAGCGCAGTGATGTTTTGGGGCTGTCGCTGGGCAACACAGACTTTCAACTCCCTCCAAAGATTTTCTTTGGGGTTGAGATCTGGAGACTGGCTAGGCCACTCCAGGACCTTGAAATGCTTCTTACGAAGCCACTCCTTCATTGCCCGGGCGGTGTGTTTGGGATCATTGTCATGCTAAAAGATCCAGCCATGTTTCATCTTCAATGCCCTTGCTGGTGGAAGGAGGTTTTCACTCAAAATCTCACGATACATGGCCCCATTCATTCTTTCCTTTACACGGATCAGTCAGTCATCCTGGTCCCTTTGCAGAAAAACAGCCCCAAAGTATGATGTTTCCACCCCCATGCTTCACAGTAGGTATGGTGTTCTTTCTCCTCCAAACACGACAAGTTGAGTTTTTACCAAAAAGTTCTATTTTGGTTTCATTTGACCATATGACATTCTCCCAGTCCTCTTCTGGATCATCCAAATGCTCTCTAGCAAACTTCAGACGGGCCTGGACATGTACTGGCTTAAGCAGGGGGACACGTCTGGCACTGCAGGATTTGAGTCCCTGGCGGCGTAGTGTGTTTCTGATGTAGCCTTTGTTACTTTGCTCCCAGCTCTCTGCAGGTCATTCACTAGGTCCCCCCCATGTGGTTCTGGGATTTTTGCTCACCGTTCTCGTGATAATTTTGACCCCACGGGGTGAGATCTTGCGTGGAGCCCCAGATCGAGGGAGATTATCAGTAGTCTTGTATGTCTTCCATTTTCCAATAATTGCTCCTACAGTTGATTTCTTCACACCAAGCTGCTTACCTATTGCAGATTCAGTCTTCCCAGCCTGGTGCAGGTCTACAATTTTGTTTCTGGTGTCCTTTGACAGCTCTTTGGTCTTGGCCATAGTGGAGTTTGGAGTCTGACTGTTTGAGGTTGTGGAGAGGTGTCTTTTATACTGGTAACGAGTTCAAACAGGTGCCATTAATACAGGTAACGAGTGGAGGACAGAGGAGCCTCTTAAGAAGAAGTTACAGGTCTGTGAGAGCCAGAAATCTTGCTTGTTTGTAGGTGACCAAATACTTATTTTACTGAGGAATTTACCAATTAATTCATTAAAAATCCTTCAATGTGATTTTCTGGATTTTTATTTCTCACTTTGTCTCTCATAGTTGAGGTATACCTATGATGAAAATTGGAGACCTCTCTCATCTTTTAAGTGGGAGAACTTGCACAATTGGTGGCTGACTAAATACTTTTTTGCCCCACTGTAGGTCAACCGTATATCACTTGCTCTCACTCTTTTTAACCACTTGCATTGCCTGTTTGCTGACTAGAGACAGAGGGCTCGCTCCAGCGCGCTCCCACAGCGCTGGGGTGAACCCTCGTGCTGGAGGATGAAATAAACACCCTTTTAAACTTCAGTTCGCCGTGTCCTGCCTGCACTTATTCCGTGCCTCCACACTGGGTTCCCTTATTTTATCCGCCACAATATGTTTTATATCTTTTTTCAGATTCTTTAGTTCTTAATTTAATGAAATTTTTATAGAGATATTTTTTCTTTTTACAAGCATTTTGTAGCCCCCTGATTAACCACGGGCAATTTTTGTATTCATGTTTTTTTTATTAATTTCTTTAATTGGACAGTTTTTATCATATAATGATTTAAATATATCAATAAATTTATTGTAAAGAAATCGAAGGAATTGTTAAGCCACTCACCCACATCAGTAACCTGTCATTTCAAACTGGTACGTTTCCAAACAAAATGAAAATAGCAAAAGTAATACCACTATACAAAACAGGAGACAGTCATCATTTCACAAATTACAGGCCGGTCTCTTTACGCTCACAATTCTCCAAAATACTTGAAAAAATCTTCACTAAGAGACTAGATGATTTCATTGAAAAACACAACCTTCTTACGGACAGTCAGTATAGTTTTAGAGCAGACAAATCTACATCTTTGGCACTGATCGAACTCATAGAAGAAATTACTAGTTGTATAGATAAAAAAAAGTTTGCTGTAGGAGTATTTATAGATTTAAAGAAAGCTTTTGACACCACTGACCACAGAATTTTACTGAGGAACTTGGAATGGTATGGGATAAGAGGGGTCGGACTGAGTTGGGTGGAAAGTTATTTAAGTAACAGACAACAATTTGTACAAATTGGTGAGCACAAATCACCCTTCATGAACATCTCTTGTGGTGTGCCCCAGGGGTCAGTTTTGGGACCCAAGCTCTTTTATAAATGACATATGCCAGGTATCAAAAATTCTGAAATTTATTTTGTTTGCGGATGACACAAATATCCTTTGCACTGGTGAGAATTTGCAGCAGGTTTTAGAGGTGGTCACAACTGAAATGAAAAGGTTAACACAGTGGTTTAACAAAAATAAGTTATCTCTAAATCTGAAAAAAACAAAGATTATGTTGTTTGGAAATTATAAAATAAAACATGAAATGATGATAACAATAGATGATACCAGAATAGAAACAGTACAGGAAAATAAGTTTCTGGGGGTGATGGTAGACAATAAAATCTGCGGGAAACCTCACATCAGTCACATCCGGGCCAAATTGGCAAAATGTATTGGGATACTGGGGAAGAAGACAAGACACATCTTGGACTTTAAATCATTGTTCTTACTGTACAATTCACTGTTTCTACCATATCTTAACTACTGTGTAGAGGTCTGGGGAAACACCTACAGGACCAACCTACAGCCAATATGCACATTACAAAAAAGCTATAAGGATAATAAATAATGTAGGATATAGAGACCGTACCAACTCGTTGTTTTTAAAGTCACATGCTATAAAGTTCATGGATTTAGTTAAATATAAGACAGCACAAGTAATGTACAGGGCAATTAATAATCAACTCCCAACTAATATACAAAAAATTTTCAAAAAAGGAGACAATGATTATAATTTGAGTGGAGACTTAAACTTTACAAAACCTAAGGTACGAACAACTAAGAAAAGTATGTGCATATTGTGGAGAGTGTAAATAACGGAGGCAGATTTATGCAGCAGATGACTTTATTCACTCTCACATCAGTCATACACAGAAAAAGCCTGTCTCAATACACCAGGGGTTCTCCTTTTATATCAACCGCCCATCTCACATCTGCATGACATCTCGCATCACAATACATTCATCCCTTCTCCCCCAACTCCTTCTTCCTGCTACCTCACCATAATCTCCATACCTATTGTCCTTCTCTGTTTACCCTCTGCATCCCGTCTGAGATGATTAACCCAGCCTCTACACCGCCCCCCCAGAATCTCAGACTGAATTTCAGTCCTCACGTCCTTTTGGCTTCAGTCTCCTCCCATATCTGCTGTAATGGGGGTTTACCGCCTCCGCAGCGCTGCTGTGCCGGCGGGGGGCTCCTGGGGGTGTGTCTGTCTGCGGATGGGCCATGGCGAGGGGGGCAAACCTTCGACCTGCCCGTGTGGATGCTCTGATGAATCGTTTACCTGGGGAGTTCTCAGTGGGGGTCTTCCACGCCGAGGGGTCCGAGCCAACAGCACTTGCTCGTCCGCCACCACAAAGGTGGGCTTAAGTCTGTCTATGCATATTTTCTCCCGACGACCCCCCAAGTCTAACAAAAAATGTTTGTCCCCTGTTTCCAGCACTCTGAACGGGCCATCGCAGGGTGGGCGCAATGGAGGGCGGTGGGCATCGTGCCTGACAAACACGAACGCCACGTTCTTCAAAGTTTTTGGCACAAAAGCGCATGGAAAACAGTGGTGGGCCGGGCCGGTCAGTGTGCCTGTGTCTGCGCTATGCTGCAAACGCTGAGACGGGCAGCTGTCCGGTGCGGGATTATCTGGCAAAAATTCCCAGGGCAGTCGCAGTGGCTGAGAAAAAACAAGCTCAGCCGGGGAAGCCTCCAAATCCTCTTTTGGTGCGGAACGCAACTCCAATAAAACCCACGGCAACCGGTCTACCCAATTTGCATCCTTCAGCGAAGCCCTGAGCGCTGCTTTCAGTGACCTATGAAAACGCTCGCATAACCCATTGGCCTGTGGGTTGTACGCGGTTGTGCGATGAATTGCAACACCCAGGCTACAGGCCATCGCGGACCAGAGGTCGGAAACAAACTGAAGGCCCCTATCAGACGTGATGTCTGACGGGATTCCAAAACGTGCCACCCACGTCGTCAAAAAAGCGCGCGCCACGTCCGCAGACGTGGTTGCCGCCAGCAGGACTGCTTCTGGCCAGCGTGTGGTATGGTCCACCACTGTCAGAATGCGTGCACCCCTGCGATGGCGGGAGAGGGCCCACAAGGTCCACGTGAACATGGTCGAACCTCTTCACCGGTATACAAAACAGCTCCAAAGGAGCCTTTGTGTGTCTGTGTACTCTGGTTCGTTGGCACGCTACGCAGGCTGCAGCCCACTTTTTCACTTGTATGCGCAGGCCTGGCCACACAAACTTCGCTCCCACCATTTTGACTGACGCGCACACTCCTGAGTGCGCCACAGAGTGAACTGACTCAAACACGCGTTGGCGCCAAGCAACTGGGACCACCTGGCGCAGGCGTCCCGTGGAGACGTCGCAGATTGGGGGGGGGGGCTGCCGTCTTACAGTACTCTGCTCTCCAGCCTTAACTCTGTTGGTCCAGACTGGAGCGCGCACACGTCCGTATCGCCAATCTGCTCTGTGGCCATGGCTGTATAATCTATCCCCACGCAGACCGGGGCCACTACTGCGCGCAAGAGGCAGTCTGCCACCACATTCAGTTTACCCGACACATGCTGAATATCTGTCGTAAACTCCGAGATCTCGGCCAGCTGTCTCTGCTGCCGGCCCGATCATGGTTCCGAAACCTTGGCCATCGCGAACGTTAGCGGCTTGTGGTCCACTAATGCGGTGAAGCTGCGCCCTTCCAGCCAGAACTGGAAGTGGCGTATGGCCAGGTGAAGAGCCAGCAACTCTCTGTCGAACGCGCTGTGTTTACGCTCACTGTCGCGCAAAGCCCTGCTGAAAAAAGCGAGCGGCTGCCAAGAACCGGCGACACGTTGCTCTACGACGGCCCCTATGGCCACGTCCGAGGCGTCGGTAGTGAGTGCTATCTGGGCCACCGGGTCCGGGTGCGCCAACAGTGCGGCATTTGCCAGGGCTGTTTTAACCTCAGAGAATGCCTGCTCCCGCTCCAGAGTCCATTCAACTCTGTCCGCGGGTTTCTGTTTCTTGAGCGCGGCGTACAATGACTGCATGAGTTGAGCTGCGCGGGGGAGGAACCGGTAATAAAAGTTAACCATCCCCAAAAATTCTTGCAGCGCCCTGACCGTCTGAGGCCGGGGAAAATTCGCCATGGTGCGCACTTTGTTGGGCAAGGGTATCGCTCCCTCCGGTGAGACGCGGTGCCCCAAAAAATCAATCCCCGTCATGCCGAACTTGCATTTCGCCGGGTTGATTATTAACCCGTGCTCCTCCAACCTCCAGAAAACCGTCCTGAGGTGGGTTACGTGTTTGTCCTCGGACGCACTGGCCACCAGGATGTCATCCAGGTAGACAAACACAAACGGCAGATCGCTAACACCGCATCCATCATGCGTTGGAATGTCTGTGCTGCTCCTTTTAATCCAAAGGGCATTGCTTAAAAACTCAAACAAGCCAAACAGAGTTATTACTGCTGTTTTGGGTATGTCCTCCGCGCGCACTGGGACCTGGTGGTAACCGCGGACCAGGTCTATTTTAGAAAAAATGCGTGCCCCGGCGAGGTGAACGGAAAAATCCTGAATATGGGGAATCGGGTAACGGTCGTGCGCTGTGGCGTTATTCAACCTGCGGAAATTTCCGCACGGTTGCCACGATCCCTCGGCCTTAGGGACCATGTGTAGCGGGGATGCCCATGGGCTGTTTGAGCGCCTGATGATGCCCAACCTTTCCAAGTTGGCAAACTCCTCGCACGCTATGGCCAGTTTAGCTGCGTCCAGGCGCTGAGGTTGTGCAAAAACGGGCAGCCCGGTGGTGGTGATAAAGTGTTCCACCCCATGTTTAGCAATGGCCGCCGAAAACGTCGGGACCGTGAGTGCTGGGAACTGAGTGAGCAGTGTGTGGAACTTACCGCCTGGAGATGTGACATTGGCTTGTGTTACTGGCCCGGCCCCTCGAGCTGTACAGGGGAGAGCAACATCGACTAGCAACCCGTATGCACACAGAAAATGTTAGGTTAATTGGCTGTTCTAAATTGTCCCTAGATATTTGTTTCCTATAGGCCCTTAGAATAGAGGGTTAGTACTAATGAAAGCGCTTTGAGTGGTCTTTGTGACTAGAAAAGCGCTATATAAGTGCAGGTTAGTTAGTTAGTAGTTAGTTAGTTAGAAAATCAGCTCCCAGGATTGGGAAACTCAATGCCGCTATGACAAAAGTCCACTCGTACATACGGCCGTTTAGGGATAAAGTCAGTGTTCTCTCACCAAAAGTCTTAATGTCCGAGCCATTTACGGCTACCAGGCCGGGGCCGCTAGCTCCTGCTAGCCGGTCGGCATAGGACGGCAGGATGATACTCTTCTGGGCGCCGGTGTCTACGAGGAACCGTCTCCCCAAGCGCGAGTCTGTCACGTAGAACAGCTTGTTCTCTTCACCGGCGGTTGCAGCTGCTACCGACTGCCGGCCTTGGCGTTTCCCGAACGCTTGAATTAGCACGGTGGCACACATCTGCATGCGTTCTCTCCAAAGCGGCGGTGGTAGAAGCAGAGCGTGTCTCTCTGGTGCTCCCTGGCCCCCGCTGCCACTACCGTCGGCGGCTCCTCGCCTCCGCTGGTCGTCTCGCTGGGTTCCGACACCGCCGCATTCACTGTGAGGGCTCTGGTGGTGAGGATGATCCGATCTGCCTCCTGGGCTAGCGCATGGTAGTCACCCGCGGCCAGCAACGGCGAATTGGCCAGGACCGCTCTGGCCACTGTTGGGAGGTTCCGGAGGAAAAGGTGGGCAAACAGAAAATGCCCGTCGTCCGTGTCCATCAACGCCAACATCTTCTCCATCAGTTCGACCGCCGACCCATCTCCTAACTCGGAGTGCCTCAGGAGCCTCTCTGCTCTCTCACAGTCCGAGAGCGTGTAACGCCGGGTCAGCGCGGCCTTGAGAGCCCCGTATTTGTTGTGGGCTGGAGGCTGTTGGAGCAGGCTCACTACTTGCTGAGACGTGCGAGCGTCCAGTGCTGCGACCACATAGTAATATTTGGTATCGTCTGCCGTTATTCCCTGGAGGGCGAACTGAGCCTCGGTGTGGTGGAACCAAGATCGCGGGTCGTGCAGCCAAAAGTCCAGTAGTTTGACCGAAACAGCGCACCCTTTGCTGTGGCTTCCCGTCTGGGCTGTCTCTGGGATGCCTGCCGTGTTGGTGGGGCTTCCCGTCCGGGCCGAGTCCAGGGTTCTTGCTTCGTGTTCCATAATTCGTCAAAGGGTCACCAGTGTGGAGAGTGTAAATAACGGAAGCAGATTTATGCAGCAGACAACTTTATTCACTCTCACATCAGTCATACACAGAAAAAGCCTGTCTCAATACACCAGGGGCTCTCCTTTTATATCAACCACCCATCTCACATCTGCATGACATCTCGCATCACAATACATTCATCCCTTCTCCCCCAACTCCTTCTTCCTGCTACCTCACCATAATCTCCATACCTATTGTCCTTCTCTGTTTACCCTCTGCATCCCATCTGAGATGATTAACCCAGCCTCTACAATATTAAAGTGTGTGCATATCTGTCTGTGGGGTGGATATGTGGAACAGTCTGGAGCTGGAACTAAAACTATGTACAAACAGAAATCAATTCAAAAATAGGTATAAACATTATTTGCTGAAAGGATATATGCTAGAGGGGTAGTATTAATATGTACGATTCACTATGCTCACTCTGGGATGCTATGGTATGGTAGGTGGGACAGTACTGTGTGTATCTGTGTATACGGTGGGGCAAAAAAGTATTTAGTCAGCCACCAATTGTGCAAGTTCTCCCACTTAAAAGATGAGAGAGGTCTCCAATTTTCATCATAGGTATACCTCAACTATGAGAGACAAAATGAGAAGAAAAAAAAATCCAGAAAATCACATTGAAGGATTTTTAAAGAATTTATTTGCAAATTATAGTGGAAAATAAGTATTTGGTCACCTACAAACAAGCAAGATTTCTGGCTCTCACAGACCTGTAACTTCTTCTTTAAGAGGCTCCTCTGTCCTCCACTCGTTACCTGTATTAATGGCACCTGTTTGAACTCGTTATCAGTATAAAAGACACCTGTCCACAACCTCAAACAGTCAGACTCCAAACTCCACTATGACCAAGACCAAAGAACTGTCAAAGGACACCAGAAACAAAATTGTAGACCTGTACCAGGCTGGGAAGACTGAATCTGCAATAGGTAAGCAGCTTGGTGTGAAGAAATCAACTGTGGGAGCAATTATTAGAAAATGGAAGACATACAAGACCACTGATAATCTCCCTCGATCTGGGGCTCCACGCAAGTCTCACCCCGTGGGGTCAAAATGATCACGAGAACGGTGAGCAAAAATCCCAGAACCACATGGGGGGACCTAGTGAATGACGTGCAGAGAGCTGGGACCAAAGTAACAAAGGCTACCATCAGTAACACACTATGTCGCCAGGGACTCAAATCCTGCAGTGCCAGACGTGTCCCCCTGCTTAAGCCAGTACATGTCCAGGCCCGTCTGAAGTTTGCTAGAGAGCATTTGGATGATCCAGAAGAGGACTGGGAGAATGTCATATGGTCAGATGAAACCAAAATAGAACTTTTTGGTAAAAACTCAACTTGTCATGTTTGGAGGAGAAAGAACACCATACCTACTGTGAAGTATGGGGGTGGAAACATCGTGCTTTGGGGCTGTTTTTCTGCAAAGGGACCAGGACAACTGATCCGTGTAAAGGAAAGAATGAATGGTGTCATGTATCGTGAGATTTTGAGTGAAAACCTCCTTCCATCAGCAAGGGCATTGAAGATGAAACGTGGCTGGGTCTTTCAGCATGACAATGATCCCAAACATACCGCCCAGGCAACGAAGGAGTGGCTTCGTAAGAAGCATTTCAAGGTCCTGGAGTGGCCTAGCCAGTCTCCAGATCTCAACCCCAAAGAAAATCTTTGGAGGGAGTTGAAAGTCTGTGTTGCCCAGCGACAGCCCCAAAACATCACTGCTCTAGAAGAGATCTGTATGGAGGAATGGGCCAAAATACCAGCAACAGTGTGTGAAAACCTTGTGAAGACTTATAAAAAACGTTTGACCTCTGTCATTGCCAACAAAGGGTATATAACGAAGTATTGAGATGAACTTTTGTTATTGACCAAATACTTATTTTTCACCATAATTTGCAAATAAATTCTTTAAAAAATCAGACAATGTGATTTTCTGGATTTTTTTTTTCTCATTTTGTCTCTCATAGTTGAGGTATACCTATGATGAAAATTGGAGACCTTTCTCAACTTTTAAGTGGGAGAACGTGCACAATTGGTGGCTGACTAAATACTTTTTTACCCCACTGTATCTGTGTTGTTTGGGGCTGGGTATAGATGTACGGACCGTATGTATGTTGGGATGGATGGGTGTCAATGTTGATATGTACAAAATATAGTTATTTGTCTACTTGGGGTCTTTAATTGAGGTAATATGTATATATTTCACATGGGTTGTATTTAGGGAAAAAAGGAGTTGGAGTAAATAAGTGTTAACTTCTTCTCCCTTTCGAGCACTGTATACTGTCACTTTTGTTGCATTTGTCATTTGTTTTGTTTTTTTGCTTTTTTGTTCGAAATAAAGTATCTATCTATCTATCTATCTATCTATCTATCTATCTATCTATCTATCTATCTATTATTCTTACTCTCATTAACCCCATAATTAACATCTAAAGAAGCAAATACAGGCAAGTGGTCACTAATGTCATTTATTACCTCCGCCAGGCCGAAGGCCAGGAGGAGGTTATGTTTTTGCCGGGGTTTGTCTGTCTGTTTGTTTGTCTGTCTGTTGGTTAGCAAGATAACTCAAAAAGTTTTGGACGGATTTCGATGAAACTTTCAGGTGTTGTTGGAAATGGTACAAAGAAGAACTGATTAAATTTGGGGGATGATACGGATCACCGTCTTGATACAGGAATTTTTAAAATGATTCTTTAACATTGTGAGATACGGCCATTTTCAACATGTGTGCAGGGGCAATAGAGGGCGCTGGTCGTCGTGTCTGACGGACACAAACTCCACCTTCTTCAAAGTTTTAGGCACAAAAGCACGCAGAAAACAGTGGTGGGCAGGGCCCGCCAGCGTGCCTGTGTTTCCGCCACGCTGCAAAAGCTGAGACGGGCAGCTGTCCGGCGCTGGATTATTTGGCACAAATTCCCCAGCCAGCCATAGGGGCTGCACAAAAACCAGCTCTCTGCCGGGGAAGCTTCAAATCCTCTTTTTTTCCGCGGAGCGCAAACCCAATAAAACCCACACCAACCTCTCTACCCAATTTGCAGCCGTCAAAACAGTGGTGGGCCGGGCCCGCCAGCGTGCCTGTGTTTGCGCTACGCTGCAAAAACTGAGACGGGCAGCTGTCCGCCACCGGATTATTTGGCAGAAATTCCCCGGCCAGCCATAGGGGCTGCGCAAAAACCAGCTCTCTGCCGGGGAAGATTCAAAATCCTCTTTTTTTCCGCGGAGTGCAAACCCAATAAAACCCACGGCAACCTATCTACGCAATTTGCATCCGTCACTGAAGCCCTGAGTGCTGCTTTCAGTGATCTATGAAAACGCTCGCAGCCTGGGACTTTGCACATGAAGGAGATGGACACAACAGCAACACTTCAGTTTATTACCTCCGCCAAGGAGGTAATGTTTTTACTACTGAACCACTAATCCTATCATTGTGAATCCAATTGCTAGTCATATGTTTTCATGGTCAAGGAATCTGAAAACGTACACACAAACACTGTACGGGGGGGGGGGGGGGGACTGTGGCGCTTGGCGGAGGTCTGCGCTCTCCGAGTGCTTTTCTAGTTAGTATACCACTCACCATATTATATTCAATAACATTGGTAAAAATGTTGTCTATCAAGGTAGCACAGTGTGACGTTATTCTCGTAGGTTTTGTAATCTTTGGAAATAAGGTTAAGCTATACATTGTATCTAAGAAATCTTCAGTTGGTTTATGTTGCTTTGTTTTCATTAAATCTATATTAGAGTCACCACAAATAAAGATGTCTTTTTGTCTTATTTTTGTATACATCTTTTCCATACCATTTCTAAATTTTTCCATATCAGATCCCGGTGCTCTATATATACAACTTACTATTATGTTTTTTCTATTTTCCATCGTAATTTCAATTGTTAAATATTCCATAATTTCATTCATTGTTGATGTCATGCTGTCCACTTTTTTACTTTTTAAATTTCTATCAACATACAGTGCTACCCCACCACCACTTTTACATTTCCTATTTTTCGTGTACATCTCATATCCATGTAGTTCAAAATTTACATCTTTTTCTTCATTAATGATCATGTTACGCTTATTGCTATAATCCTAAATGGGGTGTTAAATTGATTTAAAAACTCCTTAATACTATCAAAGTTGCCATAGAGACTCCTACTATTAATATGTATTATTGTCAATGTCTGATCCGAGTTCATAATTCCATTTAATTGTTGTTCATCATAATAAGCACACTTACTGTTAATATGATTAAAGTAGTTGTTATCTGGGTCAGTATCACCTAAAACATCTTGTTGATGCTGTTCAGTATTTACAAAGGTTTCAGCTTCAGTTTGACCTAATACACTTGCATTGTTAAATGAGGAAGGATGATTGGTTAAAGTGCTGATCATAAATTGTGTCAACAATGTACACCAAAAAGAAAAAAGAGAAAAAAAAAAACAAAAGAAAAAAACCCAAAAAATTCCGCTTATAATCTTACTGCGCTGTTATTCGTGCATAAGAGCTAAGGTTTAAATTTGTCGAATTCCTCCATATCTGTAATCATTATTAGTTTAGCTTCTTCTGGAGTGCCAAGCAGGTTTATTCACACCTTACAGTTCTTTGTCCATGTCAATTGTATTTCTCCCTGTTTTCTGAGAGCCCTGGCTTGTCTAGCTATTTCAAAGTTCTTTTTTGTTAAATGTTCATTTACATAGACAGCCATTCCTCTGTTTTCTTGCTTGTCGCAGAAGATCAGTTTTTGCTTTTCTGTTGACAAATCGGATGATAATCACTGATTTTCCTTTACTGTCTTTTCTAGGTAATGTGTGGCAAGCCAAAATAATCTTATTGTCCACAACAATGTTTTTAGAGTTGAAAAAATTTAACACCTGCTGCTCAAGACTGTGTGATTCTGCCAATGTCTCATTCTCTCCATCCTGGTTATCAACTCCAGCTGTCACACGTGCATAGGAGCGGTGTCTGGTGTTAAAACCGCTCACAATGACATTATCTATTCTTGTATATTGTTCTAATTCATCCACACGTCTTTCTAAGAAATTAATTTTCTTGTCTTTTTCCATAATTTCAGCCTTTAATTCACATACTTGTTCCATAAGGCCAATAAGCAGAGTGTGTTGTTTTGCTATCTTAGATATTTCTTCAGACATAAAATTTAGTGAGAGTTTGATCTCCTCCAACTCCTCCCCATTTGTCTGATTCTTTTTCGGAGGCATAATGACTAGTCTGATTGGGATCAAAGGAGCGGCCCACCTGTTGGCTAGTTCAGGAGCCAAAGTAGTCCGATGGCTAGTGGAGGCCCTCATCTGGCTTGTCATCTAATTATAGCTGTTATCTGGTGGTGAGGCCGAAGCTCTCCCAATGGCTAGTGAATGTCGCTAACTGGCGTCATCATCTGGTAGCTGGATCTGCCAGTGAAGCCGAGGAAGCCAAGGCTCCCTCAGTAGCTAGTGGAGGCCTCTAGCTAGCGTCATCCTATCTGGCGATGAATCCGTAGCTCTCCCGGTGGCTAATGGAGACCGTTAGCTTGGGTCATAGCCTAGTAGCGGGTATCTGATGATAGCAGAATAATTTCTGCTGGTGCTGGTGCGGTATCTGGTCCAGCTGACCTCGGATCCGGCTGGGGCCTCAATTAGCTCCTCCGTTGGGCTCCGCTGCTGTAGTTGAGCTCCGATCCGGCTGGGGCCTCAGTAGCTCCACCGCTGTAGTTGAACTCCGATCCAGCCGGGGCCTCAGTAGCTCCTCTGATGTCAGCTCCGCCGCCGTGAGGTTTTCAACACTATCCCTTGCTCTGTCTCCCCCAGCCTGCCCTTGGACGCCTCGCCACATCTCCATTCTGACTGCACAGGTCAGGTTCAGGTCGTTCACCCACTCCCTAGCCCCCACGGCCTGGGAGGAGATATTCTGGTGCCCAGAGAGGCCTCTCAAGACACCACTGACATCACTCTGCTTCAGCTTGTCCTCCATCTTCTTCCTGTAACTGTCCTTCCTCTCTCTAATCTTCCTCCTTAGCGCCCTCTGTATGGGCTTCACCTCCTCCTTGTTTCCCGACCTGAAGATCCTTTTCTTTTCCCTCTTTTTTTGCTCCTCCTAGCAATTGTGTAGATGCTCACCAAACTCACACACAGTGATCCTCAGGTGGGTCTACAGCAGAGGTTGCACTAGACTTTTTTGTTATCTGTCATTTTAACACACAAGCTTGTAAAAATTCTGTCATAACCTATTATTATCAGTCATTTTACTTGACTTTAATTAGATCACCCTCAGTGTAATCTGTCAAATGACAGACAGATTTCAAAATTTTCAGTCATTGCTGAAAAAATATGTAAATGAACAACAATTTTCAGGTAACACAACCTTTGGTCTACAGTCATATTGCGATCAAGGTCAAACTGAAGGTCAAGGTCAAAGGTCAGGAGATCTGATCTAAGGGTGGTTTTGATGAGGTGGAATGAGCTACTCCATCATTCATGGTCTGGTTGTAATTGTTTTGGACCTAATGAGTGTTGGTGGTTTTGTATTTTAGGCTATACATAACTGATTTTTTTAAAAAGTGTTTTTGATAGTGTGTTTATAAGAGTTGTAGACTATTTTTGCTAAGGGTTTTGGACTTTATTTTACATTACTGACTTTGGAGCAGCCTTTTAGACTTTTTAAAGCATTTTATAAACCAAAAGCCAACTTAATAAACACATTACTTTATAAATGCACTGTAGCGCCTTCATGGGTTATATTAGCCCTTAATCTATTACTCAGTTTATTGCAGTAAATGAGGCTGACGAGTCCATGGTGGGCCTCCTTCTCCTCTGTGAGAATGGGGAGCAGGAATGTGTGATGAGTTAGGGTGTATATAGGCCAGTGATAGGCCTGCTTGTGCAGCTCTGTCTTTGGCTCCAAAAGTTCAGTCATTATTCTCTTCCTGCTGCTATTCAGGCTGGGTCCCGTTGGCTCATTGTTATTCTACAGGAGTGAGAGAGGGACTCTAGAGAGAGAGAGAGAGAGAGGGATCTAGAATGGGAGTCTGTGGTTTCCAACGGCTGGGAGCTGGTTGCACTGGTGCTGGCGTTGAAGGCATGCAGTAATCGGCTCAGTAATGAGGAAAGGTACTGAACGGCACCAAATATCCAACCCTGATTCCTGGGAGTAGGAAGGAGAGGGAGAAAGTGTGTGAGAGGGGACAGAGAGAGGGCCATGTGAAAAGGGGTGGAGGGGAGCAACAGAGATTTAGTGCTCCTCTGGATGAAACAACCCCCCACTAACTGACTGAGAGGGAAAGCAGCCTAATAGGGAGAAAAGAGAGGGTGTTCTACTGTTCATTAAACTCTCAAAGACGCACAGGAAGCTTTTATCGTTTCCCACAATGACACCAGAAAAGGTATGTAACTTTTTTAAGTATTTGAATTATTTGTGACTGTTGGAGCTGAGGAACCAACAGGTGCTGTAGTTCTCAGCCCTGTTGCTAAAGCCAGGGTGTAAAAAAAAAAAGATTAAATGCCTAGTTTAAAACAGGTGTTCTTTTTGGATGCCCTCATGGAGTCACAAAATGTTGTACTTTGCTGCTAAAATTAAAATGAGCTGGTATAAGAGAAAAAAGGTTAATCTAGCAGAGCAGAGTCTCTTAAACTACAATATTAAACCAATAATTGATACTAGCAGCAATGCAAAAAGTAAATGTTACTAATTCTGTGTGAATCCATTAATCACCATTTTATATATTTATAATTTCTTCTTTAAATGTTTGATAAAAACACTGGGACCTGTAGCATATCTCTCTTTAGGTTTTAAATCAACATTTCCAGCACATTGTGTCCTTTATAAATTCCTTATTTTATCTGAAACTGTAATATTAATTACTAAATCAAAAACATACATTGTCATGAGTCAGAAAGAAGAACTAGCTACATGAATAAATAAGTGAAATAAAAAAGTGACTCACAAAAGAGCAGTGTTGGGTAAGTTACTAAAATTGGTAGTACTAATTACAGTTACTACTAGTTACTTCTTTTTAAAAGTAACTGTTACTTTACCACTTACTGCATGCTTAAAGTAACTTTCATATTACATTGAAATGCATACTTAAATCATCTTGCACACATAGCAAGATAAATTAATTAATGGATTACATTACAGCCTTATTAAAAACCGGAGTGGTGGCCTAGACTAGAGGTAAAGCATCCACCTCACAACCAGGAGGCTGGGGTTCAAGTCCCGGCCACGTCATGCCAAAGACCATATAAAAATGGAACTTCCTGCCATCCAGCTTGGTGCTCAGCAATAATGGAATGGAGGTGGGAAATGCTGGTTACCCAGCCACAGGGAGTGCACAAGCCAGTGTACTCCCTGTGACGGTCCCAAGACCGGATAAGTGGGCAAGGTTGTGTCAGGAAGGGCATCCGGCGTAAAAACCCTTCCCTAATCAACATGCAGATCATCTCAATATAAGGTGATGATACACTGTGGCAACCCCGAAAGGGAGCAGCCGAAACAACAATAAAAATGGGCTTATTAATGTCAGGCTGAAAACAGACCGTTTCAGACAGAGCTTTTAGAACATGTTCAGTCTGTTTTATCCTGCCTTGAGAGCTCTTACTGTGGGAAATTCGGAAGAAAATCAACCAGTAATTTCCTCATTTTGGAATGATAGTTGGCAACGTTGCATAAAGTTATCCATGTTTATCTTACCTTTATGATATGGATTTAATCCAATGTGCAGTGTGTGGTGTACTAATATGGCATCCTGTATACCCTGGGTGTAGTGGAGGTGACGGCCCCGCCTTTCCGGTTCCGCCGTCACCAGGGGTATAAAGGGCAGACGCGGAAGAGCTCTTCCTCTTTCGCCGTCAACCCCTTGGCCTGTATGGAGCACCTGTAAGTTCATTGTTTAATATAATAAAGTTACATCCACTGTATCTCTAGCCTGGTTATTCATCATACGAGTTATGGACATAACATTTGGTGAAGAGGAAAAAGGAATGGAGCGAGCTGTTTCCACTTTTAGGCCATTTTTGGAGGTTCTGGATGAGCCGCCGGTCCCCTGAGCTAGGTGGTACACAGCTTTCCAGAACTATCTGGTGGCCCTTAACCTTGGTGAGCTTGAGAAACTGCATGCGAGGGCTATACTGGTCCATAATCTTGGCATGGAGGGTCAAAGAATCCTCGGCACATTAGGAGTGGACGATACTTTTGAAGACGTGGTTGGGCAAATGGTGCGCTACTTTCACGCCTAGGAAAACGTCATAGTCTGAAGAATTCAGTTTCGGCAGCACCACCAGCAGACAGGAGAGTTGGTGCAGCGCTTTGTTGCAGACCTACGTCAGCTGGCGGGGGAGTGCCAATTTGGAGCCCTAGAGGAAGAGATGGTCTGTGATCAACTAGCGGAGCACACTCTTTGTTCTGCGACATGATCGAGGCTCCTGACCTACCCGGGTGAACTGACGTTAGCCACGGCTATTGAGATAGTGCAGCAGTTTGAAGCAGCGGAGAAGATAGCGAAGGATCTTGGTGAGAGAACCATGCTGACACACACCAAACCACGTTTGAAGGTGCTGGCTGTGGACTTGGACAGCAAAGACAGCGTGAATGAAGAGGAATATGCTACCGCTGTGAAAATTAGGTCCACCCTGGGTATGCCAAGATGCTATGGCTGCAGGTCCGCCAGGCACCGGTATAAGGCAAGAGAGTGTCCAGCGAAGGGCAAACGCAGTGGCAAGTGCGGTCTTCTACACCATTTCGCCAGAGCCTTCAAAAATTTTGAGTGAGGGGACCAAAGACGTGAGGTGGACTCCCCCGCAGCGACTCCTATAGTTGTTCATACCGTCTCCCCAAGCACAGATGGGCGGCTTTACTGCAACGTTTCACTGGACGGCGTAGAAGTGCCGTTGTTTGTAGACATGGGATCAGTGATTTCCCTGTTGAACTGGCTCACTGTGAGGAGTCTGTTCCCGCATTACCGTGTGAGAGACCTGTCGATGCCATGCTTCGGCTATGGAGGAAGCAGGCTGTCCATCATGGGTTCGTTGGAACTGACGGCGAAGTACAGGTCGACAATGATGTCTAACGTCCAGTTTGTGGTGACCACTGGTGAGTCGAACATCATGGGATGTAATATGTTCTACGGCCTGGGATTCGCGATCATCTTCAGCGTCAGAGAGGAGTGGTTGGGCTGCAGTTTGTGGGACCGACCTGCTCCGCAAGTGGAGGACGATGCGGTTTGGGACAGTGACTGGCCTGGTATTATGGGAGGAGTGCAAGATCAGCAACGTGGACAGTCATCTTGGGCAGGTTCTGATGCCAGTGTCCAAGTTGCCCTGGATGTGGGAACTGGACGGCACAGCGGAACGCCCGGGACAGCTGATGGAGCCAAGATGCCAGCTCCCTCAACTTCCGGAGTTGGTCCTGGTGATACCGTGAAGCGAGGAGCTGCAGGGGCTGTGCCGGCGTTTTGAATGAAAGAGAGCGGGGCAGGACCAGCAGGCGTGATTCTACAATGCGCCAAACAACAACACTGGAGATCAAAGAGCACTCCGGATTGGGTCGGTGACAAGGTTCGACCCAGGGCAGGAGCCCGGTTACAACATGGTGGTCATCGGAAGCCCAATCGAGCTCTTCTGCGCATCGGTGAAGCGATCTGGCCCAGAGTAGAAGCTCAGGTGAGGGGTGTGCACGAGAAAAGAAAGCAATGAGATGACCAGGGGTGGCTGTGGGTGGTGGCTGCCCGGAAGGACGGCTACTTGAGACTGTCCGATGAATCATTGAGACACCCTAACGAGCTACGGCGAGTGGACAAGAGGAAACACCGACGTGGCTCATCCCCAGAGATGAAGAGGCAAAGGTACTCTGGGAGGGATCCGCCAGACGGAAATCCAAGGGGTGGGTCTCCCACTGGGACTATAAGGTGACTGTGGGGGGGGGGACTATTAGCATGGTGTGGTGGTGTCGCTGGTATGCTATTTTATCCTAAGGTCACATAGTTAATATGTACTAGTTGCATTTTGCCCTGTGTTGTAAAAAAAAAACAAAAAACTCAACACTGTTTGTATTATGTTGGATATGTTGTTTGTGTGAAGTGCCAAAGTTGTGGGGTGGGTGTGTTGGGGATGGGGGCTGGCAACAAGTGATGAGTGTACATATTAACTGTTCGTTCATTCATTCATTCATTCATTCATTCATTCATGAACTCACCCTCACTCTGTCTCAACTAGCAACACAGCTGAATGTATCACTCCAATGGATTCCTGCCCACTGTGGAATCTATGGAAATGAGACGGCTGACAGACTTGCTAAGGAGGGTGGGCAGCAAGACCAGGAAGACAAGCAGGTCTCTTACAGTGAGGAGAAAACCATTATTAAGGCCCTGTCTCACAAGAAGTGGCAGCAGCAACACCCAAACTTCTGCAAGGATGACAACTACTATAGTCTGAGCAGGGCTGACCAAGTCGTTCTGTTCAGACTCCGAACTGGACATAACAGAATGCATGCTCACATGCACCAGAAACTTAAAGTTGGACAATCGGACAGATGCCCATGTGGTACTGCCCAAATGACCAGCGAACACCTCCTCCAAGACTGCCCAGACCACGCTGCACTCAGACGAGCTACGTGGCCTGACCCCACATCGCTGAACCAAAAGCTGCACGGGGATCTCGGGGACCTCCGCAGGACGGCAGCATTCATCAGGGCAGCTGGTGTGACCATCTAGTGATCGACGAAGAAGAAGAAGAAGAACTGTTCGTGTTTTGTTAAGGAAGTTCTGATTATTACTCAGATTAAAAAGTGTTCCTTTAATCTGAGTAAGCTGGACTAGCCTGCCACAATTTCGATATTCAGCTTATTTTTTCCCATCAAAATCTGATGTGTTTTCAAAGTGTTCCCTTTATTTTTATGAGCAGTATATATGTGTTTAAGGGATTGTTTTAGTTTTCAGTAACACAGCTATTTTGTTTTATGGACTCCATTATTTCAAAGACGGCAGAATAACCCGTCTAGCCGCGTCAAGGTGGGTCAGCAGTCTACCTGGCCCCCTCTAGCTTATGTTGTGTAAATGGATAGGCCTGTATATATATATATATATATATATATATATATATATATATATATATATATATATATATATATATACAGTATATATATATATATTGTACATAAATGTCATTTTTACTAGTGCTTGAATCAGGTTTAAATTTGGGAGAGTTTCATTGGTGTGTTTGGCATTTTTCTACGGGGTGGGGGGGGTGTATCAATATGGCGTCCTCGATACTCTGGGTGTAGTGGGGGTGACGGCCCCGCCTTTCCGTCACCAGAGGTATAAAGGGCAGACGTGGGAGAGCTCTTCCTCTTTTGCCATCGACCCTTTGGCCTGTACGGAGCACCTGTAAGTTCGTTGGTGTAGAAGAGCTTGGAATAACGAGGCGATGTGATTTATAAACCAAAGTTTATTATCAGCTTCGCTCCTCTAACAAGTCTCATCTCAGTGCAGAAGCAGAATAAGAGGTCGAACACATTCAGACCTACATATTTAAACCCACACATAACAAAAGACATTGCACATCAAAGCTGACATCCCGCATTAGCTTAATCCCCCCTCCTTTGTCTTCCTACTCCTCCACCTGACCCTGGGTGGTCAGGGCGATCGATCTCCTTCATTGTCCTCTGTCTCTTCCACCTGGCCCTGGGAAGTCAGGGCGATCGATCCGGTCTCCACCGCAGCGCCTTGGATGCTCTTTGATCTTCGCTGGCGGTTGAGACCTCTTGTCCTATTCTGAGGCGTGAGGTCGTTGTACATATGTAATCCCCAAACATTCTAACATGCTTATACATATGTAGGTTATGGGAAATATGATTAATATAAACCACAGCCCCCCCCCAAACGACTAAGAAAAGGACAATTAAAGAAAGTCCACAGTTTAAGATAATTATTATGACATACTGTTAAACCTCTTGACAAGGAAGAAACTTTCCAGCAGCTATGTTCCTGTAGAGAATTCAGTGGTAATCATAACAGCGTAGTAATATCACAAGTCAGTCTTAAAACTGTCACAGCACCATCTGATAAAATAGTCAACAACTTTTGGTTAGTTTGCATCAGTCCTTGTGCTGTCTGGGTTTTAATCTTCTCCCAAATCTGCTGTGGGTCCGCTTGGGTGTCCTGGTGGGACCTTCCTGTAAGGAATCTGCAGCTTGGGGAGGAGAGTGGTTATTTGTTCCTTGCAGGGGGGCTGAGTCTTTTTTCTTGGGGTGTCTACCCCGCCGAGGTGCTCTCGCCAACCGTGCAGGTTCGTCTCTCAACAAGAAGGCAGGTTTAAGTCTGTCAATGCTGACTGTTTCTTTTCTGTCCCCTAAATCAAGCACAAAATGCTTATCACCAGGTTCCAGCACTCTGAATGGTCCATCGTATGATGGACGGAGGGTTGGTTTTAAAGCTTCATGCCTAACAAAAACGAATTCGGTGTTTTTTAAAGCTTGGGGGACAAAAACCCGTGGAAAAGAGTGATGTGCCGGTCCGGGGAGAGTGTCCGGTCCGTTGTTGCCTAAAAGCCTCAGGGCTGGAAGATGCCCAGGCTCTGGGTTCTCTGGTAAAAATTCACCTGGGAGTCTGAGAGGTTGTGCAAAAACTAATTCTGCTGGGGAGGCGTCTAGATCCTCTTTCGGCGCGGCACGCAACCTCAATAAAACCCAGGGGAGTTTATTTACCCAATTTGTATCCGTTAGTGAGGCTCTGAGGGCGGCCTTTAAAGATCTGTGAAAGCGCTCGCATAACCCATTAGCCTGAGGGTGATAAGCGGTGGTGCGGGGAATTGTTCGCCCCTAAGCTGCTGGACATGGCTGACCAAAGCTCTGAGACAAATTGAGGCCCCCTATCGGACGTGATGTCCGATGGGACGCCGAAACGTGCCACCCAGTTTGTCAAAAAAACGCGAGCGACTTCCTCCGCTGTGGTTGACGCCAGAGGGACCGCCTCAGGCCAGCGCGTAGTACGGTCTATCATTGTTAACAGATGTGTGAAACCTTGGGAGGAAGGTAGTGGTCCCACGAGGTCGACATGAACGTGGTCGAACCTTCTAGCTGGGATTCGAAAAGGCTCTAGAGGAGCTTTTGTGTGTTTGTGTATTTTGGCACGCTGACAAGACATGCAAGTTTTTGCCCATTCCTTTACGTTTTTGCACAGGCCAGGCCACACAAACTTTTCGGCGACCATTTTAACCGAGGCGCGCACACCCGGGTGCACGAGAGAGTGAATTGAGTTGAAAATACGGCGGCGCCATGCAGCTGGGACTACCGGGCGAGGTCGGCCGGTTAAGATGTCGCATATTAGGGGGGTGTTCGCCGTCGCGTAAACCCCTTTCCTCCAGCCTTAACCCTGTTGGTCCAGACAGGAGTGTGCGCACGTCTGCGTCACTGCTTTGTTCCTCCGCCATGGCTGCATAATCCATCCCTACGTGAATAGGGGCCGCGTCCGTGTTGGCGAAAAGTTCTGCAGCTGAGGTAGTATAATCTGTCTCCTCGCGCTCTGGCGATGTCACAGCGCGAGAGAGGCAGTCTGCTACCACGTTAAGTTTGCCTGCCACATGTCGAATGTCTGTGGTGAACTCTGAAATTGCAGCTAGCTTTCTTTGTTGCCTGCCTGACCATGGTTCTGAAATTTTAGCCATTGCAAAGGTGAGCAGTTTGTGGTCTACAAAAGCTGTGAAACGCCGCCCTTCTAACCAGAACTGGAAGTGGCGGATGGATAAATGAAGCGCTAGCAGCTCCCTGTCAAAAGTGCTGTATTTACGCTCAGTTTGGTTTAACGATTTGCTGAAAAATGCCAAAGGTTGCCAGGTTCCGCCAACGTGTTGTTCCACAACTGCCCCTATGGCCAGGTCTGAAGCGTCCGTGGTTAGCGCAATGCGGGCCGAGGGATCAGGGTGAACCAACAATGTGGCGTTAGCTAGAGCACTTTTTACTTCCGCGAAGGCGCGTTCGCGCTCCGGGGTCCATTCGACCGCGTTGGAAGACTTTTGTTTCTTGAGCGCGTCATATAGGGGCTGCATGAGTTGAGCTGCACGGGGGAGGAAACGGTTGTAAAAATTAACCATTCCCAAAAATTCTTGCAGCGATTTGACCGTTTGTGGCCGTGGAAAATTTTTTACTGCGCGAACTTTGTCTGGCAGTGGGACTGCCCCCTTCAGTGAAACTCTGTGTCCCAAAAAATCAATTTGTGACACGCCGAATTTGCATTTGGCTGGATTGATTATTAACCCGTGCTCTTCTAGTCTTTGAAAAACCATAGTGAGATGTTTTTTGTGTTCTTCCTCCGACGAGCTGGCTACCAGCATATCGTCGAGGTAGACGAACACGAAAAGGAGATCGCGTAATACCGCGTCCATCATCCGCTGAAAGGTTTGAGCAGCGCCTTTAAGGCCAAAAGGCATCCGCAAAAATTCGAAAAGACCAAAGGGGGTTATTACAGCTGTTTTAGGAATGTCTTCCGCTCGAACGGGGACTTGGTGGTAGCCGCGGACCAGGTCTATTTTAGAAAAAATGCGTGCACCCGCCAGATGTGGTAGTGAGAAATCTTGGATGTGAGAAATTGGGTAGCGGTCATGCGCTGTTGCATTGTTTAATCTGCGGTAATCGCCGCACGGTCTCCAAGAACCGTCGGTTTTCGGGACCATGTGGAGTGGCGATGCCCAGGGGCTTTTCGAGCGTCTAATAATGCCTAATTTTTCCAGGGTGGCAAACTCGTCCCGTGCTAAGGCGAGCTTGGTCGCGTCTAAGTGCCGAGCTTTGGCGAACACGGGTGGGCCCGTTGTGGGAATGAAGTGTTCAACCTCGTGTTTCGCTACTGTTGCTGAAAATTTTGGAACTGTGAGTGCTGGAAATTGGGTGAGGAGTTGGTCAAACTTGCCTCCTGCTGTTGTGACGTTGGCCTGCACGTCTGCACGGGTGGTGGAGAAACTCGAGCTGAGCAGGGGACAGAAGAAAATGACATTAACCAAGCGTCTATTTGCTAGATCTACTAACAACCCATGTGCACACAAAAAAATCAGCGCCCAACATGTTAAAGCTCACCGCCGCTACAATAAATGTCCATCTATAGTTGCGGCCGTGGATGCAAAGAGGCAGGTTCCTTTCACCGAAGGTGTCGATGATGGAGCCGTTGGCTGCCATCGCTCCATTTCCCCGGGGACCCATGGCCCGGTCTGCGCGGGAAGGGGTGATAAAACTCGGCTGAGCTCCGGTGTCGATCAGGAACTGTCTCCCGGTGTGTCCGTCAGTCACATACAGTAGTTTATTTTTCTCGCCGAGAGCCGCAGCTGTTAACGGCCTCTCGGCTTTGGCGTTTCCCGAACTTTTGAATTTGCAGGGGGGCACGCATTTGTACGCTCTCCCGGCGAAACGGTGGTGGAAATAGCAGAGGTCGTTCCGCCTGCTGCGTCTTGGTCGTGTTGCCGCCATGGTGGGCGGGCTCTGCTCGGTTGTCTGTGGTTCTCTGCTGCTCTGGGCTTCCGCGCTGAGATCTGCAGATGCTGCCGTGGCCACCTGTTCCCTGCAGGTGTTGATGAGCCGCTGCGCCTCTCGGGCCAGCGCGCGGAAGTCCTGCTGGGTGTTGCACCGCATGTTGACCAGTGTCCCTCTCATGTGTGGCTGCAGAGTGCTGAGGAAGATATATCGGAAAAGGAAGTTGTCGTTGTCCTCTTCCTTAAGCTGCAGCATGTCCTCCATGAGGGCCTTGGGTCTGCATCCTCTGTGGCCGTAGATTGCCAGGATTTTCTCTGCTCTCTCCTCAGCTGAGGGGACGAAATTCTCCACGATGGTCGCCTTAAGCTCTCTGTATTTGTCATGGGCGGGCGGCCTTTGGATTATGCTCCACGCACATCTTGACGTGGCAGCGTCGAGTTTGGCGACGATGTGATAAAATTTTGTGTCGTCTGCCGTTATGCCCGCCAGTGCAAACTGAGCCTCAGCTTGCTGGAACCACGAGCTCAGGTCTTCCTGCCAGAATTCTGGCAGCTTGACGGTGACGGCGCTTGTGTGGGCCGTCCCTGATGTGTCCGCCGGGTGAGAGCGCCTTTCTTCCGCTCTCACGGCGGGGCTGGTGCTCGGTTGAGCCCTCTCTGTGGCTTCTGCCGTGGGGGAACGTCGTCCATCTGTTCCCCTGTCTGCATGGGCGCCGGCGTCTGCCTGGGTCGCCTCTGATGAGTCAATCGCGGGAGAATGCCTCTGTTCCATCCTCGCGTCGGGGTCACCAGTGTAGAAGAGCTTGGAATAACGAGGCAATGTGATTTATAAACCAAAGTTTATTATCAGCTTCGCTCCTCTAACAAGTCTCATCTCAGTGCAGAAGCAGAATAAGAGGTTGAACACATTCAGACCTACATATTTAAACCCACACATAACAAAAGACATTGCACATCAAAGCTGACATCCCGCATTAGCTTAATCCCCCCTCCATTGTCTTCCTACTCCTCCACCTGACCCTGGGTGGTCAGGGCGATCGATCTCCTTCATTGTCCTCTGTCTCTTCCACCTGGCCCTGGGAAGTCAGGGCGATCAATCCGGTCTCCACCGCAGCGCCTCGGATGCTCTTTGATCTTCGCTGGCGGTTGAGACCTCTTGTCCTATTCTGAGGCGTGAGGTCGTTGTACATATGTAATCCCCAAACATTCTAACATGCTTATACATATGTAGGTTATGGGAAATATGATTAATATAAACCACAGTTGGTTAATATAATAATGTTACGTTCACTGCACCTCTAGCCTGGTTATTCATCATACTGTGGAGTGTGTGAAATAAGAGGCTGACTCATGGCAGACAGTTTATTACACACTTCACATCTCTCAAGCACAGAACAGACTGACTCATTTCAGCAGGCACTCTCTTTTTACCCAAATCTCTCCTCACAAGTTTCATGGCATTTCTCCACACACAACCTGACATTTGCATTACACTGCATTCAACCCCCTACGTCCTTGACTCCTTCCTGCTATCTCGCCAGGAACCTCCTGAGCATTGTTCTCCCATGCTTATCCACTGTGTCTTGTCTGAGATGCTAAATAATCTGACTCCCCCAAGGTAGTTATGGACATAACACAGTGATCCAAAGAAAATTTCCATTACCCACAGTCCAAATGTCTGCTGTGACAGAGACATGATCCAGTCCCTCAAATTCCTTTTGGAGATCAAAATCCATTTTTGAATAATCTTCTTCTTCTTCTTCCTTTAGATTTGATTGGCGGTTGGCAACCAGCTTACAGGTGCATTACCACCACCTACTCTATTCAGACATCACTCTTTATCCAGGTAGCAGGTAAATGTGTTTTAACTTCAGTGGATCACAGTCTCAGCTATCTGACGGAAAGTGACTTATCACGCCTTCACTCTGTAACGATGTATCTGGCAATCAGGTTTAATTCTTGCTGGGTCACAAACTGTCCAGATGCATACCTGTGCTTGAAATCCAGCCGTGGCTGTTGAGACAAGAACATTTCCACTTTACATCCAGCCATGGCTGTTCAGATAGCATAGATCCAGTAACACGGTGTTGTTAGCATAGCTAGCTGCTACTTAGCACTATCTTTGGTGGAGCTTTGCTTCTGTTTTCAGGTGCTTCTGAAGATTGCAGTAGGTCTCAACCAGCACTTAGCTTCCAACCCACCAATATGCTTTTGTCTTTAACCGCGACGAAGGAAAAATAATCTGTCTATTTCCACAAAAACAAAGTAGCTTCATCTTTTCCTCCGCTCAGTAGTGAAGACTCGGCTCTCTGCAACAGGTCATGTTGACTGACAGCTCGTCTCAGCTATGGTAGGGTCAGTTTGTATATTCATTTATTTGCGCTAAAAATAGTGTCTATCCATATTAATAAAACAAGTAATGAGTAACGCATCTGATCAAATTTCAGCAACTGTAACGCATTACTGAATTTTTAAACAGTAATTTCGTTGCACAGCACATTACTGCAAAAGTAATGTGTTGTGTAATGTTACTTTGTAACGTGTTACTTCCAACACTGCAAAAGAGTGACAAGTTGTTTCCTGCTTATCTGCTAAACATGACAGCTTTAATGGCATTTCCCCCCATTTTATCTGATTTTATTTAAAAGAAAATTAATGAGGCTCAGTCCCATGAATGCTACATCTGTATCTGTTCTCCTAACACCTGCAGACTTTTCCTGTTTGCACCCTGAAATAAAAAACACTTTATTTGAAAGAATTGATACTAAGCTCATCTGTGCTATCTTTAGTTGTGAACTGCATTATTATTATTATTATGCACATAAACCTAATTTAAAAAGTCAGGATAATGCCCCTGCTTTTTAGTTTTTATTTTGTACAACCCCTGACAAATTACAGACCACACCAGGGTGGCCCTAATGAGCTAGAGTCTGGAAATGTTTTCTTTGTGTCATACACCATTAGTTGATCTGGGTCAATGTTTTTCTCTGTATTCTCGCTGTGATAACAAAGGATGAGTTCACAGGAAAAAAAAGAGTGTGTCTTTTACCACTAAGTCCAGACTGGAAATCATCTGATCCATGAGAAGTCCCATACTTGATCAGGTCTCTGCTGAGGAAACATTGTTGCTGCTGTATGTTTGTTCAGAGCTCTGACACCTGTGACTCAGAGCCGGAGTAGTCTATTGTTCTTAAATCTTAAATCTTGAAGAAAATATTTGGGCTGTTATGTTGTGAAGTGATAATGTAGAAGCTGGCTGGTGAAACAGATGGGCTCCATGTGAAAATACCAGACATGTTGTGACTGTTCCTAAAAGCGCTCTGCTTTTTTCCCACCACTTTATCAAAGCATACCAAAAACTCAAATGCAGTATTAAATCTTCTTGCTAAAACTCACTTTTAATGTTTGAGATCATCTTGTTCAATAGAATTCATTTAGGCTACAAATAAACAAAGAGGATGAAATCAGTTTAATGCTAAATTCCCAGTAAGAGTGGGTTCAGAGGACTGAAGAATCAATATTGAATCTGTTTAATTTGAATGAGCCAATATCGATTCACAAAATCCTAAGACTGATCTTGTTAATATAATGCCTTTTCATGTGTGAAGCTTTTAAGTGGTTTATAGAAGATCTCTTGTGTGGCTGAACTGTTGCATTCATATATTTATTTTACATTTACAGCATTGGGTCGCAAAGAAATTATTTCATATGCAAGGAAGATACTCATTATACTGGCAAAATGACTGACTGAATCCATATTGAATCTATTCAGATCAGATTGAAATCAAATTGAATTAATACTTTCTGAATCAGAAATTAACCAATTCTGGAAAATATTGATGATTTCCAGTCCTAATTCCCAGTTTTATTGGAGGCTGTATTTCTGAGTCATCCCACCAGGGGTTTCACAGGAATTGTTCACTGAGTTGAATTTCCAACTCTTTAATCAGGCACCTCTCTGACATACCCCACTTTATTATCCAAGATGGCCACTCCTATGCTCAGCACATCAACAAGTTTTTGAAAACATGAAAATAATGGATTTATTTGCACTTCTGTGTCAATGTCTTTTGTAGTCATTCTTACACACAGTACTGTCTAACCTCCATCTCTGAACATGTCATGACAGTGTTTTTATATGCAAATTAATGTGTACTGCATTGGTTTTAGCCACTGTGGATGAATGAATGCTAAATGTGATTGTGGCTAGAGACCACTATTCACCTGAAATGTAGTCATCGAGGAAGTGACAGGAATACAGCATGAGCGCCAAAAACTGTGGTTTCCCTGATGGCCCCATATTGCTTCACTTTGGTGATCATTCAAAAGTAAAACTGAAGTGTATGGACTGAAATTTGACTTGGTTCAGTAAAATTGAACCCTAATGGTAAATATGGATATTCATGAAAGTGAAAGAAAACTGCTTAGAAATGTGCTTTAAATCTACATCAGGTTAAATTAGTTTGAAGACATATTTAAGAGAAAATCACAAATTAGTGAGTGTAAACTAGCAAATTTACAAGAAAAATGGGTTAGATTTATAAATAAAAATATGTACAAGAAAAGAGTTCCTAATTTATGACAAACTAATCACAAATGTATGACTAAAAAGTTCCAGATTTACAGGAATAAGATATTGAGTTTATTAGCAAAAGGGACATTCATGAGGAAAAAATAAAGGTTTTGAATTTATAAGAAAAAGATCCATGATTTGAAAGATTTTTTTTTTCTCAAAAAACATTTAAGAGGAAAAAAAAACATGAACTGGTGATCAATGTCATTACTTTTATATAAGTAATTTTTAGCTCATGCCGATAAAACCGAAAGGAGCTAATGTGATGACGCTGCGTCCATCGTCCGTCTGTCCACATTTCACAGGAATCGCTACTCCGCCTAGCCATTTACTTCGATGCTCACCAAACTCAATCACAATGATCCTCAGGTGGGTCTGCATCTAAGCTGTGCTCAAGGTCAAAGGTCAAGAGAACTGGGGACTTACATGATTTTAGAAAAATCAATACTCCTCATAGGCATTACCTCGATTATCAAATTCACTCACAACAATCTTCATGTAGGTCTGCATCCAAGCTGAGGTCTGAGCTACTCCATCGATGACGGTCTTTTAGAGGATACTGTCTTAAGGTCTGTACATACTCTGCAAGAACAGAGAAATTTGTTCCTTCTCTTGAGGTGGCAAGAACAAGAACAAAGTTTTTTTCAGGCCGGGACATTTCATACTTCACGAGAAACTCAAGAGCAGAACTCCTGGGAAGTTCAAATTTCGGACCAGTCACACAATAGTTGTTGGACACCACACAAGAAAAAAGTTCTGCCCAGATGATGCGTCAAGAATAAGTTGCAAGAACTCCCAAATCAGGGCTGCAAGAAAAAAAAAGTTATTTTGTTCTTGCAGCCCTGGGAGAGAGAACAAATTTCTCTGTTCTTGCAGAGTATGTAAAGGCCTTTACACTTGCTCAAGTAATTTATTTGATGACTATTCTTACTTATTGTTGAGTAAATAAATCACAAGGTAACTCTTTTTTTTACTTGAGCATAACTTCTGGATATTCTTCCCAACTCACAATCTTTAAATCTGTTTCATGTAAAGGTCTAAAACCCAAATATTTTCATCTTATTGTTATTTCAGTGATCAGTCATTAAAATTAACTCTTGTAGTAAATGCAGTAATTAAATGCAAATACGTGTATGCCTTTTTGTGGGTTTGTGATTGAATAGCAATCGATAGCGCTCTAACCATCTGTTTTACTTTTAGAGGCTTGCTGCTTAGTGTGGTGAACAGAAGAAGACAAAGACACTAAAGATCACCAATTTGTGCAAGTGGACGAACTAAAAAGAAAAATGTCTCGAACTGAAGAGGTCAACAAGATGACTGAAAATGTCTACAAGGTATAACTGCTGTGAATCTCAGACAAATTTGAGCTTACTTTCTAAGTTTTCCAGTAAATAGCCACACACAATGCAGTGTTCAGTGACAGTCTTATCATGGTCATATGATGATGATATGATATGTTGTGTTCAGGGCATTCTGGACCAGTTCAACCCCAGTCTGAAGAACTTTGTGACCATGGGGAAACAGTATGAGAAAGCCCTGACAGGTTAGTTAAACATGGGCTTATTTAAATAAATCAATAATAATAAATCAATAATTTAAATCACTGAATTATTTTTCAGTTTTCTATAAAATGACTTTCTTTTGTAGGAGTTACCGTCGCTGCCAAGGGATACTTTGACGCTCTTGTAAAACTCGGAGAGCTGGCAAGCGACAGCCAAGGCTCCAAGGAGCTGGGTGAGTGGGCAGCCATGGAAAATAGATGAGTCGGGTGGAAGATAAGCAAGAACTGCTCTTAGAGTTTATAGAGTTTATGGAGTCAACGTGGCAGCTGGTGAGAAGTGGAAACTGGCCTGTAAGTGTGCTGCATGTGTTGGTGAGAGGAGCTGAAGACGAGGGGATGAGGAAATGTAGTGAGAGAGAAAGGCAGAGAACACAGGGAAGGAGAGAGAGAGAGGGGCCATTGTTGGGAGATTAACAACACCACATGATTTCATTGTGATGCTGAAAACAGCGGGGGAGGCAGGCAGGAGAGTCGGAGGGCGAGATGCCAGCCACCACATACTACAGCACACTCACAGCTGACCACCACTTTGTGAATCAGAAATGGTGTCAAAGCAGCAGATTTGTGTCATTACGTTTGTTTATTGGATGGTCTGGTGCAGATTTATTCATGTTACTGAATTTTCATTATTAGTGCAGTCTCTAAATCAGATGTGGGTACAGTAGCCAAAAGCAGTACTCAAGTAGGCCTACAAGCTTTACCTTAGGAAGTATAAGTTTGTTTAATGTTGCAGCACTGTACCGAGACAAATTCCTAGTTTGTGTACTACATGAACAATGGCAATAAACCTGATTCTGATTCTGATTCTGATAAGTAAGAGTAGTTACCAAAGATGGCCTGAGTAGCCACGCCTGAGTATCCAGAAAGTATCCACTCAAAAGTTATTTGAGTGATGAATAGTTTGTGAGGGTTTTTCTTGTAAAAATTTTCATGTTTTCCCTATAAAATGTATAACTTTTTACCTCTGCCAAGGGAGGAGGTAATGTTATGTTTTCATCGGCATTGGTTGGTTTGTTGGTTTGTCTGTCGGTCGGTGTGTTAGCAACATATAGTAACTCAAAAAGTTATGAATGGATTTTGATGAAATTTTCAGGGAAGGTGTGTAATGGCATGGCAAATAGATGATTAGATTTTGGTGACGATCTGAGAGTGCATTCCTCCACCAAGGGAAAGCCCTTGGTATCTGTATTTGTGCAGCAGGATTACACAAAAACTCAGAGGCATGTGCTCTCTGAGTGCTTTTCTAGTTTTCTTATGAAATTGCTATTTTGTCTTATAAATTTGTAAAATTTCTCTAATGAATTTACATTTTTTTGTCATACTTTTAGAAATTGTTTTTTGATAAATTTGTGACATTTTTTTCACTTTTTTCTTGTACATTCATGACTGTTTATTTATAAAATTTGGAAGTATTTTCTTGTGTATTTTGTCTTTGCTTCTGCCAGTTTGTTGGAATTTTCCATTAGTTTGAGGAAACTATATTTTATATTTTCTGAGCCAGAATATAAGAAAAACTGACTTGTACTCAGTTCAAAACAGTGATTACAGTCAAATGCACTTCTGTAAAAGTACAATTGTTGATTAAAATTGATTTAAAGTGCACATTAAAATGTGAAAGTGTTTCAATTTAAATCACTGATAGCCTTACTGCTGTGCTGCTCCTCACAGGGGACACACTGTTTCAGATGGCCGAGGTCCACAGACAGATTCAGGTGCAGCTGGAAGACGTGGTAAGAGGATCAGCATGCTAATTTCATGCAAGTTGTGATGCATTTTGGATGATCACTGGTTTTAACTGCAGAAAAAATTCACAGAAGGCTTAAAGGGATCATTGACTGAAAACTTGTTTTTGTAGGTTTTAACCTTCTGAAATGTGTCTATTGATCACGTAATTATAAAAAAAAAATTAAAAACACTCACTTCTCTTAAAAACACACACACACAGCCTTTATATCCTGTTTCTTTGGTGGTCTAGTGGTAGAGCATCTTCCCCATGGCTGAGAGTTTGGGGGTTCAAACCCCAGCCAGGTCATATTGTGGAGAACGGAGGCAGGCAAGGCAACGAGCTAGATGACACAGAACTTTATTCTTCCAACATAATTTACAGCAAACACTCCTCCCAGGTCTCTGTGCACCCCTCTTTTATATCTTTATTCCCATGCATCGAGACCCAGAACTTCCGACCATAACACAATATGTCTAGAGCAAAGCCTGTGTGGCACATTAATATGACATAACGCCGATGCCGCTCTCACACCATTCTCCCAGCAGCCCGGCATTTACTCCTCTCCCCGGGAGGCACATAGTCCTTACTGTCCCGTCTGATACCCCCCGGTGACACCTCCTCTTTCAGTCCATTGTTCCCTGGGTGGAGAAGTCCAACACCATGCCCCCACACAGCCCCCCCCTCCCCCGAACACCCAGAAAGGGGACTAACACCTCCCCCCCCCCGTCCTTTGGGCTTGAGCTGGCACCCATAGCGGCTGTAGCAGGGGGTTGCCGATTCAGTCAAACCGCCCTGTTGGTGGGGTGTACAGGAGGGCACGTCCGTCTGCGGAGGGAAAAAGGGAGGGGGAGAAAACACATCAGCTTCACAAGTGCAGGTCCCTGCCAAGGGATCACCAACTTGCAGTGCCACCAATGATGGGCGTCCGCCGGGGTGCTTGGGCCAACTCCACCTGCTCGTCTGCCGACACAAAAGCGTGCTTCAGCCTGTCAATGCAGACGGTCTCCCTACACCCTCCAAGTCTAACACAAAATGCTTCTCCCCAAGTTCCAACACCCTGAACGGTCCGTCATTTGGTGGGCGCAGCGGGGTCTGGTGTGCATCGTGCCTGACAAAAACAAAACTGGCGTTCTGCAAGCTTTTTGGGACAAATGTGCGAGGAAAACAATGGAGGGCCAGGCCCAGTATGCTCACAGCCTCCGTACTATGCAAAAATTGCGTGGGGGCTTTTCCAGTAAAAACTGTCCGGGGATCCGCAATGACTGAGAAAAAATGAGTTCTGTCGGGGGGGCTGCTAAATCCTCCTTAGGTGCAGAGCGCAACCCTAAAACAACCCAAGGCAGGTGGTCGACCCAATTTGTGTCCGTGAGCAAAGCTCTGAGCACTGCTTTAAGTGACCTATGAAAACGCTTGCATAACCCGTTAGCCTGAGGGTTGCACACAGTAGTGCGGCCATCGTGGACCAGAGTTCCCAAACGAATTGTGGACCCCTGTCGGACATGATGTCCAATGGAGATAAGAAACATGTAACCCAAGCCTACATAAAAGCCATTGGCAATTCCGCGGATGTGGTAGAAGCCAGCGCGTGGTGTGGTCCACAACTGTCAAAAGATGTGTGAAACCTTGCGACGGCAGGAGGGGTCCCACCAAATCCATGTGGACATGGTCGAACCTCCTAGCCAGGATTTGGAACAGTTCGAGGGGAGCTCTGGTTTGCTTGTGCACTTTGGCCCACTGGCACACCACGCAAGCTGCAGCCCACTCTTTCACGTCCTTGTGCAAGCGCGGCCAGACAAATTTTGCCCCCACTAGTTTCACTGAAGCGCGCACTCCCGGGTGTGAAAGGGAGTGGACCAACTCGAAAACGCGACGGTGCCAAGATCTCGGAACCACCGGGCGTGGGCGGCCGGTGGAGACGTCGCAGAGCAAGGGAGGGCACCCTTCTTGCATCACCCTGTTCTCCAGCCTTAACCCCGCTGGCGCAGACTGGAGTACGCAAATGTCCACATCCCCGGCTTGCTCCACGGCCATGGTGGGGAAATCTGTTCCCACGGAGACTTGGGTGATTAACGCGTGCAAGAGGCAATCGGCCACAACGTTGAGTTTACCGGCAACATGTTGAATGTTGGTCGTAAACTCCAAAATTGCAGCCAACTGCCATTGCTGCTGGGCGGACCACGGTTCGGAAACCTTGGACATGGCGTACGTCAGCGGCTTATGGTCCACGAATGCGGTGAACTCGCACCCCTCCAGCCAGAACTGGAAATGGCGCATCGCCAGAGGGAGAGCCAGCAATTCTCTATCGAATGTGCTGTATTTGCATTTGCTTTCGTACAAAGTTCTGCTGAAAAATGCGAGCGGCTGCCACGAACCTGAAATGCACTGCTCCACCACTGCCCCTATGGCAACATCAGACACATCTGTGGTGAGCGCTATCCGTGCAGACGGATCCGGGTGGGCTAACAACGCGGCATCCGCAAGCGCTGTTTTGGCATTAGTAAAAGCCTGGACTCACTCAGGAGTCCAGGCTTCTGCGGGCTTCTTTTTTTAAGCACGGTATACAACGGCTGCATCAGCTGGGCTGCTCGGGGAAGGAAATGGTTATAAAAATTAACCATTCCCAAAAACTCCTGTAGTGCTCTTACGGTCTGTGGGCACGGATAGTCCGACACAGCACGCACCTTCTCCGGTAACGGAATCGCACCCCCCAGCGAAATGCGGTGGCCCAAAAAATCAATCTCTGGCGCACCAAACTGGCACTTCACCGGGTTAACTATCAGCCCATGCACTTCCAACCTCTGGAAAACCATCTTGAGATGGGCGATGTGCTCCTCCTCGGACGCACTGGCTACCAGAATGTCATCTAAGTAGACAAAAACTAAGGACAAGTCACGAAGCACTGCGTCCATCATCCTCTGGAAAATCTGTGCCGTGCCTTTTAACCTGAACAGCATGCATAAAAACTCGAAAAGGCCAAAAGGAGTTATTACTGCTGTTTTTGAAACGTCTTCCGTGCGCACCAGGACCTGATGGTATCTGCAGACCAGATCCACTTTTGAAAAAACACACGCCCCGGCCAGGTGCATGGAAAAATCCTGGATGTGCGGAATGGGATAATGATCGTGTTCTGTGGCGTTATTCAAGCACCGGAAATCGCCGCACGGTCGCCACGACCCGTCGGCTTTAGGCACCATGTGTAGCAGGGATGCCTGTGGGCTGTTGGAGCACCTGACGATGCCCAACTGCTCTAAGTTGGCGAACTCCTCTCGTGCGCTGGCCAGTTTCTGGCCAGGTCGTGCAAACACCAGCGGACCTTTTGTCTTTATAAAGTGCTCAACCCTGTGTTTCGTTACCGTAGCTGAAAAAGTCGGGACCGTGAGTGCTGGGAACTGTGCGAGCAAATGTTGATACTTACCCCCGGAGCTATAACGTTAGCCAGTGTTGTCGACCCAGCTCCCCAAGCTGTGCAGGGCAGTGAGGTAAAAGAGACAGCATCCACTAATCTCCTATTAGTAACATTGACAAACAACCCATAAGCACATAAAAAATCTGCACGTAAAATGGGGCCAGAACATGCAGCTATCACAAAGTCCCACTGAAAGTTGCGGCCGTGTAAGCATATCGTCAGTGTCCGCTCGACAAATGTCCTGATGGTGGATCCGTTGGTGGCCGTGAACTCGGGACTGCTGCATCCTGCCAGCCTGTCTGCATTGACCGACAGGATGAGGCTCTTCTGAGAGCCGAAGTCCACCAAAAACCGTCTCCCCGAACGTGTGTCCGTGACATTAAGCAGTCTGTTCCTGTCGCTTTCTGCTGCAGCTGCCACTGAATTCCAAACGTACCATCTTCCCGGCTTCTTGAATTGGCATGGCAACAGGCAGCATTGGGCATTCGAGCCGAAACGGCGATGATAAAAACAGATCACCCCATTCCTTCATCTTCTGCTGTCTGTCCCAGCTACCACAAACGGCTCCTCAACCCCGGAGCCAGCTCCTCAACCCAGCTCTTTTCTAAAGCCCATCCAGGGACAAGAGTTGCAAATTAGCTAATAGCTATACACTCTATGTGCAACACATCAGATTGATTGCCATTGATTAATTGTCTATGTTTATTGCACTGTCCCTGTCAAATAAACTACTCTATCTATCTATCTAACCGCGCTGGAGTCCCTCGTGGATGCCGGTGCCACTGTCTGCATGCTGAGAGTTCTGGTTGCCAAGATGATGCGGTCCGCTTCCTGCGCCAGGGCGCAGTAGTCCTTAGCAACCAGCCACGGTGAGTTGGCCAGGATTGCCCTCGCTGTAGCCGGTAGGTTCCTGAGGAACAAGTGGGTGAACAGGAAAGATTCATCATCCTTCCCCCTCAGCGCCAGCATGCTCTCCATGAGCTCCACTGCTGATTGGTCCCCTAACTCTGAATGTGTTAGGAATTTCTCTGCCCTCTCACTGTCAGAAAGGGTGTAACGCTGGAGAAGCATCCTCTTGAGCACTTCATATTTTCCTTGGGCCGGCGGCTCCTGGAGAGGCTCGTCACCTGTTGCGTGGTGCGCGCATCCAGCGCAGCGACCACATAGTAATATCTGGTGTTGTCCGTTGTTATCCCGCGGAGTGTGAACTGGGCTTCTATGTGCAAGAACCACGCAGTCGGGTTGTGAAACCAGAAGCCTGAGAGCTCGACTGAGACCACGCACGCGGTGCTCTCCCTCCAGGCCGTCTCCGGGGCAGTGCTTAGCTCGCTTTCCATGGCATGTCTTAGGTCACCAATGTGGAGAAAGAAGACAGGTGAGGCAACGAGCTGGAAGACACAGAACTTTATTCTTCCTCCAACATAACTTACAGCAAAAGCTCCTCCCGGGTCTCTGTGCATCCCTCTTTTATATCTGTATTTCCATGCATCGAGACCTGGATTTCTGACCATAACACATTATGTCTAGAACAAAGCCTGTGTGGTACATTAACATAACATAACGCCGGTGCCACTCTCACACCATTCTCCCAGCGGCCCAGCATTTACTCCTCTCCCCGGGGGGCGCATAGTCCTTACTGTCCCGTATGACACCCCCCGGTGACACTTCCTCTTTCAGTCCATCGTTCCCTGGGTGGAGAAGTCCAACACCATGCCCCAACAATATCAGAATCAGAATCAGAATCAGCTTCAGAATCATTTTCAGAATATCATCTGAAAATGGTACTTTCTGCCTTCAACATAATAGAATGGAGAAAGGAAACAGAGCTATCAGAAGATTCACTTCCCACTGTAGCTTTCACTACTTACAGTAGCTGTGTGGCCTAGGGTAAGGAAACAGAGATACAGTAGGTGCCACTCCATACTGTGGAAGAGAATTAGCTAACTCTTCACAAAAACATGCACAGCCTTTGTATTGTTTTTCTCTCCAAGGAGCCGTTTTAACTCTTCCAGGTTTGCCACCACGTCATAGAATGGTAAACTCAGCCCAGAGCCATCCTTGATACCCACCCGCTGCTCTATTATTGGCCAGCCTAGTTGTCTGTTATGAAGAGAACAGTAAGCTAACAGTGTTACTAGAAGTTTGCCTGCCAAGCACTGTTCATGTTGTTATTTTCTTTAGATTTCACTCACCCTAACAGACATCCCTGTTTCCACCTAGTTCACTAATCCACAGTCGATAACACAGGGTTACAAAAATAATTTTTTTTGTAAGTTGTCTGTGTTTTTTCAGCTGATTTAAGACAATTTTGCACCACTGAATCCAAAAATGACATCCGTTTCTCTCAATCAGGTGCTAAGTAAAAACCTGTACTTACTTAGTACTTACTTAGTACTGTGCATGTACTTACCTTTATATAAAGGTAAGTACATGTAAATTGAATGTTACATCATCATTGTTCAAAATTCAGAGAATTTCAAGACATAAAAAAGAATTTTGCATCATATAAAGTGAAAATACCCGTACATGTAAACAAAAATGTATAAAACAACATGTGGCCATAATTCAAAAAGTTGACCTGATTGAGCAAAACCAATGTGATTTTTGGATTCAGCACATCAAAACTGTCCTAAATCAGCTAAAAAAACTTAGACAATAAATTTGGTGTTGACCAGTGTAATATATCTTGTGTTGTTCTGGCTTATTTTGTTATATTTTTGCTTTGATGCTACATTGATCTGTTAACATCAGCTTGGCTAGGTGGTCTGACCTCTGACACACAGAGATTAAAAAAAAATCTAAGCAATAACTAACTGACCAATTATATTTATGTATGGTTGGATAGGCCACCTGCTGCTAGCTTAAGTGCCAATCCGGCCAGATTTGATAGCTATTTTCAATAAATTCTATCCATCCCTGTTATGTCCACAAGCCTGTCATAAAAGAGGTGCACGAGGATGCTGCACTGGAACTAGGCTTTATTGAGGAACTGCCAACAGTACTCTACATGCAGTCACATGCAGAGTCGTTCGGGCAAGAGCCTCTAATGGCGGATGCTCCCCCATATATGTTGGCGTGATGACGTCATCCACTGGCTACGTCATCACGCCACACACTACACCAAAACCATCACAAAATTCTTCCCCCTTTACAAAACACAAAACACATCCAATTAAGACCTTCCCCAGTTTGGTAAAACAGAAACCCCAATAAACACACTAAACATAAAAACGATAAACAGATTAAACAACAACTAAAATAGGGCCTCTGGGTGGACTACCACGAGACCCCGCACGGCTAAGTGGTGTATTCTGCCACTTTGATGTGTCCAGCCGTGCTCCTAACTAAACAGTCCTACTTTTCTTCTTAACAGTCTCCCATAGTAAGGGTGGGTCTACCGGAGGGGCCCTGTGGCAGCCCCATCGCAGATACGCCCCTGGTGGCAACTGACCCCTGGGACAAGGGTCGATTTTCAGAACACAGGAGCCCAGATCCCGCACCACTTCCGCTGACTCCTGCGCAGCCTCGTCACCCGGAGGATCCACCTGGACACGGCGCAGCTGGTTTGCATGTCGAACCGAGCCATCCATCAGCCGGAAACACGCCGCCCTCAGCTTTGCCACAATCCTCAGTGGTGCTCGTTGTTTCACTGGCTGGGGCCCGGCCAGTCGTCGCCCCGGTCTTTCTTTGGCACAAACCCAAACCCAGTCCATGAACTGGAGTGGTACTTTGCTTGGCTTGATGTGCTGCTGTGCTCTCGGCAGCTCTGTGCTTTCATTCAGCCCGGCACCTTCATTACACTGTGGTGGTTCAGCAGTCACCGTTGTCGCAGCAGACCCCTCACCCATCGCCGGCTGAAACCCAACATGGGCACTGAAGGTGTCCGGTGCCTCCCTGGTGTCGCTCGTCAGAACAGACTTTTCACCTGTCAGCTCAGTTGCCCCCCAAGGACCTACCATCCGTAGGTACCTCATCCCACACCATGACGTCGTCCACCAGGTCCGGCGAGCTCCAACATCCACACCCGGATCATTCAAACCCAGCGCTGACCCTAATGGCGAAACCCAGTCCGTAGAAAAGGTTGCATTCCATAATGTTGTGGCCATGCGCTGCTACCTGCAACATGAAGTCGTGCACAGCTTTGGACTTGTAGCAAGCAGTTAACTCCACAGTTCCGACATTGTACAGTCTGTTACCACCATACCCGTACAGTGGTGTTGGGTTCTTTCTGATTCTGGGATGTGGAAAAAACTTTTTCACCGTGGCCCAGTTCAGCATCGACCACACTGCCGCCGTGTCAAGCAGGAATGGTAAAGCTACACCATCCAATTCCACCGTACAATAGGAATAACCATTGGTGTTGGGTCTCACCGAGTGAATGGTCGTTGTTGTTGGGTGGGCTGGCTTACTTGACGGGCTCCACGGCACTGAAGATCAGCATACCCTGATGAAATGGTTCATACACCCACACTTGCTGCACCGCTTTCCTCTTGCTGGGCACACTCGCACTTTGCTCTGGTGCGTCGGGGACCCACAACCCCCCCAGACGGGGCCTCTCGGAGCAGACCTCCAGCTGACTGCATTAGCCTTGTAATCTTCTGCCATGCTCCCTTCATCCTCCGAGTCCACCGCATTTCCCGACGTCATCCATTCGGGCATCTTCTGCGTCTGGCGCCAATTCAGCTCCAAGGCTAACTTTTCCACAGCTTCCAACTGTGTGCACTGTGGGTGCTAGCTCCACTGCTCTAGCTAGCGTCAAGTCATTAGGTGCTGTTAGCAACCTAGCTCGTAGCCCAGCATTACATGTGTGTTTGGCCAATTGGTCCCACACCATCTCGTCCTCCAATGGCACAAAATGGCACACATTAGCTAACTGCCTTAGGTCAGCAACGAACTGTTGAATTGGCTCACTGACTCTTTGGTGTCTCTGGCGAAAGCAAATCCGTCGTACCGTCATGCTGTCCGGTGTGGTAAAATAGTTAGCTAGTAGCTCTACAACTTCCTCATACGAGTCCATCGCGCCAAGCATACGGAGAATCCTTTGGCCCTCAAAGCCTAGGTTGTGGACAAGCAGTGCTCGCATCCTCACCTTGTCTAGCTTTCCCAGGTCCAATGCTGTAACATACGTTTCAAACGCTTCCAGCCAACGTGACCATGGAACTGGTGGTTCTCCCGGGAGCTCAAGGAAAGGCCATAGCAGTGTTATGCACGCCTCCATGGTTTAATCCTCCATCACCAAATGTTATGTCCGCAAACCTGGCATTAAAGAGACGGACGAGGATGCTGCACTGGAACTGGGCTTTATTAAGGAACTGCTAACAATACACTACATGCAGTCACATGCGGAGTCGTCCAGGCAAGAGCCTCTAATGGCAGACGCTCCCCTATATATGTCGGCGTGATGACATCACCCATTGGCTACATCATCACGCTGCACACTACACCAAAACCCATCATAGCAATCCCCCACTGGAATCCCTGTTCATCTACCAACATTCAACCATATGCGTCACTCTTAAACCTTATTTTTGCTAGACTTTTGTTCGATATTATTTTTGCTAGATAGCTAGTAGCTGCCTAGCATTAGCTAAGAGCTTGGGGCATCAGCTAGGCAGCTAGAATCAGCTTTGGGCCACCATTCACTTATTTACATATGTTTCTGTACTTATTGTACTCCAGAGTTCGATCATATCCTATTGGCCACTGAAACCACACAGCCCTGTCTACCAGCGATGCTTTATTTCATTCATTCTTTAAGACATATTTGCATTAGTTGGCTCATTCTTACATACAAGCTAGGAGCTAGCCACCTAAGATTAGCAATAGTGATGTAAGAGGAGGGCAGAGTTAACAGTGGTTCTCTGGCATTTAAAGAGACAAGCACTGAAACGGATCATTCTAAGTAAGACTGCTAAAGATGATTCATTCATGTTCAACTTAATCCTTTTTGGGTCACAGAGGGCTGGAGCCTATTCCAGCGTCTTTGGGTGAGAGACAGGGTACACCCTGGACAGCTCTCCAGTTCAACACAGAGAGATGGACAGGACAATTTATCCCCACTTGGTGCCAGTTAACCTAACATTCATGTCTTTGGACTGTGGGAGGAAACTGGAGTACCCATTGAAAACCCACACGGACAAAGGGAGACCATACAAACTCCACAGAGAAAGGTCACCGGTGGCCAGGGGTGCGATTGAATCCAGAACCTGTGCTGCCACAGTGCTAACCATGGCACCACCGAACCACAAATTCATAAATATGGTGCAATAATTAAATAATTAAAGAAAATATAATCAAACTATCTCATAAACATTTCATTAAGACCTGTAGGAGCTGTCAAGTTCTTTAAAGTAATAGTTTAGTTTTCAGAAATTTGACTTGGCATTAAAAATAATCCTTGAGAAGTTCATTCCATCAAGAAAATCTCAGGATTTTGACCCATATGTTGACAGTGTCAGTGGAATTTTAAAAAAAAATGTTTTATATGAATTCATCAACAGTTAAAGCTGTTTCACTCAGAGCTGCTGGCCCAGTTGGAGCAGAAATTAGAGCTGGACATCAAATACCTCACAGTAAGTTTACCCTTAACAACTCACATTCAGGATATTTACAGCTAAAATGTGATATTCTAAAACACTCATTCTATTTTTTGATAATACAACGGTACAGTGTATCTAGAAAGTATTCACAGCGCTTCACTTTTTCCACATTGTGTTATGTTACAGCCTTATTCCAAAATGGATTAAATTCATTTTTTTCTTCAAAATTCTACACACAATACCTCATCAGGACAACTTGAAAAAAGTTTTTTTTTTTTTTTTAGATTTTTGCAAATTTATTAAAAAATAAAGATGATATGAAGTTCCTTTGGCCCATAAAAACATTTACAAAAACATTTATTCCTTCTGCAATAACCATCCTGAACAAAATCAAATAGTTATCATACTGCACATGATTTTATTTGTTGCTGCCTCCTTTTAACCATGTTTACTTTTTAATTGTTTTCATCTTGTGAGCTTGAACATGTCTTTGAGAGTGTTGAATGTGTTATATTGTAGCCGTGTCAAAGAAGAATTTCTGTCACCGACTGGGACAGCCAATAAAGTTATCTATCTACAGCGGGGAAAATAAGTCTTGGAACACATCAACATTTTTCTCATTAAACATATTTCTGATGGAGCGATTGACCTGAGATTTTCACCAAATATCAGTAACAACCCAAGTAATCCATACATACAGAGAAATCAAGGCAACTGTGTTCACAAAACAAGTTATGTTTAATAAAGTGGAATGACACAGAGAATAAGTATTGAACACATGAAGAAAAAGAGGTGCAAAAAGGCATGGAAAGCTGAGAAACCAGCTGAAATCCATTAGAATTTAGGAGGCTATCCCGTCCCCCATCAGTGCATATTAATTTCAGCGGGTTAAATCCTGACTGATTGCCTTTAAAAAGGTCTGTGAATATCAGATTGTCACACCACAAAGAACTCATGATAGGTAGAAGCAAAGACCTCTCTCTAGACCTTCGCAACCTTATTGATGCAAAGCATAACTAGAAAAGCACTCGGAGAGCGCAGACCTCCGCCAAGCGCCACAGTTCCCCCCATACAGTGTTTGTGTGTACATTTTCAGATTCCTTGACCATGAAAACATATGACTAGCAATTGGATTCACAATGATAGGATTAGTGGTTCAGTAGTTATTGATGAAAATGACATTTTCCGTAATGGCGGTTTAGCGCCACAGTTCCCCCATACAGTGTTTGTATGTACATTTTCAGATTCCTTGACCATTAAAACATATGACTAGCAATTGGATTCACAATGATAGGATTAGTGGTTCAGTAGTTATTGACGAAAATGGCATTTTCCGTAATGGCAGTTTTCTTCTGGACAGTGATCCGGATCACCACCAAAATCTAATCATCTGTAGGATACCCCATTTCTGACAATCTGTGAAAATTTCATGAAAATCCGTCCATAACTTTTTGAGTTATCTTGCTAACAAACAAACAAACAGACAGACAGGCAGACAAACAAAACAGACAGACAGACAGACAAACAGACAGACAGACAAACCAACGCCGATGAAAACATAACCTCCTTGGCGGAGGTAATGATGGCATTGGCTACAGGTGCATTTCTAAACTGCTGAATGTTCCAGTGAGCACTGCTGGAGTCATCATTCGGAAGTGGAAAGAACATCATTTTACCATAAACCAGCCACAACCAGGTGCTTCTTGCAAGATTTCTGACAGAGGAGTCAAAAGAATTATCAGAAGAATTATTCAAGAGCCAAAGACCACTTGTGGAGAACTCCAGAAAGACCTGGAGTTAGCAGGTACTGCCGTTTGAAAGAAAACATTAAGTAATGCACTCAACCGACATGGGCTCTCTGCCCACTCACCTCACGAGACTTTATTGCTGAAGAAAAAGCATGTTGAAGCTCATTTAAAGTTTGCTACACAACATTTGGGCAAGCCAGTAAAGTACTGGGAGAATATACTCTGGTCAGGTGAGAACAAAATTGAACTTTTTGGATGCCACAACACAGCATGTTTGGAGGAGAAATGACACTGCACATCAGCCCAAAAACACCATACCAACAGTGACGTTTGGAGGTGTGGGGGAGTTTTTCAGCACATGGTACAGGCAAACTTCATATAATTGAATAAAAGATGAATGGATAAATGTACAGAGACGTCCTTGATAAGAACTTATTGCCATCTGCCAAGATGCTGAAGATGAAACGAGGGTGGACATTTTAGCAAGACAATGATCCCAAACACACAGCCAAGGAAACTCTCAACTGGCTCCAGAGAAGGAAAATAAAGCTGCTAGAATGGCCCAGTCAGTCATCTGACCTGAATCCAATTGAAAATCTATGGAATGAACTGAAGATCAGAGTTCATAGAAGACACCCACGGAACCTTCAAGATTTGAAGACAGTTTGTGTGGAAGAATGGGCTAAAATCACTCCTGAGTAATGCCCATGCCTAGTTTCTCCATACAGGAGGCATCTGGAAGCTGTTATTACCAACAAAGGCTTTTTTTTACTAAATATTAAATGAATTTCACTAAGCATGGTCAATACTTATTCCCTGATCATTCCACTTTATTAAATATAACTTGTTTTGTAAACACAGTTGCCTTGATTTCTTTGTATGTATGGATTACTTGGGCTGTTGCTAATATCTGGCAAAAATATCAGGTCAATGGCTCCATCAGAAATATGTTTAATGAGAAAAAAGTTGACGTGTTCAATACTTATTATCATGAATCGCCCTTTTCAAGGGCAGACCAACAACTCCAAACGCACACTGTGAGTTTGCCACTTTAATAGTAAAAAACACAAAATAACAAACACAAACACTTACGGATACAGACAGGATAACAGGGATACAGCCGGAAGATATAAAAGCACAGAGAGAAGAGGACTCTGTCTGAAACCAAGAGACGTAGGAATAGCGTCTAAATTCCAGAAGGCTGCTGTGAGGAGAAGGCCATGCAGCAGTCTTTAAATAGGGACAAACCAAATGATCAACAGGTGTGGGCAACATGAGTGAGGAATAATCACAACAAATCCTAACCAGGTGTGACAGCCCGCAAACGGGGTTTGACATCAGGAAGTAACACACAGACAGCTGTCCCACACTGAGAGAAATAATAACCGATGACTGTGAAAGTAACCGCCCAGGAAAACAAAAAGGTAACTGACTAAAATACAGAAACAGGAATAGACCAAAATACACAATGAGAAAAAGATAACTGCGAAGACAAAAACAAGAAGGAATACAAAACCCAAGAAGTGCTCATAAAACAATATTAATGAAAACGGAGGTTACAAAGGGAGAACTGAAGATAAAGCCACATATAAACAGGAAAAATAAATACAAGATAATACAGAAATGCGTAAAACCCAACCTAAGATAAAATAACAGGAAACTAAGACCAGAATTAAAAGGACAAACCCAGATAACAAAATACACCAAACTATACTCAATACAAAATAAACCCAGATGAAAAAATACAGAACATAATTAGACATAACAGAAGCGTGTACCCGGTGCCCCCCCCCCCCCCGTGCTCCACATCATGACACTTATTTTTCCCTATGTATGTATCTATCAGAACAGATCTGTTCACACTCCGACAGGCAGCGAAAAGTAAACTAGGAGCAGGAAGACAAAAGAAGAGGAAAACAGCAACCTTGTGTGTAGCAGAATGGGATGTATGTACTCTGTTGGACAGAACAACATCACAGCGCCCAGAAAGACAGACAGCACTTATGGCCCTGGAAATGAACAGGTACAATGTAGGCATAGCTGCACTTAGTGAAACAAGATTGCCTGGATATGATAGCTTGGAAGACCATGGGTACATCTTCTTTTGGAGTGGGAAATCAACTCAAGAAAGGAGAGAAGCAGGAGTGGGCTTTGCAGTTAGAAAGGAGATAGCAGCAATGCTTGATGAGGAACCGGTGCCAATCAACGACAGGATAATGACTATGAGACTCCTACTACAGTGGAAGACGTATGCCACACTCATCAGTGTATATGCCCCAACAATGACCAACACAGAGGAGGCGAAGGAAGAGTTGTACAGTGATTTACATGAGACTATCAGGCGTATACCGACTGATGGCAGGCTGATACTCGTTGGAGATTTTAATGCCAGAGTTGGTTCGGACACTGAGAAATGGAAAGGATTGCTAGGCACTCATGGAGTAGGCAAGTGCAATGCTAATGGAGAACTTCTACTTGCACTATGTTCAGAGCACAACCGTGTGATAACCAACACTCTATTTAAGCACAAGGACACACACAAGAAGACATGGGTGCACCCAAGATCCAAGCACTGGCTCTTGTTAGACTACATCATAGTAAGGCAGAGAGACATAAGGGATGTATTGGACACCAGAGCAATGAGAGGTGCGGACTGTGGTACTGATCATGTTATGCGGAGATCTAGATTAAGGATTTGCAGACGAAAACAGCACTGCAGGATGGGTGCGAAGCCACCATAGAAGCTAAACACTAGTGCACTGAAAGGCCAAAAGAAGCAGGAAGAACTTACACAGGAAATGGATGAAAACTTGAAAGACTGGGACAGCAACAACTCGGAGAATGACATAGAAGAGAAATGGGCAACACTGAAGGATATAGTGTATCAGACTGCAAGTGATGTATTAGGCCACCCTGAGAGGAAACGTCAAGATTGGTTTGATGAGCATGATGAACATCTGAAGAAACTATTAGAAGCGAGGAATACAGCTAGGCAGGAAAACCTACAGTGTAACACGAGGTTGAAGAAGAAGAAATACTCAAAGGCTCAGAGTGAGCTACAGAAGTACACCAGAGAGATGAAGTCCAACTAGTGGGATGAAAAAGCGGAGGAACTTCAAACTGCAGCAGACAGGAAGGACATGAAAACATTCTTCACAGGTTTGAGAGAAATCTATGGCCCTAAACCAAGAGGATTGATCCAACTAAAGGCTATGGATGGTGAAACGGTTTTGCAGGAGAAAGACAAGATCCTGGACATATTTGCAGACCACTTTGACCAACTACTAAACAACCCTGGTGATCTCACTGAAGAGGCTAAAGAAGCTCTAGTGCAGCGACCAGCTGTATCAAGTCTGGATGAGCCACCAAATCTTGATGAACTAATGGCAGCTATCAGGACAACACAGGATGGTGAAACTCCAGGAAGGGATGGAATTCCAGCAGAAGTGTGGAAATTTGGTGGTGTTCAGCTGACCAACTGCCTGCACAAGCTCATCCAAGAGATATGGGATGCCCAGAAAGTACCTCAAGACTGGAAGGATGCAAGTATTGTTCCTTTGTTCAAGAAAGGTGACAGGAAAGATTGTGGAAATTACCGAGGTATATCACTGCTAGCCACTGTTGGTAAGATTCTCTCACGTGTACTACTGAACAGACTCAATGAACACATCTCGCAGAATGTACTACCGGAAACCCAGTGTGGCTTTAGAAGTGGAAGAAGCACAATGGACATGATTTTCTGCTTGAAACAGGTTCAAGAAAAGTGTATCGAACAGAACATGCCGCTTTATGTAGTCTTCATAGACTTCAGTAAAGCCTTCGATACTGTTTTGCGACAAGGACTTTGGCAGGTACAGTACTCAAGAAATATGGCTGTACAGAGAAGTTTGTCAGCCTGATCGAGGCACTCCATACAGGTATGCAAGCAAACATGGCGATGAGTGGTTCAGTATCTAAAGACTTTTAAGTAAGCAATGGGATGAAACAAGGGTGTGTGCTGGCGCCTACACTCTTCTCGCTATATCTGGCAGCCATGCTTGAGGTGGCCTTCAAAGACACTTCAGAAGGAGTATACATTCAAACAAGGAATGAAGTAGACTTGTTCAATGTGGCACAGTGTAAAGCCAAGAGTAAGACATTGATAAAGGCAGTAAGAGAAATGCTCTTTGCCGACGAGAGTGCTCTAGTTGCACAAAGTGCGAAAGATATGCAATCTTTAGTGGAGAAATTTGCAAGCTTGCCAATTCAGCCTCCAAATCAACATCAAGAAGACAGAGTGCCTTTATCAACCACCAAAGTTCCAGTTATCAACATCACTATCAGAAGAGATCAGCATTGGTACAGAGCCACTAGTCAAGTGCAAGCCTTTCAAGTATCTAGGGAATACTGTTTCAGAGAATGCTAGGCTGGAGGATGAACTATCTCAGAATGGGAAAAGCAAGCGCTGTGTTTGGAAACCCGAGGGAGAGACTGTGGAACAATCGACATGTGTCTATCCATGTGAAATGCAAAGTGTACAAAGCGACAGTACTGGCTACTCTGTTGTATGGTGCTGAATCTTGGACTGTCTACAGAATGCTGGTAAAGAAACTCCATGCGTACATGATGAGACACCTTCGAGCCATAATGAACATCTCATGGAAAGACAAGATAACCAACATAGAAGTGTTGAAACGAGCTAGTCTACCATCAATGGAGGACATGCTAATACAGATGAACCTGAGATGGCTCGGACATGTTGAGAGGATGAACCACCAGCGTCTCCTTCGGCAGTTACTCTACTCACAGTTATGCAAGGGCAAATGCAATCAGGGTAGACCAAGGCTCAGATTTAAAGACACTGTAAAAAGAAACTTGAAGAAGCTGGATATAGACAGGAGTTCCTGGCTGCGGAAGGCTAAGGACAGAGCTGCATGGAGGAATCCTGATCAGACCTAAATGAAACAGTCATTGTCGCCCACGACAGACTGCTATGATGATGATCTATCTATCTATCTATCTATCTATCTATCTATCTATCTATCTATCTATCTATCTATCTATCTATCTATCTATCTATCATGTACATAGGTATTCACAGCCTTTGCCATGAAGCTCAAAATTGAGCTCAAGTGCATCCTGTTCCCACTGATCATCCTTGAGATGTTTCTACAGCTTAATTGGAGTCCATCTGTGGTAAATTCAGTTGATTGGACATGATTTTGAAAGGCACACACCTGTCTGTATAAGGTCCCACAGTTGACAATACATGTCAGAGCTCAAACCAAGCATGAAGTCAAAGGAATTGTTTGTAGACCTCCAAGACAGGATTGTCTCAAGGCACAAATCTAGGGAAGGGTACAGAAAAATTTTTGCTGCTTTGAAGGTCCCAATGAGCACAGTGGTCTCCATCATCCGTAAATAGAAGTTTGGAACCACCGGGACTCTTCCTAGAGCTGGCTGGCTATCTAAACTGAGCAATCGTGGGGGGAAGGGCCTTAGTGAAGGAGATGACCAAGAACCCATGATCACTCTGTCAGAGCTCCAGTGTTCCTCTGTGGAGAGAAGATAACCTTCCAGAAGGACAACCATCTCTGCAGCAATCCACCAATCAGGCCTGTATGGTAGAGTGGCAAGACAGAAGCCACTCCTTAGTAAAAGGCACATGGCAGCCTGCCTGGAGTTTGCCAGAAGGCACCTGAAGGACTCTCAGACCATGAGAAACAAAATTCTCTGGTCTGATGAGACAAAGATTCAACTCTTTGGTGTGAATGCCAGGCGTCATGTTTGGAGGAAACCAGGCACTGCTCATCACCAGGCCAATAGCATCCCTACAGTGAAGCATGGTGGTGGCAGCATCATGCTGTTGGTATGTTTTTCAGCAGCAGGAACTGGGAGACTAGTCGGGATAGAGGGAAAGATGAATGCAGCAACGTACAGAGACATTCTGGATGAAAACCTGCTCCAGAGTGCTCTTGACCTCAGACTGGGGCGACGGTTCATCTTTCAGCAGGACAGCGACCCTAAGCACACAGCCAAGATATCAAAGGAGTGGCTTGAGGACAACTCTGTGAATGTCCTTGAGTGGCCCAGCCAGAGCCCAGACTTGAATCCAATTGAACATCTCTGGAGAGATCCGAAAATGGCTGTGCACCAATGCTTCCCATCCAACCTGATGGAGCTTGAGAGGTGCTGGAAAAAGGAATGGGAGAAACTGCCCAAAGATAGGTGTGGCAAGCTTGTGGCATCATATTCAATAAGACTTGAGGCTGTAATTGCTGCCAAAGGTGCATCAACAAAGTATTGAGCAAAGGCTGTGAATACTTATGTACATGTGATTTTTTAGTTTTCTATTTTTAATAAATTTACAAAAACCTAAAAAAAAAAAAACATTTTCAAGTTGTCATTATGGGGTATTGTGTGTAGAATTTTGAGGAAAAAAATGAATTTAATCCATTTTGGAATCAGGCTGTAACATAACAAAATGTGGAAAAAGTGAAGCGCTGTGAATACTTTCAGTATACACTGTATATTAAGGGATTTTTTTCTTGCCTTTCATGAAAAGACAAAAATAGCTCATAAGAAGGGGAAAAGGGGCAAGTGCTTAACTATATTTTTTCTTCAATTGACTGAAAGAACAGTTAATATAAGAATAATGCCATATTAAAATATTGTCAAATTACGGTACTAGCATTAATATTAATTCTTGTTGTGGACTTTCTGAATTTTGTTTTTCTATCAGGCCACCCTGAAGAAGTATCAGTGTGAACGTCGCTCCAAATCTGAGTCAATCGAGCGCTGCCAGTCCCAGCTGAAGAAACTCCGCAGGAAGAGTCAGGGCAGCCGCCACCCAAACAAATACGGCGACAGGGAGATGCAGGTAACTGAAGCTTTTTTGCTTCAGACTAAGGTCACTGTGATCTGAATAGGTTGGGCTGTAATGACACCAGTTTAATCTCACACAAAATCTGAATACAAACTGTCACATGAAGAGTTGTACACACAGATGATTTTAATGGCACACTTGTCTTATATTTCTGAGCTGAACTAACATGTTGCCATGATTATGATGACAATTGGGCATTAGAGTGCAATACCCACATCTTTTGTGAAGTCACCTGTTAGTTTGTCACAGAACTGTAAAAATCTCCAGGTGTATTTATGTCTTGAGTTTTCCCCAACACATCCACAGTTAAATGTAAACTTACTGTTCAGCAATTAAAATGAATCTGACTAAATGATAAGTAGCTGAATAACTTTGCTTGTTGAAGACCATCTTCTGAATTTCTTATATATTTGCATCTTTATAAAGCAGCAGCATGTAAAAAAACATTGGAAATCTCCATACTTTATTATCTCCACCATGGAAAATCTGTCTGTCTGTTTGTTAGCAGGATTATGCAAAACTACTGGATGGATTTTGATGAAATTTAAGCCAGATGTGGCCCTTGGGCTATGGATGAACCAATAACATTTTGGAGATGATCTTTGAGCGCATACCTCCACCAAGGCCCTATCTCACAATATAATGTGATCATCTGTCCATCCATCCATCAGCAGGATTATGCAAAAACTACTGGACAAATTTGGAGGTACAGACGGAGGTATGGATGGACGGATGGACAGTGGGACAGACAGAGGGAGGGAGGGACAGACAGACGGATACTTGGTGGAGGTATGTGCTCTGAGTGCCCCTAGCTATTCCTCATTTGGAGGCAGGACCAGGGTCAAGCAAGAAATGACTTTGCACATTATCACTATTTATGTGCATTGTTGTAACAACTTTTCAGAGTTTTGCTTCCATGCTAATTATCAAAGTAATCACCAAATGGGAGCCAACAAGTTTAAGGGAGTTTAAGGAGGTCTGCAACCTGAAGCGTTTTTTGATCATAACCGTTTGCTCCCAATGGCTTTGACGTAAGAACTAAAAAAGAGAGGAAAAAAGCCCCAAAGTTAAGACAGAAAGTAGAAAATATACTAGAAAAAATGTCATAAATTTACAAGAGCATTTACATGTTTAAGAGAGGAAGAAACTCCTAAATTTAAAAGTAGAATATAGCAGAAAAAATGTAAAATTATGAGGAAAAAGATCACATTTACAGTATGTGCAAAAAATAAATAAAAAATAAAAATAAAGCCACAAGTTTTTTGAGAAGAAAAATCACAAATTAATGGAAAAAAAATTCACAAATGTATGAGGAAAAAATCTTTTAGAACATGAGAAAAACTAAAAAGGTTTAGAGGAAAAAATTACCAAGTTATACTGAAAAAACAGTTTAGAATTATAACTCTTATCCTTTGCCTTCAGTTCTGTTCAGTTATGTTTTGTGGCTCCATGCTGATTCCCCCCCAACCCCCCAAAATTGCTTAAAATCATCCTTTGAATAGTATCAGTTGCCGACCCTGTTCTGAACTGAAGTTGATGAACTCTTAGAAGTCTCACACATTACTTAGTGTTGTGCGGGTGTTTGAATGAATGAATGAGTGAATGAATGATTGAATGGTGTCACTTTTACCGAATGATGAAACCAACAATGTTACATGTCTAAAAGGCTTTAGTAAGACAGTGACCTCATTCATTGGAGAAATGCTTCAGAAACACGAATCCTAAACATCTCACTCAGCATTACAGCAGATTATAAAGCAGAGTTGCGTGAGTGTTTGAGAAATAGGCCAGTGTGAGTCAGATTAAAGAACAATCTGCTTCAGCTGATTTTTTTTTTTTTTTCAGGGAACAGGAAACTTTGTGCAAAAGCTTTTACTGCAGGAAATATGAATGATATAAGACGGTGAGAGGATTTAACAACATGAAGAATGAAAAGAGTGGGAAATGAAAGGGTAGGAATACATTTTGAAGGAAAGGTTGCTCTGTTATTGGAGATTTTTTTTTTTTTAATTTTAATTTGTTAGCATTGGGCAACAGGCAGGATGTGACATCACATATTCCAAAGACTTAAAAAGATTCAAAGATTTTTATTTGTCAGTACTTCTATACGTACAGGACATACAGAATTAAAATGCCGTTTCTCTCTCTCGCCGCCCCCTGGCCTCTGTGTTATTCCACCGTTACAATGTTCACGAAAGGTCAGGTTTTCAGCTCAGTACGGTGCAAAGGTGTGTTTATGGATGCTCCGGTTTGCATGGTTGAAATTTTTGTGTGTTTTTGTTTGATTCAGTTTGTGGAGTTGATGAGTCGTCGCCAGGGCGAGTTGGACACTCTGGTGGCTGCAGGTTACAGGTCTGCACTCACAGAAGAGAGGAGACGATACTGCTTCCTGGTGGATAGACAGTGTTCTGTCACCAAGCTGCTCATCAACTACCACTCTAAGGTCTATTTAAAGTCTGATGATTTTCAACAATTCCCTTCTTGTAGTCAAATTTTGTGGAAATTCCAGAATTAATAATAAACTCATGACCTAAAAAGCATTTATGTGTAACAGCAGCCTTGGACAATGTATTCCTCTGTACTATACTGCCTTATTATTGTTCAGAAAAAGCATGTACTCTGAATCCTTGGCTCTCAAAGGCCTGAAGATCAATGGCCCCCCTTGTTAACTCTATATCGTCTCGGTCTTTCCTCAGATCTGTATGAAATTCACAGCAGTTGTACCTTGTAGACATTTTCCTGTTTCAAAGATCTCAAAATCCATGTATGGAGGTTGATGAGGGTGGAGAGTCGAGAACAACACTAAAAAGTAGTGCTCCTCTGCTGATTCACTTCTTTTACTCATTCAGTACACATTTCTAGATGCTTCAAATTATATTATCATGCAGGATTCAGGTGATGGCCCAGTCCGCCCAAATGCCTGGAGGTTGTGGGTTCATGCCCCAGCCGGGTCATATCAAAGACCAGATAAAAATGATACTTCCCACCTCCCACCACAAGCCAGTGTAGTCCTTGTGCCGGTTTCAAGCCTGAGTAAATAGAGGGTTTCATCAGGAAAGGTGTCCAGTGTAAAATCCTTGCCAAATCAAATATGCAGATCATCACAACATCAGATGATGATACATTGTAGCGATCCCAAAAGGGAGCAGCCGAAAGAAGATTATGTAGGATTTGTTATAAATCCTGCGGTAAAGGGAGCCACTAGACGTTGCCATCTCACTGCATGCAGTTATTTTTACAACAGCTAGAAGTTGCATACTTCAAGCAGAAACTAAAACTAATTCCTGTTGGTAAAAATGCTCTATATGTTCATTTTCTGTTCATGTCTGATAAAACAGTACAATGTGACAAAACAAGGATTTCATATTCATCTTTTCTGTTGTTGTAATTTTACCAAAACTTAGTAGGAGTCTTGGTGGTCTTGAAAGATAAGGCTGTGCAGATAGTTCCAACCTATTAAATTTCACACCAGTCCTACAGAGATTGTATGCCCTTAATAATTTGTCTCCTTGGGTTTTTTGGCCCACACCATATAGATATTACCATCAAGTCTCCGGGGATGTGTTTGTTTGACCGCAAGGGTTTTTTGGATCCAGACACTAAACTATAATGCAGTAGCTACATGGGAATCCTTCCAGTGGACACCATTTTGGACTAAAATGAAGTACTATAGGCATGACTACTTGCTCATGGTGTCTCCAGCTGCTTGCATGTCCACATGGGAGTAAGTAGTAATCCCTATGATGATATCAACACGGATCTTCGCATATTCCACCAAAATATTGTTAAAAATTCAGGTGGTATTTAGAAGTGTAACAGACACCTCAAGATTTGCCAGACAAAAACTATAAATAGAACTACAAATATAAAGTATATTAAGCTCTAATGATGCTAACAATCACAAGGTCTGTAATGTAATAAGTTTAATATTTTATCCTATTTGATTACCTTGGTCATAGAGGATCTGACATATTTGTTGTTTTTATTATAGTTTATGTAAAAGTTCATTTTCAGCACAATATGATTTTTTTTTTTTTTTTTTTTTTACTTAATCCAGGTGAGAGAGCTTCTTTCACAGAAACTGTCATCATGGCAGCAGTCGTGTTCTCAGCCAACAAAGCTCCCCGAGCGTGCTCTGAATCTGCTCCGTCACACTGCACCTCAAAGCCCAGGGGCTGCTGGGATAGCAGAGGTCCTCCGTCACACCAAACTGGGCTCTACTCAGCCTGAGCAGGTCAGATGCTGTTTGAGGTAGTTTTACATTTTAAAAGCAATTAAATGTAGCTATACTGTGTTTGGAGTTGTGTGATATTTATTCAGAAAACCTTTCAAAATGATGTTGGATAAACTGAAATTTTTGTATCGATGACTAAAATCCAAAGTCAAGACAAACAGGCTTATTTTTGCAGGCCTCTGGTGGTAAATAATATTGGTCTCTGTAAAATGTTAGCCATAGCCCCGTTTCCATTACCAAGAACCACAAACCATTTGAGGGGGGACAGGGACTTCTTAAGCGCCTTTGGCCTGCTCACCCGTTGTGTCTCCCCTGCAGGGGTAGGAACCATCAGCCTCCAGAGGATTTGTTGGTGATGTAATTGTCTGAGTTTCAGCCCTGAAGCAGTGTGGCAAAGTAAAATACATTTAAAATACTGTGAAATCATACAGAAATTATTAAGCAGAATCATGAAAGTGAAGGGTATAGGACCAACTTGTTGTTTAGTAATTGCGGAGCGGACCGAAGCAGTACGAGCAGCATCAACGGGGCACTTTTTCCCCATCTGGCTACTTTCTGGCTACAAAGAGCATGAGTTGATGGCCTTGCCTCTCTGCTGTGTTTGTGCTACACTGATGCATATGTGACCGCATGTGATTTGCAAGTGATCTGGCTGTTTTGCTCCACAATTGTGGCAATATTGGCTTTTAAATTGCACAAGCACATTGGGAGAAGCACCAGCAGCCAGGACTTGTGGTCTGCCGTTACCAGCTCTATGGGCTCATATTTCAGGAAAGGACAGTGGTAGCGGTTGATGTTATGCGCCATACCATTCAGCTTTTATGCTTATGCCCTCCACATATGCCAAATAGTCGTTTAGACCCCCTGCAGTCACAGCAGCATTACATTATAATTTTTTAAGCATTAGATTGTTACCACTATCTTTTTTTCTGGTCAAATTTGCTGCTGTTCATTTCCATGTGTTCTCTTCACAAAGCCAGCTCAAGTACTGAAGCACTCTGACTGAGTTTTAGCCACTCACCACCAAGTAAATCCTAAACCATACCCAGCAATTCTCTGGGCTGCTCTGAAGTACCTACTTCTGATCAAGGCCATCTTTTGGCCACTAAAGGTTCCTGAAAACTCCCCCTTACAGGGAAGCTCCTATTAATGCAGACACAGGGAGATGCAAAGTTCCTGCACAACTGGTTCCTGGTAATGGAAACAAGGCTGATATGTTTTCAGTCTGTCCTGTTCAGTGAGCTGTTGACTTTGTAGGTGATGCTGATTAGTAACGTCAGGGTTGCAGCCAGGTATAATTAATTCTTGAATGATTGTTGATTTTTTTGAATGACAGTGATTGTTTAAATCTTACATTCTGCAGGTGACCTACATCTCCCTGTTTCCTTGACAACAGCAATTCAGAAACTTTAATTCTCTAACAATTTTAATTTTCTACATTGGGTCATATTTTTTCAGAGGCTCTCTGTTCAAGAGGTCCCTCCTCTTCTAAATGGAGATTCCAGTCGCTCCCAGCAGCAGCGTCTGCTGCCCTCATCCTCCTCTCAGAGTGAAACCTGTCCTCAGGGCTCTCCCCACACTTTCCACTCCACGTCCTCCGCTGGAGGAGCTGCTGGAGGTTCATCTCAAGCAGCATCACCCCAGCACACCAGCACACCACTGAGTGCCTCGGCTAGCCCCCTCCCTGATAGCAGCGCCAGTGGCAGCGCCAGCCCGGCTCCATCCACTCCCACCACCACCTCCAGTGGTTCAGCCCAGCAGAGCTCTCTCCTTCTGGCCACAAACACGTCCAACCTCTCCCCAAGCCTCATTCCCTCCACAGTGATGTCACTCAGCCAGATCTCCCCAGCGTCTTCAGAGGGAATGACCCTCCCCATCCCACACAGTGCACCTCACAGTCCTCCCCTGCCACACAGTGCTCCTCTCTCCAGGGCCATGACTCCAGTGCAGCTGCTGCACCAACAGGTGGGACCAGGAGGGAGCAACACTTTGTCCCCTTCTCATAATCCCTGGTTGCTCAAGGGCTCAGATATGAGTGCAACTGCAACACTTCCACTGCCAAGGAGGCCTACCAGCGAGATAAGGTTGGGCGGCTTTCAGGGTAAGATATTAAATAAAATACCTTCTAGGTTTAAGTGTTTGTATTTTCTGGAGTTTCTTATTCCACTTGCTTGTCTAGGCTCTAGTCTCCCCAGGATGCTGCCTTTATCTGGACCTACACGTGTAGAAGCCATGTTTGCCCACACACCTGAAGCATCAGACACCGGTGGAGGAAATGTAGGGGGCGGGGCTTGCTTGCTGCATTTCCTGCCTGGTGACAACATCACTTTGCTCATCTCTGAGCCCAGAGATGGATGGCACTATGGTCAAAACGAACGGACTGGACGGTATGGTTCAAAGGTTTCTTTGCTTGAATATACAGTAGATTACATTAGCAAGGTGGTGCATCATATGTATTAACTAGAAAAGCACTCAGAGAGCGCATACCTCCCCCAAGGCTCCTTCCGTCCCTCACCTCCAAAATATAGTGGGTTTGGGTGTAGGCCACGAAGCAGTTCTGGTGAAAATTGCATCAAAGTCTGTCCAGTAGTTTTGGAGGATTCTTGCTAACACGCTGTGAGAAGATAAGAGCCTTGGTGGAGGTATGCATTCTCGAATCATCACCAAAATGTGATGGCTCCCTCTCTAGTCCAAGGACCACCTCTGGTGAAAATTTCAACCAAATCTATCCAGTAGTTTTTGTGTAATCCTACAGCACAAATCCAAACAAGGTCCTTGGTGGAGGTATGGACTCTCAGATCATTACAAAAATTTAATGGGTTCATCCTTGGCCCAAGGGCTACCTCTTTGCATAATCCTGCTAACAGACAAACCACCCCAATAACATTACCTGCTTGGTGGAGGTAATAGGGCAATTTTGTTCAACTTTTTGGACAAGTATTTTATAAAACTTTATTAATTTAAAAATACCATTGAAAATGCTTTCAAATATATTATAACAACAAAATCTGTCCAGAGGTGAATTTGTGGGAAGTTATCTAATTTCACTACTTAATTGGTCCAAAACATGCAAGTTATTTGTAATTGTTGTCCATGGGTGCATGGGTTCTGTTAATATCCATGCACTCATGGACAACAATTATTTGCAGTTTTTTGGGCCAATTAACAAGTGAAATTTTCCACAAAAACCTAAATGTACCAGGGCACCCTGGTTGGAAAACACTGGTATAGATGATGGATAGCAGAAAGTTAGTCTTGACACCTTTCTGAGTCATATAATAAGTTCTGTTGTTATGAAGAGAGAAATGGCTTTAGAGACCAAAACTTACCTCATAACCACTAAGGCAAAACAAATTTATCCCATGGTGCTGCGTCCGTTATCTCTCTGTCCACAAGTTGTGAGAATTCCTACTCCTTCTAGGTAATTGCCCAGGTGGTCACTAAACACACACAATGATCCTCCGATGGGTCTGTCTGTAGGATTTTCTGAAGGTCAAGGTCAGGGTAAAAGGTCAGAAGAGCTTGGCATTTATGGGATTTTTTTTTTTTTTTTTTTTGAAAGTCCCTACTCCCCCAAGGTAGTTATCCGGACGTTCACCAAACTCACACATGAGGATCCTCAAGAGAGTCTGCATTTAGGTTGTACTCAATCAAGGTCAGAGGTCACAAGATGTGAGTACATGCCATTTCAATTTATAGAGAGAGAAGCAACAGCTCCTGGTGACCTTATCTCACGTTCATGAGTCCAATATTTCCAGCAATGACTGTAAGCTGTTCTTTCACTGATGGTCTGGTTTTGTTCCTGCCTCTATGCCTTGTTTATTTCTGCTGTATAGTTTGGCAATATGCACAGATTATCTAGTTTTGAATCCATCATCAAGTGGCTGCACTTTGAAGTTGGCTCAGTGTTTTTAACCTCAGTAATGGTGTTTGCACATTTCCATTTAATTTCATTTATTTAATTTATTTCCATCTGCCACAAAAGATTAAAAAAATTCAAAGGATTCAAATATTTTATTTGTCAATACTACTATACGTACAGGACATCCAGGAGAAGTGAAATGACGTTTCTCTCTTCAGTGGTGTGCACAATATAATAAAAGAAAAGGAATAAGTCTGGAAAAACAACAACAGCAGTCTATGTACAGTAATGCTACCCATAGTGCAAATGGTGACAAAGGATTGACCCAGACCTCTCATAGTGCAAATAAAGACAAACGATGAGACCCAGCAATCCTATATACAGAAAAGTAGAGCAGTAATACTCATAGTAGCAAGTTCAATGCAGTAGTGTAGGTGCAGACAGCGACAGATAGGACTGCACATGATCAGTATTGCAATGAAATCCATTAATAAAGGAAAAAAATTGTCAAATTAACAGACAGGGTTTAGACTGAATCTAAAGCTTATATATGTTTAACTCTCTTAATGAACATAAAGAATCACTACAAAACAAACAAAATTACATATTTTCATCCATACATCCATCCATCTTCTCCTGCTTAATCCTTTTCGGGTTGTGGGTGGGGGCTGGAGCCTATCCTAGCATCTTTGGGCAAGAGACAGGGTACACCCTGGACAGATCGCTAGTCCATCGCAGGGCCAACACAGAGAGACAACCATTCACTCTTACAGTCATACCTAAGGACAATTTAGAATCCTCAGTTGATGCCAACTAACCTAACTTGCATGTTTTTGGCATATGGGAGGAAACCGGAGAAATCCCGGAGTAAACCCACGCAGACATGGGGAGAACATGCAAACTCCACACAGATCACTGTTGGTCAGGGGCTGGGATCATGTCAATCTAATTTGATTTGAATATCTTCATAGCCATCAAAATTAAATGTATTCACAGCAAACAAAATCAGACATTTTCACAACAATAATTCAGATAATTTTGTAACTTTTAACTAATGTTGTGGATGAATGAAGGGATGAGACACGAGAGCTGCCAGTTCAGAACTTTACTCAGCTCCAACAATAACAGGAATCATTTGGCACCAAGGTGCATACATATATATTCCCCCATCTCTCCTCCCTAGTCCCCAAGTCACTGGGTATGAGTGGAACCTCCTAGTGGTCCACCACAAGGTACCTTTTACCAATCATTTAAACTTGTTAAATGTAGAACATAACTTCAACTCTTCAGCGCAGCTGATCCACAGGTTTATTCACAAACAGAAAAACTGTTTTTTTACATTTGTTCTTATTTTTGGTCTTTGAAAAATTAATATTATTCTTAAATTATAATTATTCTCTCTAAAATTAAAGAAATCTTGGACACTGGCTAGTAACAAGTTATTTTTTATCTTGTACATAATTTGCAAGATTTTGAAGTCTCTTAGTTCGTTGAATTTGAGTATATTTAAACGAATAAATAGTGGGTTTGTTGAATTGTGATACTTAGCTCTACATACAATTCTTATTACCTTCTTTTGTAATACAGTCATTGGTTTAGTCGTTGTTTTATATGCGTTTCCCCAGATCTCCACACCACAAGTCAAATACGGAACAATAAGTGAACAGTACAAGAGATAGAGCGAGTCTTGAGTCACAAGGTCTTTAGCTCTGTATAAAACAGGGATGGATTTAGATATTTTATTTGTAACATGTTTTACAGTATATGAGGTTTCCAGCTTAACTGTTCATCCAATAACACTCCCAAGAATTTAGTTTGTTATTTATTTTTTTGTATTTCTATTTCATTCAACATAGTCATGTGAAAAAATTTGGACACCCCATTAAATATTCAGTTCTTTATTAAGAAATGTTCACATATCTCTCTGTTGCTGTCTGTCACTGCAATACTGATCATGTGCAGTCCTATCTGTTTCTATCTGCACCTACACTACCACACTGAACTGCAACTACGGGTATTCATCTCTAGCTGTCTGTATATAGGATTGCTGGGTTTATCATCATTAATCGTTTATCTCTATGGAGGTCTGGGTCTTTCCTGTTGCCATTGACACTGACACCACGGGTTGCATTACTGTACATAGACTGCTGTTGTTGTTTTGTTTTCTTTTTATATTACGCACACCAATGAAGAGAGAGAGAGAAATGCCATTTCAATTCTCCTGTATGTCCTGCATGTATAGTAGCATTGACAATAAAATCTTTGAATCTTGAATCACATTTATTTTAGCCATTTTAAGTGGGAATGAATGTCGGGGTGTCCTAAAAAGATGGGAGGTGTCCTAATTTATTCCTCACTATTTGTTTAGAATTACATTTTACAGAAAATTTTTTTAAAAAGTCTTTAATTCATTTTTAATTGTTTAGTTGTATTACATGAATCTGCCAGTATTTTTAACATTGATATTAAATATCCATGTGTCCAAATATGTTAAAAACACACACACACACACACACACACACACACACACACACAGGCTTATACAGGGTGCCCTAATTTTTTTCACATGACTGTAAGTTTTCTATTTGAATTTGCAGTTCGAATTCCAAATATGATCAACTTTGTTTTATTTAAATTCAAGAATAACTTGCTTAATTTTGAAAAACAGGGCCCCATTTTTCAAAACAGCTTTCAAACGCAACTTTGAAAGCTGACTTTCTGAGAAATGAGTAGAGTGAATGGGGGAACAATTCGCTTAAGGACCACAAAGTGTCACTAAAATCAGAATTTTTAAAAGTTCCATGTAGTATCTTTGAGTGTCTGTTATACAACACTGCTTCCAACGGTCCTGAATTCATCTCAACAAATGTTATAAATGTTGTAAGAGTATTGCTCATGCCAGGTTAATACATACACAGTGGTGTGAAAAAGTGTTTGCCTCCTTCCTGATTTCTCATTTTTTTTGTATGTTTGTCACACTTAAATGTTTTAGATCATCAAACAAATTTAAATATTAGACAAAGATAACACAAGAAAAAACAAAATACAGTTTTTAAATGAAGGTGTTTATTATTAATGGAAAAAAAATTCAAGCCTACATGGCCCTGGGTGAAAAAGTGATTGCCCCCTAAACCTAATAACTGGTTGGGCCACCCTTAGCACCAACAACTGCAATCAAGCATTTGTGATAACTGGCAATGAGTCTTTTACAGCACTGTGGAAGAATTTTGGCCCACTAATCTTTGCAGAATTGTTGTAATTCAGCCACATTGGAGGGCTTTCGAGCATGAACAGCCTTTTTAAGCTCATGCCACAGCATCTCAATTGGATTCAGGTCAGGACTTTGATTAGGCCACTCTAAAGTCTTCATTTTGTTTTTCTTAAGCTATTCAGAGGTGGACTTGCTGGTGTGTTTTGGATCATTGTCCTGCTGCAGAACCCAAATGTGCTTCAGCTTAAGGTCACGAACAGATGGCCGGACATTCGTCTTCAGGATTTTTTAGTAGACAGCAGAATTCATGTTTCCATTTACCACAGCAAGTCTTCCAGGTCCTGAAGCACCAAAATAGCCCCAGACCATCACACTACCACCACCATATTTTACTGTTGGTATGATGTTCCTTTTCTGAAATGCTGTGTTACTTTTACTCCGGATGTCATGGGACACACATCTTCCAAAAAGTTCAACTTTTGTCTCGTCAGTCCACAGAGCATTTTCCCAAAAGTTTTGGGGATCATCAAGATGTTTTCTGGCAAAACAGAGACGAGCCTTTATGGTCTTTTTGCTCAACAGTGGTTTTCATCTTGGAACTGTGCCATGCAGGCCATTTTTGCCCTGTCTCTTTCGTATGGTGGAGTCATGAACACTGACCTAAACTGAGGCAAGTGAGGCCTGCAGTTCTTTGGATGTTGTTGTGGGGTCTTTTGTGACCTTTTGGATGAGTCATCACTGTGCGCTTGGGGTAATTTTGGTCAGCTGGCCACTCCTGGGAAGGTTCACCACTGGAGTCCCAAAGCTTTAGAAATGGCTTTATAACCTTTTCCAGACTGATAGATTTCAGTTACTTTGTTTCTCATTTGTTCCTGAATTTCTCTGGATCGCAGCATGATGTCGAGCTTTTGATGATCTTTTGGTCTACTTCACTTTGTCAGGCAGGTCCTATTTAAGTGATTTCTTGATTGAGAACAGGTGTGGCAGTAATCAGGCCTGGGTGTGGCTAGAGAAATTGAACTCAGCTTTCCAAAGATGTGATAAACCACAGTTAATTTATGTTTTAACGGTGGAGGGGAGGGGGGAGTCACTTTTTCACACAGGGCCATGTAGGTTTGAGTTGATTTTTTTTTTTTATTTTGTATACTTTATTGATCCCCAGAGGGGAAATTGAGGGCATCCACCTGGATGGATGAAGCAGCCACGGTATGGCGCTATCCCTTAACCATTCACACACACATTCACACCTAGGGCCACTTTAGAGTCTCCAGTTAATTAAGGTTTGGATTTTTTTTTTACCCTTTATAATAAACACCTCCATTTAAAAACTGCATTTTGTGTTTACTTGTGTTATCTTTGTCTAAAATTTAAGTTTGTTTGATGATCTCAAACATTTAAGTGTGACAAACACAAAAAAAAAAAAGAAATCAGGAAGGGGGCAAACACTTTTTCACACAACTGTATTTTTAGAAAAAATGTACACTAGATTAGACAGTAGTTTTCTCATCACACACATACATGCATGCTCATCACATGTGGTGAAATTTTCCTTCACAGGAAAGGCTGGTTCCCTTTCTCCTACACTCAGCCACATCACAACAAGATGGATCTACTGGAGAGGTAGGCATTCATTAAATTCTATTTAATTTTTTTTTTAAATCTATATCAGTGATATTAGTTACAAGGTTAACTTCAGTAAAACTCAATAGTCTATTTTCATGTTGAGTATAAACTGACATTTTATTTCCTTTTCATTTGCTTATCTGGGTTTTCATGTCAACAAAATCAAACTTTTTGGACATCAGACTTCCCAATGCCCTTTCCTCAACATATTCCTTTTCCAACAGCAACAGTGTTTTGATAAATTCATTCAAAACCAACATTTGTCTGGTCTCAGTGGTTTTTTTAATACTTTATATTCTTTCCTCTTTCTCTGACCTTCCCTGCAGTGCTCTCTTCTTATCTAAAGCTAACAGCACCAGCACTGGACAGCTCGACAAACTGGTGTCTCCAGGTCTCCCAGCCCTCACCCCTGAATCAGAGGAGGAGCGCTCCCTTCCTCCCCAGAGGGTCAGCACCTTCCGCCCGCGCCCATACAGCATGGCTGACAGCAACAAGGTCAGAAATACGAAACTTGTGGGACAAGGTCTAGGGTTGGAATGAATGTGTTTTTAAAACTGAAGCCTTATTGTTAATGAAAGATATGTGTGTTGTAAGGATGACAGTTCAAAATAAAAGCAGTGCTTTCTATCTCCTCTACAGATCACCTCAGAGTTGGCCTCTCCACCACCCTCACCAACAAGGTAATTTCTTTGATTTCTTAGCTAATAATTAAAGGGGTGCTTCAGCTTTTCCTGTAGGTGAAATTTATGAATCAAAAGAAATTTACAAAACCTATAAACATTTTTACCTCATTCCATCGCCCTTCTGTCCATCCACAATTCAAGAGAATCACTAATCCTCCCAGGCAATCGCCTAGATGCTCACCAAACTTGCACATGGTGATCCTTAAGTGGGTCTGCATCCAGATTGTGCACAAGTTCAGGGTCAGAGGTCACAAGCTATGAGTATGTGCCATTCAACTTTGAGGCTATATACACCAATTGGGCATAACATTATGACCACCTGCCTAATATTGTGCCGGTCCCCCTTTTACTGCCAAAACAGCCCTGACCTATTGAGGCATGGACTCCACTAAACCCCTGAAGGTGTGCTGTGATATCTGGCACCAAATTGTTAGCAGCAGATCGTTTTATTAGCCATTGGCCACTGGATACAATCTGGCAAGTTTACATTGATTTGATATCAAATGTTCATTAATTTGCACTGACCTTAAAAACAGCAACTCTAATTTAAGTCCTGTAAGTTGCGAGGAGGGGCCTCCATGGATTTGACTGTCCAGCACATCCTACAGATGCTCAGTTGGATTGAGATCTGGGGAATTTGAGGTGTTGACTTATCCTCCAAATTCCCCAAGATCTTAGTCCAGTTGAGCATCTGTGGGATGTGCTCAACAAACAAATCCATGGAGGTCCCTTGTCAAAACTTACAGGACTTAAAGGACCTGCTGCTAACAAATGTTGGCCTCTGAAAACTATGTCCATGTACACACTCAATACTTGGTTGGCATTCCTTTTCCATGAATTAATACTGCATCAAAGCAGCATGGAATGAAGGAAATCAGCCTGTGACACTACTGAGATGTTATGGAAGCCCAAGTTGCTTTGATAGCAGCCTTCAACTCATCTGCATTGTTGGGTCTGGTGTTTCTCATCTTCCTCTTAACAATACCCCATAGATTCACTATGGGGTTTAGGTTAGGAGAGTTTGCTGGCCAGTCAAGCATGGCGATGACATGGTCATTAAACCAGGTTTTGGTACTTTTGGCTGTGTGGTCAGGTGCCAAGTCCTGCTGGAAAATGAAATCAGCATCTCCATAAAGCTTGTCAGCAGAGGGAAGCATGAAGTGCTCTAAAATTTCCTGGCAGACGGCTGCACTGACTTTGGACTAAAAAAGAAACAGTGGACCAACATTAGCAGATGACATGACTCCCCAAATCGGGTGCCAAGTCCTGTCATTTGGAAATCAAGGTCCCAGAGTCTGGAGGAAGAGTGGAGAGGCACAAAATCCAAGTTGCTTGAGGTCCAATGTGAAGTTTCCACAGTCAGTGATGAATTGAGGAGCTATGTCATCTGCTGGTGTTGGTTCACTATGATTTATTAAGTCCAAGGTCAGTGTAGCCATCTCCCATGAATTTTTAGAGCACTTCATACTTCCCTCTGCTGACAAATGTTATGGAGGTGCTGATTTCATTTTCCAGCAGGACTTGGCACCTGCCCAGACTGCCAAAAGTACCAATACCTGGTTTCATGACTATGGTACAGTATCACTGTGCTTGACTCGCCAGCAAACACTCCTGACCTAAACCCCACTGAGAATCTATGGAATATTGTCAAGACGAGAGACTTTTTGAATTGAATTATTGAAATTAATTTACTTTTCGATGATATTCTAATTTATTCAGATGCACCTGTAAGTACTGCAAATGTTGGGTGCAGCAGCTTCTATCTCCATGTCTTCATGTAGTCTACAGTTTCTTTGTAATGTTTTTTAAACATGCACATTAAGTCACTGGAATCTGTTAATGGAAAAGCTTAGAAATATAAAGTGAGCCTTTGAAAGCCAAACTGCCACACTGGAATTTGAGTAATAATTCCAAGGTTTAATTCAGTTTAATTTAATTTTACTAGGCAGATAAGGTAGCAGGAAATTCTAGTTAAGTAAAAGTAACATTACCTTATGTTTTTAATTACTCCAGTAAAAATAAATGTAGTCACAAAAAAAGACCTGAGTCAGAATAAGAAAGTATCTGCTACGAATATAATTGCCATAACTAATGACCCTACTCTCACTAATGTGTGAAGTTTTTTCTCTTAAATTTGACTTTTTCTTGTTAATTTACTGCTTTTGTATAATAAATTTGGACATTTTTCCCATAAAGTTGCAATTTTCTTAATTTGTGAAGTGTTAAGTCTGAGGAAAATAAAACAAACTATCCACATGTTCCCGCTTAAATAATCCAAATCATGTAAAGAAACACCAGACAGTAATAAATCAAATATTTCCTGAGCCTGAACAGAAGAACAGAACCTACACCGACAGTGAAGGTGTGGGTAGGGCAGAATTTCAGTATCAGTTAAAATGTCATACAGCATCCAGATATGAAATGACTTGGACCCTGAAGATTGGTAGGGTGTGATTGCAGTTCATCTGGACATACCCATTACAGCAGGGAGTGAGATACTTAGAATTTACTAGTTACTTCCACTCCAATTAGGACAGGGCTCCAGGGTGTGGGTCTGCATCTCTGCTGAGTGCAATTCTACTTCAAATCTGATGGTAAGGAAAAAAAATGACTGGCACCCAAGTCGAGTCAGTGAAATCAAAAGTAACTCAAAGAGTATGGTTGAATTTACTTGAATAAAAGTATGTTTTCTTCATAAATGTACTCAAGTAAGAGTAAAAACTGTCCTTCAGTAAAACTAGTCATGAGAGTACAATTCTGTGAAAAGGTTATTGGCGTATCTATTACTACTTACCTATGACTGTTGGAGTGTCCCTTTAATCCCTCATTTACATATAGTGTGATGTCATACATGTGTATAATTTTCTCTTTACAGGCCGAATCCATTCGCCCATATTCGACTCAGAAAAACTGTCACCAATGACCGCTCAGCTCCCATCATTGAGTGAAGCTGTAATTCCGACAAGAGCAGAAGGATCAGTCCTATTCTCAGTAACGTGTTTGCCATTAGACCTCAGGCTGAGTCCTGAAAAAAATTATCACACTGGCTCCCGTTCACTATTTTTGTTGTTGTTGTTGTTTATTTACAAATCGTATGTGTTTTATGTGATGACACTGATCTGTTATAAATACGCATCAGATTAGAGGAACGTTCTGGAGATAATGCTTTAGTTACAGTAAATTTGGGCTTTAATTTAAAATCTAGTTTAGTTTTATTGAAACAAGAAAGATACTTAGCTGTTCTTTTCTGGAGTAACTAGGATGTTTCAATTTGAAAAATTCAACCCAATTCTGTTGCTCTTTTTTCTTTATTTGTGCCATATTCTGAGAGGTTTTTCTGTGTTTAACCAATTTAGGGACTGGATCCTAATACCAGGTTGTAAACATTGGCTGTAATGAGAGGTTATGGGAAGAGGACAGGTTCCTTCTCTGTTCCAGTATTTTATTTTTGGAAAAACTTGCCAGACCGGTGCTTTTTCTCAGTTGTAACGAAAGAGAATGTTTAAATCTATTACAAGGATTTTTTTTTTTTTGCTTTTATATTAGACATACAATAATTGTTTGGTATATCCATATTTTGTTGAACCTGCCACATTATTTTTGTTTCTGTTTTAGTTACTGGACATGAGGAATGTTTTAGATATTTAACACCATTTATTTTGCTGCTGTAGACATGTTTAGTCTTTGTGAATGGATTACTGTAATTCTTTACCTGTATTCCAAAAAACACATTACAATGGTTCACTTGTGTTTTGTTTTTGTTTTGTTTTTGTGGACCTGCTGTGCAAAAATCATAAAAGCAACTCGGGCAAAGCTCACACACTTCAGAGACAAACTGTCAATTTTGGTAGGTGAAAGCTTGTGTAGTGGCATTATTGAAAGTTTTTTAAGAAGTAGCATGTTGTGGAGGGTTCAGAGTTTTACAAAGGAGAGGTTTTCATGCTTAAGTCTTTGAATTTGATATCTTGTTGGTTAATTTTTAGTCCCAAATCTAAATCAGTTCAACAGCTAAGTTTGGTGATTAGTTGTATATTAATCAGACTGAGCAGAATGTGAAAGCCGAGACAGATGACAGGATGGTTCTACTGGGGAAGTGTTTTTTCCTGAAAGTGACAAGGAAGGTTTATGGAAAGTTGACCAACACCTGAGCCAGTTTTTGGGATGATCTAAGACACATTTGAAGTAATATTCTGTGGCTGTGTCATCTTTGTTGCCTCTGAGTGAAATCTGTGCAAAATTAAACAGCTTATCTTCACAGTGTAACTGCCTCATTTTGCTGTGATGTTTTAGCACCTTGAAAACTTGTGATATCATCGATATAAGTCGATGTTTTTCTAACAGATACTGTAAATCACTGTGTAGCATTGCATCATTAATAAAGGCGGCAGTAACTGTTGACTTAATGTTTACTCATGCCTGTAAATAGTGTTGACAGTGTGTGATTTTATGTGACTTCTAAAATTTTGAATTTTGGGTAATGTAAGGCAAACTTCCAATACTGGACATACAGAAAATAAGTGGCTAGAAAATTAAATAGCTCTCATACATATATTTGTATGTTTTGTTGTACAAACCCAGATTCCAATGAAGTTGGGACATTATGTAAAACATTATGGAGAAAGGAAGCAGGTGAGGCAACAAGCTGGACGACACATGAACTTTATTCCATCTTCAAAATATAGTACAGTAAAAAGAGCTCCCGGGTCTCTGTGCATTCCTCTTTATACCTTTAATTCCATGCACTGAGACCTGGAACTTCCAACCATAATTCATGTTTGAAACAAAGACTTGTGTGGCACATTAACATAACATAACTCCGGCCACGCCGCTCACATCCTTCTCTCTTCCAGCGGCTCCGGCGGTTCCTCCTCTCCCGGGGGGTACATAGTCCATACTGTCCCGTTTGAGACCCCCCAGCAGCACTTCCTCCTCCAGTCCATTGTTCCCCCTTATCCCAGCTGCCTTCTCTGGGTGGAGAATCCACCCCCCCCAAACGCCCAGAAAGGGCACTAAACACCCCGCCCCCCCGTCCTGTGGGCTTGAGCTGGCGCCCATAGCGGCTGTAGCGGGGGGTCGCCGATCCAGTCGGAGCACCCTGCTGACAAGGTGTACAGAAGGGCATGTCAGTCTGTGGAGGAAAAAGGGAAGGGGGGAAAACACATCAGCTTCGCGTGCGCAGGTCCCTACCTAGGGAACACCAACTTGGGGAGCCACCAATGGTGGACATCTGCACTGGGGAGATTGGCCCAACACCACCTGCTCGTCTGCTAACACAAAAGAAGGCTTCAGCCTGTCGATGCAGACGGTCTCTCTACACCCCCCCCCCCCCACCAAGTCTAACACAAAATGTTTCACCCCAGGTTCCAACACCCTGAACAGTCCATCGTATGGTGGGCGCAGTGGGGTCCAGTGCACATCATGCCTGACAAAAACAAAGCTGGCGTTCTGTAAACTCTTGGGGACGAAAGTGCGGGGAAAACAATGGTGGGCCAGGCCCGGTACGTCAAAAGCCAACGTACTGTGCAAAAATTTGGCGGGCGGATCAGTTCGGTTGCAGCTGCAACTGAATTCCGAATGTGCTGTCTTCCCGGTTTCTTGAATTGGCATGGTGACAGGCAGCATTGGGCACTTAAGCTGAAACGGCGACGATAAAAACAGATCGCTCCATTCCTTCGTCTCCTGGTGTCCGTTCCGGCTACCACGAATGGCTCCTCAACCTCGCTGGAGTCCCTCATGGATGCCAGTGCCACTGCCTGCATGCTGAGAGTTCTGGTCGCCAAAATGATGCAGTCTGCTTCTTGCGCCAGGGCGCGGTAATCCTCAGCAACCAGCCGCAGCTAGTTGGCCAGGATTGCCCTCGCTGTAGCCAGTAGGTTCCTGAGGAACAAGTGGGCGAACAGGAAAGATTCACCGTCTTTCCCCCTCAGCGGCAACATGCTCTCCATGAGCTCCACTGCCGATCTGTCACCTAACTCCGAACGCGTTAGGAGTCTCTCTGCCCTCTCAGAAAGGGTATGACACTGGAGAAGCATCCTATTGAGAGCTTCATATTTTACTTGGGCCAGCGGCTCCTGGAGCAGGCTCGTCACCTGTTGTGCGGCACGCACATCCAGCGCAGCGACCACTTAGTAATACTTGGTATCGTCCGTTGTTATCCCATGGAATGCGAACTGGGCTTCTATGTGCAAGAACCACGCGGTAGGGTTGTGAAGCCAGAAGTATGGGAGTTTGATTGGGACAGCGCACGCGGCGCTGGTGCTCTCCCTCCAGGTAGTCTCCGAGGCAGTGCTTGGCTCGCTTTCCATGGCACATCATAGGGTCACCAATGTGGAGAAAGGAAGCAGGCGAGGCAATGAGCTGGACGACACATGAATTTTATTCCATCTCCAACATACGGTACAGTAAAAAGAGCTCCCGGGTCTCTGTGCATTCCTCCTTTACACCTTTAATTCCATGCATGGAGACATGGAGCTTCCAACCATAATCCACTGTTTGGAACAAAGACCTGTGTGGCACATTGACATAACATAACGCCGGCCATGCCGCTCACACCCTTCTCTCTTCCAACGGCTCCAGCCGTTCCTCCTCTCCCCGGGGGGTGCATAGTCCATACTGTCCCGTTTGACACCCCCCCGGTGGCACTTCCTCCTCCGGTCCATTTTCCCCCTTATCCCAGCTGCCTTCTCTGGGTGGAGAATCCCCCACCTGTGCTGCCAAAACATAAATAAAAACAGAAGACAATGATTTGAAAGTCCTTTTCAACCTATAATTAAATCCACTAGAAAGACAAGATATTTAATGTTCAAGCTTTTTTTTTTTTTTTTTTTTTTTTTTTTTTTGCAGATATTCACTCTTCCGGTTCCAGCACCACACGTGTTGGCTGCCTTTTGCAACTGCCCTTTTTTTTTTTTTTTTTTTTTTTAATCTTCCTTCTTCTTTCTACACCTTTCACTCTATATATATCACGGACACACAGATCGCCCCAAAGGTCTCCCGAGTCGGCGGACGGAGCCTCTGTTTACAGCAGGAGACGATACAGCAGGGAAGAGCTAGCTAGCACTCAACCACCACCCGGTGCTAACGGAGAAACTCAACATACCGGGAGAACTGAAGCGAAAACGACGCGGGTGCCGGGCTGGAGTTTAGGCGGCGTGCAAGAAATATAAGGCAGAATAATAAAGAGCGATGGCAAGAACCAAGCAGACCACCCGTAAATCTACTGGAGGAAAAGCCCCCAGGAAGCAGCTGGCCACCAAGCCTGCTCGGAAAAGCGCTCCGGCCACCGGCGGAGTGAAGAAGCCTCACCGTTACAGGCCCGGTACCGTGGCTCTGAGAGAGATCCGTCGCTACCAGAAATCCACGGAGCTGCTCATCCGTAAGCTGCCCTTCCAGCGCCTGGTGAGGGAGATCGCTCAGGACTTCAAGACCGACCTGCGCTTCCAGAGCTCCACCATCATGGCTCTGCAGGAGACCAGCGAGGCCTACCTGGTGGGTCTCTTCGAGGACACCAACCTGTGCGCCATCCACGCCAAGAGGGTCACCATCATGCCCAAAGACATCCAGCTGGCCCACCGCATCCACGGAGAGAGAGCTTAGACTTTCTGCTGCACATCCACCAACCACAATGCTCCGCACTGTGTGTCTATATATATATATATTTATAGTAATATGTACATATGTATACTAGCTGCTCCTGTTTTTTCTTGCCTTCTGATTGTTGCTCTGAGTGTTGCTATCCCTGTGCTATTGCAATCCTGGAATTTCCCCATTGTGGGACTAATAAAGGCTTATTATCTTATCTTATCTTATCTTATTTTAAACTGATACCTGCAACATGTTCCAAAAAATCTGGGACAGGGCATGTTTACCACTATGTTACATCACCTTTCCTTTTAATAGCACTCAATAAGCATTTAGGAACTGAGGACACCAGTTGTTGAAGCTTTGTATGAGGAATTCTTTCCCATTCTTGCTTGATGTACAACTTTAGTTGCTCAACAGCCCGGGGTCTCTGTTGGCGTATTTTGTGTTTCATAATGCGCCACACATTTTCAGTGGAAGACAGGTTTGGACTGCAGGCAAGCCAGTTAAGTACCCGCTCTCTTTTAGTGTGAAGCCACACTGTTGTAACGTGCAGAATGTGGCTTGACATTGTCTTGTTGAAATAAGCAGAGATGTTGCTGAAACAGACATTGCTTGGATGGCAACATATGTTGCTCCAAAACCTGTATGTACCATTCAGTATTAATGGTGCTTTCACAGATGTGCAAGTTACCCATGCCATGGGCACTAATACATCCTCATACCATCACAGATGCTGGCTTTTGAACTTTGCACTGATAACAATCTGGATGATCCTTTTCCCCCTTAGGTGGGAGGACACGACATCCATCCATCCATCTTCTACCGCTTAATCCTTTTCGGGTCACAGGGGAGCTGGAGCCTATCCCAGCATCTTTGGGCGAGAGGCAGGGTACACTCTGGACCAGGGGTGTCAAACTCATTCCATGGAGGGCCAAGACCCTGCATGTTTTGCTTCTACCCAGTGTCTTCAGCAGGTGTTTTCACTGATCAGCAATCAGTGGGAAGAAATTCAGTGAAATCACCTGTTGAAGACACTGGGTGGAGGTAAAACCTGCAGGGTCTTGGCCCTTTATGGAATGAGTTTGACACCTGTGCTCTGGACAGATCGCCAGTCCATTGCAGGGTCAACACAGAGAGACAGACAACCTTTCACTGTCACATTGACACTACATCCATGATTTCCAAAAACAGTTTGAAACGTTGACTCATCAGGCCACAGCACACTTTTCCACTTTGCACCAGTCCATCTCAGATGAGCTTGGGCCCAGAGCAACCAGCAGTGCTTCTGGGTGATGTTGATATATGGCTTTCACTTTGCATCATAGTGTTTAACTTACACTTGTAGATTTTCCAATTAACTGTTTACTGATACTGATTTATTGAAATGTTCCTAAGCCCATGTGGTAATGTCCTGTACAGAATGATCCATCTATCCATCTTCTACTGCTTATCCGGGGATCGGGGTCACTGGGGCATCAGTCCAGAGTAACCCAGATTTCCACCTAGTTCACATAGCACTATGATCCCCATGATCCCTCTTGCAGGTGGTGAGCCCGCTGAAGGGCAGAACCATGTGTCTCCTTTGGGTACACTGGGTCCTTGATGGTATGGGGGACCCATGCTGTGGTATTCATCTCAGACTGAAAAACATGGAGATGCAGTAATTTCCTCTGACGGAAGAGCATGGGGATTAAAGGGCTGGGGGACAAAAGGAATTGTCATGCAGGAATGAATTGTAATGCAGGACCTCATGTAGCAAGGACGTGTGAGTGTTGTGATATAAAAGAGAGTCCCTGCTACATGAGGTCAATGTTTTCTGATTCTGGAAGATGTGAGAGAGTGAATAAAGTTCATCAGCTCTGAACACTCGGCCTGGTTATTCCTCTCTCCACAATGTGATGTTTTTCATGGAGATCCACTGGACCACTCTTCATCTGGCCCTTCACCCAGGACCAGTTTACCTTGCGAGACCCTACCAGGGGCAAGTTGCCCCTGACAACATAGCTCCTGGGATCATTCGGGAACTCATACCCTTCCACCACAATAAGGTGACGATCTATGGAGGGGTACAGAATGATGTCTGTTTTTAATGCAGTGCCGCCTGAGGGATAGAAGATTATGGGCATTTAATGTTGGTTTTCGGCCTTGTCGCTCATATGCAGAAATTTCTCCAGATTCCCTGAAACTTTTGACGATATTATGGACTGTAGATGATGAAATCCTTAAATTCCTTGCAATTGTACATTGAGAAACGTTCTTAAACTGTTCTATTTGCCCATGCAGTCATTCATAAAGAGGTGTGGGGATTCTCCCTTTATACCCAATCATGACCCTCACCTATTTCTATTTAGATATTACCGTCAATAGAAAATCTGTAATTATAGAACTTGTTTTAAATTCAAATTTACGTATGGAAAGAGCTTCTGAATTTATCTTCCAAAATCTTATTTGCTTCATTCTTGTAATCGTACTGAACATGAAAAGTTAAAAAAGCATCCTCTATAGACTCTTAAGTATACAAACCCTTACCCTACAAAGACAAGATACTTAATTTTTAAACTGATAAACTTTGTTTTTTGTTTTTGTGCAAATATCCACTCATTTTGAATTTGGTGCCTGCAAAACATTCCAGGAGAGCAAAGACAGGGGCAAGAAAAGACGGGGAAAGTTGAGGAATGCTAAAAACATCCTTTTTGGAACATTGCACAGGTTAACTGGAAAAGCAGATATAGTATCAATACGATCTGCACAGGTCCCAGCACTGTTTCTCAAGCTGGGGGTGGCTGTGGCGCAGGTGTAGTGTGGCCGACTACTGATCAAAGGGTCAGGGGTTCGATTCCCACTCTGTCTGCAGTCTGCATGTCGAAGTGTCCTTGAGCAAGACACTGAACCCCCAGTTGCTCCTGGTGATCAGGCTAGCACCTCTGTGTCTATGGCAGTCCTGCTGTCATCAGTGTGTGAATGTGTGCGTGAATGGGTGGATAGCAGGATCTGTAAAGCGCTTTGGTCATCTAGAGATGAGAAAAAGCGCTATATAAGTGAATGCCATTTACCAAGTAAGTTGACAAATACTTTGTTGATATACATTGTTTTAAGTCATTGGTTGTATGCAAGAAATGCATCACTACAGATTCACAAGTATAAACATGAAAAGTGAGTGGAAAACAAATTATGTCCTAAATACTGAAGAGCAATGTCCTTTATTTGTAGCACTTGATGTCATGTGCTGAAATAAAAGTTATACTGTGGTGGTACGGGTGGGGGATTCTCCACCCACAGAAGGCAGCTGGGGAAAGAGGGAACAATGGACTGAAGGAGGAAGTGTCACCGGGGGGTCTCAGTCAGGACAGTAAGGACTATTCACCCCCCGGAGAGAGAATGCTGGAGCCATCGGAAGAAGAAGGGTGTGAGAAGCGGTGCCGGCGTGATGTTATGTTAATGTGCCACACAGGTCTTTGTTCCAAACAATGTATTATGGTTGGAAGTTCCGGGTCTCAATGCATGGAATTAAAGGTATAAAAGGAGAATGCACAGAGACCCGGGGAGACTTCTACTGTCCTGTATGTTGGAGAAAGAATAAAGTTCATGTGTTGTCCAGCTTGTTGTCTCACCTGCTTCCTTTCTCCACAATACAAACAAATAAGAAAACTTGCGCTGTTACAATGAATGTGTTTGTCTTTTAAATAGGGGTGGGAAATTTAATGCAAATAGTTAATGTACGATTAACGCTTTAATTTGCATTAATGTACATATCCCCACTCAATTAATTTTTCCTCTCTCGCCCATAAGCCACCCAGACGAAAAAGAGCAAGTAAATACAATTAATCAGAATCAGAATCAGAATCAGCTTTATTGCCAAGTATATTTACAAGTAAACACACGAGGAATTTGACTTGACATTGGACGCGCACGTTAGGCGCATCCAATGACGCGTCGCCATACAAGGCGCCTGTCAACAGTGGAGGTAAAGAGGGGAGGGGAGGGGGAGGAAAACACAATAGGAGAGAGAAAAAACATAGTAATCAGAATAAACGCTCGTATATGAGCCAAATTTTGACTACACAGAAAAAAACCCTCATGCATTAGCAGACAATAGATACAATCACACAGCAGAGGGAGGGAGAGCAGTGTGTGTATATTTGCATGTCATTGTGTAGTGTGAGTGTAACAGTTGTTAGTGGGCAGCAGAGGGCGCCTCCAGGCAGTGGATAGATGTTATAATCATGTGACTTATAAACAAGACCAGAGATCAGAGTCTGTCTCTCTTTTCCTCTTCCTTGCAGAAGGCACATGGGCAATGTCCTCGAGAGACCAGTCCGCTGACGACAACAACTGATTGTTGATGTATGGGTAGACATAAGCCACTTCTCTGGCGTTATCTTATCGAGGAGGAATGTAAACAAGGGTACCAAAACACAAGGTCAAATCTGCACAGTGCACTCAGAGAATAAAAAAAATTTCTCTCTCTTCGATTCTGTGCTTCAATTTCATACAGGCTTGAATCATACTTTAGATCATTCTCTGGAGAGCACTCAGCGATCCACAGATGTTATCCACCTACCGAAACATAGGTAAAACATGTCCAGAGAGTTCGTTCTCTCTTCAATGCATGCCAGGTAGTAAATTCCATGTTAATCCTGCCGCTGACAGTCAGTGCTCCCCCCAGCTGGACGAATTGTGAACACCCCTACTTTTAAAACTAGCTGAGACTCTAGTATACAGTAATGTTATGGTGCACTTTTACTGTATATCTGTATCATTTGCAATTACTGCAGTTCACTACTTCCAAGGATATTCTGACTGTTTATAGGGGAGAACTAATTTTACTTGCAGAATTTAACAAGTATGTTTATTTTTTTGGGGTTAGCTTCATGAAACACGAGGGGGGCTGAAAAGTTCATAGTGGTCAAATTTGACCAAATGTGGCTTATTTTTCAACCGCAGGGATCTAAGTGCTGCAACACCAATGGAAGAAGTGTGTGGACTCGGGATGGGCATATCGATACCCAAGTACTGACACTTCAGTACCAGCTGGTTGATACTTTGGAGTCGATACTTTTTAAAATATCGCGATACCACTATGTTAATACAAAACATGCAATTTGTTTTCACTTCTGAGAGTTTTAGGCATTAAATTTATGTGTGAAAACCGGCAACAAACCAGACCAAGCATATTTTAGAGCTGGTCTGCTGTGTCACATGATTATGGCAGCCTATCAGACGTCAGAGCCAAAGACTCACTGCACACTGCGCAGCCAAGCACTCACTCCAGTGCAGAGTGAGCTCAGCAGCGTCAGAAATGTTACACCATTCATCCACATTCTATGGTGATACTGTGGAGTGTGTAAAGGATGAGGCAAGTTTGTCTCAGGCAGTTTATTACACATTCTCTCACATGAGCATAGTAGAAAAGAGGACATCTCAAACAGAACTCTTCTCTTAAATACTCAGGTCCTTCTACATATCAAAAGGTCACATTGCATTCACATAAAAGATCACATTGCATGCACTTCCTTAATCCCTTAACATCCCCCTCGCAGTCTCTGGCACACAAAGGATCCTCCAAGCAATCTCTGACACACAAAAGATCACATTTCACAGCTTCCTGTTATCTCCAAGGAAACTCTGCCCTTTGTTCTTATCAAAGATGCTGCTCATTATGTTTTGGCCATGTGCGGCCACACCACCCCCCCGAGCATATTGGATCGAACAAAAGAATAACAGTCTGTATGCTGTGACAGAATCATTACACATCAATCCACATGCTGCTTGGGCTTCAGTCTTCTCCCATATCTGCTGTAACCAGGATTCACCGCCTCCGCGGCGCTGTCATGCTGGGGAGCTGCTGTCTGGGGGTGAAAACCTTTTGTCTGTCCCTGCGGGTGTTCTGGGGAAATTCTACTCTGGGAAGCTCCCCGTGGGGGTCTTCCACGCCGAGGGGCCCTCGCCAACAGCACTTGCTCGTCCACCACCACAAAAGCGGGTTTGAGTCTGTTTATGCCAACCTTTTCCCTCCTACCCCCCAAATCTAGCAAAAAATGCTTGTCCCCTGTTTCCAGCACTCTGAACGGTCCATCATAAGGTGGTCGCAGTGGGGGGCGATGTGCGTCATGTCTGACAAAAACAAACTCTGCGTTTTTCAAAGTTTTAGGCACAAAAACGCGCGGAAAACTGTGGTGAACGGGGCCCAGCAGCGTGCCTGTGTCAATGCTACGCTGCAACAGCTGAGACGGGGAGCTGCCCGGCGCAGGATTATCTGGGAGAAACTCCCCGGGCAGCCGAAGTGGCTGCGCAAAAACGAGTTCAGCCGGGGAAGCTTCCAAGTCTTCTTTAGGCGCAGAACGCAACCCCAATAAAACCCACGGTAGCTTGTCTACCCAATTTGCATCCGTCAGTGACACCCTGAGAGCCGCTTTCAATGACCTATGAAAACGTTCGCATAACCCATTAGCCTGTGGATTGTACGCGGTTGTGCGGTGAATTGTGACACCCAGGCTGCGGGCCATTGCTGACCAAAGTTCGGAAACAAATTGAGGGCCTCTGTCGGACGTAATGTCCGACTGGACTCCAAAAGGCGCCACCCATGCTGTTAAAAACGCGCGCACCACCTCCTCGGCTGTGGTTGACGCCAGTGGAACCACCTCCAGCCATCGCGTGGTGCGGTCCACCATTGTCAGAAGGTGCATGCACCCCTGTGATGGCGGGAGGGGGCCCACGAGGTCCACGTGAACATGGTCGAACCTCTTAGCCGGGATGTGAAACGGCTCCAAGGGAGTTCTCGTGTGTCTGTGTACTTTGGCTCGTTGGCACGCCATGCAGGCTGCTGCCCACTCTTTCACTTGTTTGTGAAGACTCGGCCACACAAATTTCTCTCCTACCATCTTGATTGACGCGCACACTCCCAGGTGTGCTAAAGAATGAACCGAGTCAAAAACGCAGCGGCGCCACACGGCCGGTACCACAGGACGCGGTCGCCCCGTGGAGACATCGCAGATTGGGGGGGCATAGCGTCTTGCAGCACCCTGCTCTCCAGCCTTAACCCTGTTGGTCCAGACTGGAGCGCGCGCACATCCGCGTCACTAACCTGCTCCGCGGCCCTGGCTGTGTAATCTATTCCCACGCGGACCGGGGCCGCCACGACGCGTGAGAGGCAGTCTGCCACTACATTCAGTTTACCCGAGACATGCTGAATATCGGTAGTAAACTCTGAGATCGCGGCCAGCTGTCTCTGCTGCCAGCCCAACCACGGTTCTGAAACCTTGGCCATCGCGAATGTTAGTGGCTTGTGGTCAACGAACGCGGTGAAACAGCGCCCTTCCAGCCAGAACTGGAAGTGGCGAATAGCCAAGTGGAGAGCCAGCATCTCCTTGTCAAACGCGCTGTATTTACGTTCACTATCGTGCAAAGTCCTGCTGAAAAAGGCGAGCGGTTGCCAAGCCCCGGCTCCACGCTGCTCCACGACCGCCCCTATGGCCACATCTGACGCATCAGTAGTGAGCGCTATGCGGGCCGTTGGGTCTGGATGTGCCAACAACGCAGCGTTTGCCAGGGCTGCCTTGACTTCCAAGAACGCCTGCTCTCGCTCCGGGGACCATTCGATCTTATTCGCGGGTTTCTGTTTTTTGAGCGTGGCGTACAGTGGTTGCATGAGCTGTGCTGCGCGGGGGAGGAAATGGTTATAAAAATTCACCATTCCCAAAAACTCCTGTAACGCCCTGACCGTTTGTGGTCGGGGAAAATCTGCTACCGCGCGCACTTTGTCAGGCAGTGGAACCGCTCCTTCGGGAGAGACGCGGTGCCCCAAAAAATCAATCTGCGTCACCCCGAACTGACGCTTCGCTGGGTTGATTATTAAACCGTGCTCTCCCAACCTCCGGAAAACCGCCGTGAGGTGGGTTTCGTGTTCGTCTTCGGACGCGCTGGCTACCAAAATATCGTCCAGGTAGACGAATACGAAAGGGAGATCGCGCAGCACCGCATCCATCATGCGTTGGAACGTCTGTGCAGCCCCTTTAAGCCCGAATGGCATGCGCAAAAACTCGAATAGACCAAACGGAGTTATCACCGCTGTTTTGGGTATGTCCTCAGCGCCCACTGGGACTTGGTGGTAACCGCGGACCAAGTTTATTTTAGAAAAAACACGCGCTCCTGCCAAATGAACGGAAAAATCTTGGATGTGAGGAATTGGGTAGCGGTCGTGCGCTGTGGCGTTGTTCAACCTGCGGAAATCCCCGCAAGGTCGCCACGAACCGTCAGTTTTAGGTACCATGTGCAGCGGGGAAGCCCATGGGCTGTTTGAACGCCTGATGATGCCCAACCTCTCCAGGTTGGCGAACTCCTCGCGCGCTATGGCCAGTTTAGCTGCGTCCAAGCGCCGAGGTTTTGCAAAAACGGGCAGCCCGGTGGTGGTAATAAAATGTTTCACTCCGTGTTTAGCGACGGCTGCCGAAAATGTTGGGACCGTGAGTGCTGGGAACTGAGTGAGCAGTGTGTGGAACTAACCGCTTGCAGCTGTGACGTTGGTTTGTGCTGTTGGCCGGGACGCTCGAGCTGTACAGGGAATAGACTCAAAAGACAGTGCATTAACCAGGCGCCTGTTAGCGACATCAACCAACAAACCATGTGAGCACAAAAAATCAGCCCCCAATATATTGAAATTCAATGCTCCTATGACAAAAGTCCACTCAAATGCACGGCCGTGTAGAGACAGAAGCAGAGTCCTCTCACCAAAGGTCTTAATCTCCAAGCCGTTTGCTGCTGCCATCTCGGGGCCGCTAGATCCTGCCAGCCGGTCGGCGTAGGACGGCATGATGAAACTCAACTGGGCGCCGGTGTCCACAAGGAAATGCCTCCCCGAGCGTGCGTCTGTCAAGTAGAGCAGCTTGTTCTCCTCCCCGAGGGCCGCAGCTGCTACCGACCCCCAGTCTTGGCGTTTCCCGAGCGCTTGAACTGGCATGGTGGTATACATTTGCGTGCCCTCTCTGCAAAGCGGCGGTGGTAGAAACAAAGGGTGTCTCCTCCGCGTTCCTTGGCCCCCGCCGCCGCCGTCGTTGGTGGTTCTGCTACCGCCGTCGATGGCTCCTCGCCGTCTCCGGTCGTCGCGCCGAGCTCCGTCGCCGCCGCCGTGGTCGCGAGCTCTCTGCTGGCCATGATGATCCGGTGTGCCTCCCGGGCCAGTGCACGGTAGTCCCGCTTGGCCAGCAACGGCGAACTGGCCAGGGCCGCTCCCGTCGCTGACGGAAGGTTCCGGAGGAAAAGGTGGATAAAAATGAAGTGGTCGTCATCCGAGCCCTTCAATCTCAGCATCCTCTCCATGAGGTCAATAGCTGTGCAATCTCCCAACCCGGTTCGCATCAGGAGTCTCTCTGCTCTCTCCTCAACCGAGAGTGTGTAGTGCTGGATAAGTGCGGCCTTCAACGCGCCGTATTTGTCGCTGGCTGGTGGCTGATCCAGCAGGCTCTCCACATGCTGAGCCGTGTGGGTGTCGAGCTTTGCGACCACATGGTAGAATTTTGTGTCATCCACCAATATCCCCCGGAGGACGAACTGCGCCTCAACCAGGTGGAACCAGGAGCGCGGATTGTGCTGCCAAAAATCCGGTAGCTGGATTGTAACGGCATACGCTTGGCTGGGGGCTCCCAACGAGGCTGGCTCCGGGGAATTCTCTTCGTGTTGCATGCTTCGTCTTGGGTCACCAGTGTGGAGTGTGTAAAGGATGAGGCAAGTTTGTCTCAGGCAGTTTATTACACATTCTCTCACATGAGCATAGTAGAAAAGAGGACATCTCAAACAGAACTCTTCTCTTAAATACTCAGGTCCTTCTACATATCAAAAGGTCACATTGCATTCACATAAAAGATCACATTGCATGCACTTCCTTAATCCCTTAACATCCCCCTCGCAGTCTCTGGCACACAAAGGATCCTCCAAGCAATCTCTGACACACAAAAGATTACATTTCACTGCTTCCTGTTATCTCCAAGGAAACTCTGCCCTTTGTTCTTATCAAAGATGCTGCTTATTATGTTTTGGCCATGTGCGGCCACAATACCAAGCAGCATAAAATTTGAAAAAGAAAACATAACCTCCTTGGCGGAGGTAATAAACAAAATAAGCACTACTTAAGTTTGTAAAATAATAGTGTAAAAATAAAATAATAAAATTAAAAAACCCTTGCATTGTGAAAAAGTATGCATTGTGGAGGCATGGTGTGGGGATTCTCCACCCAAAGAAGGCAGCTGAGATTAGGGGGAAAAATGGACCGGAGGAGGAAGTGCCACCGGGGGGTCTCAAACGGGACAGTATGGACTATGCACCCCCCAGGGAGAGGAGGAACCGCTGGAGCCGCTGGAAGAGAAAAGGGTGTGAGAGCGCCGCCGGCATTATGATGTTAATGTGCCACACAGGTCTTTGTTCTAAATAACAATGTATTATGGCCTGAAGTTCCGGGTCTCAATGCATGGTATTAAAAATATAAAAGAGGAATGCACAGAGACCCGGGAGCTCTTTTTTTTTTTTAATTTAAGTTTTTGTAAAGGGTATACACGTCATTACAGCATTGCATTGTTTACATTTTCATCACATGTTCCCTTATTTTTTGTTATTTGACAACATTGGAAGAATAATTATTACAACACCTGTGGTCTATATTAACCATATATTCCATAACCTACATATGTTAAAGCATGTGGAAATGTTTGGTGATTACATATGTAAAGAACTTCACACCTCTGAAAGGACAAAGGACTCTCACCCGCCGAGTGAAGAACAAAGACGTTCCTGGACACGGCGGAGGAGACCGGAGGAGCCACCCTCACCCCCCAAGGCGAGGAGAGGAAATACCAGGACAATGGGGGGATTAAGATAATGAGGGATGTCAGCCTTTGTTATGCATGTCTTTTGTTGTGTGCATGTATATAATCAGCGAGTGGGAGAGATTCTGCCTCTTTTCCCTTCTGCCACTCTCTGCACCAGATGAGACTTGTTGGAAGAGCTGAATATTAAAGCTTTGCTTATAAACCAAATCGCCTCTTCATTTCCAAGCTCTTCTACACTGGTGACCTTGACGCGAGTATGGACCTGAGGCGTTCCCCCGCAATCGACTCATCTGCGGCGACCCAGGCAGACGCCAGACACCACGCAGACGAGGGGGCAGATGGACAACTGTTCCCCCCGGCAGAAGAGATTGAGAGGGCTCAACCGAGCACCAGCACCGCCGCGAGAGCCGAGGCAAGGCACTCTCACCCGGCGGGCACAACAGTGATGGTGTGCACGAATGCCGTCGCTGTCCAGCTGCCAGACTTCTGGCAAGAAGACCCCGCCTCTTGGTTTCAGCAGGCTGAAACCCAATTTGCACTGGCGGGCATCACGGCTGATGACACCAAATTTTATCATATCGTCTCCAAACTCAACGCCGCCACTTCGAAGTGTGTGCGGAGCATGATCCGGCGACCACCGGCCCGGGACAAATACGAGACGCTCAAAGCAACCATCGTGGCGAACTACGTCCCATCAGCGGAAGAGAGAGCCGAGAAGATCCTGGCGGTCTACGGCCACAGAGGGTGCAAACCGAAGACCCTCATGGAGGATTTGCTACAGCTCAAAGAAGAGGACAATGACAACTTCCTCTTCCAGTTTATTTTCCTCAGCACGCTGCCACCACACATGAGAGGGACACTCGCCAGCATGAAGTGCAACACCCACCAAGACTTCCGCGTGCTGGCCAATGAAGCTCATCGGCTTGTCAACGCCTGCAAGGAGCTGACACCCACAGCAGCATCCGCAGACCTCAACGCTGACGCCCCGAGCCACGAGGAGCTACAGCCCACGGTGACAGCGACACGGCCAAGACGTAACAGACGGAGCGATGTTTGTTATTACCACCACCGCTTCGCCGAGAAGGCTCACAAATGCGTTCCCCCCTGCAAATTTAAACGCCAAAGCCGAGAGCCGTTAACGGCAGCGGTTCTCGGCGAGAAAAACAAGCTGTTGTACGTGACGGATGGACACTCAGGCAAGCAGTTCCTCATCGACACAGGAGCCCAGCTGAGTTTCGTCATGCCCTCCCACGCAGATCGAGCCACGGGCACCCGGGGCAACGGAGCCATGGCAGCCAACGGCTCTAGCATCGACATGTTCGGCGAGAAGAGCCTGCACCTCCTCATCCATGGCCGCAGCTACAGATGGACATTTGTTGTAGCGGCAGTGAGTTTTAACTTATTAGGCGCAGATTTTTTTGTGTGCACATGGGTTATTAGTGGATCTAGCAAATAGGCGCCTGGTTAATGCACTGTCCTTTGCTTCTATTCCGTGCTCAGCCCGAGTTTCTCCACCACCTGTGCAGGCCAGCGTCACCACAGCAGGAGGTAAGTTTGAGCAACTCCTCACCCAATTTCCAGCACTCACAATCCCTAAATTCTCAGCCACTGTGGCTAAACACGGGGTTGAACACTTCATTCTCACAACGGGACCTCCCGTTTTTGCCAAAGCTCGCCGCTTAGACGCGGCCAAGCTCAACATAGCACAGGACGAGTTTACAACTCTTGAAAAATTGGGCATTGTTAGACGCTCGAAGAGCCCCTGGGCCTCACCACTTCACATGGTTCCGAAATCCGACGGTTCTTGGAGACCGTGCAGAGATTACCGCAGATTAAACAACGCTACAGCGCATGACCGTTACCCAATCCCTCACATTCAAGATTTTTCACTACATCTAGCGGGTGCGCGCATTTTTTCAAAAATAGACTTAGTCCGCAGTTATCACCAAGTCCCAGTCCGAGCAGAAGACGTTCCTAAAACAGCGGTAATAACCCCTTTCGGCCTTTTTGAATTCCTGCGAATGCCTTTTGGCCTCAAAGGCGCTGCTCAAACTTTTCAATGAATGATGGACGCGGTCCTACGCGACCTCCCTTTTGTTTTCGTCTACCTCGACGACATGCTGGTAGCCAGCTCGTCTGAGGAAGAACACGAGCAGCACCTCACTACGGTTTTTCAGAGGCTAGAAGAGCACGGGCTAATAATCAATCAAGCCAAATGCAAATTCGGCGTGTCACAAATTGATTTTTTAGGACACAAAGTCTCTCCGAAGGGGGCAGTTCCACTTCCAGATAAAGTTCATGCGATAGAAAGTTTTCCACGGCCACAAACGGTCAAATCGCAACTGGAATTTTTAGGGATGGCTAATTTTTACAACCGCTTCCTCCCCCACGCAGCTCAGCTCATGCAGCCCCTATATGACGCGCTCAAAAAAAAGAAAGCTTCCAACGCGGTCGAATGGACCCCGGAGCGCGAACGCGCTTTCGCAGAAGTAAAAAGCGCCCTAGCTAACGCCACATTGTTAGTTCACCCAGATCCCTTGGCCCGCATTGCACTAACCACAGATGCTTCAGACCTAGCTATAGGGGCAGTTGTAGAACAACTTGTCAGCGGGGTCTGGCAACCTTTAGCATTCTTTAGCAAATCGCTAAACCAAACTGAACGTAAATACAGCACTTTCGACAGAGAGCTGCTGGCGCTTCATTTATCCATCCGCCACTTCCAGTTCTGGTTGGAAGGGCGGAGTTTCACGGCTTTTGTAGACCATAAACCGCTCACCTTTGCTATGGCTAAAATTTCAGAACCATGGTCAGGCAGGCAACAAAGACAGCTAGCTGCGATTTCAGAGTTCACCACAGACATTCGACATGTGGCAGGCAAACTTAATGTGGTAGCAGACTGCCTCTCGCGCGCTGTGACATCGCCAGAGCGCGAGGAGACAGATTATACTACCTCAGCCGCAGAACTCTTCGCCAACGCGGACAAATACGCGGCCCCAATCCACGTAGGGATAGATTACGCAGCCATGGCGGAGGAGCAAAGTAGTGACGCAGACGTGCGCGCACTCCTGTCCGGACCAGCAGGGTTAAGGCTGGAGGAAAGGGGTTTACGCGACGGTGTACCCCCCCTAATATGCGACATCTCAACCGGCCGTCCTCGCCCGGTAGTCCCAGCTGCATGGCGCCGCTGTATTTTCGACTCAATTCACGCCCTCGCGCACCCGGGTCTGCGCGCCTCGGTTAAAATGGTCGCCGAAAAATTTGTGTGGCCCGGCCTGCGCAAAAACGTAAAAGAATGGGCAAAAACTTGCATGTCTTGTCAGCGCGCCAAAATACACAAACACACAAAAGCCCCTCTAGAGCCTTTTCGAATCCCAGCTAGAAGGTTCGACCACGTTCATGTCGACCTCGTGAGACCACTACCTTCCTCCCAAGGTTTCACACACCTGTTAACAATGATAGACCGTACTACGCGCTGGCCTGAGGCGGTCCCTCTGGCGTCAACCACAGCGGAGGAAGTCGCTCGCGTTTTTTTGACAAACTGGGTGGCACGTTTTGGCGTCCCATCGGACATCACGTCCGATAGGGGGCCTCAATTCGTCTCGGAGCTTTGGTCAGCCATGGCCAGCAGCTTAGGAGCGACAATTCACCGCACCACCGCTTATCACCCTCAGGCTAATGGGTTATGCTATGGCTGTGTAGTTGTGCATGCATATGTGGGACACAGGCATATTTGATTTAACCTCACGATGAAGGAGAGCCGGACCCCCTGTGGTGGACAGAAGACTTCCTGACCTCTGAAGGAGAGCCGGACCCCCTGTGGTGGACAGAAGACTTCCTGACCTCTGAGGTTCAAATATAGGTGTGAACAGAAGGCTTCCTGACCTCTGTAAATAAAAGGTTGATGTAGGGGAATAAATTGATGTGAGAATGTTTATTTGATGTGAGATGCTTTGATGTAAGAATGTTTAAAGGTGAGGACTGGGGTGTGTGTCCTCCTCTTGTTCTCTGCTCAGGGATGAGAGCAGACTGTGGGAATGTTGCTTGAAATAAACTTGAATTAAATGCAACTCAGTTTTGTTATTCAAGGCTCCCCACATTGGTGACTAACGACGTTGAGAATGACCGGAGAAGGTCTCAGGGTCCCGGACTCACGAAGTCCAGAGCTGGCGAACGCTGTGGCCATCAAGCTGCCGGATTTCTGGCAGGATAACCCACGGTCGTGGTTCCTACAAGCGGAGTCGCAGTTCGCCCTCGCAGGAGTAACGGTGGATGACACTAAATTCCACCATGTCATCGCTAAACTGGATAACACCACAGCTCGGTGTGTGCAGAGTTTGGTGGAGCAGCCACCCGCGACCGGCAGGTACGACAAGCTGAAATCCACCCTCATTAAGTTTTTCACCCCCTCGGCCGAAGTGAGGGCGAGGACGATCCTGTCTTTGCTAGACCAGGGAAGACACAGGCCGAGCGCCCTGATGGAGGAGATGATACAGCTGAGAGGGTTGGACAAGGATGATTTCCTTTTCCAGTTCATCTTCCTCTCCACCCTCCCGACGCATGCGAGAAGCACGCTGGCTGGCAAGAAATGTCACACCCTGGAGGAGTTCCGGGAGCTGGCCCAGGAAGCAGATGGGATTCTGGACGCCTGCGGCGGGCAAGCAACCACAGCGGCGACCCACGACAGCGGGGAGCCAGAGGCAGCAGACCCAGGCTGGCCGACGACGGCGGCAGCACGGCCGCGACGAGGTGGAGCCATTAGGCCGGTGGCAGAGGCGTGGCCCCGACGCAGCGGAGGAGAGGATCTCTGCTTTTACCATCGGAGGTTCGCTGAGAGGGCACGCAGGTGTGTGCCACCCTGCAACTTCAGGAGTTCGGGAAACGGCAAGACCGAGGGTCGTTAGCAGCTTTGACTCTCGGGGAAGGCAACAAGCTGCTCTACATCGCGGATGCGCGCTCCGGACGAGAGTTCCTCATAGACACCGGAGCCCAAGTGAGCTTCATCACCCCAACATACGCGGACCGGGTGGCTGGACCCCACGGTAGCAGAGCTACGGCGGCAAATGGCTCGAGCATCAACACCTACGGGAGAAGGACCTTGCCTTTATGCTTACATGGCCACACATATGAATGGACTTTTGTAATAGCGGCGGTGAGTTTCAACATGTTGGGCGCGGATTTTTTGTGTTCACACAATCTGTTAGTTGATCTTGCTAATAGACGGCTGGTAAATGCACTCTCTTTTTACTCTCTCCCCTGTTCAGCTCGAGTGTCCCCGCCACCAGCACAGACCCACGTCGCTACAGCAGGTGGTAAGTTTCACACACTCCTCACCCAATTTCCAGCGCTCACTGTGCCCACTTTTTCAGCAGCAGTCGCGAAGCACGGAGTGAAACATTTTTTTTTTTTTTTTATTTAAGTTTTTGTAAAGGGTATACAGGTCGTTACAGCAATGCAGTGTTTACATTTTCATCACATGTTCCCTTATTTTCTGATATCTGACAACAATGGAAGATTAATTCTTACAACACCCCTTTTTTTTTTTTTTTTTTTTTAAAGTGAAAGAAAAAGTGAAATTAAAGAGAAAAAAAAACAAGAAACAAATAACAAAAAAAAAACAAAAACAAACCAGTAAAAAACAAACAAAAAGAAAAAGTAAGTAAATAAAGATAAAAGAGCATCTGAGTAGCGTTGGAACAAAGAGCGGAACCATTATTGAAATGGTATTTGTCAAAGATTAGATCTAATGGAAGACACATATGCGGTCCAGGGTTGCCAAAAGTTCATGAACACATCCATGTCCTGTCTCAGTGCGAATGTCAACTTTTCCATCGAGTAAATGTCTTGGATCACGTTAGTCCAATCTTCAGGTGTAGGACAGTCCTTCAACATCCATTTTTTAGTTAGAGCTTTTTTGCTTGCCAATATTAAAACATTGAATAAGTATTTTTCTCCTCGTCTTTCCAGTGAGTCCGGTAGTAAACCCAAATACAAAGTTACAAAAGAAAAGGGAACTGTAATTTTGAATATTTTCCCCAATATTGTCTGTACCTTGGTCCAATATTGGTGGATAACTGGGCATGACCAAAACACATGAAAATGATTTGCAGTCTTTTCACCACACAAGCGCCAACAGTTCAATCCCTTATGGGTAAATTTGTTTTGTGCAGGTGTTCTGAAAAATCTTGCCAAGTTTTTCCATCCAAATTCTCTCCACTGCAGGGATGAGGTACTTTTCCATTGCTGTTTATTTAGCTTTTCCCATATTTCCAGTTGTAAAGTGAAATTCCCCTCTTTTTCCCATCTCTCTTTTATATAAGATGTGTTGTCTCCTTTTAAGTCTTGAACACCTTGGTATATTTTAGAAATGTATCTGATCCCTGGGATCCCTTTATATGCCATTAAGAAGACCTTCAGAACACCTGACTGGGCCCTTTCCAAAACCTCCTTTTTAAGTATATTGTTTATGTGGTGTCTAAGCTGGAAGAACCTGTAAAGGTCTTGATTTATTAGGCCTTGTTTTTTCAAATCTTCAAAACTTCTTAAGATTTGCCCTTTAAAAAAATCGTAATATTTTATCAGCCCTTTCTCCTTCCACTTTTTAAATCTGGTGTCTGTTTTATTAGGAGTAAAGTCCTGATCATAGGCGATCCATTGCAGAAGTCGATAGGGCTCTTTAGTTTGATTCTCTCTGACTATCTTAAACCAAATTTTTAGCGGGGTCTCTATCCACGGGTTAGTGTTATTCAAAAGCTTAGGTAAGACATTGTTCCCTATTATCGCCTGTAGGGGGATGTCACTTGTTATTTGGCATTCGATCTCCTTCCATTGTGCAGTGTAGACTGGGTTACATATCTCTACTAAAGTTTTAATTTGTGCGGCTTTAAAGTAGTCCCTGATATTTGGCAGCGCGAGCCCACCTTTGTCTTTGTTTAGCTGTAGGGTTCTATATCTGATTCTAGGTCTCTTGCCCTGCCATATGAATCTTGAGATCCTTCTGTCCAGCTCCTGCCATGTTTTTTTGGGAGGTTCTACCGGTATTGTTTGGAAAAGGTATAGAAGACGTGGAAGTATATTCATTTTGACTGCTTCAATTCTTTGTGCAGTACCCAAGAATGGTATCATATTCCATCTTGCTAGGTCAGATTTTATTTTTGTCACCAGTGGATCATAGTTTAGTGATATAATTTTGTTGAGTTGTTTCGGGATATTGACCCCCAGATATTTCATAGATTCCGACTCCCAGTTAGTTTTGAGTTTGTTTAGTGAATAATGATTTGGGTCATAGTTGAATGTTAAAACTTGGGTTTTATGCATATTTAATTTGTACCCCGATAAATCTCCATACTCTGAAAAAACTGAGGTTAGTTCTGGTAAAGAAGTGTCCGGCTGCCCTAGGTATATTAAAATGTCATCAGCAAAGAGTGCTATTTTATGTTCCTTCTGACCAAGTGTAATACCTTGAATTTTTTGGTTTTGTCTTATCCATTGGCTCAGAGGTTCTATGAAGATTGCAAAGAGCAGTGGAGACAGGGGGCAGCCCTGACGACATCCTCTTTCCAGTTCAAAAGATGATGATAAATTACCGTTAATCCTTATTTTAGCTGTTGGTTTTTTATATAATGCCTGTATAGTTCTAATGAAGTTGTTATGAAAATTGAAACTGGATAAGATTCTATATAGAAAAGACCAGTCAACCGAATCGAATGCTTTTTCAGCATCTAATCCCAATATGACTGCATTTAAGTTATATTTTTTTATATGATGAATTATGTGTAAAGTGCGTCGAATGTTGTCTTGTGTCTGTCTTTGTCTTATAAAACCTGTTTGGTCTAAATGAATTAGGTCTGTCAGTATATTTTCTAACCTTTTGGCAAGGATAATGGTAAAAAGCTTATAGTCCTGATTTAGTACACTGATTGGTCTGTAGTTGGAGCACTCTAGTTTATCCTTTTCAGGTTTAGGTATAACTGCAATGACCCCTTCTCTCCAGGAGGGGGGGATTTCCCCTGTATGGAGGACATAATTAAATGTTTTCAGGAGGAGAGGAGATAGTTGCTGTTTAAAGGTTTTGTACCACTCTGCTGTATAGCCATCAGCTCCTGGGGATTTGTTAGCTTTAAGTTTCATAATTGCTTTTTCCAATTCTTTAGGATGTATTTCTGACAGTAGTGTTTTATTTTGTGACTCCGTAAGTTGGGGAAGGTTTAATGTGTTTAGGAATGCCTCGGATGCGTTTTTATGTTTTTTGTGGGAGTATAAGTTCTTATAGTAATTCTCGAAGTTTTTAAGAATATCCTGAATTCTGAATTTTATTTCCTTTGATACTGGGTCTCTGATTTTGTAGATTGCTCTTTCTGTTTGATGTTTCCTCAATTTATAGGCTAGCAAGTTTGCCGATTTACTGCCTGCTTCATAGTATTTTTGTTTCAGAAATGTAAGTTTCTTCTGGATTTCTATTGTGTAGATCTCATTTATTTGGTTTTTAATTTCCTTAATCTTGAGCGAGTCAGTAGAATGAGTGTTGCCTTTGTGTTCTTTTTCTAGGTTCCTAAGTTCTGACTCTAATGTGGATAGTTTTTCTTGTCTTAGTTTCTTTTGGGTTGCCAGTTTTGCAATAATCTTTCCTCTTATTACAGCTTTACATGCATCCCACAGTATTAAAGGGGATACTTCTCCATTATCGTTATCTTCCAAATATCTGAGAATATCTGATTCCAATTCATCTTTCAATGGTCCTTTCAGGACATTTGAATTTAACCTCCAAGAAAATGTATTATTTGTGTATTTTTGGATATTTAAGTCCATGTAGATCGGACTGTGGTCGGAGAGATCCATCAGTCCTATTTTACATGTTTTTACTCTTCCAATGTCTCTATTAAACATAAAAAAATAGTCAATCCTTGAGTATGATGAATGTGGAGTTGAGTAAAATGTATAGTCTTTTACACTGGGGTTGAGTTCCCTCCACACGTCACAGATTCCCAATTCTTTTAGTAGCATCCGAGTCTTCCTGTTTTGGGTGTTATTTTGATGTGGGGAATTACCAGAAGCATCCCAGTATGGATTCAGTCTAAGATTGAAGTCCCCACCACATATCACTAAACCTTGAGCTTTAGTTATCATTAGGTCGAATACATTTTTATAAAATTTCCAGTTAGCCCCTGGGGGAGCATACACATTCAGCAGGGTGATATCTTCTCCCTCTAGCCGCCCAGTTACCAAACTGTATCTCCCTTCTTTATCTTTGTGTTCTGATTTTTTTTCAAATGTAATTTTGGTTGATATCAATGTCGCTACTCCCCTCCTCCTCCCTGATTTATATGAAGATGAAGAGATCATTTTAAACCCTTGTCTACTGAGTTTATTGTGTTCCACGTCTGTTAGGTGGGTTTCTTGTAAAAGTATTATTCCTGCTTTGTCTTTTTTCATTTTGCCTAGAATCTTGGATCTTTTAACTGGATTCAGGATTCCTTTTACATTATATGAAATTATTTTGGTTACACCCTGTTTCTCCATTGTGTTGTTTTGTTTAGTATAACTGTGTGGTGGCCCTCTTTTGTGCTACTCAGAAACTGAAAGAACATTAAAAACAAGAAAAACATTAAGAACATAGTGTAAAAAACTTTAAAACAAAAAGCTGTCATAAGAACTTCCTGAGCTGAGGTCTTTTTAAAGACCCTGTAAGAGCCTTGATGGAGTGAAGGCTCTGAGGGAAATTCCTCAAACTCTGTTACGTGTTGAGGGCCCTCTCTTACCACTGAAAGTAGTCCCATGCTTTTAACGTGAGTTTCAGAACCCAATCCAAACTTGTAATGATTTTTTTTTTTTTTTTTCCTTTTATGCCTAAACCCTGTGAAATTGTGTGCACCCTCCCACCCCCATCACATCAAACATTCACGCAAAAACAGTATTTGTTAGTATGAGGAGAACATGTGGATTATTGTCACATTTCTATTTTAACAAGTTTTTTTTTTTTTTTATTACAAAGACTTATTTGTTTCAAATAATATGATTGTTCCATGAAATGTTTTACCACATGCTGAATATGCATCTCCTTTAATGTTTGTTACCTTGTATGAGGGGGGTTGGATGTGCGGATTGATTCAAGAGAAAAAAAAAAAAAAAAAAAAAGGTCGCTATTCCAACCTGAAAACGGATAGTTTATCCGCGACGCTCTGGTGCTGGGTTTCCCGCTGCTGGTCCGTGGATTTTGAAGGTCTTTGTGTTGTCCATGTTTGCGTTTTGATCTTCTCACTCGGGTCTGCGGTGGGTTTAAATACTGTTACCGGGAGGCCTCTTTTCGCCATGTCAGCTGTTGCTTCTTCCGCCGAATTATAGAGACACGTTTCATCGCCGTAGAAGACCCTTAACTTCGCAGGAAATGGTGTCTGAAAGCGCAATTTCTTCTCTCTTAACACCTTTTTCGCGTCATTGTATTCCCTGCGCTTTTTAAGGACCTCCGGGGCGTAATCATGTTCCACGTAGACTTTTCTCTCCTGGTGCATAAATCCTTTTTTCTGCCAGGCCAGTCTTACAACCTCTTGTTTTATTTTGAAATTGGAAAATCTTACCAACACCGAACGTGGGGGCGCTTCCGCCGCCGGCCTAGCGGCTAATGAACGATGTGCCTTTTCTATCTTCAAGTCGGTGGTTTGTGGAATGTGGGCAGCACGGTGGTGCAGTGGTTAGCACTGTTGCCTTACAGCTAGAAGGTTCCTGGTTCAAATCCCCAGGCTGGCAGGGGTTGGAACCTTTCTGTATGGAGTTTGCATGTTCTCCCTGTGCTGTGTGGGTTTACTCCGGGGGCTCCGGTTTCCTCCCACAATCCAAAGACATGCATGTTAGGTTAATTGGTTGTTCTAAATTGTCCCTAGATATCTGTTTCCTATAGGCCCTTAGAATAGAGGGTTAGTACTAGTGAAAGCGCTTTGAGTGGTCTTTGTGACTAGAAAAGCGCTATATAAGTGCAGGTTAGTTAGTTAGTTAGAATATCCAATTTCTCTCTTAGTAAGGATTCCACGCATTCTGCCATTGAGTTAAAACCATTTTCGGTTCCTTCTATCAGACCATGAATTCTTATGTTGTCTCTTCTTTGTTTTCCTTCTTGGTCGGTTAGCTTAGCCTCTATAGCTGCTTGTCTTTTGCGGTGGTCTAGCACAGAATCTTCGAGCACTTTTATTCGATCCTCTGTTTCCAAGATTCGGTTCTCGGCCTGGTCCACTCTGCTGTTTGTCCTTTTCAATTCTTCTCTGAATTCCCGAAATTCGGCCGTAACATCTCGGCGAAATCGTCGTAGCTCCTCAAATAGTGATTTCAGGCTAACCCTTTTGTTAGCTATCACCAGTTCCTCGTCTTCTGAACGGAGATCTTCCAGTTTGGATTCTCCGGCCGATACGTGTCCTGGCCTGGAGAATTTCAGTTTCTTCTGTTTTCCTTTAGACATGATGATTTTGTCTTTTGATTTTCACTCCTCCAAAAATCCGTTAAGTTTGATTTTCAATGTGTTATCCTGGATTGGGTCTGAGAACTTCAGTGTTAAGCTGCAGTCGCCATGGCGTCCAGCACGGAGTGAAACATTTTATACCTACATCTGGTCCTCCCGTGTTTGCAAAAGCTCGGCGCTTGGATGCAGTTAAGCTCGCCATTGCGCGCGAGGAGTTCGCCAGCCTAGAGAGGCTGGGCATCGTTCGTAGGTCAAAAAGCCCGTGGGCTTCGCCGCTGCACATGGTACCGAAAGCCGATGGCTCCTGGAGACCGTGCGGTGATTACCGCAGGCTAAACAATGCTACGGCGCACGATCGTTATCCCATCCCGCACATTCAGGATTTTTCGGTGCACCTGGCGGGGGCGCGCGTTTTTTCAAAGATTGATCTGGTTCGCGGCTATCATCAAGTCCCAGTCCAGCCGGAGGACATTCCTAAAACAGCGGTAATAACCCCGTTCGGACTTTTCGAGATTTTACGCATGCCGTTTGGTCTCAAAGGGGCGGCGCAAATGTTTCAGCGGATGATGGATGCCGTGTTACGCGATCTCCCTTTCGTGTTTGTGTACCTCGACGACATTTTGGTCACGAGTACTTCAGAGGACGAACACGAAAAGCACCTCACAGCAGTTTTTAGGAGGCTGGGAGAGCACGGCTTAATAGTTAACCCAACCAAGTGCCAGTTCGGCCTCGAGCGGATCGATTTTTTGGGTCACCGCGTCTCCCCAGAGGGAGCGGTTCCGTTACCAGATAAAGTACGCGCGGTAGCGGATTTTCCCCGGCCACAAACGGTCAAATCACTACAGGAATTCTTGGGGATGGTGAATTTTTACAACCGATTCCTGCCCCACGCAGCTCAAATCATGCAACCGTTATATGCAGCGCTCAAAAAGCAAAAACCGACCCAGGCGGTTGAATGGTCCCCGGAACGGGAGCGCGCGTTCACAGAGGTTAAAAAAGCCTTGGCTGACGCTGCGCTCCTGGCCCACCCAGACCTGGCAGCACGTATCGCGCTGACGACAGACGCTTCAGATTTAGCCATAGGGGCCGTTATTGAGCAACAGGTCGCCGGAGTTTGGCAGCCTTTGGCTTTCTTTAGCAAATCCTTAAGCGCGGCTGAGCGAAAATACAGCACGTTCGACAGAGAACTGTTGGCGCTGCATTTAGCTGTTCGTCATTTCCAGTTCTGGCTGGAAGGACGGTGCTTCACCGCTTATGTAGACCACAAGCCGCTCACATACGCCATGGCTAAAATTTCAGAACCGTGGTCCGGCAGGCAGCAGAGGCAGCTGGCCGCGATCTCGGAATTTACCACTGACATTAGGCACGTTGCGGGCAAATTCAATGTTGTAGCAGACTGTCTCTCGCGCGCGTTCACGACTCCACCACGCGCAGAGGCAGACCGGGCCACCGTGACCGCGCCGCAGGAGAGCGGCACGGTGGCGCGCGCAGCTCCGGTGCACGTGGGTATAGATTATGCAGCCATGGCAGCGGACCAGGGGGCAGACGCAGACGTGTGCGCGCTCCAGTCTGGACCAACAGGGTTAAGGCTGGAGAGCAAGTGTTTACAAACCGGTATGCCCCCCCTGATCTGCGACGTGTCGACGGGGCGCCCGCGTCCGGTGGTTCCGGCCACGTGGCGCCGCCGTGTTTTTGACTCGGTCCACTTGCAGGCGCACCCGGGGGTGCGCGCGTCGGTGAAAATGGTGGCAGAAAAGTTTGTTTGGCCGGGCCTGCGCAAGCACGTGAAGGAATGGGCGAAAGCCTGCATTTCCTGTCAACAGGCCAAAATCCACAAGCACACAAGGGCCCCGTTAGAACCGTTTCGCATCCCAGCCAGAAGGTTCGACCATATACACGTCGACCTTGTGGGCCCCCTACCGGCATCGCAGGGGTTCACGCATCTTTTGACAATGGTGGACCGAACCACACGTTGGCCGGAAGTGGTCCCGCTTGCGATGACCACGGCCGCAGAGGTGGCTCGCGTTTTTTTAACGGCTTGGGTGGCGCGCTTCGGGGTTCCATCGGACATTACGTCCGATAGAGGACCTCAATTCATCTCTGAGCTGTGGTCAGCGATGGCCAACGGCTTAGGAGCCAAAATTCACCGCACTACGGCTTACCACCCTCAGGCTAATGGTTTATGCGAGCGTTTTCATAGGTCTTTGAAGGCAGCACTCAGAGCGTCGCTCACGGATGCAGATTGGGTAAATAAACTGCCATGGGTTTTATTAGGGTTGCGTTCTGCGCCCAAAGAGGACTTAGACGCCTCCCCAGCGGAGCTGGTGTTCGCACAACCTCTTAGGCTGCCAGGCGAGTTTTTACCAGAGCACCCGGAGCCACCACCTCTCCCTGCTCTGGGACCGTTAGTTCGCACGGGAGCAGACACGCTTCCGGGACCGGTTCATCACGCTTTTCCACGAGTTTTCGTCCCCAGGGCTTTGAAAAATGCCGATTTCGTTTTTGTCAGGCGCGAAGCCCTAAAAGCAACGTTCAAACCTCCTTACGAAGGGCCATTTCGAGTGCTGGAGGCAGGTGATAAGCAATTTGTGCTAGATTTGGGAGACAGAAAAGAGACAGTCAGTATTGACAGGCTAAAACCTGCTTTTGTCATGAAGGACGGATCTGTGCCGGTCGCAGTGGCGCCTCGACGAGGCAGGCCCCCGCAAGGGGCACATAATCACTCTCTTCCTCAGTCAACAGAGCCGAAGCAGGACGGCGCCGCAGGCAAGGCGGGGCCAACTCACAGCAGATTCGGCAGACGGCTGAAGCCCAAGCGGCGCACAGACTGAATGTTGGTATTGATTATACAGTAGTCAGTAATGTGTTATTGAATTTTAGGGAATAGTCCTTTCTTCATCGTTTGGGGGGGGGGGGGGTTATATGGCTGTGTAGTTGTGCATGCATATGTGGGACACAGGCATATTTGATTTAACCTCACGATGAAGGAGAGCCGGACCCCCTGTGGTGGACAGAAGACTTCCTGACCTCTGAAGGAGAGCCGGACACCCTGTGGTGGACAGAAGACTTCCTGACCTCTGAGGTTCAAATATAGGTGTGAACAGAAGGCTTCCTGACCTCTGTAAATAAAAGGTTGATGTAGGGGAATACATTGATGTGAGAATGTTTATTTGATGTGAGATGCTTTGATGTAAGAATGTTTAAAGGTGAGGACTGGGGTGTGTGTCCTCCTCTTGTTCTCTGCTCAGGGATGAGAGCAGACTGTGGGAATGTTGCTTGAAATAAACTTGAATTAAATGCAACTCAGTTTCGTTATTCAAGGCTCCCCACATATGCGAGCGTTTTCACAGATCTTTAAAAGCCGCCCTCAGAGCCTCACTAACGGATACAAATTGGGTAAATAAACTTCCCTGGGTTTTATTGGGGTTGCGTGCTGCGCCTAAAGAGGATCTAGACGCCTCCCCAGCAGAATTAGTTTTTGCACAACCTCTCAGGCTCCCAGGTGAATTTTTACCAGAGAACCCAGAGCCAGGGCATCTTCCAGCCCCGAGGCTTTTAGGCAGCAACGGTCCTGACACTCTCCCCGTGTAACGGATGCCAACTAGTACTGTTCAGCGTAGAACGTTAGTAAACCTCCCTCCCAAAGCCTCATACAGTATTGGTAGCGCTGAGCTATCGGTCGGACCTTTAGCTCAGCGCGATCGTGCTGTGTCTCCCATGCTCGAACTGTGTTAGTTGACTGAGAGGTCGCGGGTTCGTGTCCCGTGTGGGGCGAACTGCGCAGGATGATCTCTGTCACAATGGTGCCGTGAACCCGGGATGGGAGTGAGGTTTAAGGGGGAGAGTGTAACGGATGCCAACTAGTACTGTTCGGCGTAGAACGTTAGTAAACCTCCCTCCCAAAGCCTCATACAGTATCGGTAGCGCTGAGCTATCGGTCGGACCTTTAGCTCAGCGCGATCGTGCTGTGTCTCCCATGCTCGAACTGTGTTAGTTGACTGAGAGGTCGCGGGTTTGTGTCCCGTGTGGGGCGAACTGCGCAGGATGATCTCTGTCACACCCGGACCGGCACATCACTCTTTTCCACGGGTTTTTGTCCCCCAAGCTTTAAAAAACGCTGAATTCGTTTTTGTTAGGCATGAAGCTTTCAAACCAACCCTCCGTCCACCATACGATGGACCTTTCAGAGTGCTGGAACCTGGTGATAAGCATTTTGTGCTTGATTTAGGGGACAGAAAAGAAACAGTCAGCATTGACAGACTTAAACCTGCCTTCTTGTTGAGAGACGAACCTGCACGGTTGGCGAGAGCACCTCGGCGGGGTAGACCCCCCAAGAGAAAAGACTCAGTCCCCCTCTGCAGAGAACAAATAATCACTCTCCTCCCCAAGCTGCAGATTCCTTACAGGAAGGTCCCACCAGGACGCCCAAGCGGACCCACAGCAGATTCGGGAGAAGATTAAAACCCAGACGGCACAGGGACTGATGCAAACTACTCAAAAGTTGTTCACTAATTGTGCTGTAACAGTTTAAGACTGACTTGTGATATTACTACGCTGTTATGATTACCACTGAATTCTCTACAGGAGCATAGCTGCTGGAAAGTTTCTTCCTTGTCAAGAGGTGTAGCAGTTAGTATGTCATAATAATTATCTTAAACTGTGAATTTTTCTATTGTCCTTTTCTTAGTCATTTGGGGGGGGCTGTGGTCTATATTAATCATATATCCCATAACCTACATATGTATAAGCATGTGAGAATGTTTGGTGATTACATATGTAAAGCGACTTCACACCTCAGAACAGGACAAAGAGGTCTCAACCGTCAGCGGAGATCAAAGAGCATCCGAGGCGCTGCGGTGGAGACCAGATCGATCGCCCTGACCTCCCAGGGCCAGGTGGAGGGATACGAAGACAAAGGAGGGGGATTAAGATAATGCGGGATGTCAGCTTTGATATGCATGTCTTTTGTTATGTGTAGGTATAAGTATGTAGAGCTGAATGTGTTCTTCCTCTATTCTACTTCTGCTTCTGCACTGAGATGAGACTTGTTAGAGGAGCGAAGCTGATAATAAACTTTGGTTTATAAGTCACATCGCCTCGTTATTCCAAGCTCTTCTACACTGATATCTATTCTTTAAGTAACTACATAACCAGGACAGTGCTACCCCCTAATACCACAATTTTGTAGTTTCTTTAATAATAAATTATGATCCACTGTATCAAATGCTTTTTTAAGATCCAGGAATACCCCAACTGAATACTCTTTATTTTCAACGGCAGTTGATATCTTTTCTATAAATTCCATTAGAGCAAATGCAGTTGTCCTCTTGTGTCTGAACCCATATTGCTGCTCACACAATAAATTATTCTTCAGTATGAAGTTGTCAATTTTCTCATAGAATATTTTTTCAAGTATCTTGGAAAATAGTGGCAATAGTGAAATTAGTCTATAGTTTGAAAGTTCCCCTCTGTCACCTGTCTTGTATATCAGAATTACTTTAACTATTTTCGTTGCATTGGGAAATATACCTGTTTGGTATATTTCCCTAATAAAAGAGACACTAGATTTAAAAAGTAGAAAGAGAACGGACTGATAAAATATTACAAATTTTTAAAGGGCAAACTTTAAGAAGTTCTGAAGATTTGAAAAAACAAGGTCTAGTAAATCAAGACCTTTACAGGTTCTTTCAGCTTAGACACCACATAAACAAAATACTTAAAAAGGAGGATTTGGAAAGGGCCCAGTCAGGTGTTCTGAAGGTTTTCTTAATGGTATATAAAGGGATCCCAGGGATCAGATACATTTCTAAAATATACCATGGTCTTCAAGACTTAAAAGGAGACAACACATCATATATAAAAGAGAGATGGGAAAAAGAGGGGAATTTCACTTTACAACTGGAAATATGGGAAAAGCTAAATAAACAACAATGGAAAAGTACTTCATCCCTGCTGTGGAGAGAATTTGGATGGAAAAATTTGGTAAGATTTTTCAGAACACCTGCACAAAACAAATTTACTCGTAAAGGGTTGAATTGTTGGCGCTTGTGTGGTGAAAAGACTGCAAATCATTTTCATGTGTTTTGGTCATGCCCAGTTATCCACCAATATTGGACCAATGTACAGACAATATTGGGGAAAATATTCAAAGTAACAGTTCCCTTTTCTTTTGTAACTTTGTATTTGGGTTTACTACCGGAATCACTGGAAAGACAAGGAGAAAAATACTTATTCAGTTTTAATATTGGCAAGTAAAAAAGCTCTAACAAAAAAATGGATGTTGAAAGACTGTCCTACACCTGAAGATTGGATTAACGTAATTCTGGACATTTATTCGATGGAAAGTTGACATTTGCACTGAGACAGGACATGGATGGGTTCTTGAACTTTTGGCAACCCTGGAACGCATATGTGTCTTCCATCAGATCTAATCTTTGACAAATACCATTTCAATAATGGCACCTCTCTTTGTTCTAATGCTACTCAGATTCTCTTTTATTTTTCTGCTCTTTTTTTTTTTGTTCTTTTTTAATTTCTTTCACTTAAAAAAAAGGGTGTTGTAATAATTTTTTTCCAATGTTGTCAAAAAACTAAAAAAAAAGGGAATATGTGATGAAAATGTAAACAAAGCAATGCTGTAATGACATGTATACCCTTTACAAAAACTTTTTTAAAAAAAAGCATAAAACTGTCTGGTTGGAAGGAAGTTCCACTTATTTATGATGGCAAACTAATCCGTTCCTTGCACAAAATGGGATCCTTATCGTATCTTTTACCATGGAATGTGTTTTCCAACTGTGGTTCTTAGATGAAGGAAACAATTCTTGACCAGACTTATTGGGTGAAACAATTTCTTTAAGGTGAAGAGTGATTTTATAGATTAGAGCCAAAGGAAACTGATGCTACACTGGACTACTCTGTTTAGACTGCTGTCCCCGCAACAACAACCCCCGGATAAGCAGCAGAGGATGGATGGATGGTGGATCAGGCCTCCCCTGAAAGATCTGCATTAAGGCTTAATTAGGAAAAAACTGCTTTAGAACAGATTAAATTCAACTGCAGCTGTTCACGAAAACTTTTTCTAGAATGCAAGTGTCACAATAACAGAAAATCATTTAAAATATTACACTTTCTAGAAATATTAATCACTCAGCCTCTCTGTAAGGTATTGCCATTTTTTTGTTTTTGTTTTACTTCGAAAAGTAGGGAAAAATATTAATTTTCTTATAAAATTGTCAGTTCTGGTTTAAGCTTTAAAGTTGAAAGAAAAATCAATCAATTGCAGATTAATAAAACAAACTGTGCACTTAAAGTTTCTGAGGGGAAATTATCTGATGTACACCATGTGCCATGTTATAATGTCCTGTTTTCATTTCAAATGTAACAAGTAAACAAACAATAAGGAACAAGACTAGAATTAAATAGAACTTTTATTGAGAGACAGATAATTGAGGCATCTATGCAGACAGATATAAACAGGAGGAGATGGGAATTACAGCTTTTTTAGCCATTCCAAGTTGTTTCCTTTGGGTATGCATGGATGTGTGGGAATGTCAGGCATGTTTCCATCATCTCGCACAGGAACTGCAGCAGGACAATAAAGAAAAGAGCAGGGGTGGGTTTAAAATAATGATTAATCAATAATGAAGTGACTTTTTTTTTTTTTTTTTAATAATTTTGTATACTTTACTAATCCCAGAGGGAAATTAAGGGCATCCACATGGATGGATGAGGCAGCCACGATGCAGCGCCAATCCCTTCACCATACACACACACATTCACACCTAGGGCCACTTTAGCATCTCCAATTAACCTAACTTGCATGTTTTTGGCCTGTAGGAGGAAACCGGAGTACCCGGGGTAAACCCAGGCAGACATGGGGAGAACATGCAAACTCCACACAGAAGGGTCACTGATGGTCAGGGGGTGGGATTGAACTCACAACCTTCTTACTGTGCTGCCACAGTGCTAACCACTGCTCCACTGAGCTGCCCATTTGAATGACCTGATATCGATTCATAAACTCCTAAGACTGACTTTTTAAATATATCATGCCTTTTCACGTGTGCAACTTGCAAAAGATTTACGAGGTCTTATCGTGTGGCTGAACTCTCACGTTCATATATTCACATATTTAAATCACCAAATTAGAGGGTTCCTGGTCAAATTCACAGTACTAGGTCTCTTGAGAAATTTGTTTATATCCAAGGAAAATAGTTATTATAGTGACAATATCCCTGACTGAATCAATACTGAATTGAATGTAACTGAAAATAAAATAATATCAGGACCTTGTGAACTGGAAATTAATTTTCTGGAAATCATCGATGATACCTAGCCCTAGAAAAGAGCAATAATGCCTGACAACCCAGCAGATGGTTAGAATAATGAAATAAAACTGTGTTTACCTGGATAGGTGTATGGCGTAGCAGAATTCACCATTGCTGTATACTTGGTAGTGGGGCTGACAAATGGAAGAATGCCACCTACAGAAAAGCATCATCGACATTAGAAGGTAAAACAAATCTGGTTCCTACTGCTACTCATACAGCACATAAAGAGTAAAGAAGACTGATCTACCTTGTACTTTCTGGGTGACATAACAATAACTTAATTAAATAAACTATTTATATACCTTTATCTAACTGCGAGTGTTCTGCATGCACACTTGACAACAGAGACCCTCATATTATTGAATCACATTCAGATTTTTTTTTCTTGCCCTAGTCTTATTGTTCCACATGCTATATTTGGTTCATTTAATGAAGCCAAATTGATGCAAGCAAATTGAACAGTTTCCTCATCAGTACTGTGGGCAAATTGTGATCATAACTGAGCAGAATGTTGTGTAGATGACTTCATAGAAAGTTGTGAACAGATAATATAGGGCACACAAATTTTTATTATAGGTGCAATTAAAATACAGTTTTATTTTTTATAATAGTTTTAATAATGACAGTCTCTTAAAAAGATTTTTTCAAAAAGATGTATCAGTTTAAATAAATTAATTTTTTCTTAATTTAACGGCAGATAGGGTCAAGTAAATGGATGGCACTGCAGCAGACCTATTTAATTAGTGGCCCGCGGGCCACATGCGGCCCAGAACCAACCTCCGAGAGGCCCAGGCCATGCCAAGGAAATATAAATTTAAGAAAAAAATATGAAGGAATCACAGTCCGCATGACAATACGCCAGACCGTCATCCGCATGGAGTTCAGAAGTGCCCCGCACACGTGACCATTTCTGTCAGCAGGCAGAGTGTCTCTCTAGCGTCGCTGTCTGAGAGAAGCATGAGCTTATTAAAGTATTTAAACGCAGAAAAAAAGCAGAAGAGGTATGTAAGCAGTGAAGGCATTTATGGTTGTTTTAACCCCCTGGAAACGGGAACAATAATGAAGAGTTGCTTAGCAAACAGGTATGGTTTGGCTTCGACAATATTAACTAATATTTTATGTTCATTATTATGTACCTGGCAAGTTGAGATGACCAAAATTCACAAAGCCAATGACTTTAATCTGTCCACAGCCTTCAGACAAACTAAAGGGAGGTTTTTCCTGCTGTCTGGGTGATCAGGAGATTTCTAAAGAACTATAAATATATAGAAATATTTTAACAGAAATAACTGCATCTTTGGTAATTTAAGTTAATTTATTTCATTAAATATCATTTTACTATTTTTTTTTCTTTGAAATCAGAGTTAAATTATTGTTCTGTTCTGGTTCTGCAAAATTATGGTGAAAACCATAAATTGTATAAGGAAAAAAAGTCAAAATTTTACCACAATCTGATCCAAAGTTATTAAAAAAAAACAACAAAAAAACTAATTGTATTTAAAAAAAAAGACAAAAATTAGCCATACAATAATACACAAATTTATAATAAGGTCTCAAATGTACAAGAAAAGTCAATTTTACAAGAGGAAATTACAAATTTGAGGAAAATGGTTGCAGCACGGTGCTGGAGTGGTTAGCACTACGGCAGCACAGTAATTCACCCTTGGCTGGGGGATCCTGGGTTCGATCCCAGTCCCCGACCAACAGTGTTGTGTGTGGAGTTTGCATGTTCTCCCCGTTTCTGCGTGGGTTTACTCTGGGATTTCTCCGGTTTCCTCCCACGTGCCAAAAACATGCAAGTTGGGTAAATTGGCATCCATCTGGGGATTCTAAATTGTCCTTAGGTATGACTGTGAGAGTGAATGGTTGTCTGTCTCTCTGTGTTGGCCCTGCGATGGACTGGCGATCTGTCCAGGGTGTACCCTGCCTCGCGCCCAAAGATGCTGGGATAGGCTCCAGCCCCCCTGCAACCCGAAAAGGATTAAGCGGAAGAAGATGGCTGGATGGTTTCAAATTTAGATAAATTTACAGAGAAAAGTAGAAAACTATAAGAAAATTGTTATGAATTTTGGAGAAAAACCTCAAAACCTTCAAGACTGAAGTCATTACTCAAGTTTTTAAGTGGGTACTTTTTGCATCCTTAACTCTACTAGAAATTTTTGGGTGATATGTGTGCGTGTAATGGAATGTGTAGTTATAAAACGAGGTTCCTACTCACACATGTGGTGATTTAAAACAAAACAAACCACAATGGTGGATGTGCAATGTTTGTTAATGTTATCAATCGTTTCTTGGAGGGTTTATTTCCACATTGTGGGACGAAAAAAGGCTTATCTGATCTTATCTCATGCATTGAAGTGTTTGACAGTTCACTTTTTATTCAGCTAATGCACTTTGTGATGTGCCAAGGTCTGTTATGACCAGGATGTAGTATATTTTATTTCAAAAGGGAAACAAATGTTAATGCTACTAACAGTGCACATTGAGTTTTTATGCACTTTGAGACATGCCTGAGTAAGATGTGACCAAAATGGTTATTTACAGAATTTTATTCCCCCCCCATTCTATTTATTTGTTGTTCAAGAGGAAAAATATTTCTACTACTTCAAAATCTGCTCAACCCCAGCACTGTTATTGTGTTTTTATGCCCCTTTGATAGTAGTAGTAGATTAGTTTATTTGACAGGGACAGTGCAATAAACATAGACAATTAATCAAAGACAATCAATCTGATGTGTTGCACATAGAGTGTATAGCTATTAGCTAATTTGCAACTCTTGTCCCTGGATGGGCTTTAGAAAAAAGAATCAAGATAAAAAAATATACACAATAACCACATACATCAATGCAGAAAAATTATAAATACACAATTATAAATATTATAAATATGATGTGCCTTAGTCACGTGCCAAGCGCACATTTAAAACCAAAACAATGAATAAAAAGTGCAGATTTTTCATCATACTGATCTGTGTTGGTCTGAAATTTGTCAAAGTCAACAGATCGCTGAACATGTGTGGCCCAGTTACATGTCTTGATTTCAAATTGTGGCCCAACTGATTTTGTAATTGAATAGCCCTGCACTACGGTATGTTCTAATGTGATATGTTACTTATTACAATAAATGTTTCTTTTTATAACAAGGGTTTCCTCTAAATCTAAAAATTCTCAATGAAATTTATATATAAAAAAAATAATCTTATATTTGGACTAAAATTTTACGAAACTTGTTGTATCTAGGTAATGAAAAATTAAGGCAATTCTGAAAGCATCAGGAATCCAATCCAGCAACAGCAAAGTGGACCTATTAAAGTAGCTAATAAGGTTGAATCCTTGAACGTATTAAATAAAAATTGATCCCCTTCAGCTAATCATTTCTCACACACTTACCGAACAATGTAAACCCAAAAGAAACCACGATAACGGGCTCCTTATTCCATGCATTTTTCAGAAAAGCAGCGATTCCTGTAGGTAGGCAAGAACAAAGAACAACAGCTCAATTATTAGACAATATCAGACACCGATGCTAGTTTAGCCCGCGTTAGCTAACATTAGCCCCATATCCAAGGTCATATTATTTGCTTTATTTCCAGCGAATATCGTCTCGTTAAACTAATAAAACGTCTATATTCCTGAACATTTAGTGTACTCATTAACGCTACTAGAAAAACCAAGTACCAGTAATTTTACTGAAGCGGTCTCCAAAAGATGAAAAAACACACACAGACCTGCCATAATGGTTCGCGTAGTTTACCCGAGAGAATGCTCATGGGAAATGTAGTAATTATGAACAAGTGACGTATTAATCCATCGCCCGTCGCACATAAACAAAATCTTTCGGCCCATTCTTTTTTCTGATTGATTTCGAATGGAGTCATGTTACTAAACGCTCTGAGATAATCTGATTAAACGATAACAGCTACAGTCAACAATTCGAAGACGTTTTTGGACTGTTTATTCAGAAATGTAAGTCATTTTCCTTCATTTTTTTTTTTTACCTTGTTGGTGCAGGGTTGGGTAGAGGAGCCAGAAATTGTGCTCAAGTATAAACTGCGTTACCAAATGATATTAATTATTCACAGTACAAGATTAAATCATCAAAGAAATTACTCGAGTAAGAATAAGAAAGTGTCAAAAATTATTTAAGAAACGGGTGAGATTGATCACATTATAGCATTTATTTTCATAATGAACAAAGTAGAGCCTAATAATTTACAGAAGGCTGAGCTTCATCAAAAACCGGTGACTTCGAGTTTATTTCTGTTGCACCAATTTTGAGTTCTTGAAAAAAATTCCCAAATATTCTAGAAATGACACAAATTTACAAGTAAAAGTTCAGTTTAGTCCAGCTGTATTTATATCGCTGCAGTGCGCAACAGCAGTCCTATCTTAGTGAGAGAGCAAACAAATGCTTTCCTGGCTGAGGACCATGGACTCGGACTTGGAAGTGCTGATTTTCACCCCAGCCGCTTCACACTCAGCAGCAAACCATCCCAGTAAGACTTGTAGGTCATTGCTCGATGAAGTCAACAGGACAACATCATCTGCAAACAGCATAGATGAGATCCTGTGGTCACCAAACATGACACCTGTGGCGGTAAAGAATTATAAGCAGCGAACTGAGGGTTTTAAGTAGGTTTATTAAATCATACCGCCATCATAGGAACTCGCTCCAGCCCTTGTGCAGGCAGGCTGGAGCGGGTCCTCAGGCTCTCAGCAGCAGTAGTCAGAAGCAGTGGTAAGAGTGAGAGAGTGAGCTACAGAGCAATGCAGCTTTTATACCCAACTACAGACAATACATGAAAGGCATGGGACATTTACATCACAGTAAGAGCAGGAAGCATGAACACAATGCATGAATGGCACATTAACATCACAGTACTGAGCAGGAAAAAGCTAGACGAAGCGAGGCTGCCTGTTGACATTAATACACACATTTCGCTGTAATGTTAATCGCTCCAGATGCGCGCTCTGATTGTCCCAGTCTGTTGTGGGGGTTATCCACACACCCTCCATTTCTTGGCTGTGCCTAGAAATCCTGTCCATAAAATTGTGAACAGGATCAGTGACAAAGGGCAGCCCTGACGGAGTCCAACTTTCACTGGAAATGAGTCCGATTGAATGTTGGCAATATGAACCAAACTCTCACAACGGTCGTATAGGGACTGGATAGCTCGTAGCAACAGGCCCAGTACCCCATACTGGGCCTGTTGCTACGAGCTATCCAGTCCCTATACCCCCCACAAAAAAACAAGATGGACATGGTCAAATGCCTTCTTCAAGTCCACAAAACACATGCAGACTGGTTGGGCAAACTCCCACGAACCCTCGAGGATTCTCGAGAGAGTAAAGAGCTGGTCCGATGTGCCATGGCCAGGACGAAAACTACATTGCTCCTCCTGAATCTGAGGTTCAACCAACGGCCGGACTCTCCTCTCTCGTACTCTGGCATAGACATTTGCAGGGAGGCTGAGAAGTGTGATCCCCCTAAAGTTGGAGCACACCCTCCAGTCCCCCTTCTTAAAGAGAGGCACCACCACCCCAGTTTGCCATGCCGAAGGTACTGTCCCCGACTTCCACGCAGTGTTGCAAGGGCGTGTCAGCCGTAACAGCCCTACAACATCCAGAGCCTTGAGGTACTGAGGGCGAAGCTCATCCTCCCCTGGGACCCCGCCACCAAAGAGTTTTTTAACCACTTTGCCAAAGTGGTTAAAAAACTCTTCAAAAAAACCCTGAAAACCCAGTGCATCATGGGAGGTTCCTCAACTGTCTAAACCTATAGCAGCATAATTAAGGGAAGGTTCAGGGTCACCTGATCCAAGTTTAACCATAAGCTTTATCAAAAAGCCTATTAAAATAAAAACAGAGATTGAGTCTATCTTCCAAACCCAGCTCGGTGAGCTGGAAGACGAATCCACGGAGCAACAAGTGGCGGCCTTCATGCAGTCCAAAGGAATTCAGCTGGACTGCAACACCATAGAGGCCTGCCACCCTCTGCCCAGAAAAAACGGCGACAAACCGGCTGTGATCATGAGGCTTGTCAACAGAAAACACAAGACTGCGCTGTTGAAACAAGGTAGGAAACTGAAAGGAACGAACATTTACATAAACGAGCACCCTCACAAAAGAAAACGCAGAAATAGCTAGAAAAGCAAGATACATGAGAAAGCAGAAAAAGATTCAAAACACCTGGGCATCAAACTGTAAAATATACATCAAATTAAACGGATCACCTGAAGAAGCCAAGGTCATTAACATCCGTAATATTATGGAACTGGACAAATATCAATGAATATTATGAACTGGAGTCACAGCAGTGAAAAAGCCCATTAGGTGGCATCACTGTAATGTTTTAAAAAAATACAACCTATTGAGTTTTGAGAGCTTCATTGACCTCTGTCTTCTGAAATTAACGTTCAAATGTTTCCATAAATCAGCACCCGAGCCACTTGCTGGTTTCGTCCAAAGACAGGACAGCAGCAGAGCCACCAGGAGTTCTGTTAACAATAACTGTAAAATATTCCACCGCAGAACCACATTTGGACAAACAGCTTTCTCTATAAAGGGCAGTCACATCTGGAACACAATGCCAAATGAAATTAAAATAATAACGGACTTTAAAACATTCACTAAAAATGTTAAAAACTGGCTGAAAAATAAACAAGAATGTACTCATGTATGAATTATTTGTCTGCAAAGTGAGAGTGAATGAAGGGAAGGAATAAATGTGTTTGTTTATAGTGAGTGACGGAGGGAGGGAGGCCTGAAATAGGCAAATGTGAGTTATGTTATATGTGTTAAATGTGAGTCAGGCTGTTATATTTGTGTATTTATAATATTTTATAATATATGTGTATTTATAATATTTATGTTAAATGTGAGTCAGGCTGTTATATTTGTGTATTTATAATATTTATAATATTTATAATTGTGTATTTATAATTTTTCTGCATTGATGTATGTGGTTATTGTGTATATTTTTTATCTTGATTCTTTTTTCTAAAGCCCATCCAGGGACAAGAGTTGCAAATTAGCTAATAGCTATACACTCTATGTGCAACACATCAGATTGATTGTCTTTGATTAATTGTCTATGTTTATTGCACTGTCCCTGTCAAATAAACTAATCTACTACTAGCAACAAAAGACAATTGTAGGACACTGAAGGATTATACTCATCTGCTACAAGACAATTAACAACATGAAACAAAAGATCAACAAACAGGAACAACAGGAACTGAAAGTTTTTGAATATACAGATCACAACCCACAGGACGTAGAATATAACATAGACCCTGATAATAATTTATTTAGCTCCATCAATAATGACTGTAGTTACTACACAGATGATCAGTTTAACACAATGGTCACATCTGATTTCAATATTTCTATGATCCACTTCAACAGTAGAAGTCTCTATGCCAACTTTAATAACATTAAAGATTATTTACATCAGTTTAAAGAGCTGTTCAATATTGTGGCAATATCAGAGATGTGGCTCAGTGAAGAGAAAGGAGTGGATTTTACCATGGATGGCTATGAATTAAATTATATAAATAGAAAAGGGAAAAAAGGAGGAGGAGTTGCAATTTATGTTGACAAGAGCTTGAAATACAAGGTTGTTGAAAATCTGTCAGTAACTGTGGATGATTTATTTGAATGTATTACAATAGAAATCTGTCTGGACAATGTGAAGAATATAGTAGTGAGCTGTGTATATAGAACACCTGGATCAAACACTGACTTATTTAAGGACTGGATGGAAAAAATGTATGCAAAACTAACTCATAAAGTTATGTTCATCTGTGGGGATTTCAATATAGATCTAATGAACTCAAAACAACATAGTTTGACAGAAGAATTTATCAACACAATGTACAGTATGGGCTTACATCCAACAATTACCGGACCTAGCAGAATCACGTCACACAGTGCCACACTAATAGATAACATATTCACAAACATTATGGAAAATAATATCAGGAGTGGGCTTTTATTGAATGATATCAGTGACCACCTGCCGATTTTTGTTGTCTATCAATGTGATTATAGAGTTTTTGCGTAGGCTCGTAAAATTCACGTGACTCGCGGGGGTAAACATAAACACGCCGTAGGTGCTGCCATCTTGGATGGCAAGAGCAGCAGTTGCACTGTGACAATCCAGGCGTAAATTGAACTGTTTAGCGATCAGAATGAGTGAGGAGAACACACAGTCACAGTCTGACATAATAACATCCCTATCATCCTCTTCAACAACTGACACTGTGGCCTCTGACACTGCGTCTGCGATGTCTGTGTCACATTCAGTGGAGTCATTGTCAGCAGTCATAACAGCAGACAAGTGTTTTTAATCTTGCTCCCGTGCGCTCCTCTGGTGTGCCGAAATACCTCAGTTGAACGGAGGTGGCGGGTGTGGGGTAACAGCTGGAGCAATTAGCAGAACAATGACTGCCAGTAATCTGCTCAGCGGGGATGATTTGGGAGCAAACGATGAGATGATATCTTTCAAAGACGAAGGGGAGCAGGAGGAAAAGATATCGGAAAACGTGTCAGCGGAAAGGGATCTGGATGATGTGAAGTCTTTGCTGGTGAACGAGTCGGAAAACAGCAGCTCGTCGGACTCGAGGTGAGTGAAGCGCGCTGCGTGTTTTTTTTTTGTTTTTTTTTTTTTTAAAGGCTCTCCACGGCGCGCTGCGTTAAAATGTACCTGATTTTATGCACATTTACAATAGTTTTCTCCCAATGACAATTGGAGAAATGTGTGCATTGTCCTTTGTAGCAAGCAGAGAGGCGCCCCCAAACCAGACCCGACTCAGAAAGGTTTTTTTTTTGTTACTTATTTGTACCTGTAGGTAGATTTGGTTTGCAGTCTGGTGACAAGCCACCGGCCGCTGCGTGCGCGAGCGCCCTAAACCTACATGTTTTTGGTATGCGGAAGGAAACCGGAGAAACCCCGGAGTAAACCCACGCAACACGGGGAGAACATGCAAACTCCACACAGCTCACTGTTGGCCGGGGGCTGGGATCGAGCCCACGGTCTCATGATCCCCGCGATCCTCCGGCCGAGGGTAAACTGTGCTGTCACAGTGCTAAACCACTGCACCACCATGCAGCCCGTTATGAGAAAGCGAGAGATTACGTCAGTGAAGGTAATTATTCAAAAATCCAACTTTTTTTTTTTTTTTTTGCATTTCACACCAGCCATTTAATTCCCCGCTTATCCCCTTATCAGGGGGAACAACAGGAGTACACCATTTTGCCGAGTTTGTAGGTACACGTGAGCTATGTGGTTTGTTTCACCCTGCTGCTGCTGTTGTTTCTTGCCATCCAATATGGCGGCACACTCTAACGGGCCAGTGTGGCACGCCCCCTGACGTCATATGCAAAAACTCAATAGGAAGAAAAAGTATACCAAAAATATTAAATATAAAAGAATAAGAACCGAAGAATCAGGGTATTTACTGACAAAGGAATTATTAATACAAGATTGGAAGATAGTTTATGATGAAAATGATATAAATAAAGCATATGATAATTTTTTACAAATATTTCAATCATTGTACAATAAAAACTGTCCTATAAAACAATACAGTGACAGACAACAAAAAAAAAAAATCCTTGGGTCACCAAGGGGTTAATAAATGCATGTAAAAAGAAGAATACATTATATAAACAATTCATTAAATGCAGAATGGTGGAAGCTGAGATCAAATATAAAAGATATAAAAATAAGCTTACTAATATAATGAGGACCTGTAAGAAAGAATATTACAACAGAATATTAGAGGATAACAAAAATAACTTAAGAGGAATATGGCAAGTACTCAATGGGATTATTAGTAATCGACCTAAGAATGCTAATTATCCAGAATATTTTATTGAAAATGGCAATTTGATAAATAATATGGAGGATGTGGTCAGTGGTTTCAATAAATTTTTTGTAAACGTTGGTCCTGAATTAGCAAAATCAATAGTGACACCAGAAACAAACAGTGGTTCTGTAAATGAAATAGAAGATAGAAATCCAAACACAATCTTTTTGGGTGCAGTTACTGAAAAGGAAATTATCGAGACTGTGAGTAAATTTGAGAACAAAAAATCAACGGACTGGAATGAAATTGACATGACAATAGTGAAAAAAGTAATTGAAGGAATTGTTAAGCCACTCACCCACATCTGTAACCTGTCATTTCAAACTGGTAAATTTCCAGACAAAATGAAAATAGCAAAAGTAATACCTCTATACAAAACAGGAGACAGTCATTGTTTCACAAATTACAGGCCAGTCTCTTTACTCTCACAATTCTCCAAAATACTTGAAAAAATCTTCACTAAGAGACTGGATGATTTCATTGAAAAACACAACCTCCTTACAGATAGCCAGTATGGTTTTAGAGCAGATAAATCTACATCTTTGGCACTGATCGAACTTATAGAAGAAATTACTAGTTGTATAGATTAAAAAAAAAAGGTTGCTGTAGGAGTATTTATAAATTTAAAGAAAGCTTTTGACACCATTGACCACAGAATACTACTAAGGAAACTGGAAAGGTATGTGATAAGAGGGGTCGGACTGAGTTGGGTGGAAAGTTATTTAAGTAACAGACAACAATTTGTACAAATTGGTGAGCACAAATCACCCTTCATGGACATCACTTGTGGTGTGCCCCAGGGGTCAGTTTTGGGACCCAAACTCTTTATTTTGTATATAAATGACATATGCCAAGTATCAAAAATTCTGAAATTTATTTTGTTTGCGGATGACACAAATATCCTTTGCACTGGTGAGAATTTGCAGCAGGTTTTAGAGGTGGTCACAACTGAAATGAAAAAGTTAACGCAGTGGTTCAACAAAAATAAATTATCTCTAAATCTAAAAAAAACAAAGATTATGTTGTTTGGAAATTATAAAATAAATCATGAAATAATGGTAACGATAGATGATACCAGAATAGAAACAGTACAGGAAAATAAGTTTCTGGGGGTGACGCTAGACAATAAAATCTGCTGGAAACCTCACATCAGTCACATCCGGGCCAAGTTAGCAAAATGTGTAGACATACTGGGGAAGACAAGACACATCTTGGACTATAAATCATTGGTCTTACTGTACAATTCACTGTTTTTTTTTCCACAATATTTTTATTGAACCTTTTTACAAACATAACACAAACAATCAAACACTAACACTAAAATAATTAAAAAAAAGTACTAAAAACACCAACAACCACTAACAAAGGCAGGTCTTCAACAATGCTCCTCTATTTAGTCTAGGCAATCCATTACATAAGTATACATGCTATACATTCACCAGTTTGGAATTTACAAGGTCCACACACATCATTCACCTTCTTCTTCAAAAGTTATGTTTAAATTCTTTACATAATCAATGAAAGGTCTCCATATATTCTCAAATACAATTTCTTTTGATTTCAGTGTGTATGTTATTCTTTCTAGTGGAAGGTTTGTTAACATCTGTCTTAACCACTGAGTCACATCTGGTGTATGAGTCTTTTTCCACAATAGTGCAATACATTTTTTGGCGTTAAGCAAACTGAGGTCTATGAATGCTCTCTCACTCTTGTTAAAGTTATGCTTTTCTGGATAAAGACCCAACAAAAGCAGTTTAGGATTCAATATGATTTGTTTTGAAATTATTTTTTCAATTGTTACCCTCACCTCTTCCCAAAACATTCTAATTTTCCTACATTCCCATAAACAATGAAATAGGGTTCCTTTACTTTCCATACATTTTGTGCACGTATCTGGTATGTTTTTGTTATATCTATTTAACTCCACCGGTGTAACATACATTCGCATTAACCATTTAAAATGTATCAATTTAAGACATACATTTATTGATTTGGTTTGAGCTTCTGCACAAGCCAATTCCCATTGTTCCTCTGAAATTTCAGTTTGCAGGTCTTCTTTCCAATAATTCAGTCTTTTCTGTGAGTTTTCACTTGAGGATAATGTCAATGAGTTATAAAACTCTGAAATAATACCCTTTCTCTTACTATCTTTCGTCAAGATTTTTTCCAAGGATGAATAAGTAGGTCGGATGAGAGCATTATTTTGATTTGATCGAATAAAGTTCCTAAGCTGAAGATATTTAAAAAAATGTGTTCTATTAAGATTAAATTTGATCCTCAGTTCTTCAAAAGACATTATGTTATCTGAACCTGACAAATATAAGTCTCAAATCTTTTGAATCCCTTTTAAATTCCATACTTTAAATACAGCATCCGCTCTCCCTGGTTTAAAATATTGATTACCCCATATTGGGCTAAATTGTGACAATAAGTGTGGTTCTTTTAGATATTTTTTGGTTTCACACCATATTTTGATCATATGCTTTACAAATGGATTTTTAACTTGTTTCTGTAATTTTTTTGCCGAGTCTGAGTATATGAATATGGGAAGAGGTAAAGGCAAATTGTATGATTCCATTTCAGTCCAGTGAGGGAGATCATTTGATGAAAAATAATATGTCATAGACCTCAGTTGTGCTGACCAGTAATACAGCAAAACGTTTGGACATTTCAGACCTCCACGAACAAATGGTAAATATACTAAGGACAGACGTAATCTAGCCTTCCTATTGTTCCATATAAATTCCACTAACTTTTTTTTAATTCTTAAGAATAGATCTGAAAGTGGTGGTAAAGGAATGTATTGAAATAAATAAAGCATTTTGGGTAAGATATTACTTTTAAGTATATTAATTCTCCCAATCATCGACATTGGTAGTGACATCCATCTCTGAAGTAACTCATTAATGTCTGTCATTAAGGCTTCATAGTTGGCACTGGCGACTAATTCTAGCTTAGGCAAAATTTGAATTCCTAAATATTTAAACTGATTAACAACTTTGAATTGATTTACCTCAGGACCTGGGTGATTTCTCTGGGTCTCATTTAGCATTAATATTGAAGATTTAGTTTTATTTATTTTATATCCTGATATTTCCCCAAAATTCTTTATTGAATTCAACAAAGTCGGAATTGATTTTTTTAAGATTCGACATGAACAAAATTATGTCATCGGCATACAGGGAGATTTTATGTTCTGTTGGTCCTACTTTAATTCCATACATTTGTGGATGTAAACGTACTGCCATCGCTAAAGGTTCAATTGCCATAGTAAACAGTAAAGGTGAAAGTGGACAGCCTTGTCGACATCCTCTATTGATTTTGAGATATTGCTGTTTGTTAGGATTTCTGCTGTAGCATTTTTGTATATTATCTGAACCCATTTTATGAAATTATTTCCAAATCCAAACCTTTGTAGGACTTCAAAAAGAAAGGGCCATTCGACCCTATCAAAGGCCTTTTCGGCGTCCAATGATAGGAGAGCTGTATCCGGTGCTTCTTTATTAGAATAGATAATATTAAATAGTCTTCTTACATTATGGAAGCCTTGTCTTCCCTTTATAAAGCAATTCTGATCTCAGTTAATAATATTTGGTAATTTTCTTGTAGTCGTCTTGCCAAAATTTTACAGATTATTATTATATTAATTTATTCTTAAATTTTTTATAGAGGTCAACTGGAAGACCATCTGGTCCTGCACTTTTTCCTGATTTCATATCATCAATGGCTAGCCCAACTTCTTCTTGACTAATTTTAGACTCCAGTATCTCCCCGTTTTCATTTGGAATACAAGGTACAGATAATCCGTCCAAAAACCCATTTAGTTTTGTTAAGTCAGTTTCATTTTTTGTGTCATATAGTTTTTCATAATAATCTCTAAAGGCACTGTTAATTTCTAAAGGATCTACAACTGCCTGTCCATTACTTATAATACTGGTAATTGGTGTTTTAACTTCTAATTGTTTAATCTGCCATGCCAATAATTTCCCTGATTTTTCACCTTGTTCATAAAAAGATTGCTTCAATCTTAGAAGACTCGAGGCAGCTGTATTCGCTGATTTTTTTGTCATATTCAGCTCTCAGAATCAGTAATTCGTTCTCTAACTTTGGGTCACTTCCTGCATACACTTTTTCTTGGAGAATTTTTATTTTATGTTCCAATTGGACTCTCCTCTCGAGTCTTCTTAGGTTTTGAACCTGTATAACTAATAATATGCCCCCTAATAAAAGCTTTGAAAGCCTCCCACTTTATACATGCTGATGTTTGTGTAGTATTGATATCAAAGAACTCATCTATCTGTTTTTCTATGTACTTAACAAATTCCTCATCCTGAAGCCATTTATGCTGAAATTGCCACCTACCTGGTTCCTTTGTCAATTTCTTATCTACATATATTAAACAGCAGGGTGCATGATCAGAGATCACAATGTTATCATAGAAACAGTTTTGAATCTTGGACCTTAATTCTGTGGAGATCAAAAAATAGTCAATACGTGAGAATGTCTTGTAGATATTAGAATAACAAAAGTAGGCTTTAACTTGCGGTTTCATTTCTCTCCATATATCTAGCAATCTCAATTCTTTCATAAAATGATTAATGATCATCCTGCATCCATTGTGCGTACAGTCCAGTCCTGTTGATCTATCTATACTGGGATTCAATGTACAATTAAAATCCCCTGCTATTATATGTTGCCCTGTAAGTGATGATAAAATAAGAAATAAATTAGCAAAGAAGTTTTGATCATCTATATTGGGACCGTATAAGTTCACCAGATTTATATTTTCTAATAACAAAGATCCTTGAATGATTAGGTATCTTCCTAATTTGTCTCCAATTACATTTTTCACTTGAAATGGGACTGTTTTGTGTATGAGAGTCATAACTCCCCTGGCTCGGGATGAAAATGATGAGGTGAATACACTTCCCTGCCATCTTTTTTAATTCTTTTTACATCCTCCTCTATTAGATGAGTTTCTTGTAAAAACACAATTTTTGAACCTATGTCTTTTATTTTATTCATAACTTGTTTAAGTTTTTTTAAATTTTGTAGACCTCTGCAATTCCATGAAGTTAAATTAAGATTAATGCTTTGGTCTATGATCAATAAGGAGTTTGGGATTACCTCGCAATGTAAACATGCTCATACAGAGAAGCAAAAACATGAGTGGTTGAACATTCATCCTACAAACTACACACAAACAAATTCCCCCTTCCCACATTTGTGGTAATCCCCCCCAAAATCAAAAAAAAAATTCTGTCTCCCGCTATAGCCATTGACTGCTCCTCACTCACAAGGATCAGACAAAACCACTCCTTCTTTCTCCTCTCAATCACCCTGACTCTACTGCTTTTAATGACATAACATTAACTCTCTTCTGTAGTTTTCCAACTTAACTCCAAAATTTTATAGCAACTTTGTACATCATAGTTTTTTTTTTTATACAATACAATCTGTATTTTGTGAACTTGCTATTTGCTTCAGATCAGTCAGATGCCTGTGCAAATGCTTAAATATTCTACCTTATATCTTGTTCACGCTTCATGCTTAGCTCCCACCAGTCTCTTCTTGGATCTTCTTGATGAGCTCCTGCGCCTCCTCTGGGGTCTTGAAGGTGTGGGTTCTCCCTTTATATGTGACCAGCAGTCTTGCAGGATAAATCACTCCATGACGAATCCCAAGGTTGCGTAGCTCTTTACTGGCGGGGTCAAACTGTTTCCTTAATTGTTGGATTCCTGTGGCCAAATCTGGGTAGAACCGTACCTGTTGATCCTGGTATTTAATTTCTCCTTTGGCTCGCGCCGCGTTGGAGATCGTCATCCTGTCTCTGTAGCTGAGGAACTTCATAATCAGCGTCCTCGGTGATGCCTTATTATCTCTCAGTGGGCCAATTCGGTGGGCGCTTTCCAGAACGACCGATGACTGCAGCTCCGCGTTGTTCAGCGCTTCTGGAATCCACTTTTCCAAAAAGGAACATGAGTCCCGCCCCTCCGTACCCTTGGGGAGACCCACCAGCCTCAGATTGTTCCGTCTCGACCGGGATTCTAAATCCAGGACATTATCTTCCAGACGTTTATTGTTTAATTCCAATGTGCGCACCTTTAATTGTAGGCTGGTGACGTCATCCTCAGCGCTGGAAATTTGGAACTCCACCTGCGTTACTTGTTCCATACAGTCGCTTAATTCCTTTCTCAATCCCTCTATCGCTGTTATAATCCCATCAAACTTAGTAGAGAAGTCTGCTCTCATTGAGCCAATGGCAGCGAGCACCGCACCTGTGCCGTCGCCAGCAGTCACCGCTCCTCCACTAGCTTGCTCCGCCATATCTGGGGATTTTTCTGCTTCGTCACGGACGTGAAAGTCCGTTAACTTGGACTGTATCGGCGGTTCAGTTTTTCCTCCACCTGATTTCCCAGCCTTAGGCTTTACTGGCATGTCCTCGCCCAAACGCTGGGATAGGTTTTGTTCCAATTGAGATGGTTATTTGCCGATTTTTTTATTTTTAAGAGCAGAGTAGAGTGAAGCACGTCCTCCTACGTGGCGGCCATAACCGGAAGTCCAATTCACTGTTTTTACCTTATCTTAACTACTGTGTAGAAGTCTGGGGAAACACCTACAAGACCAACCTACAGTCAATATGCACATTACAAAAAAGAGCTATAAGGATAATAAACAATGTAGGATATAGAGACCATACCAATTCGTTGTTTTTAAAGTCACATGTCATAAAGTTCATCGATTTAGTTAAATTTAAGACAGCACAAGTAATGTACAGGGCAATTAATAATCAACTCCCAACTAATATACAAAAAATATTTAAAAAAAGAGACAATGATCATAATTTGAGAGGAGACTTAAACTTTACAAAACCCAAGATACGAACAACCAAGAAAAGTATGTGTATATCTGTCTGTGGGGTGGATTTGTGGAACAGTCTGGAGCCGGAACTGAAACTATGTACAAACAGAAATCAATTCAAAAAGAGGTATAAACATTATTTGCTGAAAGGATATATGTTAGAAGGGTAGTGTTTATATGTATGATTCACTATGCTCACTCTGGGACATTATGGGACACTATGGAATGGTGGGTGGGACAGCACTGTGTATATCTGTGTTGTTTGAGGCTGGTTTAGATGTATGGACATCAATGTATGTTAGGATGGATGGGTGTTAATGTTGATATGTAAAAAATACAGTAAATTGTTTACTTGGGGTCTTAAAGGTGGTAATTTGTATATAATTCACATGGGTGTATTTATGGAAAAGAGGAGATGGAATTAATAAGTGTTCACTTCTTCCTTCTCCCTTTCGAACACTGTATACTGTTACTTTATTGCATTTGTCATTTGTTTTATTTTTGTTAAACTTTTTTGTTTGAAATAAAGTATCTATCTATCTAAACTAGGAGAGGAGCCTGATAACTAAACTTGTCCACTGTACTTTTAGAAATCTTTTAGGAATTACATCATCCTGCATTTTGGGAGTGCTCTGTTGGAATGACTTAAAGTCTCATGTTTACTAAAAAAGCCACAAATATATGGTTAAAAAGTGCAAGCACATTTCAGACCAGTTTTAAATAGGTGAATTAAATAAAGTAAATGTTCTAAAGTAAGTGTAAAAACAATAGGCAGTGGCTATGGTTACTGAAGCTGTATCTCTAGACAAAATGTCTATTGGTACGAAAGAGTTGACAGTCTGACAAATGGTAAATGGCGTTCACTTATATACTGCATTTTGTGTTTACTTGTGTTATCTTTTTTTATCTTTGTCTAATATTTAAATTTGTTTGATGATGTGAAACATTTAAGTATGACAAACATACAAAAAAATGAGAAATCAGGATGGGTGCAAACACTTTTTCACACCACTGAGATATGGCATTTGTGCAAATGGTTACAGTAAGGTGCAGAGACATACAGCAGCAGATGTATTACTGTTGGTGTGCCAGTCTTTCTGTGCCAACAGCTGAGGTAATTATTGTGTGGGTGAGTGCATTACGGTCCTGGCTTGGTGGGGGGGGGGTGTTCAGGGTCCTCATGGCCTGGTGAACAGAGCTGTTTAGCAGTCTTGTGGAGCGAGCCCAGAGGCTCTGGTACCTTTTCCCCGAGGTCAGGAGGCTGAAGAGGGAGTGTGAGGGGTGGGAGGTGTTGCCTGCAATGTTGATGGCTCTGTGGGTGAGGCAGGTGAGGTAGATGTCTGGGGGGGGGGGGGGGGCAGAGGGGCACCGATGATCTTGCTGGCTGCTTTCACTGTGCGTTGTAGTGTCTTCCAGCAGGAGGCGGTGCAGCTTCCATACCACACCATGATGCAGCTGGTGAGGATGCTCTCAATGGTGCCCTGGTAGAATGAGCACATGATGGGGGGTGGGACTCGCACTGTCCTCAGTTTGCGGAGGAAATAGAGGCGAGTTTGAGCCTTCTTGGCCAGTGACATGCTGTTGTTGGACCAGGAGAGGTCCTCAGAGATGTGCACCCCAGGAACTTGGTGCTGCTCACCCTCTCCACAGCTGCTCCATTGATGATCAGAGGGGGATGCTGTGTCTGTCCCCTCCTGAAGTCGACCACAACCTCCTTGGTTTTTCCCACGTTCAGGAAGAGATTATTGTCTTTACACCACTGGACCAGTTGGCTCACCTCATTTCTGTAGTTGGCCTCTTCATCGTTGGTGATGAGGCCCACCACCGTCGTGTCATCCGCAAACTTGATGATGTGGTTGGTGCTGTAAGCTGGTACACAGTCATGGGTTAGCAGGGTGAAGAGCAGTGGGCTGAACATGCACCTTTGTGGGGCCCCTGTCCTCAGTGTGATGGTCTTGGGGGTGGTGCTGCCAACTCGCATGTTCTGTGGCCTCCCTGTGGGAAAGTCCAGCACCCAGTTACAAAGAGAGGTTTTGAGTCCCAGGTATCTGAGTTTTTGTATTAGGCTGCTGGGGGATGATTGTGATGAATGCTAAACTGAAGTCCAAGAACAGCATTCACGCATAGGAGTTCTTTGAGTCCAGGTGGGTGAGGGCTGGATGGAGAGCAGCAGAGATGGCCATGTCTTCTGTGGATCTGTTTGACCTGTATGCAAACTGAGATGGGTCGTGGGAGGGAGGGAGGACTTGATGTTCTGCATGACCAGCCACTCGAAGCACTTCATTATGATAGGGGTCAGTGCTACAGGCCGGTAATAATTAATAGAATGTACTGGCCAATCAGATTCGAGCCGTATCTGTAACAAAAATTCTATGGGTATGGTTCCGTATCCATAGCCACTGCCAAAAAAATATCCTACAATAAAACCACTTACCCTACCTCTCGCATAAAGATGCTGGGATAGGCTCCAGCCCCCCTGCAAACTGAAAAGGACTGAGCAGTTAAACATGAATGAAACTACTAAAGTACAGTTTTGTAAAAAAAAATACATGTACTTGAGTAAATGTAACTTACTATCTGCTTCTGGAATGGGGTCTGGAATCTTTATATTAACACAGCTACTTTGAGCAATTTTTGGCCAAAAAAAGATTGGCTAGGTGCCACAAAAACAATTTGAGTCTTAAAAAGAAGGTGAAGCCTCTTGGGGCTTTGATCTGAACCAGAGTCTGGCAGGTGAAACTTTCCTTTGAAAGTTTTGGAAACCTTTTTCTTTCCTCTTAATTGTGTCACTTTCCCCCATAAACTTGCAACTTTTTTCTCTTAAATTTGTAACCTTTTCCTGTGAATTTGATAATTTTCCCACATACATTTCTGAATGTTCTTTTAAATTTTCAAATTTTTTATTCAACTTTGCTACTTTGGGAAAATTTTTTTCTTTTAAATTAGCTAATTGCTAAGTGTTACTTGTTTAAATGTGGAATTTATGTTGTAAATTTGAGAGGTTTTCTGTTAAACATTTTTCTTAGAAACTATTGCTTGTTTTCATTCATTTCCAACTTTTTCCCTCTACATTTTTTACACTTTTTCTGGTAAATTTTCATTTTTGCTCATACATTTTCAGATTTTATTATACAAATTTTAGGGTTTTTTCCTTGTTGCATTTACCTTCTTTTTCTGAGAGTCGCACTCCGGTGGCTATAAATCCCCTACCCCTATAAAACAAATCTGCATCGTCTAAAGTGGTATCTTATGCCCTTTTTTTTTTCTACAAAAAACCTTTCATTGTCTTACAGGTTCATGCCAAAATCCCCCCCACACACACACTTCAAACGCCAGAATTGGTGACTCGACCCAACCCACATACCACAAGGCTAACAGTGGCTAGTGCTACATTAACAGCATAACAGCATAAATTCTGTGATAAAAAGACTTAGCGGTTGAAGGGTATGCCCAGTTGTATGTACTGTGGCCCAGGATAATGACTGAAACTGCATCGGTCCTTAAAAGCAATTTAATGGTAAAAAGCATCTTAATTTGGGTCAAGTTTTCAAAGCAGTTTGTTAAAAAGTTCTAACTAGCCTGGAGGATAACTTCAGTTAGGCCAGAGAGTCCTGATTGGCTCAACACTGCCCATGGGTCAGCTTCATGCATAACTACGTCACCAAAAATGCTCAGTCTCAACCTCAACTCGCCTTTCACAGAGGACGGGGCTTAAGTGAAACTTAAGCTAAGATATGAGACATTTGAGTGATTTCGCTTTTGATATGTCTTGTAAGTTATAAAAAAAAAAGCATGTTATAGACATGTTAACAAGAAAAAAAAACTCAATTTTTGGCAGCGTGTCACTTTAAATTTGTTCATTTTGGGGGTCAAAACTACAGGCAAGTTATGGTCAAAAATCCCTCCTGTTCCACTGAAGTCAGATGAATGAGGTGATCATACAGTTTATTAGTGTGACAATTACAGGAGTGCTCCTTTGTTCCATCTTTATGTCAACAGACTAGAGGTGCAGTTTGAAGCCTCTCAGGGCTCTGATCTGGACCAGAGTCTGACAGATGCTGACTCCTGTGGTGGAGCTCATATGTCTCAGAGTCAGAAAGTTAACATTTTATTTTGAGCACTGAGTCACATTGGAGACTTTTTTTTGTCCAGATGATGGAGGATTTTTCGGGTTTGGCTCTCCCTCCTCTGTTTGGAGGACACATCCTGGAAGCAGAACTGGAGCCTGGTGGTGTGGAGCTGGGACCAGGAGAGGTAACTAATGATCTTGGGGATTTTCTTGTAACATTGATGTCACTAACAGCAGGAATGCAGTGGTATATCTGCTGAATACTGGTATCTGCCAGTATTGAACTTGTTGACTGATCAGCCTATATGAAGATGAACTGGTGTTTGACAATTGCAGTTGCTGATTTTTACTGGCTGGCTGTATTATATTGATTTTATGCTTCATAAAGGTTTTTTAAAAGATGGATGAAAAACTGTAAAACGGCTTGCTTTTGCATTTTTATGAGGATGATTTCTTTCTTTTCTGGACTGTCAAGGGTGTACACCACTTATCACTCAATGACTACTGGGATCGGCTCCAATAAATTAAACAAATGGCTTCTTGTGATAAGTGTTGATTTTAAAAGAAACGCTACTCAGAATGATGGGATTTTTTTCTGCAGGTTGAACTAGGCTCGGGAGGCAATGAGTTGCTAGAGAGCACAGCCCAAGAAGATGAGGAGAGAAGAGCTCTTGAGAAAAGAAAATATTTGGCTCTGAGCAGAAGATGTAAAGAAATAGAACAGGTGAATTTTAGCGTAATTACTTGTTGGTCATTTTACACACACCTCTGTGTGTTTGTGTTATGAAATGAGAGTATGTTTAGAAATGAGAGTATGTTTTAATATCATTTAGTGTCTGATTTCTGATATAAGTAATAGATTAGATCTGTAGTCATCTTCTTCTTTTTCCACTAAAGGTACATGAGTAGCAAAAGCCATAAAGTACAAAAACACAAAACATTAGTTAGATCAGAAGTTCTCACACAACTCAGGGACTCTGAAGCAAGGTACTGTACCCATAGGTGGTACTGTAATAATCAGGTTTATGTTTCTGCAAATATCTCAAAAATGGCTGAGCCTATACTCAAAACTGTTTCATCAGTTTAAGTCTTCCACAGGTTTGTGCCATTGGTCTTATGTGCTAAAAGTGAAGTCTTCAGCATATTTTCAAAAAGGTGGAAGTGAAAGTAAAATGAACTCGTTTAAAGACATTCACCCAAATTGCTTGAAATTAAGCATGCATCATCTACAGATATTAATAATGAAAAGTTGTTGAAATTATCAAAAAATGTCAATCCATTTTGGTTTTACAGGCCACCAAATTTGCAAAATTACTCTGAGCTATTTGTTTCGATGTATCTTCAGATGTAGTTATTCAAAGTTAATGAAACTTCCTCCTCGCAATCACAGCTACATTTTTTTAACCACACCAACTTCCATGCAGTTCTGGTCATAGTGTGTGTCACACATCATCTTTATGAAATCTTTATCTGCCTTTGTGTCAACGTGTAGCACATCTTAGGCTTTAAATGCTGTAGGTAAACGATACAAAATCTTGAAGTCTACAGCTGCTGGGAGCCCAACAATCAATGCTTGTGGCTATATTTCTTGCCCGTTTCTGTGATAAATTATTTAATTAAAGTGTGATTTGATGTTTCTGTTGCAACTGTAGTGTTATGATGAGTCACTTTATCTGCAATCACACGCATTGGTTCTGTTCAGGTAAACCAGAAGATCCTGGGCCGCCTTCACCAGGTGCAAAGAATTACACGGCATTTGAAGAAAGAAAGAAGGTATAAACTGTCATTTTGAATTGGGGGGGGGGGGGATTTGTTCCCATTTTGACAGCTCATTTGTGGTTCTTGTTAATTTCACAGGTATCTCATGAAGGTCCTAGATGCTCATGGGGATGATTACAGAAATGCCCAACTCACTATACTGTTGGAGGTATGGATTAGAATGGCCGAGCACCATAAAATGGTAGCACAAAAAGGAGAAAAACATACAATGGGGAAAATAAGTATTGAACACGTTGTAGAGGGTAAAAAGGAAAGGATATGGAGGCGAGGTACGAGCGTAGGATGACACAGAATCTTTATTAGCCCTCTAACAATATGTACAGCCATTGGCCCCGGCATAGGCCGCTGGGGCTGGGAAGCCTGTAGAAGCCTCCTCCAGTCTCTCTGCACTCTCTTTTATACCTTTATTGCTCATGCATTGAGACTGGAGCTGCTGACATTATGCATTGGTGCATGAACAATAGATTTGTGTGAAACGTTATCATAACAGCTTGAACACAAGTTGCAATACATTCACCACTGCGTTTTCACACGCCAGCCCGTTGCTGCAGGTGGCGAAAGGCCCTTCATTGTCTAGTTGACGCCATGTTAATTTTCCTCTCCCGGGGAGGTGTCTAAACTCTGCCCAGTCTGAACCTCCCGGTGAGCTTCTTCACGTGGTCCATTGTCCCTGTGTTTCCTTGTGCCTCTCTGGGTGTGAGAGGATGCTAAACCTGTGTATTGTGTTCCCCACAATGTCAGCATTTTCCTCATTAAACATATTTCTGATGGAGCCATTGACCTGAGATTTTCACCAGATATCAGTAACAAACCAAATAATCCATACATGCAAAGAATTCAAGGCAACTGTGTTCACAAAACAAGTTATATTTAATAAAGCAGAATGACACAGGGAATAAGTATTGAACACATGAAGACAAAGAGTTGCACAAAGGCATATAAAGCTAAGAAACCAGCTGAAATCTGTCAGAATTTAGGAAGCCATCCCTTCCCCCATCAGTGCAAATTAATTTCAGCTGGTTAAGTCCTGACTGACAGCCTTTCAAAAGGTCTGTGAATATCAGACTGTCACACCTCAAAGAATTCATGATAAGTCGAAGCAAAGAGCTCTCTCAAGACCTTCTCAACCAGTGTTGGTTGCTTTGTAACGTGTTACTATAATGCCACTACTTTTGCAGTAACATGCTGTGCAACAAAATTACTATTTAGAAATTCAGTAATGCGTTACAGTTGCTGAAATTTGATTAGATGCGTTACTCATTTTATTAATATGAATAGATATTTTTAGTGCAAATAAATGAATATACAAACTGACTGTACCGCTGAGACGAGCCATCAGTCGATGTGACCTGTTGCAGAGAGCCGAGTCTTCACTACTGAGTGGAGGAAAAGATGAAGCTACTTTGTTTTTGTGGAAATAGATTATTTTTCGTTTGTCGCAGTTAAGGACAAAAGCATATTGGTGGATTGGAAGCTAAGTGCCAGTTGAGACCTACTGCAATCTTCAGAAGCGCCTGAAAACAGCAACAAAGCTCTGACAAAGCTAGTGATAAGTAACGGCTAGCGATGCTAAGAATACCATTTTACTGGATTTATGCTGTCTGAACAGCCATGGCTGGATGTAAAGTAGAAATACTCTTGTCTCAACAGCCATGGCTGGATTTCAAGCACAGGTATGCATCTGGACAGTTTGTGACCCAGCAAGAGTTAAACCTGATTGACAGATACATCGTTACAGACTGAAGACATGGTAACAGTCACTTTCCATCAGACAGCTGAGACTGTGATCCACTGAAGTTAAAACACATTTACTTGCTACCTGGATAAAGATTATTCAAAAATGGATTTTGATCTCCAAAAGGAATTTGAGGGACTGGATCACGTCTCTGTCATAGCAGACATTTGGATTGTAGATTATACAGGTGCATCTCAATAAATTAGAATGTCATCGAAAAGTTAACTCAATTCAGAAAATGAAACTCCTATATTATATACAGTGGGGCAAAAAAGTATTTAGTCAGCCACCAATTGTGCAAGTTCTCCCACTTAAAAGATGAGAGAGGTCTCCAATTTTCATCATAGGTATACCTCAACTATGAGAGACAAAATGAGGAAAAAAAAATCCAGAAAATCACATTGAAGGATTTTTAATGAATTAATTGGTAAATTCCTCGGTAAAATAAATATTTGGTCAATAACAAAAGTTCATCTCAGTACTTTGTTATATACCCTTTGTTGGCAATGACAGAGGTCAAAGGTTTTCTGTAAGTCTTCACAAGGTTTTCACACGCTGTTGCTGGTATTTTGGCCCATTCCTCCATGCAGATCTCCTCTACAGCAGTAATGTTTTGGGGCTGTCGCTGGGCAACACGGACTTTCAACTCCCTCCAAAGATTTTCTATGGGTTTGAGATCTGGAGACTGGCTAGGCCACTCCAGGACCTTGAAATGCTTCTTACGAAGCCACTCCTTCGTTGCCCATACGGTGTATTTGGGATCATTGCCATGCTGAAAGACCCAGCCACGTTTCATCTCCAATGCCCTTGCTGATGGAAGGAGGTTTTCACTCAAAATCTCACCATACATGGCCCTATTCATTCTTTCCTTTACACGGATCAGCCGTCCTGGTCCCTTTGCAGAAAAACAGCCCCAAAGCATGATGTTTCCTCCCCCATGCTTCACAGTAGGTATGGTGTTTTTTCTCCTCCAAACACAACAAGCTGAGTTTTTACAATAACGTTCTATTTTGGTTTCATCTGACCATATGACATTCTCCCAATCCTCTTCTGGATCATCCAAATGCTCTCTAGCAAACTTCAGACGGGCCTGGACATGTACTGGCTTAAGCAGGGGGACACGTCTGGCACTGCAGGATTTGAGTCCATGGCGGCGTAGTGTGTTACTGATGGTAGCCTTTGTTACTTTGGTCCCAGCTCTCTGCAGGTCATTCACTAGGTCCCCCCGTGTGGTTCTGGGATTTTTGCTCACCATTCTCGTGATCATTTTGACCCCACAGGGTGAGATCTTGCATGGAGCCCCAGATCGAGGGAGATTATCAGTGGTCTTGTATGTCTTCCATTTTCTAATAATTGCTCCCACAGTTGATTTCTTCACGCCAAGCTGCTTACCTAGTGCAGATTCAGTCTTCCCAGCCTGGTGCAGCTCTACAATTTTGTTTCTGGTGTCCTTTGACAGCTCTTTGGTCTTGGCCATAGTGGAGTTTGGAGTCTGACTGTTTGAGGTTGTGGACAGGTGTCTTTTATACTGATAACGAGTTCAAAGAGGTGCCATTAATACAGGTAACGAGTGGAGGACAGACGAGCCTCTTAAAGAATAAGTTACAGGTCTGTGAGAGCCAGAAATCTTGCTTGTTTGGAGGTGACCAAATACTTATTTTACTGAGGAATTTACCAATTAATTCATTAAAAATCCTTCAATGTGATTTTCTGGATTTTCTTTTCTCATTTTGTCTCTCATAGTTGAGGTATACCTATGATGAAAATTGGAGACCTCTCTCATCTTTTAAGTGGGAGAACTTGCACAATTGGCGGCTGACTAAATACTTTTTTGCCTCACTGTAGATTAATTACACACAGAGTGATATATTTCAAGTGTTAATTTCTTTTAATTTTGATAATTATGGCTTACAGCTCAAGAAAACCCAAATTCAGTTTCTCACAAAATTAGAATATTACATAAAATTAATTTTAAAAAATTGATTTTTAATAGAAATGTTGGCCTACTGAAAAGTATGTCCATGTACACACTCAGTACTGGGTCGGGGCTCCTTTTGCGTGAATTACTGCATCAATGTGGTGTGGCATGGAGGTGATCAGCCTGTGGTACTGCTGAGGTGTTAAAAAAGGCCCACGTTGCTTTGATAGCGGCTTTCAGCTCGTCTTTATTGTTGGGTCTGGTGTCTCTCATCTTCCTCTTGACAATACTCCATAAATTCTCTATATAGTTGAAGTCAGGCTAGTTTTATGGCCAATAAAGCACAGTGATACCATGGTCATTAAACCAGGTTTTGGCACTTTTGGCAGTGTGGGCAAGTGCCAAGTCCTGCTGGAAAATGAAATCAGCATCTCCATAAAGCTTGTCAGCAGAGGGAAGCATGAAGTGCTCTAAAATTTGCTGGTAGACAGCTGCGCTGACTTTGGACTTGATAAAACACAGTGGCTTCAAACTGGGGATTCTAAATTGTCCTTAGGTATGACTGTGAGAGTGAATGGTTGTCTGTCTCTCTGTGTTGGCCCTGTGATGGACTGGCGATCTGTCCGGGGTGTACCCTGCCTCTCGCCCAAAGATGCTGGTACAGGCTCCAGCCCCCCCGCAACCCAAAAAGGATTAAGCGGAAGAAGATGGATGGATGGATGGATGGATGGAAAACACAGTGGACCGGCACCAGCAGATGACCTCTTTTCAAATGAAAGTAAATTTTGCATTTAATTTGGAAATCAAGGTCCCAGAGTCTCGAGGAAGAGTGGAGAGGCACAGAATCAAAGTTACTTGAGGTCCAGTGTGAAGTTTCTACAGTCAGTGATGATTTGAGGAGCTATGTTATCTGCTGGTGTTGGTCCACTGTGTTTTATCAAGTCCAAAGTCAGTGCAGCCATCTACCAGAAAATTTTGGAGCACTTTATGCTTCCCTTTGCTGACAAGCTTTATGGAGATGCTGGTTTCATTTTCCAGGAGGACTTGGTGCCTGTCCACAATGCCAAAAGTACCAAAACCTGGTTAAATGACCGTGATATCACTGTGCTTGATTGACCAGAAAACTAGCCTGACTTCAGCTTCATAGAGAATTTATGGAGTTTTGTCAAGAGGAAGATGAGACACCAAACCCAACAATGCAGATGAGCTGAAGGGCGCTATCAAAGAAACCTGGGCCTCCATAACACCTTGGTAGTAGCACAGGCTGATCACCTCCATTGCTACGCTGCATTGATGCAGTAATTCATGCAAAAGGAGCCCCGACCAAGTATTGAGTGTGTATGTGGACGTACTTCTCAGTCGACCAACATTTCTATTCAAAAAAACATTTTTTAAAATTAATTTTATGAAATATTCTAATTTTTTGAAAAACTGAATTTGGGGTTTTCATGAGCTGTAAGCCATAACTATCAAAATTAAAAGAAATAAACACTTGAACTACATCACTCTGTGTGTAATTAATCTATAGAATATAGGAGTTTCATTTTCTGAATTGAATTACTGAATTTAATTAACTTTTTGATGATATTCTAATTTATTGAGATGCACCTGTAGACTTAATATAATTGAAGGAAAGATGAATGGACAATGTACAGAGACATCCTTGATAAGAACCTGTTGCCATCTGCCAAGATGCTGAGGATGAAATGAGGGTAGACATTTCAGCAAGACAATGATCCCAAACACACAGCCATGGAAACTCTCAGCTGGCTCCAGAGAAGGAAAATAAAACAGTTAGAATGGCCCAGTCAGTCAACTGACCTGAATCCAATTGAAAATCTATGGAAGGAACATAAGCTCAGAGTTCATAGAAGACACCCATGGAACCTTCAAGATTTGAAGACTGTTTGTGTGGAAGAATGGGCTAAAATCACTCCTGAGCAATGCCTGTGCCTAGTTTCTCCATACAGGAGGTGTCTGGAAGCTATTATTACCAACAAAGGCTTTTCTACTAAATATTAAATTAATTTCACCAAGCGTGTTCAATACTTATTCCTTGTGTCATTCCACTTTATTAAATATAACTTGTTTTGTGAACACAGTTGCCTTGATTTCTTTGTATGTATGGATTACTTGGGTTGTTACAGGTATCTGGCGAAAATCTCAGGTCAATGGCTCCATCAGAAATACTGTATGTTTAATGAGAAAAATGTTGACGTGTTCAGTACTTATTTTCCCCGCTGTAGACTGAGTTGTTGAAAATGCAGTTTTGAATGTGGAGCCTGGATTCTTTGAGTCCACTTCTCTAGAATGTTTGTGGTTAGGTTAGACAAAATTGAATTTTGTATCAAGCATATGTGAAATTGTCTCACTCCTGTTGACTTCCCAACAGTGTGATATATGCAATTCAGCTTGTAGCTTCATAAAATTATCTTCAGTACACATATCCCTTTGTCTATTATGCTGTGTTTCTGTCATTTGGTTGTCTACTGTCATGCTGCTGTTACGCTGTACTTTCCCAGTTTGGGATCAATAAAATCTATCGATCTATCTATGATCGATCGATCTATTGATCTATCGATTCATCCATCCCAGGGATTATTAAACAGTATTTATATCTTTTACTGTGGCATTTAACTACAGTCACATTATCTTGTTAGATTCTTACTTTGTGTTGTAGCCAAGACCTCTTTAAGACCAGAGTCTTCCAAGACGTAGACCAAGCCCTACAGTGGTGTGAAAAGGTGTTTGCCCCTTTCCTGATTTCTCATTTTTTGTGTGTTTGTCACACTTAAATGTTTCAGATCATTAAGCAAATTTAAATATTACACAAAGATAACACAAGTAAACACAAAATGCAGTTTTAAATGAAGGTGTTTATTATTAAGGGTAAAAAAAATCCAAACCTGCATGGCCCTGTGTGAAAAAGTATAACCCCTCCCCCCCATTAAAACATAAATTATCTGGAGTTTATCACATCTTTGGAAAGCTGAGTTCAATTTCTCTAGCCACACCCAGGCCTGATTACTGTCACACCTGTTCTCAATCAAGAAATCACTTAAATAGGGCCTGCCTGACAAAGTGAAGTAGGCCAAAAGATCTACAAAAGCTAAACATCATGCTGTGATCCAAAGAAATTCAGGAACAAATGAGAAACAAAGTAATTGAGCGTGTGGAAAAGGTTATAAAGCCATTTCAAAACCTTTGGGACTCCAGTGAACCACAGTGAGAGCCATTATCCACAAATGGCGAAAACATCAAACAGTGGTGAACCTTCCTAGGAGTGGCCGGCTGACCAAAATTACCCCAGGAGCGCAGTGATGACTCATCCAAAAGGTCGCAAAAGACCCCACAACAACATCCAAAGAACTGCAGGCCTCACTTGCCTCAGTTAAGGTCAGTGTTCATGACTCCACCATACGAAAGAGACTGGGCAAAAATGGCATGCATGGCAGAGTCCCAAGACAAAAACCACTGCTGAGCAAAAAGAACATAAAGGCTTATCTCAGTTTTGCCAGAAAACATCTTGATGATCCTCAAGACTTTTGGAAGAATACTCTGTGGACTGACAAGACAAAAGTTGAACGTTTTGAAAGGTTTGTGTCCTATTAAATCCAGCGTAAAAGTAACACAGCATTTCAGAAAAGGAACGTCATACCAACAGTAAAATATGGTGTTGGTAGTGTGATGGTCTGGGGCTGTTTTGCTGCTTGAGGACCTGGAAGACTTGCTGTGGTTAATGGAACCACGAATTCTGCTGTCTACCAAGAAATCCTGAAGGAGAATGTCCGGCCATCTGTTCGTGACTTCAAGCTGAAGCGCACTTGGGTTCTGCAGCAAGACAATGATCCAAAACACACCAGCAAGTCCACCTCTGAATGGATTAAGAAAAACAAAATGAAGACTTTGGAGTGGCCTAGTCAAAGTCCTGACTTAAATCCGATTGAGATGCTGTGGCATGAGCTTAAAAAGGCGGTTCACCCTCAAAAACCCTCCAATGTGGCTGAATTACAACAATTCTGCAAAGATGAGTGGGCCAAAATTCCTCCACAGCACTGTAAAACACTCATTGCCAGTTATCGCAAACACTTGATTGCAGTTGTTGGTGCTAAGGGTGGCCCAACCAGTTATTAGGTTTAGGGGGCAATCACTTTTTCACACAGGGCCATGTAGGTTTGGATTTTTTTCCCTTAATAATAAACACCCTCATCTAAAAACTGCATTTTGTGTTTACTTGTGTTATCTTTGTCTAATATTTACATTTGTTTGATGATCTGAAACATTTAAGTGTGACAAACATACAAAAAAATGAGAAATCAGGAAGGGGGCACTTCTTCACACCACTATATATTCACAGTGGTCTTGGTTTCAACTTGGTCTTGGGAGACTCTGATCTCGGTTTGGTCTCGACCATGACACTACTGACTGAAAATAAACAAATGAAACAAGATTTTATACCTGAACTGAGCACAATTTCAAAATATAATCTGCTTGACCTGAACTTTTTCTTAAAATGAATTTAATGGTTTTTCATCCTAAACTAGGTTCCTTCTCTGTCTGGTTGTTTATTTTTTTAAATTAAAACAATCTGAATCACTTCCGGTTATGGCTGCCACGTAGGACGGACGTGTCTCGCTCTGCTCTGCTCCTGGAAAAAAAAAATCGGCAAATAACTCTCTCATTTGGGACAGAACGTATCCCAGCATTTGGGCGAGGATATGTCGGCGAAGCCTAAGGCTGGAAAACCAGGAAAAGGAAAAAGCGAGCCGCCGAAACAGTCCAAATTAACGGACTTTCAGGTCTGTGACGCAGCAAACAAGGCTCCATATATGGCGGAGGAAGCTGGCGGCGGTGCGATTTCTGCGGGGAATGGCGCAGATGCGCTGATGGCTGCCATGAGTTCAATGAGAGCGGACTTTTCCTCTAGATTTGATGGGATTATGACAGCGCTGGAAGGAATAAGAAAGGAATTGGGTGACTGTGTAGAACGAACGGCGCAGATGGAGCTCCGTCTCGCTAGTGCTGAAGATGACGTCACCCGTCTTCAATTAAAGGTGCGCACTTTGGAAAAAAAAAATAAATCTCTGGAAGATAATATTCTGGATTTGGAATCTCGGTCGAGACAGAATAATTTGAGGCTGGTGGGTCTTCCAGAGGAATCAGAAGGTCGGGACGTATGTTCCTTTCTGGAAAAGTGGATTCCGGAGGTGCTGGGCAGCGAGGAGTTGCAATCAGCAGTGGTTCTGGAAAAAGCACATCGTATTGGCCCACGGAGAGATGAGGGACCGCCGAGGACCTTAATTATGAAGTTTCTAAGCAACAGAGACAGGATGAAGATCTTCAACGCTGCACGTGCTAAAGGAGAGATTAAACACCAGGACCAGCAGGTGCGGTTCTACCCAGATTTGGCCACAGGAATCCAGCAATTGAGGAAGCAGTTTGATCCCGTACGTAAGGAGCTGCGCAACCTTGGGATTCGTCATGGTGTGATCTATCCTGCGAGACTGCTGACCACGTATGAGGGCAGAACCCACATCTTCAAGACCCCAGAGGAGGCGCAGGAGTTCATCAAGAAGATCAAAGAAGAAGAAGAGACTGGTGGGAGCTAAGCATGAACAAAATATAAGGTAGAATAACTAAGCATTTGCACAGGCATCTGACTGACTTGAAGTAAATAGTAAGTTTACAAAATATAGATTGTATTATATATTAAAAAAAAACAAAACAAAAACAAAACAAACAAAAAAAAAAAAACTAGGATGTACAAAGTTGGTAAAAATTTTGGAGTTAAGTTGGAAAACTACAGAGGAGAGTTAATGTTACGTCATTAAAAGCAGTAGAGTTAGGGTGATTGGGAGGATGAAGAAGGAGTGGCTTAGGCTGTTCCCCGTGGATGTGGAACAGTCGATGGCTATATCGGGAGACAGAATTTTTCTTTTGATTTTGGGGGGTTTGCCACAAGTGTGGGAAGGGGGAATTTGTTTGTGTGTAGTTTGTAGGATGAATGTTCAACCACTCATGTTTTTGCTTCTCTGTATGAGCATGTTTACACTGCAAGGTAATCCCAAACTCTCTATTGATCATGGACCAAAGTGTTAATCTTAATTTAACTTCATGGAATTGCAGAGGTCTACAAAATTTAAAAAAACTTAAACAAGTTATGAATAAAATAAAGGACATGGGTTCAAGAATTGTGTTTTTACAAGAAACTCATCTGATAGAGGAGGATGTTAAAAGAATTAGGAGTAGATGGCAGGGAAGTGTATTCACCTCTTCATTTTCATCCCGAGCCAGGGGAGTTATGACTCTCATACATAAATCAGTTCCTTTTCAAGTGAAAAATGTAATTGGAGACAAATTTGGAAGATATGTAATCATTCAAGGTTCTTTGCTATTAGAAAATATAAATCTTGTGAACTTATATGGTCCCAATATAGATGACCAGAAGTTCTTTGCTAATTTATTTCTCATCTTATCATCACTTACAGGGCAACATATAATAGCAGGGGATTTTAATTGTACATTGAATCCAGGTGTGGATAGATCAACAGGACTGGATTGTACGCACATTGGATGTAGGATGACTATTAATCATTTTATGAAAGAATTGAGATTGTTAGATATATGGAGAGAAATGAAACCACAAGTTAAAGCCTATTCTTGTTATTCCAGTACCTACAAGACATTCTCACGTATTGATTATTTTTTGATTTCCACAGAATTAAGGTCCAAGATTCAAAACTGCTTTTATGATAACATCGTGATCTCTGACCATGCACCCTGTTGTCTAATATATGTAGATAAAAAATTGATAAAGGAATCAGGTAGATGGCAATTTCAGCATAAATGGCTTCAGGATGAGGAATTTGTCAAGTATATAGAAAAACAGATAGACGAGTTCTTTGACATCAATACTACACAAACATCAGCATGTGTAAAGTGGGAGGCTTTCAAAGCTTTTATTAGGGGACATATTATTAGTTATACAGGATCAAAATCTAAGAAGACTCGAGAGGAGAGAGCTAAATTGGAACATAAAATAAAAAATCTTCAGGAAAAAGTGTATGCAGGAAGTGACCCAAGGTTGGAGAATGAATTACTGATTTTGAGAGCTGAATACGACAAAAAATCAGCGAATAGAGCTGCCTCGAGTCTTCTAAGATTGAAACAATCTTTTTATGAACAAGGTGAAAAATCAGGAAAATTATTAGCATGGCAGATTAAACAATTGGAAATTAAAACACCAATTACCAGTATTATAAGTAATGGACAGGTAGTTATAGATCCTTTAGAAATTAATAGAGCCTTTAGAGATTACTATGAAAAATTATATGATACCAAAAATGAACCTGAATTAACAAAACTAAATGGGTTTTTGAACGAACTATCTATACCGTGTATTCCAAATGAAAACAGGGAGATATTGGAGTCTAAAATTAGTCAAGAAGAAGTTGGGCTAGCCATTGATAATATGAAATCAGGAAAAAGTGCAGGACCAGATGGTCTTCCAGTTGACCTTTATAAAAAATTTAAGAATAAATTAATAAAACCTTTTTTGGAAATGGTTTTAGAAGCATTTCAAAATAATAATTTACCATCATACATAAATAATGCCTTAATTATACTGCTGCCAAAACCAGGTAAGCCCTCTAATAAATGTGAAAATATGAGACCAATAAGCCTATTAAACGCCGACCTTAAGATAATCTGTAAAATTTTAGCAAGACGAATACAAGAAATTTTACCAAATATTATTAATCGAGATCAGAATGGCTTTATAAAGGGTAGACAAGGCTTCCATAATGTAAGAAGACTATTTAATATTATTTATTTTAATAAAGAAGCACCGGATACAGCTCTCCTATCATTGGACGCCGAAAAGGCCTTTGATAGAGTTGAATGGCCCTTTCTTTTTGAAGTACTACAAAGGTTTGGACTTGGAAATAATTTCATAAAATGGGTTCAAATAATATACAATAATGCTACAGCAGAAATCCTAACAAATAACAATATTTCAAAACCAATAAAAATCAATAGAGGATGTCGACAAGGCTGTCCACTTTCACCTTTACTGTTTACTATGGCAATTGAACCTTTAGCGATAGCGATACGTTTACATTCACAAATATATGGAATTAAAGTTGGACCAACAGAACATAAAATCTCCCTGTACGCCGATGACATAATTTTGTTTATGTCGAATCTAAAAAAATCAATTCCAACCTTGTTGAATTTAATAAAGAATTTTGGGGAAATATCAGGATATAAAATAAATAAAACTAAATCTTCAATATTAATGCTAAATGAGACCCAGAGAAATTACCCAGCCCCTGAGGTAAATCAATTCAATGTTGTAAATCAGTTTAAATATTTAGGAATCCAAATTATGCCTAAGCTAGAATCAGTCGTCAGTGTCAACTATGAAGCCTTAATGTCAGATATCAGTGAGTTAACTCAGAGATGGATGTCACTACCAATGTCGATGATCGGGAGAATCAATATACTTAAAAGTAATATTTTACCTAAAATACTTTATTTATTTCAATACATTCCCTTATCACCACCTTTAGATCTATTCTCAAGAATAAAAAAAAAGTTAGTGGAATTTATATGGAACAACAGGAGGGCTAGATTACGTTTGTCTTTATTATATTTACCATTTGATCGTGGAGGTCTGAAATGTCCAAATTTTATGTTGTATTATTGGTCGGCACAACTGAGGTCTATGACATATTATTTTTCATCAAATGATCTCCCTCACTGGACTGAAATGGAATCATACAATTTACCTTTACCTCTTCCCATATTCATATACTCAGATTCGGCAAAAAAATTACAAAAACAAGTTAAAAATCCATTTGTAAAGCATATGATCAAAATATGGTGTGAAGCTAAAAACTATTTAAAAGAACCACAGTTATTGTCACAATTTAGTCCAATATGGGGTAATCAATATTTTAAACCAGGGAGAGCGGACGCTGTATTTAAAGTATGGAATTTAAAAGGGATACAAAAGATTCAGGATTTATATTTGCCAGGTGCAGACAACATAATGTCTTTTGAAGAGCTGAGGATCAAATTTAATCTCAATAGAACACATTTTTTTAAATATCTTCAACTTAGAAACTTTATTCGATCAAATCAAAATAAAGCTCTCACTCGACCTATTTATTCATCCTTGGAAAAAATGATGATGAAAGATAGTAAAAGAAAGGGTATTATTTCAGAGTTTTATAACTCATTGACACTATCTTCAAGTGAAAATTCACTGAAAAGATTAAACTACTGGAAAGAAGATCTGCAAATTGAAATTTCAGAGGAACAATGGGAATTGGCTTGTACAGAAGCTCAAACCAAATCAATAAATGCACGCCTTAAATTGATACATTTCAAATGGTTAATGCGGATGTATGTTACACCGGAGGAGTTAAATAGATATAACAAAAATATACCAGATACATGCACAAAATGCATGGAAAGTAAAGGAACCCTATTTCATTGTTTATGGGAATGTAGATTAATAAGAATGTTTTGGGAAGAGGTGAGGGTAACAATTGAAAAAATAATCTCAAAACAAATCATATTGAATCCTAAACTGTTTTTGTTGGGTCTGTACCCAGAAAAGCATAATTTTAATAAAAGTGAAAGAACATTCATAGACCTCAGTTTGCTTAATGCCAAAAAATGTATTGCACTATTATGGAAAAAGACTCATAGACCAGATGTGACTCAGTGGTTAAGACAGATGTTAACAAACCTTCCATTAGAAAGAATAACATATATACTAAAATCAAAGGAAATTGTGTTTGAGAATATATGGAGACCTTTTATTGATTATGTAAAAAATTTAAACATAACTCTTGAAGAAGAAGGTGAATGATGTGTGTGGACCTTGTAAATTCCAAACTGGTGAACATAATATGTATACTTATGTATTGGATTGTCTAGACTAAACAGAGGAGCATTGTTGAAGACTTGATTTTGTTGGTGGTTGTTGGTGTTTTTAGTGCATTTTTTTTTTGTAGTACTTTAGTGTTAGTGTTTGATTGTTTGTATCATGTTTGTTAAAAAAAAAAAAAGAAAAGGTTCAATAAAGATATTGTGGAAAAAAAAAAAACAATCTGAATGCTTTGAAACATTTACATTTTGTGTTACAAACTTATTTAAATGAAGCCCTTATGAAACTAAATTGCAGCTGTTTTTTGGCACTTCTTTCAGGATGAGTCTGGTGCCCATCTAGATTCTTCTGTTGGACCGGAAGATGAAAAAACCAACAGTGTGTCTGGCTCCATTCCTTCCACAATGTTGCATCACGCAGCTGGTCCAAAGAAGAAGAGGCATCGAATTCCTCGACAAGAGAAGGAAAAAGACCAACAGGTAGGCGAAGACCATCCCTGGTCTACTATTACCTATGAAAATGAATAGTTTGGTTGGATTATAATCAGCTGAAACACTTTCAATAAGCCAGTTAGTGAACCTTTGTGTATTTGCCTTGGTTGAATAGCTGAATTTGTGCTTCTTTTCCCAGACTGAAGCAGACATGTCAGTGTTAGCCGAGCCACAGTTTGGAGAAATGCCCAGCCCAACCTCACTGTCTCACTGAACACGGCGCCCGTCTAGATATCATGACTACAATAACGGATGCACTCTGTTCATTGAACTGTTTTTACTCAAAGGGTGTCAAGACTTTGAGTTTGTGTAAGATAAAATGAGGTGTTGCTGTATGTACATTTGTTTTTCATTTTCTCATCTTCTGTTTTTATAGTTTGCACTGATAATTAAGATTGCTGCTAGTTTTGTAATCTGACCACCCAGATAGAATTATGAAAGGTGTCATTGTTAAGTAAGCAGATATGGTAAACTGTAGATCATTGTCAGTGTTAAACTGTAACAAACATGATATTTAGATATGTGTACTCCTGTTATATTTTTATTTGATATGAACATTTTCTGTTTGAAAGAATATGCATCAAAATTAAAGGAGATTTTAGAAATTTATATCAAAGTACTTTTTTTTGTCCCAATGTTTTGAAAGTTGGTGTTCTAAGATTTTCTGTGTGATTACAAAATGCATATTTAGGTCAAATTTAGAGCTTTTAAAAATCTGTGTTCCCCTTTGCCACGACAGATACTTAGAAAGGTATGTAGTTATCTTGACAAAATATATTTTGGGGGCATTGAACTATGGACATCACGTGACTAAGGCTAGAGATAACGAGTAAGTTGCAACTTATGACATCTGTGGCACTGGTTTAGTGCATTTTAGAGTGGGCTTTTATTCTGACGAAGCCCATTGCAGTCTGTTGGCAGCATGGTTGATATAGTGGTTAGCACTATTGCCTTGCAATAAGAAGTACATAAGTTCAAATCCACCAGCCTATCTGTGGAGAGTTTGCATGTTCTAACCATGCTTGCCTGGGTTTACTCTGGGTTCTCCTGCTTCCTCCCACATTCCAAAACTGAAAATAAACTGAAATAAATAAAAAAGAAGATACTCTTTGTCAATGCAACAAACATTTTTTAGTCATTTGGATCTGCTTATAACAACTGTGTCATGAGTGCTGGAAGTTTGACTCCCAAGTTGGGGACAAATCCATTGTGTACCATGTTTTCAAGCAGCTCTTTTAAGTTTTAAACGTATTTCCAGTGGAGAGATTTATTAAGTCTTTCGATACCAAAAAAAATCCCCTGGACAAGATAACCTGGATCCTCGCTTTTTAAAATTGTCAGCTGATCTCATCTCAAAGCCTATCGCACATTTTCAATCATAGCCTCCAGACTAACTACATTCCTAAAATTTGGAAGGCAGCCTATGTCCTCCCTTTACTGAAAGGGGGGGGATCCCTCATATCTAAGTAACTTTTGTCCTTTTAGCTAAAATATTTGAATCTCAAGTAAATTCACAGTTGAAACAGTTTTTGGCTGACAACAACATACTATGTGGGACTCAGTCTGGGTTTAGAGCAGGTCACCGTAACCTGACTCCATGCCCTGGATAAAAAACAACACTGTGCTGCAGTATTTGTGGATTTATCTAAAGCTTTTTGATTCTGTTGATCATCAACTATTGATAAAGACTTTTAGATATTGGGATAAGTGACATGGTGGTAAACTGGTTTAGAAACTATTTGACAGAACCCAGTGCTTATAGTGTGATGGTTACAAGCAGGGCTTGACATTAACTTTTTTGCTCACCGGCCACTGTGGCTAGTGATTTTCCAAAGTTACTAGCTACTCAGCCTTTTCCATCCATCCACCCATCTTCTTCTGCTTAATCCTTTTCGGGTCGTGGGGGGGCTGGAGCCTATCCCACTAGCCACAATTTTGTGTTTGGAAAATTATCAAATTTGAGTATTGCATGCTAAAATTTACTTTAACTGAATTTAAAATCATTTTAAATGTAAATGGCCTTTATACATACATAAAAACTAGCAAGAGAAACACTGTTGAATTATTTATTAACAGCAGTAAATGTATAAAATAGTGCAGAAAAATATTTGCAATATGAGAGTGAAGTACAGGTAGATTTGGGGTCTGCCTCAGTTCTCATTTGTACCCCTTCCCCTTTGCCTACCCCCACCCCTTGGCCCTTGATAGAGGTTGAAAATGACCCCTATGAATTGGGACACCCATTCAGAGCTGCATGACGTTATTAGTAGTTGCTGATGGATTTAATCTAAATCGAGGCTACCTGTTTTCACCAGAAAATGGAACACTGGTGAGGAAAAAGTCTCATCTTAAGGAGAAAAATGTCTCAAATTTACATGACCAATTCTAATCAGCAGAAAAAAGTCAGAAATTTACTAGAAAGAAAGCTGTAAAGTCAGAGAAAAACTTGGACCCCCGGCGGGCCATTTTTGGCCCATGGGGCACGTGTTTGACACCCCTGGACCAACACATTAAAAATACATAATTAGAGGTTTTACTTCCATGAAAAAGTTGCATATCGCAGATAATAATAGATAATTACAGATAAACAAAAGTTCAGCTCAGAAGAAGCTTCATTTGCTCTTTACAGCAACATAAAGTTTAGTCACTTTTTCTCTCTGTCATACTGGACAGTAAACTGGAGCTTCTTGCTCTAAAAATATATTTAACCGCAGAAGTAGGAACTGATGTGGGGGAGAGCGCAGTTTATTAACCACTCACACTGGGACAGTGGAGGATCAGATGGAATTCCCCTGGTGATCTAATCACTGAGAACAGGGACATGTGTGTTCTGCTGGCTGACCTGCTGTCAGTTGTCGCCGTTTCTGGGCACAAAATTAACCGATCTGCGGAGCACAGTGTCTGCGGTTTCTCCTGTACTCCAGCCTGCCCTGGAGCAGTCAGTGCTGGAAGTTGAGCCAGACCACCCCCACGGCGATAGTTGGACCAATGATAATACACTGTGTGTGTGCAGATTGTGCTCATGTGAGTTGTAGTTTTGTAGTCTCACACTGACATACTGTAGGCTCATTACTCGTATTTAGATGTTGCTTGAGAAAACCTCAACCTGCCAAAGTGGCTAGTGAGAGTGGCTGCCTTACCCGTCACCAATGAAATGCGTCCGCCAGTGGTGGGTGGGTGTTAATGTCAAGCCCTAGTTACAAGTCTAGTTTTAGGGAAATTTCTTCAGGGGTCCCACAAGGCTCAATTTTAGCACCTGTGTTGTTTTCTATTTTTATTAATGATATAGAAAAAGATCAGGCAACAGCTAAGATACACCTGTACACAGATGATACAGTAATTTATACAGTTGCACCCTCCTTGCAACAACCTCTTGAGGAGCTGCAGATAGCCTTTGAACAGCTGCAGAGTTCTTTAAGTAACTTAAAACTCATTTTTGATGAAAAAAAACCTGAATGTATGCTTTTTTCCAGAGCTCGGTTACATGCAGCTCTCCATCTTCACTGTAGGGAGGGAGATAATTGAACAGGTGTCATCCTACAAGTACATAGGAATCTAGGTGGACAATAAGCTGTCATTTAAAGTGCACATTGAAGAACTGGTTAAAAAACAACAACAACAACAACAACAACAAAACTTAAGGTTAGGCTGAGTTTTTACTACCAGAATAGGGCATACTTTAATTTCGATGCTAAGAAAATTCTGGTGCAGACTACTTTAAGTGTTTTGGATTATGGGTCCATTATATACATGCATGCAGCTGCCTCTATTTTGCAGTGTTTGGATTCTGTTTATCACAGTGCTTTACAGTTCATAACCAACTCAGTGTCTCGTACACATCTCTGTATTCTTTATAAACTGGTCTCCTGGCCTTTTTATCTACAAAGCCATACTGGGGAAATTGCCATCATGTCTCTGTAATCTTTTATTTCCTATAAACTACTGCTATAACTCTGGTTCCTCTAAGTGGCTGCTGTATAGTATTCCTCAAGTGTTCAGTGAACTTCGAAAAACAGCATTTTCTTATGGTCCTTGGTCTTGGAATGATCTTCAGAAAACATTACAATTAAATGAACTGGTTGAACCTAACAAATACAAAACCTTGATAAGGACAGACAGTATATTACAGAGGACTGTAAATGCTTTTCCTGAGCTGGAATTTATTTATTTATTTATTGTAATGTTTTTATTGGTTTTACCAATTTATTTTATTTTTATTTATTTTTTATTGTTGTTAATTATTTTTATATTGTTTTAGATTTGCTGACTTTTGTTGTCCTATTGTTCTATGTACTGGTGTGCCGTCTTGGCCAGGTCTCCCTCAAAAAAAAAAGATGGCAATCTCAAGGGTCTTCCTGTTTAAATAAAGGTTAAATAAATAAAATTAAATAAAAAAAAAACCCTCTAAAGTGGCCCTAGGTGTGAATGGTGAACGGATTGACGATGTACTATGGATGCCCTTGAATTTCCCTCTGGGATTAATAAAGTATAACAAACAAATATGCCGTTTAATCAGAATCTCACTGTAATATACCACAGCAGCCCCATTAGTCTGATAAATTACACTTGAGGACAGAATTATGAGCCCCACTATGAAAATTTCATTTTTTGAAAAGTATTTTCCAAGTGCTGTTAAACAGCGCAAAGAATTTTTAACACAGCTTTTCCAAACATCCTTGTTGCCTTCAGAAAGCATAAATTATTTTAGTTTACACATAGAAACAAAATTATGTCACAAAAAAACAAAAACTAGCAGGGGCAAAATTATGAGCCCCCCTGATGCTTATAGTTAATTGTGTATCCTTTTTTGCTGGATAACAACCTGCAGTCGTAGTTTTCAACAAGTCTCGCACACGTCTCCTGATCAATCCCAACCCATTGTTCTTTGGTGAATCTCTCAAGATCCTCCAGAGTTGATGGTCTTCTGCGTGGACCTTGGTCTTCAGTTCAACCCACAGATTTTCAGTGGGATTCAAGTCGGTGCTTTGTGCAGGCCAGTCAATAATGTTCACTTTGGTCTTCTGAAGGTAGTTCTTCACCAGGAGCGATGTGTGTTTTGGATTGTTGTCATGTTGAAAGACAAAGCAACGACCCAGACTCAGTTTTGCTGCTGACTGCTTGAGGCTTTGTTTCAGAAGCTTCACAAATCCTTCTTTCTTCATGATTCCTTCCACCTTGATGAGATTCCCAGTTTCAGATGCACAGAAGCATCCCCTCAGCATAATACTCCCATCACCATATTTCACTGTAGAGACAATGTTCTTTAGATTGTATGCCTCTCCCTTCTTTCTCCAAATATCAGCAGTGTCTCTATGGCCAAAGAGCTTTCGTCTCATCTTACCAAAGGACACGTCACCAGTATACACAGGCTTTCTCAAGGTTGTCCTTAGTATACTTCAGTCTGACTTGAAGGTGTCTCTTCTGCAGAAGTGGAGTTTTTCTTGGTCTGCAACCTCAAAGTCCATTCCTATGCAGGGTTCTAGTGATTGTTTTCTTTGAGACTACAGTTCTTGATATGGCAGTCATTCACTAGTGTGTTGGCAGTTGTTCTGAGGTCTTTAGACACGTCAGTCACTAGTTTTCTTTCCAGGGTCTTTGAAATCTTTCACTTCCTACCTCTGCCAGGCTTGTTCTGTACTGTGTGACTCTCTTTGATTTTCTTGATGATACTTCTCACTCCAGTTCTTGACACTTGGAAATGCTGTGATAACTTTGTATATCCATCTCTTGCATTGTGATGAAACTTTCTGAAGTCACAGCTCAAACCCATGCTGAAGTTTTTATACTGTGTGTAAATTGGAAGCGATAACCCTCAGTTTTAACTTGATTTTACAAGCTTTGGGCATTACAAAGTTAAAGCACATCACACCTTTCGATGTGGAGGAGCAGCAGCTCTACTCTGAGCCTCTCCCAGATGACTGAGTTCCTCACCCTAGCTCCAAGGTGAGTCCAGTAATACTATGGAGAAAGTTCATTTCAGCCGCTTGTATCCGTGATCTCATTCTTTTGGTCATTGCCCAAAGTTTGTGACCATAGGTGAGTGTAGAAACGTAGGTTGAATGGTAAATTGACAGCTTTGCTTTCACCACAACAAACCCGTGCAACGTCTGCATCACTGCAGATGCTGCTCTGATCCGTCTGTCAATCTCCCGCTCCATTTTCCCATCATTCATGAATGAGAGCCTGAGATACTCGAACTCCTTCGTTTGGGGCAAGACCTTGTCCCCAACCCAGAAAGGACAATCCACCTTTTTCCAGCTGAGCACCATGGACTCGGATTTGGAGGTACTGATTCTCAACCCGGCTGCCTCACACTCAGTACCAAACCATCCCAGCAACACCTATAGGTCACTGGTCGATGAAGCCAGAAGGACAACATCATCTGCAAACAGCAGAGATGAGATCCTGTGGTCACGAAACATGACACCATCCATTCCTTGGCTGCGCCTATCCTGTCCATGAATCCTGTCCATGAATATTATGAGCAGGATAGGTGACGAAGGGCAACCCTGGTGGAATCCAACTCTCACTGGAAACGAGTTTAACTGATTGTTGGCCGAACCAAACTCTCACAATGGTCGTATAGAGACCGGATAGCTCGTAGCAGCAAGCCCGATACTATTTTATTTTATACAATATTGAGAAATCAGTACTTATCTAAAGGATAACTATTTATGTTTTTTCCAAACTTTATTTAATAATAAACAATTCCAATTTTTAATGAAACATAAAAAAGGGAAAAAACAAAAAAGTAACAATAATGGGTCGTCACAGTGAATATTACAGGATAATATGTAAATCTTTACAAATATCCAAGGTTTTTTTTTTGGTGGGGGGGGGGGCTTTTATGTTATTCAGTCCTTGAAGTGTCTTAAAGTAATGTCCAATAGGAATCTTCAGCTGCTGTATGTGTGGGGCAGTGTTGGTCCATTTACATTTGTGTATGATAAATTTTCCAGATATAATTAAAAGATTTAAAACAAAGACTTTTTTGCAATGTCTTTTTTGTGGTAAAAAAAACAGAACGTGCCTTTCTGTGAAACAAATAGAAGAGCCAGTCAGTTTATTAAAAAATGTTCCAGATCTATCCAAAACAATTTAACATACAGACGTTCATAAAATAAGTGACTTATTGTTTCAGTTTCACTGTTACAAAACACCAAAGTTTGGGATCAGTTCTCCAAGGTCTCCACCTTTGACCGCCACCTAATCCACATAGTACCGGACCCCCATGATCCCTCCTGCAGGTGGTGAGCCCACTGGAGGGCGGACCCATGTAACTCCTTCGGGCTGAGCCCGGCCGGGTCCCGTGGGTGGAAACCCGGCCACCAGATGCTAGCCATCGAGCCCCTCCCCCAGGCCTGGCTCCAGGGTGGGGCCCCGGTAACCCCATACCGGGCGGGGTATACTGAATCCTTGATCTAGAATTTATCATGAGAGTCTGTTGGATCGTTCTTAGTCTGGCCCTTCACCCAGGACCAGTTTGTCTTGGGTGACCCTATCAGTGGCAAATTGCCCCGGACAACATAGCTCCTGGGATCACTGGGGCATGCAAACCCCCCACCATGATAAGGTGACGATCCATGAGGGGGAGATCTCCGTAGGATTGCTGGACTCACCCTCAGAGATAGGGTGAGGAGCTCAGTCATCCGGGAGAGGCTCAGAGTAGAACCGCTGCTCCTCCACATTGAAAGGAGTCAGTTGAGGTGGTATGGGCATCTGATTAGGATGCCTCCTGGACACCTCCCACTTGAGGTGTTTTGGGCACGTCCCACTGGGAGGAGACCCCGGGGCAGACCCAGGACTCGTGGAGAGACTATGTCTCCCAGCTGGTCTGGGAACGTCTTGGTATCCTCTCTGAAGAGCTGGAGCAGGTGGCGGAGGAGAGGGAAGTCTGGGCTTCTCTGCTTGAACTGCTGCCTCCACGACCCGGACCTCTGGAAAAGCGATAGAAGATGGATGGATGGATGGATGGATGGATGGATGTTACAAAACACACACACAGGCTGTTATATTTGTGTATTTATAATATTTTATAATATATGTGTATTTATAATATTTATGTTAAATGTGAGTCAGGCTGTTATATTTGTGTATTTATAATATTTATAATATTTATAATTGTGTATTTATAATTTTTCTGCATTGATGTATGTGGTTATTGTGTATATTTTTTATCTTGATTCTTTTTTCTAAAGCCCATCCAGGGACAAGAGTTGCAAATTAGCTAATAGCTATACACTCTATGTGCAACACATCAGATTGATTGTCTTTGATTAATTGTCTATGTTTATTGCACTGTCCCTGTCAAATAAACTAATCTACTACTACATGAAATCAGTATTTTTCCAAAATTTTGAAAGGACTTTTTTAATGGGGTAGAATAAATGAGTGATTTTAAATGAAATTTCTCTAATTTTGTTGGTAATGCAGTATTTCTTATGATATATCCAAATTAAGTTCCATTTGAAATAGTCAAATTTGACATTCCAATAAGATTTGGTGGGAAGAGTGGTGGATTCATGGCAGAGTTTCCGAATATATTTATTTGTACATTTTTTTCTGTGATTGCTATGCCATTTAATGTCATTTTATAGTTAAATTGGAGATTTGAACCAAGATGATTCTCTTGTAATCTCAAAGGGTCAGATGGGACTGAGTCAAAGACAACTGCATAATCTTTAGACGTGACTGGAATTTTGAATTTATTCAGAAACTCTATAAGTACATAAACAACCCTTTTCTTTAAGTAACTGTTTCACCAACATGATGTTATTTTTAAAGAGTTACTGCTATGATGATGATGATGATCAAAATATAATGTCTTGTTCTTATATTTAATATTATTGTTGTTCCATATTAAACATTTATGGGGGAAAATGTGTTTGAATACAATTAACCATGATAATAAAGCCAGTGTATTTACAGTATGGGTTGACAGTTTTGGTTGTGTCTGTCGTCATTCATCATGCTGTTAAACCAGCCAATGGCCCCTCTTCACTACAGCGGATGTTTCACATTGACTGACGGGATATCTGTCCAATCAGAGCTCAGGGATTTGATTTAGGGCGGGTCCAGGGAATAAGGTGGGATTTTAGCTACCGTCCATCTTCAGCTACATTACAGTGAGCGAGCTTGTCGAAAAGAAAACAATTTGGAAGTAAAGAAGACTTTCTGGAGTCAGTTTTGGCTGTATTTGAAAAAAGATATACGAAAGCCCATATCCTAGGTAAATGTCTTAAAGTATACATTTAGATTGACTTGACCCAGTTTCCCTTTTTCCTAATTTTGGCTAGCTAAGTTGCTAGCTAGCATTTTATGCATTAGCTAGGCAGTTAGCAATATTGGCTAGCAGGTTAACGACTGAAACTAGTTATGTTAAATTTTACATTTCAGAACGTAAAACCATCATAGCAGAGCTATGCTGGAACCCAGATCAATGATGCATGATTATGAAGTCCATCTATGAATATGCAGCATTTAAACGGGACAGTTGTCGAGTGAGCTGCAAGGCTAGTATCAACGTTAGCTGAGGATTGTTAGCGAGCTAGGTGGCTAATTTTAGCTGACAACCATGTCACCAATGTTGGTTGTTGGTAATATTGGACAATTCGCCATGCTATCACGTTATACAGTTAGTGGCGGAAAACGGGAGTATAAATTCCAAAGCTGTAGCTGTAATCTTCACTCGAGTCAACGCTAGTCATACTCTGGAGACCAATGTCCTGATTTCCCTCTGTTGGAGGGATTTTTGTTTGTTTAAACTCTGCGTTGACTCGTGTTTTTGGTTGTTGTATGCAGGTATCTTTGTGACAGACGGAATGTGGACATTGTCGTAGTCAGAGCCATGGCTGACAAGAGAAAACTTCAAGGTAATGCAGGCTGTCTTAAGTAATCATGTACAGAATTCAAGGCTGATCTCTTCCAACAATATTTTTAAGTGATTTAAAGACATTGTACATTGAATGGATTTCTGTCTTGCAGGTGAGATTGATAGATGTTTGAAAAAAGTAGCTGAAGGTGTTGAACAATTTGAAGATATCTGGCAAAAGGTAAGCAATCTTTTCATTCTCAGTGTGACTGTGGGTCCCTTTAAACATCCTCAGCTGTTTTAAAATGATTTAAGTGTTTTAAAAATCCACAAGTCAGTTCTGCTACAGATGAAATTACACTGTGAAGAATTATTTTGAACAGAAAAGACTCCAAATATCTTAGTTTGAGACTGCCACATTGCTCCAGAAAGAAATGACTAACATGATGATAAATAACCTGTCTGTAAAAATGCCCAAGATTGAAATTGGGTCTAATATTTAGATCTCAGGCTATTTATTGTGTTAAAGTGAGATCTCAGGTTATTTGTGTTAAGGTGACACCAGAGTGTTTAATTAGAAAACGTATTTTCTTTTCTCTTGAACTTCACAAGTTTAGCCTTAAAATGAACTTGAAGTGACATTAAAAAAGTCTTAGCTAAATTAAATAAATCCTAAATTGCTTACTTTTTGTTTGTTTTGATAACCTGATGTTACAATATCTTGCACATTTGTTTGCTTTTTAGCTCCACAATGCAGCCAATGCAAACCAAAAGGAAAAATATGAGGCTGACCTCAAGAAAGAGATTAAGAAGCTACAGGTAAGGGAAGTCAACAATTACAGTTTTCTTGTTTCTGTATGGTGTGTGTTCTAACTTGCTCACCATCTGTCCTGTTCCAGCGATTGAGAGACCAGATAAAAACATGGGTCGCCTCAAATGAGATCAAAGACAAAAGGCAGCTAGTTGAAAACCGCAAACTCATAGAAACGGTATGGCTTCTTCCTTTTTAACATTGAAATTTTTGTGGATGGATAACTTGTGAGTTTAATTTTTGTCACACTGACACTTGAAAAGAAAAACCAACACTATGTGGCCTCGTCTTTCCTTAGCAAATGGAGCGGTTCAAGGTGGTGGAACGGGAAACAAAAACAAAAGCTTACTCAAAAGAAGGCTTGGGGCTCGCTCAAAAAGTGGATCCAGCTCAGAGGGAGAAGGAGGAAACGGGGCAGTGGCTAACAGTAATTTATCCCCTTATTTACATTAGTACATTTCAGGGTCCAAATTTTTGTTGAGATTTGTCTGTCTTGTGCTTATTAATGTAGCAGGAAGAAAACCAAACTAACGGAGGGTTTTAAGGTTGTGGGTTTATAAAAGTCTTTCTTATGACTACATCTTGATTACAGCCATTACTCCTCTTACTTTTCTTCTTCTCTCTTCCTCATCTGCAGAATACAATAGACACTCTAAATATGCAAGTGGATCAGTTTGAAAGTGAAGTGGAATCTCTTTCAGTTCAGACAAGAAAAAAGAAGGGTGATAAAGAGGTGCAGTCTCCGATCTTGTTATAACATTAGTCTGTTAAATTTTGGGGAAAACATCAAAACTGCTCATATTTTTTCTGTCATGTAGAAGCAAGATCGTATTGATGAGCTGAAGCGGTTAATTGAGAGACACAGATTTCACATCCGGATGTTGGAGACGATTCTACGAATGCTGGACAATGACTCTGTGCCGGTGGATGCAATCCAAAAGATCAAAGAAGAAGTTGAATACTACATTGATTCCTCCCAAGATCCAGACTTTGAGGAGAATGAGTTCCTGTATGATGACTTGGACCTTGAAGACATCCGTAAGTCGAGTACTGTGGCATTTCGCAATGATGGTGGTGCAACGTGAAACATCCAATGCGTATCTCTGTCATTTGCAGCTGCTGCACTGGTTGCAACTTCTCCATCGGGTCAGGGCAATATGGAAGATGATGTATATCTCCACTCAAGCAGCACTCCCACGTCCACCACGTCTTCTTCACCCATCCCTCCATCCCCGGCCACTTGCACTGCTGTGAGTTTTCGTCCTTGTGTCAGTAAAATTTCGGGGAGGGTGTTAAAGGGATGCTGAGTTGTTTTTTTTTGGTCACAATTTTGCACATATCCCTCTCCTAAGTTTGCACTTGGTTGACCCTTTCACAAGCCCCATTTGTGTCCTAATCCACTGGTTAGTATGCTGAATCCAAATTTCAAAAGTGGATTGTCATATAAAAGTATCTCCTCCTATAGGAGAACTCAGAGGACGATAAGAAAAGGGGACGGTCGACAGACAGTGAAGTTAGTCAGGTGAGAGGCTCTCATCTGTGCTGTGTTAGTAGATGAACAGTTTAGTGCAGCGTTCTTCATCCTTGGTCCTGGAGAGTCACAGTGGCTGAAGGGTTTTGCCCTCTCAGACACTGAAGTGGAATAATCTCTGTGGGACCATGGTAGGAGACTTGTGCAATTTCTTGCATATATGGGCCTCTGTAGACCTTAGCAAACCTGCTCTTTAGGAACTTTGTATCTCTGTAGGTACACTTTAAACAGTTTTAGTTGAGACACCTCTTTGTGCTTTTTTTGTTTTCAGTCCCCTGTGAAGAACGGCACCCCATCCCTGCTATCTTCTTTTTCTTCTTCCACCACCTCCGGGTCCTCATCATCCTCTTCCCTGTCCATGGCGAGTGTTGTTGGGGGTATTCCTGCAGTTCCAACTACCAGCATTCTAATAGGAACTTTCAGCAGCGCGGTTCAGCAACACCAACATCCACCTTCACAACAGCAGCAGCAGTCTCAGCCTCCGAATCAGTCGCAGCAGCAGCAGCCGCCACAATCAAAACAGTCAGCACCCTCAAACAACACACCCAGCCCACCCAGCAACCCTCTTCTCCCAGCCTCCACTGCCTCTTCTCTCCCAACACCCAACACACCCAGTTCAACTCCCAACTCTCAATCTCAACCCGCATCGGGTCCCACTTCTGCATCCACTTTGGGGCTTGGGCTTGGGCTGGGTTTGAACAAAGGTGGCATTACGGGGACCAGCAGTGCCAACCAAATACCAGGATTAGGTCTGGGTAGCCACCCTACTCCTCTAAGCACCATGACAGGGCTCATTTCAGGGTCCACACCTGCCCCTTATGCTGCAGCAGCATCAGGAGGCTTGGGTTTGAGCAGCACCACTCAGTCCAGCATTTCAGCAGAGAGCAGCACTTCTGTTGCCACTTCTGGCTCCAGTGGAGTCACTCCCAATGGGGCGGGCACAGGGCTTGGTTTGCTAGGCTCCACCTCTGCTCCCAGCTCCTTAGCTGGGAGTATTTTAGGTCTGGTTCCTACGCAAAGTGTGGCCCCTGGCACCTCTCAAGTGCCCCAAAGTTCTGTTAGCTCTACACCAGGAGTAGTTGGCATGATTGGAGGCAATGGAGGAAGCGTAGGTGTGGTAGGAGCGGTAAATGCTGCTCCTGCAAGACCACCAAGTGGACTGAAACAAAATGGAAGCACAAGTAGGTTTGACATCTTCTTATTTTCTGGCTTTTCAATGTGGGCTTCCTGTGTGAAAGGTTTTCATTTTTTTACACACTGTTTCACCTGCCTGCAGGTTACAGTGCAGTAGTGGCAGAGAGCTCCACAGAATCAGCTCTAAGCACACCGAGCCAGTCGCAAAACAGTCAGCCTTCATCTCTGAGTTCCTCAACCAGTCAGCCGTAAGTTGTTGATTGTCCGTAAACTCTGCTTCTTGCTCTTGTCATGCTTTTCATGAACTTCGGATGACTTCTCTGATGCAGGATGGACAATGGCCCCAGTTTAATCAGCTCTATCACCCTACCCCCAAGCTCTCCGTCCCCCTCTTTCTCAGACAGCACACCTGGTGGAGGAAGTCTTCTCAATGGGCCCCACTCCTTTACACCGGCATCTGAGGGCCTAAAGGTGAGTCATGTCTGCAAAATCATGTTTCAGGCATGCAAACCAGTGAGGTTAAAGAAAGTATCACAAAGATTCAAGGTTTTGTGAATGCAGACAAAAAAGATTTGATAATGCAGTAATAGGGGTGGGGGATGGATGCATCGCTGTATTGTGATACTTTTAAGTCCCTCCAGGATTTCGTGATGTGATTGCGCCAATTCACGCAAGATCAAGCTGTCATCGCATCTATTGCATGACCTTGCAATTTTGGCCAATCTTTGTCAACTTCTGTCAGTTTTCTCAATCAAATTTGTCCCTGAGTGGCGCTTAAAACGCTTAGTCTAACCAATCAAATGCATTGCTGCACCGCGCTCACTTCCTTGTTTACAGTGAGTAATAACGGAACACATCGTCTCCCCTGGCCTGCCAGTGGATGTCTCCTTGCGTCTCCATCCTGATCGTGTGTACGAAGTGCCGAGTTTGTGTTGGGGGAAAAAAGTCCACCTGCCTGAAAGCACCCCGACGCGGGAGTGCGCGTCAGGAAAGATGCCATAAAACCACAAACGAACAAGCAAATATAACACTACAGCCAGTGTTTGAACATTTCATACATCTTTAGAAGTAAAAACATTATTACATCTGGTCAATGAGCTTTAAAGCTTTGACTCTCCAGTCTGGACACGGACTAGCGCACACCCCCTGCAAACACCCAAGGAGAGCCCCTCCTCCCAGTAAAGGAAAGATGAATATCTGATGATACAGGTGTGTGTCAAGACAAGCAGCAGATAAAGACAGGTAGGAGTCAGGCTTGGAAAGAGATAATATTCAGTAATTTTTTTCAGAGAAACACAGACTTCGATAGACACAATAGAGCAACAGAATAAACCATTTCTTTTTTCTCTGGGCTCGTTACTGATTAGTTGGGGACCGCTGCGGTTTGGGAATTTTCAAATGAAGGTGTTGCCAATAATTTCCAAATCTGTACTCTTTAACATGCATTCAATGCAGTTTAGTTGTTGTAATGGATATTGTGATAAATTCTATTTGCTGTTGCACAAAAGAGTTTTTTCTGTATACCAGAAGTTTCTGCTTAATTTACAAATCACTGTTTAATAGGAAATTGTGCCTTTTAATAGGAACCTGTGCTTTTCTTGTGTTATATAGAATGTCTTTGCAGTAAACTATGAAAAAAAACACATCTGCTTTAAAATTTGTAATTCTTCCCACAGCTTTTTTTTTTTTTTTTTTTTTTTTTTTTTTTTTGTTACTTATTTGTACCCGTAGGTAGACTTGGTTTGCAGTCTGGTGACAAGCCACCGGCTGCTGGTCGCTGCGTGCGCGAGCGCCCTAAACCTACATGTTTTTGGTGTGCGGGAGGAAACCGGAGAAATCCCGGAGTAAACCCGCGCAACACGGGGAGAACATGCAAACTCCACACAGCTCACTGTTGGTCGGGGGCTGGGATCGAACCCACGATCTCATGATCCCCGCGGTCCCCCGGCCGAGGGTAAAACTGTGCTGCCACAGTGCTAAACCACTGCGCCACCGTGCAGCTTTTAGTGAAAAAAAAACTCTCAAAACATTTCAACTTTTATCGCGACTTTTTAAAAAAGCTCCCGCAAATTCAAGCTTTTTGGGCCGCAGCAATCATAAAAACATCCCGAGAAATACTGGAAGGACTGCTTTGTGGTGGTGATGCTGCATCGATTCAGAGACACAGTATTGTGATACTGTATTAAAAATTATTAATAAATGTTACAAATACAAACTTATCTGTATAGGTACCAAAGTAATAAAATTGGTTGACTTTTCAGTATGTTAGATGGTGCTAGGGGTGGGACAAAAGATTAGTTCAAAGTAGTATTGCAATACTTGACACTTCCGTTGATGTACTGATCCTTAAACACCACACTTTTATTGATTATATATAGTAGTGCCTTGTCCGTAGAAAGCAAGTATTCCTGTCTAAAACAGGTAGCCCAGTTAGCCTTTACATGCACAAATGTAGGCTGTCTTTGAAAGTGGGACACAAAGAGGTGTACATCTAGGCAATCACACATGTAGTCAGTTAGACAGACCACATACAGTGGATATAAAAAGCTTACACACCCCTGTTCAAATGCCAGGTTTTGTGATGTAAAAAAATGAGCCCAAGATAAATCATTTCAAAAGTTTTTCTATCATTAATGTGACCTATAACCTGTACAACCCAATTGAAACACAAACTGAAATATTTTAAGGGGAAAATAAAAAACTTACAATAACCTGGTTGCATAAATATGCACACCCTCTAATAACTGGGGATGTGGCTGTGTTCAGAATTAACCAATCACATTCAAACTCATGTTAAATGGGAGTCAGCACACACCTGCCACCATTTAAAGTGCCTCTGATTAATCCCAAATATAGTTCAGCTGTTCTGATAGGCTTTTCCTGACATTTTTGTAGTCACATCTTACAGCACAAGCCTTGGTCCACAGAGAACTTCCAAAGCATCAGAGGGATCTCTTTGTTCAAAGGTATCAGTCAGTAGAAGAATACAAAAGAATTTCCAAGGTATTAAATATACCATGGAACACAGTGAAGACAGTCATCACCAAGTGCAGAAAATATGGCACAATAGTGACATTACCAAGAACTGGACATCCCTCCAAAATTGATGAAAAGACGAAAAGAAAAGTAGTCAGGGAGGCTGCCAAGAGGCCGACAGCAACATTGAAGAAGCTGCAGGAATTCCTGGCAAGTACTGGCTATTTAGTACATGTGACAACAATCTCCTGTCTTCTTCACATGTCTGGGCTATGGGGTAGGGTGGCAAGATGGAAGCCTTATCTTATGAAGAAAAACATCCAAGCCTGGCTACATTTTGCAAAAACACATTTGAAATCTCTCAAACACGTGGGAAAATATGTTATGGTCCGATGAAACCAAGGTTGAACATTTTGGCCATAATTCCAAAAGGTATATTTGGTGCAAACACAACACTGCTTACCACCAAAAGAACACCATACCTACAGTGAAGCATGGTGGTGGCAACATCATGCTTTGGGGCTGTTTTTTTTTCAGCTGGACAAGGGGCCTTAGTCAAGGTGGTGGGAATTATGAACAGTTCCAAATACCCGTCAGTGTTGCACAAAACCTTCAGGCTTCTGCTAGGAAGCTGAAGAGGAACATCATCTTTCAGCAAGACAATGACCCAAAGCACGCATCCAAATCAAGAAAAGAATGGCTTCACCAGAAGAAGATTAAGGTTGTGGAATGGCCCAGCTAGAGTCCAGACCTGAATTCCATTGAACATTTATGGTGTGATCTGAAGAGGGCTGTACTCAGGAGATCCCCTCGCAATCTTGGCAGATTTGGAGTATTTTTGCAAAGAAAGAGTGGGCAAATATTGTCACATCAAGGTGTGCCACACTAATGGATGCCTACCCAAAAAGAGTGAGTGCTGTAATAAAAGCCAAAGGTGTTGCAAACCAAGTATTAGTTTAAGGGTGTGCATATTTATGCAAACAGGTTACCGGTATTGTAAGGTTTTTTATATTTTTCCCCTTAAAAGATTTCATATTTTTAACTGGCTTGTACAGGTTATAGGTCACATTAATGGTGGAAAAAGTTTGGAAATGATTTATCTTGGTCTCATTTCTTTACATCACAAAAACCTGGCATTTGAACAGGGAATCAGAATCAGATTTATTGCCATTGTTCATGTAGTACACAAACTAGGAATTTGTCTCGGTGCCATGCTGCAACATTAAAAACATGATGAGATAAAGAGAGAAACTAAAAAAACTAAAAGACTAAAAACATGCAATAAGTGTAGAATAATAAGTAATAATAATAATAACTAGAAAAGCACTCGGAGAGCGCAGACCTCCGCCAAGCGCCACAGTTCCCCCCATACAGTGTTTGTGTGTACGTTGTCAGATTCCTTGACCATGAAAACATCTGAGTAGCAATTGGATTCACAATGATAGGATTAGTGGTTCAGTAGTAAAAGCATTACCTCCTTGGCAGAGGTAATAAACTGAAGTGTTGGTGTTGTGTCCATGTCCTGCATCTGCAAACTCCCAGGCTGGGGGCGTTGCAATTGAATGAATGAATTAATTAATCTTTATTTCGAATAGATTAAGAGTACAGGTTAAAAGAAAGTGAATAATATAACAAAGGGGGTAATAAAATCCAACATGGTGAAATTAGACAATAGCTCCTCTGATTATACAATTAAACATAAGTTATCCGAAATATGTGATGGCTGAATTCGCAGCTTATATTGGCCACCCATGTTCCATCCAAGAATTCAAAAGAAAAAACAAAAGAAGTCATGGCACAACTGCATACAACCCACAGGCCAATGGGTTATGCGAGCGTTTTAGATCACTGAAAGCAGCACTGAGGGCTTCACTGACGGATGCCAATTAGGTAGACGGGTTGGCGTGGGTTTTATTCAAAATTCAAACGTTTATTTCAAACTCAGGGTTCATATTAAATGCAGAACTAAAAGGAGTAGAAAATAAATAAAAGTATATACAGATCAGCAGACAGTCGGCGGTCTTGTAACAACAATAACATACAATATTGGACTCAGTATAAAATGGAACGCCACCACTTCCAAATGCTGGAGTGAAGTGTGAGTGACGAGTTGACAATTGCTGATATAAGATGATTGTTACATGGCAGCAACCTTCTCATCAAACTGTAAACATTGTTACGTATCAACTCGCCAAAAGACGGAATGTTCACAGACACAAACATCTTGCTTGCACTCGACCTTCGTGGTACATCTAATCTTTATCTTTATTGGGGTTGCGCTCCGCGGCCAAAGATGATTTGGAAACTTCCCCGGCAGAGAGCTTCTTTTTGCGGAGCTACTATGGCTGACCGGGGAATTTCTGCCAAATAATCCGGCGGCGGACAGCTGCCCGTCTCAGCTTTTGCAGCGTCGCGCAAACACAGGCACGGTGGTGGGCCCAGCCCACCAGTGTTTTCCGCGTGCTTTTGTGCCTAAAACGTTGAAGAACGCGGAGTTTATGTTGGTCAGACACGATGACCAGCGCCCTCCATTGCGCCTGCGCACATGTTGAAAATAGCCGTATGTCACAGTGTTAAAGAATGCTTTAAAAAATTCCTGTATCCAGACGGTGATCCGGATCATCCCCAAAATTTAATCAGTTCTTCCTTGTACCATTTCCAACAACGCCTGAAAGTTTCATGGAAATCCGTCCAAGAGTTTTTGAGTTATCTTGCTAACCAACGGACAGACAAACAGACAAACACACAGACAAACCCCGGCAAAAACATTACCTCCTCCTGGCCTTTTCGGCCTGGCGGAGGTACCTGGCGGAGGTAATAATAATGAGTAATACTAGTCAAGGCAGATTTAAATAAATTAGCAAGTAGCAGATAATATGGGGTACCACAGTGCAGTCGATAATGCAACAGAAAAACAGTGATGAACGACATGAGCTGCTGTATATAGTGCACGAGAGTCAAAAAGTCACTTAATGTTCAGCAGTCTGATGGCAGAGGGGAAAAAGCTGTTCATGTGCCGGGAGGTTTTAGTCTGAATGGACCGAAGTCTTCTACCTGAGGGGAGGGGGGCAAACAGTACGTGACCAGGGTGTGAAGGATCGGCTATGATCCGGGGGTGTGTAGACTTTTTATATCCACTGTATAAGCCTCGTTTCCACTACCTGGAACCAATTGAGGGGCACCAGGAACTTCTTAAAGTCCGTCCCTGTATTTGTCCTCTCCCTGTCGTGTCTCCATTGTGGGGGTAGGAACCATTGGTCTCCTGAGGATTTGTTGGCGACATAATCGTCTAACAGTTTCAGTCCTGATGCAGTGTGGCAAAGTAAAATACGTTTAAAATACAGTGAAATCATACAGAAACTAGAAAAGCACTCGGAGAGCGCAGACCTCCGCCAAGCGCCACAATTCCCCCCATACAGTGTTTGTGTGTACGTTTTCAGATTCCTTGAGCATGTAAACATATGACTAGCAATTGGATTTACAATGATTATTTGTTTATTTGACAGGGACAGTGCAATAAACACACAATTAATCAATGACAATCAATCTGATAGTGATAGGATTAGTGGTTCAGTAGTAAAAGCATTGCCTCCTTGGCGGAGGTAATAAACTGAAGTGTTGCTGTTGTGTCCATCTCCTCCACTGACGGATGCAAATTGGGTAGACAGGTTGCCGTGGGTTTTATATTATATTATTTTGGGGTTTCGCTCCGCGGCAAACGAGAATTTAGAAGCTTCGCCGGCAGAGAGCTCGTTATTGCGCAGCGCCTGTGGCTGGCCGGGGAATTTCTGCCAAATGCGCAGCGCCTATGGCTGGCCGGGGAATTTCTGCCAAAGAATCTGTCGGCGGACAGCTGCCCATGTGAGGTTTTGCAGTTGCGCGCAAACACAAGCACGCTGGCGGGCCCAGGCCAGCAGTGTTTTCCGCGTGCTTTTGTGCCTAAAATGTTGAAGAACGCAGAGTTTGTGTTGCAGACACGACGACCAGCGCCCTCCATTGCGCCTGCGCACATGTTGAAAATGGCCCTATGTCACAGTGTTGAAAAATGCTTTAAAAAAATTCCTGTATCCAGACGGTGAACTGGATCACCCCCAAAATTTAATCAGTTCTTCCTTGTACCATTTCCAACAAAGCCTGAAAGTTTCATGCAAATCCGTCCAAGACTTTTTGAGTTATCTTGCTAACCAACAGACAGACAGACAGACAGACAAACACACAAACCCTGGCAAAAACATAACCTCCTCCTGGCCTTTTCGGCCTGGCGGAGGTAATTATTATGCTTGGAATGAATGTAAAGTGGAGTGTATGGGACTAGCTTGTTTAGTAATATAATTTAGTAATATTTGATAAAGCTTTCTGAAACCATTATCGATTGACTTAATGGCAAAATGCCCAACAATACCACAGTAAAAGGACCTACTTGGCTGCAGCGGGCATGTCAGTGATTGTCCGATATAACCATCACACATGTTAGAGTTTGACATAAATGAAACAAAATACCCAATTAAAAGAATTGTACAGGGAATTTAGTGATGCCTATGTCATTCACTATGCAATAAATCTTTTATGACATATATTCATAACAGTGTTGTATCTTGCACTTTGGAGAGTGGGAGTTGTTCATTCACCATTATAATTATTTTAGTTTATATCACTGTTCAGTAGTGGTGTTAGCTATAATATTGAATTTCTTCTGTCAGACTCATGCAGTACTATAATAGGACACTTTTACAAATATTTCAGACCCATTTTGGCGTATCCTTATAAAATTTAACAATACTGGGTTATTAAAAGCTTTTTAAACCATACTAAATTGAACTAACAACAAAATACCCAACATTATTACAGCAGGAGGATGTGTTTGACTGCAACTGGTGTATCAGTGTTGGCCATTTGTCAGTAAATATCTGTCCATCCATCCATCCGTCCAAGCAGAGTAGCCCAGACTTCCGCCCAGTTCACATAGCACCCTGATCCCCATGATCCCTCCTGCAGGTGGTGAGTCCACTGGAGCGCAGACCCATGTGCCTCCTTTGGGTACACTGGGTCCTTGATGTAATGTTTTTCATGGAGATCTTCTGGACTGCTCTTAGGCTGGCCCTTCACCCAGAACCAGTTTGCTTTGGGAGACGAGCACCCCTGACAACATAGCTCCGGGGATTCCGTTTGGTCTGTTGTTTAGTCCAACTGTGGATATGTGACTGCATATGATATGCAGTTGATCTGGCCACTCTGCTCCACAATCATTGTGGTATTATTGTTATTAACTTTTACATTTTTGGATAGGCGTGCAAGCACACTGGGAGGAGTGCCAGTGGGGACTCGCGGTCCACAGGGGTAGCACACAGGAGAAGCAGCAGTAGGGCCGCAATGATTAGTCGACATTGTCAATAACATCGATCATAAAAATTTGTCGACTCAAGATTTTTATTGTCAACAAATCGTTTATTGTTAAGGTTTATGTGCATGCTGGAGGAATGTTCAGTTTAACTGTTCCAGCGAAGAAGAAGAGGAGTGCATCTTGGTGACATGGAGAGAAAATCACAGAGAAGGCCAAAAGTTTCCAAAGTATGGGAGGATTTTACCGAAAATAAATAAATGAAACAAATTAAATTAGTTGATAAAGCATTCGCCCCACAACTTGGAGGTTGGGGGTTCAAGTCCCGGCCAGGTCATACCAAAGACCATATAAAAAACAAAAAAGGTACTTCCCGCCTTCTAGCTTGGCGCTCAGCATAATGGAGGAAGGAGAGGTTGTTTTTTGGCGGCGCCATGCATGTCCGCGACCCCTCTGATTCTAGATAGGATTAACATTGTAGATAGGAGAAACGTAATTTCGTTTTACTGTAGATGATTGGCTGTATGGACTGAATGGCAATAGAGTTGGCTTGTTCTTCTTCTTAAATGTAGACTGTAAAGCAGTGTTGTCATGTCACAGCTGCACTACAGCTATGCATCCATTCCCCCTTCCTCTCCGTTTATTCGTCTCCAGCCACCTGTCAGCGAACTGCACCGGTAAGATTAGCGAGTAATGTTAGCGCTTCTTCTTTTCAATGAGTGACTCTCTCAGCTTTAGAAAACTGACCACACTATTAGTACATGCCGTTTAAATAGTTTACCTGCTGTCAGACAGTAATCTCTCTTTGACGGTAGTTGCTGACAGCTGAGCTGCTTCTGTTATGCTGGCTAATATGTTTACTGCAGTAAATCAGTCCCTCCAGGATTTCGCAATGTTGTGATCACACCAATTCACACGAAATCAGCCAATCACCGCAACTTTCCTGCAATTTTGGCCAATCCTTGTCAACTTCCGCCAATTTCACCAATCATATTTGTTTCTGACTGGCACTGAAACACTCAGTCTAACCAACCAAATGCATTGCTGCACCGCGTTCACTTCCATGTTTACAGTGAGTTTTAACGGAACACATAAGCAAAAGGAGTGTGTGATTTATAAAAAAAAAAACAACTCACCCTCGAGGTTTCCAACACGTCCCTTCCTCCGTCTCCCCCAGCCTGCCGGTGGACACCTCGACATGTCTCTGTCCTGACCGCGTGTATGAAGCACTGGGTTTGTGTTGAAAAATGTCCGCCTGCCCTAAAAGCACCCCGTCACAGGATCGCACATGAAGAGAGACACCGTACGAGCAAATCTAACACTACAGCCAGTGTTTGAGCATTTTATACATCTTTAGAGGTAAAATCATTATTACATGTGGTCAATGAGCTTTAAAGCAGTGGATCTCCAGTCTGGACAAACAAACACTACCCCCTTCCCCCCCACCATCCCTCCGTAAATGAAAGATGTGTGTTTGAAGAGACTAGTGTGTGTGTGTGTGTGTGTGTGTGTGTGTGTGTGTGTGTGTGTGTGTGTGTGTGTGTGTGTGTGAAGACCGACGTGCAGCAGACAGACAGGTAGGAGTTGGGCACAGAAATAGAGAGAATAATTATAACTTTTTTTTCAGAAAAACAGACTCCTATAGACAATACAGAGCAAAAGAATAAATTATTTATTTTTCCCTCTCCGCTCGGTACCGAGTGATTGGGGACTGTAGGGAGTTTTCAACGGAAGGTGCTGCCAATAATTTCCAAATCTATATGCTTTAACATGCATTCAATGCAATTTAGCTGTTGTAATGGATATTGTGTTAAAGTATTTGTTGTTGTACAAAATAGTTTTCTTTTTTTGTATAGCAGAAGTTTCTGCTTAATTTACAAATCACTGTAATAGGAAATTTTTGACAATCCTGTGCTTTTCTTGTATTGTTCTATAAAATATCACTGCAGTAAACTGGAAAAAAACATCTCCTTTAAAATTTGTAATTCTTCCCACAACCTATAGTGCAAAAAACACTCTAAAAACATTGCAACTTTTATCGCAACTTTTTTTTTTAAAAAAGCTCCCGCGAATTCAGGCTTTTTGGGCTGCAACAATCATAAAAACATCCTGCGAAATCCTGGAGAGACTGGTAAATGGATGAATTGCATGAGCAGCTTACTCTATTGACGTGGTATTATAAGCCCTCATTCTGAATATTAGTGCACCTCAGTAAATTAGAATACCATGATTTGTAATTTAATTTAAAAAGTAACCATAATCATCACAAATAAATTAAAACGGCTTGATAAATATTTCACTGTATGTGTAGTGGAGGCTTACATTCCTGCACTGATATTTAAAGTGTTTGTAAATTTATTTTGCACTGGAAGAAGTTATTTTAATTTTCATCTGAAGCCTAATTAAACTTTTAAACTTCTAGACCCAGCAAGGTTTCAAACAGGATGGGCTAGCTTATTTTCTTTTTTACTTTGAGTTGAATATTACTGTAGTTTGTTTTGAACATGCAGCATTACAACAGCCCTTTATACAGTATCAGAGGCGGCTATTTGAGTTTTTGCACTTTATTTTGGGGGTTAAAAGATGACATTTTAGCATCTATTTAATTGTGTTGCTACAAACACTTACAATTAAATTGTCAAGTTCAAGTTTCCAACTCATGTTTGATGGGTCATTATTTTATTTAGCTATGGGAACTTGTTCTAATAGGCTACATTATATTATGGCAGAGACTGACAACAAAGTGATATTCACAGGTCTGCAGGCTTAAACAGGTGAGGTAAAACATGACCTGGAGCCCCGAACAGGAACCGTGCCAACAGGAAGTAGAGATGGTGGACATGAGAGAAGTAATTGCAATTAGTCGACTAATCCAAAAAAATAGTCGTTAGATTAGACGACTACCAAAATAATCATTAGTTGCAGCCCTAAGCAGCAGCTGGGACTCCTGTCTACTGCTGTCTGGGCTGTGTGGGCTTGTCTTCCTGCAAAGGACTGCGGTCTGCCGGTCCAGCTGCTGTTTCTCCCATTGTGTTCTGTGTTGGATACACCAATGTTTTTTTGTTGGACCTCGAGACCCACTGGCACTCCTGGTGTGCTCATGCGCCTCGTGTTCTCCGCATATAGATAGATGTTACTGTATTGATCCCAAACTGGGAAATTACAGTGTAACAGCAGCATGACAGTAGACAACCAAAACAACAGAAACACACACAGCATAATAGACAAAGGGATTACCCATGGAAAGTAAAAACTGCCTAAAATAGGTTATATACATGTGCCGAATTATCATTTAGACTCAAAGCAATCACAGCAAGCATAAGTTTTTAAGCATTAAATATTCACTGTTATTTTTTTCTGGTTAAATTTGCCACTTTTCACTTCCTTGTTTTGCTCACGGAGTACTGTGGTGACTGGTTGTGATGCTGAGTTTTATCCAGTCAGCACAGAATAAATCCAAAATCCCACCCACACTTCAAGAAGCCTGGGCATGAGGAGACCGAGCGATGGCTAAACCTTTAATCATAATAATTACATATTTTGTCTGAACAATTCCATACTCAGGGATGCACACTGTCATAATCTCAGCAAAACACGTATAAAATCTTAAGTCAATCTGACGAATGGTTCAAGAGATCAGTCCCTCCAGGATTTCACGGGATGTTTTTGATTGTTGCGGTCCAAAAAGCCTGAATTCGCAGGAGCTTTTTTTAAAAAGTTGCAATGTTTTGAGAGTTTTTTTTTGCACTAAAAGTTGTGGGAAGAATTACAAATTTTAAAGCGGATGCTTTTTTCCATAGTTTACTGCAGTGATATTCTATATAACACCACAAGAAAAGCACAGGATTGCCAAAAAATTTCCTGTCAAACAATGATTTGTAAATTAAGTAGAATCTTATGCTATACAGAAAAACTCTTGTGCAACAGCAAATACAGACTTGAACACAATATCCATTACAACAGCTACAGTATCTCTCAAAAGTGAGTACATTTTTGTAAATATTTTATATCTTTTCATGGGACAACACTGAAGATATGACACTTTGATACAATGTAAAGTAGTCAGTGCACAGCTTGTATAACAGTGTAAATTGGCTGTTCCCTCAAAATAACTGAACACACACCCATTAATGTCTAAACCGCTGGCAACAAAAGTGAGTACACCCCTACTGAAAATGTCCAAATTGTGCCCAAAGGGTCAATATTTTGTGTGGCCACCATTATTTTCCAGCACTGCCTTAACTCTTGGGCATGGAGATCACTAGAGCTTCACAAGTTGCCACTGGAATCCTCTTCCACTCCTCCATGACGACATCATGGAGCTGGTGGATGTTAGAGACCTTGCGCTCTTCCATCTTCCATTTGAGGATGCCCCACAGATGCTCAATAGGGTTTAGGTCTGGAGACATGCTTAGCCAGTCCATCACCTTTACCCTCAGTTTCTTTAGCAAGGCAGTGGTCATCTTGGAGGTGTGTTTGGCGTCATTATCATGTTGGAATACTGCCCTGCGGCTCAGTTCCCGAAGGGAGGGGATCACGGTGGCGCAGTGGTTTAGCACTGTGGCAGCACAGTTTTACCCTCGGTCGGGGGACCGCGGGGATCATGAGATCGTGGGTTCGATCCCAGCCCTCGACCAACAGTGAGCTGTGTGGAATTTGCATGTTCTCCCCGTGTTGCGTGGGTTTACTCCGGGATTTCTCCGGTTTCCTCCCGCATACCAAAAACATGTAGGTTTAGGGCGCTCGCGCACGCAGCGACCGGCAGCCGGTGGCTTGTCACCAGACTGCAAACCGACTCTACCTACGGGTACAAATAAGTAACAAAAAAAAACAAAAAAAAATGCTTTGCTTCAGTATGTCACAGTACATGTTGGCATTCATGGCTCCCTCAATGAACTCTAGCTCCCCAGTGCCAGCAGCACTCATGCAGCCCCAAACCATGACACTCCCACCACTATGCTTGACTGTAGGGAAGACACACTTGTCTTTGTACTCCTTACCTGGTTGCCGCCACACACGCTTGACACCATCTGAATCAAATAAGTTTATCTTGGTCTCATCAGACCACAGGACATGGTTCCAGTAATCCATGTCCTGAGTCAGCTTGTCTTCAGCAAACTGTTTGCGGGCTTTCTTGTGCATCATCTTTAAAAGGGGCTTCCTTCTGGGACAACAGCCATGCAGACCAATTTGATGCCGTGTGGGGCGTATAGTCTGAGCGCTACAGACACCCACCCCTTCAACCTCTGCAGCAATGCTGGCAGCACTCATGTCTTATTTTCAAAAGACAACCTCTGGATATGACGCTGAGCACGTGCACTCAACTTCTTTGATCGACCATGGCGAGGCCTGTTCTGAGTGGAACCTGTCCTGTTAAACCGCTGTATGGTCTTGGTCACCGTGCTGCAGCTCAAGTTTCAGGGTGTTGGCAATCTTCTTATAACCTAGGCCATCTTTATGTAGAGCAACAATTCTTTTTTTCAGATTCTCAGAGAGTTCTTTGCCATGAGGTGCCATGTTGAACTTCCAGTGACCAGTATGAGAGAGTGTGAGAGCGATAACACCAAATTTAACACACCTGCTCCCCATTCACACCTGAGGCCTTGCAACACTAACGAGTCACATGACACCAGGGAGGAAAAATGGCTAATTGGGCACAATTTGGACATTTTAACTTAGGGGTGTACTCACTTTTGTTGTCAGCGGTTTAGACATTAAAGGCTGTATGTTGAGTTATTCTGAGGGAACAGCAAATTTAATGCAAGCTGTACACTGACTACTTTATGTTGTATCAGAGTGTCATATCTTCAGTGTTGTCCCATGAAAAGATATAATAAAATATTTATAAAAATGTGAGGGGCATACTCACTTTTGTGAGATAGTGTAAATTGCATTGAATGCATGTTAAAGAGAGATTTGGAAATTATGGCAGTACCTTCATTTGAAACCTACGGCGGTCCCCACCCACTCGGTACTGAGCACAGAGGAAAAAAGAAATAATTTATTCTGTTGCTCTGTATTGTCTGTCGGAGTCTGGGCTTTTCTGAAGAAAAAAATACAGACAATATTCTCTCCCTTTCCATGATGAACTCCTACTTGTCTGTCTGCTGTACGCCTTGACACACACTTGTCTCATCAAATACTCATCTTTCATTCGGGGGGGGGGCACATTGGTCCATGTCCAGACTGGACATTCACAGCTTTAAAGCTCATTGACCAGATGTAGTAATGATTTTACCTCTAAAGATGTATAAAATGATCAAATACTGGCTGTAGTGTTATGTGTATTTGCTCGTTTGTGGTTTTACGGTGTCTCTCCTTTCGCGTGCTCCCGTGACGGGGTGGTTTTCAGGCAGTCGGATGTTTTTCAGCACAAACCCAGCACTTCGTACACGTGGTCAGGACGGAGACGTGGTGAGACGTCCACTGGAAGGCCGGGGGAGACAGGAAGGAACAGTGTGGCAAACCTTGCGGGTGAGTGTTGTTTTTTTTTTTTTTTTTAAATCTCACAGATTTTTGCTGATGTGTTCCGTTAATACTCTTTGTAAACACGGAAGTGAGCGTGGTGTAGCGATGCATTTGATTGGTTAGACTGAGTGTTTACGCGCTACTCAGGGACAAATTTGATTGGCGAAATTGGCGGAAGTTGACAAGGTTTAGCCAAAATTGCAGGAAAGTTGCAGTGATTGGACAAGTTGCAAGGTCGTGCAAAAGACGTGGGCAATCACTGATTTCGCTTGAATTGACGCGATTGCAACATGGTGAAATCCTGGAGGGACTGACACACTGACAGACTTCCTTGCATTTATAGTACTAGTGCATTCCTGTAGAAAGCAAGTATTCCTATCTGAAACAGGTAGCCCAGTCAGGCTTTACAGGCCCAAATATAGGCTGTGTTTGAAAGTGGAGTACAGAAGTGTAGCCTATATGTAAGCAATCACACATGTTAGACTTTGACACATACGAAAGGGACTGAACTGAGATTTGATTGTCCATCCATCCATCTTCTACCGCTTTTCCGGAGGTCCGGGTCGCAGAGGCAGCAGTTCAAGCAGAGAAGCCCACACTTCCCTCTCCTCAGCCACCTGCTCCAGCTCTTCAGAGAGGATACCAAGGCGTTCCCAGACCAGCTGGGAGACATAGTCTCTCCACCGAGTCCTGGGTCTGCCCCGGGGTCTCCTCCCAGTGGAACGTGCCCAAAACACCTCAAGTGGGAGGCGTCCAGGAGGCATCCTAATCAGATGCCCATACCACCTCAGCTGGCTCCTTTCAATGTGGAGGAGCAGTGGTTCTACTCTGAGCCTCTCCTGGATGACTGAGCTCCTCACCCTATCTCTAAGGGTGAGTCCAGCAGTCCTACGGCGAAAGCTCATTTCATCTGCTTGTATCCGCGATCTCATTCTTTTGGTCATTACCCAAAGCTCGTGACCATAGGTGAGAGTAGGAACGTAGATTGACTGGTAAATCGACAGCTTTGCCTTAGAGCTTAGCTCCCTCTTCGCCACAACAGACCGTTACAACGTCTGCATCACTGCAGATGCTGCTTCGATCTGTCTGGCAATCTCTCGCTCCTTTCTCCCCTCACTCGTGAATAAGACCCCAAGATACTTAAACTCCTCCACTTGGGGCAAGAGCCTGTCCCCAACCGGGGGAGGACAATCCATCTTTTTCTGGCTGAGGAAAAAGGTGATTGTGTGAATATTAATTACAGAATAACTGAAAATGAGTGTTACATCCAATACCACTGCCTGGGCACGTTTACAGATATTTGAGACCCATTCTAGTGCATCCTGTTATATTTTAGGAATATTTTAAGTACAAAACACCAATATTATACACAGCAGAATGACCTGTTTGGCTGCAACTGTTGCATCAGTGTTGCCCATTTGTCAGTAAATATTTACATAAAAATTATTTATTTCATTATTTGAGCATTTTTGTGTCAAGTTTGGTGACGGTCGTCGTTTAGTCAAACCGTGCATGTGGCCACATATAATATGCAGTTGATCTGAGCATTCTGTTGTACAATTATTAACTTTTAATTTTTAGATAGCCGTGCAAGCACACTGAGAGGAGCGCCGTCGGCGACGGCAAGCTATGGTCCTGCAAAGGAACTCCCGTCTACGGCTGACCGGTCGGGCTGGTCTTGCTTCAGTGCGAAAGACCGCGTTCCACCCACTGCTTCTCTAACACCGGTGTTGGAGAAGGCAGACCCCGGGTTCCTGCTGGCATTCCACAGAAACATTACAGTATAATTTTTTAAGTAGTACATCTTGACTGTTCTCTTTTTCTTGTCGTATTTGTCACATTTCACTTCCTTTTTTTTGTTTGCAAAACACTGTGGTGACTGACTGGTCATCATGCGCGTGTTTTCCAATCAACATAGTCGTGACATTGTGCATTATCCAGTCAGCACGGAGTCAGTCCGACACCCTGCACACACTGAAGGGCATGAAGAGACAGCGATGACAGAGTAGTGGCTGAACTTTTATTGATAAAAATTACATATTTTGACTGGGCAACTCCATAGTCAAGGATGCTCACCCTCGTAACCTCAGCAAATCACGTTTTAAATCTTAGACCAGTCTGACAAACGGTTCAGGAAATATGCGTGGAACAGACAGACACATAGATTTCTTGCATTTATAGAGAGATATGGTATTGCAGTACTTAAGTAATCATAGATATCGTAGGTATCCTGATAATGTTGCATCGTGATCAAAGTATCATGATGTGTATCGTATCGTGAGGTCCCTCATGATTCCTACCTATATGCATTAATTTATTTTTATATATTAAGTGGGAGATAATATGCACTTTTTACACATGTAGACTAGTGGTGGAAATCTTTAGGCACCTTTCAATTCGATTACGACTTGGGGGGAGCTCCGAATGTAGAACGGTTCTCAATGCCTCTAAAGGCTGAAGGAGTATTGTTGTCACCCCACCGGATGGATGTTCGGTGGTGGCAACACCTACCTTGGGAACGCGATAACTAGAGAAAGAAATGACGTGGCCTTTTCAAATTGATACCATAGTTGTATCTATGAAAAATCCTGGACAAGTTTGAATTTGGGGTGACCTCTAACTTTTAGATCGAGGTGAGAAGTTGATTTTCTCAAAATTTTGTGAACACGATAACTAGCCTGGACTAGCCTTGTGCCAGCACCACGAATAGTTATGTCACCAAAAACGTTCCGTCTCAACATGTTGTTTTGCAGGGGGTGGGACTTAAGTGAAACTTCAGAGCAAAAAAAAAACAGATATAAGACATTTGAGCGATTTTGCTCTTGTTTTGTACGTCATAAAAAACATGTTAGACATGTTAATAATGATTTTTGGTGGAGTGTCACTTTAAGAGATTCCCAGAAGCAGTTGAGCTGTAACAACCATTCAATCAAGTGCATAATTTTTTTTTATTAATATATTATGGATCTGTTGAAATGCAGATTTACAGGCACTTTTCTTTGGTACGTTGTTCATGATTGTTGACACGATCAGCTGTATACAGAATTACTAAAATATCCCTGACTGCCCACAAAGCTCTTCTCTAGGAGTCTGTTTTATAACAAGCACAGAAACCTACACACAAGTGAGGTGTTACTGTACATGAAAATCATGCCACACCATCAGTACTGAAGAACAAAAAAGAGCAAAACAGATAGCCATTATGAGTAAAAGTCCATTCTGAACTTTTTGGCAGGATGAAATAGCTTTGTTGAAATAATTTAGAATCAAGCAGTTTAGTGAAATCTGTCTTTATAAAAGGTAATACTTAAAATAGCAATATGCATTATTAAAAAAATCTCATTGTTTTTGATTGTCACATTTGAATGAACAGTGTTGTTGCCACCCTCAGTAATAATTGTAATTGTCTTAGTTGTGTATTGGAGGGGATGATCTCTATTGTGCAAAGTGACGTTTAGTACGTTTAATACAACCTCTACGATTACCACCAGTTAGATTATAATGTCTGACAGCCGTAGGTAGGAAGGACCTACGGAACCTCTCCCTCGAGCCCTGATTGCACAGCCTACCGCTAAATGAGCTCCTCAGTGCGTTCAGCGTGTCCCACATGGGTTGGGACTTGGACTCCAGCAGAGATGACAGCTTAGCCACCACCCTCCTCTCTCCTATCTCCTCCACTGGGTCGAGGGGTCACCCCAGAACAGAGCTGGATTTTTGATCAGCCTGTTCAGTCTCTTCCTGTCGGCTGCTGTGATACCGCTGCCCCAGCAGACCACTCCAAATGTGATGGCTGATGCCACCACCGAATCATAGAAGGTCTTCAGAAGTGTCTCTTGCACTCCAAAAGATCTGAGTCTCCTCAGGAGGAACAGCCTGCACTGCCCCTTCTTGTAGAGTGCGTTGGTGTTGTGTGACCAGTCCAGTTTATTCTTCAGGTGAACACCCAGGTACTTGTAAGATGTCACCATCTCAGTGTCTGTTCCCTGGATGTTTACCGGTGCTGTGGGGCATTGTCCTTGCCTGCAGCAGTTCACCACCAATTCCTTAGTTTTCCTCGCATTGGTCTGGAGACAATTCCGTAGGCACCAGTCCACGAAGTCCTGGATAAGTCCTCTGTACTCTGCATCATCCCCATCAGAGATGAGGCCGACGATAGCAGAGTCATCAGAGAACTTCTGTAGATGGCAGTGTGTTGTGTTGTGTGAAAAATCAGCAGTGTAGAGGGTGAACAGGACAGGAGCCAGAACTGTTCCCTGCCCCCATACTGCAGATGATGGTATTAGACACACAGTCTTGGGTTCTCACAAACTGTGGTTGGTCTATGAGGTAGTCCAGGATCCACAATGACAGGTGCTGGTCCACTCCTGCACCTGGCAGCTTGTCCCTCAGGATCACTGGTTGTATGATGTTGAAAGCACTGGAAAAATCAAAGAATATGATCCTCACAGTGCTCCCAGGTTTCTCCAGGTGGGACAAGGAACAATGGAGGAAGATCACTGCATCCTCCACCCCGATGCCATGCTGGTAGGCAAACTGAAGTGGGTCCATCGCTGGTCCCACTAGGGGATGGAGGTGGGCGAGGAGCAGCCTCTCCAGGGTCTTCATTAGGTGTGATGTGAGGGCCACTGATCTGTAGCTGTTCAGGTCCTTGGGGTGCAGAGTCTTCGGTACGGGTACCACACAGGATGTTTTCCACAGCTATGGTACACTCCCTAGCTTCAGGCTCAGACTGAAGATGTGCTCCACAATCCTGTACAGCTGGTCTGCACAGGACTTGAGGAGCCTCGAGCTGAAGCCGTCTGGACCTGCAGCCTTCCTCTCCTTGATCTTCTTCAGCTCAGATCTCACCTGAGTCTTAGTGAGAGTCAGGCTGGGGCAGGGGTGCTGTGTGCTGGGGGGGGGGGGGGGGGGGGGGGGTGTCTGTGAGGGGAAAAATAGCAGGGGATGTACAAGGGGGAGTGGAGGGAGGGCAGTGGACAGCGGGACTAGATGAAGGTGGAGGCAGCAGTGGTTGGTGGGCAGGCAGAAGAGAGGGCAGACTGGAATAAACAGACTAGAACAACTTTGTCACAAAGTAACAGAAATTCATTGTACACAGCTCTGTAAAGAAAAAGAATGAATAACACGTAAAGCAAATGACATCCATAAGTAAAGTCAGGCATTCAAAGATTAAAATTCAGTCTATAGTGGCATAAATCAGGTCACCATAATGCACATACAAATCCAAACAACTTCCACAAAAGTTTGCAGCTCACCTGTCCAGGACAATAACAACAGGGTCTGGTTCATGGGTAGAGCAGCCTTAAGAATGCTCTGTCCCTCAGTAGTGATGTTATGCTTGACACCGCCCACTTGACGCAGACTCGAGCAGTATAATGTGGAAGTGTCGTGAGCAGAGTGACGAGCACTGTGTCAATTGCCCACAATCACGTGACCGTAGCAAGCGAGGCCTCATTATGTCGGTCACATCACATGACTTGAGGGCTCGTGGGAAGTTTGAGAGGGAATTAGTTTTTGTTTTTGTTTGCTTTGTATTGTTTGTTCCTGCCATCAAATTTTGACTAGACCTCGGATGGACAAATGCTCAAAAAAAAAGTATCGAGATTTTTTTTTCAGATTTTTCAACTCTGATGCAGTTCTGACAGTCAGTCACTTGATGGCAGTCTTTATTAGATGTTTCATAACACTGTTGCTCATGAAGCTATTGTCTCAGTTGCTCATTGTTTCATGAGGCCTTGGTTTTAACATCACTATCCCTCAGTGGCATTTTGGGTGTCTTTTTTCTGCCAACAACCGCCTAAAAGCAAAGCAGACAAAGCTGGAAAATGTGAACAATACTGCTGGTGCCTCACTGATTTATTGCAACATGTAAAAACATTAAGCATTGTAGGAAATGGTCCCTTTTTAGACAAATTAATTTTATTACATATTTCAAAAATTCATTTGTTGGTGCAGATTTTCAAGCATAGGTCCTGCTGTCTTATTGCCAAGGACAGAATGAGAGGGGAATATTTACCTGTTGCAGATGCATATAAGATTCACCACTGACTGGTTTTCATTAAGTGGGACTCTTTTGTACCACTAATATTGTGTTTCCAAAAGCTTGTCAGCTTGGATGATAGTTTGCAAGAAATGAGTCCACACAGGAAAGGGTCTGTTGATTTATTATTGTATTTAATAACCCCAAAGTGTACTGAGCTGTGAAATATCAGTGGTGTGTGGTTTGGATTTATGCTTGGAGGTGGAATTGTTTGATAAGAATGTAAAATAGATAACCCAACAAAGATACTTGGAGGGTCATGTTAAATTGTAAAGCTGCCATGAGTGAGCAGAGAGAATTGTAGGACTGAATGAGCCTTAGCCACGCCCACAAGTTCTCAGGTGTAGGTACTTCACTAATGACTCACCCAGGCTGCTACCAAAGATCAGTGCAGGAAGCAATCAGGGTGTGGGTCCTCATATCCCAATAATTGCACTTTGAACTTTAAATAGTCAAAACAATTTGTTTTCCTTTTTAAGTTTATTTAATTTTGCATTTAGTTTGTATTTTATTTTTTTATTTGTTGACACTAATGACTTCTGGTTACCTGCACAGGCTCCCGAACCTCTCAGTTCTCTGAAGGCAATGGCTGAGAGAGCAGCACTGGGAACAGGCCTGGATGGAGAGATCCCCAACCTGCATTTATCGGACCGAGGTCGGAACGGTCAGAACTCGTGTCCATTCTGATTTTATATGAATGAATGATTACATAGCAATTTTATATGGCCTTTCTTTAAGATGAAGTCAGTTAAACCTTTTTTTGAGGTGCCTGTTATCAATGTAAATTCTATACAGCTTGTTACTACCAAATATTTGTAAAAATATTTAATACATGGTTCTGCAAGGATGCAAATTAAAAAATATTTGTCTCAAGTCTATGTTTAGACACTTGAAGTATTCATAAATGCAAATCTGGATTTAAATACTGTTGCTGTGAATTGAGAGGTATTGATATTCCCATTTTCTGTCTTCATCCCTTAGATATCTTTTCTGGTTCATCTTCAGCTCCTGGCACACCCGCTGCGCCTCAGCCATCCGTGTCAGAGGTCAGCATCCCCCCCTCACTTGGGGTCTGTCCACTGGGCCCCACCCCTCTCCCCAAAGACCAGCTCTACCAGCAAGCCATGCAGGAGTCGGCATGGACACACATGCCGCACCCTTCTGACTCTGAGAGGATCAGGTAAGGGTGTCACATATTTCACTGTCAGAGACAAGGGACTATGGACATTTAAAAATACAGACAAAATAATTTTGTAGATATCAGTGAAGGCTAAGGCTAAAGTCACACTGCAGGTCTTAATGCTCAATTCCGATTTTTTGCTGAGATCCGTTTTTTTTTTTTTTTTTTTTTTTTAGTTTTTGTAAAGGGTGTACATGTCATTACAGCATTGCATTGTTTACATTTTCATCACATGTTCCCTTTTTTCTGTTTTTTGACAACATTGGAAAAATAATTATTACAACACCCTTTTTTTAAGTGAAAGAAAAAGAGAAGTTAAAGAGAGAACAAAACAAGAAAAAACAAACAAAACAGAAGAGCAAAAAATAAATAAGTAAAAATAAAAGAGCATCTGAGTAGCGTTGGAACAAAGAGAGGTGCCATTATTGAAATGGTATTTGTCAAAGATTAGATCTAATGGAAGACACATATGCGTTCCAGGGTTGCCAAAAGTTCAAGAACCCATCCATGTCCTGTCTCAGTGCGAATGTCTGCTTTTCCATCGAGTAAATGTCTTGAATCACGTTAATCCAATCTTCAGGTGTAGGACAATCCTTCAACATCCATTTTTTAGTTAGAGCTTTTTTACTTGCCAATATTAAAACAGTGAATAAGTATTTTTCTCCTCGTCTTTCCAGTGATTCCGGTAGTAAACCCAAATACAAAGTTACAAAAGAAAAGGGAACTGTTATTTTGAATATTTTCCCCAATATTGTCTGTACATTGGTCCAATATTGGTGGATAACTGGGCATGACCAAAACACATGAAAATGATTTGCAGTCTCTTCACCACACAAGCGCCAACAATTCAACTCCCTTACGAGTAAATTTGTTTTGTGCAGGTGTTCTGAAAAATCTTACCAAATTTTTCCATCCAAATTCTCTCCACTGCAGGGATGAGGTACTTTTCCATTGTTGTTTATTTAGCTTTTCCCATATTTCCAGTTGTAAAGTGAAATTCCCCTCTTTTTCCCCATCTCTTTTATATATGATGTGTTGTCTCCTTTTAAGTCTTGAAGACCTTGGTATATTTTAGAAATGTATCTGATCCCTGGAATCCCTTTATATGCCATTAAGAAAAATTAAGAAGACCTTCAGAACACCTGACTGGGCCCTTTCCAAATCCTCCTTTTTTAAGTATTTTGTTTGTGGTGTCTAAGCTGAAAGAACCTGTAAAGGTCTTGATTTATTAGACCTTGTTTTTTCAAATCTTCAGAACTTCTTAAAGTTTGCCCTTTAAAAAAATCGTAATATTTTATCAGTCCGTTCTCTTTCCACTTTTTAAATCTAGTGTCTGTTTTATTAGGAGTAAAGTCTTGATCATAGGCAATCCATTGCAGTAATCGATAGGGTTCTTTAGTTTGATTCTCTCTGACTATCTTAAACCAAATTTTTAGCGGGGTCTCTATCCACGGGTTAGTGTTATTCAAAAGTTTAGGTAAGGTAATGTTCCCTATTATCGCCTGTAGGGGGATGTCACTTGTTATTTGGCATTCCATCTCCTTCCATTGTGCAATGTAGACTGGGTTACATAGCGCTACTAAAGTTTTAATTTGTGCGGCTTTAAAATAGTCCCTGATATTTGGCAGCGCGAGCCCACCTTTGTCTTTGTTTAGCTGTAGGGTTCTATATCTGATTCTAGGTCTCTTGCCCTGCCATATGAATCTTGAGATCCTTCTGTCCAGTTCTTGCCATGTTTTTTTGGGAGGTTCTACCGGTATTGTTTGGAAAAGGTATAGAAGACATGGAAGTATATTCATTTTGACTGCTTCAGTTCTTTGTGCAGTACCTAAGAATGGTATCATATTCCATCTTGCTAGATCAGATTTTATTTTTGCCATCAGTGGATCATAGTTTAGTGTTATAATTTTGTTGAGTTGTTTCGGGATATTGACCTCCAGATATTTCATAGATTCCATCTCCCAGTTAGTTTTGAGTTTGCTTAGTAAATATTGATTTGGGTCATAGTTGAATGTTAAAATTTGGGTTTTATGCATGTTTAATTCGTACCCCGATAGATCTCCATACTCTGAAAAAACTGAGATTAGTTCTGGAAAAGAGGTGTCCGGCTGCCCCAGGTATATTAAAATGTCATCAGCAAAGAGTGCTATTTTATGTTCCTTCTGACCAAGTGTAATACCTTGAATTTTTTGATTGTCTTATCCATTGGCTCAGAGGTTCTATGAAGATTGCAAAGAGCAGTGGAGACGAGGGGCAGCCCTGACGACATCCTCTTTCCAGTTCAAAAGATGATGATAATTTACCGTTAATCCTTATTTTAGCTGTTGGTTTTTTATATAATGCCTGGATAGTTCTAATGAAGTTGTTATGAAAATTGAAACTGGATAAGATTCTATATAGGAAAGACCAGTCAACTGAATCAAATGCTTTTTCAGCATCTAATCCCAAAATGGCTGCATTTAAATTATATTTTTTTATATGATGAATTATGTGTAAAGTGCGTCTAATGTTATCTTGTGTCTGTCTTTGTCTTATAAAACCTGTTTGGTCTAAATGAATTAACCCCTTGCACTCGGGTCAATTTTCCTAAAAACGTCAAATAATGTGCCCAAAGTAAATCAAAAGCTGTTCTTCAATCCTTTGCAGCATCTTCATGGGGTTGGTCTCATTTAAAAGAAAACACTTTGAATTTTTTGGCAAAACAGTCATAATCTCTCTAAGTGCTCCGGCCACTGAGTTACAGTCATCTAAACATACTGAACTTGAAGAAAATAAATTTGGGCTGGTTGTTTTTTTGGATACAAATGCTTGCAAATGACACACAGCTTCAGATCCGGGCTTGAAAATGCAACAGAAATGTAGAACCAAGTGTTATCCAGCTGAGGTCCAAATTTTGTAACAATACCACAAAAAATGAATATATTACACAGCTTTGTTCTCAGGTAGTTCCCAGGCGTTTTGGAACTCTGCCAAATTGTGCCAAATGGCACAGTTTGGAAAAACGTCTAACTTTTGAATGATTCAATGTAGAAGCTTCATTTTGGGCTCTAATGAAAGGTCACACTCAGGGCTGTGTGTGTGTGGGGGGGGGACCCCCCCCTCGCTACAGAGGACGGAGATCGGCCATCGCTACATGACGGATTACACTCGGATGTGGCGATGTGGCCACAGCAGCGCTGTCACCGCAGCTCCCCCCCCCCCTCGCTACAGAATAGTAGCGGCGGGGGGGGCATTCACGGTCCGGAGGCGGCGAACGAACCGTGTACTGCGGCGCACGCACTTCGGACATCCTGTGCCGCACAGTTGTAATTTACCGATCAGTCAGAAGTCATTTTTGATTACAATTTTCAGGGATAAAAAATAATTTGGCTTATAACACCTTACCTCTTCACAGCCACATTGTCCTGGCCAACTTCTCTTCCTCATTGTCAGACGAACGCGACGCTGGTCTTCTCGTGGTTCTGGTCTCACGACCCGGTCAAAACATAATTCCATGATTGCGGTTTTGGCGAATGATTTACGACCTTCGTCGTCGGCCTATGATGACCATATAAGAGAATCCTAAACACTCTGCTGGAATTAAAAAAAAAAAAAAAGCACTGCCTGTGGCTGCTGAAGCAGTCTCTCTTCACCCAGCTTTAGACAAAACAGCTCAGCGAACTTCTGTGCTTCAATTGGCTCGCTGGGCGGGTCCTTCTTGCTAAGTTTTCAGTCATTGGTTCTTCAGGGTTTCAGAAACCCAATTCAAGGCTCTTATTAGTTGAATGAGAGGTCAGTCAGATGAACTAATCTGTTCGCGGCTGTGTCTGCAGCTTTTATTTTCAGTGCACGCTTGGACGCCATCACCACCTACATCAACATCTCCATCATGCGTCCTAGAGCGCACGAGGGCGCTCTCGTGCGCCCTCGTGCGCTCTAGGACGCAGAGACTTGCCCGTCCTCGGTACAACGGAGTGCAAGAGGTTAAGTCTGTCAGTATATTTTCTAACCTTTTGGCAAGGATAGTGGTAAAAAGCTTATAGTCCTGATTTAACACACTGATTGGTCTGTAGTTGGAGCAGTCTAGTTTACCCTTTTCAGGTTTAGGTATGACTGCAATGACCCCTTCTCTCCAGGAGGGGGGGATTTCCCCTGTGTGGAGGACATGGTTAAATGTTTTCAGGAGGAGAGGAGATAGTTGCTGTTTAAAGGTTTTGTACCACTCTGCTGTATAGCCATCTGCTCCTGGGGATTTGTTAGCTTTAAGTTTCATAATTGCTTTTTCTAATTCTTTAGGTTGTATTTCTGACAATAGTGTTTTATTTTGTGACTCAGTAAGTTGGGGAAGGTTTAATGTATTTAGGAAGGCTTCGGATGCGTTTGTTTTTTGAGGGAGTACAAGTTCTTGTACTTCCTCGAAGTTTTCGAAGCTTTTAAGAATTTCCTGAATTCTAAATTTTATTTCCTTTGATACTGGGTCTCTGATTTTGTAGATTGCTCTCTCTGTTTGTTGTTTCCTCAATTTATAGGCTAGTAATTTTGCCGATTTGCTACCTGTTTCATAGTATTTTTGTTTCAGAAATGTAAGTTTCTTCTGGATTTCTGTTGTGTAGATCTCGTTTATTTGTTTTTTAATTTCCTTAATTTTGAGCGAGTCATTAGAATGAGTGTTGTCTTTGTGCTCTTTTTCTAGTTAAGTTCTGACTCTAATGTGATTAGTTTTTCTTGTCTCAGTTTCTTTTGGATTGCCAGTTTTGCGATAATCTTTCCCCTTATTACAGCTTTGCATGCGTCCCATAGTATTAAAGGGGATACTTCTCCATTATCATTTTCTTCCAAGTATCTGAGAATATCTGATTCCAATTCATCTTTCAGTGGTCCTTTCAGCACATTTGAATTTAACCTCCAAGAAAATGTATTATTTGTGTATTTTTGGATACTTAAGTCCATATAGATCGGACTGTGGTCAGAGAGATCCATCAGTCCTATTTTACATGTTTTTACTCTTCCAATGTCTCTATTAAACATAAAAAAATAGTCAATCCTTGAGTATGATGAATGTGGTGCTGAGTAAAATGTATAGTCTTTTACACTGGGGTTGAATTCCCTCCACACGTCACAGATTCCCATTTCTTTTAGTAGCATCCGAGTTTTCCTACTTTGTTATTTTGATGTGGAGAATTACCTGATGCATCCCAGTATGGATTCAGTCTTAGATTGAAGTCTCCACCACATATCACTAAACCTTGGGCTTTAGTTATCATTAGGTCAAATACATTTTTATAAAATTTCCAGTTAGCCCCTGGAGGTGCATATACATTCAGCAGGGTGATATCTTCTCCCTCTAGCCAACCTAGTACCATGCTAAATCTCCCTTCTTTATCTTTGTGTTTTGATTTTTTTTTCAAATATAATTTTGGTTGAGATCAATGTCGCTACCCCCCTCCTCCTCCCTGACTTATATGAAGATAATGAGATCATATTAAACCCTTGTCTGTTAAGTTTAGTGTGCTCCACGTCTGTTAGGTGGGTTTCCTGTAAAAATATTATTCCTACTTTGTCTTTTTGCATTTTGCCAAGAATCTTGGGTATTTTAACTGGATTCAGGATCCCTTTTACATTATGAGATTATTTTGGTTACACCCTGTTTCTCTGTTGTGTTGTCTTTAGTATAACAGTGTGGTGGCCCTCTTTTATGCTACTCAGAAACTGAAAGAACATTAAGAACATAAAAAATAAAAAACATTAAGAACATAGTATATAAAACTTTAAAACAAAAAACTGACAAAAGATCTTCCTGAGCTGAGGTCTTTTTTGTGACCTTAGAAGAGCTTTAATGGTGTGTTGGCTCTGAGGGAAATTCCTCAAACTCTTACGTGTTGAGGGCCCTCTCTCACCCCTGTAAGTTGTCCCATGTTTTTAACGTGAATTTCAGATCCCAATCCGAACTTGTAATGATTTTATTTTATTTTTTTATTTTTTTTTATGCCTATACCCTATGAAATTGTGTGCAACCTCCCACCACCGTCACAGCAAACAGTCACGTTAATACAGTATTTGTTAGTGTGGAGAGATCATGTGGTTCATTGTCACATTTCTATTTTAACAAATTTTTTTGGTTTTTTTTTTTTTAAAGACTTGTTTCTAATATTATGTCTGTTCCATGAAATGTTTTACCACTTGATACTTGCTGATTCTGCATCTCCTTTAATGTTTGTTACCTTGTAGGAGGAGGGTTTGATGCGCAGATTGACTAAAAATATCGTTATTCCCTCCTGAAACGCTCAGTTTTTCCTTATAGCTCTGGCGCTGGGTTTCCCGCTGCTGGCTCGTGGATTTTGAGGGTCTCTGTGTGGACCACGTTTGAGCCTTGATTCTTTCGATCAGGTCTGCTGCGGGTTTATACACTGTTACCGGGAGTCCTCTTCTCGCCATATCCGTGGTTGCTTCTTCCGCCGAGTTGTAGAGACACATCTCAGTCCCGTAAAAAACCTGCAGCTTCGCCGGAAATGGAGTTTGAAAGCGCAGTTTCTTCTCTCGTAGTACCTTTTTAGTGTCGTTGTATTCCCGACGCTTTCTAAGGACCTCCGGGGCGTAGTCGTGCTCCACAAAAACTTTTCTCTCTTGGTGCATAAGTCCTTTTTTCTGCCAAGCCAGTCTCACAACCTCTTCTTTTATTCTGGAGTTGGAGAACTTCACCACCACCGATCTTGGTGGCACTTCCGCCGACGGCCTTGGGGCTAATGTACGGTGCGCCCTTTCTATCTTCAAGTCGGTGGATTGGGGAATTTCCAACTTCTCTCTCAGTATGGATTCCACGCATGCAGCCATTGTGGTGAAACCGTCCTCGACTCCTTTCAGACCATGAATTCTTATGTTGTCTCTTTTTAGTCTTCCTTCCTGGTTGGTTAGCTTAGCCTCCAGTCTTGACTGTCGTTTAAGTAAATCCAGCACGGTTTCTTCCAGCCCTTTTATTCTTTCCTCTGCTTCCATGATTCGGTCCTCAGCCTGGTCCACTCTGCTGTTTGTCCTTTTTATTTCGTCTTTAATTTCACGAAATTCGGCCCAACACTCTCGGCGAAATTGTCTTAATTTTTGAAGTACCATTTTTTAAGCTAACCTTGTTGCTAGCTTCATTCAGCTCCTCCGCTTCTGAGGGGATGTCCTCCGGGTCAGATTCTCCGGCTGATGCGTGTCTTGGCCTGGTAAATGTCGATCTCTTCTGTTTTCCTTTAGGCATAATGACTTTGTCTTTTGATTTTCACTCTTCCAAAAATCCGTTAAATCTGATTTTCATGGATCGGGTCTGGGAGCTTCAGCGTTAAGCTGCTATCACCATGGTGTCCAGACCGGAAGTCCTTTTTTTTTTTTTTTTTTTTTTTAATGTGTGTGGGCGTTCACATTATAATTTAAATGCGACCCCCATCAGACTAGTGTGAACGGTCTACAGCTAGGAAGTGACCTGCATGTGCAGAAGAAAACGTAACATCAGACACAGCGTTGTTTACGGAAGTAAATATGAGCCCCGATTGAAGGGGACAGAACTTCTTCACCTTGATGCAGCGCAGCAAAATAAACTGTTAAAATCATTCAGATGTGATTATACACAAAATAAATTAGACCAGCTTCATTCCTCTACATGCCAGATGATCGCTGTTATCAGTTCTGCTTTAACAGACTGATCGATTAAACAGCTCTCTCAAAAATGAGACCCCGTGTCTCAATAGGATCACTTGTATAAATAAGGTTAATAATAAATAATCCTAGCAATGACAGTGGGGCTCTTGCCCACTGATGTTGTCAGTGGCTCAGGCCTTAATAAACAGCACGGCTAGTACCAGTGGCATAACACCGGCCCTGCGCAGGAAGGAGAAGCCGCCACAGACTCCCCTCTCCTGGACAGTGTGTTTTCGTATCCCCGTAGCTGGCCATTCCACTTCAGTCATGTCGGTATTAACTTTACATTTTAGATATTACAGCGGCCAGGACTCACGGTCTGCTGTGTACAGGAGAAAAGGAATTTGCAGCGTCCAGTACAGTGCATCCGGAAAGTATTCACAGCGCTTCACTTTTTCCACATTGTTACAGCCTTATTCCAAAATGGATTAAATTCATTTTTTTCCTCAAAATTCTACACACAATACCCCATAATGACGATGTGAAAAGTTTTTTTTAGCTCTTTTGCAAATTTATTAAAAACAAAAAACTAAGAAATCACATGTACATAAGTATTCATATCCTTTGCCATGAAGCTCAAAATTGAGCTCAGGTGCATCCTGTTTCCACTGATCATCCTTGAGATGTTTCTACAGCTTAATTGGAGTCCACCTGTGGTAAATTCTCTTGACTGGGCATGATTTGGAAATGGAGGTGGGTGATATGGCCTAAAAATGATATCATGTTTCTGTTAATTTTCACGATAACGATATTCTCCATGATAGCGCAGAATACAGTTTTTTCTTTTAAATTTAAAAGGACAGTTTCACAGGCCAACGTTAATTATGTTCAACATATTCAGTAAAAACAAAACAAAAATTCTTATTTTTCCAGTTTATAAAGAGCAGTTTAGAATGTGTTTCAAACTATTTTTAATCCTGTGTCAAGTATTATCAGAAAATATTGTAAACTACCACATCTTAAGCACACTGAGGGGTTATGTTAATTCCCTTCCACAGCATATGGGTCGGCGCCTATCTCCGTTTCTCTGACCCTTAGGACACACAGCTACTGTGAGTAGTGAAGGCTACAGTTGGAGGTCAGTCCTCTGGTAGCTCTGTGCATTAACGCACAGTGCACTGAGGGGGTGGACTGGGACAAAAATTCAGACCTGGAATTTGACTTCCTCCTAGGCTACCCTGTTGTTGGAAACCAGAAACCACCACATTTTTAGTAGGCCAACATTTTAAAATAATAGGTATCAAACTAGGTATAAAAGTAATTATAACCTTCAGCTGGGAGGAAAATTATATATTTGGATTGTAATAGCCAACTGATCTATTGATTATTAAAACAAAAAAATTGTTAAAAAATTGTTAAATTGTTAAAAAATTAATTGACTAATCTTAATTTAAATCTGGTGCTGCTTCTGATTTCTTCAAACCTTTTCAAAATAAAAACACAAGGTAAGAAGTTTTTGGTAAAAAGTTACAATTTTGCATGAAAAATGTCACAAATTTGTCACCAGAAATGTTCAGAAGTTAAAAAATGTACCTTTGTGAAAAGATGTTTAAAAAATGAGAAAACAAATTTAGGAGAGAACAATAACAAGCAGATGAGAGTAAAGTTGGTACTGCAGACTACATATAGCCTGTAGTTTAGGAAATTCTGCAGATTTTTCTTAAAACATCTACATAGTCCTGAAAACATTGTCTTATGAATGTCAGAGCAATTTGGCTCTGGTTAATGCAACCTATTTATTACATTTAAAAAAAATAAACCCTAAACTGTAAGCAAGTACAGCAGGATAATATAACCACAAACATCATTCACCACATTATTTCTGTCTTCATGTCATTTCTGTGCTCTGGGGCATGAGGGAGTTTTGGTCTTTTTAACATATTACATTAATGTAGTCTAGTCTGTTATTTCACTGGGTCAGGAAGAGTCTAAATAAAACAGGGAGGGAGTGGGCTTATTTAAAACTATTATTATTTCATCATTTTTATCATACTAAATATGTGTTGGCCTATCTGCCGTTTCCCCAGACACTTCTGCGGGTAAATGACCGCTCCATCGGACCTCCCGTCTCTGTCTCTTTCTCTGCCCACGTTAGAAATCTCTGTTGCATAGCCAACTCCTGGGCTGTTAACAGATTTGTTTTTCTTTCAGTTGGTTGAATAAATCACGCTGGAGCAGCCACAACAGGACGAAAATAAACCTCTGGACACTTAGGACGTCAGCAACGCCGCTTCAGGGAGAAGTAAATGTAACGAAGTAAAACTTTTCCCCAAAGCGGCATCGTTGACATGCAGAACAAAATACGGGCAGATTATTTGCATCACCATTTTTTTTTTATAGATGGCAGCAGTTTGAAATGGCCTTTAAACTAAATTACTTCCTCACAACTAGACACAGATGTTCCAAGCACGGAGCACAGCTTCCCGCGCCATATTTATTTTGCTGTTTCTATGGTAACATGTAACTTCCGTTGGCAGTGTAACGGACCCCAAATATCACAATATTCATTTTTACACAGGTATTAAAATTTATACCGGTATTATCGTGAACAATACGATATGGCACACCCCTATTTGAAAAGGCACACACCTGTCTATATAAGGTCCCACAGTTGACGGTGCATGTCAGAGCACAAACCAAGCATGAAGTCAAAGGAATTGTCTCAACCTCCGAGACAGGATTTTTTCGAGGCACAAATCTGTGGAAGGGTACAGAAAAATTTCTGCTGCTTTGAAGGTCCCAAAGAGCACAGTGGCCTCAATCATTTGTAACTGGAAGAAGTTCGGAAGCACCAGGACTCTTTCTAGGGCTGGCCGACCGTCTAAATTGAACGATCGGGGGAGAAGGGCCTTAGTCAGGGAGGTGACCAAGAGCCTGATGGTCACTCTGTCAGAGCTCCACCATTCCTCTGTGGAGAGAGGAGAACCTTCCAGGAGGACAGCAATCCACCAATCAGGCTTGTTTGGTAGAGTGGCCAGATGGAAGCCACTCCTTAGTAAAAGGTACATGGCAGCCCGGCTGTTGTTTGCCAAGAGGCACCTGAAGGACTCTCAGACCATGAGAAACAAAATTCTCTGGTCTGATGAGACAAAGATTGAACTCTGTGGCGTGAATACCAGGCATTATGTTTGGAGGAAACCAGGCACCGCTCATCACCAGGTCAATACCATCCCTACAGTGAAGCATGGTGGTGGCAGAATCATGCTGTGGGGATGTTTTTCAGCAGCAGGAATTGGGAGACTAGTCCAGATAGAGGGAAAGATGAATGCAGCAATGTACAGAAACATCCTGGATGAAAACCTGCTCCACAGCCCTCTTGACCTCAGACTGGGGCGGCGGTTCATCTTTCAGCAGGACAGTGACCCTAAGCACACAGCCAAGATTTCAAAGGAGTGGCTTCAGGACAACTCTGAATGTCCTTGAGTGGCCCAGCCAGAGCCCAGACTTGAATCAATTGAACATCTCTGGAGAGATCTGAAAATAGTTGTGCACCGATGCTTCCCATCCAACCTGATGGAGCTTGAGAGGTGCAGCAAAGAGGAATGGGTGAAACTGCCCAAAGATAGGTGTGCCAAGCTTGTGGCGTCATATTCAAAAAGACTTGAGGCTGTAATTGCTGCCAAAGGTGCATCAACAAAGTATTGAGCAAAGACTGTGAATACTGATGTACATGTGATTTATTAGTTTTATTTTTAATAAATTTGCAAAAATCTAAAAAAATACAACCTTTTTTTATGTTATCATTATGGGGTGTTATGTGTAGAATTTTGAGGGAAAAAAATGAGTTTAATCCATTTTGGAATAAGGCTGTAATATAACAAAATGTGGAAAAAGTGAAGCGCTGTGAATTATTTCCGGATGCACTGTAAATGTGTCATTACTGTGTCTGCTTGTCTGACATTCAGACCCGACCCCCCCCCCCCCCCCCCCCCCCCCGAAATTTTGAAGTTGTTGTGCAGTTGAAGCTGACAAAATTACAATCCAGTGATAAAGAAGATTGATTAAAAAGAGGACACATCAGCTGTGTCTGCCGTGCTTGCTGCATTCTCCACCGCAGAACTGTAGCATCTGTCTCACTTCAATGAGGAAGAAGTCGAATGAAATGCAACATGACCGTTCAGACTGAGGTCGCTTTGGAAAATATCAGCTATGTATCGGAATTGGGACCACATATGAAAGTGGCCTGGGTCTGGTGTTAAAAAAAATCTGTGTGCTGTTCAGACTGTCATTAAAAAATCCGATATGGGTCATGTGTACAAAAAAAATTGGAATTGAGCATTAAAACCTGCTGTGTGAACGTAGCCTAAGGGTACTTTCGTACCTATCTGCATTAGTGCATTTCAGTCAAACTCTAGTTTTTCTCCTTTATTGCTGTTCATTTCATCTGGTTGAGAACACAGTAATCAGGTTTGCACCAAAACAACTTGACTGAGACCCTTAAAAAGGGGTGGTCTCGATCCAAATCATCCAGCAACTGCTGGTGCAGTCCTGCTGGGGAGAAGACGTACCAAAACAGGACCAGGACTGCATGATTTGAGGGCATTGGATTATGAGCAGATTTGGATTTTTTTGCATTTAAACACCCAAAACATGCTGCTGGATGTATGTAAGTAGCAAGACTGGTCAGATGACTACATATGTACTCAGTTATAATTGAGATACACAAATGGAGAAATGCATTCTTTGGAAAACAGCTCAGGGAAAGAGGGATTCAGAGGTCTTGCAGCATCAAGGATGAGAAGTACTGTCAGGTCAAAGGTGTACATTAAAGAATGAAATGCATGTAATAAGAGTTCTGGTGTTTCACATAAATCTGTGGCCCAGCAAAATCTATCGTCTTATCACTTTAGCTGCATAATAAATCATTCAAACATCGAAATAACCATGGATCTTATTTCATTTTAATCTAGATACATATGGTATGTTCTTATTTTCCGAGTACATACAGTAGATGCAACCAAAGTGCATCATCACTATATACAGTCACAGATTCTGATGGGTCACAGATTTTAATCTGAGTCTGGTAAGCAAAGCAACTTGCTGTATTTACTCGTCCTCTCAACAAAAATGTCTGACCATTAAATGGCGAGGACATCCTTGCGTAGTGTGAAGTAACATGTTTTTGTCTCTGTGAGAAAGAACCAGACCAAGTGGAAAATGATATAAAATAATAAACTCACCCACTGATTCAGCTCAAAGCAAATAAACTTGACTGTGAAAACATCATAAATTAACTTGTCATTATAAAACACAGGTTCCTGTTTTGACATGATACATCAGACATATTTGTGATTGTAACTTATAAAGCCAATTTTTCACAGCAAATCGGCAAGATAATTTGGGGTCCTGCAAAATTATTTGTACACAAATTTCTGTATCTCCGTAATTCTAGTGATGCATCAAGTAATACCAGTTTTGTGCAAAATAGGCTTATTTAGATTGAGTCTTGTTTGGTTTGAGAAATTTTTTTTCTCATTCGAAATTATTTCTGGCTGATCATAAACTATATTTTCCAGAAAACAGTACATCATATTGCAGACAGAAAGGTTGTAGAGCAAGCTGAAGCTGCAGTTTATTTAAGCCTACCCCTTGCACACTATAGAAATGTTTAGTCAGCCACATGGCAGTTACAACAAAAAAAAAATCATCTGCTTACATAATTAATTTTAAATACCATTGTATTTCTTCATTAGCATAATTTTTTGTCAAATATTTAAACTTATTAAATGTGCCACATAACTTCACATCAGCAATAACATTATTCCATAACTTCACCCTGTAACAGTTTTTTTGTTTGTGTTTTTTTAAACGTTGGTTCTTATTTGGTTTCTGAAAAATGCACGTTCCCCTTAAATTGCTTTTCCTCAGCTCGAACAACTCCTGGATACTCGGAGGTACCTGGCAGTTTATCACCCTGAACATAATCGAATTCTGAACAAATTTTTGAAATCGCTGTAACTGAATTTTAAAGGATTTAATTTAACATAGTGGATTAGTAGAATCATAATTTGCTCTGCACACTTCTTATTGCTTTCTTTTGTAATCAAAATATTAATTTACTGATTGTTTTATGTATTTGCCCACACTTCCACACACATACAGTGGATGTAAAAAGTCCACACACCTGTTCAAATGCCAGTTTTTTGTGATGTAAAAAAAATGAGACCAAGATAAATGATTTCAAAACTTTTTCCACCATTAATGTGACCTATAACCTGTACAACCCAATTGAAAAACAAACTGAAATCTTTTAAGGGGATAAATAAAAAATAAAAAACTTAGAATAACCTTAAACAAATACTTTGTTGCAGCACCTTTGGCTTTTATTACAGTACTCAGTCTTTTTGGGTAGGAGTGTATCAGTGTGGCACAGCTTGATGTGGCAATATTTGCCTACTGTTGTTTGCAAAAACACTCCAGATCTGTCAGATTGTGAGGGCATCTCCTGTGCACAGCCCTCTTCAGATCACCCCACAGATATTCAATGGGATTCAGGTCTGGACTCTGGCTGGGCCATCCCAAAACCTTAATTGTTTTCTGGTGAAGCCATTCTTTTGTTGATTTGGATGTGTGCTTTTGGTCATTGTCGTGCTGAAGGATGAAGTTTCTCTTCATCTTCCTAGCAGAAGCCTGAAAGTTTTGTGCCAACACTAGCCACAGTTTCATGGGCAAAATTTCTTCAATCTGATTACAATTATGATTAGAACTTTACTGTTTACATGGATCCTGAAAAAGTTGATCCGATTAGGACATGCATTTCCATGTCATATGTTTGAACGGACTAAATCATTTTGACATGCACACAATTATCCGACATTCTGGAAATAGTGGAAGAAGAAGCAACTTCCGATGTAAACAAACCCCACTTCGTGTCTTTCTCTTTTTGAAATGGAACTGTATTGTTATTCAGACTGTACTTTTGCTAGTCTCCGTAATGAAGCTACAAGTACATACTTCTGCATATGACGAACAGAGGGAGACAGCAGGACGATACAGACCAGTTTTATTACTCCTGCCATGTCTTCTGCTAGCTGCTGTAAAGGCGGAAATGTCATGTCCACGTGTGGCTGACGTACAGACATGCGCAGTAAACATATTTTCTATCCAAACTTTGGAATGAGTGTGTGTATATGCACACCAATCAGATTAACAATCGGCATAACCCACCCGTCTCAATCGGAAGGAAATTTTGATCCGAATGAGTGTGATTGGGTCAGAATATTCAGATTGGCGTGTTTACATGAAGCATTTTTATTCTGATCAGGCTTTTAATCTGGTTACTTGTGTCCATGTAAACATGGCTACTGACTGGTATTTGGAACTGTTCATAATTACCGGAGTGGTGGCTCAGTTGGTAGAGCATCCGCCCCACATCCGGGAGGCAGGGGTTCAAATCCCAGCCGGGTCATGCAGAAGACCATATAAAAGTGGAACTTCCTGCCGTCCAGCTTGGTGCTCAGCAATAATGGAATGGAGGAGGGAAATTTGTGGCGGTGCCTTGCATGGCAGTGGCCCTCTGATTCTACACTTGGGGTGTGTGTGATTGACACAGTAGATAGGTAAAGCACAATCTTGTTGTACTGTACATGATTGGTTGTACTGTTGAATGACAATAAAAGGGTGATTTAATTCCCTCCACCTTGACTAAGGCCCCAGTTCCAGCTGAAGATAAACGTCCCCAAAGCAGGATGCTGCCACCACCGTGTTTCACCGTGGGTATGATGTTCTTTTGGTGATGAGCAGTGTTGTTTGCACCAAATATACCTTTTGGAGTTATGGCCAAAAAGTTCAACCTTGGTTTCATCGGACCATAACACATTTTCCCACGTTTGGGAGATGTCAAATGTGTTATTGCAAAATGTAGCAGGGCTTGGATGTTTTTCTTCATAAGGTGTCTTGCCACCCTACCCCAAAGCCCAGACATATGAAGAAGACAGGAGATTGTTGTCACATGTACCAAGCAGCCAGTACTTGCCAGAAATTCCTGCAGCTCCTTCAGTGTTGCTGTCAACCTCTTGGCAGCCTCCCTGACCACTTTTCTTGTCTTTTCATCAGTTTTGGAGGGACGTCCAGTTCTTGGTAATGTCACTGTTGTGCCATATTTTCTCCACTTGATGACTGTCTTTCATGCTATATTTAATACCTTGGACATTATTTTGTACCCTTCTCCTCACTGATACCTTTGAATGATGAGATCCCTCTGATGCTTTGGAAGCTCTCTGTGGACCATGGCTTGTGCTATAAGATGTGACTACAAAAATGTCAGGAAAAACCTACTAGAACAGCCAAACTTTATTTGGGGTTAATCAGAGGCACTTTAAATGGTGGCAGGTGTGTGCTGACTCCCATTTAACATGAGTTTGAATGTGATACACAGCCACATCCCCAGTTATATAACAGGGTGTGCATATTTATGCAAACAGGTTATTGTAAGTTTTTATTTTTCCCCTGAAAAGATTTTTGTTTTTCAGTTGGATTGTACAGGTTAGGTCACAGTAATGGTGGAAAAAGTTTTGAAATGATTTATCTTGGTCATTTTTTTTACATCACAAAAACCTGGCATTTGAACAGGAGTGTGTACACACATGGACAAAATTGTTGGTACCCCTCTGTTAATGAAAGAAAAACCCACAGTGGTCACAGAAATAACTTGAATCTGACAAAAGTGGTAATAAATAAAAACTCTATGAAAATTAATCAATGAAAATCAGACAATGCTTTTGAATTGTGGTTCAACAGAATTACTTTAAAAAACAAACTCATGAAACAGGCCTGGACAAAAATGATGGTACCCCTAGAAAAGATTGAAAATAATGTGACCATAGGGACATGTTCAACCAAGATGTGTCCTCTAATTAACATCACAGGTGCCTACAAACTTGTAATCAGTCAGTCGGCCTATTTAAAGGGCGACAAGTAGTCACTGTGCTGTTTGTTGACATGGTGTGTACCACACTAAATATGGACCAGAGGAAGCAAAGGAGAGAGTTGTCTCAGGAGATTAGAAAGAAAACTATAGACAAGCATGTTAAAGGTAAAGGCTATAAGACCATCTCCAAGCAGCTTGATGTTCCTGTGACTACAGTTGCACATATTATTCAGAAATTTAAGATTCATGGGACTGTAGCCAACCTCCCTGGACGTGGCCGCAGGAGGAAACTTGATGAAAAATGGAAGAGACGGATAATACGACTGGTAACAAAAGAGCCCAGAACAACCTCTAAACACTTTCATGGTGAACTCCAAGGTCAAGGTACATCAGTGTCAGATCGCACCATCCGTCGTCGTTTGAGCCAAAGTGGACTTCATGGGAGACGACCGAGGAGGACACCACTGTTGAAAACAAATCATAAAAAAGCCAGACTGGAATTTGCCAAACTGCATGTTGACAAGCCACAAAGCTTCTGGGAGAAAGTCCTATGGACAGACCAGACAAAACTGCAACTTTTTGGCAAGGCACATCAGCTCTATGTTCACAGACGCAAAAATGAAGCATACCAAGAAAAGAACACTGTCCCTACTGTGAAACATGGAGGAGGTTCTGTTATGTTCTGGGGCTGCTTTGCTGCATCTGGCACAGGGTGTCTTGAATCTGTGCAGGGTACAATGAAATCTCAAGACTATCAAGGTATTCTAGAGAGAAATGTGCTGCCCAGTGTCAGACAGCTTGGTCTCAGTCGCAGGTCCTGGGTCTTGCAACAAGATAATGACCCAAAACACACAGCTAAAAACACCCAAGAATGGCTAAGAGCGAAACATTGGTCTATTCTAAAGTGGCCTTCTGAGCCCTGATCTAAATCCTATTGAACATCTGTGGAAGGAGCTGAAACATGCCGTCTGGAGAAGGCACCCTTCAAATCTGAGACAACTGGAGCAGTTTGCTCATGAGGAGTGGGCCAAAATACCTGCTGAGAGGTGCAGAAGTCTCATTGACAGTTACAGAAATCGTTTGATTGCAGTGATTGCCTCGAAAGGTTGTGCAACAAAATATTAAGTTAAGGGTACCATTATTTTGGGTGGTACGGTGGCGCAGTGGTTAGCACTGCGGCAGCACAGCAACTCACCCTTGGCCATGGGATCCCTGGTTCGATCCCAGCCCCTGACCAACAGTGATCTGTGTGGAGTTTGCATGTTCTCCCCGTATCTGTGTCGGTTTACTCCGGGATTTCTTTGGTTTCCTCCCACAGGCCAAAAACATGCAGGTTAGGTTAATTGGAGACTCTAAAGTGGCCTTAGGTGTGAATGTGTGTGTGAATAGTTGAGGGATAGGGCCGTACCGTGGCTGCTTCATCCATCCAGGTGGATGCCCTCAATTTCCCCTCTGGGGATCAATAAAGTATACAAAATCAAAAAAAAAATCAAAATTTTTGTCCAGGCCTGTTTCATAAGTTTGTTTTTTAAAATAATTCTGTTGAACCACAATTCAAAACATTGTCTGATTTTCATTGGTTAATTTTCATAGAATTTTTATTTATTACCACTTTTGTCAGATTCAAGTTATTTCTGTGACCATTGTGGGTTTTTCTTTCATTAACAGAGGGGTACCAATAATTTTGTACACACACACACACACACACACACACACACACACACACACACACACACACACACACACACACAATGGTTCTGGTTCTGATATATTTTACATCTTATGAGGTTTCCAACTTTTGTTGTAAACTTACTTTACATAAATCATTTATATCTATAAATGCACAAAATCTGTGTGTCTGTCTTTTCCACACATATCTCTTGAACCATTCCTCAGACTGACCTGAGAATTTATTAGTGCTTTGCTGAGGTTAAGAGGGTGTGCATCCCAGAGTATGGAGTTGCTCAGTCAAAATATGTAATTTTTATCAAAAGTTAAGCCACCACTCTGTCACGGCTCTCTCTTTTCATGCCCTGGCTTCAAGAAATGTGGGCGGGGTTTCAGATTGACTCTGTGCTGATTGGATAGGTGATTGCGTAGGTCTAAAGGATAATTCGCCATATGTGGAGAACATGAGGTGCGCGAGAAGACTGTGCAGAGCGTCAGCGGGGAACAGCTCTGACAAAGAATACCGGTGTATCAACACAGAAGATGCCGGGAAAAGCAGCAGCCCGACCGGGCAGAGCACAGTCCTTCAGGGGGAGGCATGCCCAGCCAGTAGTAGATGGGAGTACCTGCTCCTGCTTCACCCGTGTGGTACCACTGTACTTTACAGTACCTACGAGTCCACCCCTCCCTCCTGAGTATCTAAAAATTAAAAACTTAATACCGCCATGATTGTGGAGTGGAATGGCCTGAAGGACTGTTGTCTACCATGGACTGGGCAGGCTGGGAATGTCTCCCTGTGAACGATCGTGGAGCACCTGGTCAGACACCGGTGTTGGAGAAGCAGCATTGTACCGGCGGATCGCAGTCCTTCGCAGTGAGCCAAGCCCAGCCTGCCCGGTTAATGGGAGTCTCGGCTGCTGCTTTACCTGTGTGCCAGTGATGTCCTTTGCCGCACCACGGGTCTCTGCCAGATCAACTGCATATTATATGCGGACACATATGCACACTTTGACCAAACAAGAAGATGCAAAAATGCCCAAATAACGAAATAATTTTTATTTAAATATTTACAGACAAATGGGCAACACTGATGCAACAGTTGCAGCCAAACGGATCATTCTGCTGTGTGTGTGTGTGTGAGAGAGAGTGAGAGAGAGAGTGAGAGAGAGAGAGAGAGAGAGCACGGTGAAGGGATTGGCGCAGTTCTATGGATGCCCTGAATTTCCCTCTGGGGATCAATAAAAGTATACAAGATACAAATACAAAAAAAATAATAATGTTTGGTGTTTTGTACTTATAATATTGGTAAAATATAAAAGGATGCACTACAATGGGTCTCAAATATTTGTAACCGTGTCCTGTAGTACTGCATGAGTTTGATGGTAGATTGTCAACTAGTTAGTTAGTTAATCCCTTCACACCTGAAGGTGTATATGGGCGGTGCCTATCTCCGTTTCTCTGACCCTAGGCCACACAGCTACTGTAAGTAGTGAAAGCTACAGCGGGGGGTCAGTCCTCTGGTAGCTCTGTGTGTAACTTTACTTTCCCTGTTCCATTATGCGGAGCACCACGCTAGAAGGCAGAAAGCACCATTTTTATATGGTCTTTGGTATGACCCGGCCGGGATTTGAACCCCTGCCTCCCGGGTGTGGGGCGGATGCTCTACCAACTGAGCCACCACTCCGGTAGATTGTCAACTACACAAACTAAATTATAATGGTGACTGAACAACTCCATTCCCTAAAGTGCAAGATACACATATGAATATGAATATAACTCATTAAAGATCACACAAATAAGTGATTTCACAAAAAATGAACAAGCGGTTCTTAAATAGTGGCTAATATTGGATGTCCCATTCATTTTCAATTATTCTAACTACTAACTAACTAACCTGCACTTATATAGCGCTTTTCTAGTCACAAAGACCACTCAAAGCGCTTTCATTAATACTAACCCTCTATTCTAAGGGCCTATAGGAAACGGATATCTAGGGACAATTTAGAACAGCCAATTAACCTAACATGCATGTTTTTGGCATGTGGGAGGAAACCGGAGAAATCCTGGAGTAAACCCACGCAACACGGGGAGGGTTATTCTGTAATTAATATTCAATCAAATCTCAGTTCAGTCCCTTTTATAGTTGTCAAAGTCTAACATGTGTGATTGCCTACATATAGGCTACACTTCTGTATTCCACTTTCAAACACTGCCTACATTTGGATCTGTAAAGCCTGATTGGGCTACCTGTTTCAGACAGGAATACTTGCTTTCTACGGGCATGCAGTAGTATAAAATAAAAAGTAAAGGACCAAGTACTGAACCCTGTTTAACACCACAGGTAACTCTTAGAAGTTGTGAGCTTGTATTATTTATGTGAACATATTGGTACCAATCTACTGTAATTCTCTATAAGGTTTTGGTTGACTGTTAACAGTTCTGGATTCCCAATTTTGTTTTTCTCAATTTCCAGGCAATACTTGATGAGGAATCCATGTCCTACGCTGCCCTACCACCATCAGGTCCCACCACATCACTCTGACTCTATAGAGTTCTACCAGAGACTGTCCACAGAAACTCTGTTCTTCATCTTCTACTACCTGGAGGTAACAGTCTGTCCTGTCGCTCCACTCTCCTCACTGGTGTCCCTTCTTGCCGTTTTCTATGGAAAGTGTCAATGCCTGTGAACTTAAGGGTCTTATTCCTCTCACTCAGGGTACCAAGGCTCAGTATCTATCTGCCAAGGCTCTAAAGAAACAGTCCTGGAGGTTTCACACCAAGTACATGATGTGGTTCCAGAGGCATGAGGAGCCCAAGACGATCACTGATGAGTTTGAGCAGGTGCTGCTTTATTCCCATGCACACTACTACTGAAACTTAGGATTTCCACCTGTGGTTTCAGTTCATTAACACTTCTCCCTTTACTGTTTCTCCAGGGCACTTATATTTACTTCGACTATGAGAAATGGGGCCAGAGGAAGAAGGAGGGGTTCACCTTCGAGTACAGGTACCTCGAAGATCGAGACTTGCAGTGACAGACCGAGGGACGCAAAAAGGACAGAAAGACAAAATGTGCTGCTGTTGACATTCCGAGACTGAACTCCAAACTGTGGATAGAGATTGTGACGTGTAGTAGAAACCCTCTCCCGAGACGGAGACTGGTGTCTGTATAGGCTGCATCTCAATGTGAAGCCCTTGCTCCTAATGCAGTGCTTTGCTTTTGACAACAACACCCCATGGGTCTGATCAAATGCACCGTGCTGCACAAGCTGGGGGGGTTCTCGTTGGAGATCTGCATTTGTGCCCGTCTGTGTGCACACTCAGTATGTGGCATTAGGAAAGCCTACCCCATGCATGTTTAGTTTCTCCCCCCCCCCCCCGTTTCAACATTACCCTCTGTACCACATACCCAACATGAGCCTGGAAGCCTTTTTGACTTGACACAAAACAAACCTTGGATTTGATTAAGTAAACTGGCCTTCTTGTATTTACTGTAATTTGGTGGTCTAGACTGGGGACATACAGTGGACATTTGGTCATGGTGTGTAGAAACGGCTTCTTTTTAAGACCCTACAATACCTGTTGAATATGGTCACTATTAAAGATAGTGAGCAGTTATCAATAGTTTTATTGACATTGTCTTGGTCAATTTAAAAACGCTGATTGAGAGTGACCACAGGGCTCTCCCTGTGACAGGGAAAGAGTCCTTATCGGACATGGATTAAATTGCTATGCAATTGAACTGGTCTCTGACTCCCTCTCTTTACAAATAAAAATGTTTTTAAGTTAACCTGTCCAAGAAAATCCATTATTGCACATTCCTGTTTTTGAGAAATTAATAAAACTTGTAAAAATCTTTAAATAGGGTTTGAGACATTTCTCCACATGCCATTTGATTCCATCACTGCTGAGGAACTCCTTCCTCTATGCGAAAAGGCCACACTAAGCATAGTGAATGTACCTATAAGTGAGTCACCTCTTAATTACTCACAGTACACAGATAGCATCAGATGGCTGAGCCAGTTTCCCACCTTTACTCCTGTCACTCCATCCTAAAATCCACTGTGTTAAATTTACCACCTGCTATTTAAGTGAAAATCCTATACAGTGAATGTGCACCGACTTGTTTACATGTAGAGTTCAACAGAAATCCTAAAGCAATGGTGGTACATTTAACTCACGGGTTGATTAGGAAGTGTTTCATCTGCCGTGGTTGTTCATGTGTTAACCCTGAAGAACAAGAGTTAATCTGTGGGGAAAAGCATTTGACTGAATCAGATTTGTCCCCCATTTAAACAGCCATGAAAAGTTCAGATATGTACTGCTGATACCATTTTTTGTGTGTGAATAGTTTTCAGGTTTTGTGGGAGGGGACTGGGGGCGAGGATATGGTAAAAAGAAAAATGCAGCAACGTTCTGACAGACTTGCCTTTTATAGATTCTATTTTTGGGGCTTTCAAGGTTTTCAGAAAGGGATGGTCAGTGAAGAACTGCTAAAATGTGAATTTCAAAACATTTACAATTGTTTCTCATCACAGTTCTGCATGGGAGATGTCATAAATGGGGTTATAACAGGATTGTAAAATTTCAATAAATACTTTTAAGAAATTACCCTCCAGCGTGGTGTGAAGTCCTGTCATTCCTACATGGAAGATGGATTCACTTGACTAATCAAAATGGCTACATGATGGTTTTGTAAATTTACTGTTAAATGAGTAAATGAATGGAGACTATATGTACAGCTCAATATTTCCTTCTAAACAAAAATTTTCAAGATTTTATTCAAACTGGAAACAATTTTAAAAGAAATTTGAAAATAAACTCTCAACTCTGCAGAATGACTGTACAACTGAGTTCACATCTTGGAGTCCTTTTTGACTTTGAGGAACTCTGCCATGTTGGAGAAATATTTCTGGTTGGCCTCAGCCACCTTCTTCTCTGCAGCCTGTGGGTTCACAATCTCTAGCCCCTGGAGACAAAAGCAGGATACACACGAGCTAAATTTATCCTGTATAGTGCTTAGCAGACATTCAATGAGTTTTTATTTACCTGGAGAGGGGTGAACGCAACACTGGAACTGGTTCCTGAAGAACGATCTCGGACTGTGGACTTCCCTCCATATGTCATGCTCTGCTTCTGTAACGTTCGCTGAGATGGGGTGGGGAAGGGTTAGTTTGAAAAATATCTAATGAACCTGGGCTGGAACAAAAAGCGAGTGCGTCTACCTGGAGGGATTTGGAGATCCTGGCCTTGGTGGCCTCATTGACCTGAGCCTGCCTGACTCTGCCACTGCCGCTCTTCCCCAGCTGACCCAGACTGAAGCCCAGATCCTCCTGATATGCATCGTCTTCAATCTGCAACAACACAACAGAAACAAATGGAAAGCCTCGCTGTTTGATGTGGATATTAAAATGGTATTATTTAAAGCAACAATACACTAGTAGACCGCCTCCTCAAATTTTCAAAATGGCATACAAGAAATTGAATCAATTACCCTTTACATACAATCAAACCAGCCACGGGGTGCACAAGTGAGTGTACACCTAGCGCCGGTCCCAAGCCTGGGATAAATGGGGAGGGTTGTGCCAGGAAGGGCATCCAATGTAAAACCTTTGCCAAGTCAAATGTGGATCATGACAAATGAGAATTTCATACCGGATCGGTCGAGGGCTGGGTTAACAACTGCCACCGGTGCCATTAACTGATAAGGTGCCAGTGGAAATAGGGCTACTGTTGGTCGGGGATGAGGAGAGGGGGAAGGCATGTTAGGAGGGAGCGAGAGAAAAAAGAAGTGTGGAGGTGAGAGTAGGAACATTAAATGTAGGGACTATGATCGGTAAAGGCAGAGAGTTGGCTGATATGGAGAGAAGAAAGGTAGATATACTGTGTGTTCAAGAAACCAGGTGGAAGGGAAGCAAAGCTAGGAGCATTAGAGGTGGATTTAAACTGTTCTACCATGGTGTAGATAGGAAGAGAAATGGAGTAGGAGTAATCTTGAAGGAAGAGTATGTGAAGAGTGTTCAGGAGGTAAAGAGGGAGTCTGACAGAATCATGGGTTTGAAGCTAGAAGTCAAAGGTGTTTAATGTTGTCAGTGCGTATGCCCCTCAAGTTGGATGTCAGGTAGAAGAGAGAGAAATTCTGGAGTAAGTTGGATAAAGTGGTAGAGAGTGTTCCGGGGGGGGGGGGGGGGGGGGAGTGGTGATTGGAGTGGACTTTAATGGACATGTAGGTGAAGGGAACAGAGGTGATGAGGAGGTTCTGGGTAGGTATGGTCTTAAGGAGAGAAATGTGGAGGGACAGATGGTTGTGGAGTTTGTGAAAAGGATGTAAATGGCTGTGGTGAACACATACTTCAAGGAGAGAGCAACACAGGGTGATTTATAAATGTGGAGGAAGGTGCACACAAGTGGACTATATCTTATGCAGAAGGAGAAATCGGAAAGAGACTGGAGACTGCAAGGTGGTGGCAGGGGAGAATGTAGCTAGACAGCATTGGATGGTAGTCTGTAGGACGACTTTGCAAAGAAAGGAGAGGAAAACAGTGAAGGCTGAGCTAAAGATTAAGTGGAGGAAGTTACAGAAGGAAGAAGGTCGCACAGAGTTCAGGGAGGAGTCGATACAGGCTCTGGGTGGTAGGGAAGAATTACCAGATGACTGGGAAAGTACAGCAAAAGTATTTTGGGAAATGAGTAGAAAGGTACATGATGTATCCAGTGGACAGAGGAAGGAAGACAAGGAGACTTGGTGGAATGAGGAGGTACAGGAAAGTATTCAAAGGTAGAGGTTTGCAATTAAAAAGTGGGACAGTCAGGAAGATGAAGAAAGTAGGAGTATTTGGAATCTAGGCACATGGCAAAGAGGTGGCAAAGGATAAAGCATATAGCGAGTTTTATGAAGCTGGACACTAAGGAAGGAGAAAAGGAGTTGTATCAATTGGCTAGACAGAGCTATCGAGCTGGAAAGGATGTACAGCAGGTTAGGTTGATTAAGGACAGAAATGGTAATGTATTAACAAATGACAAGAGTGTGTTGAGAAGGTAAAGGAGTACTTCGAAGAGCTGATAAAAAAAAAATGAGAGGGAGAAGGATGGATGAAGGAAAGAGTGAAGAAGGAATTCCAGAGGATTAGAAAGGCAGAAGTGAGGGCAGATTTGAAGAGGATGAAGAATGGAAAGGCAGTTGGTTCAGATGACATACCTGTGGAGGTATGGGGATGTTTAGGAGAGGTGGCAGTGGATTTTTTAACCAGATTGTTTAACACAATCTTTGATAGTGAGAGGATGCTCAAGGAGTGGAGAAGTGTTTTGGTACCAATTTTCAAGAACAAAGGTGATGCTCAGAGCTGTAGCAACTTCAGAGGCATAAAGTTGATCAGCCACACTATGAAGATATGGGAAAGAGTTGTTGAAGCCAGGTTAAGAGAAGAGGTGACAATCAGTGAGCGGCAGTACGGTTTTCATGCCAAGAGTAATACAGATGCAATGTTCACTCTAAGAGTGATGGAGAAGTATAGAGAAGGTCAGAAGGAGTTGCACTGTGTCTTTGTGGATCTAGAGAAACACGTAGAAATGAAAATCTCACTGTTTGAAGAAGATTGTTAAGAACTCCTTATATAAAGATATAGAGTGAAGAAGACGAAGAGGAGGTTGCCAACCGAGAAGAATTCTGACTTTTGATACATAGAGTGATGTTTACGGAGTGAAGTACGTGGCGGTAAGGACTACAGCTCCTGACCAGATAGAGTGATGATATAGAGTGAAGTACGTGGCGGTAATGCACCTGTAAGCTGGTTGCCAACCAATCAAATCTAAAAGAAGAAGAAAGCATATGATAGGGTGCCAAGAGAGGAAGTGTGGTACTGTATGAGAAAGTCAGGAGTGGCAGAGAAGTATGTGAGGGGGGTGCAGGACATGTATAAGGACAGCGAGACGGTGGTGAAGTGTGCTGGAGGATTGACAGATGGATTCAAGGTGGGGGTGGGACTACATCAGGGATCAGCTCTGAGGCCCTTCTTGTTTGCCATGGTGATGGACAGGTTGGCAGACGAGGTCAGGCAGGAGTCTTTGTGGACCATGATGTTTGCAGATGACATTGTTATCTGCAGTGAGAGTAGGGAGCAGGTGGAAGAGAATCTGGAGAGGTGGAGGTATGCTCTGGAGAGAAGAGGAATGGATGTCAGTAGAAGCAAGACAGAATACATGAGTGTGAATGAGAGGGAGGCAGGTGCAACGGTGAAGATGGAAGGAGTAGCGGTAATGAAAGTAGAGGAGTTTAAATACATGGGGTCAACCATCCAAAGCAATGGAAAATGCACAAGAGAGGTGAAGAAGAGAGTGCAGGCAGAGGGGAGCAGGTGGAGACGAGTGTCAGGGGTGAATAGTAATACATTTTATTTGTAACGCACTTTACATAAAAAATCTCAAAGTGCTACATGTAAAAAGCATAAAACTCATAAAATGAAACAAAGGGGATAAAAAAATAAAACCAAAGAGAGGTTAAAACGGCAACTCAATGATCAAATGTCCTGCTAAAAACAAAGGTTTCAAGTCCTCTTTTAAAACAGTCTGTGATTGTGATGCCCTCATGGTGTCAGGGTGGGCATTCCACAGATGTGGGGCGGCAGCACAAAAAGCCCTATCCTCCATGGTGCTGAGTTTTGGCCTGGGTGTATGAAGGCAGTTTGAGTGAGTGGAATGGAGGGAATGTGTTGTGGTTAATGGAGTTAACAGTTCTTTGAGGTGGGTGTGTGTGTGTGGGTGGGGGGGGGGGGCATTTCTGTGGATGCACTGGTGAGTGAGGAGGGAGGCCTTATATTCGATTCTGATGGAAACAGGAAGCCAGTGAAGTGATTTAAGAATGGGTGTCATATCTTGATATTGTCGCACTGTCATCAGGACCCTAGCTGCAGAGTTAGGTTGCTACCTTTCTGATTTGTGACAGAAACGTAACAGCAAGAGTGAAAGAGAAGATTTACAAGACTGTAGCGAGACCTGCTATGATGCATGGTTTGCAGACGGTGGCACTGACAAAAAGACAGTAGAAGGATGTGGCAGAGTTAAAGATGTCAAGATTTTCATTGGGAGTGACTAGGAGGGACAAGATTAGAAAGGGGACAGCTCACGTTGAGTGGTTTGGAGACAAAGTAAGAGAGGCAAGGCTGAGATGGTTTGGACATGTGCAGAGGAGGGATAGTGGATATATTGGATAAAGGATGTTGAAGATGGAGCTGCCAGGCAGGAGGAAAGGAGGAAGACCACAGAGAAGATTCATAGGTGAAGTGAAGGAGGACATGGAGAGGGTTGGTGTTACAGAGGAAGATGCAAGGGATAGGGTGAGATGGAGGCAGATGATCCGCTGTGGCGACCACTAAAAGCAGCAGCCAAAAGAAGAAGACCCTTTACATACAATCATACTAGTCAAAGGATAACAAAAACAAGTAATTTCTGTGACTACTTGTACTCGAGTACTTAAAGATACACTCCGGTGACTCTAAAACCACGTCAAAAACAAATATGTATTGCCAAAAATAGTATATTGTGGCTTTTTATTTGCAAAAAAACTTTCATTGCCTTAGAATTGCTTGGAAAGAGCTTGTAAATCTTTCACCTACGAAAGTATGCACAGCTCTATGAATATTCTGATTAGCGGCCTGCAGGGCTTGCACGTGATTGGTCGCCGCGATCCCTGACCTGCACGGCTTGCACGTGACTGGTTGCCACGACTCCTGGTGGGTGGGCTGCTAATCTGTTCACGACACTTCCGGACATTAAAGTTTTGCCTATATCTTCAAGAGTAAAAAGCAAAACATTTTTCTGAAAGTAGTCTTGCCGAGTGTGGCAAGCCGGCACCAGTTTACCAGTTTTGCTTACTAAAAGTGGCCCACTGGGCGGCTCACATTCCACAGATCAGCGCCCCGTCTGCCAGTAAAAAGTGAGCTGAGAGCAGCGGTCTCGCTGAGCAACATTAAAGCCCCCCCCCACACACACACACACAGCTTCGCTAATCATTATGTATTGTATGCAAATTGGATGCTTTCAGCCCCCTCAATCCTGCTGCTCCTCCCTCTTCCCCCCGAGGTAGCTAAGAGTACCCGTCTAATTTGTTAACGTTATAACCAACCAGGCTAAGCAGGAATACTTGCATAGCTAGACATGGTCTGTCCTAACTCGCCCTTTGGAGGGGGCATTACTAAAGTGGAAATTCACAGTAGAAAAACACAGACTTGGGACTGTGGTGAAATGTTGCTCTTGATATGTCTTGTAAGTCACAAAAAACATGTTAACAACAGAAAAAACTTATTTTTTTGCCAGAGTGTCACTTTAATCATGAGGTAAAAGTACCTCATTTATACTCGAGTACAATTTCTGGCAACTCTACCAACCTCTGCCTGTACCATCCACCAATAATGCTGATTAACAGGAGTAATAAAATAACCAATAAGATTATTGGACAGGTCCAAATATTCTCACATTGCCATCCAAGCAATGTCTTTCAGGGACGTCCCTGCAATGTCAAGCCACATTCTACACGTTACAATAGCATGGCTTCGCAGTAGAAGAGCGCAGGTACAACACTGGCCTGGCTGCAGTCCAGATCCGTCTCCCACTGAAAATGTGGGGTGCATTATGGAGCACAAAATACAACAGAGAACCTGGACTGTTGAGCAACTGAAGGTGTACATCAAGAAAGAATGGGAAAGAATTTCACCTACAAAGCTTCAACAAAGTGTCCTCAGTTCCTAAATGCTTACAGAGTGTTGTTAAAGGAAAGGTGATGTAACACAGTGGTGCACGTGCTCCTGACTCAGCTTTTTGGGAACATGTTGCAGCTGTCAAAATTCAAAATGAACAAATATTTGTTTAAAAAAAAGCAATAAAGTTTATCAGTTTGAACATTAAATATCTTGTCTTTGTAGTGTATTGAATTGAATATAGGTTGAAAAGATTTGCAAATCATTGTATTCAGTTTTTATTATGTTTTACACAATTCCATGACTTTATTACCGCCGCCAAGGAGGTAATGTAATCAGGGTAGTTTGCCTGTCCGTTTGTTAGCAGGATTACACAAAAACTACTGGATGGATTTGGATGAAATTTTCAATACAGGAAGCCCATGGGCCAAGGATGAACCCATTAAATCTTGGTGATGATCTGAGAGTGCATACCTCCACCAAGGACCTTGTTTGCATTTGTGCAGCAGGATTACACAAAAACTACTGGATGGATTTGGATAAAATTTTCACCAGAGGTGGTCCTTGGGTTACAGAGGAACCCATAACATTTTGGTGATGATCTGAGAATGCATACTTCCACCAAGGTGCTTATCTTCTCACTGTGTGTTTGTAAAAATCCTCGAAAAACTACTGGATAGACTTTGCTGCAATTTTCACCAGAACTGGCTCATGGCCTACACAGGAACCCATTACATTTTGGAGGTGATCCATGACGGACAGAAGGAGCCTTGGTGGGGATATGCGCTCTCCGAGTGCTTATCTAGTTGGAATTGGGGTTTGTACAGTTTTCTATTATATTTCACATTATAGTCACTGATTCAAGAACGATGCTGGATTCCTGGCCTGTCCAGAGGGTCCCTGGAGTTTAAAGAATACAGGCCAAAGTCACAGATGTGACTTTCACTCCCAAAAGAACACCATCAAGTGACCCAGAAACACTGCAGAGCTAAAGCTGCACAGGACAACTTTATTTTTATGTCACAGAGTAGAAAATACACCTTCTTGTACTGCATGCAAATTGTCCCCCTGGCTCGACCACTGTTGCAGACACTTTAATAAATCATCCTCATGGGTTTCTAATCACCAAACCAGAGGAAATGAGGTAACACAGACTTTATGTAAACCTACATAATCAACAGAATGTTTGCTTTAGTGGCAGGAAATCAAAGGTATCCAGTGCGACCTTCAGCTACTGTATGTTCATCCATGTTCATTTTTAACAACTTTTTTCTTTTTTCTTCATGAATACCTACAATAAGCCGTTGAGCACAGAATGTGGCAGCGGATTCCTGTATTTAAAAAAAGCTGAGAGAAAATAAATAGTAAAAAAGGCAGCAGAGAGAATATTCACTAACCTCTGCAAAGGTCATTCTGTTGGCATGTTTCCTGATCTCAGTCAGTCCAAGACGCTCCTTCATCTTTCGATACCTTTAGAAAAGGGGAAAAAAAAAGAAAAAAAAAAAAAGAACGGAGGTGCTGGGTGATGGAGTTTACTGTACATTTATAGTTATGCAAGTTTCTTGATTTAAGACATGCCTGGTTTTACTTCCCTGTGTTCTGTTGCTGAACGTTAAATGGAATGAATTTCAATTAAACCTCGTCCTGTATAGTATACAGTCTCTGGGATGGACTGGATTTTAAAAACTCCATCAATCATAAATTTTCATCTCCACAGTGCTCTCTTCTTCCATGTTAATCAGAGCCCTCCAGGCCTGTCTGAAACAGCAGATGTATTGCGCACCTCCTTCCTCCCCTCTTCTTTCTCTGTCCATCCAGCGGGGCTGGCAGTGGCTTGACCTGCTTCACTGGTGGAGGCTCCTGCCATTTATCAAACTTCCTCTCAATCTCTTCTTTTAGATCATAGCCAACCTGCAGAGAGATGTTCAAAGTCAATTCCAAATTTATGATTTCTTTAATATGGCAGAATAACTGATTGCTTGTGGGATGGATTAAACTGAAACTGAAGTTGCCATGGCACTGTGTCTATCTGTACATCTCTCCCCATTTTACAAAAAAACGCTACTCCTCCTCGGCCCGGCATCACTCCGAGGCTCTACAAACTCACTCACAATGGCCTTCCCATGGGTCTGCAAAGAGGCTGCGCTCAAGGTGTAGGTCAAAGGTCACAGGCTACAAGTCTGTATCATTTAACCTTCCAGTTCTTCTCGGCTACATGGTACATGCTAATAGAAAGATGACGGCTGTTCATGACTGCAGGGTGTGCTCATCAAGCCAAAATGAGCTACTCCGTCTTTGGCTTTCTGGTTTTAAGTAATGTATGCAGTCATGGAAGTAAAATACCAAAATAAAAGATCTTTTAAGGTGTCAATTAAATCTGTTATGAACGCAACATGTTGAAAAACTGATTTCTAAATAAATGGCAGTGTTGTGAAGTGTAGTATATATTAGATGTCATGAGACACTGTTGGAGACACGGAAGCAGCATTTTCTTACAAAGCCAATATACAGCTCAATTTTTAGATGACAAAAAGTACAATTGTGCAATTCATTCTTGAACATAATTCAAAATATTTGTTTACATCGAGAGCTGACCATGTAAAACAAGCCACTTCAGGTCCTCTTTTTTACTCATTGGATATGTTGGTCAAACAAGCTTTCAGCCAGATAGGTGGGGCCGCTATGGACTGAGATTAACTTTATACTACAAGTACCATATGTTTAATTAATAAGTGCATCCACCACTGTGCCAGTATATCCTGTATGTAAAACAAAAAAAAAGGAAACTTCACTTTCAGAAAGTCACCTTGCCATCTGAACTCTCATGGAAACTGTCCACTCGGGCAGCCAGAGTACACTTTGCTGACACCAGACGAGCCGCCTTCCTTCTAAGGTCCTGGGAAAAGCAGGGGGGGGGAAGTTATCTCATGGATCAGATTTCATATATTTTGTGTATTTTATGCACATATAATTACTAACCGGTGGTAGGGATTGTACAACATCACAGTGGTAAATGAAGCCAGTGTGGGGAAGCAGGGAGGTGCTGCTGAATCCAGACAGAGTTTTTCTCTGTGCTCCCAGCAGCATTAGGTTACAGGCTGGCATCTTTGAGAGGTTGGTGAGGCCACCAGCAATACCTGTGGCCAGGAGTGAGAGAGAGAAAGAACAATACAGTGGTTAAAAAATAGAAAACACAAGCTAGTTCTATACCTTTGTGCGACTGAGTTTTCCCGTACCCATGATCTTTGCAGCTGTTGATGCTCCAACAATGATGGACAGATTTGGGGCAATAAACGACATTCTGGACTCAACGTATTCATAAATCCTGTGTTTAGACTGGTTCAACTCCAGTGCCATGTCACAGGCCTCCTCTAGTTGTTTGAGCTCATCCTCGCTCAGCAGCGACCTAAAAGTCATTTAAATTGTATGAAACAAAAAATCCAGGTAAGCCTTGTGATGAGCGATATCATCCATTATCATAAAATATGATTCTCATCCTCTCTGTTTGTTGTTAAGATGTAGTTTATGTGACATTTTGACCTTGACCTTTCATCTTGCAATCCCAAACCCATAATCAGAGGGCATGGTATAAGCCAGCCAAGACTTGTCTTAGACATGATGATATCAATTTGAAAAGGCTATATCATTCCTTTGTTTAGTTATCGCGTTAGAAGATTTAGGGAAAACTGACCTCTGACCTTGGTCTAAAGGTCACTCAAATTCAAACTCATCCGAGATTTTTCATAGATACACTACTCACAAAAAGTTAGGGATATTTGGCTTTCAGGTGAAATTTAGGGAAAATGTAAAAAGTTCACACTACAGTGATATAATATCATGAAAGTAGGGCATCTAAGTAGAAACATGCAATGGTGATTTCCTCATGTCAAACAATCTACTGAAACAAAAGCCAACAACAGTGGTGGGTATACCACAATAAAAAATGTCAATGTCTCAATAACTTGTCATGTGCCCTTCAGCATCAATTACAGCTTGACAATGACGTCTCATGCTGCTCACAAGTCGACTTATTGTCTGCTGAGGCATGGCATTCCCCTCTTCTTGAAAGGCGGCCCTCAGGTCATTGAGGTTGTGGGGTACAGGGTTACGAGCCTCTACACGGTGACTCAGCTGATCCCATAGGTTTTCTATGGGATTCAGGCCTGGAGAAAGTGCAGGCCACTCCATCTGAGGTACCCCAGCCTCCAGCAGCCTAATGATGCGACCTCAATCAGCTGGAGTGCTGTAGTCCCTGAAGATGAAATTAGGCCTGTGTTGTTCATGCAGGGGCACAATGACTGGATTAATGATATTATTCAGGTAGTATCAGCTTGTCACTGTACCATTCACAAGGTGTAGGGCAGTTCTGTATTAACTAGACACACCCGCCCAGACTGTAACACCACCACCACCAAAGGCTTGTCTGGTGACAACAGCGGCTGATGCATAATGCTCTCTTTAACGTCTACAACATCGTTGGCAGCCATCATTTCTGCTTAGTGTGAATCGACTTTCATCAGAGAACAGCAATGAGGCCCACTGGTCCCTTGTCCAGTGTAAATACTCCCTGGCCCATGCAAGACGATGATGCCTGCACCTGGTGGTGTGGTCAGGTACCCTTGCAGGTCGTCTAGCACGCAGACCACACTGATGGAAACAGTTTTGAATGGTCTGACGTGACACGTGGGTGCCTCTCACCTCCCTTAAATGTACTTGGAGTTGAGTGGCATTAATCATCCGGTTCAGCAGGGCACTGTTCACAATGAAGCAGTCATCAGCGTGAGATGTGGCCAAAGAACATCCACTTCTATGCCTTTCTGTTACTCTTCCCGTCTCTCTACATCTCTGTTGCAACCTGCTGATGACACTCTGTAACAGTCTAAGCTCAGTGGCCACTTCCTTCTGAGAACATCCTGTTTGAAGCCTTGCAATGGCGAGGTACTGTTGATCAAATTGTTAGGTGTTGTCTTGGTCTCGTGATGTCAAAATATTAACAGCATGATGAAGAGGACTGTTTAAATACCAGTTCTAATTGAACCAGAAAATTTATTGGTCGATTCATGGATCAAACACCTGTTGTGAATTTTGCCGTTAAGCACCTTGTTAGAGAACAGCAAGTTATGCAAAAAGTACTGAAACACTGAACAGCTGCACATGTGCATTCAAAGTTTGGAGAAGGTCAAATTAAGTTCACCTGTAAAGGTTATAGTGCATTTTAGGTGCATCCTGAAAGTTCACTCGAAAGCCAAATAGCCGTAACTTTTTGTGAGTAGTGTACACCCATGGTATCAATGTGAAAAGTCCATATCATTTCTTTTTCTAGTTATTGCATTCATAAGGAAGGTGTTGATGTCACTGCCAACACCCATCCACCCGGCGGGGTGACAACAATACCCTTTCAGCTGTTAACCTGAAAATGGCACAACTGGATCAAACTGACCAACTCACCCCTGTGTGGTCGAAGCTGTGACACTGACAACCATAATGGTGGCATTGGTGAGGATTTGCTGCAGTGTCTCGTTGTTTTTGCATTTCTCCAAATTATTTCCAAGCTCCTAAGAAAGGACCACAAATCAACTTTTCTGGACATGTTTCACCACATTTTAATTAATGAAAACAAGTTTAATACTGTGCAAAAAACCGTTAGGCGCCCCTCATTTCTTTATATTTTGCTTCAAAGGATCTATACTTTCTTATAATTTGTTAAAGCAGTCTTGAGCAATAGTTCTCCTGGCTTTTTGAAGATCTTTCAGAGTTTTTTTTTTTTTTTCCCCACAAATTCTGAGTCTAGTCCAGGGGTAGACAATGGAGGGCCAAGACCCTGCAGGTTTTCCCAGTTTCTTCAGCAGATGTTATCACTGATCAGCAATTAGTGGGAAGAAATTCAGTGAAATTACCCATAAAAGACACTGGTTGGAGGTAAAACTTGCATGGTCTTGGCCCATAGTTCTTGTACCTAAACCTTGTCCAGATTCCTCAAGGCATGTGAGGGCTGTTGAACTATTTCTGAAGATTACTTAAACAAACAAACAAAAAGACCAGAAATCTTGCCTAAGAAAACTAAGGCTATGTTGAAGAAAAAGGTGGTTACACCAACGTATTGACTTTCAAGCCCCTTAGAATTGAACAAACTGGTTTTTACTTTAAATACATACTAGTGCATCACAAAACAAGAGCACCCTGAGGCAAGTGCAATATCCCCCACCTCTGTTTTCTTTGAAGATGCCAATAAGTCACTGAAGGAGGGCATTTTTCAATTTTTCCATATAATTATTGTGGCAGAATCAAATTATGATAAGCCTAGCATCCATGAATATACAATAAAAAAGAGTTATCTACAACCCATAGTTGTACGGCAGGATCCCATATGAACCTACAGTATGTAGCAAGTTTGGTGACCCTAGCTTTACTCAATCTATAACCGGGCTTCTCAAATGGTGGACCCGGTCTGTATTCAAACCCAGAGGATCCTCTGTCTGGACCCCGAAGCATTTTGATACCATTTGAAGAAAAAAAACACACGACGGAACGAGAGAAAAAAAAATGGGGATTGGGAAATTTTGCATTTTATTTGGAAATCAAGGTCTTAAGAGGGATTTATGCACCCGCATCACGTCAATGCTATTATCAACGTCCGTCACAAATGCAGTGATTGGCAATTTTTTTCTTATGTACTGGGTGAAATGCTTTATTCCGTTGCCAAAATGGATTTCAGCCAATGTGTAGAGCAATTTGTGTTTGTTGTGTGTTTTTGTTTATGAAATAGTGACGGGCAAGAGCAGATTGTGATGGAGTTAGAGCTAAAAAATGTTAAGAAGCAAAGCAACTTTTAATACGATTGCTGCACAGAGAAAACAAGAAGTCGGAGAAAACAGTGCGTGTGACTCCACCGCTGCTGTTATTTGACAATTTGTGTAATTACTGGGGTTATGATGAGCCACAAAACGTTCTGTATGTGCTTCTCTCTCTCAAGTTCCATCAAGTCGTGTACGACACCTGGTGACTTCACACACCAACTTTCTCCATCCTTCTCGATCCCTCGTCCTTTCCTTCAGGAGCACTAGTGACATTCCCGTGGCTTCAGTAATGCCTTCCATCCATCTTTGTTGCAACCTTCCTCTTCGTCATCTTCCATCACACCTGGCCAGCATGAGACTTTTCTCCAGACTCTCATCCTTCCTCATTATATGGCCAAAGTACTTGAGCCTCCTCTTCACACTGTCGCCCTCAAGAGATGTTTTAGGATTTATTCTGTCAAGTACAGACTTATTGGTTTCCTTCCTGGTCCAAGGAATCTTCAGTACTCTCCTTCAGCACCATAGCTCAAACGCATCTATGCATCTATATGACAACTGTCCTGTTTCCTAACGGGCCAAGTCTCACATCCATATATGGCCACGGGAAACACAACCGTAGTCACCATCTTGACCTTGGGCTTTTTGTTGAGTCTACTGCTTTCCATCAGGTGCTTGAGCTTTATCATAGCTATTCTTGCCAGGTCAAGCCTTCTCTTGATCTCTGCAGAAGTTGTACTGTCCTTGGTGATCAAGCTGCCGAGGAAATTGAATGACTGTATAACTTCAATGTTCTCCCTGTCCACCTTGAAGTCACTTGTTTCATTGGTCATCATGACTTTTGTCTTTCTGATATTTAGAAGCAATCCAGCTTTAACACTTTCTTGCTTGACCTTGGTGGTTATCCTTTTCAGGTCTTGACTGTTCTCTGCAAGGATGGTGGCATCATCTGCATATTTTAGGTTTGTCAGCCTTTGACTGCCCAGTCTGATTTCGGCACCATCTTCCTCCAAGCCAGTTGTTCATATGATTCTCTCAGCATATAGGTTGAAAAAGTATGCGGACAGGATACAGCTTTGTCAAACTCCTTTACCAATACTAAACCAAACAGTGTCTCCATGTGCTGTACGAACAGTGGCTTCTTGATTCTCATACAAGCTCTTCATCAGCACCATTATGTGTTCTGGTATTCCCATGCCTCTCAAAGTCAGCCACAGCTTGTTGTGATCAATGCAGTTGAATGCCTTGCTGTAATCGAAACAAAGGCACACATTTTTCTGATACTCTCTTGTGATGTCCATCAACCATCTGAGCTTTGCTATGTGATCTCTGGTCCCTCTGCCCTTCCTGAAACCTGCTTGTTCAGCTGGAAGTTCTTGCTCCATATAGGGTTCCAGTCTTTGCTGCAGTTTTCTCAACAGCACTTTACTACAGTGCAAGATGAGAGTGATCGTTCTGTTATTGGAACACTCTCTGCTGTTACCCTTCTTTGTTAATGGCAGATATACTGAGCGTTTCCAGTCCTGAAGTCATTCTGATGTTATCCAAATTTTCTGCCATAGGGTAGTTAAGGCACCAATTGCACTCTCTCCTGCTGCTTTGATTATCTCTATAGGGATATCATCGATTCCTGGGGCCTTTCTATTGGCTAAAGACTTCAAAGCTGATCTTACTTCAGCTTTGGTTACTTGTGGTTCCAGAGTATATGGATCAGGTTTGTACTCTTTCTTCATCAGTGGTCACATTGATACAACTCTTGTGTGTATTCCCTCCATCGTTCTTTCACCTCCTCACCTTCTGTGAGGATGTTCCCGTCTTTGTCCTTGACAACTGACAGTTTTGCGACAGCCGCATCCATTAGTCTTCTGGTGGTTCTAAACACTTCTCTGCCATGTCCTTTCTCATTTTGCTCTTCGATTCTTTCACAATCGTTCATGAAGTGTTCTTTCAAGTCTTCACAAGCTTGTTGCTGGAATTGTCAGTTCGAATATTGAGCTAGTATGTGCTTACTAGCTCAATATTCTTTTGAATTTGGACCGTTGTTTAACTGTTGTTGTGCCGCCATGAACAGGCAGAGTGGAGCAGCGATGAAAACCAGGAAATGTGAAGGAGAAGACAAAGCGGCCATCTATGTAATTACTGGGGTTATGACAAGCCACAAAATGCTCTGTATGTGTTTACTTCGTCAACATTCTTTTGAATTTGGTCCGTTGTTTAACCAACTCTCTTTGGAAATTGTGCTTCTGTGAACAAGCAGAGCAAAGCAGTGACGAGAACCAGGAAATGTGAAGGAGGAGACAAAGGGACCAATCACAGCTCTTACGGCCTGTGTCGCCGATGTGCACCTCTCCTTTTCTGGAGAGGTGCACATCGGGCGGCGCAATAGGAATGCATGTCTTTGCTGCGTCAACGCTGTCGCAGCTGTGTCGTGTCAACGGGGGTGCATAACTTGTGCTTTAGAATTTGGAGGAAGAGTGGTGAAGCACAGAAACCACAGTGTTTAAAGTCCTATGTGAAGTATGATCAGTCTGTGATGATTCGGGGTGCCATGTGCTGGTGCTGGTCCACTATGTTTGTCCAAATTCAACCATGTTGTCTACCAAGAAATTCTAGAGCACGTCATGCTTTTCATCTGATGAAAAGTTTTAGAGATGCCAATTTCTTTTTTTCCCAGCAGGACTTAGCATCAGCTCCCGGCACCAAAACTACCATGAAAGGGTTCACTGACCATAATATTTCTGTGCTTGACAGGCCAGCCAACTTGACCCAACCCCTTTAGATTCTCTATGGAGTACAGTCAAGATAAAGATGAGAAAACACCCCAGAATATAGATGAGCTTGAGAGCTGCTATCACAGCAACTAGGGCTTCATAAACACCTCGCAGTGCCACAAGCTGATGCTCACTTATATGCTCAGTAAGCACACTTTTCAGAAGTTGGGCATTTCTTTATCATAAATCTAAATTATGGATTGATTTTAGGAATATTCTAATTATTTGAGATGATTTCTGATTTTCATGACCTAGAAATCCTAATCATCAAAATTAAAACAAAAAAGGCTTGAAATATTTCCCTTTACTTGTAATATAAAATATATTAACCACTTGCGCTCCATTGTTCCGCGGGCGGGCAAGTCTCTGCGTCCTAGGGCGCACGAGGGCGCACGAGAGCGCACTCGTGCGCGCTCGGACGCATGACGCATGATAGAGATACTGATGGTGGTGATGTAGGTGGTGTGGCCTCCAAGCGCCACTGAAAAAAAAAGCTGCAGTCACACCTCTCATTCGACTAATAAGAGCCTTGAATTGGGTTTCTGAAACCATGAAGAGCCAATGAATGAAAACCTAGGAAGGAGGACCCGCCTACTGTGAATGCAGGAGCCAATTGAAGCACAGAAATTTGGGCTGGTGAAGAGATATTTACTGTTGCAGCAGATGAAAACAAAGGACGCTGGACGAACCTGCTACAGACCCAGGCTCACCCAGCAGCATGGAGAACACCCACAAGTGGGACCTGCACTCATTCCAGCAGAATAGACGTTTAGGATTCTCTTCCGTCATCATAGGCCGACGGAGGCCGACGACAAAGGTCGTAAATCATTCACCAAAACCGCAATATTGGAATTATGTTTTGATTGGGATCTACGAGCGGACCAGCGTCGCGTTCGTCTGACAATGGGGAAGAGAAGTTCGCCAGGACGCTGCTGCTGTGAAGAGGTAAGGTGTTATAAGCTAAATTATTATTTCTCCCTGAAAACTGTAATCCAAAAATGACTTTTGACCGATCAGTAAATTACAACTGTAATGCGTGCGTGCGCCGCGATAAACAGTTCATTTGCTGTGTTCGGACCGTGAATGCTGCCCCCCCCCCCCCGCTGCAGAAGAGGAGTGGGGGGGGGCGTTCACGGTCCGAACGCCCCCCGGTCCGCGGGGGGAAGCATATGAGTCTATTCCGTCATGTAGCGATGGCCATCTTCTGTAGCGAGGGGGGGGGAGCCGCAGTGAAAACATGCAAGGAGTGTAATCCGTCATGTAGCGAGGGCTGAACTCCGTCTTTTGTAGCGGGGGGGGGCAACCCCCCCCCCCCCACACACACACAGACACAGCCCTGAATATGACCTTTCATTAGAGCCCAAAATGAAGATTCTACATTGAATTATTCAAAAGTTACAGACGTTTTTCCAAACTGCGCCATTTGGCACAATTTGGCACAGTTCCAAAACGCCTGGGAACAGCCTGAGAACAAAGCTGTGTAAAATATTCATTTTTTGTGGTATTGTTACCAAATTTGGATCTCAGCTTGATAACACTTGGTTCTACATTTCTGTTGCATTTTCCAGCCGGATCGGACAGCTGTGTGTTATTTGCAAGCATTTGTATCCCAAAAAACACCGTGTCCAAATTTATTTTCTTCAAGTTCAGTATGTTTAGATGACTGTAACTCAGTGGCCGGAGCACGTAGAGAGATTATGTTTTTTTTGCCAAAAAATTCAAAGTGTTTTCTTTTAAATGAGACCAACCCCATGAAGATGCTGCAAAGGGTTGAATAACAGCTTTCGATTTACTTTGGGCACGGTTTTTTTTTGGCATTTTTAGGAAAATTGCCCGGAGTGCAAGGGGTTAAAGTTTACTTTTAAAATAAAATTATGAAAATTAATTAAAATAATAAAGTATGCTACCTTTTTGAGATGCACTAATATACAGTGGGGAAAAAAAGTATTTAGTCAGCCACCAATTGTGCAAGTTCTCCCACTTAAAAGATGAGAGATGTCTCCAATTTTCATCATAGGTATACCTCAACTATGAGAGACAAAATGAGAAAAAAAAATCCAGAAAATCACATTGAAGGATTTTTAATGAATTAATTGGTAAATTCCTCGGTAAAATAAGTATTTGGTCAATAACAAAAGTTCATCTCAATGTTTTGTTATATACCCTTTGTTGGCAATGACAGAGGTCAAACGTTTTCTGTAAGTCTTCACAAGGTTTTCACACACTGTTGCTGGTATTTTGGCCCATTCCTCCATGCAGATCTCCTCTAGAGCAGTGATGTTTTGGGGCTGTCGCTGGGCAACACGGACTTTCAACTCCCTCCAAAGATTTTCTATGGGGTTGAGATCTGGAGACTGGCTAGGCCACTCCAGGACCTTGAAATGCTTCTTACGAAGCCACTCCTTCATTGCCCAGGCGGTGTGTTTGGGATCATTGTCATGCTGAAAGACCCAGCCACGTTTCATCTTCAATGCCCTTGCTGATGGAAGGAGGTTTTCACTCAAAATCTCACGATACATGGCCCCATTCATTCTTTCCTTTACACGGATCAGTTGTCCTGGTCCCTTTGCAGAAAAACAGCCCCAAAGCATGATGTTTCCACCCCCATGCTTCACAGTAGGTATGGTGTTCTTTCTCCTCCAAACACGACAAGTTGAGTTTTTACAATAAAGTTCTATTTTGGTTTCATCTGACCACATGACATTCTCCCAGTCCTCTTCTGGATCATCCAAATGCTCTCTAGCAAACTTCAGACGGGCCTGGACATGTACTGGCTTAGGCAGGGGGACACGTCTGGCACTGCAGGATTTGAGTCCCTGACGGCGTAGTGTGTTACTGATGGTAGCCTTTGTTACTTTGGTCCCAGCTCTCTGCAGGTCATTCACTAGGTCCCCCTGTGTGGTTCTGGGATTTTTGCTCACCATTCTCGTGATCATTTTGACCCCACGGGGTGAGATCTTGCGTGGAGCCCCAGATTGAGGGAGATTATCAGTGGTCTTGTATGTCTTCCATTTTCTAATAATTACTCCCACAGTTGATTTCTTCACACCAAGCTGCTTACCTATTGCAGATTCAGTCTTCCCAGCCTGGTGCAGGTCTACAATTTTGTTTCTGGTGTCCTTTGACAGCTCTTTGGTCTTGGCCATAGTGGAGTTTGGAGTCTGACTGAGGTTGTGGACAGGTGTCTTTTATACTGATAATGAGTTCAAACAGGTGCCATTAATACAGGTAACGAGTGGAGGACAGAGGAGCCTCTTAAAGAAGAAGTTACAGGTCTGTGAGAGCCAGAAATCTTGCTTGTTTGTAGGTGACCAAATACTTATTTTACCAAGGAATTTACCAATTAATTCATTAAAAATCCTTCAATGTGATTTTCTGGATTTTTTTTTTTTCTCATTTTGTCTCTCATAGTTGAGGTATACCTATGATGAAAATTGGAGACGTCTCTCATCTTTTAAGTGGGAGAACTTGCACAATTGGTGGCTGACTAAATACTTTTTTCCCCACTGTACTCTATACCCATTTCCTAGCAAAGTCTACAGAAATAAGGAGGTGGTAAATTTTATTACATCGTAGCATAGATTCACAAATAGCCACTCAAATGTCAATATCAAAAGTGAACAAAAAAAACCTCACAACTCACCTTGACTGTGCGGATATAGTCTAAAGAATCTGGCACTAAAGACTCAAGCTCTGGAAACCTCTTCGAGTACTTATCTCGAGTGAACTTGTGAATAATATCTGGAAACAAAGCAGAAATGGGGAAGATAAGGCTCTGGTTACACAGAAGAAAAACTTTTACAGTTGCATAATGTGGTCCTGCAGAACAACAGCTCACTCACTCAGCTCATTGTCTATCTCCACTGTGAGGTTATTAGCTGCTACAATCAGTCTGTACTCTGGATCTGCTTCAACTGGCCCCGAGACTAAAAAGAAGCACAGAGGAAACCCACTGGGTGATCAAGAATGTGGCTATATTCAGCATTCAGGAAACATTAAAAGACAAATTAAGGAAATACCAATTGTGTCATACTTACCCTCCGAGTTCTTGCGCTGCTTTCCAATATATCCTGAAATTCTGTCCATGATCTCTGAAAACTGAAAACGCACATAAGAGTGAAAAAGTGAAAACCAAACTGTCTGACTTCTGCCATTTCCCTCTACAACATTAACTCACCTGTTTGCTATTGCGGAGCTTGGCAATGGATGCAACACTCTCTGCTTTACTGTAGTCCACCTCCATCTCCTCTGGGATGTCTTCAAGCCCACCGTCTGTCCTCCCGTGAGTAGCTTCTCCATCACTGTCCCCATCTTCTCCGTCTGGATACAACCCGTCCTCCCCCTCATCTCCAGCCTCCTCCAGGTCAGCCAGGAGCTCGTCAGCCAGAGACATCTGAATCCAACAAGAAAACGCACAATTGAAGAAAAGCCATATCGATACTCACAGTAGCTTTAATAATGATAATTCAGAGTCCTGAGGTGCATGCCCCTCTGTGGATCGCCACCTTATCGTGGTGGAGGGGTTTGAGTGCCCCAGTGATCCCAGGAGCTATGTTGTCGGGGGTAACTTGCCCCTGGTAGGGTTTCCCAAGGCAAACTGGTCCTGGGTGAAGGACCAGACTAAAAGTGGTCCAGTGGATCTCCATGAAAAATGTTACATCAAGGACCCAGTGTACCCAAAGGAGGCACATGGGTCCGCCCTCCAGTGGGCTCACAGGAATCATGGTGCTATGTGATCTGGGCACAAGTCTGGGCTACTCTGCCTGGATTGATGCCCTCGCAACCCGGATCCCCAGATAAGTGGTAGAAGATGAATGGATGAGGTACATGCATCCATTCTCTGACCCTAGGCCACACAGCTACTGTAAGTAGTGAAAGCTACAGTGGGGGGGGGGGGGGGATGTCAGTCATTTGGTAGCTCTGTGTGTAACTTTCCTTTCCCCGTTCTATTATGCTGAGCACCAAGCTAGAAGGTGTAAAGTACTATTTTTATATGGTCTTTGGTATGACCCAGCCGGGATTTGAACCCTGGCCTCCCAGGTGTGGGGCGGATGCTCTACCAACTTGGCCACCACTCCGGTACTAATGACATGCTTCCTGAAAACTTAAGGATACGGCTGTATCCCCGGTTCCTTGAGTAGTATGAGTGAGATGTCTCACTAAGGGATATGCCCCTCCTGCGTATACCTCAGAAGCATTTATGTTATTATGCCAATCCTGACTGGCAGATGATTGTGATGCCATGCCTCGCATAATCACCTCTTATAAGAAGCCCATGCTACGACGTAGTGTTATTCAAGATAAGCACCTCTTCTTGCTTCGCTCAGCAAGAAGGGTTGTCTGGTGAGACATCTCACTCATACTACTCGAAGAACCGTGGATACAGCCGTATCCTTAAGTTCTTCTTCATAGTACTTGTTTGGATGTCTCACTATGGGATATGGAGACTCCCATATTGCCAGACAATCATCAGCACTGAGCAGCAACCTGGCTGCCTACGGGTCCTGGAGTGAGCACTGCCTGAGCCACGCTCAAAGCAGAGACATCCATCCTATAAAACCAAACAAAAGTGAGAGGCGAGGACCACCTTGCCGCCTTACACATGTCCCCTAAAGCCTTATTCATGCTGCATTCCCCACTAGTCTGCTTTGGTCCGCATGCACTTTGGACGAGCCCGGCACGCATGCGGCGCTGTTCATGCTCACTTTTTTCATCTACCCAGGTCAAGCGGTTGACGCATGCGCACAACCATCATTTGTAGTTTCACTCCCGCCCGATAGGTAGCGGCAATGCGCTGACACACCAGAATTTTCACCAACGAAGAAACACTGCTTGCTTTCAATGCTGCTTGACTTCCCGGTTTTCACTCCTTTTCCACAAAGATGCTGCTGCTGCTGAAGTAATTATGTAGGATTCATGTAGGTTTATTCTCGTCTTCTGCTTCCTCGCTGTCTTTTTTGTCTGCTTTGTCTTGGTATTCTGTGCCGATATCGGCACCTCGTGAATGGGATGTTCAATCTTGCGCATGTGCTTTTCAATGCATTCAGGTTGTGGGCAGGCGGCGCAGTCACAAAATTTGGGCTGCACGCGGTCGTGCACTGTGGACACTAGCAGAGTGGAGACGACATAAATTTTGTCACACAAGGTTTCTGGTTACACATACATGGACAGCAGAGGTGCAGGATGAATCCAGCTTAAGGCAAAGATTCCCAAAGTGGGGGTTGCAACCCCCGGGGTGGGGGGGGGGGGTGCGAGATGATTTTCAGAATTTTCCTTAGGTGATTACTCAAGTGACATGTCACTTTAACTGTGCCACAACAATGTCACAGGTCACACACAGGTCAGTGTGCACCAGTAGATTTCATCTGAACAGCTCAAATCAACACATTGTGGTGCCACAACGGGAGGTCTTTCTCCACCCAGTGACTTTGGGGAATAGGGGGTAGAGGGTGAGAGATGGAAATGAGGAGAAGAAAGGAGAGGAGACAACGACCAGCACCAGAGCGCCGGGGGTAATAAACCAAATAAAGATGCGCCGTTGCATTCCTGGTATGCCAGGTACGAATGTATTGTGTTGGGTGAAGATGCAGTTCACACCTGGGATGCCAGGTGTGAAAGTATTGGGTTGAGTCACGCTCTGTTGTCCTGTATGTAAATGTGTGTACTCCAGGTGCCAGGGGCAGGAATAAAGCTGTATAAGGGGATTCACTTTGGCATCCAGAGTTCAGTCTGTTCTGCTTGTTGGAGGAATAAAGTTGTGTGTCTGCAGCTTGTTTCTCGTCTGATTCATCCTCCACAACATTACGCTTTAAGCCCAGGATATTATTTTTAAAAATGAAACGTTGGTTAATACTGACCAAAGACAATGCAGAGAGAGCAGAGACAGCAGAAGAGGAGAGCAGAGACATGCCACCAGAAAGGCTGACATCTGGTGCAGGGGCAGGTGGAGAGCACCGTAAAGGGCTCCATAAGCAGTCAGACCAGCCTTCCTCCAAGTGTCGCAAGTATCGAGAGAAATTGTTGTAATTTAGGAGTGAGCACTGTTGCACGGCAGCAACAATGTTCACTCCTAAATTACATTGAAATTACTTTAACTAGTGCATGCCCGTAGAACACAAGCATTCCTGTCTGAAACAGGTATCCCAATCAGGCATTACAGGCCCAAATGCAGGCTGTGTTTGAAAGTGGAATACAAAGAGGTGTAGCCTATATGTAGGCGATCACATGTTAGACTTTGACAAATATAAAAGGGCCTAAACGGCACTAAGATTTATTTGACTGTGGGAATATTAATTACAGAATACCCAATTATTGAAAATGAATGGGACATCCAATATTAGTGACTGTTTCAGAACCCTCGTTTGTTTGTTTGTCAGATCATTTATTTGTCTGATCCCTTATTACTTATATTTATAATAATGCATCTTGCAGTTTGGGGAATGGGAGTTGTTCAGTCACCATTACAATTATTTAGTTCTTTTTTTAGATTTGATTGGCGGTTGGCAACCAGCTTACAGATGCATTACCGCCACGTACTTCACTTATATCATTGTTCAGTGATGGAGTTCAGTGTAATATTGAATTTCTTCCATGTATCATCAATAAACCCATGCAGTACTATAACAGGACACATTTACAAATATTTGAGACCCATTGTAGTGCATCATTTTATATTTTAGCAATATTTTGTGAAAAGTTTTTTTTAAAACTGTAAGCAACCGAATTTGATTACAATTTTATATTTTAGCAATAGTTTGTTATTAAAACTTAAAAAAAACACTTTAAAAAAAAAAAACTGTAATCAACCGAATTAACTACAAAACACCCAACATCAATAAAGTACATCTATTATTATTCACAGCAGAAGGACCCGTTTGACTGCAACCATTGCATCAGTGTTGCCCATTTGTCAGTAAATATTTAGCTAAAAATGATTTATTTCATTATTTGGGTGTTTTTGTGTCCTGCCTTTGGTCGTTAAGTCATTCCGGCCATTCCGCTCCACAATCATGGCGGTATTAAGCTTTTAATTTTAAGATACTCGTGCAGGAGGGGGGACTCGCAGTAATGCAAAGTACAGTGGTACCACACAGGTGAAGCAGAAGCAGGTACTCCCGTCTACTACTGACTGGGAAGGCTGGGCGTGCCTCTCCGCAAAGGAGCATGGTCCACACGGTTAGGCTGCTGCTTCTCCCAGCATGTTCTGTGTTGATACACCGGTATTCTTTGTCAGACCCGGGTCCCCGCTGAGGCTCCGCCCAGTCTGCTTGCGCACCTCATGTTCTCCACATATGATGAATTATCCTTTAGATTTACACAATCACGGAAACTTTATAGTATAATTTTTTAAGCATTAAATCATTAGTATTATCTTTTTCTAGTCAAATTTGTCATTTTTCACTTCCTTGTTTTGTCCAGAGAACACTGTGGTGACTGACAGGTTTGCGGCACCATGGGTCCCTGGCAGCCCCCCCCCCCCATGCACCTCGTGTTCTCTATGCCGAATATATCCATTAGACCTACGCAATCACAGCAACTTTATGGTCTATATTTTGACTGAGCAGCTCCATACTTGTGGATGCACACCTCAGCAGCAAAGCACTTCTAAAATCTTTGTTTGCAAAGCGTTGTGGTGACTGACAGGTCGTGATGCTGTGTTATCAAATCAGCATGGTTGTGATGCGGCATATTTTCCAATGAGTACGGAGCCAATCCAAAACCCTGCCCACACTTCTTGAAGCCAGGGGGATGAAGACATAGAGCACAGCGGTGGCTAAACTTTTATTGATAAAAATTACATACTTTAATTGAGTGCCTCCATATTTGGAGATGCACACCCTCGTACCTTCAGCAACGCACATTTAAAATCTTAGGTCAGTGTGATGAATGGTTTGAGAGATAGCTGAGGAACACACACACAGACACACAGACAGAGATCCCTTGAATTTATAGATAGATGTATTCTGCTTTAATCATTTAGTAAATTGTTATATGTAAAATCATATCATGGTTGTCAGGCTGTTCTGTTCTTTTGTGTTGTTATGCCCGCGTTTGTTTATGCTTATTAGTGCGTGGGTCCTGTGTGTAAGTTTTTTTTATGTTTCAGTCACCTCCAGGGATAGTGGGGGTCGCCAGCCTCTGTCACTGTTATTTTGGGGGTCGTGGGCTGAACAGTTTGGGAACCCCTGCCCTAAAGAAACCCCCTTAAATGGAGTCCATGAGGCCACCAAGGCCCAAGTGGAGTGAGCCCTCAGGCCCACTGGTGCCTGAAGGCCCCATGCAGAGTATGCCAGAGCGACCGCTTCCACAATCCACTCTACAGTGGGCGAGCCGCTGCTTAGTGACTAGCCTACCGGGATGAGGCTTGGCCCAGGACACGAAGAGCTGGTCACTCTTTCTGAGCCCCCTTGTCCTGTCCATATAAGCACGTAAGGCACGGACAGGGCATAATAAGCGTGACTACTGTTCTTCAGAAGAAGAAGAGGAAAATGCCATCAAGATGATGAGTGTACACAAGCCAACCACCTTAGGCACAAATGCCAGGTTGGGCATCAGTGACACCCGACCATCTCCCAGGGCAAACTGAGAGCACGACGGGTGTACTGAGAAGCATGAATATCATGCTCTCTTCAAACCTCCCCCAGAGGTTTGAAGAGGGGGGAGACAACCCATCCAGAAGCACCGCTAAATCCCAAGGGGGGGACCATGGTCCTGGAATCAGGAGGAGTCTACGCACTCCTTTCATAAAACAACAAACCAGAGGATGCTGACTAGCCCGTCTTATCTCCAAAACTTACATGACAAGCAGAAATAGCAGCCAAGTACACCTTAATGGTGGAGAAAGTGTTCTGCTTGTCGATGAGATCTTGTAAAAATGAAGGACCACATGTACTAAGCACTGAAAAGAGATCTAACCTCTGTCATGGCACCACTTTTCAAACACCCTCCACTTGCAATCATAAAGAGACCTAGTAGAGGATGCTCTAGTGCTCAAGTGGTGTTAATCATGCCCTGAGGAAGACCCATCGCTTTCAGGGTGTCCCACTCACGGGCCAGGCCCACAATGCCAGGCGCTCTGGAGGTGGGCGAAATAGTGTTCTCCCCGCCTGTGACAGCAAGTTTTTGTGGACTGGAAGCTGCCATGGCTGCCCGTGGAGAAGCTGATAAATCTCCACTGGCCAATGCATCACTGACCAGTGAGGAGCTATCAGGATTAGCATGTGACGGTGCTCCCTCACCCTGGCCAAGGTTGGGGAAATCAAGGCCAGGAAAGGGAAAGCATAAAGAAGAATGGGGGGCCATACCTGCACAACAGCGTCTACCCCGAGGGGCGTGCTCTGATCGCGTATGGAGAAGAGTGGACACTGCGCATTTTCTTCTGATGCGAATAGGTCCACCTCGGCCCGGCCGAACCTCTTCCAAGTCTGCTCCACTATCATGGAGTGGAGCCCTCACTCCCCGAACATAGGAGCGCCTCTGGAAAGGAGATCCGCGCCGCAATTCAGGACACCCGAGATGTGTGTGGCCCTAAGAGACAGGAATTGGTCGCTGCTCCACAGAATCAGTCTGTGTGCCAACATGTGCAACCGTCTGGACTGTAGACCCCCTTGACAGTTGATGTAAGACACCGCGGTCATGTTGTCCGTCCTCACTAAGACTTGATGTCCGCGGAGGAATGGGAGGAAGTGCTTCAGCACGAGAAACACCGCTAAAAGCTCCAGATAATTTATGTGCTCTCACTGCAGGGCGTCCCTCCAGGGACCACTTGCAGCACAACCCTCATGTGTTCTGCTCCAGCCCACCAAGCTCACGTCTGTGCTGGTACAGGGGGTGCCAAGCGGCACCCCCTGTACCAAGAAGGATGGGTTCCACCGATGGTGCAACGCTATTACGCATTCCATATTCACTGGCACCCTGCATGCACCATGACACACGGGATCCAACCTGATGGAGGCCACCCAGCGCTGGAAATCCCTCATATACAGGCAATCGAGTCGAATCACCAGGATTGCTGAGGCCATCAGACCCAGCAGCCGGAGGAACAGTCTGAAAGGGATGCGTGCACGAGGTTGGAAATGAATGAGGCACACTCTGAACAATTCCACTTGCTCCACTGACAGGTGGGCTGTGAAAGACACTGAGTCAATGGATAAACCCAGAAAAGTTATTCTCTGTGTTGGAGAAAGCACACTTTTCTCTCCGTTTATCACAAACCCCAGATCGGTCAGGTGCTGGACGACAACAACCTTGTGCGTCACAATCTCCTGACCTGATCGTGCCAGGATGAGCCAATCGTCTAAATACGTTGCCAGACGGACGCCCTGTCGTCTTAACGGGGCTATTAAGGCCTCGATACACCAAACGAACACCCGTGGGCTCAGAGACAGACCGAATGGCAGCACCCTGTATTCATAATAAACACCTTGAAATGCGAACCTCAGATATTTCCTGTGTGGAGGATAAATCTGAATGTGGAAATATGAGTTTGCCAATTCAATCAAGGTCATGAATTCCCCTTGTTGAATTAGACGCAGCAGGAATGCATGTGTAAGCATCCTAAATTTGTATTTTCTGAGGTGCTTGTTCTGAGCCCGCAGATCCAGGATAGGGCGAATTATGCTCCCTCCCCATTTGGGAACTAGAAAATACCTGGAATAAAAGCCGGTGCGACTCTGATCAGGAGGCAAAACACATATCGCTCTTTTCTCTAACAAAGAATTGATTTCTTCTTGCAGAATCAGAGCACTTTCCCCCCTCACCTGGGAATAAATTATTCCTGAGAAGCGAGATGGAGGGACAGCAAATTGCAGCCTGTAACCCCGTGCAGCGGTTTTTATTATCCAGGCTGAATTTGTGAGCGCAGCCCATTTTTCTCTCATTGGTGAGAGACATGACGCCAGCTCCTGTGAGCTCCCTGCACGGTGAGCCTCAAACTGTTGTGTTATGGGGCTGACTAGCGGTGGGGCAAGGTTGTGTACCTCGATCAACACCACACATGCACCAGGTGAATGTATTTTTACAGCTTTCCCAGCCGTGCTCATCCTCATGGGGAAGTTCCCCTGAGAATGTGCAGCCAGTGGGCCGCTCATTGATTTCTTGCTTACTGATTTTATCTGCGCCCTCGACTTTTGGTCTGGATGCAGCAGAGGAAAATGTTTTATTTTGCACAAACATTTTGGTGAATAATTGAGTGTGCTTAAGCGACTCTGTGGGGAAAATGGGGCAGACATTTCCACAACGGAGCCTTCTCCATCCTGAGCTGGGACGTGTGGACATTTTTCTTCCATTACACATTGCAGCGGGGGAAGGGGGTGCACACAAAGCAGGGAAGCTGGCGAAAGGGGAACATGCCGCTTCTCTTGCGGGAAGATGGGAGGCTGTCAGGCCGCCCTCTTCTTCTTCTTGGCCTGCTGACCGACGGTCTGCACAGGGGTTCCCGGCGGAGTGGCAATCTAAGTTGGAGCCTTCCCAGGCCAGCCTCCTTTCACTTGCCGTATAGGCGAAGCAGCTGGGACAACTTGAGGCTGAGGCCGTTTGGGAATTTTGACTTGAGGAAGGGACCGCGAGACAGCCTGTGCGAAGGTGTGTCTTGGGGCTGGTGGAGGAGCGGACTCGGATTTGTGAGGGAGGCAAAGCTGGAGCACTTCATCGTCCCTCTTCTTCACCTCACAGTGCTGTTGCATTGAAGTGAGAGCTGCACCGAAAATGCCGTCTGCAATGACTGGCATGTCATTAGCACTGTGGCAGCACAGTTTACCCTCGGCCGGGGGATCGCGGGGATCGTGATACCATGGGTTCGATCCCTGCCCCCGACCAACAGTGATCTGTGTGGAGTTTGCATGTTCTCCCCGTGTTGCGTGGGTTTACTCCGGGATTTCTCCGGTTTCCTCCCACATGCCAAAAACATGCAGGTTAGGGATACGGGGCACTTGCACACGCAGCGATCGGCAGCTGGTGGCTTGTCACCAGACTGCAAGACAAATCTACCTACGGGTACAAAACAAGTAACAAAAAAAAAAAAAATGTCCAAAATTTCCTCCTTCTCCCTCTCAGATAGGTTTGTCAGGTTAAGCCATCTTGCTCTCTCCTGCAACATCATCATTCCCATAGATTTCCCTGTGGCTTGGACCGCACAGCACTGTATGCAGAGGCAGATGTCCGTAATCACAGAAATCTCTTCCCACATATTCAGATCCAGCTTGGCCACGATGTCCTCGCATAACTCGGCTTGATAAGCGGCGAACATGGATGAAACGTTAAGGGCCCTAGCCGCTAAAGCTGCCGCTTTGTAGGCTAGGCTCACTCAGTCATGGCGGACTGAAAACGATCCGCTTTTAATGGAAGTGTGGGACTCCTGGAGGTCGCTGACAGCCGCAGGTGGAAGTGGGCTGCTATCAATGGCTCCATCGGGGGTATACGGAGCACACCGTGCTTTTCCATACCCCCAAAGTCCAGGGAAGAAGCCCCTGGAATGGGGTTTTTGCTGCTGAATGGGTGGTCGCTCCAAGTTGCCAATAGCTCCTCTAGGAGCTCTGGGAAGATGGGGAGTAGCTGCTTTGCCTTCCTGGATGCCTGGGGTAATTTCTTCCCTTTGTAACGGGACTTGGTGGTCGCCGCGATTGCTTCAAGCCAGGGAATATTCAGCCTGGCTGTGGCACATTTGCACATATCCTGCAGGTCTATGCTGAGAGAAGGGGGTGTCGGTAAACCGCCCTGCTTGCCCCGGTAGGCAAAAACAGCTTCAGGTTTTGCAACCTGAGCCGGCAGGATGAAGAAGTCATCATCTTCGTCGTCTTCGGATATAAGGAGCTCAGAGTCATCCTCGTCCTCAAAATCCAACTCCACAATGTCTTCTATTTGCAGAGCATACACTGTCATGTCCTACTGAGAACCCCAGCTGGCTCCAGAGCGCACTTCAGCAACCGCATTGAGCCCCTCCTTCTCCACGCCACACGACAGTTCGCTGGTTGTGGACAGGTAAGGGTCCTTCCCCGACAGGCTGGCTTGGCGAATGAACCGTCGGTGGAGACTTTTCAGGGTGAAACAGGCGCAGTGTCCACATGAACCCGGTGCCTCTATTGCGAGTCGGGCATGTTCCAGCCCGAGGCAAGACAAGCAGACCTAGTGTGCATCTTTACTCAAGATCTTATTCCCGCAATTACAGAGACGAGCCTCTAAGTCACCATCCTCTTTGGTGTGAGCAAGACTGGGATTCATCATCATTAACTGGGGTGTTAACTTCGTAGGATAATGGCTTAGTTGGTTTGCTAGCCTGTGGGCACGAAGTTAGCTGGTGTGCTAACTTTTGAGCGCAGTGTTAGCTGGTGTGCTAACATGCAGCGCAGTGTTAGCTGGTGTGCTAACATGCAGCACAGTGTTAGCTGGTGTGCTAAAACCGTGCGAGTGGGGAAAGTGACGACTTCACCGGAGATAGGTTGCTATTTTTCCGACTTAGCCTATGGTGAAGACTAGAGAGTCACTTGCCAAGTGGAAGCGGCTGCTAGCATCCGGTGACCGAGTGAAAGCCAAACTCCAGTCTACGGTCAGTTAAGCTAGCTAGTCGAAGGTTGAGATATGCTCCGAAGCGAGAAGAGGTTTTCGAATAACACTACATCGTAGCATGGGCTTCTTATAAGAGGTGATTATGCGAGGTGTGGCATCGCAATCATCTGCCAGTCAGGATTGGCGTAATGAGATAAATGCTTCTGAGGTATACGCAGGAGGGGCATATCACATAGTGAGACATTGAAACGAGTACTGTGAAGAAGAACCAATATTAAAAAGATGAGAACTTGGGTAATTTCTGCTTGGTGTATTTCTATTTAATTCTGCTATTCTGAATCCAAGTTTCATGCAAGCTTTACACTCTTCTCCCCAAGACTTCTCATTCCACACAACCTCTTACTGCTAAGAATCGATGCAGGTAATATAAAATTCATTTACTTTAGGACAATCAAAAACAAATGCTTAAAATGACTCATGATCAAAAATAAATCCCTGTAGTTGCAGGGACTTCATGCCAGTCTTCCCTAGAGTGCAATGATGAACTTCAGACTCCTTAACTGTAGGCAACACGTGCTACAGTGGTTAGCACTGTTGCCTCACAGCTAGAAGGTTGCAGGTCTGAATCCCTAAGCTGGGAGGGGCGGGAACTTTTCTGTGTGGAGTTTGCATGTTCTCCCTGTGCTGTGTGGGTTTATTCCAGGGGCTCCGGTTTCCTCCCACAATCCAAAGATATGCATGTTTTGGTTAACTGGTGACTCTAAATTGTCCCTAGGCAGAGTTCCTCTGGCTTAAAGATCTTAGCGCGGTAGTAACATATTTTTCCGGGAGGGATGGGGGGGGCAGAAAACACTTCACACGATTGTAATTGAAATATGTTAATTTTCCACTATTTATTTCTTTTTTTAAAATTCTGCACAGTAACTTTGCATATGGAACTTATCAATTGAAGTATTGTACAAGCAAGGCTTGACTGTTGGAATATTGAGCCAGTTGGGGTCCCACCCAGACGTCCTGTGTTTGGACTTTTTACTGGTGTCATCCTTCTCTCCTTCCTCTGCTTTCACCTCTCCTGGACCCTCTGCCTGAACACTTTCCTCTCCTTGGCTCCTCTCTTCTGTCTCATCTTGCCCTCTCTGAGCCCTGTCTAATTCAGGTTCTCTCTCTGTCTATACAGACTCTGTCTATAGTGGTATACAAACAGGTTAGAAAATATCAAGTGTCATGTTTTGTCCTGCAAGTTTTTTTTTGTCATGGTTTACATAAATGACAAAAAATATGTGTATTTTTTGTATTTTTATTCTAGTGTTTCTTTTTTTCCATTGAGAAAGAGTAGACAAAGAAAGGGAAGGGGGGAAAAAAACATAATAGTAATTTTTTCAGGGTTAAATTATATGATCAGAGGTGGGTATAGTAGCCAGAAATTCTACTTGTGTAAAAGCAGTGCTATGAAATTAATAATTAAAAGTAGACAACCAAAAATTTCTAATTGAGCTAAGGGTACAAAGAGCACCCACTTAAAAACTTGAGTAATGACTTCAGTCTTGAAGGTTTGAGGTTTTTCTCCAAGATTTATAACAATTTTCTTCGTTTTCAATTTTTCTCAGTAGATTTATCTAAATTTGAAACAATTTTCCTCAAATTTGTAATTTCCTCTTGTAAAATTATGACTTTTCTTGTATTTGAGACTTCACTCTATAAAAGCAAGAAATCTGTGGCTGTCTGTCATGTTCATAGGACAGCCTATGATCTCTGCCTAGGCATCATAGGACGATTCGCGATTGTCTTTGTGATGTCATATACATCAAGCCTGCCTTCATGTCTTTATGAAGTCATATACAGTGACAGACATCAGGCAACATGACTTTATGATGTCATATACATCAAGGCTGCCTTCATGTCTTTATGAAGTCATATACAGTGAGTCCATGCCGGAAAGCCTCTTTTTGCTCAGATCTATTTTCATGATCGCTTCTCAGCCTTTTGGCTAAGATCAAGTGTAGTAATGATCCTGTCCATGAACTGGAATTACGACGCACCTATCCCTCAACCAGTGGTCTCAACGAAGAAGAAGAAGAAGACCCACCAGATGGAGAGCAATAGAATGACGACAACTGCTGCACGTCAGAAAGATACCATGAAGATGAAACACCTGAGGTTCCAGCAGTACATCGCACCTGTCTGAGACAGGAGGACACCTTTCACCAGCATAGGGTATGACTTTAAAGCACATTTCTAGGACATCATAGGACAGCCTATGATCTCTGCCTCATCATCATAGCGCGTCCTATGAACTCAGGCAGCATAGGACGACTCGCCATGCCTACATGACAGCAAATGTGTAACCTTGATGAATGCCAGTCTACACTACAAATGTGTAAAATGCCAAGCAAAGCACTGATTTTCTCCAGGTGCTCCGGTTTCTTGGTTTCTACGGGCATGCACGGGTCTGCCTGATATCCTATGATGTTCCTATGATGTCGGTGTTCATAGGACCGTTTACTGGATGTCTACATGACGTCACATAAATGGAACTCTATGGCTGCTGTTCCTATGATCTCAGAAGGACGTCTATATAACGTCATACAGAGCACAGGAATCGCTACAATAGGACACACTACTTTAAACCACACCCATTCGAAGCAGTACATCATGTCTGTGTGTCACAATCATAGCACATCATAGGACGCCTATGGTGACTGCATGATGTCCTATGATGATCCTAACATATCATGCAACATAGGACTCGCGATGCCGTCATATAGACAATACGACTGGCTACCTATGATGTAGGCATGATGTCCTATGATGCCTGCCTTGATGTATTTATGATGTCATACAGACCATCACTCACGATGCCTGCCTTCATGTCTTTATGATGTCATATAGACCATCACTCACCAAAGAAGAGATACTCATCACTAGTGATGGGTCCGGCAACACCGATGCGTCGGCGCATGCGTTGAGCTCATAGAGCAAAACCCCATGTCGGTGTGCGTATCGCTTTAAGAAAGTCACGTGACCGATACAGGTACTGTTTCGAACTGACACTGATGCGGCAAACTGCGTTTATAAGGAAATGCATCTGTCAACGGGATGCATCTGCCCAAAGAATCTCTGATGTGTTGCGGACGGTTCATCGGCAAATTCCTCAAGAATTATGGAGCACGAGCAGCCTCAAGATAAAAGAAAGGTTTCCGCCGTGTGGGACCATTTTGATCTCATATCGGAAAATAAAGTATTTGTTTTAACATTCCTCCTGTGTTAGCTTTCTGTTACCGTTCTGTAACCCGGTGTTTAACGGGTTGGTTTCGACCCGTGTCTTAAATCAGCTTTAAAATACACTAAAAACAATAACCTATCATCCAATTTTTTTGTCATCTCTTGGTTACCTTATTAGGCTGACAGTGCACGTATGATTTCAATTTTGGCTCTAATTATTGCTTTCTAGTCTTATTTTTATAACCGGGTCGAAACCGACCCTAACACCACAGAGGACATAGTGAAAAAAAATTTTTTGGTTTTGTTGAACTCAAGGTTCCTGTCAAAGTCAAAAAGCCTTGATGCAATAAACAAATTTTAAGTGATTCTTTTATGCATTTAAAAACTAAAACGGGTCGGTGCCGACCCTAACACAAAAGGAAGGTTATTAATTTCCTTGTTTCATCCTGTTCCTCTCAGAGTTTCCACTTGATCTATCTGAATTCAAATTCATTTCAAAGTGACTCTTAGTTTACTATTCATATTATTTTCTGCAGGTTAAATGTCGCATTTGTTCGACATAACTTTCATATCTAAACAAAAGCGAGTCCGCCTCAATGCTGAGGCATTATAGGGCCAGGCATGACAATGAAGTCCCAGATACACCCAGGATAGACTCAGGTATACAGCCATTCTACAACTTACTCACAGTTGCTTTATTGATAATTAATTTCTATTAATTTATTCTTTACTTCATTTTTAACCATCAAGCTTCCAGGAAGCAGATGATGGATGAGGCTCTGCTGAATTTCATCCTGAAGGACTGCCAGCCCCTCAGTATTGTGGAGAGTGAAGGGTTCAGGGAACTGGTTCAGGCCCTTCAGCCCTCATATGTTTTGCCCACCAGAAAGGTTTGTGTGGAAATTATCTAAAGTAGTAGTTGATATATCCAATTTATTTAATCTTTAATTTAAATATATGGATTTGCTTTTGGTTTGACTTGGTGTAATTTTCAGACCATCAAACAAATGGTGGCCAAAAAGTACGAGGAGGAACGGGAACGAGTGAAAAAGGAAGTACAGCAAGCTGTGGCAGTGAGTATAACAGCTGACATGTGGACATCTGTGAACATGGAGGCTTACTTGGCTCTTACCTGTCACTACATTAATGAGAATTTGCAGTTGTGTACATCTGTGTTGGGAGTGCAGTACTTTCCACAAAGTCACACTGCTGACAATTTGGCCCAAGTCAAAAGGGGCATGATGGAGGACTGGGCCATAACCAATAAAGTAAAGTGCCTTGTGACCGACGCGGCACCAAACATGATTGCATCCACTCAACAGCTCCAAATTCGGCACTCAATTTGCATTGCACATAGTCTAAATTTACTAGTAAATCATGTGATCAGATCCCCACACTTACATCCATCAGACACAAAGCTAGGCACATTGTCACATAGTTCAGATCAAGCACTACAGCCAAGGAGAAGCTTGCTCAAGTGCAGCAACAGATGGGACGATCACTTATCAATGAGGTGCCAACACACTGGAACAGCACATATGAAATGTTGTCAAGGCTACATGATGAGAGGGAACCAGTGTGGGCATCTCTGGCGTCTCTAAAAACAGATTTGACTCCACTTACAGCTGATGAGTATACCATCATTGGAGAAACACTTCTTGCTACAGTGGAGTTGTCTGAAGAGAGGCGAGTGTCAGGGTCAAAGGTCATCCCGATGATGAAAATGCTTTATCTTACACTAGAGCGTAATGCTTCAACCTTGCACACACAGGCAGCCATACACCTACATGAACACCTGAAGCGTTGAGTCACAGACACAGACTCCAATCTGGAGTCATTAAGTGTGTTGACCCTAGCCACACTTCTAGACCCCAGATTTAAATCACTCGGGTTCCGCAGTTCCTCCAAGTGCAATGAGGCCATCAGTAGACTGCGGTCAGAATGTGCGTCTGTAATCGGACGCACAAATGAGCTCCAGCCGGGACCGTCTTCACAACAGCTGTCTGCACCCACTTCAGGCATGTTATTCAGCATTATTTGTTGTTGTTTGGAAATCACGTACTAAAATGCCAATTTGTTGTTTTTTAGATAACCTTTGGCAACTTCTTGACATAGAAGTGGGCAGGCAGACCAAAAGTGCCACAGCTGATGCCATCCAGGAGGTGCAGAGATACCTGGCAGAGGGCAATATTGCCAGGTCCCAGGATCCTGAGATACTGGGACAACCAGAAGACCATCTATCCCAACCTCTTTCAGCTGGCATTACAATTTCTCTGCACTCCAGCCTCATCTGTGCCGTGTGAGCGGGTTTTTCGACAGCTGGAGAAGTTGTGCCCAAAAAGCGTAAGACTGAAGTTCAAAACATTGGAAAAACTAATTTTTTTGAATAAAAATTTGTAAAAAAAAAAAAAAAATCCGTCCACAAGCATACTCATTCACAACATGTTCACTTAGATTTTCACGTTATGATACATGTTCACATTATTTATTGACTATATCTAAAAATATCAATATTTGAAATTAAAATGAAGAGATGAAATAATATATATAAATTGTTAAATTATTAAATTATATTATAATTAAATTATAAGTATAAATTATATACTGCTCAAAAAAATAAAGGGAACACTAAATAACACATTCTAGATTTGAATGAATGAAATATTCTTATTAAACACTTTGTTCTTTACATAGTTGAATGTGCTGACAACAAAATCACACAACAGCATGTGAAATGGATTGTCAATCAGTGTTGCTTCCTAAGTGGACAGTTAGAGGGACAGTGTTCCCTTTTATTGTTTGGAGCAGTATATTATTGTATATACTAGGTCATCAAATCAGTGTTAGTTGAGTCTGTCAACTAGGTTGCCTGTAGGGATTTTTAAGGTCCAGCAGGTGTCAGTATTCAGTGACACAGTATCAATACAGTTTTGCAATGTGTCGAAACGCATCATGACGCCTCATCTACCCATCACTAGAGTGATGAGTCATCACCCAATTACCAACAGGGCACAGCACTTTAAACCCAATGGGAGTTGCCATAAACAGGAAAGATACTCATCACCCAATTAAGAATAGGACACACTAAACCAGGATCAAAGGCAGGCATCATAGGACTTGCTATGCCATCATCACAGATTATAGGACATCTTCAAAGATCAAACGCAGGCATGCCTCATGATAATAGGACTCCCTATGACATCGTCAACGATCATAGGACTCACTATGACACCATCAAAGATCAAAGGCAGGCATCACTGAATGAGTGCTGATGTGCTTGCTTACACCCTTTCTTACACCCGCTTTCTATGGGCATGCAGAAATACTTGGTTATACTTGGTATCTATGGGTATGCACGGGTATGCACTAGTTATTACAAATTTGTGAATTATTTTATGGCTAATTTTTGTCTATTTTTTAAAAATATATTTTTTTATAAATTTGAAACAGTTTGTGGTAAGTTTTTTACTTTTTCCTTATAACAATTTACATTTTTGACCATAATTTTGCAGAGCCAGAACAGAGCAATAATTAACTCTGATTTCAAAGAAAAAAAGTTATTAAAATTGTATTTAATGAAATAAATTAACTTAACTGACCAAAGCTGCAGTTGTTATATTTCTATATATCTACAGTTTTTTAGAAAGATCCTCACCACCCAGACAGCAGGAAAAACCTCCCTTATTTTTAAATCCAGATGTTGGCAGCTTTAGTTTGTCTGAAGGCTGTTGACGGAAAGTCAGTGACTTTGTAAATTTTGGTCATCATAACTTTCCAGGTATATAACAGTGAGCATAAATTAGTTAATTAATATTGTAGTGGCTGGTGAAGTAAATCCTCAGCATTTCATCAGTCACTTTTGCCTTTCCCTGCATATGAATCCCAACCACACCTGCTAGCTAAGCGACTCTTCATGATTGTTCCCTTTACCAGCGGGTTAAAACCGCCATAAGTGCCTCCACTGCTTACATACCTCTTCTGATTTTTTTTTCCACGTGTAAAGTACTTTAATACACACGTGGACAAAATTGTTGGTACCCCTCTGTTAATGAAAGAAAAACCCACAATGATCACAGAAATAACTTGAATCTGACAAAAGTGGTAATAAATAAAAACTCTATGAAAATAAACCAATGAAAATCAGACAATGCTTTTGAATTTTGGTTCAACAGAATTACTTTAAAAAACAAATTCACGAAACAGGCCTGGACAAAAACGATGGTACCCCTAGAAAAGATTGAAAATAATGTGACCATAGGGACATGTTCAACCAAGATGTGTCCTCTAATTAACATCACAGGTGTCTACAAACTTGTAATCAGTCAGTTGGCCTATTTAAAGGGTGACAAGTAGTCACTGTGCTGTTTGGTGACATGGTGTGTACCACACTAAACATGGACCAGAGGAAGCAAAGGAGAGAGTTGTCTCAGGAGATTAGAAAGAAAATTATAGACAAGCACGTTAAAGGTAAAGGCTATAAGACCTTCTCCAAGCAGCTTGATGTTCCTGTGACTACAGTTGCACATATTATTCAGAAATTTAAGATCCACGGGACTGTAGCCAACCTCCCTGGACGTGGCCGCAGGAGGAAACTTGATGAAAAATGGAAGAGACAGATAATACGAATGGTAACAAAAGAGCCCAGAACAACCTCTAAACACATTCAAGGTGAACTCCAAGGTCAAGGTACATCAGTGTCAGATCGCACCATCCGTTGCTGTTTGAGCCAAAGTGGACTTCAGGGGAGACGACCAAGGAGGACACCACTGTTGAAAACAAATCATAAAAAAGCCAGACTGGAATTTGCCAAACTGCATGTTGACAAGCCACAAAGCTTCTGGGAGAATGTCCTATGGACAGACCAGACAAAACTGGAACTTTTTGGCAAGGCACATCAGCTCTATGTTCACAGACGCAAAAATGAAGCATACCAAGAAAAGAACACTGTCCCTACTGTGAAACATGGAGGAGGTTCTATTATGTTCTGGGGCTGCTTTGCTGCATCTGGCACAGGGTGTCTTGAATCTGTGCAGGGTACAATGAAATCTCAAGACTATCAAGGTATTCTAGAGAGAAATGTGCTGCCCAGTGTCAGACAGCTTGGTCTCAGTCGCAGGTCATGGGTCTTGCAACAGGATAATGACCCAAAACACACAGCTAAACACCCAAGAATGGCTAAGAGCAAAACATTGGACTATTCTAAAGTGGCCTTCTATAAGCCCTGATCTAAATCCTATTCAACATCTGTGGAAGGAGCTGAAACATGCAGTCTGGAGAAGGCACCCTTCAAACCTGAGACAACTGGAACAGTTTGCTCAAAGTGGGCCAAAATACCTGCTGAGAGGTGCAGAAGTCTCACTTGACAGTTACAGAAATTGTTTGATTGCAGTTATTTCCCCAAAAAGTTGTGCAACAAAATATTAAGTTGAGGGTACCATCATTTTTGTCCAGGCCTATTTCATGAGTTCATTTTTTAAAATAATTCTGTTGAACCACAATTCAAAAGCATTGTCTGATTTTCATTGGTTAATTTTCATAGAATTTTTATTTATTACCACTTTTGTCAGATTCAAGTTATTTCTGTGACCATTGTGGGTTTTTCTTTCATTAACAGAGGGGTACCAACAATTTTGTCCACGTGTGTAAACTCATGCTTCTCTCGGACAATGACACTAGAGCAGGGGTCCTGAAATGTTTTTGCCAGGGGTCCGCATTTGTTTTTTTCCAGTGGGTTAGCGGTCCGGAGCAGTACTAACACGGTGCATCAGCGAACATTTCATTTTGATATTGGGAGGGACAATAAACAGAAAAATTTTTTCTGAGTAAATATTAAGAGAACACTATAAGTCAAGGGTATGCAAATGTTTTTACACAAGGCCCACATTTATTTAACATAAACCTGACCAGATTACAATAGCGGTGCATTTCAATAAATTGGAATATTGTGAATAAGTTAACTTTTTTACAATATAATTCAAAAGGAAACTTTTATATTTAAAATTAATTACATGAACATGGAAATATTTCAAGCCTTTTTTGATTTAATTTTAATGATCATTGTATTTTTTTTTATTAAATTATGATACTCTAATGAGCTGCACCTATAAAACATGGTAGTCACTCACTTCATTCAGAAATGCACGCAAAAGGCAGTGCTGAAGAGCTGAAGAGGATCTCAGGTAGTTCACAAGTGTCATAATAGTTTCCTTCACTTCTGAATATTCTTTTCCAAGACTGGTTCACAACACTGTCTGGTGAATGATGTAGTGATATAACAGCAGGTCTGGATGGTGGTTTTTCATGCGCTGGATAGCTCCCTTCTCTCCCATTCATGGCTGGAGATCCATCAGTTACAATGGACACCCACCATTTTGAGGTCAATTTCTCTTTCAGCATCTGCATGATGCCTTCATAAATATTCTCACCTCTTGTATAACTATGGAGGGGTTTGACACCTAAAATGTCTACACAAAACTCCCCCTTTGCTTCAGTAATATCTGACAAAAACACATACATAACTGCATTGTCTATACAGTCTGCTGATTGGTCGACAGCTAATGAAATGCACTGTGTATTCTTAATATCACCAGTTAGCTGGTTTGCCAGACCCAGGTCACTCTGAGTGAGGCCTCAGCTGCTCTTTCTTGCTGGGTCATAGATCTGACAGTCTGTAGTTTAATATGAAGATTTCAGCTGAGCAAGTTTGTCTGACCTCACCTCAGTATTCAACAACCGTGTCGCTGCAAATCAGGCACACTGGTTTTATGCTGGACTCTGGCAGAATGAACACATATTTTTCTGTCCATTCCTCTTTGAATTCTCAGTTTTTCTGATAAGCTTTCCTTTTTTTTTTTTTTGTTGCTAGCGCCAACTTTGAAAGTGGCATGCCGTTTGGTATTAGCTACATCACGGTAGCAGTTACAGAACATTACTGCATGTAATTGCACGGGTGTTATGCCGAGAACTACTCGCTTGCCGAGAATTGCATCCCTTCGTCGCGGACACGCGGGAATGCGCAGGACTGAGTGCTCAAACGCCCAGGAACACATGCGATTGTGTGCGACAACGTGCATAGTCATTCTAATACCACAAACTATAAAATATAACACTTACAGCCAGGCTTGTAACAATTTGTACATTTTTACAAGTAAAAATTATTACCTCTTGTAAAAGAGATTTAAATTATGTTTATTTGCCAGACATTTTAGTGTTTCAAAGGGGGTTAGAAATCACAGTGATCCAACTCCAAGTCTACATAATAACCAAATAAAATTACCGTGATTTTTTTTTTCCCAGATTCTTTGAGCCTCGGATTCTTTAGTACATCCACATGTTTCAAGTTTGAGGGCCACTTTATTATGAATGTGTCAAGCTGGTGCAAACTTGTTTTTGAGCATAACTTATTTACATATTATTACATTTGCATTATTTTTTTATCATTTATTTTCAGTTAATGTTGTAATGATGTTCTAGTTACAATTTTGATAATGATGGAAATTCTTTTTCATGTATTGTTCATTGCTGAGTCAGCTTTCCAATAAAATGTGTTTAGTTCCAGCTGGTGTCTGAGTGTGTAGTTATTCAACTACTAGATGAACTTCTTTGTAAGGGGGATTCGTCTTGATGTGTGTGTGTGTGTGTGTGTGAGTGAGATGGTGTTGGACTAGACTTTAAATTTATTTTTATATTTTTCTCATTATCAGCAACTTAGGTTTGTAAAAATTCTGGCATATTATTATTACCTGTCATTTTACTTTTCATGTAAGATGCCCAATAGCTTCACTTTTAATCATGAACCTGCAAGATACAGTATACATGCATTTATTTAAGTATTAATTGAACTGATGATATTTTTGACATTTTGCAGATGTAGCAGAACGGAGACTGTGTGCAGCTGTACACAGACAGGAGAACTTTTATAAAGACTTGACATACAAAGATGAGACAACTGATATTTACTAAGCACTGTAAAGTAAAAAGGTGGGATTTATAATCAAAAGTTGCAACAGCTCAACCACAGTGTGATCTGTCAAAATGAAAGACAGCTTTCAGATTTTTTTATCACTGCTAAAAAAAATAAATAAATCTGAGCCAGTATTCAGTATAGTACTTTTAGATATGTACATTTAGAGGACGTAAAGTCAAACATGCCAAGCAAAGAACCCCCCCAAATCTTACCTGAATTGGCCCTAGTGTAAAATAATATTGCAATCAGAATGAAATTATGATGATTGAAGCTAATAAATGTAGTAAATTTCTTCAATCATACTCTGTGCATTTCCTGGCAACTACTGCCGGAAAATGCCTCCATCCCAAAAGTCTTTAAGTATATTGATTTATACTCTGTTCAGTATGTTTGATCTTGGTGTACAAATTAAAAAGCTCTGTTCACATTACAAACACACTGTGCATACTGATCACTTACTAGTTGATTAAGCTATTGTTTCTAAACAGATGTTAAATCACCATCCCAACTGGTGAAATTCTGAAGGAAGGTGCATGTATGACATCGACCAAGGGTAGTGTTGGATATAAAGGGAGAAAGAGGACATAAAACACACAAGCCTATTTAAAGCTACACCTGCACTTTGGAATACTGACATCAAAACAATTCTGGAAAACCAGAAGTGAAAGGGTTTTCACAATTTGTTACAATTTAGCAGCATATTATGAAGAGAACACATGTAGCACTATCAGTCCAACACAGAAATAAGCTAGCTACAATCCAAATCTTGTCCGAGCATAAAATATTTCTTAGAGTTAGAGGAAGGATACTAATAAATGGAGAAATTAAATGTATTTCAGTCTTTACACTGTGGAGACAGCAATATATTCAATTTCTGTCAAAAAACTGCCAGAAAATGCATCTGCCCCAAAGGTCAGTTATATCCACAGTCCTGCCCTGACTCTCCTGCAAAATATGTTTTATGCTAGTACCAACAGAAGGTGACTTTTGGGATGGAGGAATTTTCCAGCAGGATTAATTTGCAGTTGCCAGAAATTGTACGCACTGCTGTCTCCACAGTGGAAAGACTGAAATGCATGAAATTTGCTCCAGTTACCAGTATTCTTGCCCCAACTCTCCTGCAAAAAATGAACAATACATGAAAAAGAATTTCCATCATCATCAAAATTGTAACTAGAACATCATTACAACATTAACTGAAAATAAATGATAAAAAAATAATGCATATGTAATAATAATAATATGTAAATAAATTATGCTCACAAACAAGTTTGCACCAGCTTGATACATTCATAATTAAGTGGCCCTGAAACTTGAAACATGTGGATGTACTAAAGAATCCAAGAGTCTCAAAGAATCTGGGAAAAAAATCACGATAATTTTATTTGGTTATTATGTAGACTTAGATCACTGTGATTTCTAACCCCCTTTGAAACACTAAAATGTCTGGAAAATAAACATAATTTAAATCCCTTTTACAAGAGGTAATAATTTTTACTTGTAAAAATTTACAAATTGTTACAAGCCTGGCTGTAGTGTTATATTTTATAGTTTGTGGTATTAGAGTGACTCTCCCTTAGATGCACGGTGTCGCACACGGTCGCGTGCGTTCCCGGGCGTTCGAACACTCAGTCCCACGCATTCCCACGTGTCTGCAACGATGGGATGCAATTCTCGGCAAGCGAGTGGTTCTTGGCATAACAGCTGCACTGATGGGCACACATATACGACAAACAGGTGCGTTCACATACGAGCAATGGCAGCTCTGCAAGACGGGGGGCCAACTTCACGCAGATCTCAGCAAGCTGGTAGTAGTGTTTGGCAACCCTGCTATGTTTGGAAGTGAATTGAATGCACATGCGCACACACACGGACAGACGCGCTCTGTGCAACAGTGTTGTGCAACAGTGTTGTGCAACACGCGTACGCAACACTCAGGCAGTGCAGCAAAGTTGGTAAGAAATGCACATAATGTGACACACATTCAGGACTGTGATTGGGTCCGGATCTGGACCGGGGTCCGTAATTTGAGGAGCCCCGCGCTAGAGAGACACTCTGCCTGCTGACTGGAACAGACGCGGGCAGCGCACTTCCAAACTCCACACGGATGACAGTCATGCGCGTTGTTCATGTTAGTGATGTTAAAACTGAGGCCTCATGAAACAATGACAACTTTTAGAGACAATTGCTTCATGAGCAACACAGTGTTATGAAGCATCTAATAAAGACTGCCATCTGGTGACTGACTGTCAGAACTGCATTTAAGTTGAAAACCTGAAAAAAGGCAATACTCTATATCACAGGTTGCACTACACTTTTTGTTATGTCATTTTCCCAGACAGGCTTGTAAAAATGATGTCAATCAGTTATCTATCATTTTTTTTTTTCCACAATATCTTTATTGAACCTTTTTTTTTTTTTTTAACAAACATGATACAAACAATCAAACACTAACACTAAAGTACTACAAAAAAAAAAAAAATGCACTAAAAACACCAACAACCACCAACAAAATCAAGTCTTCAACAATGCTCCTCTGTTTAGTCTAGACAATCCAATACATAAGTATACATATTATGTTCACCAGTTTGGAATTTACAAGGTCCACACACATCATTCACCTTCTTCTTCAAGAGTTATGTTTAAATTTTTTACATAATCAATAAAAGGTCTCCATATATTCTCAAACACAATTTCCTTTGATTTTAGTATATATGTTATTCTTTCTAATGGAAGGTTTGTTAACATCTGTCTTAACCACTGAGTCACATCTGGTCTATGAGTCTTTTTCCATAATAGTGCAATACATTTTTTGGCATTAAGCAAACTGAGGTCTATGAATGTTCTTTCACTTTTATTAAAATTATGCTTTTCTGGGTACAGACCCAACAAAAACAGTTTAGGATTCAATATGATTTGTTTTGAGATTATTTTTTCAATTGTTACCCTCACCTCTTCCCAAAACATTCTTATTAATCTACATTCCCATAAACAATGAAATAGGGTTCCTTTACTTTCCATGCATTTTGTGCATGTATCTGGTATATTTTTGTTATATCTATTTAACTCCTCCGGTGTAACATACATCCGCATTAACCATTTGAAATGTATCAATTTAAGGCGTGCATTTATTGATTTGGTTTGAGCTTCTGTACAAGCCAATTCCCATTGTTCCTCTGAAATTTCAATTTGCAGATCTTCTTTCCAGTAGTTTAATCTTTTCAGTGAATTTTCACTTGAAGATAGTGTCAGTGAGTTATAAAACTCTGAAATAATACCCTTTCTTTTACTATCTTTCATCATCATTTTTTCCAAGGATGAATAAATAGGTCGAGTGAGAGCTTTATTTTGATTTGATCGAATAAAGTTTCTAAGTTGAAGATATTTAAAAAAATGTGTTCTATTGAGATTAAATTTGATCCTCAGCTCTTCAAAAGACATTATGTTGTCTGCACATGGCAAATATAAATCCTGAATCTTTTGTATCCCTTTTAAATTCCATACTTTAAATACAGCGTCCGCTCTCCCTGGTTTAAAATATTGATTACCCCATATTGGACTAAATTGTGACAATAACTGTGGTTCTTTTAAATAGTTTTTAGCTTCACACCATATTTTGATCATATGCTTTACAAATGGATTTTTAACTTGTTTTTGTAATTTTTTTGCCGAATCTGAGTATATGAATATGGGAAGAGGTAAAGGTAAATTGTATGATTCCATTTCAGTCCAGTGAGGGAGATCATTTGATGAAAAATAATATGTCATAGACCTCAGTTGTGCCGACCAATAATACAACATAAAATTTGGACATTTCAGACCTCCACGATCAAATGGTAAATATAATAAAGACAAACGTAATCTAGCCCTCCTGTTGTTCCATATAAATTCCACTAACTTTTTTTTTATTCTTGAGAATAGATCTAAAGGTGGTGATAAGGGAATGTATTGAAATAAATAAAGTATTTTAGGTAAAATATTACTTTTAAGTATATTGATTCTCCCGATCATCGACATTGGTAGTGACATCCATCTCTGAGTTAACTCATTGATATCTGACATTAAGGCTTCATAGTTGACACTGGCGACTGATTCTAGCTTAGGCATAATTTGGATTCCTAGATATTTAAACTGATTAACAACATTGAATTGATTTACCTCAGGGGCTGGGTAATTTCTCTGGGTCTCATTTAGCATTAATATTGAAGATTTAGTTTTATTTATTTTATATCCTGATATTTCCCCAAAATTCTTTATTAAATTCAACAAGGTTGGAATTGATTTTTTTAGATTCGACATAAACAAAATTATGTCATCGGCGTACAGGGAGATTTTATGTTCTGTTGGTCCAACTTTAATTCCATATATTTGTGAATGTAAACGTATCGCTATCGCTAAAGGTTCAATTGCCATAGTAAACAGTAAAGGTGAAAGTGGACAGCCTTGTCGACATCCTCTATTGATTTTTATTGGTTTTGAAATATTGTTATTTGTTAGGATTTCTGCTGTAGCATTATTGTATATTATTTGAACCCATTTTATGAAATTATTTCCAAGTCCAAACCTTTGTAGGACTTCAAAAAGAAAGGGCCATTCAACTCTATCAAAGGCTTTTTCGGCGTCCAATGATAGGAGAGCTGTATCCGGTGCTTCTTTATTAAAATAAATAATATTAAATAGTCTTCTTACATTATGGAAGCCTTGTCTACCCTTTATAAAGCCATTCTGATCTCGATTAATAATATTTGGTAAAATTTCTTGTATTCGTCTTGCTAAAATTTTACAGATTATCTTAAGGTCGGCGTTTAATAGGCTTATTGGTCTCATATTTTCACATTTATTAGAGGGCTTACCTGGTTTTGGCAGCAGTATAATTAAGGCATTATTTATGTATGATGGTAAATTATTATTTTGAAATGCTTCTAAAACCATTTCCAAAAAAGGTTTTATTAATTTATTCTTAAATTTTTTATAAAGGTCAACTGGAAGACCATCTGGTCCTGCACTTTTTCCTGATTTCATATTATCAATGGCTAGCCCAACTTCTTCTTGACTAATTTTAGACTCCAATATCTCCCTGTTTTCATTTGGAATACACGGTATAGATAGTTCGTTCAAAAACCCATTTAGTTTTGTTAAATCAGGTTCATTTTTGGTATCATATAATTTTTCATAGTAATCTCTAAAGGCTCTATTAATTTCTAAAGGATCTATAACTACCTGTCCATTACTTATAATACTGGTAATTGGTGTTTTAATTTCCAATTGTTTAATCTGCCATGCTAATAATTTTCCTGATTTTTCACCTTGTTCATAAAAAGATTGTTTCAATCTTAGAAGACTCGAGGCAGCTCTATTCGCTGATTTTTTGTCGTATTCAGCTCTCAAAATCAGTAATTCATTCTCCAACCTTGGGTCACTTCCTGCATACACTTTTTCCTGAAGATTTTTTATTTTATGTTCCAATTTAGCTCTCTCCTCTCAAGTCTTCTTAGATTTTGATCCTGTATAACTAATAATATGTCCCCTAATAAAAGCTTTGAAAGCCTCCCACTTTACACATGCTGATGTTTGTGTAGTATTGATGTCAAAGAACTCGTCTATCTGTTTTTCTATATACTTGACAAATTCCTCATCCTGAAGCCATTTATGCTGAAATTGCCATCTACCTGATTCCTTTGTCAATTTTTTATCTACATATATTAGACAACAGGGTGCATGATCAGAGATCACGATGTTATCATAAAAGCAGTTTTGAATCTTGGACCTTAATTCTGTGGAAATCAAAAAATAATCAATACGAGAGAATGTCTTGTGGGTACTGGAATAACAAGAATAGGCTTTAACTTGTGGTTTCATTTCTCTCCATATATCTAACAATCTCAATTCTTTCATAAAATGATTAATAGTCATCCTACATCCAATGTGCGTACAATCCAGTCCTGTTGATCTATCCACACCTGGATTCAATGTACAATTAAAATCCCCTGCTATTATATGTTGCCCTGTAAGTGATGATAAGATGAGAAATAAATTAGCAAAGAACTTCTGATCATCTATATTGGGACCATATAAGTTCACAAGATTTATATTTTCTAATAGCAAAGAACCTTGAATGATTACATATCTTCCAAATTTGTCTCCAATTACATTTTTCACTTGAAAAGGAACTGATTTATGTATGAGAGTCATAACTCCCCTGGCTCGGGATGAAAATGAAGAGGTGAATACACTTCCCTGCCATCTACTCCTAATTCTTTTAACATCCTCCTCTATCAGATGAGTTTCTTGTAAAAACACAATTCTTGAACCCATGTCCTTTATTTTATTCATAACTTGTTTAAGTTTTTTTAAATTTTGTAGACCTCTGCAATTCCATGAAGTTAAATTAAGGTTAACACTTTGGTCCATGATCAATAGAGAGTTTGGGATTACCTTGCAGTGTAAACATGCTCATACAGAGAAGCAAAAACATGAGTGGTTGAACATTCATCCTACAAACTACACACAAACAAATTTCCCCTTCCCACACTTGTGGCAAACCCCCCAAAATCAAAAGAAAAATTCTGTCTCCCGATATAGCCATCGACTGTTCCACACCCACGGGGAACAGCCTAAGCCACTCCTTCTTCATCCTCCCAATCACCCTAACTCTACTGCTTTTAATGACGTAACATTAACTCTCCTCTGTAGTTTTCCAACTTAACTCCAAAATTTTTAACAACTTTGTACATCATAGTTTTTTTTTGTTTGTTTTGTTTTTTTAATATATAATACAATCTATATTTTGTAAACTTACTATTTACTTCAAGTCAGTCAGATGCCTGTGCAAATGCTTAATTATTCTACCTTATATTTTGTTCATGCTTAGCTCCCACCAGTCTCTTCTTCTTCTTTGATCTTCTTGATGAACTCCTGCGCCTCCTCTGGGGTCTTGAAGATGTGGGTTCTGCCCTCATACGTGGTCAGCAGTCTCGCAGGATAGATTACACCATGACGAATCCCAAGGTTGCGCAGCTCCTTACGTACGGGATCAAACTGCTTCCTCAATTGCTGGATTCCTGTGGCCAAATCTGGGTAGAACCGCACCTGCTGGTCCTGGTGTTTAATCTCTCCTTTAGCACGTGCAGCGTTGAAGATCTTCATCCTGTCTCTGTTGCTAAGAAACTTCATAATTAAGGTCCTCGGCGGTCCCTTATCTCTCCGTGGGCCAATACGATGTGCTTTTTCCAGAACCACTGCTGATTGCAACTCCTCGCTGCCCAGCACCTCCGGAATCCACTTTTCCAGAAAGGAACATACGTCCCGACCTTCTGATTCCTCTGGAAGACCCACCAGCCTCAAATTATTCTGTCTCGACCGAGATTCCAAATCCAGAATATTATCTTCCAGAGATTTATTTTTTTTTTCCAAAGTGCGCACCTTTAATTGAAGACGGGTGACGTCATCTTCAGCACTAGCGAGACGGAGCTCCATCTGCGCCGTTCGTTCTACACAGTCACCCAATTCCTTTCTTATTCCTTCCAGCGCTGTCATAATCCCATCAAATCTTGAGGAAAAGTCCGCTCTCATTGAACTCATGGCAGCCATCAGCGCATCTGCGCCATTCCCCGCAGAAATCGCGCCGCCGCCAGCCTCCTCCGCCATATATGGAGCCTTGTTTGCTGCGTCACAGACCTGAAAGTCCGTTAATTTGGACTGTTTCGGCGGCTCGCTTTTTCCTTTTCCTGGTTTTCCAGCCTTAGGCTTCGCCGACATATCCTCGCCCAAATGCTGGGATACGTTCTGTCCCAAATGAGAGAGTTATTTGCCGATTTTTTTCTCCAGGAGCAGAGCAGAGCGAGACACGTCCGTCCTACGTGGCAGCCATAACCGGAAGTAGTTATCTATCATTTTAATTGACTTTAATTAGATCACCCTCCATATAATCTGTCAAATGATAGATAGCTTTCAGAATGTGTAGTCATTGCTGGAAAAAATTCTGTGGAAGGACAATTTTCAGTGAAAGAAACCTCTGAGATATATATATATATATATACAGTATATATATATATATATATATATATATATATATATATACACACTACCGTTCAAAAGTTTGGGGTCACCCAGACAATTATTTTGTGTTTTCCATGAAAAGTCACTTATTTACCACCATGAATTGTAAAATGAATAGAAAATATAGTCAAGACATTGACAACATTAGAAATAATGATTTGTATTTGAAATAATAATTTTTTCCTCCAAACTTTGCTTTCGTCAAAGAATCCCCCATTTGCAACAATTACAGCATTGCAGACCTAACATGATTGCACAAGGGTTTTCTAATCATCCATTAGCCTTCTGACGCAATGAGCAAACACATTGTACCATTAGAACACTGGAGTGATAGTTGCTGGAAATGGGCCTCTATACACCTATGTAGATATTGCACCAAAAACCAGACATTTACCACATTAGCAATGTATAGAGTGTATTTCTGATTAGTTTAAAGTTACCTTCATTGAAAAAAAGTGCTTTTCTTTCAAAAATAAGGAAATTTCTAAGTGACCCCAAACTTTTGAACGGTAGTGTATATATACTGTATATATTCATCTTCTTCTGCTTAATCCTTTTAAGGGTCGTGGGGGGGCTGAAGCCTATCCCAGCATCTTTGGGTGGGGGCAGGGTACAGATACACACACACACACATATATATACTGTATATATACAGTATATATATATATATAAATAAAAATGTGTGGGAGGCAGGGGTTCAAATCCCGGCCGGGTCATGCCGAGGACCATATAAAAGTGGAACTTCCTGCCATCCAGCTTGGTGCTCAGCAATAAATGGAATGGAGGAGGGAACTCTGTGGCGGCGCCTTGCATGGCAGCGGCCCTCTGATTCTGCACTTGGGGTGTGTGTGATTTACACTGTAGATAGGTAAAGCACAATCTCGTTCTGCTGTACATGATTGATTGTACGGTTGAATGACAATAAGGGTGATTTAATTTAATATATATATAGAGAGAGAGTTTGAGTTTAAAAAATGCCTTTATTGCACAATTCAAAAAATGTAAGAGCACCAATATCATTCCACCAAGTGTCTCACATTCAGCAGATGGCACTCTTTATTAAACATTTCATAACACTGTGTCGATCATGAAGCAATTGTCTCAAAGTTGTTCATTGTTTTATCCACCTTATTTATAGGCCCCATGATGCCTTGCATGAATTATGGCAACTTCCGGTACTAGTTTAGAACGTATGGTTGTCACTGAAAGGGGAGACTTTTCCTTTTTAAAAACAATGACTTCAGCATCAGAACTGTGGGAACACGGCCTTTTACACCTCAAAAACAGTAATATAATCATACCACTTCCCACGACTATCTAGGGATAGGAAGATGACCTTAAAAGGTGTCCTGGCAGAGAGTAGCTCCGTTTGTTAGCACCGCTGCTAATATGCTAATGCTGTAAGCTCTGATATCAATGTCTCCACTGTAATAAAATTAGCTGCATTTTGTTAAAATATGTCGGACATAATCAAATTTACCTCAGAGCAGACATAGAGTCTAGTCAGAGCCACAAAGAACCACAACACTGTGCTTGGGCATTTTAAATTCGGGGTAAAACATCAGATCTGTGACATTCATACAAGTGAAAACATACCTGGTGCTGCTGTGTCTGTACCACCGATCACACGAACAATCCTTTAGTTTTCAGTGCATGATCTACTCATTGCTGCTGAAGCCACAGATTTAGCTGTGCTTATCTGTGAGGAGCCTCACATCACGAACAGCAGCAAGTACCAGAACTACGCAAAAACATTCAAAAATACAAAAACTACAAGTGCTGAAACTAGCTGCCACTTGAGTGCAAAACATATATGGACTATACATTAAAATGGATTTGAAAACCTTTTAAAAATGCTATTTTAAATGCCCCTGCTCCTCCACTCTTACTGACTGATTTAACACTAGGTCAGCCGAAACGGGAAGTTCCTACAGTGGCACCCCCAGGAATAAGGTAGATATGGCCTCAGTTTAACCATCACTAATGTATGTATGTGTAATATTTAGTACATGTAATGTGTTGTTTAATGTTACTAATTCTAACTTGTGTAATACTGTCCCTGACTTCTACCCAAATAGCAAATGCAATGATTATAACAAATCTCCTCCTCTCAAAAAACCCTGTTAGAGTGGTGAACAGACCCCTTTTAAATCCTTCACTACTGACGTATGCAACGCCCAGCCCTCTCAAATTTCTCGCCAGGTTTCAAATCACGTGATGTGACAACAAGGCCTCGTTCGCTACGGTCACATGACTGTGGCCATGGCGACACAGTGCTCGACATTCTGCTCGCGACACTTTCATGTTATATTGCTCGAATCAGTGTCGAGTGGGTGGTGTCGAGCATAACATCACTAGTTCGTGTGCATGCTTGCGAGCGTCATTTCTACATTTTTTTTTTCTTAAATTCATATTTCCTTAGCGTGGCGGCATAAATCCAAGGATGGCAGCCTGCCACGCAGAAATGTTACCAGAGGAAACCCTGCTAGGTATCCACCTCTAATAAGCCCGTAATAGAGGGGTTTATACCAGAGTCAGCCATTTTCCAACTCGGCCAACCAATTTGGCCAACTGTCGAGTTGGCCCATCAATTATGCCAACTCGGCACTTTATTAGAACTGACTATTACTCACAAATATGTACTATCTAAGTGATAAATTCTGTATAAATTCTTAAGTCTAAAACATGCCGCATTTATACCTATGCTACATACGTAAATTAAAAAAAATTCAATTCTATAGCAAAAAGGATAGGAAATAAATAAAAGAGAATACAGATCTGAGAGCTCTTACGCATAATATTTTTGGAGTAAATTTCTGAAATTAATCCCATCTTTGTTTCGATTATGGTACTTCAACAGTGCGTTCAATCTCCGAAACCACAAGTCCTGAGCTCGGCCGGGCCGAGTTGGCGGATACCAATAGAGGATTAGTGTAGCTACTAGTTAAGCACTTTTGAGTGGTCTTTGTGACTAGAAACGGTGCTGTACAAGTACAGGTCCTGAACTCAAGGCTCATTCCATGTCAATTCAACAAATGCCACCTGCTCTACAATCATCATCATCATCACGGGACTGTGGGGCAGACTGGCATGAAGTTCCTGCAACTTCTCTGATTTATTTTTGATCACAAGAGTCATTTTAAGCATTTGTTGTTTTTTGGTTTTTGTCAAGTAGAAAGCTTCTCTAAAATCTGTTGAACTGAGGTGGAATGACCCTCAAGTCTTTCTTTAGTGAACAATATGGCATAAAAGGAGATGATGGATCTGAAAAGAAAGAAAGAAAACCTGTTCCGTTTTGAATTGGAAAAATGACACTTTTTGGCACTTTATTACGGCCAGTATTGCTCTTTCAGTAAAGATAGTGGATGTGGTCAGCAGACCAAAGCTGATATTTTTTTTCCTGACAATCAATCAAGACGTGACTGAAGTGTAGACTTTCAGTTTTAAATTCACTGAAAGCTAACAAATGCATCTTTAACACTATGAATCCACTGCATATCCACAACCATTCAAGTTCAAAGAACATACTGGATACAGGCATGCTGGATTTTTAATCATTTCTGTTGTAAAATCAAACACAGGAGTTGCTATGTCTGCAGCGTGCTTTTTAGACATCGCCGAAATGATATAACGAGACAAAACGGGCCATATAAAACCAGAACTAGAACATGGGAAACATAATTATATCAGAGGGAAAGACTCAGTAGGGTTGCTGATGTTAGCAAACGTTGGTCGGACGTTACTCAAATCGTTTTAAATAACATTAAACTTACCTTCGAAAATCAAAATTGCAGTTTCTTATAGGGACGAAACGAATGTATCACGTAGAAACTCCCGATCCCTGTGTGGCTATTTTCTACCACTGATCTATATTACGTTTCTTCTCATCTGTTTGTGATTTTAGCTTCTACTGCCTCTAGTCGCAGGTTTTTTACGTAACGAATGGCTTCGCGATGCTTTCTGGGAAATGGTGTGTCGTCTTCTTCTTCTTCTTCTTCTTCTTCTTCTTCTTCTCTGGGCTGGCGGATAGCAAACAACCGAAAGGTACATACCGCCACCTACTGTACAAGCGTGTGTAACATGATGTCATTTAAACTCGACCCCTAAATTCTATGATTAATCCTGTGTTATTTTAAAAAGAAAAAAAGAGCCCTTCTTGTGATCCTTATCGCTTCCCCATCTCCTTCTGTTCCCAGAATCCCAGTTAAATTCCATTCCTTACCTGCCTCTCGAACTTCATTTTTCATTCTCTCTCTCTCATTTCCATAACAGTGCAGTAAGATGTGCTTGTGGAGAAAGTAGGCAGGCGAGACAACGAGCTGGACGACACAATTACTTTATTCTTCCTCCAACATATTTTACAGCAAAAGAATTTCTCGGGCCTCTGTGCATCCCTCTTTCATACTTTTATTCCCATGCATAGAGACCCGCACTGCCGACCATAACCATTGCTGTCTGAACAAAGAATTATGTGGAACATTATCATAACGCAACGCCGGCTCTGCTCCAACACCCTTCTTCTCTCCGGCATTTACTCCTCTCCCCGGGGGGCGCACGGTTCTTACTGTCCCCTCTGATACCCCCACGGTGACCCTCCTCCTTCGGTCCATTGTCCCCTGGGTGGAGAAGTCCAACACCATACACTCACATGCTCTACATTTTCTTTTATTCCACATTCTTGACATTTGTCACTATCGCTTTTCCCCCATGATGAATAAAGTGCTGTTTAACCTGTGTGATCGAGTCTGAGTCTTGCCAAAATGATGTCTTCCCTCCTGTTTGTTCTATTATAATTCTTTATTGCAATAGATTTTTGTATTTTGTAATACGATCTACCTTTGTGATCTTCATCCTATGTTTCCCTTCTTCTTTTCCAAGTGATAATGGTATAGCTATTTCTTTCCCAAGTGCACTTTTTGCTAATTTGTCTGCACAGCCATTCCCTTTCAACCCTTCATGTGCAGGAACCAAACAAAACTGAACTTCTCCACCACCCCTGTGTACCCTAAATAAACTGTGATATAGCTCAATCACCAAGTCTTCCCTTGCAGATTTTAAGTGTCTGTATGTTTATAAAGCTGCAAGTGAATCTGTGCACACCACCACCCTGACATCCTCGACCCACTGCAAACCAATAATTATTGCCACAATTTCTGCTGTATACACGGATGTATGGTTGGAGTCCTTTTGAGATGGTCATTTTAAACTCTGGATTATATACTCCAATTCCAACAGAGCCCTCTTTGTTTTTTGAACCATCAGTATAAAGCTGTAAGTAGTTATAATAGTCATTCCTGAGGTAAATGCTTGTTTTAATGTCAATTTCATTTATATGCCAATCCTTTTTCCTCATTAGCACACTGATGTTCTTTTCCAGGAAACAGCCAAAGGGGAAATGGTGTCCACAGACCACAAACAAGGCTTTCACGTGGACGATTTTACAGTAACTGTAGAAGAGCTTGAAATGATGAGGCGATTTGATATATAAACCAAAGTTTATTTATCAGTTCTCTAACAAGTCTCATCTAGTGCAGAGGTAGCAGAAGGAAAAAGAGACCGAATATCTCCGGCTCACTGACTTTATACTTGCACATAACAAAAGACATGCATAACAAAGGCTGACATCTCTCATTATCTTAATCCCCCCATTGTCTTGGTACTTCCTCTCTTCGCCCTAGGGGGGTGAGGGTGGCTCCTCCGGTCTCCACCGCAGTGTCTGGGAACGTCTTTGTTCTTCACTTGGCGGTTGAGAGTCTTTGTCCTTTCAGAGGTGTGAAGTTGCTTTACATATGTAATTACCAAACATTTCCAAATGCTTCAACATATGTAGGTTATGGAATATATGATTAATATAGCCCACAGGCCCCCCCCAAACGACTAAGAAAAGACAATAGAAAAATTCACAGTCTAAGATAATTACTATGACATACTAAGTGTTACATCTCTTGCCACAGAAGAAACTTTCCAGCAGCCATGCCCCTAAGAGAGTTCAGTGGTAATCATAACAGCATAGTAAAATCATAAGTCGGTCTTAAACTGTTGCAGCACAATTAGTGAACAATTGTGGAGTAGTTTGCATCAGTCCCTGTGCTGTCTGGGTTTTAATCTTCTCCCAAAACTGCTGTGGGTTCATTTAGACGTCCTGCTGGGACCTTCTTGTGAGGAATCTGCAGTGTGGGAAGGAGAGTGGTTAATTGTTCCCTGCCGGGGAGCTGAGTCTTTTCTCTTGGGGGGTCTACCCCGCCGAGGTGCTCTCGCCAATTGTGCAGGCTCGTCTTTCAACAAGAAGGCAGGTTTAAGTCTGTCAATGCTGACTGTTTCTTTTCTATCCCCAAAATCAAGCACAAAGTGTTTATCACCATGTTCCAGCACTCTGAATGGCCCATCGTATGCTGGGCGGAAAGTTGGTTTTAAAGCTTCATGTCTGACAAAAACGAATTCAGCGTTTTTTTAAAGCTTGAGGGACAAAAACCCATGGAAAGGAGTGATGAGCTGGACCGGGGAGAGAGTCTGGTCCGTTGCTGCCTAAAAACCTTGGGACTGGAAGATGCCCTGGCTCTGGGTTCTCTGGTAAAAATTCACCTGGGAGCCTGAGAGGTTGTGCAAAAACTAATTCTGCCGGAGAGGCGTCTAGATCCTCTTTAGGCGCAGCACGCAACCCCAATAAAACCCAGGGAAGTTTATTTACCTAATTTGTATCCGTTAGTGAGGCTCTGAGGGCGGCTTTTAAAGACCTGTGAAAACGCCCGCATAACCCATTAGCCTGAGGGTGATAAGCGGTGGTGCGATGAATTGTTGCCCCTAAGCTGCTGGACATGGCTGACCAAAGCTCTGAGACAAATTGAGGCCCTCTATCAGACGTGATGTCCGATGGGACGCCGAAACGTACCACCCAGTTTGTCAAAAAAACGCGAGCGACTTCCTCCGCTGTAGTTGACGCCAGAGGGACTGCTTCTGGCCAGCGCGTGGTGCGGTCTATCATTGTTAACAGGTGTGTGAAACCTTGGGAGGAAGGTAGTGGCCCTACGAGGTCGACATGAACGTGGTCGAACCTTCTAGCCCGGATCGGAAAAGGGTCCAGAGGGGCTTTTGTGTGTTTGTGTATTTTGGCGCGCTGACAAGAAATGCAAGTTTTTGCCCATTCTTTTACGTTTTTGCGCAGGCCTGGCCACACAAACTTTTCGGCAACCATTTTAACCGAGGCGCGCACACCTGGGTGCGCGAGGGAGTGAATTGAGTCAAAAATACGGCGGCGCCATGTGGCTGGGACTAACGGGCAAGGTCGGCCGGTTGAAATATCGCATATTAGGGGGGGCACGCCGTCGCGTAAACCCTTTTCCTCCAGCCTTAACCCTGTTGGTCCAGACAGGAGTGCGCGCACGTCCGCGTCACTGCTTTGTTCCTCTGCCATGGCTGCATAATCTATCCCTGCATGGATAGGTGCTGCGTATGTGTCTGCGTTAGTGAAAAGTTCTGCGGCTGAGGCAGTATAATCTGTCTCCTCGCGCTCTGGTGATGTCACAGCGCGAGAGAGGCAGTCTGCTACCACGTTAAGTTTGCCTGCCACATGTCGAATGTCTGTGGTGAACTCTGAAATCGCAGCCAGCTGTCTTTGTTGCCTGCCTGACCATGGTTCTGAAATTTTAGCCATAGCAAAGGTGAGCGGTTTATGGTCTACAAAAGCCGTGAAACTCCGCCCTTCTAACCAGAACTGGAAGTGACGGATGGATAAATGAAGCGCTAGCAGCTCCCTGTCAAAAGTGCTGTACTTACGCTCAGTTTGGTTTAGCGATTTGCTGAAGAATGCTAAAGGATGCCAGATCCCGCTGACATGTTGTTCTACAACTGCCCCTATAGCTAGGTCTGAAGCGTCTGTGGTTAGTGCAATGCGGGCCGAGGGATCGGGGTGAACTAACAATGTGGCGTTAGCTAGAGCGCTCTTTACTTCCGGGAAGGCGCGTTCGCGCTCCAGGGTCCATTCGACCGCGTTGGAAGCTTTCTTTTTTCTGAGCACGTCATATAGGGGCTGCATGAGCTGAGCTGCGTGGGGGAGGAAACGGTTGTAAAAATTAACCATTCCTAAAAATTCTTGCAGCGATTTGACCGTTTGTGGCCGTGGGAAACTTTTTATCGCGTGAACTTTGTCTGGAAGTGGGACTGCCCCTTTCGGAGAGACTTTGTGTCCTAAAAAATCAATTTGTGACACGCCGAATTTGCATTTGGCTGGATTGATTATTAAGCCGTGCTCTTCTAGTCTCTGAAAAACCGTAGTGAGGTGCTGCTCGTGTTCTTCCTCAGACGAGCTGGCTACCAGCATGTCGTCGAGGTAGACGAAAACAAAAGGAAGGTCGCGTAATACCGCGTCCATCATCCGGTGAAAGGTTTGTGCAGCGCCTTTGAGGCCGAACGGCATTCGCAGAAATTCAAAAAGGCCGAAAGGGGTTATTACAGCTGTTTTAGGAATGTCCTCTGCTCGAACTGGGACTTGATGATAACCGCGGACCAGGTCTATTTTTGAAAAAATGCACGCACCCGCCAGATGTAGTGAAAAATCCTGAATGTGAGGAATTGGGTAGCGGTCATGCGCTGTCGCATTGTTTAATCTGCGGTAATCTCCGCACGGTCTCCAAGAACCGTCGGATTTCGGAACCTTGTGAAGTGGTGAGGCCCAAGGGCTCTTCGAGCGTCTAACAATGCCTAATTTTTCAAGGGTAGTAAACTCGTCCCGAGCTATGTTGAGCTTGGCCGCGTCTAAGCGGCGAGCTTTGGCAAATACGGGTGGGCCCGTTGTGGGAATAAAGTGTTCAACCCCGTGTTTAGCCACTGTAGCTGAAAATTTGGGAATTGTGAGCGCTGGAAAATGGGTGAGGAGTTGCTCAAACTTACCTCCTGCCGTGGTGACGCTAGCCTGCACAGGTGGTGGAGAAACTCGGGCTGAGCAGGGAATAGAAGCAAAAGACAGTGCATTAACCAAGCGTCTATTCGCTAGATCCACTAATAACCCATGTGCACATAAAAAATCTGCGCCTAACAAGTTAAAGCTCACTGCCGCTACAACAAATGTCCATCTGTAGTTGCGGCCGTGGATGTGGAGGTGCAGGCTCTTTTCGCCGAAAGTGTCGATGTTGGAGCCATTGGCTGCCACCGCTCCGTTGCCCCGGGTGCCCATGGCTCGATCTGCTTGGGAGGGCATGACGAAACTCAGCTGAGCTCCTGTGTCAATGAGGAACTGCTTGCCGGTGTGTCCATCCGTCACATATAACAGCTTACTCTTCTCGCCGAGAACCGCTGCCGTTAACGGCTCTCGGCTTTGGCGTTTTCCCGAAATCGTAAATTTGCAGGGGGGAACGCATTTGTGGGCCTTCTCGGCGAAGCGGTGGTAATAATAACAAACGTCGTTCCGTCTGTTACGTTTTGGCCGTGTCGCTGTCACCGCGGGCTGGATCTGCTCAGTGTGGTGTGGTTCTTTGTGGTTCTGGGCATCAGCGTTGAGGCCTGCGGATGCTGCTGTGGGTGTCTGCTCCTTGCAGGCGTTGACGAGCCGTTGAGCTTCGTTGGCGAGCACGCGGAAGTCTTGCTGGGTGCTGCATCTCATGTTGGCGAGTGTCCCTCTCATGTGTGGCGGCAGCGTGCTGAGGAATATGAATTGGAGGAGGAAGTTGTCATTGTCTTCTTCTTTAAGCTGCAGCAAATCCTCCATGAGGGCTTTAGGTTTGCACCCTCTGTGGCCGTAGACCGCCAGGATCTTCTCAGCTCTCTCTTCAGCTGAGGGGACGTAATTTGCCACGATGGTTGCTTTCAGCATTTCATATTTGTCTTGGGCCGGCGGCCGGCGGATCATGCTCCGCACACACCTCGAAGTGGCGGCGTCGAGTTTGGAGACGATATGATAGAATTTTGTATTGTCAGCTGTGATGCCCGCCAGTGCAAACTGGGCTTCAGCTTGCTGAAACCACGAGGCGGGGTCTTCTTGCCAGAAGTCTGGCAGGTTGACAGCGACGGCATTCGTGTATACCATCACTGCTGTGTCCGCAGGGTGAGAGTGCCTTGTTTCGGCTCTCACAGCGGTGCTGGTGCTCGGTTGAGCCCTCTCAATCCCTTCTGCCGGGGGGGAAAGACGTCCATCTGTTCCCCTGTCTGCGTGGGCGCTGGCGTCTGCCTGGGTCGCCACGGATGAGTCAATTGCGGGGGAACGCCTCAGGTCCATACTCGCGTCAGGGGTCACCAGTGTAGAAGAGCTTGAAATGATGAGGTGATTTGATATATAAACCAAAGTTTATTTATCAGCTCTCTAACAAGTCTCATCTAGAGCAGAGGTAGCAGAAGGAAAAAGAAACCGAATATCTCCGGCTCACTGACTTTATACTTGCACATAACAAAAGACATGCATAACAAAGGCTGACATCCCTCATTATCTTAATCCCCCCATTGTCTTGGTACTTCCTCTCTTCACCCTAGGGGGGTGAGGGTAGCTCCTCCGGTCTCCACCGCAGTGTCTGGGAACGTCTTTGTTTTTCACTTGGCGGTTGAGAGTCTTTGTCCTTTCAGAGGTGTGAAGTTGCTTTACATATGTAATTACCAAACATTTCCAAATGCTTCAACATATGTAGGTTATGGAATATATGATTAATATAGCCCACAGTAACAACAGAAGATGGGTAGTATGTAACTAGTTACGTTTATGTAAGTACATGTACTCAAGTAACATGTACTTTTTATAGAATTGTGCTTTTGTGAGTAGTTTTATTACAGGATATTTTTAACTCTTGAGTACATTTTGAAGAAAAATCTGTACTTTTACCGTGGTGTGGAGAAAGGAAGCAGGCGAGGCAACGAGCTAGATGACACATGAACTTTATTCCATCTCCAACATACAATACAGTAAAAAGAGCTCCCAGGTCTCTGTGTATTCCTCTTTTATACCTTTAATCCCATGCAGTGAGATCCGGAACTTCCGACCATAATACACTGATTGGACCAAAGACCTGTGTGGCACATAAACATTATAATGCCGGCGCCGCTGCTCACACCTTTCTCTCTTCCAGCGGCTCCGGCAGTTCCTCCTCTCCCCGGGGGGTGCATAGTCCATACTGTCCCGTCTGAGACCCCCCCAGTGGCACTTCCTCCTCCGGTCCATTGTTCCCCCTTATCCCAACTGCCTTCTCTGGGTGGAGAATCCCCCACCCGTTCCGCCACAGTAGTACACTTGGTCATATTCTGTGACTTTTGATTTAACTGATTTAACCTGAAAGTGAGTCATGGTTTTCTACCCATCACATCTGAAATCATTTTTCTCTGTTCTGGATATTTGATTTATTATTGGAGAGCAAAGTAGCAAATTTACAAAACTAGAAAAGCACTCAGTGAGCGCATACCTCCACCAAGGCTCCTTCCATCCCTCATAAATCACCTCCAGAATATAATGGGTTCTGTTATGTATGAGGAAATGAGTCGGAGTCTCTTCATGCAGGGACCCAACAACCAGCAACCAACCTTTATTATCAGAACTCAGAACTATATATACAAGTGACCATGCCCCCCTGACATCACACTGTGGGAGGGTACGGCAGCACACACACACACACACACACACACACACACACACACACACACACACACTACACAACATTCCCCTCCCCCTTACAAAAGTGTAAGACCTCAAACACAATCGAGACCCTCCCCAATTTTGGACCCAAATCATATACTAAGGAACTAACGGGGAACAGTGCACAAGAATAACCTAACACATTCATCCCCAAAACAACTAAAATCAGACCATGTCTCTAAAATATAAAAAAATTAATCCTATATCACACATACACACCAGCAGCGTATATACAGATGTGGACAAAATTGTTGGTACCCCTCTGTTAATGAAAGAAAAACCCACAATGGTCACAGAAATAACCTGAATCTGACAAAAGTGGTAATAAATAAAAATTCTATGAAAATTAACCAATGAAAATCACACAATGCTTTTGAATTGTGGTTCAACAGAATTATTTTAAAAAACAAACTCATGAAACAGGCCTGGACAAAAATGATGGTACCCTTAACTTAATATTTTGTTGCACAACCTTTTGAGGCAATCACTGCAGTCAAACGATTTCTGTAACTGTCAGTGAGACTTCTGCACCTCTCAGCAGGTACTTTGGCCCACTCTTCATGAGCAAACTGCTCCAGTTGTCTCAGGTTTGAAGGGTGCCTTCTCCAGACGGCATGTTTCAGCTCCTTCCACAGATGTTCAATAGGGTTTAGATCAGGGCTCATAGAAGGCCACTTTAGAATAGTCCAATGTTTCGCTCTTAGCCATTCTTGGGTGTTTTTAGCTGTGTGTTTTGGGTCATTATCCTGTTGCAAGACCCATGACCTGCAACTGAGACCAAGCTGTCTGACACTGAGCAGCACATTTTCTCTCTAGAATACCTTGATAGTCTTGAGATTTCATTGTACCCTGCACAGATTCAAGACACCCTGTGCCAGATGCAGCCCCAGAACATAACAGAACCTCCTCCATGTTTCACAGTAGGGACAGTGTTCTTTTCTTGGTATGCTTAATTTTTGCGTCTGTGAACATAGAGCTGATGTGCCTTGCCAAAAAGTTCCAGTTTTGTCTCGTTTGTCCATAGAACATTCTCCCAGAAGCTTTGTGGCTTGTCAATATGCAGTTTGGCAAATTCCAGTCTGGCTTTTTTAAGATTTGTTTTCAACAGTGGTGTCCTCCTTGGTCGTCTCCCATGAAGTCCACTTTGGCTCAAACAACAACGGATGGTGCGATCTGACACTGTTGTACCTTGACCTTGGAGTTCACCATGAATGTGTTTCGAGATTGTTCTGAGCTCTTTTGTTACCATTCGTATTATCCGTCTTCTCCTGCGGCCACGTCCAGGGAGGTTGGCTACAGTCCCGTGAATCTTAAATTTCTGAATAATATGTGCAGCTGTAGTCACAGGAACATCAAGTTGCTTGGAGAAGGTCTTATAGCCTTTACCTTTAACATGCTTGTCTATAATTTTCTTTCTAATCTCCTGAGACAACTCTCTCCTTTGCTTCCTCTGATCTATGTTTAGTGTGGTACACACCATGTCAACAAACAGCACAGTGACTACTTGTCACCCTTTAAATAGGCCGACTGACTGATTACAAGTTTGTAGACACCTGTGATGTTAATTAGAGGACACATCTTGGTTGAACATGTCCCTATGGTCACATTATTTTCAATCTTTTCTAGGGGTACCTTCATTTTTGTCCAGGCCTGTTTCATGAGTTTGTTTTTTAAAATAATTCTGTTGAACCAAAATTCAAAAGCATTGCCTGATTTTAATTGGTTAATTTTCATAGAATTTTTATTTATTACCACTTTTGTCAGATTCAAGTTATTTCTGTGACCATTGTGGGTTTTTCTTTCATTAACAGAGGGGTACCAACAATTTTACATCAAGAGTGTTCAAGTCACACCTATGTCCGCCGGCAGCCAGCAGTAAAACCAGCCCAGGGGCCCAGGGAAGCCCCAAATCATGCACGCCCCTGGCCGCCAAAGATAAGACTGGCTTGGAGGCCCCGGGCAGCCCCACAGCATGCGTGCCCCTGGCCACAGTCTGCCTCCGGGATCAAAAACGACCTCTCTTGCGGTAATGTCTCTCTTCACCACCAACTGCCTCACTCCTCAGGACCTGCAGTGCTGCTGTCCGGCACACCGTCCTTCCGTGCTTGTCGGTCTGCTCCCGACTGCTTTCAACACCGCCATCATGGCTCCAAACACTCTGGCCCCCTGTGGCCGAACTCCGGGGAGACCCGAAGCCTACTCGTTGGCGCTGCTCGTTGCCTCGGGCGCCTTGCCGTACCACCCAGCACCCTCATCCAGGGCGGGTTGAGCTCTGGCACTGAGACTCTGCCCGACCTCTACGGTGCCCGGCGCCTCCTCTCTGTTGTCTGAGGTGCTCCGCTGCACTGCCCCCATGCACAGCTGCCGTTGCTCACTCCCAGGGTTCACAGCATCCCTCTCTTCGACGTCATCTGCCGACCCAGGCACCTCGCCGCTGCTCCCAGCAACCTCGTCCCAGGCGCTCCGTTGCACCATCTCTGTGCTCAGTCATAGCTGCTCTCTCCCAGGGCTCCCAGCGTCCCTCTCGTCGGCGTCACTCTCTGACCTAGGCACATCATCGCTGCTCCCAGCACCCTCGTCCCAGGCGCTCTGCTGCACTGTATCCATGCCCGGCTGTTGCTGCTCTCTCCCGGGAATCTCAGCTTCCGTCTTGTCGGCATCACTCTCCGACCCAGGCGTCTCGTCGCTGCTCTCAGTACCCTTGTCCTAGGCGCTCCACTGTGTCATCTCCATGCCTGGCTGCAGCTGCTCTCCCCCGGGGCCCCCAGCGTCACTCACGTCGGCGTCACTCTCCGACCTAGGCGTCTCGTTGCTGCTCTCAGCATCCTCGTCCTAGGTACTCCGCTGCGTCGTCTCCATGCCCGGCTGTGGCTGCTCTCTCCCGGGGTCCTCAGCCCACATGTTCCCGCTCTCCCACTGCCCAGACTCCAGCTGCGGGGATGACTCCTGTCGTCGTTCTCCCTCTCCGCGGTCATTGCACACCGTGCCGTCAAACTCACCAATGCTATGGTCCTGTACCGTGGTGTGTTCCTTGGCTGACCCACCATCTGCACTGACTGGGAACTCCACCACTCACAGCCCCGGTCCCACCTCGATGCCTATCTGGTAGCCTGGAACTTGCTTTTGGCACGCAGTTAGCTTTGTGGCTAACTTGACAATAGACGAGTGGACTGTTAGCTTCTCCAAGCTAACTAGCCTAGCTCTATTTGGCGCCAATACTCCCATGACCCACAGCTTCGTAGTCCTCGTCTGTTGGGTGAAATGCTCAGCCAGCCACTGGACAGCATCCTCATAGTGCTCCATTTCACCCAGCGAGAATTCTTCGGCCTTCCACTCCAAGATGGTGGGCCAGAAGTGCTCGTTGTTGTCTCCCGTCGAGTCTACTTAAGCCCAGTACCCTGATATAATCCTCGAACATGGCCCGCCACTTCGGCCACAGGATCACTGGCTCTCCCGTGTACTCCAGAAATGGTAGCAGTGATGGAGGTAGCCCATACGCTCCCATAATTTTTCTTCTTGTCACTAAAATGTTATGTATGAGGAAAGGAGTCGGAATCTCTTCTTGCAGGTAACCAACAACCAGCAACCAACCTTTATTATCAGAATTCAGAACCATATATACAAGTGACCGTGCACGGCTGACATCACATTGTGGGCGGGTACGGCAGCACACACACACACTACACAGCGGGTTCATGTGTAGGCCACGAGCCAGTTCTGGTGAAAATTGCATCAAAGTCTATCCAGTAGTTTTGGAGGATTCTTGCACTGTGAGAAGATAAGAGCCTTGGTGGAGGTATGCGTTGTTGGATCATCACCAAAATGTAATGGGCTCCTCTCTAGCCCAAGGACCACCTCTGGTGAAAATTTACAAATTTATAACACACACACACATTTTCGATGGCTCCCTATTCAGGGTTTTGACACAGCAGATCACAGCCTGATGTGGCAAGGACAAATCCTAACACAACCCTCCCCATTTACCCAGGCTTGGGACTGGCACTAGGAGAAAACTAGCTTTACTTTCTTCTTCCTATGGCTGGGTAACCAGCTTTCATGTCCACATTCTATTTATGCTGAGCACCAAGCTAGAAAGTACTATTTTTTTGGTCTTTAATACAACCCAAGCTCCTGGCTGTGGGGCAGATGCTCTACCACTAGGCCACCACTCCAGTGTTACAAATTTATAAGAAAAAAAAATAATATTATTTAGAAAAAATGTAGGAAAAATCTCAAGTTTATGAGCAAAAAATAGCAAATGTACAAGTGAAAAGTCACAAATTTATGAGGAAGAAAAAACTAATTTATCAGAAAACTGCAACAAAAAAACAGTAGTAAATTTATGATTTAAATTTTGAGAAAAGGAAACCACATTTATTGGTGAGAGTAAAGTTGTTACAACTCAAATAACTATAGTAAATGCTTTCTTACTCAAGTAACTTTTTTGGTGACTACTCTTACTTCCTCTTTTGGCTACTTCCTTTCGGGAGCGTAGCCCAAAAGCATATAATCACCTGATATCACGATGATCTGAATGTCAGTGCCCATTTATCCTGGCTTGGGACCGGCACAGCGAGTAATCCTGGGGCTGGGTAACCAACATTCCTTCCTCCATCTATTATGAGAAGCACCAAGCTAGAAGGCAGGAAGTACCATTTTTAAATGACCTGTGGTATGACCCAGCCGGGACTTGAATGACGTTTTACAAACTAGGCCACCAATCCAGTGGTGACTACTCTTACTTGTATTTGAGTAATTTATTTCATAGCACTACTTTTACTTGAGTACAATTTCTGGCTACTCTACCCACCTCTGGGTGAAAAACAGCTGGATTCATTTAGTAAAAGGTTCACATTTTGAAGATTTTATTTCCCCTTGTTTATACATCACCCCTGAAAACCATTCTTAAACAATACAAGTTTAAACCAACATTTAAACAGACTAAACAGATGGACTATTTGGACCTTTGACTGCATGGTGGACTGTTATTAGTAGAAAATGGGATAAATTAATAGATACACAAACAAATGGATTCATTTACTAATGAAAGGCTTTGATTTTTCATGCTAAGCTACTGTAACCCTCATGAAACAAGATAAAAGAATGACAGGACAGCTAAAAATTCATAGATATTATAAAATAAAACAGTACAGGACATAAATCCATACAGATTGGCATATATTAACAAGTAAAATTATACAAAATACCCTTTTCAGCAATTAGAACGTTTGGGAAAATATTTTTGATCTATTTGTCATGAAGCTCTTTGAGAAAGTATAACTTAGATGCATTCTGTCCCAAACAAATTATAGTTAACTTTATATATTTGCACCAAAGCAAATAAATAAATAAATAGCTTAAAAACTGACTTTATAAAGAAATTAAACTATGCAATAAATACAGGAAATAAATTAATTAAAAAAAAAGAAATTAAATTAAAAGCATAACGAAAAATAAATTGTTTAATTTTTCGTGCAGTCTAAGAATACATCTAAAAGTAAATGGCTCTAAAATGATACTGTATACACTTGTATTATGATATTTGTACAAATGCTAAGGAGTATTCTGAAGTACAGGAGTCGAGCAACGTCTGTTTCAAACTGCTGTCTACAAGAACATCTGACTTACTTCAGTGAAAGAGCTCTTCAATAAAGAGTTGACTGGAATCAAGCGTCTACATAGACAGATGAATGACTAAAGAAAGTGTGTTTCCGCACACGTGGGAAAAATACAACAGAATGAAGCAAAAGAGAAGGTAAGCTGGTACTCAGCAAGACTCCCACTGCATAGCTGTCAAATCAGTCTTATATTTTACAAAGCTCCAGGCTCCTCTTCTTCTAGCATATGCTGCCTTTCCAAGGATTTCTGTAGCCAACGGCTATGAATAAACTTTGTAAACAGTGGCATTTAGGAGCTCAACAACCCCTGTCGTACAAAATCCTGTCGCTGGTAAAACCTGGAATGTGTCCAGCTTTAAGAATCGGAGTTTCATTCTTTCAGTCGCCTATTCAATAAAAAAATAACCTCTGTGAGAATGGCTGGTTGGTGTGTTAATCCACTGGCCAGTCCAAGAAGGTTCAGCTCTAAAGGTTCCCAGGATGACGTGTAGCATCACACCAAGTGGGGGTCGTCGGCAGGGCAGACAGTGAAGCGGGATGAAGTCACTGGATTGGCCCCCACAGGTGACCTTGGTTTGATTGATAAATCCTCTCGCCTTTTAGATTCTTTGCTTTTTCCCCCTGATAAAAAGAAAAACTAAATTAAACACAGGAACATAACCGAATTACTGAACAGGTCAATAGGAGACAAGTCCAGAAGGTACAGAACAAATGGAAAATATGGAAGTGAGATGTAACAGATCAACTGGAATTTTACAGTTAATCAGCATATATCCCACTATAGGTACTACAGTATCTAGTTACTTCCTCTTCAGCTCTGGATACTGCTGGATCGGCATATCCATAAAGCTTGTCAGCAGAGGGAAGCATGAAGTGCTCTAAAAATTTCCTGGTATATGGCTGTGCTGATCCTGGACTTGATAAAACACAGTGGACCAACACCAGCAGATGACATGGCTCCCCAAATCAGGGGCAAAGTCCTGTCATTTGGAAATCAAGGTCCCAGAGTCTGGAGGAAGAGTGGAGAGGCACAGATTCCAAGTTGTTTGAGGTCCAGTGTAAAGTCTACACAGTCAGTGATAATTTGGGGAGCTATGTCATCTGCTGGCATTGATCCACTGTGTTTTATCAAGTCCAAGGTCAGCGTAGCCTTCTATCAGGAAATTTTAGAGTACTTCGTGTGTCCTTCTGCTGACAAGCTTTATGGAGATGCTGATTTCATTTTCCAGCAGGACCTGGCACCTGCCCAAACTGCCAAAAGTACCAGTACCTGGTTTAATGACCATAGTATCACTGTGCCTGACTGGCCAGCAAACTCTCCTGATCTAAACCCCATAGAGAATCTATGGAGTATTGTCAAGAGGAAGATGAGAGACAACAGACCCAACAGTGCAGACGAACTGAAGGTCGTTATCAAAGCAACCTGGGCTTCCATAACACCTTAGCAGTACCACAGGCTGATCACCTCTATGCCATATCGCATTGATGGAGTAATTCATGAAAAAAAATCCACAACCCAGTATTGAGTGTGTACATATACTTTTCAGTGGGCCAACATTTCTCTTAAAAATCCATTTTTAAAAGTTTGATCTTATGTAATAATCAAATTTTTTCCAGAAACTGAATTTTGGGTTTTCAGTAGCTGTAAGCCATAATCATCAAAATTAAAAGCAATATATCATTATGTAATGAATATATACTGTATATATTAGTTTAACTTTCTGAATTGAATTTACAGAAATAAATTAACTTTTTGATGATATTCTAATTTACTGAGGTGCACCTGTATATTGGGCACAGCACAAATATGGTCCGTATTAGACGGATTAAACAAAGCACAGTTTTAAATGACTATTTTTGGGCTAAGCTATGGCTTAGAAAGATCAATCAGATTTAGTTCAAAAATGTCTAAATCATGCATGGTGTTGAGTGGGTTGGCCCTCCGTGACACATAGTGTGACATCACCGCTCCAAAAGCTGCTGAGGCCTGTGATACACACAACTTATAAGCCATTTTCGGTAACAAGAGCGTCAATGCTAACCCAAAACAATGTCATTGGCTGTAAATTGGGCATAAAACACTGTAGTGATATGCTTTGCTGGAATGCAGTTAGTGCGGAAGTGATGTCATTTTGACCACATTACAGGGACTTTAGAGGCTCTTTTAAAGTTCTACTTAGTGTTGTAGTCGAGACCTTGTCAGACATAGAGTCTTGCAAAACCAAGACCTACATACACATTGTAGTTAGGGACTACTTAGAGAGTACTTACAGACTGCTTACAATGTAACTATGAGACAGAGAATTTACAGTATATTTACATTCTACAATGCACTTACACTATTTACAAGGTCCTTGCAGTCTACTAGCCATCAGTGTGTGAATGTGTGTGTGAATGGGTGGATAGCAGGATCTGTAAAGCGCTTTGGTCATCAAGAGATGAGAATAAAAGCACTATATAAGTGAATGCCATTTACCATTTATCATTTCACTTACATAATATGCTCTACTCACAATGTTTTACTTAAAACATCTTCTTCATTCAGCTGCTCCCTTCAGGGGTCACCACAGCAGATCATCTGCCTCCATCTCACCCTATCCCTTGCATCCTCTTCACCAATCCTCTCTATGTCCTCCATCACTATATCCATGAATTTTCTCTGTTGTCTTCATCTTTTACTCCTGCCTGACAGCTCCATCTTCAACATTCTTTGTCCAGTATAGCCACTATCTCTCCTCTGCACATGTCCAAACCATCTGTCCCTCTGATATACTCATTTTTCTACCTGTCCCTCATAGTCACTCCCAATGAGAATCTTAGCATCTTCAACTTTGCCACCTCCCGCTCCACCTCCCGTCTTTTTGTCTGTGCCACTGTCTCCAAACCATACATCATAGCAGGTCTCACCACAGTCTTGTAAATCTTCCCTTTCACTCTAGCTACTATCCTTCTGTCACAAATCGCCCTGTCACTCATCTCCACCCTCTCCATCCTGCCTGCACTTTCTTTTTCACCTCACTTGTGCACTGTTCATTGCTTTGGATAGTTGACCCCAAGTATTTAAATTCATCTACCTTCACAACCTCTACTCCATGCATCTTCAGTGTTACACCTGCTTCCCTTTCATTCACACACATGTGTTCAGTGTTACTTATACTGACTTTCATTCCTCTTCTCTCCACCTCCAGGTTCTCTTCCACCTGATCTCTGCTCTCACTACAGATCACAATGTCGTCTATGAACATCATGCTCCAAGGACACTCCTGTTTGACCAAATGTTCTTATTTAAAACATACTTATGAGATATTTCAAATGTATTTACAGTCTTCTGTGTACACCCTAAGTGTACTTAGTTCTTGCATTAGTCATTCAGATTGAAAAAGGCCATTCATTTCATTTTGGAGAAACACAAAGAAAAGACCTGTTCCATTTCTGAGGACTGCAGGTTAAAGTCCCTTTCAGGAATGAATGCAGTGAATGGAGCTGCAGTTTGCTTAGCAACCACTAGGTCTCACTAAAACATGATTTTTCCAAAAGTTCTACACAGTAACTGAAGATTTATCTGTTATGTTTATGCAGTTTAAGCAATCTATTGTTGCATTAGGGTAATAAATGAGCAGCTGGGGACCTTTTTCATGTCTCATTCCAGTAGAAAAGTTGTCCATTAATCCATTCGTGACTCAGACACATGTGGTTTTAGTACAATTGAATATACAGTATATACACAAAAAAACCATCAGTGTCAAATAAATGCAGGACATAAAAATGAACTAATAATCTATATCTATTATTATAATCACACTGAAGCAAGACAGTTTTGCCTAAAATAGCTCAAAGTGAACACAGCCTCTTCTTTCTGGGCTCTGATGTCTCAACTCAAAAGGCTATCAAAGATCATCTAATTTTGGTATTTCTGTAACTACACATGCCAAAAGAAAATTCTGAGCTCCACCTTTGATTACTCTGTGAAATGATGTGATAAGTGTATGAGATGGAGAATGGAAGTCAAGTGAGCAGTTGAAAATGCATTGGGAAACACAGCTTAGGCTTGCATTGTTGAGAGTAGGATTAATGTCCCCGCTCAGTTCCACATGCCACAGCATGGAGGGGAATAATTATGGGAGATTATGTCTGCGTTCATATGTGGAGGGGAGATAGCTGAATTCAAGTTTTTCCTTTCAGTGGGTGGAGATGCTTCAGTGACTGTCAGACTTTATTATGTCATTTGTCAGCTCTAGGATGAGTAACCAAAGCAACATGCATAAAAACAAAGTAAGGGTTAATGCACATTGTCTTTGCAGTTTAGCAGGTTTTAGAGTCAAAGGTTGTGAGGGCAGTTCTGTGGTTTTGCAGTCCACCGACACTGACATCCCATACTCCCATGCTAACACACCAGTAATGCTGATATTAAGCAAGCATAAGGCTCACTGTGTTCAGCAGATTAGTTTGGCATACTAAGATGTCTAATTATCACCTAATAGAAAGAACACCTGAGGCTGCCAGAAAGTGTCAGATTTACAATTATTTTATCAGAAATCAAAATTAAAAATGAATAAAATTATTATAGCTAAGGTATAGTACATACAATAATATACTTGATTTCATAACGGGGTGGCTGTGGCACAGGTGTAAAGTAGCCGACTATTAATCGGAGGGTCAGTGGTTCGATTCCCGCTCTGTCTGCAGTCTGCATGTCGAAGTGTCCTTGAGCAAGACACTGAACCCCCATTTGCTCCTGGTGGGTCAGGCCAGTGCCTGTGCATGGCGGCTCCGCCGCCATCAGTGTGTGAATGTATGTGTGAATGGGTGGATAGCAGGATCTGTAAAGCACTTTGGTCATCTAGAGATGAGAAAATTCACTATATAAGTGAATACCATTTACCATAATGAGCCTATCTAACAGAATAATTTAAAGGTAACCCAGTATTCTCTTTTCCAGTTCTTTGTTGTTACCGGTGCCAAGGAAGTAATGTTTTTGGCAGCGTGTGTTTATCTGTTTGTTTGTTTGTTTGTTTGTTTATCTGTTAGCAACATTACTCAAAAACTACTGAACGGATTTGGATGACATTTTTACCAAAGGTGGCCCTTGGCCTAAGGATGAGCCCATTACATATTGGTGATGATCTGAGAGTGCACACCTCTGCCAAGGCCCTATTTTCTCACAACGTGATAGCTAGATTACTCAAAAACTACTGGGCAGATTTTGATGACATTTTCTCCAGAGGTGGCAGTTGGGCTACAGATGAACCCATTAGATTTTGGAGGTGATCCATGAGTGCATACCTCCACCAAGGCCCTATCTCACAATGTATGGAGGTACAAAGGCACAGAAGTATGAACAGATGGACGGACAAAGGGAAGGAGGGGGGAAAGAGCTTTGGCAGAGGTATGCACTCTCTGAGTACTTTTCTAGTTATTTTTGGACTTGTCTTTTATACAAGTTGCAACCTGTTGACTCTTCATCTGACTCAAATGAGCTATTCAAGAGTTTTTCATGATTTATAGTGTCATTAGCTCAATTTATTTCCTCTGACCAGGCCTCTGTTTGTTGATAATTCAGAAGATATCGGGGATCTTCCATTTTAAAATGATCGATAGAGCAGTTGGGACAAGATAGGATTAGAACCTGATTCAGCTGTGATCACTGTTATATATTATTTTCCCACCATCTTTCACTGTACTCTAGAAGGTAATAATAATTTAGTTTTGTTAGCAGAAAACAGTTTTAAGTTTACTACACACTCACCAGCCACTTTAATTGGTACAGCTGTTCAACTGCTTGTTATTGCATATATTTACCCAGCCAATCACATGGCAGATAATTTAATGCACTTAGGTATGTAGGCATGGTCATGAAGAGCTGTGGAAGTTTAAAATGAGCATCAGAATTGGGATAAAAAGTGATTTAAGTGACTTTGAATGTGGCATGGTTGTTGATGTCAGGAGGGTTGGTGTGACTATTTGAGAATCTGAAACAGTGGTTCTCTGGGCTGAAATCCTTGTTGATACCAGAGACCATAGTAGAATGGCCAGACTAGCTCAAGCTGATGGAAGGGCAACAGTAACTCAAATAACCTCTCATTACATCTGATGTATATACACAACTAGAAGACCTTGATTTTGCAGATGATTTGGCCCTGGTGTCCCAAAACCAACACAACCTACAGAACAGGACTGACTGGCTAGCTAGACAGATATACCAAATGGACTAGCCGATACATCAGTTCCACCAAGACTAATGTCATGTTTATCAACCCTCCAAAACCAGCACAGGTCAACCATCAACTGCTTGAGGAAGTGGAAGACTTTGTCTACCTGGGTAGCACCATAAGCAAAGACCAGGGTACCAGCAAAGACATTAGAGCCAGACTGTCCAAAGCTCAGAATGCCTTTTCCACACTGAAGAACATTTGGAAGTCCAAACAGTACTCAATCAGAACCAAAGTGAAGATCTACAGAAGCAATGTCAAGACTGTGTTGCTGTATGGGTCTGAATGTTGGAGTATTGTTAAGAGAGACATTCAGAGAGTTGCTGCATTTCACAACAACCACCTGAGAAGGATCTGTCTTTAGCCAAATAAGATCACTAATGAGGCGCTGTACAAAAAGACCAAATGCAACAGCATCATCCCAGAGATGAAGAGAAGAAGACTCGAGTGGTTAGGCCATGTACTTTGAATGAACCATGATCGCACCCCACAAATAGCTCTCCACTGGAAACCTCAAGGAAAGCACAGACCTGGACGCCCAAGAACAACATGGTGAAGGACTGTTACTTCAGAGCTTAAAGAGGCGGGTTATTCATGGCCACAGGTTCAAGTGATGGCAGATGACCAGCAGAGGTAGAGCAGCACCATTGTAGCCTTATGTCCCACCTGGGATCAACAGAGGACGAGAGACACCTGAGGTATACAAATGAGCATCTCTGAAGGCACAACACATTGACCCTTAAAGCAGATGGACTACAGCAGCAGAAGACCTCAACTGGTGCCACTCCTGTCAGCTTAGAACAGGAAATTGAGGCTACAGTTCACACAGGCTCACCAAAATTTGACAATAGAAGACTGAAAATTGCCTGGTGTGAGTCTAACTTTTTGTCACAACATTTGGATAGTAGGGTCAGAACTGGAGTGGTGGCCAAGAAGTACAGCATCCGCCTCACAACCAGAGGGTTGTGGGTTCAAGCCCTGGCCAGGTCATACTAAAGACCATATAAAAATGGTACTTCCTGCCTTCGAGCTTGGTGCTCCCAGCCACAGAGGAAACACAAGTCAGTGTATTCTCTGTGTTGGTCCCAAGTCCAGATAAATGGGGAAGGTTGTGTCAGGGAGGGTATCCGGCACAAAAAAAATCCTTGCCAAATCAACATGTGGATCATCACGATATAAGGTGATGATACACTGAAAGGGAAAAGCCGAGACAAATAAATAAATAAATAAACTGGATAGTAGCATCTGAATTTGGCACTAACAACATGAAAGAATGGATACATGCATTGAGCAAACAGATCTGCACCAAGTGTGCGATGCTAGCATATTGTAACTGTGGCTTATTGTTTCCTTAACTGGGAAGAACTCTGATATCCATTTTGAATCTAATATTACATTTCCAACATAACATACTGATACAATGCTGTTCATGTTAACCAAAAACAAATCTGGCTCTGAATATAATCTCTGTTCCACTGCCCTTCCTGAATTTAGAAAGTCTGACTCCATTTTAAAAAGATGGGACAACAATAAAGCTTTTCTTCCCATTTTAATTTGATTCCAGAGTAAAAGACACCCAACATTTACAGAAATCCATTTAAATCCAAACTAGACCAGTGAAATGGGCAGATGCCACTAGTATTATTAAAAACAACATTATTCTGCATCTGTAAGGTGTTTATTGACTTACCATGCATATCTAACTTGGTGCTTTTGACAGAGACGGAGGCTGGGCTTGTAGGAGCTGAAGAGCTCAACTCATTGGTTGGAGTTTCCTGTTGTAATGAAATAGTTAGAGTTTCTTTTTATCCTACTGTAATGCCTTATGAATCACTTTCAGGGTAAAAAGGAAATACCTGATCAAAAAGATAGATTGTGACATCATCAAAAAAAGACACATTTCTTCCTCTGTCCCGCTCTCTGTCCATCGGCTCCTTGGGGGATTTCAGGAGACTCCTGAGCCCGACTCGTTTGTCAATGTCTGTTTCTGTAACAACAATCACTCTACGGGAGTTTTCGTCCTCCGGCTCATCCTCCTCCTCCTCATCAGGGTCACTTCCTGAAGACAGACCTCTTCGTCTTCCGATACGATTTCCGATGGAGCCATCGCCAAATCCTCCTTTGCCCGTGGTGAGGGGGAGATTCAGAGCGAGAGGAGGCAGGGCAAGAGAAAGGCGAGCTAGTTTTGCTTTGACAGCAGAGAAGAGATATAAGGAATAACTTGACAGGGAAATTATTGTTCTTACACAAGTGGAAGTAAACATCATATAAACTATATAAGTAATTATGTATGTACAAACCCCAATTCCAGTGACGTTGGGACACTGTGTAAAACGTAAATAAAAACAGAATACAATGTATCCTTTTCAACAATATCCTTTTGAATACACACAGTATTCACAGAATACAATATCCTTTTCAACCTATATTCAATTGAAAACACTACAAAGACAACATATTTAATGTTCAAACTGATAAACTGTTATTTTATTTTTTTTTTGCAAATATTCATTCATTATGAATACCTGCAACATGTTCCAAAAAAGCTTGGACAGGGGTATGTTTACCACTGTGTTACATCACCTTTCCTTCTCAATAAGTGTTTAGGAACTGAGGACACTAATTGCTGAAGTTTTGTAGGTGGAATTCTTTCCCATTCTCGCTTGATGTACGACTTCAGTTGCTCAACAGTCCGGGGTCTCCATTGGTGTATTTTGCGCTTCATAATGTGCCACACATTTTCAGTGGGAGACAGGTCTGAACTGCAGGCAGGCCAGTCTAGTACCCACACTCTTTTGCTACGAAGCCACACTGCTGTAACACATGCAGAATGTGGCTTGGCATTGTCTTGCTGAAAAAAGCAGGGACATCCCTGAAAAAGACGTTGCTTGGATGGCAACATATGTTGCTCCAGAACCTGTATGTACCATTCAGTATTAATGGTACCTTCACAGATGTGCAAGTTATCCATGCCATGGGCACTAACACCCCCCCACCACCACCACCACCACCATACCATCACAGATGCTGGCTTTTGAACACTGCACTGATAACAATCTGGATGGTCCTTTTCCTCTTTAGTCTGGAGGACACGATAAGATAAGCCTTTATTATTAGTCCCACAATAGGGAAATTCCAGGATTGCAACAGCACAGGGATAGCAACACTCAGAGCAATAATCAGAAGGCAAGAAAAAAAACAAGAGCAGCTAGTATGCATATGTACATATTACTATAAATATATATATATATATATATATATATATATATATATATATAGACACGCAGTGCGGAGCATTGTGGTTGGTGGATGTGCAGCAGAAAGTCTAAGCTCTCTCTCCGCGGATGCGGCGGGCCAGCTCGATGTCTTTGGGCATGATGGTGACCCTCTTGGCATGGATGGCGCACAGGTTGGTGTCCTCGAAGAAGACCCACCAGGTAGGCCTCGCTGGCCTCCTGCAGAGCCATGACGGCGGAGCTCTGGAAGCGCAGGTCGGTCTTGAAGTCCTGAGCGATCTCCCTCACCAGGCGCTGGAAGGGCAGCTTACGGATGAGCAGCTCCGTGGATTTCTGGTAGCGACGGCTCTCTCTCAGAGCCACGGTACCGGGCCTGTAACAGTGAGGCTTCTTCCCTCCGCTGGTGGCCGGAGCGCTTTTCCGAGCAGCCTTGGTGGCCAGCTGCTTCTGGGGGCTTTTCCTCCAGTAGAATTACGGGCGGTCTGCTTGGTTCTTGCCATCGCTCTTTATTATTCTGTCTTATATTTCTTGCACGCTGCCTAAACTCCAGCCCGGTACCCGCGTCGTTTTCGCTTCAGTTCCCCGGTATGTCAAGTTTCTCCGTTAGCACCAGGTGGCGGTTGAGTGCTAGCTAGCTCTTCCCTGCTGTATCGTCACCTGCTGTAGACAGTGGCTCCGTCCGCCGACTCGGGAGACCTTTGGGGCGATCTGTGTGTCCGTGATATATATAGAGTGAAAGGTGTGCCGGATCAGAAAGTTATCACCGATGTCCATGATTTCCAAAAATAATTTGAAATGTGGACTCGTCAGACTACAGCACACTTTTCTACTTTGTGTCAGTCAATCTCAAATGAGCTTGGGCCCAGAGCAACAGTGTTTCTAGTTGTTGATATATGACTTTCACTTTATATGGTAGAGTTTTAACTTGCACTTGTAGATGTAGCAACAAACTGTGTTAACCAACAACGGTTTTTTGAAGTGTTCCAGAGCCCACGTAGTAATCCTTTACAGAGTGATGTTGGTTTTAATGCAGTGCCTAATGAGGGATCAAAGGTCACAGACATTCAATGTTGGTTTTCCACCTTGCCGCTTACACATGGGGTGGCAGTGGTTCAAGAGGTAGAGCGAGTCATCCAATAACCAGAGGATTGGTGGTTCGAATCCCACTCTTCCCAGCCATCCTGCCGTTGTGTCCCTGGGGAAGACACTTCACCCAGCTTGCCTCCGGTGTCCATGACACTGGGTAAGAATGTGTATAAATGTTCAGTAGTGGTCCGAGAGGCCGTTGGTGCGGATTGGCAGCCACGTTTCCGTCAGTCTGCCCCAGCGCAGCTGTGGCTACAGTAGTAGCTTACCACTACCCATTGTTTGTCTGTGGAGTGAATGATACTGTATCCATTGTAAAGTGTCTTCGAGTGTCCATGAAAAGTGCTAGATAAATCTGATCCATTACTATTATTAGAAATTTCTTCAGATTCTCTGAATCCTTTGACGATATTATGGACTGTAGATGATCCCTAAATTCCTTGCAATTGTACACTGAGAAACATTCTTAAACTGTTGGACTATTTGCTCACACAGTTGTTCACAAAGTGGTGAACCTCAAGCCATCCTTGCTTGTGAATGACTGAACCTTTGAGGATTGCTCCTTTTATACCCAATCATGACTCTCACTTGTTTCCAGTTAACCTGTTCACCTGTGCAATGTTCCTAAAAGGTGTTTTTTGAGTATTCCTCAACTCTCCCAGTCTTTTCTTGCCCCTGTCCCAGCTTTTAGGGAAGGTATGGACTACTTGCACTGAACAGCATGACGTATATCCAGTTATAAATGATCCGCCTCCTCGGCATCCGGTTTGTATTTACAATATAGAATTGCGGTAGATCTAGGAACATTTATCACAAATGTACATAGAGAATATTTAGTTTGGAACGTTTCCAAGGACAGGAGAAAAAAAATGCTCAAAAAATATCTGCTACCTGCTTTGCTCAGCATCACAGTTTTCTGACAGAAATGCACATTTTCATGGTTTTACAATGATTTGGCCCAAGCTCCTTGCTTAAACTGTTACATACAGGGCTACTGCCGAATCACCCAAGACTGAACATCAGCAAGACCAGAGAGATGGTGATTGACTTCAAGAAGAAGAGGATGCCTTCACAGCCATTGCGGATTAGGGGGGAAGTTGTGGGGGTAGTGGAGGACTACAAATACCTGGATGTTGCGATCAGCAGCAGACTGGACTGGAAATCTAACACCGATGCTGCATATGAGAATGGGATGAGCAGACTCTACTTTCTGAGGAAGATGAGATCCTTCAACGTGTGCAACAAGATGTTGGAGCCTTTCTACCAGGCCGTTGTTGCCAGCGCCATCTTTTTTGTTGCTGTCTGTTGGGGTAGCAGTATCAAAACCAGCAACACTAATAGACTTGACAAGATTATCAAGAGGGCTGGCTCTGTAATTGGTCTCAGACTTGAGACCTTTGAGTCTGTGGTGGAGAGGAGGACACTGAACAAATTGCGATCCATTATAGACAATCCTGATCACCCCCTCCACCACACACTGGACAGACAGCGGAGCACTTTCTCCAGCAGACTGCTACAGCTTCGCTGCCGAACAGTTAGGTACAGGAAATCTTTTCTGCCACATGCCATTTCACCGTACAATAACTCACTCTAATGTTGAATTTTGTTCATATGCTGCCACACTGCACCTTACAGTATAATTGGTATCTTGTATTTCACCCTGTGCCTTATAATCCTTCTTTGTACAGTCAGTACTATCCATTAACTCATAAGGATCATCAATTTAACCTAGTAGTAACCTATGTTGTATACAAAGTTTTCTCAGCTTTTTTACTTTACTTCCCAGGGCAACTCCTTTTCTATTATGCTGTGTGTTTTTTCTGTTGGTTGGGTTGTCTGTGTCATGCTGCTGTTACACTGTAATTTCCCAGTCTGGGATCAATAAAGTACATCTATCTATCTATATATCCATCCATCCATCCATCCATCCATCCATCCATCTACTGTTTACCTTGGAGAAAACTTGTAATGTTTTAAACTGTAGTGACCGTGATCAGCAATAAAAAGGAAGCTAATAACGTAAAGATGCATCATGTTCTCAGGATCACACTTTAATTATATTATTTTGACTACCCTGATGCTGAGAGGGTGCTGTATGTCGGAACTTCTCAATTCATGATATTTATTTTTCTGTGCTCACCAGTCCTATTTTCATTGTAGATCAGACCTCATTAATCTGTTACTACCTATCATTGTGAACTGTTTACACATAGCTGTGTATCTGGTTGGATTCACCTCCCTCATTGCTCAGCTGTTATTACCAGCAGTTTTATTTTTTTTGGTGGTGGTGGTGGTAGGGGGGGGGGGGGTCTGTTTGTGATTATTGTTTGAACATCTCTATGCCACCATAACTTGTTCACGGTCTTCTGTGTCGTGGTGCGGTCCTCGCGGACCGCTAATGAGACACTATAGGCAGCTGTAGAGTCTGCACATTTATTAAAGGAAGACATACAATACAAAATAATGAGCCACGTGAGGAAAAACACAAATAAAAACTAGACTAAGACACACTACGATATACTGAGAACTAGGAAGACGGACGGGAGACAAGGATACAACACTTACATGTGAATAGCGAGGGCGGAACCTAACGCTGAAAGGAACTGGCTTCGGACATAGGGAAACCAGTCTGGATAAGGCGAGGTCGCAGCCCGGAGTGACAGAAGCTACTCCCTTAAATAGGGTAAGATGATTAATCAGCTGATGAGGGCGTCATCAGCTGAATCAAAACCAGCTGTGACTGCTTGGCTCTGACAGCCGGAAGCCCCGCAGAGACGCTGTCAGAATAAGAGCCCTGAGAGCCCACCAGGACTAAATACAGTATGGGAGGAAAATACTGCATGACCCGAGCGCGGACGAGATCGGCGCTCAGACCATGACAGTACTCCCCCCCGAAGGAACGCACTCTGGGCGTAAACATAGCATCCAAGCCTCCCCCCCACCCAGAAGGCCATGAAATCCCACCCAGGGCGGGTGGAGGGGGAAAAAGGCTCGGAGGGCAAGAGTCAAAAAAAGAAAAAAAAAACACCAAGGAATGGAACCGGAAAAAAAATGACAAGGGTCAATACAGAGCAAATATGAACATGGTGTACAACAGACCAAGGAAACAAAACCCACAAATATACTCTATAATGCACAGGGAGAAGACAGAACAATGAATGCAAATAACAGATGCCAAGCTAAACGACCACAATACACAGGCGTCTCTCAACCAGAGGAAGGGAAAACAAAAAATCACGCTAAATAGCGGCAAGATATACAGTTCCACAAATCCAAATAAACTGGCAGGGGCGACAAAAGCGCATATACAGACTACAGAAGGGGAAAATGAAAGAAAAAAAAAACCCACATGCTACAAGGCGGCAAAATACACAGTTCAATATACAGTAGCTCATATACAAAACACACGCACATCCCAAATATTTCAAGGGAGAGGGAAGAGGAGAAAAAAAACACAGGGATGATGGCAGGCAGAGCACAATGGAGTAAAGAAAAACAATAGTTCAGGCGGTCTACCCGCATCTAGCGTCCAGATCGCAGGCAGGGAAACAAGGATGAGTTCAGGTGGCCTAACCCAGTCCCAGGCCTGGAGAAATAGTACCTCTGGCGGCCGGACCAGGTCACCGAACAGAGAGTTCAGTTTGTCGGGTGGCCGACCCTGAACACCAAACGAGCAAAGCAATCTCTCAGGCGGCCGACCCGTGTCATTCAGCCACCAGGACCGCAGGGGAAAACTCGGAGATGGCTTCCCTATTGAGAGGAACAGCGAGGGAGAGCCGAGCCGATAACGGGGAATCCCAGCGGCCCCCGATGGAAGGGAAAAGGGAACAGGGAAAAAACAAGGGGCCAGTCCGGCGTCGAACGGTGGAGGATCTGCAGCTCCTTCTCCGAACTCCACACGGACTGACGCTGTGCTTTCGTTGGATCCCAAGCGGGACCGTGCTGCACCCACGACGGACCCCGACTGGGCCGGAACCACACCCTCGACGGACCCCAACTGGGTCAATGTTGCACCCGCGACGGACCCCGACTGGGCCGAAACAACACCCACGACGGACCCCAACTGGGCCAGTGCAGCACCAGGGATGACCTCCAGACACGAACCTGGAACCTCCAAGGCAATGATCGGAACGGACTCGTCACCAGTGACCCTGGGAGAAGGCTCGGAAGAGAGAAGAAAACTGGGATCAGGATCACTGGCAGCGGCAGAGCCCAGCGAGACAAGCTTGGACGCCGCGGACAGCAGCGCCCAGCTCGTTTCTGTTACACCTCGCTCTCGCCAGTCATCAGCGCCAGTGGCGCGCACACCTGCGCCTCATCAGCCTCGGCCCATATAAACTCCTCTGCCCTCTGCTTCGGCCTGGAGTCGTTTGCTCTACAACGCTCCCAAAACCTCCAGTGCCCATCCGGTTCGTTACCGACCAGCGCATCTCTCTCCTAGCACGTAAGCTGCACTTTTCGTCTTACCTTCTCTCCAGCTTCTCCCTTGTGCACAGGTGGACCTCCAGGGCGGCGGAATTCCTCCTCCTCGCCTCTCCTCAGCCACACTCTCACCAGCACGTCGAGAGCGCGCAGCTGCGCTGTCCTCCAGGCTACAGCTGCATCGCCAATGCCAGCCACCTTCTCGCCTGCACGTAAGCAGTACATTGTGGTTATTTTCCCACAGGGCGTATGACTGTAGCTAACTCCCTGCTCTGCTCTGTCCTCAGGGTTACCTGGCTGCACGGCGAGCTGTTCTGCCCTTGACACATGCTGTTCACCCACACCACATCCACACTTGCATTCACGCACTCAAACACCACCAGTTGTTTGAATAAAAGCCTTAAATCTTCCCGAGCCTGTGTGTGTGTTCCCTGAGCCCATCATTATGTCAGTACGACTCCAGCCAAGTGGCTCAGCGGACAGCGGGCTCGCACGCCGATTTTCCACCCTCGAGGCTCGGGTGGATTTAATCGCTCATCAGCAACAGGTGATTTTCAATCAACTTACTCAAATTGTTCAACGATTAGACCACCTGGATCCTCCACAGGCCTTTCCTCCGGCATCTTTCGGTGGGCCAGCTTCGGTTCTCTCCTCGGCTAGCTCAGCTAGCTCGGGACCGCTGACCCGACTCACACCCATTCCAACCCCCGCGCGCTTCGGCGGGAAACTCGGTGAGGTGCGCAGGTTTCTCCTGCAGTGTGAGTCGGTGTTTCAGCGCGTTCCCGGGGACTTCCCTTCAGATCATAGCTGAATTGGGTATGTGGCTAATCTTCTGGAAGGGCGAGCGCTAGCTCGGGCTTATGCCGTCATGGCGAGGCCCAGCTACGCGAACCTGACCTACGCCCAATTCGTGCATGATTTTAAGGAAGTGTTTGATCACTCGGGCCGAGATAACGTCCTAGCCACCCGGCTGCTTAACCTCCGTCAGGGTAGCCGGTCGGCCGCTGACTACGCTGTCGACTTCCAGGTGGTTGCGACGGAAGTCGGGTGGGGCGAAGCTGCGCTCAGCAGCATCTTCGTCCGCAGTCTAAATTCATCCTTACAGGACGAGCTGGCCTCCCGGGATATGCCGGACCGGTTATCCGACCTAATTTCCCTTACCATAAATTTGGATAATAGGCTGAGGGAACGGGCCGCCGAGCGGAGGGCTTCCGGCCGCTCGAGCAGAACTTCCGCCCGGGTCCCTCAGTCTCGCCCCCTGGCGTTACCCGCTCCGGGGTCCACCGACGACACTGAGGCAATGCTGGTCGGTCGGGCTAGACTGCCACCAGCAGAAAGACAGCGCCGCCGAGAGTTGGGCCTTTGCATGTATTGCGGGGGTGACCATCACTCAGTGGAGGACTGCCCGATTCGGCCAAAAGGGGATGTCCGTGAGTCACTGTAGGGGGCCTTGCGGACGCGTCCCATTCAAATCCCCTCACTAGGTGCTTCCTCCCGGTTAGATTCTGTCATAACTCCACGGGTTATGTCACACACGCACTGGTGGACTCGGGGGCGGAACAGAGTTTTATTTCACAAAGCCTGGTAACCCGCTTGGGCATCCCCTGCCAAGCGTTGTCAGCCCCTATTAACCTGGTCATTCTCGCCCATACACCTTTAGTGAGAGTCACCCACAGAACCAAACCAGTCCCAGTAATCATCTCCGGCAACCATAGGGAGGATCTCAGCCTGGTTGTGTTACCCACCTCGGCTTCTCCGGTCATCCTGGGTTACCCCTGGCTGCGGCTCCATAATCCCACCTTCGACTGGCAGTCCGGCAGCGTCCTCTCCTGGAGCACCTTCTGCATGAGCACCTGCCTCCAATCCGCTGCTTGTGCTCCGCCGCTGCCGCTCCCAGCCCCTGACTCGCTGCCTCCAGACCTCTCCTTGGTACCCCCGGAGTTCCATGACCTGGGCCTGGTTTTCAGTAAGTCAAAAGCACTGTCTCTCTCCCCCCCACCGCCCCTACGACTGTGCCATTAACCTCCGCCTGGGGGCGCCGTTACCATCTGGCCGCCTCTACAGCCTGTCTGCCCCGGAGCGTGAGGCCATGGACGCTTATATTAAGGAGTCGCTCAGCGCAGGCATCATCCGGCCATCCTCGTCCCTGGTTCGAGCCGGATTCTTCTTCGTGGGCAAGAAGGACGGGTCCCTGCGGCCGTGTATCGACTTCCGGGTGCTCAACGACATCACAATTAGGGACAAGTACATGCTGCCCCTGATGGACTCGGCCTTCAACTCCCTCCAGGGGGCCACCTGGTTCACCAAACTGGACCTGCGCAGTGCGTACCACCTCGTTCGGATCCAGGAGGGTGATGAATGGAAGACGGGGTTCCGGACGCCCAGCGGCCATTTTGAGTATCTGGTCATGCCGTTTGGGCTCACCAACGCTCCGGCCGTCTTCCAACGCCTCATCAACGACGTTCTTCGGAATTTCCTGGGGGTCTTCGTGTTCGTATATCTGGACGACATCTTGATCTTCTCCCGGACTAGAGAGGAGCATCAGGTCCATGTGAGGTGGGTCCTTCAGCGCCTTCTGGAGAACAGGCTGTACGTTAAAGTGGAGAAGTGTGAGTTTTACACCAACCAGACCTCCTTCTTGGGTTTCGTCATCGCTCACAATCAAGTTCTCCCTGACCCGGCCAAGGTCAAAGCGGTGGTGGAGTAGCCCACCCCCTCCTCCAGGAAGCAGGTGCAACAGTTCCTTGGCTTCGCCAACTTCTACCGCTGCTTCGTCCCGAAGTACAGCGCCATCGCCGCTCCCCTGACCCGCCTCACCTCTCCCAAGGTACCGTTCCAGTGGGCCGAGGATGCTGCGCTGGCCTTTAAGATCCTGAAGACGGAGTTCACTTCCTCCTGGGTCCTCACCCAGGTGGACCCGGCACTCCAGTACCTGGTCGAGGTGGATGCATCCGACACGGGGGTGGAGGCAGTGCTTTCCCAGCGCTCACCTGCGGATGGGCAGGTGCGTCCCTGCGCCTTCTTCTCCCGACACCTCTCCCCTGCGGAGCGGAATTACGACGTCGGGGATAGGGAGCTCCTAGCGGTGAAGCTAGCTCTTCAGGAGTGGCACTATTGGCTGGAGGGGGCAGCCCAGCCGTTTGTGGTCTGGACCGATCACAAGAATTTGGAGTACCTGAGGACGGCCAAGCGCCTGAATGCCCGCCAGGCATGTTGGTCGTTGTTTTTCGGTCGCTTCAAGAAGGTGGGTCTCCACCGTCCACTACCGATCCCCGGGAGGCCCTGGTCCCATGTGGCTCTGGACTTCATCACCGGTCTCCCCAAGTCCAACTCTTATGACACCATCCTGACCATCGTCGACCGGTTCTCCAAAGTGGCCCATTTTGTGCCTCTCCGTGGGCTCCCTTCGGCGCGAGAGACGGATGACTTATTGATCCAACACGTCGTCAGGTTGCATGGGATCCTGGTAGATGTTGTCTCGGATCGGGGGCCTCAGTTTGTGTCCAAGGTGTGGAAGTCCTTCTGCAATGCACTGGGGGCCACGGTGAGTCTGTCCTCCGGTGGTCACCATCCTCAAACTAACGGTCAGTGTGAGTGCACTAACCAGGAGTTGGAGGCAGCCCTGCGCTGCATCACCTCTTCCAGCCCCTCTTCATGGAGTGCCTGCCTACCCTGGGTCGAGTATGCCCATAATTCTACTTTATCTTCAGCCATCGGTATATCCCCCTTCCGGGCGTCCCTGGGGTATGATCCGCCTTTGTTCCCTGAGGAGGAGGGTGAGGTGGTGGTCCCATCGGTCCAGGCTCATCTGAGGCGCTGCCGGCATATTTGGACCAAGACGCGCCAGGCACTTTTACGCACGATGGAGCGTAAAAGGGTCGCCAATCGCCACAGGAGGGCCGCTCCCGAGTATCAGGTGGGTCAACGAGTTTGGCTGTCTACTAAGGACATTAAACTGAAGGCTGAGAGGAAGAAGCTGGCGCAGCGCTTCATCGGGCCTTATCCTATTACTAAGATAATCAATCCGGTGGCTGTGCATTTGGCTCTCCCCCCCTCCTTCCGGGTCTGCCCGACGTTTCACGTCTCGCATATTAAACCTGTGGTGTCTGACCCTCTTTGTCCTCCTCCCAGAACCCCTCTTCCCCCCAGGATGATCGACGGTGATCCGGCATGGGGTGTCACGGCCATCCTGGATGCCCGCCGCCGTGGCCGCAGTCTTCAGTACTTGGTGGATTGGGAAGGGTATGGCCCTGAGTGGAGATCCTGGGTGCCCCCGTCCTGGGTGCTGGATAAGAACCTCATCACAGAGTTCCACCGGGCGCACCCAGGTAAGCCAGCACCGGGAGGTGCTGCTCGGGGGGGGGGGGGGGGAGTACTGTTACACCTCGTTCTCGCCAGTCATCAGCGCCAGCGGCGTGCACACCTGCGCCTCATCAGCCTCGGCCCATATAAACCCCTCTGCCCTCTGCTTCGGCCTGGAGTCGTCGGCTCTACAATGCTCCCAAAACCTCCAGCACCTGTCCGGTTCGTTACCGACCAGCGCATCTCTCTCCTAGCACGTAAGCTGCACTTTTCGTCTTACCTTCTCTCCAGCTTCTCCCCTGTGCACAGGTGGACCTCCAGGGCGGCGGAATTCCTCCTCCTCGCCTCTCCTCATCCACACTCTCACCAGCACGTCGAGAGTGCGCAGCCGCGCTGTCCTCCAGGCTACAGCTGCATTGCCAACGCCAGCCACCTTCTCGCCTGCACGTAAGCAGTACATTGTGGTTATTTTCCCACGGGGCGTATGACTGTAGCTAACTCCCTGCTCTGCTCTGTCCTCAGGGTTACCTGGCTGCACGGCGAGCTGTTCCGCCCTTGACGCACACTGTTCACCCACATCACATCCACACTTGCATTCACACACTCAAACACCACCAGTTGTTTGAATAAAAGCCTTAAATCTTCCCGAGCCTGTGTGTGTGTTCCCTGAGCCCATCATTATGTCAGTCTCCCCGAGAGACAGGCAAAAATGCTCCAGGATAGAGGAAAGGAAGACAAAGTAGAGCACTTGCCTGATCTCGGGCTCCACTGCAGCCCAGGACTCCGTCGATCCAGGTTCAGTTTGCTGAAGGTCCAGTTCTGGCTCCCACTCGACTGCAGCGGGCTCCGCAGCTGGCATGATGGTGTCCACAGTCCGGGGATTCCCTGACGCTGACGTCCACACCAAGGGCCCGCACGGCGTGGTGGCAGGGGATCCGTGACCTGCCGGGTCGGACTGTCCCTCCGTGGAGACCCGGGGACGCTTGCTTGTCGATGCAGGCTCCAATTTGCAGTCCGCCCTCCTCCCCTGCCCACAACGTGGCTGCGGGGCTGGAACCAGGCACTCCAGGGCCGCAGGCTCCTTCCTCGTCTGACGGCGTAGACCTGGTGCCAAGGAACGCTCAGGTGAAGGAGACACAAAGGTAGCAGGTTCATAATTAATCACTGCAGCAGGTGGAGGGAGCTCAGGGGACTGTGAACCCCAAACTTCACCCCCAGGGGTCAGACAAGGCAATTCACCCAGTGAAGGAAAAGAATGAAAAGGCACTTGCCTGCTCCGCTGAGGGCTGGTGGAAGCTGCTGCAGTGGGCTTGGTTCTTCCCTTCCCCCGCTGGATGGTGACGGAGGGCCCCCCGGGAAGAAGAGGAGGAGCTGTTCACACAGGATCGATGACGGGCATCGCTGGAGCAGGACTCGTGGAGCTCACAACAGCTGGGGAGAGCGTCGAGGAGAAGGGAGGAACAGCCGAAGCGATCCGGGAACTAGGAGCTGACGGAATAGCAGGGACAGAAGACCCGGAGGCGGAGGCTGCTGGGTTTTCCTCCTGTTGTGATGCAGGAGTAACAGCTGGCTGGGAGACAGAGTTCCTTCGGCGACCCGGAACTGGGTCCAGATAGGGTTCTTGCTGAGGCTTTGCCGAGGGAATCCCGGCTGACGTCTTTCTCTGCTGAGGATGACCCCTGGGTGGTGCGAACTCCTGGACTGGACGGAGGACAGGAATGGGATCCCGAGATGAGGAGCGAGGATGTCTCCTCCTCGGCTTCCTGCTGGAGTTTCCCTTCAGCCCACGGAGCTTCTCCTGGTGAGCAGAGATGTCCGCCATCCTCGTCGTGATTTCAGGGTAGTCCGCGTAGCGAGGATGGCGGTTAATAGTCGCCTCAACGAGGTCCAGGTACCAGTGCGAGCCGCTGGGGATGGGGTTCCTGCGAGCGCTGGAGAGGATCCCATCAATCTCGATGAAAGCCATAACCAACTTGTAGCCCAGGCTCATGGCATAGCCCTTGGGTGGCGACGCCATCTCCCAGCACATTGGCACGTGAAGAAGGGAAAAAACTACAAGCCCAACTAAGCAAACTCATGGTCACCAGCGTCTCGCTTGGCTGTGACCTACTGTCATGGTGCAGTCCTCGCAGACTGCTAATGAGACACTATAGGCAGCTGTAGAGTTTGCACATTTATTAAAGGAAGACATACAGTACATTACAAAATAATGAGCCACGTGGGGCAAAACACAAATAAAGACTAGACTAAGACACACTACGATATACTGAGAACTAGGAAGACGGACAGGAGACAAGGATACAACACTTACATGTGAATAGCAAGGGCGGAACCTAACGCTGAAAGGAACTGGCTTCGGATGTAGGGAAACCAGTCTGGATAAGGCGAGGTCGCAGCCCGGAGTGGCAGAAGCTGCTCCATTAAATAGGGTAAGATGATTAATCAGCTGATGAGGGTGTCATCAGCTGAATCAAAACCAGCTGTGACTGCTTGGCTCTGACAGCCGGAAGCCCCACAGAGACACTGTCAGAATAAGAGCCCTGAGAGCCCAACAGGACTAAATACAGAATGGGAGGAAAATACTGTATGACCTGAGCGCAGACGAGATCGGCGCTCAGACCATGACATTTTGATTCTGTCCCCCTGTCTTCACTGCTTGCTGCTGCTTTAATTAGGTGAATTGCTGTCATTAAATCCTGACTGTCCACAGTATGGCCATCGAGTTTGTTTACTCAGAACATATAAAACTCATATAAATCTTCTATAAATAACAACAAAAAGAAATCATAACTGCATTAAACCGTCAAAAATGACCCCTTAGCGTGTAACTTGTCTCAATAATAATAGTTCTATTCAATTCAACTTTATTCAAATCGTGCCATTTCACAACAGTCATCTCATAGCACTTTCAAACTGTAGGGGAAAACCCCACAATTGTTGAAAGACCCCAGCAATCAAGCGATCCCTGTCAGCAAGCACTTGGTGATGGTGGAGATGAAAAACTCCCTTTGAACAGGAAGATACCTCCAGCAGAACCAGGCTCAGGGTCAGTCATGTGCTGCGAATGGCTGAGGAGGTGATAGAGAAGAAGAAGTAAAGAACAGACATGTAGAGAGCAAACAGCATGATGACGGGGACTCAATCTATGGGAGAGAACAAACATGTGAATGACCAGCAAAATATTTCATTGAGAGTGAAGAAAGGAGTGAAACCCAGTGCATCATTGGAGGTCCCCTGACTGTCTAACCCTATTAGTAGCATAATTAACAGAGGGTTCAGGGTCACCTGACCCCACCCTAACTATTGGCTATGTCAGAAAGAAAGGTTTTAACCTTATTCTTAAAAACAGAGATCGAGTCTGGCTCCCGAATCCAGATTGGCAGCTGGTTCCACAGGAGAGGAGCCTGATAACTGAAGGCTCTGCCTCCCATTGTACTTTTGGAGATTCTGGGTATTACAAGTAATCCAGCATTTTGGGAGCGTAGTGCTCTGTTAGGATGATAAGGTAGTATCAGATCTTTTAAATAACAAGGGGCCTGATTATTTGGAGCTTTGTAAGTGAGGAGAAGGATTTTAAACTTAATTCTAAATTCTATGGGAAGCCAATGAAGGGAGGCCAGAACTGGAGAGATGTGATCTCTCTTTCTAGAACCTGTTAAAACTCTAGCTGCAGCATTCTGGATCAGCTGAAGACTTTTTAAAGTTTTAGGACAGTCTGATTTTATTATCAGGCTGTCCTAAAAGAGTCCTTAAAGAGTCCTAAAAGGCTGTCCTTAGAGTTACAATAATCTAATCTAGAGCTAACAAAAGTGTGTATTAGTGATAGAAAAATTCCATATTATATTATTCTTATATTATTCCATGTCTGATGCTTATGTGCATTTCATGTAGCCCCAGTCTGTATGCATGAGTTAGCAATTACATAGTTGTAATAAGAATGTCTAGTTTGTGAGTGAGTGTGGTGTGAGTGTTCAGATATCTGTTATGACACAGCTGTTTTCAATTCATCATGTCCAGTTCCGTATGACTATTTCTGGTCTGTGGGAATGAGATTTACACTGACGCCGTGCTTCCTGAGAACATTTGTTAAGGACTATGCGCTTCATGGACTCTCAAGGACAAGACTGTACGTCTTGCTGGACATTAATCTTCCGTCTTCCCATTGATAAAACAGCTTTATAAACTTTGACCAAGGGATGTTTGATTCAGAGGTTCGGTGTGTGTGGACTGAGGGCTACACTCTGTAACTTCTCCCTCATTGGCCACAAGGAATAAATTTACTTGCATTTAAGTATTCTGCCTGATTTTTGACTCAGAATAATTATACTGAAAATTAACCTAACAATTAGTTTCTCAGCATCACGCTGAGACAAGGTGCTCTTAATCTTGACAATATTAAACAAATGATAGAAGGCAGTCTTAGAAACAAGTTTAATATGTGAATTAAAGAACAGATCTTGATCAAAAATAATTCCAAGGTTCCTCACAGAACTATTAAGAGAAAGAGTAACCACATCCAGACTGTTTAATTTGGGAAGGTATTTCTAAGGTTTTTTGGACCAACTGGAATGACTTCAGTCTTATCTGAATTTAATAGCAAAAAAAATTACAAGTCATCCAAGCTCTGATTTCCTTAAGTCAAGCCTCTAATTTGGCTAATTGATTACTGTCATCTGGCTTCACTGACAAATATAGTTGTGTGTCATATGGACAGACAGACAGACAGACAGGGATGGATGGATGGATAGATGCCAAACTGGGAAATCACAGTGTAACAGTAGATGGCCAAAATGACACAGCATAATAGAAAAGGAATTACCCAGGGAAAGCAAAACTGCCTACATAACTTTATATACATTGCAGACAACCACTAAGATGAATAGATGATGACCCGTATAGATACATGGATCATACTAGCTGTAAACATGGTGTAGACATGGTGGCCCCTTTGAAAAAGAAAAAGTCTAATCAGAGATTTCTAACTCCTTGGTTCGACACAGAAACTTGTAGCTTAAAACAGAAGATTCATCAATTAGAAAGAAAATGGCACTCCACTAATTTAGATGAAATCTATTTAGCTTGGAGAAATCATCTTCTAATTTATAAAAAAAAAAATCTCTTAGAAAAGCTAGAACAAGTTATTATTCTGCATTAATAGAAGAGAACAAGAATAATCCCAGGTTTCTTTTTAGCACGGTAGCCAGGCTGACAGAGTCAGGACTCTGTCAATCCTAGCATTCCCTTAGAGCTTACTAGTCAGGACTTTATGAACTTTTTCAATAATCAAATTTCATCTATCAGAGATAAAAATCAGTCAGATTCTTCCCACCGTTAACTTAAATACAGTAACTACTACAACTCCTTCAATTGATATCTGTTTGGATGAGTTTACTCCAATTGACCTTTTAGAGTTAGATAAAATAATTTCCTCATTCAAGCCTTCAACTTGTCTTTTAGACCCTATTCCTACCAGGTTATTTAAAGAAGTCTTCCCATTTATTGGTAGCTCTATTCTTCAAATGTTGTTCGTCCATCATTGTCCATGATGACCTCGTAATCCTATTGATGAGTTGACGGTTGACGGTGAGTCCTGAGATGACTGATCAGTCCAATTTTGGCACGGAATGTCCTGGCACATGTGGGGCAGGCATGCATCATCACGTTAGCTGACGTGCTGGGTTGTCTAGTCTTGCACAGTTCCCGCTTGGCTTTAGCTCCAGTAATACGTCTGGCTTCGAGATTTCTGCAGCCATCCTTAATGCTCATATGCCAAGCCAAGCGGTCTTGTGCTAGAGTTTCCCAGGAGGCCACGTCTATATTGAGGGATTTCAAAGAGGCCTTCAAGGTGTCCTTGTAGCGTTTCTTTTGTCCCCCTCTCGACCTTTTTCCTTCTGAGAGTTCCCCATAGAACAGCTGCTTTGGAATGCGTTCATCAGACATCCTGAAAACATGACCTGCCCACCTGGCTTGCACTCTTATTAGCATGGTGTGGACCATTTCCATTTTAGCTCGCTCAAGGACTTCAGTATTGGGTACCTTGTCCTGCCAGTTGATGCTGAAGATCCTTCGAAGACAGGTGAGGTGGAAGTGGTTGAGCTGTCTGGCATGCCTTGCATACACCGTCCATGTTTCACAGGCATAGAGGAGTGTTGGGAGCACAACAGCATGGTAGACCTTTAGCTTCGTTTCTAGGCTAATGCCCTGTCTTTCCCATGCAATTTTGCGGAGTCTGCCGAATGCAATGCTGGCCTTGGCTATTCTGTGGTTGACTTCGGTATGTATTGTTGCAGACTGGGAGAGGGTGCTACCTAGGTATGTGAATTGGCCTACAACTTGCAGTCTCTGCCCCTTCACTGTAATAGTTGGTTCTGCCTGTTGGCCATTTGGAGCTGGCTGGTGCATAACTTCGGTCTTCTTGGTGCTGATGGTGAGGCCGAAGTTGTCACATGCCATGGAGAATTTGTCCATGCTTGACTGCATCTCACTCTCTGAGCTATCATTTAAGGCACAGTCGTTGGCAACGAGGAAGTCCCTCAGTACATCTCTTTTACCTTGGTGATAGCCTGGAGTCTTCTAGGGTTGAAGAGCCTTCCATCCTGCCTGTACCTGAGGCTTATCCCAGTGGTGCTACAGTATTCTGAAAGGCATCAGTCAGCATGGCTGAGAACATCATACTGAACAAGGTGGGTGCGAGCACGCAACCTTGTTTAACGCCAGTCGTGACTGGAAAAGCCTCTGATGCCTCACCGTTGTCTAGGACGCGTGCGTTCATGCTATCGTGGAACTGGCGCACCATCAGGATGAATTTGTCTGGGCAGCCAAACTCTGACATTATCCTCCATAGTCCCTGGCGACTGACAGTATCAAACGCTTTGGTGAGGTCAACAAATGTGGTGTAGAGCTCGCGGTTCTGTTCTAGACACGTCTCCTGGAGTTGACAAGCCGCAAAGATCATGTCCATGGTCCCTCTACCCTTACAGAAGCCACATTGTGATTCTGGCAGCAGGCCATGTTCTAGGTGAGTGATCAGACGATTTAGCAAGAGTCTTGCGAGGACCTTACCAGCTATGGAGAGTAGAGAGATACCTCAATGGTTGTCGCATACTTGTCTGTTGCCCTTTCTCTTGTACACGTGGACAATTGATGCATCCCTGAGTTCGTGAGGAATGGTGCCTTGGGTCCAGAAGGACCGGAACAGTTCAGTCAGCTTCTCAAGGAGTGCTGGGCCACCTGTCTTGTATATCTCAGCTGGAATGGCGTCTGACCCTGGTGCTTTGCCACTTGATAGTTGGCCAACAGCCTTTTGGACTTCAACAACAGTAGGAAGTTCATCCATGGCATCGTTGATCTCAACCTGGGACATCCTGTCGATTGCCTCATTGTTTATAGTAGAAGGCTGGTTCAGGACTCCTTCAAAATGTTCAGCCCATCTTTGGAGGATTTGGGTCTTCTCTGTCAGGAGGGTTGAACCATCTGAGCCCAGAAGTGGGAAGCTTCCTGATGGCTTGGGTCCGTACAGGGCATTGAGAGACTCGTAGAATCGTTTTGAATCATTCCTGTCTGCCCAGCCCTGGATTTCATCCGCCTTGGCACTCAACCATGAGTCTTGCATCTCTCGAAGTTTGAGTTGTACTGTCCTGTGTGCGCTGGTGAAAGCCACCTTCTTTGAAATGGATGAGGTGTGGTATATATTACTCATATATTCCATACCTGCATATGTTAGAGCATGTGGAAATGTTTGGAGCAACATATGCAAAGGAACTTCACGCCTCCGAAAGGACAAAGGAATCTCACCGCCGTGTGAAGACCAACGACGTCACAGGACGCGGCGGCGACAGACTTGACACCTTCACCCCCTAAGGCGAGGAGAGGTTTTCCCATCACCTCCCATGACGAAGGGAGGAGTTAACAGGACAATGGGGGGATTAAGATACGGGGGATGTCGGCTTGTGTTTTGCATGTCTTTGATGTGTGCCTGTATTTAACCAGCGAGCTGGGCAGAAATCTTTCTCTTTTGCCTTCTGCCAAGCTCTGCACCAGATGAGACAAGATAGAAGAGTTGTTCATTAAAGACTCTGTTTTTAATACAAAACCGCCTCATCATTTCCAGCTCTTCTACACTGGTGACCTTGACGCGAGTATGGACCTGAGGCATTCTTCAAGCGACTCATCCGTGGCGACTCTGACATACGCCAGCGACGACGCAGACGAGGGAACAAGCGGACAGCTGTTCCCCCCGGCAGAAGGAATTGAGAGGGCTCAACCGAGCTCCAGCACCGCCGTGAGAGCCGAGGAAAGGCACTCTCACCCGGCGGGCACAACAGTGATGGTGTGCACGAACGCCGTCACTGTCCAGCTGCCAGACTTCTGGCGAGAAGACCCCGCCTCTTGGTTTCAACAAGCTGAAGCCCAGTTCATACTGGCGGGCATCACAGCAGATGATACAAAATTCTACCATATCGTCTCCAAACTCGACTCCGCCACTTCGAGGTGTGTGCGGAGCTTGATCCGGCGACCACCGGCCCGGGACAAGTATGAGACGCTCAAGGCGACCATCGTGGCGAACTATGTCCCACCAGCGGAGGAAAGAGCCGAGAGGATCCTGGCGATCTACGGCCACAGAGGGGGCAATCCGAAGGCCCTCATGGAGGATTTGCTGCAGCTCAAGGAGGAGGACAATGACAATTTCCTTTTCCAGTTTATTTTCCTCAGCACACTTCCACCACACATGAGAGGGACACTCGCCAATACGAAGTGCAACACCCACCAAGACTTCCGCACACTGGCCAGCGAGGCTTATCGGCTCATCAACGCCTGCAAGGAGCGGACACCTACAGCGGCATCCGCGGACCTCAAAACTGACGCCCCGAGCCACAGAGAGCCACGACCCACGGAGCAGACCCAGCCCACGGTGACAACGGCGCGGCCCAAGCGTAACAAACAGATCGATGTCTGTTATTATCACCACCACTTCGCCGAGAAAGCCCACAAATGCTTTCCCCCCTGCAAATTCACGATGTTGGGAAAACGCCAAAGCCAAGGGCCGTTAACAGCAGCGGTTCTCGGCGAGAAAAATAAGCTGTTATACGTGACGGACGGACACACAGGCAAGCAGTTCCTCATCGACACAGGAGCTCAGCTGAGTTTCGTCATGCCCTCCCACGCAGATCGAGCCATGGGTACCCGGGGCAACGGAGCAGTGGCAGCCAACGGCTCTGACATCAACACGTTTGGTGAAAAGAGCCTGCACCTCCTCATCCACGGCCGCAGCTACAGATGGACATTTGTTGTAGCAGCGGTGAGCTTTAACTTGTTAGGCGCAGATTTTTTGTGTGCACATGGGTTATTAGTGGATCTGGCAAATAGGCGCCTGGTTAATGCACTATCTTTTGCTTCTATTCCATGCTCAGGTCGAGTTTCTCCACCACCTGTGCAGGCCAACGTCACCACGGCAGGAGGTAAGTTTGAGCAACTCCTCACCCAATTTCCAGCACTCACAACCCCCAAATTCTCAGCCACTGTAGCTAAACACGGGGTTAAATACTTCATTCCTACAACGGGACCTCCCGTTTTTGCCAAAGCCCGCCGCTTAGACGCGGCCAAGCTCAACATAGCACGTGACGAGTTTGCAACTCTAGAAAAATTGGGCATTGTTAGACGCCCAAAGAGCCCCTGGGCTTCACCACTTCACATGGTTCCGAAATCCGACGGTTCTTGGAGACCGTGCGGAGATTACCGCAGATTAAACAACGCTACAGCGCATGACCGCTACCCCATCCCTCACATACAGGACTTTTCACTACATTTAGCGGGTGCGCGCATTTTTTCAAAAATAGACTTAGTCCGCGGTTATCACCAAGTCCCAGTCCGAGCTGAAGACATTCCTAAAACAGCGGTTATAACCCCTTTCGACCTTTTTGAATTCCTGCGAATGCCTTTCGGCCTCAAAGGCGCTGCTCAGACTTTTCAACGTATGATGGACGCAGTCTTACGCGACCTCCCCTTTGTTTTCGTCTACCTCGACGACATGCTGGTAGCCAGCTCATCTGAGGAAGAGCACGAGCAGCACCTCACTACCGTTTTTCAGAGGCTAGAAGAGCACGGATTAATAATTAATCCAGCCAAATGCAAATTCGGCGTATCGCAAATTGATTTTTTAGGACATAGAGTCTCCCCGAAAGGGGCAGTTCCGCTTCCAGACAAAATTCATGCGATAGAAGGTTTTCCACGGCCCCAAACGGTCAAATTGCTACAGGAATTTTTGGGGATGGTTATTTTTTACAACCGTTTCCTCCCTCATGCAGCTTAGCTCATGCAGCCCCTGTATGACGCGCTCAAAAAAAAGAAAGCTTCCAACGCGGTCGAATGGACCCCGGAACGCGAACGCGCTTTTGCGAAAGTTAAAAACGCCCTAGCTAACGCCACAATGTTAGTCCACCCAGATCCCTCGGCCCGCATTGCTCTAACCACAGATGCTTCAGACTTGGCCATAGGGGCAGTTGTAGAACGACTTGTCAAGGGGGTCTGGCAACCTTTAGCATTCTTTAGCAAATCGCTAAACCCGACGGAACACAAATACAGCACTTTTGACAGGGAGCTGCTGGCGCTCCATTTGTCCATCCGCCACTTCCAGTTTTGGTTAGAAGGGCGGAGTTTCACGGCTTTTGTGGACCATAAACCGCTCACTTTTGCTATGGCTAAAATTTCAGAACCTTGGTCGGGCAGACAACAAAGACAGCTAGCTGTGATTTCAGAGTTCACCACAGACATTCGACATGTAGCGGGCAAACTTAACGTAGTAGCGGACTGTCTCTCTCGCGCTGTGGCGCCACCAGAGCACGAGGAGACAGATTACACTGCCTCAGCAGCTGAGCTTTTCTCTAACGCAAACACATATGCAGCACCTATCCATGAAGGGATAGATTATGCAGCCATAGCGGAAGAACAAGGCAGTGATGCGGACGTGCGCGCGCTCCTGTCTGGACCAACAGGGTTAAGGCTGGAGAAAAAAGGGTTGCGTGACGGCGTGCCCCCCCTAATATGCGATGTTTCAACCGGCCGACCTCGCCCGTTAGTACCAGCTGCTTGGCGCCGCCGTATTTTCGACGCAATTCACTCCCTCGCGCACCCAGGTGTGCGCGCCTCGGTCAAAATGGTTGCCGAAAAGTTTGTGTGGCCAGGCCTGCGCAAAAACGTAAAAGAATGGGCAAAAACTTGCATTCCTTGTCAGCGCGCCAAAGTACACAGACACACAAAAGCCCCTCTGGAGCCTTTTCCCATCCCTGCTAGAAGGTTCGACCACATTCATGTCGACCTCGTGGGGCCACTGCCTTCCTCCCAGGGTTTCACACACCTGCTAACAATGATAGACCGCACCACGCGCTGGCCAGAGGCAGTCCCTCTAGTGGCAACTACAGCGGAGGAAGTCGCTCGCGTTTTTCTAACAAATTGGGTGGCACGCTTCGGCGTCCCATCAGACATCACGTCAGATAGGGGGCCTCAATTTGTCTCAGAGCTCTGGTCAGCCATGTCCAACAGTTTAGGGGCAACAATTCACCGTACCACCACTTATCACCCTCAGGCTAATGGGTTATGTGAGCGTTTTCACAGGTCCTTAAAGGCCGCCCTCAGAGCCTCATTAACGGACACAAATTGGGTAAATAAACTTCCCTGGGTTTTATTGGGGTTGCGTGCGGCACCTAAAGAGGATTTAGACGCTTCCCCTGCAGAATTAGTCTTTGCTCAGCCTATCAGACTACCAGGTGAATTTTTACCAGAAAACCCGGAACCAGGGCACCTCCCAGTCCCAAGGTTTTTAGGCAGCAACGGACCGGACTCTCTCCACGGTCCAGCTCATCACTCCTTTCCACGAGTTTTTGTTCCTCAAACTTTAAAAAACGCCGAGTTTGTTTTTGTTAAGCATGAAGCCCTAAAACCAACGTTACGCCCAGTATACGATGGCCCGTTCAGAGTGCTGGAAAATGGTGACAAACACTTTGTGCTTGATTATGGGGATAGAAATGAAACGGTCAGCATTGACAGACTCAAACCTGCCTTCTTGTTGAGAGACGAACCTGCACAGTTGGCGCGAGCACCTCGGCGAGGCAGACCCCCCAAAGAAAAAGTCTCAGCCCCCAGGCAGGGAACAAATAATCTCTCTCCTTCCCACACTGCAGATTCCTCACAACAAGGTCCCAGCAGGACGCCTAAACCAACCTACAGCAGCTTTGGAAGAAGATTAAAACCCAGACTGCACAGGGACTGATTACACCACTCTGCAATTTTTCGCTAATTGTGCCACAACAGTTTAGGACTGACTTATGATTATACTATGCTGTTATGTTTTCACTGAACTCTCTTAGGAGCATGGCTGCTTGAAAGTTTCTTCTGTGGCAACAGCTGTAACACGTAGTATGTCTTAGTAATTACCCTAGACTGTGAATATTTCTGTGTCCTTTCCTAGTTGTTTGGGGGGCCTGTGGTATATATTACTCATATATTCCATACCTGCATACGTTAGAGCATGTGGAAATGTTTGGAGCAACATATGCAAAGGAACTTCACACCTCCGAAAGGACAAAGGAATCTCACCGCCGTGTGAAGACCAACGACGTCACAGGACGCGGCAGCGTCTACATGAGGGATCATTTTGATGGGCACAATGAAGGCTACGTATGCTTCTCCATTGGTAGAGATAAGCAATTCTTCAAATAATCAATTCTTCATTAACATTAGGCCATGTACCGCAGGCTTTTAAAAATGCTGTAATTAAACCCTTACTCAAAAAGCCAACGCTGGATCCAGGAGTTTTAGCTAACTATAGACCAATCTTTAATCTCCCTTTCATTTCAAAAACCTTAGAAAGAGTTGTTTCTATGCAATTATTTGACTACTTGCAGGGAAATGGTTTATTTGAAGAGTTTCAATCTGGGTTTAGAATCCATCATAGTACTGAAACAGCCTTAGTGAAGGTCACTAATGACCTCCTTATTGCATCTGATAATGGACTTGTTTCTGTACTTGTGTGGAGGAATAAGTTCAGGCGAGATGCGACAAACTGGAAGGCTGCAGAGTTTTATTTCCTCCATCAAAATGAGACGCACTTGTAGCGCTGTGCGCTACAGTTTTCTGCTGTGCTGTGTGTGCTGTGTCGTGCTGTGTTCCTGAGGCATGTATTGTCAGCTCTTTTATATGTTATACAAACAGAGAGAATGCATGGCACATTAGCATATTGATATACATATCAGTCAATACATACAGTATGATTAGCCTGACCAACTGGCGCCCAGACGTCTTCTCCTTAATCCGGGGATGTATAAACAATAGGCCATTGTTCTGGTTGTACCCCCAGGGGCTCTCTGTCCATATGTGAATGGTCCTCTGCTTCTTCCGGACCTTGTGAGTGTGAGGATGAATGTCCCTGTAGATTGTGGTGGGTCACCACAGGGCTCCCCCCAGAATACTCAGAAGGGTCTGTGACCCCCCCCCCCCCGTCGTTTGGGCTCCAACTCCGGTAGAACTGTCGGAGGGCATCTCAGTCCGTGGGGGGGGAGGGGTGGAAAAAAACAGTGTGCTCCGCTCCGGGTTCCAGCACGTTGAATGGCTGTGGATCATGGGCGCACGGGCCGGTGCGCTTCGTGTGTAATGGAACAAGACGGTGATCAGCCGGCTTTAGGGAGTGAGGTGCAGGAAGAGCGCTGTGGAGGAGGAGGGGGAGGGGAGTGGGAGTAAGTGAGTGCCGGCCGGGGACGTCAAAAGTGTCTGGGCCGCGCAAAAATTGCGTGTGGATCCGCGATGGTGAGGGACTTTCCCGGTCACCCTGGCGGTGATCCACAGCGGCTGTGAAAAAATTAAGTCTCTGACTCCTCTCGCGACTCAGTCCAGCAAGGATGTGGGGAAAGCGAACGGCCAAATTCCCCGAGGATGCATAGCAGCTGTGGAACAACTGCAGCTGTGTGAGGAACTTAGCGGTTTGGCTTTTAGGTGTGGAAGCAGCCCTAAAGCCATCGGGGACAGCAATCGGCTAAACTCCCAGTGTGCTCCGTGGCTGAGAAACCTATACAATGTCCTGTGTGTGGGCTGCACGTCTGCTTCAGGTGCATGAGCAGCCCCGAAGGTTCCGAGGGTGGCAATCGGCCGTGTTTCTTGGGCATGTGCAGCGGCGGAGGATGATGTATCAGTCTGTGGAGCCGGTTCGTCTCTGTACATGATGCACGCATGGCACAGTGACTACATAGCTGGCAGTTGTGCTGTCCTCGTAATCCTGCAGTGTGCGTGCGGGGCTTCGTTGTCGTGAGCTGAGTCAGGGTTGGGGAGCTTGGTGGAAATCAACGCAGTCGGCGCCGATGTCCTTCCCTATTCAGGCTGCTTCCTTTGGTTCGCTCGTGTCGCCGTTCATGGTGCGTGTCAGTCCCAGCGCTGCCTGCTTCGGGGAGCACGCTCCAGTGAGGATGAAGAGGTTGCAGGCGTTCTCTGGTCCTCTGTGTCTACAGCGCAGTGAGAGGGAGAAGACGGTCATTCTCTCTCGTCAGGTCACAAGTGTGGAGGTAAAAGATCAGGCAAGGGGCACACCATGACATGTTGGGGTCACCAGTGTGGAGGTAAAGGTTCAGGCGAGATGCGACAAGCTGGAAGGTTGCAGAGTTTTATTTCCTCCATCAAAATGAGACGCACTTGTAGCGCTGTGCGCTACAGTGGTCTACTGTGCTGTGTGTGCTGTTTGCAGTGTCATGTTGGGTTCTTGAGGCATGTATCGTCAGCTCTTTTATATGTTATACAAACAGAATGCATGGCACATTAGCATATTGATATACATATCAGTCAATACATATGATTAGCTTGACCAACTGGCGCCCGGATGTCTTCTCCTTAATCCGGGGATGTATAAACAATAGTCCATTGTTCTGGTTGTCCCCCCAGGGGCTCTCTGTCCATATGTGAATGGTCCTCTGCTTCTTCCGGACCTTCTGAGTGTGAGGATGAATGTCCCTGTAGATTGTGGTGGGTCACCACACTTGTCCTTTTAGACCTTAGTGCAGCTTTTGATACTATCGATCATAATATTCTACTTGATAGATTAGAACACTATGTTGGACTTAATGGAACTTCGTTGCAGTGGTTTAGATCTTATTTATCTGATAGGTTCCAGTTTGTTCATGTCAATAATGAATTTTCTTCCAACTCAAAGCTCAGTCATGGAGTTCCACAGGGATCTGTGCTAGGCCCTACTCTTTTTTGTTTATAATATGCTTCCGTTAGGCGACATTATTAGAAAGCACTGTATACATTTTCATTGTTATGCAGATGACACACAATTATACCTGTCAATGAAGCCAGATGACAGTAATCAATTAGCCAAGTTAGAAGCCTGTCTTAAGGAAATCAAAGCTTGGATGACTTGTAATTTCCTGCTATTAAATTCAGGTAAGACTGAAGTCATTCTTGTTGGTCCAAAAAACCTTAGAAATACCTTTCCAAATCAAACTCTTAGTTTGGATGTGATTACTCTTTCTCTTAATAGTTCTGTGAGGAACCTTGGAGTTATTTTTGATCAAGATCTGTTTTTCAATTCACATATTAAATTCGTTTCTAAGACTGCCATCTATCATTTGCGTAATATTGCCAAGATTAGGAGCATTTTGTCTCAGAGTGATGCTGAGAAACATCCACGCTTTTGTTAGCCCTAGATTAGATTATTGGAACTGTTTATCAGGTTGTCCTAAAACATCTTTAAAAAGTCTTCAGTTGATCCAAAATGCTGCAGCAAGAGTTTTAACAGGTACTAGAAAGAGAGATCATATATCTCCGGTTCTGGCCTCCCTTCATTGGCTTCCTATAGAGTTTAGAATTAAATTTAAAATCCTTCTTCTCACTTACAAAGCTCTAAACAATCAGGCCCCTTTTTATTTAAAAGATCTGATACTACCCTATTATCCTAACAGAACACTACGGTCCCAAAATGCTGGATTACTTGTAATACCTAGAATCTCTAAAAGTACAATGGGAGGCAGAGCCTTCAGTTATCAAGCTCCCCTCCTGTGGAACCAGTTGCTAATCTGGATTCGGGAGTCAGACTCGATCTCTGTTTTTAAGAATAAAGTTAAAACCTTCCTTTTTGATATAGCCTACAATTAGGGAGGGATCATGTGTCTCTGAACCCTCCCTTAGTTATGTTGCTAATAGGTTTAGACAGCTGGGGGACCTCCATTAATGCACTGGGCTTCACTCCTTTCTTCACTCTCAATGAAATATTTTTGCTGGTCATTAACATCTGTTTGTTCTCTCCCATAGATTGAGTCCCCATCGTACTGTTTGCTCTCTACATGTCTGTTCTTTTCGTCTTCCCTATCCCCTCACCCTCCAGCCAGTCGCAGCAGATGACTGCACCTCCCTAAGCCTGGTTCTCCTGGAGGTTTCTTCCTGTTAAAAGGGAGTTTTTCCTCTCCACTGTTGCCAAGCGCTTGCTCACAGGGGATCTCCTGATTGCTGGGGTCTTTCTGCAATTGTGGGGGTTTCCCCTACAGTTGAAAGTGCTATGAGATGACTGTTGTTGTGAAATGGTGCTATATAAATAAAGTTGAATTGAATTGTAAAATGCAGGACTATCGGACATAGGATGAAATGTGAGGTACAGATTTTTTTTTTCCACAATATTTTTTATTGAACCTTTTTTTTTTTTTTTTTACAAACATAGCATGAGGTACCGATTTGACTGTAAGGTGCAGTGTGACAGCTGTATTATGACCAAATTGCAAGCATTAGAATGGGTTATTGTACAGTGAAATGGCATGTGGCAGGAAATATTTCCTGTACTTGACCGTTAGGTAGCGGAGCTGTAGCAGTCTACTGGAGAGAGTGCTCTGCTGTCTGTCCAGTGTGTGGTGGAGGGGGTGATCAGGATTGTCCACAAAGGAGAGTAGTTTGTTCAGTGTTCTCCTCTCCACCACAGTCTTAAAGGTCTCCAGCTTGAGACCAATTACAGGGCCAGCCTTCTTGATAATCTTGATAACCAAGTCACTGGCTCCGATACTGCTACCCCAACAGACAGCAGCAAAAAAGATGGTGCTTTCTGGAGCGCTCCAGCATCTTGCTGCAGACATTGAAGGATCTCAGCTTCCTCAGGAAGTAGAGTCAGCTCAACCCCTTCTTGTACGAAGCATTGGTGTGAGATTTTCAGTCTGTTGCTGATCACAACATCCAGGTACTTGTAGTCCTCCACTACCTCCACATTCTTCTCCCTAATCCGCAGTGGCTGTGAAGGTGTCCTTTTCTTCCTGAAGTCAATCATCATCTCTCTGGTCTTGCTGACATTCAGCCTCAGGTGATTCTGTTCGGTCCACTCCACAAATCTGTCTACCAGTGCCCTGTACTCTCCCTCCTCTCCCCCTCTTATACACCCAACAACAGCCAAATCACCAGAGAATTTCTGCAGGTGGCATGACTCGGAGTTGTACTGAAAGTCAGTGGTATATAAGGTGAAGAGAAAAGGAGAAAGCACAGTCCTCTGTGGAGCTCCCGTATCACTAACCACATCAGACAAGAGAGTGCCTAGCCAGACAAACTGTGGCCTGCCTGTCAGGTAGTCAGTAATCCAGGAGATCACAATGCTGTCGACTCCCATCACCCCACAGTATGCAGGGCTTTCTAATAATATTGCCAAGCAGAAGCATATATAAACTAAATAATAATAATACAGAAGGCAATTGTTTGAACACGGTAGTTTTTGTTCGGAAAAGAAATTTAAAAAAAAAATCCCTATTTAGCAAGACTTATTATTGAAAAAGCTCCAGTTCCAGTTCCTGCAAAGCTTTTAGCAGAGGAAAAAATACTGCGTAGAAATTTCAGCAATAAAAACAGTATTTTACACTGAGTGACTAACAAACCAGCAGATAAAAGGCTGAAGTTACTCACGATTCAGCTGTTTAAATATGTCATGTCAATAGAACAAATCCACACAGTGAAACAGTCATTTTTACCTAATAATCTATTACCCTTTATTATTTCCATCCATCAATAATAATAATAATAATAATAATAATAATAATAATAATAATGGATTAGATTTATATGGCACTTTACATGTCAAGTGACATCTCAAAGAGCTTACAGTGAGTCCATTATTCATTTACTCCAGACAGTGGTAAGCTACTCAGAACTCAGAACTCAGAAAAGATTTATTGCCAAGTACATTCACAGTAAACAACTGATAAACATACGAGGGATTTGACTTGACACTGAAAACGACATGCATTTCCGGTGACGCGGCAGCATCGATAACGCGCCTGTCAGCAGACTAGGGACAGGAAGCATAGGGAAGAAAAGGATAAACACAATAGGAGAGAGCAAAAAAGCATTGTTTGTCAGAATACCGGTCATAGATGATCAATATTATGATTACAAGAAAAAAAGCCCTCAATGCACAAGTAGCAGACAATAGAATCTATACAAGGACACAAAGAGAGCAGTGAATGAATAATCTTCTCATCAGTTTTGAGTCAGTGTGAGTGTGGTGTTGAGTGAGGGTGTTTGTATCAGTTAAGACCAACAAAGTCTCTTCAGCAGGAGATGTTGTGTCTAGCATCTGGCGCTTGTGTCCTTGTGCCAGACAGCTGGCTGTCCATGAGAGTCAATGCTGCTCAGATGTTTTGAAAACAAAAACTGCAGATAATCTGGAGGACTTTGATTGTAAGGGTAGGTCAGATAAGTCAAATAGTACTGACTTCAGAGAAAGAAACTTTATTTTCTCTTACAGATTCAGTACTTTAATCCTTCATTGCTGGACGTTGAATTCTTCATGGACGGCTCTCAGCCTGATCATGATGTAATCCATTTTCCTAGACAGTTCTCCATTAGCCGCTGTCAGAGTCCTGCCCAATTGGTCAATTTGATGGTTAAGCCTCGCCTGGTCAGCATTTTGATAGGCTCCGTCCATCTTCATCAATTTACGGTACACCAGAACAATCCCAGATCCAATCAGTAAGATTCCGATGACCATTGCTACGAAGATGTATAAATCTTCAACATCTTCGATAGAGAGATCACACAGGCACAAGAGTTTCCAATTACTTGTGTCCTTGTGTTGTTACAGTTTAAATATATTTGTTCGTCCAGTCCTCTAGAGGGCGCTAGGCTCTGTAGTAGTTTTAAGCTTGCCAGTAGGTGACGAGAAGAAGAGACCTAGCATACTGAATGTCGACAGGAACACGGGTCTGCGTCGCTGTTCCTTCTAAAGCCATCCGTTCACTTCCAGCCCTTTGAGTGGCAATATGAGTAAGTTAGTAGTTTGTTGTGATGAGTAGATAAATTATAGTTGATTATTAGAATAAGTTTGATGAGTTTTATAGATGCTAATCGGCGATGTGTTTGTGATAGCGAAGCCGTATCGGAGTCCGTGTGATGACGCTGTTTAGCTAGTATCGACCCTTAAATGTACCGTTTGTGGATATTGTATTTATTTTTCTAATTTGTAAATATTTCTTTGTGCCTGTATTTTTCAGTTTCACACTCTCTGTATTAAATCCTAGTCCAAAACGACACCTGCCTGTTCCTTGGAGGAAGTGATGCAAGAGAGAGTTTAGCTGGCTGTGAATCTCAATATAGGACACGAGTCACATTGGGTGCAACAGTACAGTGAAATCATATTGCGAGTGAAATCATAGCACTCGGTGAGGGACCACAGTGAAGGTGGGTGGAATTTAATGTACATTTAACATCAGCGGTCCTATCCAGTCGTCAAGATGGAGCAAACACAGGCTGAAAGCCATAACAGTGAAGAAGCACGGAGCAAAAAAGGGTCACGCTCCTCAAGGTCACGCTCCTCCCACTCATCCAGGTCTTCTGTACATTCCGGGAAACTGACTCCCCGATCAGCTGTAGGATCTAGGAGGTCATCAGCTTCAAGTCAAGCCAGTATGGCAGCAGCACATGCCCAAGCAGAAGCTCAAGCAGCAAAAGACAGACTAGCATATGCTGAGAGAGAGATGAGCATTAAAATGGAAAAGGCACGGTTAGAGGCAACTCTAGATCTACTTAACCTACAAAGGGAAGCAGATGCAGCCAGGGTTAAAGCAGAAGTGATGGAGTCTGCTGTAGCTCGGCTCATTAACCCAGAACACAGCGAAGAATTGAGATTCTTGCCTCTAGAACAAACTGCAGAACAAAAAGTGAATGAATACATAAACAGGCATAGTTGTACTGATTCATCTCAAAGGAAAGAAACTTTTCAACAGGACAGTACACATCAGGAACAACATTTCACACTGATTTATTCACATCTCCATGCCGAACAAGAAACAGCTCATTGCCCAATTCAGCCACAAGAGGGCGCCAAGCGACCACCACAAAGAGATGCAATTCACCAAAATTCTCAAAGTGTGTTGCAATCACAACAGATATCAAGTTCAAATGATGCAAACAACACTACCAGCGACCTTGCCAGGTTCTTAGCCAGAAGCCAACTATTAACAGGAGGGCTGACAAAATATGATGACAAGCCAGAGAGTTATCTTAGCTGGAAAGCCACATTCCAGAGTACCATCAGAGACCTCGGTCTTACAGCCAGTGAAGAACTAAACCTCCTCATTAAGTGGCTCGGCCCTGAGTCTTCTGAACATGCTAAGAGATTAAAAGCAGTCAATATCAGGCATCCACCTGCTTGTCTGAACATGGTCTGGGCGAGACTGGAAGAATGCTACGGTTCACCAGAGGCAATAGAAAAGTCCATGTTTGAAAGAATCCAAAATTTTCCAAAGCTCATGAGCAAAGAGCCACACAAGCTTCGCGATCTATCAGATCTATTGTGTGAACTGGAAGCAGCAAAGCTGGATGGATATCTGCCAGGCTTGAGCTACTTAGACACAGCAAGAGGTGTAAGTCCAATCGTGGAAAAGTTGCCCTTTCACCTTCAGGAGAAGTGGACAATGGTAGGGTCAAAGTATAAAGAAGACCATCATGTAAGTTTCCCACCTTTCTCATTCTTTGTTGAATTTGTAAAAGGTCAAGCCAAGGCAAGGAATGACCCAAGCTTCAACACGACTTATAGCTCACCTGCCAATTCTACAATTAGTTACGAAAAAGGAAAATCACAAAGTCACTACATGCAGAAACAATCAGTTATGGTACACAAAACAGGCGTGTCAGTCGGAGTGGAGACAAAAGAAGGAGGCGAAGACATTAAAAGACAATGTCCCATACATCACAAACCACACCCACTGAAAGGATGCAGGGGTTTTAGAGCTATGTTGCTTGAGGACAGAAAAAAGGTACTCAGAGACAACAAAATCTGCTATCGCTGCCTTGCTTCCACTACCCACCAAGCCAGGGACTGTCAAATAACAATCAAGTGTGGAGAATGCAACAGCGACAAACACCTGGCAGCTCTCCACCCAGGCCCGGCTCCAACAGCAGCTAAGCCTCCCTCATCCCCTAAAGAGAACGGCGGGGAGCAAGAGCTCACACAAGACTTAGATGTTACAGCCACATGTACTGAGGTATGTGGAAATAAAATCACAGGAAAATCCTGCTCCAAGATCTGTTTGGTGCAAGTCTACCCGAAAGGTGAGCCACACAACATGAAAAAGATGTATGCAATAATAGATGATCAAAGTAATCAATCACTCGCAAAAACAGAGTTTTTTGAAACATTCAATATTCAAGGCACAGCCACACCTTACACACTGAAGACGTGTACTGGCACAACACAAGTAAATGGTAGAAGAGCCTGCAACTACATAGTTCAATCATGGGATGGAAAAATGAGTTTTCCTCTCCCCACGCTCATAGAGTGCAATGCTATCCCCAACAATAGGGAAGAAATACCCACTGCAGAAGCTGCCTCGCATCACCCCCATCTGAAAGCAATAGCTGCTGAAATACCACCCCTCGAACCAGACGCTGACATACTGCTGCTGATAGGACGCAACCTTCTCAGAGTACACAAGGTGAGAAAGCAAATCAGTGGCAGGCACAACGATCCATTTGCACAGAAGCTTGACTTGGGCTGGGTTATCATTGGTGATGTATGTCTGGGCACCGCCCACAAGCCAAGTGAGGTAAGCGCTCTCAAAACACATGTGTTGGACAACGGACGCCCAAGCTATCTCACTCCCTGCGACAATCGCTTCAATGTAAAAGAGAGCTTCACAATGAGCCAACCGAAAGCTGTCTCCAACCTACTGCCATTTTCAAACCCACATGCAAAGCCCACGGTTGAGAATCTAGGTGAAGCAGTCTTCTGTCGCACTAATGAAGACAATCCCCTCGCACACTCTGTTGAAGACACAATCTTTCTGAAGAAGATGGAAAGGTCCTTCAAAGATGACACAAACAGTTGGGTGGCACCACTTCCGTTTCGTAACCCCAGACGCCTACTCCCTGACAACAGGTGCTACGCCTACAAGCGGCTCATGTCTCTGCGACGTATGCTTGATAAGAAGCCAGACATGAAAGCACACTTTGTTGAGTTCATGCAGAAGATGCTCGACAACAAACACGCAGAGCCAGCGCCACCTCGTGATAGAGATAAAGAGGCCTGGTATCTCCCCATTTTCGGTGTATACCACCCACAGAAGCCTGGGAAGATCCGTGTGGTGTTCGATTCCAGTGCGCAGTTTGATGGAGTTTCACTCAATGATGTACTGCTGTCAGGGCCTGACCTAAACAACACACTCGTAGGTGTGCTCCTCCGCTTCAGAAAAGAACCTGTCGCTGTCACAGCTGACATCGAGCAGATGTTTTACTGCTTTGTTGTCCAAGAAGATCACAGAGATTACCTTCGCTTCTTGTGGTACGAAAACAACGACCTGATCAAAGAAGTGGTGGACTATCGCATGAGGGTGCATGTTTTCGGTAATAGTCCCTCCCCTGCGGTGGCGATCTACGGGTTGAGGATGGCAGCAAAGGAAGCAGAAGGTGAATATGGAACTGACGCTCGAAACTTCATAGAACAGGATTTCTATGTGGACGATGCATTAAAGTCTTTCTCGACAGAAGCTGAGGCTATCGACGTTCTAGAAAGAGCCCAGAAAATGCTCGCACTTTCTAATCTACGTCTCCACAAGATTGCCTCCAACAAAGTAGAAGTAGTGAACGCTTTCCCACCTGAAGACAGGGCCAAAGAACTCAAAGACCTTGATCTGTCTACAGACAAGCTCCCAGCCCAACGCAGTTTGGGTGTGATTTGGGACACCACATCAGACACGTTCACATTTGATGTTCCACAAGAGCAAAAGCCCTTTACTCGACGTGGTGTGCTGTCAATTGTTAACAGTCTGTTCGACCCTCTCGGGCTGCTAGCACCTGTAACCATCAAAGGCAGACTTCTTCTCAGAGAGCTCTCCAGCAGCAATCTTGAGTGGGACAGCCCCTTGCCTCAAGACATGTATGACGGTTGGAGAAAATGGCATGATTCTCTGCAGCATCTCAAGACACTGAACATTCCCCGTACCTATGTTTCATTCTCCATCTCACAAGCCAAGGTCACTGAACTCTGTGTGTTCTCAGATGCTTCAGTTAAAGCTATAGCTGCAGTTGCCTACTTGAGAGTCACACACAAAGACAACCATAACGAGGTTGGGTTTGTCATGGGTAAGGCCAAACTAGCTCCTGTGCCAGAGCTCACCATTCCGAGGCTAGAACTGTGTGCTGCAGTGCTCGCTGTGGAAATGTCTGAGCTTCTCAGAGAAGAACTAAAGATGAAAATTGACAAGACCACATTTTACACTGACAGCAAAGTGGTGTTAGGATACATCTACAATCAACACAGAAGATTTCATGTATATGTGAACAATCGTGTCCAAAGAATCAAGCAATCGTCTCTGCCTGGCCAGTGGAAGTATGTCCCAACAGAGCACAATCCTGCTGATCATGGATCTCGCTCTCTGTCAGCAGGGAAAATCTCCAGTACTACATGGTGGTATGGTCCAACCTTCCTGCTCGACAAACAGACTGTCGCTCCTGAAAAAGGCCCATTTGAGCTCATCGATCCAGAGTCAGATGTTGAAATTAGACAGAACGTGACAACGCTTGTGACAAGCACTAACCTCAAAGCCTTGGGTTCATCACGTTTTGAACGTTTCTCAAAGTGGACCTCCCTTGTCAAAGCAGTAGCTTACCTACGTCACATTGCTCACGGTTTCAAGTCCAAAGGAGGTAACAGATGTAGGAGCTGGCATCTCTGTAAAACAAGTCTCACAGAAGAAGCCTTAACACAAGCAGAGTACACAATCATCAGATGTGTCCAACATGAAGTGTATGCAGAGGAAATCAAGTGCATCAAGACAAAACGAGAAATAGCGCGGAACAGTTCCCTTTACAAGCTCAATCCGATTATCAACGACAATGGTTTACTCCGAGTAGGAGGACGTCTGTCAGAGTCAAAGCTGCCCAGTCATGAAGTCAATCCTCTTCTACTCCCAGCAAAGCATCACATCGCTACATTGCTCATCCGACATCACCATGAGGCTGTTAAGCATCAAGGAAGACATTTCACTGAGGGTGCAGTGAGAGCAAGCGGCGTGTGGTTAGTGGGTGCCAAGAGATCCATCAGCAGTGTCATCCACAAATGTGTAACCTGTAGAAAGCTTCGAGGCAAGACAGAGCAGCAAATCATGGCAGATCTACCCGCTGAACGTTTGCAAACCGATCCCCCATTTTCTTATGTTGGCCTAGATGTATTTGGACCGTGGGAGGTTACAATGCGACGCACTAGAGGTGGTCAAGTCAACAGCAAAAGATGGGCGGTTCTGTTCACGTGCATGTCTACAAAAGCCATTCACATCGAAGTAATCGAAACACTCAGCTCTTCAAGTTTTATCAATGCTCTTCGAAGATTCTCCGCCATCAGAGGCCCTGCTAAACAGCTAAGATCTGACTGCGGGACCAACTTTGTCGGAGCATCCAAGGAATTGAAATTGGATCCTCCAAAACCTGATGAGACAAGTGTAGAAGACTATTCATGCGGACAAAGGTGCTCCTGGGTGTTTAACCCTCCTCACTCATCACACATGGGAGGCACATGGGAGCGTATGATCGGCATAGCACGACGCATCCTGGACTCGATGCTCTTACAATCAGGAAACCCCAAGCTAACCCATGAAGTCCTAACAACATTGCTGGCTGAAGTCACAGCTATTATCAACGCGAGACCTCTGGTGCCGGTCTCCTCAGATCCGGAAGCTCCTTTGATCCTGACGCCCATGACTCTTCTCACACAGAAGACTAATGCAATCCTAACTCCGCCTGGAGATTTCACCAAGGCCGACATGTACAGACACCAGTGGAAGAGAGTTCAAGTCCTTGCCGACACCTTCTGGGCCCGCTGGCAAAAGGAGTACCTGAACACGCTCCAGAGTCGTCAGAAGTGGCAGCGCAACAAACCAAACCTGGAAGAAGGGGACGTCATTCTTCTCAAGGACAAGAACCTAAAAAGGAACGAATGGCCTATGGGCATCATCGTGAAGACTCTCGCAAGCAAGGATGGAGTCGTAAGGAAGGTGGAGGTCAAGGTGACACAGAACAAAGCTACAAAGACTTTCTCCAGACCCATCTCAGACTGTATACTCCTTTTATCTCGAACAAATTAGTTTATAAGTTTAGTGGCATTCTTAAAATAATGCCAGGCGGGGAGTGTGTTGTTACAGTTTAAATATATTTGTTCGTCCAGTCCTCTAGAGGGCGCTAGGCTCTGTAGTAGCTTTAAGCTTGCCAGTAGGTGACGAGAAGAAGAGACCTAGCATACTGAAAGTCGACAGGAACACGAGTCTGCGTCGCTGTTCCTTCTAAAGCCATCCGTTCACTTCCAGCCCTTTGAGTGGCAATATGAGTAAGTTAGTAGTTTGTTGTGATGAGTAGATAAGTTAAGTTAAGTTAATCAACTTATAGTTGATTATTAGAATAAGTTTGATGAGTTTTATAGACGCTAATCGGCGATGTGTTTGTGACAGCGAAGCCGTATCGGAGTCCGTGTGATGACGCTGTTTAGCTAGTATCGACCCTTAAATGTACCGTTTGTGGATATTGTATTTATTTTTCTAATTTGTAAATATTTCTTTGTGTCTGTATTTTTCAGTTTCACACTCTCTGTATTAAATCCTAGTCCAAAACGACACCTGCCTGTTCCTTGGAGGAAGTGATGCAAGAGAGAGTTTAGCTGGCTGTGAATCTCAATATAGGACACGAGTCACATTGGGTGCAACAGTACAGTCCTTCAAATAGCCCGCCGCCGCTGTTCCTGCGGGGCAAACTGCCTACCCCGGGGCACTTTTCCTCGTTGAAAAAATAGTGTCAATTGCGTTCAAAGCCCAGCTTATTAAATCCATAATTTCGTTCGATAATCAGCAGTAGAGACACGCAGACAGACAATAGCAAGCTGGGATCCAGTCAGTTAGGGGCAGCTGTGGCTACTACTGTAGCCACAGCTGCCTTGGGGCAGACTGATGAAAACGTGGCTGCCAATCCATACCAACAGCCTCTCCGACCATTACCGAACATTTATACACATTCATACCCAGTGTCATGGACACTGGAGGCAAGGTGGGTAAAGTGTCTTGCCTAGGGACACAATGGCAGGATGGCTGGGGAGCGCGGGATTCGAACCGCCAACCCTCTGGTTGTTGGATGACCCACTCTACCTCCTGAGCCACTGCCACCCACATTTCCCTCCTCTGTTCCATTTTTGCTGAGCACCAAGCTGGATGGCAGGAAGTTCCATTTTTATATGGTCTTTGGCATGACCCAGCCGGGACTTTAACCCTGACCTCCCAGTTGTGGGGCAGATGCTCTACCTCTAGGCCACCACTCCGAATTATATCTGACAGTTAAAAATTAAGACATTATTTAATATCCAAACCTGCCACAAGCATCATATCCTTCATCAGGACTCTCAGTTAGACTGACAACACACCAACAAAAGTTAAGTTTCTGTTGATTATCACAAAATAAGAGCTAGTATTAGCTTAAAATGACCTGACAGCTATTCGCCACATTCCCCACCTTTATAGCAGTGAATATTTATTGTTTTACAGGAGTGAGAGAGAATGGGTGGGTCCGGTTGAGTGAGAGTGAGGGAGTGCATGTGGGTCTTTGGGCATGGGGGTCCCCGTGGTGTGGCGGTGGCACGGGGGGGGGGGGGGTATCTGCTGGGGGGGTTGGCTGAGGGGGCACAGGCCGGTGTCCAGCCCGGGGGGTGGGGTCACTGGCCTCCTGGTGCCTGGGGCCCGGGAGCTAGCGTTGGCCCCACTGGGAGGGTGGGGGTTGGCGGGCCCAGGGGTGTGAGCTCGCCGCGCCAGCCGCCTGGCGGCCTGGCCTCCCTCGATCGTCCCTTCGTGGGTGGATGCTTAGCTTTCCTGGGGCTTGCTGACCTCAGGCATTTGTGCCTGGTGGGGGTTGGTGGCACTGCCTTGCCTGCTCGGGGTTCCCGGGGGGAGAGCTGCTGCAACCGGCCCCCCGCTTTGTATGTTTCCTGACAAACCACTCAGATGCACACACTTATTTTAGATAGATAGATAGATAGATAGATAGATAGATAGATAGATAGATAGATAGATAGATAGATAGATAGATAGATAGATAGATGTACTTTATTGATCCCAAACTGGGAAATTACAGTGTAACAGCAGCATGACAGTTGACAACCAAACAACAGAAACACACACATGACAGACAAAGGGATTACCCATGGAAAGTAAAAAACTAACACGACTATAAAACCTATATACTATACATCATAGCTTAATATATGATGACCCGTATAAACACATGAATCATCCCATTGCACAAGGAAGGACTATCAGGAGCAGAGTGAAAAGTGATGTACCAGTTAGTCTGTAAGATGCAGTGTGGCAGCATAGCTATGCCAGAATACAACATCATAGTGAGTCATTGTACAGTGAAATTGTATGTGGCAGGAAAGATTTCCTGTACCTGGCTGTTCGACAATGAAGCTGTAGTAGTCTACTGGAGAAAGTGCTCCGCTGTCTATCTAGTGTGTGGTGGAGGGGGTGATCAGGGTTGTCCATGATGGATCGCAGTTTATTTAGTGTTCTCCTCTCCATCACTGTCTCAAAGGTCTCCGGTCTGAGACCAATTGCAGAACCAGCCCTCTTGATAATCTTGTCAAGTCTGTTGGTATCTCTGGCCCTAATACTGCTACCCCAACAGACTGCAGCAAAGAAGATGGCACTGGCGACAACAGTCTGGTAGAAAAGCTCCAGCATCCTGCTGCACACATTGAAGGATCTCAGCTTTCTCAGGAAGTAGAGTCTGCTCATCCCCTTCTTGTGCGCAGCATCGGTGTTGGATTTCCAGTCCAACCTGCTGCTGATCCTGACACCCAGATACTGTATTTGTAGTCTTCAACCACTCCCACATCCTCCCCCCTAATCTGCAGTGGCTGAGAAGGAGCCTTCCTCTTCCTGAAGTCAATCACCATCTCTCTGGTCTTGCTGACATTCAACCTCAGGTGAACCTCAGTGCACACACTCTCATATACACGCACACGCACAAATGTCTCTCCTTTAACAGGTGCTGATACCAGGCTCGTGTTGAGACCTCTTCGGTGGAAGAAGCAGTTTGTCTTCTGTTTGTTTTAATTGTTGGTTTGTTTGTCTTTTTGTCTGTTCCCCTCCCTTTTCTTCCCCCCCACACATTTCCTTTCCCTATTCCCCATCCTGTTGGGTCCTCCATGGGTAAACTAATTTAAATAAAGTATTAAAAGTTATTACAGAAGGAGTTTACAACAATATACAGTACATAGTTAGGTACTGTATAAAGCTCCTTTTGGTAAAATAAATCTGTTTTGGCACAAAAGGGGTGACAGATCTCTGTTCTGCTTACTTAGCTGCCTGACAGGACAAGGGGGAAAAAAAAGAATATTTATTGTTTTACTAATCCACAGAAAATTACTAATCTTAAATTTTGTTGAGCTGACATCGACAGCCAGTGCAGAACATAGACAGCAGATATAACAGAGCCAGAATTCGTAGAACACGGAAGTCTATGTGCAAGTAGTCCATTGTAGGCATCAAATTCAAAATGAGTGAATATTTGCAACAAAAAAAAAAAAAAGTTTATCACTTTAAACATGAAATGTCGTTGTAGTGTATTCAATTGAATACAGTGGGGAAAATAAATATTGAACACGTCAACATTTTTCTCATTAAACATATTTCTGATGGAGCCATTGACCTGAGATTTTAACCAGATATCAGTAACAACCCAAGTAATCCATATATACGTACAAATAAATCAAGGTCACTGTGTTCACAAAACAAGTTATATTTCATAAAATGGAATGAAACAGGGAATAACTACACAGGGTTACAAAAATAATTTTTTGGCAAGTTGTCTGTGTTTTTTCAATTGATTTAAGACAATTTTGCACCGCTGAATCCGAAAATGACATCCGTTTCTCTCGATCAGGTGCTAAGTAAAAACCTGTACTTACTTAGTACTTACTTAGTACTATGCATGTACTTACTTTTATATAAAGGTAAGTACATGCAAATTTTATGTTACGTCATCATTGTTCAAAATTCAGAGAATTTCAAGACATAAAAAAGAATTTTGCATCATATAAAGTGAAAATACCCATACATGTAAACAAAAATGTATAAAACAACATGTGGCCATAATTCAGAAATTGGACCTGATTGAGCAAAACCAATGTGATTTTTGGATTCAGCACATCAAAATTGTTCTAAATCAGCTAAAAAAAACCTTAGACAATAAATTTGGTGTTGACCAGTTTTATTGAACATGCTTGGTGAAATTTATTTAATATTTAGTAGAAAAGACTTTGTTGGTAATAACAGCTTCCAGACACCTCCTGTACGGAGAAACTAGATGCAGGCATTGCTCAGGGGTGATTTCAGCCCATTCTTCCACACAAACTGTCTTTAAATCTTAAAGGTTCCGTGGGTGTCTTCTATGAACGCTGATCTTCAGTTCGTTCCATAGATTTTCAATTGGATTCAGGTCAGGTGACTGACTGGGCCATTCTAGCAGCTTTATTTTTCTTCTCTGGAGCCAACTGAGAGTTTCCTTGGCTGTGTGTTTGGGATCATTGTCTTGCTGAAATGTCCACCTTCGTTTCATCTTCAGCATCTTGGCAGATGGCAACAAGTTCCTATCAAGGATGTCTCTGTACATTTGTCCATTCATCTTTCCTTCAATTATATGAAGTCTGCCTGTACTATGTGCTGAAATACACCCCCACACCACGATGGGATATGCAGTGCCATTTCTCCACCAAACATGCCGTGTGTTGTGGCATCCAAAAAGTTCAATTTTGGTCTCATCTGACCAGACTGTATTCTTCCATTATTTTACTGGCTTGCCCAAATGTTGTGCAGCAGATTTTAAATGAGCTTCAGCATGCTTGTTCTTCAGTAATGGAGTCTTACGAGGTGAGCAGGCATACAGCCCATGTTGGTTGAGTGCATTACTTGCAGTTTTCTTTGAAACAGCAGTACAGTACTTGCTAACTCCAGGTCTCTCTGGAGCTCTCCACAAGTGGTCTTTGGCTCTTGGATAACTCTTCTGATAATTCTTCTGACTCCTCTGTCAGAAATCTTGCGAGGAGCTCCTGGTCATGGCTGGTTTATGGTAAAATTATGTTTTCTCCACTTCCGAACGATGGCTCCAACAGTGCTCACTGGAACATTCAGCAATTTAGAAATGCACCTGTAACCAATGCCATCATTATGTTTTGCAACAATATAGGGGATGCATTGGAACAGAATTCTTGGCAGTTATAGGACAGTTACCATAGCAACATGGCACTGAGTGGGAATCACATGTGACAGCTTCATTTTGTATGCAGCAAAATATAAAAATCACACAAAATATTTAGTCACAGAGTACTTTTTTTTTTTTTTACTTTCGATGTTAATACCACACAATTTACTTGACTGTAGTGATGTGTGGGTAAAGACCAATGAGCATATGGTAAGTGAAGAACTGATTCAGAGCCTTTGGTTATTTATTTATTTTAAATTTTAGCCAATTAATCAAGATAGTGTCATGGGCAGCGAGAGCACACCCCCTCCCATCCTGCCTCACATTCCCCAACTCATCACTGCACCTGAGGCAGAAGACACACCTGCACCCGCTCATCAGCCAGCGTACTTAAGGAGGCTCTCTCCGCGCAGTCAACGCTGGCTCGTCTAGGTATACTGCCCATAAATAAGCAAGCAAAGTGTAAGTTGTAGGTGTGAACATGCTGTCTCACCTTATCTCTCTTTTTCCCTCAGGTTGCTGCCACCGTGTAGGTGTGTCTCTTGAACTGCGCGCGCTCTCCTGCCACATCTCACCATCCTCAGCTTACTACTCCACCCGGTCAGGCACCATCAGCTCATCTCCCCCCTTACCCTACTGGTTTATCTATTCCTCACTGGGTCCTGCCGGTTCTCCCTGGGTTTCCCAAGTAAGTGGCAATTTGGCTTGCCCATTTCCCCTTACTTCATTCCTCTGCTCACAGCTCTTGTCTTCTTTCCACAGGGCTATTCCTCTGGCGAGTGACTGCAGCTGTGCGCTTTCGGTTTTTATATTTAATAAAACTTTCAAACGTGCCCCTCTGTGTGGTTCCTCCTGTGCTTTGGCATTGTGCATGTGTGCTGTCAAGCTTTATTAATCATGACAGAACGAGACAGCCAGGAAGATAGCGCAGCCGGTGCCTCACCACATTAGCAGTCCACTCTGAGCCGTCTAGCGGCAATTAAGCGCCAGCTCGCTGTGGTGACGTAACAGGTGTCGAACATGTTGACACTATGGGCTACAGCGCCTCCTCCGGCCGCCCCCCCAGCCTGCGCCGTGCACTATGGTGCACCATACTACCACCATTCCCACACTTTCCCCGTACGCGGAGGAGGTGGGGAAATGTAAGGGCTTTCTAATCCAAGTTCAAATATACCTGGAGCAGGTCAGGGAGGAGTACCTGGACGACGTGGCCAAGACCCAATTCTTTATTCTGTTGCTCAGGGATCAAGCCCTCGATTGGGCACGGACCACATCAGACAACCCCAAGGGGCGTCGGTATACGTTTGAGCAATTTGTGGCTGCATTCTCCAGTGCGTTTGGCCGGACCGAGAGTCAGAGCAACATTATGAGTCACTTGATGATGCTCCGCCAGGGCACCCGGTCTGTGGCCAAGTACTCGGTGGAGTTCCGGGTTGTAGCGTCTGATTCGCAGTGGAATGATATTGCGTTACGCAGTGCGTTCCTCCACGGGTTGAACGACCAACTCCATGATGATCTGGTGGTTCACCCTGTCACGGAGACTCTTGACGGTCTCATAGATCAGGCAGTTGGCTTAGATAACCGTCACCGTGAACAAGCAAGGGAGTGCGAGTCCTCCTCTCGCTCACGCGCCGAGTATGTGTCCGCCATGATTACTGGCATTGGTGGCGCCGGCTCTTCACCCGAACCGATGGAGCTCTCTCGGCACTTGACTGAAGATGAGCGCCGGCGAAGGGGAAGGGCTGGCGTGTGCATGTACTGTGGTTTAACGAACCACAGTCTGGACGAATGCCGCCAGCAGCTAAAAAGACGCGGCCCGTCAGTAACCATGTGGGGTCTGGCAGGCGGGACTAAATCTACTTCCCCCGGTAATTTTTCAGTTTCAGCCCTCGTGCAATTGCCAGGGGTCGAGAGGAGGACTATGGCACTGGTTGACTCAGGGTCAGAGGGTAATTTCATGTCTGCTGAGTTCGTTAAGCAGGTGGGAATTCCTACACGTAAATTGCCCCGTGATCAGAGGATCACAACCATATCTGGCCATGAGGTCGCGGTAGTCACTCGCAGCACGGTGCCTATATCCATCCTCCTTTCCAGGAACCACCGGGAGGAACTGTCATCTCCTGGTTCCTCCTGTATCATCTTTCCTGGTGGTTCTTGGTTACCTGTGGCTCCAGAGGCATAACCCCATGATTAATTGGGACAAAAACACCATCTCCACCTGGAGCCAGTTTTGTTTGGCCCACTGTATGCGTTCAGTGGAGTGTTCCCCGTCTCTGTCCATTTCCCTCTCTCTGGTCGAGCCACCGGACCTCAGCCTCGCTCCCTGGGCATATCACGATTTAGCTGAGGTCTTTAGCAAGTCAAGAGCATTGTCGCTGCCGCCTCACCACTCTTATGATTGTGCTATCGACCTCATCCTAGGGGCAAGGCTGCCGTCTAGTCGGCTGTATAGTATTTCTGGCCCAGAGAGGGAGGCGATGGAGCAATATGTTAAAGAATCACTGAACGCCAGCCTTATTCAGCCATCTTTGGCTCCGCTCGGAGCCGGATTCTTCTTTGTCAGGAAGAAGGATGGCTTGTTGCGCCCATGCATCGACTACTGGGAGCTTAATGTTATTTCCATCAAAGATAAGTACCTTTTGCCTTTGATTAACTCAGCATTTGAGCTTCTTCAGTGCTCACGGGTTTTCACCAAGCTAGACTTCAGGAATGTGTATCATCTGGTCCGCATTTGCGACGGCGATGAGCGTAAGATGGCTTTTAAAACACACCAGGGGCAATTCAAGTATTTAGTGATGCCATTCGGGCTCACTAATGCCCCCGCCGTCTTCCAGCGGTTAATAAACAACGTCCTCCGTAATATGCTTTACCAATTCATGTTTGTCTACCTTAAGATAAGATAAGATAAGATAAGCCTTTATTAGTCCCACAACGGGGAAATTCCAGGATTGCAACAGCACAGGGATAGCAACACTCAGAGCAACAATCAGAAGGCAAGAAAAAAACAAGCAAGCAAGAGCAGCTAATATACATATGTACGTATTACTATAAAATATATATATATACACACACACACAGACACACAGTGCAGAGCATTGTAGCTGGATGGAATAAATATATGAATATATGAACACACAGTGCAGAGCATTGTAGCTAGATGGAATAAATATGTAAATATATAAACACCCACAGTACGGAGCATTGCAGCTAGGTGGAATAAATATGCAAGTATATAAACACACACAGTGCGGAGCAATGTAGCTAGATGGAATAATATGTAGATATATAAATATATAAACACACCCAGTGCTGAGCATTGTAGCTAGATGGAATAAATATGTAAATATATAAACACACACAGTGCAGAGCATTGTTGCTAGATGGAATGAAACAGCATAACCGTCTACTTAGTTATCCTACATGGTATGATTATGTGCCCATACATATTCTCACCCTCCATAGCGACCGGTATGTTCCTAGTTGTATGCCGGAGGGGACCATTGTGTAAGTCTATTGCATCTTTTGCATTCAAAAAACTATTAGTTTGTTACGTCTTTTTGCTATCTCTGCGAGCAGCCCTGCTTAGGTTGTACAGTCTGACAGCCGTTGGTAGGAAGGACCTACGAAACCTCTCGGTTGTGCACCTGGGATGATGTAGTCTGCTGCTAAATGAGCTCCTCAGTGCATTCAGTATGTCCTGCATAGGGTGGAACTCGGACTCCAGCAGAGATGACAGTTTAGCCACCGTCCTTCTCTCTCCTATCTCCTCCATCGGATCAAGGCGCTGCCCCAGGACAGAGCTAGCTTTCTTAATCAGTTTGTTCAGTCTCTTCCTATCGGCTGCAGTAATGCCACTGCCCCAGCAGACCACTCCAAAAGTGATGGCTGATGCCACCACCGTGTCATAGAATGACTTCAGCAGCGCCCCTTGTACACCAAAAGACCTGAGTCTCCTCAGCAGGAACAGCCTGCGCTGTCCCTTCTTGTAGAGTGCATCAGTATTGTGTGACCAGTCTAGTTTATTGTTCAGATGAATACCCAGGTACTTATAGGATGTCACCATCTCGATGTCTGTTCCCTGTATATTTACTGGTACTGTGAGGGGCTGCCTCACAGTACCAGTGCCTACCTTGATGATATTCTCATTTTCTCCCGCTCGCCAGAGGAACATGAGGTCCATGTCAGGGCTGTTCTACAACGGCTCCTGGAGAACCAGCTTTATGTTAAGGCTGAGAAGTGTGAGCTCTCCACAACATCTATCACCTTCTTGGGCTTCATTGTGGCTGAGGGGGAGCTGATTGCCAACCCTCACAAAGTGAGGGCAGTGTTAGATTGGCCAACTCCCCACTCCCGTAAGGAGCTTCAACGCTTCCTCAGGTTCGTGAACTTTTACCGCAGGTTCATCAGGAAATATAGTGGGGTGGCATTGCCCTTAACACAGCTGACCTTATAAGGTCTCCTTTCGGTGGACTGAGGCAGCTGAACTGGCGTTTGCCAAATTAAAGTGCCTGTTCACAGAAACACCTATCTTGGCCCAGGTCGACACGCAGCTCCAGTTCGTCCTTGAGGTGGATGCGTCTGATTCGGGGGTTGGCGCTGTGCTGTCACAGTGCATGCCCTCCGATCAGAGGCTTCGCCTGTGCACATATTTCTCTCGTTGACTGACGGCGGCCGAGAGGAATTATGACGTAGGGGACAGAGAGCTGCTGGCCATTAAGTTGGCATTAGAGGAGTGGAGGCACTGGTTAGAGGGGGCCATTCACTCCATCGTCGTGTGGACCAACCACATGAACCTTGAGTACTTGCAGTCAGCCTGCTGACTGAACACCAGGCAGGCTCGCTGGGTGCTATTTTTCCAGCGATTTAATTTTACCATCACTTACTGGCCTGGCGCCCGGAACACCAAATCGGATGCGCTATTGCGCCAGTTTGATTCTGGGGAGGTAGCCCCCCTTCCCCCAACCAAATCATCATACCACCTTTGTGCGTCCTTGGAGCCCTTACTTGGAATATCGAGTGGAGGGTCCGCCAGGCCCAGTCCCAGGAGCCTATGCCAGTAGGCTGTCCCTGGAACCACCTGTACGTCCCAACCACTCTCCGCAGTGATGTCATCCAGTGGGGCCATACCAGTCGCTTTGCATGCCATCCGGGCATCGCTTGAACTGTGGACTTTGTCCGGCGAGCGTTCTGGTGGCCCACGCTGCGGCGGGACATACAAGAATATGTGAAGGCATGTCAGACCTGCGTCAGGGGGAAATTGGACTCCCCCATCCCCATCGGGTCTCCTCTGGTCATCCATGGTACCATATCGCCGTGGACTTCGTCACCGGACTCCCCACCTCCCATGGCAAGACGGTGATCCTGACCATCGTGGACCGCTTCTCCAAGGTGGTGCATCTGGTGGCCCTCCCGAAGCTCTCTTCAGCCTTGGAGACGGCGGTCCTCCTCACCGAGCATGTGATCCGGGTCCACAGCATCCCTATAGACATTGTGTCTGACCGGGGTCCACAATTCACATCCCAGGTCTGGAGGGCCTTTTGCCGGACCCTGAGAACCACTGTGAGTCTCTCTTCTGGAAATCATCCTCAGAGCAATGGGCAGGTGGAGTGCACCAATCAGTCCTTGGAGGCTGCCTTGTGGTGCGTAGCAGCCGATAACCCATCATCCTGGAGCACGCATCTGACCTGGGTGGGGAACTCCATGAACTCTGCGGTTTCCTCAGCTGCTGGACTCACCCCGTTTGAGGCGTCGTTGGGGTACACGCCGCCTCTCCTACCCATGGCCGAGAGGGAGGTCTCGGTTCCATCCGTAGGGGCCCATGCTCATCGCTGTCAATGCGTCTGGACGTCGACTTGGGCCGCCCTGTCTCACACCACAGACGGGTTCCGGCCCCTAAGTATGTCGTTGGACAGCAGGTCTGGCTGGCGGCGAGTCAGAGTCCTCTTAAAGAGAAATCGAAGAAGCTGTCCCCCGCTTCCTTGGACCATACACCACCTCCTGGGTGATCTACGACACGTCAGTCCAGCTGAAGCTGCCCCCGACCCTACGGGTGAACCCCACCTTCCACGTTGTCCACATGAAGTCCCTCTCGGCCAATCCTCTCCGCCCCCCCCCCCCCGAAGCCGCCTCCCCCTCCTCGGATCATCAACGGCCATCCCGCCTACACTGTATGGCGTATATTGGATGTTCGCCGTCGGGGCCGTGGTCTGCAGTATTTGGTGGACTGGGAGGGCTATGGCCCAGAGGAACGGACCGCCAGGAGGCACTCCTAGAAGGGGGGGCCCTGTCATGGGCAGCGAGAGCGCGCCCCTCCCATCCTGCCTCACATTCCCCAACTCATCACTGCACCTGAGGCAGAAGACACACCTGCACCCGCTCATCAGCCAGTGTACTTAAGGAGGCTCTCTCCGCGCAGTCAACGCTGGCTTGTCTGGGTATACTGCCCGTAAATAGGCAAGCAAAGTGTAAGTTATAGGTGTGAACATGCTGTCTCACCTTATCTCTCTCTTTCTCTCAGGTTGCTGCCACCGTGTAGGTGTGTCTCTTGGACTGTGCGCGCTCTCCTGCCACATCTCACCATCCTCAGCTTCCTACTCCACCCAGTCAGGCACCATGAGCTCATCTCCCCCCTTACCCTACTAGTTCGTCTATTCCTCGCTGGGTCCTGCTGGCTCTCCCTGGGTCTCCCAAGTAAGTGGCAATTTGGACCGCCCATTTCCTCATACTCCCTTCCTCTGCTCACAGCTCTCGTCTTCTCTCCACAGGGCTATTCCTCTGGCGAGCGACTGTTTCTGCAGCTGTGTGCTTTGGGTTTTGATATTTAATAAAACTTTCAAACGCGCCCCTCTGTGTGGTTCCTCCTGTGCTTTGGCATCGTGCACGTATGCTGTCAAGCTTTATTAATCATGACAGATAGAATGATAAGATTAGCTCTCCACAATGCAAGCATGTATTTTGCCACTCAATGTTTTTTAACTGACATGAGTTCCGTTCAATGACATCATACGCATACCCCCATAAGGTTGCCAAGGTCTAGAAAGAGCTCTTTTTTTCTACCCATCATGAGTTTTTGTGGAGTGACAATCTGATATTCATAGACCTTTTTAAAGGCCCTCAGTCAGGACTTAACCATCCATCCATCCATCCATCTTCTACCGCTTTTCCGGAGGTCCGGGTCGCGGAGGCAGCAGTTCAAGCAGAGAAGCCCAGACTTCCCTCTCCCCAGCCACCTGCTCCAGCTCTTCAGAGGGGATACCAAGGCGTTCCCAGACTAGCTGGGAGACATAGTCTCTCCACCGAGTCCTGGGTCTGCCCCGGGGTCTCCTCCCAGTGGGACGTGCCTGAAACACCTCAAGTGGGAGGCGTCCAGGAGGCATCCTAATCAGATGCCCATACCACCTCAACTGACTCCTTTCAATGTGGAGGAGCAGCGGTTCTACTCTGAGCCTCTCCCGGATGACTGAGCTCCTCACCCTATCTCTGAGGGTGAGTCCAGCAATCCTACAGAGAAAGCTCATTTCAGCCGCTTGTATCCGCGATCTCGTTCTTTCGGTCATTACCCAAAGCTCGTGACCATAGGTGAGAGTAGGAACGTAGATTGACTGGTAAATCGACAGCTTTGCCTTAGAACTAAGCTCCCTCTTCACCACAACAGACCGGTACAACGTCCGCATCACTGCAGATGCTGCTCCAATCCGTCTGTCGATCTCTCGCTCCATTTTCCCCTCACTCGTGAACAAGACCCCAAGATACTTAAACTCCTCCACTTGGGGCAGGAGCCTGTCCCCAACCCGGAGAGGACAATCCACCTTTTTCCGGCTGAGGACCATGGACTCGGACTTGGAGGTGCTGATTCTCATCCCAGCCGCTTCACACTCAGCGGCAAACCGTCCCAGCAAGAGCTGTAGGTCATTGCTGGATGAAGCCAACAGGACAACATCATCTGCAAACAACAGAGATGAGATCCTGTGGTCACCAAGCATGACACCCTCCATTCCCTGGCTGCGCCTAGAAATCCTGTCCATAAAAATTATGAACAGGACCGGTGACAAAGGGCAGCCCTGGCGGAGTCCAACTCTCACTGGGAATGACTCCGACCGAGTGTTGGCAATGCGAACTAAACTCTCACAACGGTCGTACAGAGACCGAATAGCTCGTAACAACAAGCCCGATACCCCATACTCCCGAAGCACCCCCCACAAAAATCCACGAGGGACGCGGTCAAATGCCTTCTCCAAGTCCACAAAACACATGTAAACTGGTTGGGCAAACTCCCACGAACCCTCAAGAATTCTCGAGAGGGTAAAGAGCTGGTCCGATGTGCCACGGCCAGGACGAAAACCACATTGCTCCTCCTGAATCCGAGGTTCGACCAACGGCCGGACTCTCCTCTCCAGTACCTTGGCATAGACCTTCCCAGGGAGGCTGAGGAGTGTGATCCCTCTAAAGTTGGAGCACACCCTCCGGTCCCCTTTTTTGAAGAGAGGAACCACCACCCCGGTTTGCCATGCCAAAGGCACTGCCCCCGACCTCCACGCAATGTTGCAGAGGCGTGTCAACCATGACAACCCAACAACATCCAGGGCCTTGAGGTACTCGGGGCGAATCTCGTCCACCCCCGGGGCCCGGCCACCAAGGAGATTTTTAACCACCTTGGCGACCTCAGCCCCTGTGATAGGCGAGTCATCCCCCTCGTCCCCAAACCCTGCTTCCTCTGTGGAAGGCGTATCAGTGTGATTGAGGAGATCCTCGAAGTATTCCTTCCACCGCCCGACGATATCCCCAGTTGAAGTCAACAGTGTCCCATCCGCACCATACACAGTGTGGACGGGGAGCTGCTTTCCCCTCCTGAGCCGCCGAACAGTTTGCCAGAATCTCTTTGAAGCCGACCGAAAGTCTTGTTCCATGGCCTCACCGAACTCCTCCCATACCCGGGTTTTTGCTTCAGCAACCACCCGAGCTGCACTCCGCTTGGCCTGCCGGTACACCTCAGCTGCTTCGGGAGTCCCACAAGCCAACCAAGCTTGATAGGACTCCTTCTTCAGCTTAATGGCCCCCCTCACCACTGGTGTCCACCACTTGGTTCGGGGGTTGCCACCACGAGATGCACCGACCACCTTGCGGCCGCAGCTCTGGGCTGCCGCTTCAACAACAGAGGTGGAGAACATGGCCCATTCAGACTCCATGTCTCCAGACTCCCTCGGAATGTGGTTGAAGTTCTTCCGGAGGTGGGAGTTGAAGACCTCCCAAGCTTTCTAGGACTTAACCAGCTGAAATTAATTTGCTCTGATGGGGGATGGGATGGCTTCCTAATTTCTGATTGATTTCAGCTGCTTTCTTGGCTTTCTATGCCTTCTTGCACCGCTTTTTCTTCATGTGTTCAATGCTTATTCCCTGTGTCATTCCACTTTATTAAATATAATTTGTTTTGTGTGTATGTATGGATTACTTGGGTTGTTACTGATAACTGGAGAAAATCTCAGGTCAATGGCTCCGTCAGAAATATGGTTAATGAGAAAAATGTTGACATGTTCAATACTTATTTTCACCACTGTATAGGTTGAAAAGGATTTGTAAATCATTGTATTCTGTTTTTAATCACATTTTACACAATGTCCTAACTTCATTGGAATTGGAGTTTGTAATTATCTTCTCAAACAGGTTATATTTAATTTAAAAGACAGGAAGCTAAATTCAAAAGCACAAGAGCACAGATCAGAAATTTCCTTTATTTATTTGGTTACCTCAAATTAGAATTTGTTAAAGCAAAACTTGTTTGCTGATGAGGTGATTAACATTTGTTATCTTTCCTTTTTTCTCTACATGAAAGATGATTACTTTATTGTGTTCCTTGTGTGCTGTTATTCTAAAGCATAAAGCAATGAAAACAGTAAAATAGATCACAGTTCTTTCATCTTTCATCCTAGTCTGGTTTTCCCACTAGTGACTTCAGTTTAGCTTACAGTGAGGTTTTAAATACAGTAAGTATCACAAAAATGGATAACTGACATTCGGCATTAAGTTTGAACGATTTTAACATTAACTAATGATGTGATCTGCTGGTACCTTTCATTGCCTGGTTTGCAGTCGGTTGAGGTGCCATGACCTCAGATTGTTCGATCACAGTGAACGGCTCTGTTTCTTCTGACTCTGTCAGGGGCTGAATGTTGGGAGCAGGTTCCTGCTCTTCTTGGCTAAAACAGCATAGAGGGAAAAAGACAAAATGCAGTATGAATATGAATATTAAAGAAATACCTAAATAAAAGCAATATATTTATACACTCAAGGGATTTAATAACACACCCCTACGGTGTATGCAAATAACCACTCAGGTATTGCTTCTCATTACCTTTTCATGAATATCCTATCTTAATCAGTGACAAAACAAACAAAAAAGGACCAAAAAATGGCAAGAAACGTAACCACCATACATTGTGGTATTGTCACTTCTTCCCCCAGATTGCGTCTTGAGACACAGGACTACTCACAATAATCACTCAGGGGTGACCAAATCCCACATGTCCTGAATGACCCTCCATGCATTTCTACAACTAGTTTTCTTAATAAAGAAAAGCTCTTCCAAAATTGGGAGAAAAATAGAGTGGTCTGCTATTAAATCCCTTGAGTGTAGTATACATAGTATGCCTTAATAATAGCTTTGGATCTGTTTCATTTGAATGGCGTCAATCTAAAAATACAAATAAAAAGACAATAAACTATGACATAAAAAATATCCATCATTAAAAATAATTGAATTGAAATACTTTAAAATGGTTGAGTCCCAGATGTTTTCTGAATTTGCATCTGTAGGCTACTGCTATCTGTTTTAGGGCAAAATACTGGCCAATATAACATGCTGGCCGGTATATCCGGTCCAACCTTAATATAGATATTTTCACTGTGAGAGGTGAGTGCCTTTTGAGATAAGAGACCATCTTTACAAATAAACTGCTGTTAATGAATGAACTGAGCCTTATATCATCTGCGCAATATTGCTAAGATCAGGAGCATCTTGTCTCTGGGTGATGCTGAGAAACTGATTCACGCCTTTGTCAGTTCGCGATTAGATTATTGTAATTCGCTATTATCTGGTTGTCCTAGAGTATCTTTAAAAAGTCTTCAATTGATTCAAAATGCTGCTGCTAGAGTTTTAACTGGTTCTAGAAAAAGAGATCATATTTCCCCGGTTCTGTCCTCCCTCCATTGGCTTCCCATTGAATTCAGAATCAAGTTTAAAATCCTTCTTCTTACTTTCAAAGCTCTTAACAATCTGCCCCCCCCAATATATAAAAGATCTGATATTACCTTACCATCCTAACAGAGCATTACGCTCCCAAAATGCTGGCTTACTTGTGGTGCCCAGAATCTCCAAAAGTACGGTGGGAGGCAGAGCCTTCTGCTACCAAGCCCCTTCTCTCTGGAACCAGTTACCACTCTGGGTCCAGGAGTCAGACTCGGTCTCTGTCTTTAAGAACAGGGTAAAATCCTTCCTTTTTAATATAGCTTTCGTTTAAGGAGGGTATTTGTGTCTTTTAACCCCACTCTTGTTCTATTGTTATCTGATCCATACTGCTGGTTGATCTCCAATATTGTACTTGGCATCTTACTGCTATGTTCTTTATGTCTGTCCTTTCCATCCTCCCTATCCCCTCATCCCCAGCCAGTCGCAGCAGACGACTGCTCCTCCCTGAGCCTGGTTCTGCTAGAGGTTTCTTCCTTCCAAATGGGAGTTTTTCCTCTCCACTGTCACCTAGTGCTTGCTCATAGGGGATCGTCTGATTGCTGGGTCTTTCTGTGACTGTGATTTTTTTTTTTCTGCACTGTGGTGCCACGAGACGGCTTTTGTTGTGATGTGGCACATTATAAATAAAGCTGAATTGAATTGAATTGAATTGAGTAGTTGCTTTCAGAGGGTTGGAGTGAACAACCATGGGGAAATACAGTTGGAAAGTAAGATGGTGAAAATGATTTTTGTCTGGATAACACTGGTCAACACCAAATTTATTGTCTAAGTTTTTTTAGCTGATTTAGGACAATTTTGATGTGTTGAGTCCAAAAATCACATTGGTTTTGCTCAATCAGGTCAACTTTTTGAACTATGGCCACATTTTCTTACGTTTTTTTTTTTTTTACATGTACTGGTGTTTTCACTTTATATGATGCAAAATTCTTTTTTATTTCTTGAAATTCTCTGAATTTTGAACAATGATGATGTAACATTCAATTTACATGTACTTACCTTTATCAGTGTCTACTATTCAATTTACAGTACAACTGTACAACTGCTGTACAACTGCTTATAACTTAACATAAAAACCTGACCTGATCAAGAGAAACGGATGTCATTTTCCGATTCAGCAGTGCAAAATTGTCTTAAATCAGTTGAAAAAACACAGACAACTTACAAAAAAATTATTTTTGTTATGTTGTGTAATAAACAATTTAACACTTTTAACCACACTAAAGGAGACAAGGGTTTGGTCATTTCCATCTGTCTGTCTGTCTGTCTGCAGTCAAATTAAAAAGCTCAATATCAGTTTTGAGCTATAGTCACTTTATTAAAGGAGCGATGGTCACCAAATTTGCTACATATGCTGACCTTGGAATCATCACCTGTTGGGTTTGGTGTCAAAAGGTCAAATGTCAAGGTCATGAGCCTGGAAAGTCTTTATGGACATACAGTATATCATGGATAGTATCATTTATGTCTGCTCATATCTTGTGAAAGATAAAATGAAATATGGGCAGCTACAGCGCTGCTGTCAGAGAATAAGCGACTTTTGCATCTCGGCTCGCGCAAAGCATCATGGGAACGTGGCTACCGAACATGCTCTATCGATACATTTAATTTATGGAAAGTTCCTGATCTACAAGCATATTATATGCATAGGGGTCTTCCCGGTTGTAGCCACAAACACAAGGATGAACTAGTTGCGCTTGCATTCGTGGCCACGTTGCAGAAATTGGCCAGAATGGCCCCCCTGTATGTACGCTGACATAGCAGATTTTTTGTTGTCAAAGGACCAAGCACCCTCTGCTCTGCTGCAACATGCCAACTTTATGCAGATGATGCAGTTATTTACACAGCTACCAAGACTCCAGCACAGGCTGCAGATGTACTGTCCACAAGTATGGTTGATGTCCAAGAGTGGCTCTTCCAGAACCACCTATTGCTGAACCTTCAGAAAACAGTTTCAATGTGCTTTTCAATCAAAAAATGTAACATGCAACGTTTAAAGTCAATATACATGATCAAGACATCAGTTTAGTTACAGAATTCAAATACCTTGGCATTGTACTAGATCCTCAATTCAAATTTAATCTTCATATAAAGAAAATTTCAAAAACAGTAAAAAAAAAACCTGAACTGCTTTAAATTAATTAGATATTACATACCATACGAAGCAGTTGCACTGTATATGCATTCTATGGTTTTTTCTCATATATCATACTGTTTGACAGTCTGGGCTCAAGCAGCCCCTTCTACAATAAGACATATAGGTTCATTATATAATCAAACTCTAAAAATCTTGGACAAAAAGCCCATTAGGTGGCATCACTGTTATATTTTAAAAAAAAATACAACCTACTGAGTTTTGAGAGTTTCATTGACCTCTGTTTTCTGAAATTAATTTTCAAATGTTTCCATAAATCAGTGCCTGAGCCACTTGCTGGTTTCATCCAAAGACAGGACAGCAGCAGAGCCACCAGGAGTTCTGTTAACAATAACTGTAAAATATTCCACCGCAGAACCACATTTGGACAAACAGCTTTCTCTATAAAGGGCAGTCACATCTGGAACACAATGCCAAATGAAATTAAAATAATAACGGACTTTAAAACATTCACTAAAAATGTTAAAAACTGGCTGAAAAATAAACAAGAATGTACCCATGTATGAAATGATTGTCTGCAGGGTGAGAGTGAATGAAGGGAAGGAATGAATGTGTTTGTTTATAGTGAGTGACGAAGGGAGGGAGGCCTGAAATAGGCAAATGTGAGTCAGGTTGTTATATTGTGTATTTATAATATTTATAATCTTTATAATATTCATAATATGTATAATTGTGTATTTATAATGTTCTTATAATCTTTTTTGCATTGATGTATGTGGTTATTGTTTATTCTGTTTTCATTTTTTCTTTTCCTTATCTTTTTTTACTTTTTACTTGTTTCTCCTTTCTAAAAGCCCATCCAGGGACAAGAGTTGCAAATTAGCTAATAGCTATACACTCTTTGTGCAACACATCAGATTGATTGTCATTTGATTAATTGTCTATGTTTATTGCACTGTCCCTGTCAAATAAACAAATAATCTAATCTAATCTAATCCTTACTTGCAAGACTCCGAAACGACTACAATGAAAGTAAGCGAGTGGTTTGACAGCTCAACTTTGGTTTTGTCATTTTGAGTAAATTTCACTATAAGGCATAGCCTGCTTACTTGGATCTATAGGTCAATACTACTATAGTTTAAGTACCACATGTTTTCAATGATTTGCAATTTTATTTTATACCGGCTTACTTATCAATGGCCTTAATTACATGTGTGTGTAGATCAAGCTTCATTACCAATATACAAAGAACTATATCCTAGAGCCAGGCCTGCCTGTCCATACCTACTACTTCAGGGTTTAGACTCGTGCCAATTAGGCTAGAACTTGAAAAATACACAACACTATTTAGTTATGTTAAAATATAGACTTACTGCTTTAATTCAACAATTATGTCCATCCGGATCCTTCAGCTCTGTGGGGAATGTATATAACATGAATGGTGGCGGACATGTGCACACGCTGATCCTGAAGTTACACGCATGTATGCTGCAAGTTTGCTTTTTTCACCGCTCTAGATGATACATGCCGTTCCACACTTCACTACGGCACAATGTGCGCCTGGCATAACGGAGATTTAAAGGTTGAAACAGACTTTAAACGGCAATTGTTCAGGTGTGACCATACTGTCTCTATACAAAAGCAAAGCGGCTACCGGAATGTTTGGTAGTCGTGAACTTTGAACTCACATAGTCCGCACACGCGCATTCGTAATGCAAAAGTCGCTTATACAGAGGAGAGCTATGAGTCTGCATCTTGGTTTTGTAAATTTTTACTTACAAAAAGTGACAGTGAATGGTGTTAATCATGATAAAAATGGTGATAACAGTGCTGCAGTGTAGAGCGTGAGCTTTCAACATTAGGCAGACATGCTAGTGACTGCCTAATGTTGAAACCCACTAATAAAACAAACTATTGGACTACTAGGATCAGTTGTCTAAGTTCTACATACCTCTCATCCTCTGTCTTTTCCTTCATGTCGACCATCTCAGCGCTGCTCTCTGTGACTTGTTCCCCCCATGGCCGGAGTGTGACCATGTCTATCACAGTTGCTCCCCAAAGCATATTTGTTTTCACATTTTCACTGAGGGAAAACTGCAGTCTCTCCTCACAAACCTGAAGCAACAATGAAAAAAAAAAACAGTTAAGATGGTAAAGAGGCTTAAATGGGTCACAATAACCATCAATTACACTTAAAGCAAGAAAATACTTCGTGGTTACCTGCATCATGAGGCCATTCTTCGTTGTCATCTTGGAGCGAGATCCCTGCTCCTTCATATCAGAAGCTTGTGATCTTTGCTTGTCATTTTTCTCCTCTTCAGGTGGCAAATTCTCTTGCAAATCCAGGATCATCGGTTCTACAGAGTCCACAAACTTATCAGAGTTTTCAGGGACCTTGTTCTCCTTTAAATCTGTCCTACTGTCCTCAGGAGAAGTGGAGTTACACACCTGCCCCTCCTTCCCTGCCTCGCCATCATAAGTGCTGCTGTCTTTCTGATCAGGTGTTTTCTTCAAAGATTCCAGAAGCTCCAGGTTGCCCAGGAAGAGCTCCCCCAGAGATTCTTCTTCATCCCCTGAAATACAACACAGTTGCTCGAGCTTTTCAAAATCCTCCAAGGGCTCCTCATCCAAATCTTTCCACTCAGATATCAGCAGCTCAGGGAGGTTGTTGAGGGGCACAGGGGCCATTGTGGGTGGTGTTTTGTCAGACAGGTTTTTGTGATCTTCCTGACTTTCTACACTGGATGTAAGGCTGCTCTCGTCGATCAGTGTTACACGCACAGAGGAGAGGCTCAGATTGGCTGAGATCCCTTTATTTTCAGTTGAAGCAGGTGGTGGTTCAGAAACATCTGTGTTGTGTGCAGAGTCTGAAATATATGGCTCTGCCTCCAGATTAATGTGACTAATAAAGTCTTCATCCTCCTCTACGATGGATGGTGGTGGACTAGGAAAAGAATCGTCTAAACTCTCCAATTTATCGTCTTGCACATCGAGGTCTATGCTCGGTGGTGGACTGGGAAAATCTACGGAACTGAAATTGTCAACCTGTGAATATGATTGATCTCCGTCCTCCTGTACGTCAAGGTCACTGACATTGTTTGGTGATCTGTAATCCTGTTCAACTTTCACAATGCCCATTCTTTCTTCTATATACTGCCTTGCACACCAAGGTCTCATTTTAGGCTCCGAGTCAAATCCCAATTCAACATTTTCCAAGTTCACATGGTGAGGTTCAGTAATGCAAATGGATATCTTTGAGCTGTTATCCTCTAAAGTCTGCCTGGTGTATTTCTTTAAATTTGAGTCTGCTTCCTCATCACCTTGGACCACTGATGTCGTTTCCTCCCTCTGGATGTTGCAGAGTTGATTCTGAGGCCATCTGTTAAAATTTTGATTCTCCTCTGCCTCTGTGGAGTCTAGTCGACCTTCTCTGTCCTCGGCTGCCTCTGTGCATAATGAAATCTGCCTCCCTCCTCGCTCCAAGGTCTCCTTCTCTGGTATCTCTACATTCTCAACTTCCATATCAGAGATTTTTATTTTGGGGTATCTCTTCACACTGTCAACTTCTCCTAGATTCTCAATATTTTCCTCTTGCTGTATATCTGATATTGTTTGTTGGTTATGGGTATGATTAGAGCCCCAGATTTCCCCCCCAGGAACATTTCTATCTAGTCCTTGTGTTTCATTGTTCCAGGTTTCCTCACAGCCCTCCAGCACAGTAGGATGAGGCTCACTGCCTGCAAATTCATCGTTTTCGTTCTCCCAATACTCCTGACCCACAACAAGCCTCTCCGACACCTCCCATGCTTTGTTGCCAAACCCGGGGAAAAACTCAGACCTCAGTTTGACTTCTTGGCTCCTTTTCTCTGGAGAGGCCCACTGGTCATTCTCATCAGGCCACAGATCCCTCAACTGTGAAAAACGGTAACAGTCGAATTCGCCCTTAACCACTCCAGACTCTGTTTTTACTTTCTCCTCATCCTCCTCATCTTCTCCCAGAGCACTCCATAACTCTTTATGTGTCACATCCAGCCCTTCACAGGAGTTGTTATCCACATTGTTAGCAGAGTCCATCTGACTAGCTGCTTCTCTCAGGGGTGACGCTTCCTTCACAGTGGTGCTCAGCTCTGCAGCAGCCTGCTGTTTCTCCATCTCTGCTGTGACCTCCCGGTCTTCACTGCCATCAGAGCAGTGAAGGTTTCTCAGACCCAGTTCATTGTGGTCAAGACCGGGCCACTCTGCAACTGCCTGCTCAACCCAAGGGCATGTCAGACCGCTCACTTTATCATCATTGTCATTATTTGGTGTGCTCACATCACCAACTGTGGTGTGACTGGCTTGAATGCTGCTCGATTTGCATAATCCAATTTCTGTGCTGTCTGTTAGGGATGGTGTAGCATACTCCACAGTTTCATCTCCAGATTTCAGCAAATTCAGTCCAGCCAGGTTGTTATCTATGTTTGTAACACTTGTGTAATCTTTGCTGTTCAGTCCCATTATGCAGTGTTTTACCTGGCTGCCAGACACAGACTTGGTCAAATGATTAGGCTCAGCAGGGCTTCTGGCAGGAACATTTATGTCGCTCTTTGCAGAGTCCTGATGTTTGCATTCTGCTACGTGAGAAATTATGCCATCTGTGTAGTGGCTGTCTATCCCATACCCTCCACTGTGTGAGAGCACTTTGAGTTGCTCATTGTCTAATTTTGAAAACAACTTATCAATTAAGTTAACACAGTCTTTGGTTGGGGGATCGTCACACAACGTTATGCTCTCGTTGTTGAAAATCCCCGAGTCATCTCTCTGTGCTGAGTTCAGTCTTTTGTTTTGCATATCATTAACAAAATGAGAGATGTTATTTTCACCCATCTCAACAGTCCTGCCTGTTTTGGGGTTTGTTTCTGACATGTGTGTACTATTTCGTAGTGGACTCTTTTCTCCAGTCTCTCCCTCCTCTTCAGTTTTCTCCTCTATCCCAGTCAGTATTCCCCGATCACTCCCCCGGCCGCCGCTCGGCCTAGAGGCTATGAGTACATCACTGCTCCTCCTGTTAATCCCGTCACCCTCCCAGTCACTATCTGAGAAATAGGCAGAATCCCGATGTGGTGTTTCATTTCCCAGAGCCCGCCATCCGCTGCCTCCCATCCCACCTCCTCCTGTCCATGAATCACTGGGTGTGAGGCAGTCAGCTGAACTGGAAGTCATGGATGACAGGACTGAGTCTGTTGGGGTGACGAGTGAGACATCAGAAGACGGGTCCCAGTCTGGAGTGGTTGGAGTGGCTGCAGGAGTGGGAATGTTTTGGGCAACATGGCAGGGTTTTCCTTTACTGTCCTCACTATACTGAATCAAATTTTCTGTTTTTATATCTGCAAAGCTTTCACTGTCACAAGAACCTGCATTTTTTGAGTTCTTCACATCAGCTGATGTAGTATGGGCCTTTGTTTGAGCTCTCTCAGGGCTGTGGGTCTGTTGGCCATCTTTTCTTATCTCACCATTTCCTATGACAGCAGCTGCTTCAGCTTCATTTGTAATGAATGATTTGTTTTCACATAGTTTCACAGTGTTGGATTGTTGAGCACTCTCAGGGGATTCATGAGGAAAGTGCTCAGTTAGATCTAAATGCTCCCCTCTGGCAGGTAAAGCTGGGCCATTTGAACAATCCTCCTCTTCCTCATTCTGACATGTAAGGGTTTGGTTGTGTAGTAAACCATTTTTGGGCATAATCTCTGAAAACACAAATTCACCAGACTGACAGCTGTCAGCATTGATGTCTTGGTTGTCCAGTTGAAGAGGCTGTTTATTTAATCCTATGTGAAAAACGGGGATCTGAGGTTTCATGGAAACTTTTATCTCACTCTTCTTAGCACGCTTGGTCACTTGGGCATAGATAGCCTCAGTTTTTGTATCATCTTTTCCTTTGTTGGTTGCTCGTATCGAGCTTTCTGACTGGAATCTGATGGTCTGAGTGGAGTTTGGGTCAATACATATGGACTCATATTCAGGGGAGAGTGGAGTGGGAGAGTAAGACAGATCTGCTTCCTTCCTGTTTGTGGAAGCATTTTGCCTTGATATGATTTCAGTCAGAAAAGTCTCTGCTGATTGGATCTCTTTGAGGAACTCCTCTCGGGTCATTTCAGTTTTCCTTAGCTCGTTCTCTCTCAAATGAACTTCAGGCTCTTGCTTTTCCATGGGGACTTCAGACAGAAGAGACTGGGATCGCCGTATGCCTTTGGTGTAGGCCTCCTCCGCCTCTGTGTACGAGGGAAGGTCGGGAGCACAGACATAGGGTCGCAACCTGGATCTTGCAGGGTAGAGGTATTTCACCGGATCATTTTCTGATCTTCCATCCATTTGCGTTTCCATCCTTCCTGTGTCAATTTCTGTAAGAAAAAGGTCCCTAAGGAATGACTCTTTAGTGTCTGTTTTGTCCTCATCACTGCCTGTTCTGTTGATATGTTTCTCAGGTCCCCATAACTGTGATGATGAGCCCAACTCTGTGATCAGCGACTGGGAGCGTCGCATCCCTTTGTTGGGCAACACAAAGTTCCCCCATCTCTCCCCATCCCTTTTTTCCTCCTTCTCCCCCGACCAAGATCCTTCCGACATGGACTCTGTTACAGTAGAAATCTCTGTCAGAAACAGATGCATTGGGGATTTCTTGGCTGCAGCAATACGTTCTGCCTGAAGTTCAGCATCTTCCTTCCAAATGGCAGGCAGGATAGTGTCGAGGCGTGACTGAGTCCTTTTCATTCCCCTGGAGAAGAGCTCCACTGTGGCTGGGTCTGCGTCTTCAGATAGGCTAGAGTGAGTGACAGTCGTTCCACCGCCTGCTCTCTCAGGGGACATGAAAGGAGAGTCATCCTCATCCGAGTAGGTGGGACTCGACGAAGATTGCTCGTCAATCTGGGGACTAGAGGGTTGGGGACGGGATATATTGCGATAAATGGGGCGCAAAGGATTTTCTCGACGAATTGGAGAGTCAAAGACCTTTGCACGGGAATGAGAAGTCTCCTTGGAGTCGTGCAGTGATGGTGCTTGTCTGGTGTCATTGGAAAAGTCACAGGATAGTGGGTCTCTGTTGGCTCTCTGTGTTGGAAGCTTGGCATGTCTTAAGTGAGCATCAGCTGTGTTGTAGCTGGGGCAGCTTCTTTGGCGTTTGGAGTGGGGAGGCAGAGGAGGAGGACACATTTGAGGGGGTTGAGGGTAAACTGGGTGGCTTGATGGGGGCAGGGAGGGGGATAAGGATGGGGAGGGAGGCAGAGTCTGTCGGGAGCGATGGAGCCCAAGGTGATCGAAAGTGGAAGGTGGGCAGGAACTCATGTGAAGGGGGTCTGTCTCTATTTTTCCACTCATAGTGTAATGAGGCAGCCCTCTATATCCAAGTGGAGGGGCAGGGAGGGGGCGCGAGTGAAGGGGGTGTGCTGATGACATGGACATAGAGCGAGGCTTGGGAGGGAGAATTGGAGGGTGAGAACTTTTGAAAGATTTTTTATCTCCCTTACATGTCTTTTTCTTCTCCACGTCATTATCATCATCATCATCGTCATTATAATCATCATCACCTAAATCGACTATGGAGAAGTCTGTCATTCTGCTGGAAGTGTCTCTGAATTCAGCCACTCCTGTGTTTGGCACCTGGATTTGCACCTCACTGGATCGCACGGTCTGGAGTCCCTTTCCACACTTGTCAGACAAACAATAAGGGACTCTTTCTTTTCCCAGCATTCCACTGCGAATCTCCACAAGTTCCATGTCTTCAGGGCACTCCGAGCGGAAAGACGACTGTGTCTTCCCTCTGAGGGTTGGCGATTTGTCCTGGGGGGTGTGCTCCTCTAGTCTAATATAATATTCGCTGGCGAGGGAGGGGCTGCGTGCACTTATTACTGGGACCACAGTAGGAGTGTCCAAAGACTGTCTATGGTTGTTGTTCACAGTCGGAATTGGCTGAGGAGGAGGAAGGGGTTTGTATCCCCGTCTAGCATGAGCCTTCTCCCAGAAGTACTCAAAGTTTAGGCCTTTGCTAGTTTCAGTGACTGTCAGGATGTCATCAAGTTCGGATGAGGATGGGGTGATGCAATTTCCCACGGCGTCCAGCAGAGGATAGGAGCAGTCTCTGCCCTCACGGCTGTACTCTCTCTCTCTTTGCCGTTCATTTGCTGCAGTCTGAAAGGCAGGTGGACGGAGCAAGTCCCAGCGTCTTTCAAACGATTCTTCGCTCTCCCCTCTCCTTCCTCTGCCCTCCTCATATTCCTCATCTTCCTCATCTTCTTCCCCAACACTCCCCCTCACCATTCCTCGCTCAGCAGCCAAAAGGGAGGAGAGTAGGAGAAAAATCTCAGCTACAGAAGGCCGTTGTGATGGAGGTAGCCAGCAAGACTGCATGATCTCATACCTGCAAAGGGAAAAATATAATTTTAAACACAGTTTTGGCTAAAACCATAATTTAATTGCCTGAATAAGTACTGACCAATAGTCTGCCTTTGAAAGTTTGAGTCTGGGCTGAGCCAGTGTGATCTGTCTCTCCCTAATTACAAAGGTCAGCACCTCCTCGTCACTCAGGTGTCTGTGGGGCTGAGAGCCAAACTCAAACAGCTCCCATATCACCACCCCCAAGGACCTGGAAGAAACACAAAGTTGAAATAATGAGAGAATCTTCACAGACATTGTCATACAATGCCTTCACAGCAACACCCTTTGTACACAGGGCTTTCAACATGACAGAAAACCCCCCCAAAACAACTGCGTAACGTGAGCTGTTATATTAAAGGAAAGTATGCTTGGAGAAGGAACAAATACACCCGAGTCAAGCTGAAGCGGACTCCTAGAATTACACTACCCTATAATACAGTGAGTATAAAAAGTGTACAGACCTTTGTTAAAATGGCAGATTTTGGTTTTGTTAAAAAAATGACAATAATTTTCTAACTTTTCCCATATTTAATGTGACCTATAACCTCTATAATTCAACTGAAAAACAAACAAATCCATTAAGGGGTAATATGAACAATAAAAAACGTACCCGAAGCTGGTTGCATAACTGTGAAATAATCATCACTCTATATATAATTCAAGAAATCTCTGTGTGTCTGTCACGATCATTGGACCGCTAAAAGATCATAGGACTGCCTATGATGTTCCTATGATGTCTACATGATGTCCTATGATGTTCCTATGATGCCAAAGATCATAGGACTGCCTATGTCTGTGTCACAATCATAGGACTTCGTGTTGCCATGGTAACCATGTCAAAGATCAGAGGCAGGCATCACTCAAGATCATCGGACTCACTATGACATCATCAAAGATCAAAGGCAGGCATCACTGAACGAGTGGTGACGTCAAAGATCAAAGGCAAGTTTCACCAGGGTTATTGTTGCCATGGTAACCATGCCAAGCATCACCATGGTTACTGTGGCCATGATAACCATGTCAAAGATCAAAGGCAGGAATGCAGAAATGTTTGCAAAGATCAACGGCAGGCATCACTCACAATCATAGGACTCGCTATGACATAATCAAAGATCATAGGACTCACTATGACATCATCAAAGATCAAAGGCAGGCGTCACTCAAAATCATAGGACTTGCTATGACATCATCAAAGATCATAGGACTCGCTATGACATCATCAAAGATGAAAGGCAGGCATCACTGAACGAGTGGTGATGTCAAAGATCAAAGGCAGGTTTCACCATGGTTACTGTTGCCTTGGTAACCATGTCAAAGATCAAAGGCAGGAATGGAGAAATGCTTGTTTACACTTGCTTTCTACGGGCATGCAGAAATACTTGCTCATACTTGGTTTCTACAGGCATGCACGGGTATGCACTAGTAATAACAATATTGAAATATAAATAATAAATAGAACGATAAATCATCAGGAAACAAAACACAAAAAGATACCACAAAGCTTGGAGAAAATACAGGAAAAATACATAATTGAGAGGCTGAGCCTGGTAGAACCCATACTCAGTCCTGTGACAAGGACCGCCTATAATGTTCCTATGATGTCTACATGATGTCCTATGATGTTCCTATGATCTCTACATGATGTCTATATGGCGTCATATAGACCATAGGACTCGCTAAAAGATCATAGGACTTGCTAAAAGATTATAGGACTTGCTATGACATCTTCAAAGATCAAAGGCAGTCATCACTGAACAAGTGGTAACATCAAAGATCAAAGGCAGGTTTCACCATGGTTACTGTTGCCATGGTAACAGTAACTTTTTACGGGCATGCAGAAATGCTTGCTTACACTTGCTTTCTACGGGCATGCACGGGTATGCACAGGCATGCACAGGTATGCACTAGTACTTTATTAAAGAGCCTATGATTTTAATTACAGCAGTTAGTCTTTTTGGGTATATACAGTACCTGCCATGAATGAAAGTAACTGATTAACCCCAGATAAAGTTTAGCTCTCATAGTAGGATTTGCCTGACATTTACTCAGTTGCATCCTACAGACAATAGACATGGTTCACAGAGAGCTTAAAAAAAGCATTAAAGGGATGTCATTGCTAAAAGGTATCAGACAGGAGAAAGGTACAAAAAATGTCCACGGTATTATATAAACCATGGAACAAAAGACAGTGAAGACAGTCATCAAAAAGTTGAGGAAAATATAAGAAAACAGTGACATTATCAACAAGTGGACATCCTTCCAAAACTGATGAAAAGACAAAAAAAAAAAGATCAGGCAGGCAGCCAGGAGGCCTACAGCAACACTGAAGGAGCTGCCTCTGCCGAGTACTGGTTGTGTATTACTTATCACATCTCCTGTACTCTTAATATATACGGAAAATGGGGCAGAGTCACAAGATGGAAGCCTTTTGTTACAAATAAATACATTTTTAAAAAATCAAGTCTCCCAAAAGCATGCGAGAAAATCTGTTATGGTCTGATGAAACCAAGGTTGAACTTTATGGCCACAATAACAAAAGGTATGTTTGGTGCAAAAACAACATTAGAACACCATAGCTATGGTGAAGCATGGTGGTGGCAGCATCATACTTTGGGGTTGCTTTTCTTCAGCTGCAACTAGGGTTTTAGTGAAGGTGAAGGGAATTGTGAACAGCTCCAAATACTACTCAATTTTGTGCCAAAACCTTTATGTGTCTACTAGAAAGTTGAAGATGAAGAGGAATTTCACCTTTATAGAATAGAATAGGCTTTATTCTCTTCATTCAAGCCAAGCACAGCAAATTTTGCATAGTAGAACAAAACTAGAATCCACTCAACTGAGATGCAGACCCATGCCTTTTGCAGTCCTATAGATTTAAAACCTTGACCTTTGAACTTTTGACCCCCAAACCCATAGTCAGAGAGCAGGGTGTCAGGATGAACCTGTGTACCAAGTGTGGTAACCCTAGCTTTCATTGTTCTTGCGATATTAGTTTACAGTATATGGCATTTTGACCTCGACCTTTGACTTTGCAATCCCAAAACCACCGTCACAGTTCAGGATTCCACGGTGGACATGTGTACCAAGTTTGATGACCCTAGCTTTACTCGTTCTATAGTAATAGGTAGTGTTGGGCAAGTTACTAAAAAACAGTAACTAGTTACAGTTACTAGTTACTTCTTTTCAAAAGAAACTGAGTTACTTTTGAGTTACTGCATTATTAAATTAACTAGTTACTTGGAAACTATTTTCACATTACTTTTAAATGCATACTTAAATCATCTTGCACACACAGCAAGATCAAGAGCCCCTTGTTCTCATCAGAGAAAAGAAGAAAAAGAAAACTGATGAGAAAAGTCTCATCTTTCTGTCTCATCTTTCTCACCACTGTTTATAGCAGGAGACGGTACAACAGGAACAAGCTGTTAGCACTTAACCGCCACTCGGTGCTAACGAAAAAACTCGACATACCGGGAGAAATAAGATGAAAACGATGTGGGTGTCATGCTGGTGTAAGACGGCGGGCAAGGAATATAAGGTACAGACCCACCCTCCCATCCGTTGTTATGGGGAATGTACGATCGATACTAGGAAAGACAGATGAGCTAGCGGCTATCTCCCGCTATGATAGCATATACCGGGAGTGCTGCCTTATGCTATTCACTGAGACCAGAACATTGCTCATTGAAAACCAGTTAAGAAATAAGACAACTTTAACTGAGGGAAATTGTTTCAGAAATGAAATTAACAAATGAATACATCAAAACAGTTGAAAAAGTGTGATATCATGGAAATTCAACTTTCAGCTTATACTGTGTATAATTATACGAAATACATATTAACTTTTAGGGTAATTTTGCATGTCATGTACCCACATATAGTGGTGTGAAAAAGTGTTTGGCCCCTTCCTGATTTTGTATGTTTGCCACACTTAAATATTACACTTTTTTTTTTTTTTATTTTAAATATTTTACTGTTGGTATGATGTTCCTTTTCTGAAATGCTGTGTTACTTTTACGCCAGATGTAATGGGACACACACCTTCCAAAAAGTTAAACTTTTCTCTTGTCAGTCCACAGAGTATTTTTCCAAAAGTCTTGAGGATTATCAAGATGTTTTCTGGCAATACTGAGACGAGCCTTTATGTTCTTTTTGCTCAGCAGTGGTTTTCGTCTTGGAACTCTGCCATGCAGGCCATTTTTGCCCAGTCTCTTTCTTATGGTGGAGTCATGAACACTGACCTTAACTGAGGCAAGTGAGGCCTGCAGTTCTTTGGATGTTGTTGTGGGGTCTTTTGTGACCTCTTGGATGAGTTGCTGCTGCGCTCTTGGGGTAGTTTTGGTCGGCCGGCCAGTCCTGGGAAGGTTCACCACTGTTTCATGTTTTTGCCATTTGTGGATAATGGTTGTCACTGTGGTTCGCTGAAGTCCCAAAGCTTTGGAAATGGCTAGAAAATTGAACTCAGCTTTCCAAAGATGTGATAAACCACAGTTAATTTATGTTTTAACATGGGGGCAATCACTTTTTCACACAGGGCCATGTAGGTTTGAATTTTTTTTACCCTTAATAATAAACACCTTCAATTAAAAACTGTATTTTGTGTTTACTTGTGTTATCTTTGTCTAATATTTAAATTTGTTTGATGATCTGAAACATTTAAGTGTGACAAACATACAAAAAAAAAAGAGAAATCAGGAAGGGGGCAAACACTTTTTCACACCACTATATGTGGGTACATGACATGCAAAATTACCCTAAAAGTTAATATGTATTTCGTATAATTATACACAGTATAAGCTGAAAGTTGAATTTCCATGATATCACACTTTTTCAACTGTTTTGATGTATTCATTTGTTAATTTCATTTCTGAAACAATTTCCCTCAGTTAAAGTTGTCTTATTTCTTAACTGGTTTTCAATGAGCAATGTTCTGGTTTAATCTGAGAATATGCACTGCCTATTGAAGGAGAAAAAGAAGACAAACATCAGACAAACCTCAATTCATGATCAGAGCATTTTCTTCAGGAACTGGTCATTAGTGTATACTGCATAACTCATCAAATCTAAATGTCCAGCATCATGGTAAATGGTGTTCATTTATATAGCACTTTTTTATCCCTGGATGACCAAAGTGCTTTACAGATTTGGGTATCCACCACTGACACACTGAAGGCGGTGCAGCTGCCATTCAAGGTGCTGGTCTGACCCACCAGGAGCAACTCAGGGTTCGGTGTCTTGCGCAAGGAACTTTGACATGCAGACCGCAGAGAGAGGAGGAATCGAACAACTGACCCGCCGATCAGAGGCCGACCACACTCTACACCTGTGCCACAGCTGCCCCATATTATCAAATCAACAAAATCATACTTCTTAACTCATCAGATAGAGAGCCGTCATCAGAAACTTTTCTGTGTCATATTTTAATGGAACAAAAACACCCTCAACATCAGTTTTTTACACAAGCAACAACAGAAACCCATCCCCCATACAGTGCAGCCAGAAATATTCCCAGCACTTCACTTTTTCCACATTTTGTTATATTACAGCCTTATTCCAAAATGGATTAATTCATTTTTTTTTCCTCAAAATTCTACACACAATACCCCATAATGACAACATGAAAAAAGCTTTTTTGAGATTTTTGCAACTTTATTAAAAAAAAAACAACTAAGAAATCACATGCACATAAGTATTCACAGCCTTTGCTCAATACTTTGTTGATGCACCTTTGGCATTAATTACAGCCTCAAGTCTTTTTGAATATGATGCCACAAGCTTGGCACACCTATTTTTGGGCGGTTTCTCCCATTCCTCTTTGTAGCATCTCTCAAGCTCCATCAGGTAGGAAGCGTTGGTGCACAGCCATTTTCAGCTCTCTCCAGAGATGTTCAACTGGATTCAAGTCTGGGCTCTGGCTGGGCCACTCAAGGACATTCACAGAGTTGTTCTAAAGCCACTCCTTTGATATCTTGGCTGTGTGCTTATGGTCGTTGTCCTGCTGAAAGATGAACTGTCACCCCAGTCTGAGGTCAAGAGCGCTATGGAGCAGGTTTTCATCCAGGATGTCTCTGTATATTGCTGCATTCATCTTTCCCTCTATCCTAACTAGGATCCCAATTCCTGCCGCTGAAAAGCATCCCCACAGCATAATGCTGCCACCACTATGGTTCATTGTAGGGATGGTATTGGCCTGGTGATGAGCGATGCCTGGTTTCCGCCAAACATGACGCCTGGCATTCCCACCAAAGAGTTGAATCTTTGTCTCACTGGACCAGAGAATTTTGTTTCTCATGGTCTGAGAGTCCTTCAGGTGCCTTTTGGCAAACTTCAGGTGGGCTGCCATGTGCCTTTTACTAAGGAGTGGCTTCCGTCTGGCCACACTACCATACAGGTCTGATTGGTGGATTGCTGCAGAGATGGTTGTCCTTCTGGAAGGTTCTCCTCTCTCCACAGAGAAACGTTAGAGCTCTGACAGAGTGACCATCGGGTTCTTGGTCACCTCCCTGACGAAGGCCCTTCTCCCCGATCACTCAGTTTAGATGGCCAGCTCTAAGAAGAGTCCTGGTGATTCCGAACTTCTTCCATTTACAGATGATGGAGGCCACTGTGCTCATTGGGACCTTCAAAGCAGCAGAAATTTTTCTGTACCCTTCCCCAGATTTGTGCCTCGAGACAATCCTGTCTCTGAGATCTACAGACACTTTTTTTGACTTCATGCTTGGTTTGTGCTCTGACATGCACTGTCAACTGTGGGACCTTATATAGACAGGTGTGTGCCTTTCCAAATCATGTCCAATCAACTGAATTTACCACAGGTGGACTCCAATGAAGCTGTAGAAACATCTCAAGGATGATCAGTGGAAACAGGATGCACCTGAGCTCAATTTTGACCTTCATGGCAAAGGCTGTGAATACTTAAGTACATGTGATTTCTTAGTTTTTTATTTTTAATAAATTTGCAAAAATCAAAAAAAAAAAAACTTTTTTCACGCTGTCATTATGGGGTATTTTGTGTAGAATTCTGAGGGAAAAAATGAATTTAATCCATTTTGGAATAAGGCTGTAACATAAAATGTGGAAAAAGTGAAACGTTGTGAACACTTTCCAGATGCACTGTATCTCACAGAGCAAGGAATACTGGTGAAAGTAGTGATTTTTGGGTTTCATCAGGGTTCTTAAAAGGTTGCCAAACAGTTCACAAACAGTTTTTAAGGTCCGAAACAGTTTTCCTTGTCGCCAAAAAATTTTGAAAATGTTCAAATTTTTTGTGACTATTTTTCTGCAAACAGTTGAAAACGGTTGTAACACGTGTCACTAAAGTTCTTTTTGGTTCACCTAGTAGTGAATACTAGCAGCTGCTTAAGACCCTTTACGACAAAACTGTTGGCCACCTTAAAAACTGTGTGCAAACTGTTTTGCACAAAACCCAAAAAGTGCAGCATTCTTGAACGTCCCTCAGCATTCATTGCTCTTTAAAAATTTAAGTTCTTCTTGGGCTTTTACTTTTTGGCCTTACCATTTCTGTTGCTCTTTGGTTATGCTCAGGCACTTAAGTTTTAGAAAAAATTTTAGTTTAAGCGGTTTCTCCCATCAGAAACAAGCTTCTATAACATTTCTTAATTTATTCTAATTAGCAGTCCTTGATGATCCATCTCTGAACAGTGACGACACCAGTAGATCATTCTGCCCATGCTCTCATCTCAGTTATTAAACATGTGGACTTTTTCACCTATATGAAGCTTACAGATTCCCATTAGGCCTACATACTGAGAGTGAAAATGAATTCATCCTCGGCAGCGTTAAACATACCACACATTGCTGGTCTTGGTTTGGTCAGTAACAATGAGAGATCCTCTGTACTCCTCCAGCAGCTCAGGAGCAATCCAGCGCAATGGGATCCAGAGTTTGTCTGGAGTTAGGTAATAGTCCTCCTTCACAAACACATACAGTAAGAATACAGTAAGAATTCTTTTTGATGTATGTTATTATACCATCATTTTGAGTTATTTTTAGAGGAATACCAGGATAGATCCACGCACCTTATAATGGTTGTGTGAGAGGCCATAGTCCCCTATCCTGACGGTGAGGTCTGAGGTCAGAAGGCAGTTTCTTAAAGCCAAATCACTGCAAGGAGAACACAAACAGCCTCTCAACATTAACCATTCCCAATCAGAGGCACTGCTTTTACTTGGTTTGGGTAAAGACGGCAGTCTAATTTAAAGAACTGGAGCAGAATGACTCACCTGTGGATGTAATTGTTTTCGTGGAGATGCAGCAGACCTGAGGTGATCTCAAACGCCATTCTCTGAAGAGTCAGCAGGTCTCTTGTTGGCAGGTCTGGAGTCATCCCATCTGACTTACGCTGGGCTCTCAGATACCTCTTCAGGTCACCCTAACATGTACATCACAACAATAATGCAAACCATGAAGAGTATGCAGTACCAATTTTTGTTCTCTCTCCTGAAATGGGTGAAACCTGAAGAAACACTGCACAGGCAAAGGGGATATTTGCAACTTCTGCAGCAAATATATCCCTTTTTAGGTGTTTTTCATCAAAGCCTCAAGAGCAGCAGGGGAATTGGTAATGAGTTGGCAGCCTCTGTATTAGTCATTTGTGCTCCAGGAAGTGCAAGAAAATAAAATGAGGACGATATAAAAGGATGAAAAATATCAGTGAGGACAGGACAATAAAGATTTTATAAAAATGGAGTAATGGCAATGTGTGAGGACTCCAGTGTTGTTTGGCTTCTCTCTCTCTGTGTTGCTGCAATTGATCTGCTTGTGTCTCTGTTTGGCGTAAGAGTCCAGTCACACGGTTTTCTTAATCAGTAAGTGATTAGGCGGGCTGAGAGAGGGAAAACAAGCCTGATGCACAGCAGATTTAGAGAAAGATCTATAAAGCTAATAATTATTCCAGCATGGAACATTATGCAGAGCCACTTTCACCATAGGATGTAAAAAAAAAAAAGGTGTTAAAATTTTATTTTAGCTCGGTGGGGCAGTGGTTAGCACTGTGGCAGCACTGTAAGAAGGTCACGGGATTGATTCCACCCCTGACCATTGTGACCCTTCTGTGTATTGTTTGCATGTTCTCCCTGTGTCTGCGTGGGTTTACTCCAGGTACTCCAGTTTCCTCCCATAGGTCAAAAACATGCAAGTTAGGTTAATTGGAGACTCTAAAGTGGCCCTAGGTGTAAATGGTGAAGGGATTGGTGCCGTATTGTGGCTGCCTCATCCATCCAGGTGGATGCCCTGTAATTTCCCCATTGTGGGACTAATAAAGGATTATAAATAAAAAATATTTTAAAAAATGCTATAAAAAGACTTCAGGAACATAATAATTTGAATGGGCAGTCAACAACATGTTGGAGTAATACACAAGAATTTATTAAACAACATAAACAAAAAAGGAAATATAGCATGCAAATTCAATGTAATATACAAGTATGGCCTTAAAACAATTTTCAGTTATCTCTACATGATTATTTCTATCTATCCCATTCTTGTCCAAATTAACTTATTCCTACAGTATAATTTGTCCTTACCAGTTGACAAAACTCCATAACCAGGAGGAAGGGGATGCTTTCGCTACACTGTCCCAAACACTGAAGGATGTTGGGATGTTTAAGGCTCCTGAAGCATGAAACAGAGACCAGAGGTCAGACAGGGCAGATGGACAAAAATAGAAAAACAGACTCAGAGACTGCCATGTTCATCAGAGTTTAGGCCTTTTGTTTGCATTTTGGAGTTTGCTTTTTGTTCCTAATGTGTTTATTTTTTGTAGAATGTTTTTGACTCTTATTCATCTACGGATAGACAATGCAAATTAGGTTAGACTATAAATGCTATGGTGTGTGCGGTGCTTATGCTTCTCTTTATACATATGAACCATTTCATTTTCTTATCAACCATGCATTAAATGCACTGTATGGAATAATTGCTATTGGGTTATAGTCATTCTCAGAAACGGAATAAATGTTGCTGTGGTTCACTTTGTTGCCAAAAGCTGTCCCTAAAACCAGAGTTTCCAACTGCTGCACTCACTATTGCCTAAATAAATAATGGGTCCACTTCTGTGTTTTCAATCCAAGACTCTATGGATCGCTACCTTATTGTGGTGGAGGGGTTTGCGTGCCCTAATGGTCCCAGGAACTATGTTGTCGGAGTAGCTTGCTCCTGGTAGGGTCTCCCAAGACAAATTGGTCCAGAGTGAAGGACCAGACCAAGAGTGATCCAGTAGATCCCTATTATAAAAGTTACATCAAAGACCCAGTGTACCTAAAGGAGGCACATGGGCCTGCCCTCCAGTGGGGTCACCCCCTGCAGGAGGGATTATGGGCATCATGGTGCTAGGGGCGGCAGTGGCTCAGGAGGTTGAGCAGGTTGTCTAATAACCGGATGGTTGGCAGTTCGAATCCCGCTCTCCCCAGATATCCTGCCGTTGTGTCCCTGGGCAAGACACTTCACCCGCATTGCCTCCAGTGTCAATAACACTGGGTATGAATGTGCATAAATGTATAAAAATGTTCGGTGGTGGCCGGAGAGGCCGTTGGCGCAGATTGGCTGCCACGCTTCCGTCAGCCTGCCCCAGGGCAGCTGTGACTGCAGAAGTAGCTTGCCACTAAGATTGTCTGTCTGGAGTGAATGAATAATGTACCTATTTGTAAAGCGTCTTTGAGTATATATGATAAAGCGCTATATAAAATCGATGCATTATTATTATTATTATTATGTGTACTGGCGACAGTCTGGGCTACTCTGCTTGGACTGCTGCCCCTGTGAGCCAGATCTACAGATAAGCTGTAGAAGATGGATGGATGGACTCTACTATGGTAGCTTTGCATAATTCAAAGTTCAAAACAATCCTTTGTTATTTTATACTGTAACAACAGGTATGTTGGAGCTGCTCTCCTCATGGTCAGAGCTGTATGGGACATTTTAAGAATACTTGCACCCTACAACAAAATGAAGATCCAAGTGTAGAAAAAATAAAACCAAGGGTTTAGGTTGTGTAAACCCTTTTGGATCATACAAAGCAGTTACAGATCAGACAGGCAGCAAGCTGGTTCCCATTTGGCTCTGGAGTCTCACAACCTTGGTGCTTTCTGGTGAATCTACCTCCCTCAATATCAGTGGAGGGTGGTAGGCTGGGAGAGGACAGCGTGTCTAGTTCCCCATCCCAAACATGGAGCTGCTCCTGATTTTAGCATCGATAATTATAGGTGGACTTTTCCCAGATTTTTAAACCTGGAAACACTGTGACTTGCAGCAGGTGTTCTGTGATATCTTGAAAAGAAACCAGTGAAAAGTGTTTCTGCAAACATTTGTGACTAGAAATAAGCTCTTTAGTTCAATTAACAGCTGGTTTAAATGTTAAGCATGAGTGTTGTGTTTTGCCCAGACAGACCTCGTTTGCCTACACACCCACTGTTGCCATTACAAGTCACATTAAAATAAAAATACATTGTTTTAGTTCAAGCTTCAAACCAACTTTCAGGCTATGAATGGATTTATTTTAGGTGTGAACAGGGATGTCAAACAGGAGATAATGGTAGAACAAATTACACAGGCCCAAACTCTACCATAAAAAGCTGAACTGTTGAATTCAAATTAGTTTTTTTTTTAATGTGGAGAGGAACCCATATACAATGTTGTACCTCTGAGCCAAAATTTTGTGTTACACCCCTGGTTAAGAATGTGTCAGCAAGTTTAAAATTACATACAGGAACAAATGGAAAGACACACAAAACCTACCCAGTTTGAATTGGCTAACAGATTACTTCAGCATGCCTTTTATTCAAGTCATCATCAATAATGCCCTTGCTTCCATTACTTTTACATAATATGCAGTTGTTATTCCAAAATGGTGGTCACTGCTGGACAAACGTCTCAGTTTAAGGCCCTGATCCCCCACCTGTACGGCTCTGACTCAGCCAAGAACTTCCTCTGCTCCAGAGGGCTGGCACTGAGGCGCAGTTCCTTCACTACAGCCTGAGATGAGCTGCAGTCACACAGCACTTCGGCCAGAATTACCTACAAGAGATAGATGGAAATTAACAATAGGAGTGCCTAGAAAAAGAAGATGGCACAAAATTAATATCTTGATTTAGAACTTACACTAAACATTATTTATTATTATTTATAAAGTAAAAGCCAGTAGAAGAAAAAGTACAAACAGTAAAAAAAAATCCACAATTGGCAAATGAAACCACATTTGGTTGTGGTTTAATTTACATAAAAAGAAAAGGTGTCTTAATGTGTTAATGTGAAAAGCATATTTCATACCTTCCCAAACCAGCCATTTCCTATCTCCTGAAGGTAGTTTAAAGTGTGTCTTTTGAAGCACTGAGATTTGGAGTCTGCAAAAACAGAAATTTAAAAAAGGATCAGGGTCACACAGCTTATTAGTTTTGTCTGTTTGTTTGTTTTAATGTACAGTTAAATTACAAAGAGAGAGAAAGAGAGAGAGACAGAGGGAGACAGAGAGAGAGGTTTTGATCTGCTGCACCTCCAAAACATTCTTCCACACCTACATTGAGAAACTGATGTATATTAAGAATACATAAACAAGAAAATGTAGTCTATATAGAAATATCAGTTTATATGATATAATATAGTATATAATAACAGTAAAAAAAATATCTCCAGCATATTTTTTTCCTATATTTAAGAGTTTTTGCTTTACTTCTGTTTTTCTTCTCCTTTCGGCTGCTCCCTTTAAGAGTTGCCACAGCAGATCATCTGCCTCCATCTCACCCTATCCCTTACATCCTCTTCTCTCACACCAACCCCCTCCATGTCCTCCTTTACTACATCCATGAATCTTCTCTGTGGTCTTCCTCTTTTCCTCCTGCCTGGCAGTTCCATCTTCAACATCCTTTGTCCAGTATATTCACTATCCCTCCTCTACACATGTCCAAATCATCTCAGCCTTGCTTCTCTTACTTTGTCTCCAAACTGCTCAACCTGAGCTGTCCCTCTGATATACTCAGTTCTAATTCTGTCCCTCCTAGTCACTCCCAATGAAAATCTTAGCATCTTCAACTCTGCCACCTCTAGCTTTGCCTCCTGTTTTTTGTCAGTGCCACCATCTCCAAACCATACATCATAGCAGATCTCATTAAAATGTAAACCTTCCTTTTCATTCTAGCTAGTATCCTTCTGTCACAAATCACCCAACACTAGTCTCCACCATGCCTGCACTCTCTTCTTAACCTCTCTTGTGCACTGTCCATTACATTGTATGGTTGCATCTTTGCTGCCTCCCTCTCATTCACACACATGTATTCTGTCTTGCTTCGACTGACTTTCATTCCTCTTCTCTCCAGTGCTTACCTCCACCTCTCCAGGTTCTCTTCCACTTGTTTTCTACTTTAACTACAGATCACAATGTCATCTGCAAACATCATGGTCCAAGGACACTCCTGCCTGACCTCGTCTGTCAGTCTGTCCATCACCACAGCAAACAAGAAGGGGCTCAGAGCTGATCCCTGATGTAATCCCACCCCCACCTTGAAAACATCTGTCACTCCTACTCACATCACCACCATCTCAACGTCCTCACATATATCCTGCACCACCCTCACATACTCCTCTGCTACTCCTGACCTCCTCATACAGTACCACACTTCCTGTCTTGGCACCCTATCATATGCTTTCTCTAGATCCACAAAGACACAGTGGTAACTCCTTCTGACCTCTATACTTCTCCATCAACAAGCTTGAAGCAAACATTTCATCTGTCGTACTCTTTCTTTTCATGAAACCATACTGCTGCTCACCGATTGTGACCTCTCTTCTTTAATCTGACTTCAACAACTCTTTCTAATATCTTCATAGTAGGGCTGGGCAATACAACGGATATATTCATTACATCAATACATTCTATTATGCGTAATACATAAGATGTATTTTTTGCTGATCTTGAGCATTTCCGCAGCAGTTTAAGGCCACTTCTCTCTGACATTGTCTCTCTCCTCTCCTCTTTACACAGCTGCAATCAGGTGCTCCCACCTCCCCGTGCCATGTTTCATTTCAGGGTCATTTTAGGTCTGTTTGGAATTTTTTTCTTTAGAAACTGCTTCTTTTGAGCATGTTTCCATGGAGCACAGACACTTGTTTTTTATGTACAATCTGGCAACACTAGCAGAGCATGGGGAAAGGGGGAAAAAATGACACACACATACCGGCTGCAGTGCAGCAGATGTGAAGGAAAGGAGAAAAAAACACCATCTCCGTTCTCTGGCAGTGGTAAAAACTGAACAAAATATATTGCACTACCACTAATTTGTTTCACCACCTGAGATGTCATCCACTTTAATATGAAGAATGCATTAAACTCTGCTCTCAACATCCCAGGCAGACCCTAAAAAAATAAAAATAAAAATGACTATACAGTATATCTCATACAACAAAAGTGCAAAATGGAAAGCGATCACAACTACGGTCACAAATTATATTGCCAGAAACATGGCCCCTATTGTTAAAAACATAACCAAACAGGAAAAAGTGGGCTTTAATTTATATGGTTTTTAAAGTATCTTTCTCTAGAATTCTTGCTTAATGCACCTTTTATTGTTTAGTGCTTCTTTTCTGTTTTGTTTTGAATGGTTTATTACAGGGCATAATAGGAAGGCCTACCATTATTCATTCTGATTTGCTGCAAATTTATGAGTGGGGTTGTCTGACTGGTTCAGTAGAGTTTGCTAAATTTAACTTGATTTCCCCCCCCCCCATGCAATTTAAACAAATGCAATACATGGATCTGTTTCTATTCTCATGCCGGTGTCATTTTATACAAAGGTTTTACATTTATACAGTGGTTTGGAGAAGATCTCAAGATATCGTGATATACATCATGTACTGCGATAAAACCATAAATGTATCGTGATGCATGTTAAAAGCCATATTGCCCAGCCCTACTTCATAGTGTGGCCAATCAACTTCATGCCTCTGTAGTTACTGCAGCTCTGAACATTACCCTTGTTCTTAAAAACTGGTACCACAACACTTCTCAATTCCTCAGGTATTGGTGGCCTAGTGGCAGAGCATCCGCCCCTCTGCCAGGAGGTCATGGGTTCAAGCCCCGGCCGGGTCATACCAAAGACCATATAAAAATGTTACTTCCCGCCTTCTAGCTTGGTGCTCAGCATAATAGAATGGGGGAAGGAAAAGTTGTAACCCATGAACGACAGCTGGAAATTAGCCATTGGCTACAATCTGGCAAGTTGACATTGATATTATGATTATGATTTTATAGTAATATGTACATATGTATATTAGCTGCTCTTGCTTGCTTGTTTTTTTTCTTGCCTTCTGATTGTTGCTCTGAGTGTTGCTATCCCTGTGCTGTTGCAATCCTGGAATTTCCCCGTTGTGGGACTAATAAAGGCTTATCTTATCTTATCTTATATCAACGTTCATCAACTTGCATTGTCCTTAAAAAGAGCAATTTACAGTGCAATCCTCTCAATCTCCAAGATTGTGGTTAAAAAATCCACTGCCCTCTCTCCTAAAATTCTCCATACTTCTACAGGTATGTCATCTGGACCAAGTGCCTTTCCAGTCTTCATCCTCTTGATAGCTGTCGTCTCTTCCATCTTTGTAATCCTCTGAACATCCTGATTCACTATCCTTCTACCACCTGTCCTCCTCCTCTTGCGCTCTCTGTTCATCAGCTCCTAAAGTACTCCTTCAAACTTCTCAGCACTCTCTTCACTCATTAGTACATTATCATCTTTGTCTTTAATCAACCAAACCTACTACACTCTGTCTAGCCAATCAATAAAAGTCCTTCTCTCATTCCTTAGTGTCCAGTCTCTCATACAACTCACTAAATGTATGCCTTTTTTCCTTTGTCTTTGCTATCTGTCTCTCACTTGGACCCCAAGTACTCCTCTACTTTCTTCCACTCTCTGACTATTTCACTTTTTCTTTGCCAACCTCTTCCTTTGAATGCTTTTATATTCCTCATCATTACACAAAAAAGAGTCCTTCAGCCCTATTTTGATGGTCATCAGTGGACTTTTGCGCCAGAATTCCATCATACAGCAGTGTTTTTGTTAGTTTCTGTCAGCGCATTGTCTGTTTTTTACAGTTTGTGTCACACCATCTAATTACCAGGAGACAGTGCGCCCACTTTACACTGGGAGGTGGAGAGTCATTTCAAAGAGGTGTGGAGACATGCAATCTCATGTGCACCAATATTATGATGCATGTTACGACAATGCGCTTTTGATCAGGAAAAAGAAGGTCTATCATCAGAAGCGCATTGTTTAATGCTATTTCAATGGCATGGTTTGAAATCATACAGCTCCGGAGCTCATGAGGAAACAGCATGCACTGGGATTTTCGATTATTTTAATGGAGAGAGTTGTAACAGTCATAATATAATTGCACATTATTTTATTTATATGATGATACACTAAATAGATTTTTATTCCATCCACCACACTCTCATTTTAATTGCAGACTTACCGTTGGAGTTTATAGATTAGGCATTAATGTATGATTTTTTTTAGGGGAATGAATGAATGAACAGGGAGTATGTGTGCATTCTAGTGTGGAGGTGGTGCATGGAGGAAGGCAGGTCAGTCTGAAGATTTTTATTCCATTCACATTTTTGCTTTCATCACAGATGAGAGTCTATTCGTTTTTCATCACAGATGAAATGTGTTTATTTTTAGTGTAATGAAGGAATGAATGAACAGGGTTTTACTTTTTATTGTAACTCCCCAGAGAGACAGGAGATGCATTCACATCTGCCTGCGGCCGCGTGCCCCCATATTTCCAGACGGGCCAAGGCTGGCCGCACCACACTCCTCCGGTCGGGGTTCTCAGACATCCATGCAAATAAGCAATAAAGTTAACACATTTATGAACAGAATAGGGACTAAATAAATGACAGGCCAGTGTTCCTGAGACAAACATCCACGTGTTCTGCCCTAATGTGTGCTCTCTGTTGAAAAATGTTAAACTTGCTCCTTGCCCCGATGCAGAATTTTCTCAGATCACAATTTCCACTTCATTGAGGTTCAGTAGGGAGTCCAAAGCTACTGGCCATGCACTCACTTTGAGACCTCTAATGGGTTCAAATAAGTCATTCAGGCAACAAACCCCCAAGGACATTTTAGTGCAGGCTAGTACTTCATCCTTTTTTTTTTTTTTTTAAGTGGTTTATTCTAAAATGCAAGCAGGAGAGCATGAGGAGCTTTGGCTTGTTACCTGCTCCATCCTGCAGGGCAGTGCAGTTAGGCCGGTCTCTGACGGGCAGAGTGTAAACCTCAGGGAGGGAGGGACATGAAGACAGGCTGTCCTCCTGGATGGGGCTGGAGCCTCCGGAGCACTCCTCCCCATCAGCATTGTCAAACTCCTGGTTGAACCACAGCACAGAAAATTCAGAGCACTAGTACAATCAAAATTATATCCAACAAAATGGATTACTTTATTTAATGCTTAATTTACTCCAGGTAAAGCTGGAAAAACAAACACTGACAGATAAAAATACTAAGGCTTAGCCAAAAATAGACAGCGATTACTGACAATATCTACTGCATTAAAACAGACTTAAGCCCCATTCACACAGAACAGTATGTGTAAATACCTCTATCCACCTGTGATGTAGGTGGATGCAAATGGGTAGAGGTGACAATCACTTAAATGCAAGCATATGGAAGTGTAGCACATGCAGACCCAAGTGGTATGCAGGTGTGGTGCATATGGAACGACGGACAAAAATGTTAACAGTTTTCAAATTTGTCTGCAGGTATCTACAAGTGCAGCTGCACAGGCAAGTAAACCCAAGCAAACCAAACCCAAGTGTGGTAAGGTGGAGCACTGATGTAGCTCAGTGCACATTTCCAAACATTCCCATTTTAACTGCAGTCATATAGGAATCATGAAATGAACCAAAGGTCTTTTTTCACCTTTGTTTGGATACACTGAAGATAGAGACAAGTGTTCACACATGGAGGTCTGTGTGATTGAACCCTTGGTGACTCTTTACATTCCCATTCTTGAGAACATTATAAACACAGTCTAATGCAAGAAAAAGCAGAGCTGTACACATACAAAACGTGCAACAAAACCATGAAAGCAGAGAGAGGTGAATAAATCTCTTACATGTTTAAGACTTACATTGAACCCCACTCCTCCTCTCTTACAGCACAGGCAGGTGAGGAGCAGCAGAACAAAAGAGACGAGCCCCGAGCAAGAGATGAGGATGACAACGTAGGGCGGAGGAGAGAGGGATGCCGCCCTGGACGGAGAATCTGAGAGCAAAACAAGGAGAAAATACAAGATAATAATGGTTTAAATGGTGAAACTGGAATTTGCACTTTTACAAGGAGGGCACTAGAAAATTCAAGTCAGTGAAAAGGAAAAGAGAGTTCACTGAAGCAGAAAAGTGTAAAATTTCATTACATGGGTGTTTTGTTTAGAGGGAAACCATTGGAGCATTTGCTTAACGGCAAGTCTGAGACACAGTGAAGAACCCCAATGGAGAGTTTACGTTAGGGGCTTGGGCAGAAAAAGCAGGAAGATAAACTAATTTGAACATTAAAAAAAGACATTGTTGGGATTAGAAAAAGGAAATAGAGATTGCAGTTAAAATTTGGGAGACTGTACCATTCCAGTAAGGATAAAAGCATGGGGAAAGGGGGCATATCAGAAATGGCATTCCACTTAGGAAACACATTTAAGAAGCAGGGGAAGGGGTGGCTGGAATTTTCATTTAGGTGAAAAAGGAGTGCTAACTGGGAAGGGATCGGAAACTGGGAAATAATTACTGAAATCAGGAAGGTTGTTCTATTCAGGTGAGAGAGGGAGGGGTTGGGACATTTGATATTTGTACCTCAATGTGGTCGATTGTGGGGAGTGAACCATCTGTAGAAAAGAAAAGGGGCAGGGCAGTGGGGTTAAATACGCTTTAGGTATTGTCTCGGTTAAACTGAGAAGGCAAAGCAGACAGACATGGACAAATTTGTTAGTACCATTCCATTAAAGAAAGAAAATCCCACAATGGTCACTGAAATAACTTGAAATTGACAAAAGAAATAATACATTTTTCCTAAAATTGCCTATAAAAATCAGACATTGCTTTTGGATTTTTGTTCAACAGAATCCTTTTAAAAAACAAACTAATGAAACTGGCCTGGATAAAAATGATGATGCCCTTAATATTTTGTTGCACAATCTTTTGATGGAATCACTGCAATCAAATAATTTCTGTAACTCTCAATGAGACTTCTGCACCTGTCAACAGGTATTTTTGCCCTCTCCTTGTGAGCAAACTGCTCCAGCTGTCTCAGGTGCGAAGGGTGCCTTCTCCAGACTGCATGTTTCAGCTTCTTCCACAGCTGTTCAACAGGAATTAGATCAGGGCTCATAGAAGGCCACTTCAGAATAGTCCAATGTTTTGTTCTTAGCCATTTTTCTGTTGGTTTTTTTTGTTGTTTTTTTTCCTGTGTGTTTTGGGTCATTATCCTGTTGGAGGACCCATGACCAGTGACTGAGACCAAGCTTTCTGAAACTGAGCAGCACATTTCACACCAGAATGCCTTGGTAGTCTTGAGATTTCATTATACCTTGCACACAATTGACACCCTGTGCCAGAAACAGCAAAGCAGCCTCAAAACATAACTTAGCCTCCTCCATGTTTCACAGTAAGTACAGTGTTCTTTTCTTTGTATGCTTCATTGTTCCTTCTGTAAATATGGAGCTGATGTGACTAGCCCAAAAGCTCCAGTTTTGTCTCATCAGTCCAAAGGATAACCTCTCAGAAACTTTGGGGCTCATCAGCATGCATTTGACTTGCTTTTTAATGTTTTTCCGTCAGTAGTGGAGCCCTCCTGATCTTCTTCCATGGAGTCCATGATTGTTCAAAATGCGACCCATGGTGCAATTAGAAAGCAATGTACCTTGGCCTTGGAGATCAGCTTGAATGATTTTGGATGGTTTCCTAGGCTCTTTTTCTACAATACACACTATTCTTCTGATCAACCTGAGGTTGCATTTCCTCTTACATCCATGTCTGGGGATTTTAATTACAGTCCCATGAACCTTATACTTCTTAATAATATTGGCAACTGTGGCCACAGGAACATCAAACTGCTTGGAGATATGGTCCTACAACCTTTATGTTTAACATGCTTGTCAATAATTTTCTTTCTAATCTCCTGAGGCAACTCTCTCATTAGCTTTCAGTGGTCCATGTTCACTGTAGTACTCAATATGATACCAAACAACACAGTGACTACTTTTCACCCTTTAAATAGGCAGACTGACTGATTACAAGTTTGAAGACACCTGTGATGCTAATTACAGGACACGCCTTAGTTTAACATGTCCCTACGGCGGTGCTGTTCCAGCAGAGTAGACGTTTAGGATTCTCTTCCATGGTCATCATAGACCGACGGAGGCCGACGACGACGATGGTCAAATTATTTTCAATCTTTTCCAGGGGTATCATCATTTTTGTCCAGGCCTTTTTCATTAGTTTGTTTTTTTAAAATGATTCTGTTGAACCAAAATTCAACAGCAATGTTGGATTTTCACTAGTTAATTTTCATACTCTACATAAATTATTATTATATATGTATTATACTGTATGTATATAATAATAATAATAATAATATATTACAGTGTATCTGGAAAGTATTCACAGTGCTTCCCTTTTTCCACATTTTGTTATGTTACAAAATGTTTCAAAATGGATTAAATTCTTTTTTCCCCTCAATATTCTACAGACAACACCCCATAATGACAATGTGAAAAAACGTTTTTTTGAGATTTTTGCAAATTTATTAAAAATAAAAAACTAAGAAATCACGTGTACATCAGTATTCAGTCTTTGTTCAATACTTTGTTGATACACCTTTGGCAGCAATTACAGCCTCAAGTCTTTTTGAATATGATGCCACAAGCTTGACACACCTATCTTTGGGCAGTTTCTCCCATTCCTCTTTGCAGCACCTCTCAATCTCCATCAGGTTGGATGGGAAGTGTCGGTGCGCAGCCATTTTCAGATCTCTCCAGAGATGTTCAATTGGATTCAAGTCTGGGCTCTGGCTGGGGCACTCAAGGACATTCACAGAGTTGTCCTGAAGCCATTCCTTTGACATCCTGGCTGTGTGCTTATGGTCGTTGTCCTGCTGAAAGATGAACTGTCGCCCCAGTCTGAGGTCAAGAGTGCTCTCAAGCAGGTTTTCATTGAGGATGTCTCTGTACATTGCTGCATTCATCTTTCCCTCTATCCTGACTAGTCTTCCAGTTCCTGCCGCTGAAAAACATCCCCACAGCATGATGCTGCCACCACCATGCTTCACTGCAGGGATGGCATTGGTGTGGTGATGAGCAGTGCCTGGTTTCCTCCAAACATGACAGCATTCACGCCAAAGAGTTCAGTCTTTGTCTTATCAGACTTGAGAATTTTGTTTCTCATGATCTGAAAGTCCTTCAAGTGCTTTCTGGCAAACTCCAGGTGGGCTGCCATGTGCCTTTTACTAAAGAGTGGCTTCCGTCTGGCCACTCTACCATTCAGGCCTGATTGGTGGATTGCTGCAGAAATGGTTGTCCTTCTGGAAGGTTCTACTCTCTCCACAGATGAACGTTGGAGCTCTGACAGAGTGACCATTGGGTTCTTGGTCACCTCCCTGGCTAAGGCCCTTCTCCCCCGATCGCTTAGTTTAGACGGCCGGCCAGCTCTAGGAAAAGTCCTGGTGGTTCTGAACTTCTTCCATTTATGGATGATGGAGGCCACTGTGGTCATTGGGACCTTCAAAGCAGCAGAAATTTTTCTGTACCCTTCCCCAGATTTGTGCCTCAAGACAATCCTGTCTCGGAGGTCTACAGACAATTCCTTTGACTTCATGCTTGGTTTGTGCTCTGACATGCACTGTCAACTGTGGGACCTTATATAGACAGGTGTGTGCCTTTCCAAATCATGTCCAATCAACTGAATTTACCACAGGTGGACTCCAATGAAGCTGTAGAAATATCTCAAGGATGATCAGTGGAAACAGGATGCATCTGAGCTCAATTTTGAGCTTCATGACAAAGGCTGTGAATACTTATGTACATGTGACTTCTTAGATTTTTATTTTTAATAAATCTGCAAAAATCTAAAAAAAAACAAACAACTTTTTTCACGTTGTCATTATGGGGTATTGTATGTAGAATTTTGAGGAAAAAATGAATTTAATTCATTTAGGAATAAGGCTGTAACATCACAATATGTGGGAAAACTGAAGCGCTGTGAATACTTTCTGGATGCACTGATATATATATATATATATATATATATATATATATATATATATATATAATTATTACATATATAAAAATTATCATATTTTATTATATGTATTTAATTATTATTACTTTTGTCAGTTTCAAGTTATTTCAGTGAAAATTGTGGGATTTTCTTTCTTTAATGGAAGTTTACCTCCAACTTTGTCCATGTCTGTATGTAATATATTTTACTTTTTATTACCAATGGCTGGTGAAACAAGGAAGAACAGTGACATACTGAAACACTCAGGGTGAGAATAAAGATTGGGATTGTCTTATGGTTTTATATTAATCATAAATATTAATATTTAAAGTGGAACTGCTATGCTTTTTAAACATTTTCTTTCCTCTTGGCTTGGATGTGTAAAATATAGACAGCAGCATCATTAATATTTATCTATTTAGCCCCAATAAATTGCTGTTTGAGCTGCTTTATTATTCATAAAGAGCAGCCAGTTGAAAGATAAGTGAATTTTGCTCATACCCCCTTTACACAGGGGTGAAGATCATTGAGAGATCGTTGAGAGACCTGGCCAGTTCTTGATCTATCAATGATCTTCAGTGAACTCCACAGTCGCCACGGTCTCCTCAAACTTTTGACTCAATCCAAAACACACAAGGATCTCCCAAATGATCCCAAAGATCAAAAATTGGTCCAATCGCTCAACGATCTCTGTGCTGTATAAAGAGGGTATCAGCAACTATAGAATCCAAGAAGGCCACACAATGGAATGGCATACAAGGTCCACTTTAAACATTACATGACAATAATTTTCTGTGTGAACAAAATTATAGCCTAGAATTAGCGGGTTAACTTGCAAAAATTTCCCGTCATGTATACATATTTAAAATAGTCTGTAGTCATTAAAAGACCACAAATCGGGATCCCAAAATATATATATAAACCGGGCAAATAAGGGTTTTGTTGAAGTCTGTGCAGTCTCAAAATATCACACTCTGATTGTCTGTGTCCCTCATAAAAATTCCAAAGTACATTCCTTAACATGGTCATGATATCGTCAACACTGCATACATAAATTTTAGAGTCTGCTCAATTATTTACCAGCCCAATGAATATTTGAAAACAGGAGCAACAATTGACAAAAAAAAAAACTTAGAAAATTAAGCAATATTTGTGAAATTAGAAAGGGTTGGCTCATTTTTTTACCACAAAAACTTGAAGTAACAGACATAACTATTTCCAATAAGCAATGTGAGAACAGGCACAGAGAGGATGTGATCAGAATATAAACCACCTTCTTAGTCAAAAATGAGATATGCAACTGAGTGAGAAGTAAAAACAGGCTCCAAATGTGATTCCAGCACGACCCCTCTCTGACAGCGTTGTTCCCTAAACATGCACCACCGACACAACAGGAGACAGTGGTCCCTACACTGATGCACAATTCCACAGCAGTGCTGGTCCTTCATCTTTCCCTAGACAGATGTCCAGACAGACACCGCATATAAATAGGACCCTAACACAGGCCGTTCTCCACCAGCCTCTGTGCCAACAGCTCTCATCAAAACAATACACCACCATACAATGACTGCACACATTACACAAACACAACACTCTGCCAGAGACTGGGCAGGTTGGCATATTTGAATTGGATGAACTATATAAAGGTGCCATCAGTGATAACTGGGCTATATGATCTCTAGTGCAAATGCGAGGCTATTTATAGACGGAATATCCCGATTTTAGCCCTCTAGTCATACATTATGTTGTTTTTGAGAGGCATCGATGTGAGCCCCCCCCCCCCCAAATATTTTCATCACTGCATGTAAAAATATGGTTGCCTGCCCTCCACGCAGTCAGCCTCGCTCCTGTTCCTGCACTACTACTAATAATAATAACGCGTCACTCAAACTGGCTGATGATACAGTATTCACCCCAATAATGTGGATGAGAGGCCTGGTCATAACTGACTACCCCCCCCCCTTTCTCCAGCATCACTGACAGGTCCTTCCCCCTCTCCTCCTCCTCCGGCTCCGCTCACCTTCCCTCTGCGGCGCTCCGAGCGCTCTCTCCGGGCTCAAGTACGACATGATCCCCGCCAGCGCCACCATCACCCAGCAGTGTGGCCGCATCGTCGCCGCGTCGTGGGCAGCAGCAGCAGGAGCGGCGGCGGCAGCAACACCATCCGAGCGTCGGTGTCCTCCTCTCTCCCGTCCCCCCCCTCCACGGTCTGAGCCGTCTCTCCCCCCCCCCTCCCCTCCGCTCTTCCTCCCAGTAATAATAAAGAGCGTCTCCTCGTCTTCCTTGTTGTGCTCTCCCCTCTCTCCCCGCCTCCTCCTCTAATCCGCAATTAAGAGTGAGATGCTCTATTGTGCATCCTCCGTCCACCGGTGCTGAAAACAACCACCCGCCGTTCTGTTATATTTATCCATTTTTCCATCACCCCCGCTCCCTCTCTCCGATGTTGGAGGTTGTCTGTGTTTTTCTCCTCCGACAGCAGCCTACGTCAGCCTCACACGGAGCATTGTCATGGTCCGGCTTCATCAGCGCCTCCGGTCTGCTGGCATCAAAGAAAGAGGACATGTGGTGATGATGATGATGTTGTGGGTTTATACTAAGATCATTGATTTTTTTTTTTTTTAAGTCCTCATAGCATCATTTCAGTAGGTGACCTTTGGGTGTGATGCGACTTGTAATTAAGTATCTCGTTATTAAAATAAAATAAAATAAAATCAGACCATGACAACATTTCTTACCAGCCATTAAAATAGAGTTGCATTTAAAAATATTTTTGCTTAAAAACAGTATAGAAACACATATATATAAAATACAAAAAAATATTAAAAAATGCAAGACACATAAAGAGAATACAAAAAATGAGTTAGAATAAGTAGTTCTATAACCCGAGAAAAAAAGAAACCCTTAAAAATTTACAAGAAAAGAAAATATCAAGAGTCTGCTTAGAAGAAAACTAGAGCGCACTCAGAGAGTGCATACCGCCACCGAGACCCTATCTCACAATGTTAAAGTGACATCTCGCCAAAAATCTTTTGTCATGATAACTGAATGAACAGCCCAAGCGCAGGGTGTAACACCAGAGAAAAACACTTCAACAAAGGAGAAAGTTAACCTTTTATTGAATTTCAAAGGGGAGCACAGCTAAGGAAAATGTCACTCACCAGAGGAGAACACAGCCTGTGGAGGAGAGACGAGGGCGATTAGCCGGAGAAGGGAGAAGGAAGGTGGAAACACTAATTAGCCACTTACGTGGGCCGAGTAGGGAACCCGGCACAGAACCCAGCGCGAGGAGACGAACCAGCAGGGTGAAACTGGCGAGGATGAGCAAGGAAGATGACTGGGCTATGTCTGACCAGGTGGAGAATGGAGCTGCAACAGGATGAGGGTGATGAGGCAGGTGAGCGCACCGCAACCCCTGAAGACGCACCACTCTGATGGCAGCAACCTGGAAGAAGAGAAAAGAGAGGCTATCAGGTAGGGAATCCTTGGTTAGTTAACAATATACTTGCTTGTTTAGTATTGTGAGGCAATGTACCCAACGAGCCAACGTTGAAGCACTGAAGATCAGATCCTTTTAAACGCTGGCGAGGCAGAGGTAGCAGGTGCATCTAATCTCCCAGGTGCGGTAATTGCCTGAGGAGCAGGGGAATCAGGAAGGAGGGGACGAGCGCTCACCAGGACGTGACAGTGCCCTCCCCCCCCCAAGGAGTGCCTCCTGGCAGTCCACTGGGTTTTTCTGGATGGGCTTTGTGGTAGGCCTGGACCATCCCTTGATCATGGAAGTAGGATCTGGGGATCCAGGATCTTTCTTCAGGGCCATAGCCCTCTCAGTGGACAAGGTATTGAAGGCCTCGGCGGTGAACACCCAGAATCTTGCGGACGGTGTAGGTGGTGTGGCCACTGAGGACCCGAGGAGGAGGAAGTGGTTTCGGAGGGGGGGGGGGCAGAGAGGGCTGGCGGAGAGGGGTTTAATGTGGGAGACGTGAAAGGTCGGATGCACCTGGAGAGTTCATGGAAGCTGTAGCCGGACCGTGGCATCTTGGTGACCTCAGTGATGGGGAAAGGGCCCAGAAAGCGAGGTGAGAGTTTTCTGGATTCACCCTTGAGGGGTATCTGGTCTGCGGACAACCACACTTCCTGTCCGACTCTATACTCTGGTGCTGGAACCCTCTTCCAGTCAACATAACAGCGGTTACATTCCGTGGACCGGAGGAGGGCGGCTCGGGTGGTTCTTGCTTGTGGCAGCGGCAAATGTGAGCCCCCATGGCCAGCGTTGCCACCTCGGGGGCGGGGGGTACCCCATGGAGGCCTTAATCGGCGTAAGTCCTGTAGCTGCGGAAATAGCAGAGTTATGAGCATACTCCACCTAGGTCAGATGCGTGCTCCAAGATGACGGATTGTCGGCTGCTACACACTTGAGGGGGCCTCCAGGGACTGGTTGGCACACTCAGCCTGCCCGTTGCTTTGGGGGTGGTGACCAGACGTAAGGCTGACTGTGGTCCCGAGCAATCGGCAGAAGGACTTCCAAACTTGAGAGATGAACTGTGGGCCCCGGTCAGACACGATGTCCGCAGGGATCCCATGGAGACGGATGACATGAAAGGAGACGAGGTTGGCAGTCTCAGCGGCAAAAGGCAACTTGGAGAGGGGAATCAGGTGAATGGCTTTGGAAAACTTATCAACCACAGTGAGGATGACCGTCTTGCCGTGAGAAGGGGGGAGTCCGGTGACAAAGTCAAGGGCGATGTGAGACCAGGGTCGGCTGGGGATGGGAAGGGGATGCAAGAGACCAGCTGGGGGTGAGGAGTCGGACTTATTGTGGGCGCAGGTCTGGCATGCTCTGATGTATTCCTACACGTTCCTCCGCAGGGTGGGCCACCAGAACACTCGCCGGATCAAGTCTATGGTGCAAAGAACCCCAGGGTGGCACACAAAGTGACTGGAATGGCCCCACTGGATGATGTCACTGTGGAGGGTGGCAGGCACAAATAGACGGTTTTCGGGGCACCCTGCTGGCTCGGGCTCCGTGGACTGGGTCTGTCGGACCCTCCACTCAATCGCCCAGGCAAGGGTTCCCAGGACGCACGAAGGCGGAATAATAAGCTAAGAGAGGGACGGGGGTGGGGGGGTGGAAGGGTCAGAGCTAAACTGCCTGGAGAGAGCGTCCGGTTTTATGTTGTGTGACCCTGGCCTATAAGTGATGGTAAAATTAAATCTGTGGAAGCATAAGGCCCAGCGGACCTGCCTGGCATTCAGTCGGCGGGCCGACCGTAGGTACTTTAGATTCTTGTGGTCAGTCCACATGACTATGGGATGGACCGCTCCCTCCAGCCAGTGCCTCCACTCCTCCAGGGCCAACTTAATGGCCAGGAGCTCATGGTCCCCGACGTCGTAATTCCTCTCGGCTGGGGTGAGCCGCCAAGAGAAAAACGCGCATGGGTGGAGCTTCTGATCGGCAGTCGAGCACTGTGAAAGGACAGCGCCTACCCCCGTGTCAGAAGCGTCCACCTCCAGGGTAAATTGGAGCTGAGGGTTGACCTGGGCCAAGATGGGTGTTTTTGAGAACAGGCCCTTTAATTTGACAAAGGTCTGTTCGGCCGCCTCGGACTAGACGAATGACTCCTTAATGGAGGTCAGCCACGTCAGAGGCTGTGCTACCCCACTGTAGTTCCTGATGAACCTGCGATAAAAATTTGCAAACCCCAAGAAGTGCTGAAGCTCCTTGCAGGAGTAGGGCATTGGCCAATCCAGCACAGCCTTCACCTTAGCCAGGTCAGCAGTCAGCTCTCCCTCCACCACAATAAATCCAAGGAAGGAAGCGGAGTTGGTGGAAAACACACTTTTCAGCCTTGACATAGAGTTGATTTTCTAAGAGCCGTTGTAACACGGCTCTGACGTGGACCTGGTGCTCCTCTGGCATGCGAGAGAAAATCAAAATGTCGTCTAAATAAACAAATACAAATTGATTCACCATATCACGGAGGACATCATTAATAAGACGCTGGAAGACGGCAGGGGCGCTAGTCAGCCCAAAGGGCATAACCAGGTATTCAAACTGCCCCAGGTGTGTCTTAAAGGCTGTCTTCCACTTGTCCCCCTCGCGAATATGGACAAGGTGATACGCATTGCGTAAATCGAGCTTGGAGAATACTCGTGCATGCTGAAGGAGCTCGAACGTGGAGTTGATCAAGGGCAGAGGATATTTATCTTTTATCGTGATGGCATTAAGTTCTCTGTTGTCAATGCACAGGCGCAGAGGTCTGTCCTTCTTTCCAACAAAGAAAAAACCTGCCCCAAGAGGAGCCGAGGATGGGCGAATGAGGCCGGCGCTCAATGAATCTTTAATGTACCTCTCCATTGCCTCCCTCTCCGGCCCAGAAATGTTATAGAGCCAGCTGGATGGCAGCCGCACACCCAGGAGGAGGTCTATAGCGCAGTTGTAGGAGCGGTGAGGAGGAAGAGACAGCACCCTCGACTTGCTAAAAACCTCCCCAAGGTCGTGATAGACCTTGGGTACGAGGGTGAGGTCCGGCGGCTCAGCCCAAGAGGAGGAAATGGGCAGGGATGGAGAACACTTGGCCGAACTTAAACAAGACGCCAAACAGTATGGGCTCGGAGAGGAGATGGGAGTTTTGAGCCCAATTAATGATGGGATTGTACCTCCTAAGCCAGGGGTATCCCAGGACCACCGGGGAAGAAGAATTTGGAAAAATAAAAAACGATAATCTCTCCCAGTGGTTCCCGGAGAGAAGGACTGAGATCTGTGCCGTGCAATGAGAGATAGACGCCACCTTCTGGCCCAATAAGGTGGTGATGTTCAAAGGGTTGGACAATTTAGTAATGGGAATTCCCATCTCGAGCTGGGAGGAGATGAAATTTCGCTCTGCCCCTGAATCGATCAATGCCATAACCCTCTCGACCTCCAGTAATTGAATTAGGGCCGAGATGGAGAGATTACTGGGGGAATGAGAAGGAGTCCCACCTGTCAGACCCCCATGGCTACTGATGGGCCGCGTCTTTTGGCTTTAAGGTGGCAAACGTCCAGATTGTGTTTTAGGGATCCACAGTACATGCACGCCCCGATCCTCCTCCGCCACTGATGCTCCTCTGGAGTCAGCCGAGACCGGCCGAGCATCATAGGTTCAGAAGAGGAATCGACACCACCTGTGTCAGCAGCCTGGACAGGTATGCGCGCGACGAGCAAGCGAGAGGAGGAGGAGTTGCGCTCCTTCGCACGCTCGCAGTACCGGTTATCCAAGCCAACTGCCTGATCAATGAGACCATCCAGAGAGGCGGGAACAGCATAAACCACCAGGTCATCAGGGAGGTGAAGATGCACCGCTCTGATGGCAGCAACCTGGAAGAAGAGAAAAGAGAGGATATCAGGTAGGGAATCCTTGGTTAATTAACAATATACTTGCTTGTTTAGTACTGCAAGGCAGTGTACCCAACGAGCCAGCGCTGAAGCACTGAAGATCAGATCCTTTTAAACGCTGCCGAGGCAGAGGTAGCAGGTGCGTTTAATCTCTCAGGTGTGGCAATTGCCTGAGGAGCAGGAGAATCAGGAAGGAGGGGGCTAGCGCTCACCAGGACATGACACCTTTTCCTTGTTAAAATGTCTGTAACATGTTTTTATGACTTACAGGACACATCAAGACCAAAATCACTCAAATTTGTCATGTCTGTGTTTTTTTGCTGTGAAATTTCAGTTAAGCTCCTCCCCTTGGAAAAAGGCAAGTTTAGACGGAGTGTTTTTGGTGATGTCACTTTAAGAGGTCCGTAGTGTTGAGCCAATCAGGACGTAAGAACTGTCTGGCCTCAGTGAAGTTAGCCTCCAGGGGCAGTTAGCATTTTTTGGACAGCTGCATTGAAAACTTGAGCCAAATTAAGATGAATTTCACCATTAAACTGCTTTTTAAGGACTGATGCAGTTTCTGTCATTATCCTGGGCCACCATGACTACAATCCGGAGTGGTGGCCTAGTTAGTAGAGCATCTGCCCCACAACCGGGAGGTCATGGGTTCAAATCCTGGCCGGGTCATACCAAAGACCATATAAAAATGGTACTTTCCGTCATCTAGCTTAGTGCTTAGCATAATAGAACAGGGAAAGTTAATGCACAGAGAGACTAATCAAAGTCAGCCTAGTAGTTTTTGAGTAATCCTGCTCATGGACAGACCAATATGAAAACATTACCTCCTTGGAAGAGGTAAAAATAAGTAGGGTGAAATCAGGTAATTTAGTGCAGTTTTTGGTAGATTTCTTTTAGTTGTATTAAATACCACCTTTACTGGAATGGTGGCCTAGTGGTAAACCATTCAATTATTGTGGGTTCACCCCTCAGTCAGGCCATACCAAAGACCAGATAAAAATGGTACTTTCCTCCTTCTAGCTTGGTGCTCAGCATAATAGAATGGGGAAAGGCAAAGTTAACACACAGCAACTAGAGGAGTGACCCCTCCCACATACAGGCTTTCACTACCTGCAGTAGCGGTGTGGGCTAGGGTCACTAAAAAGGGAGATAGGTGCAGTCAAGCAGGTCAACCTATGACCACCGACTTAAAAACACACGCATACCTTTAGTGTTATTTTGATCATTTTTAAATGCACATCTGCCATATTTCTATAAAGAAAATATTTTGAATTGGATTTTTTTAACCAGACCGTCAATGACGGAGTACGTAGCTCATTCCGGCCTGATGAAATCACCCTGGGAGTGCTCAGATCTCCTGACCACTGACCTTGACCTTAAACACAGCTTAGATGCAGACCCATCTAGGACATGCTTAAAGTCAAGGTCAGTGGCCTATAGGAGGATTATCATTTTCTGTGAACTCACAAATGCACAGATCTCCTGACCTTCGACCTTGAGCACAACTTGGATGCAGGCCCACCTGAGGATCATTGTGAGTCTGGCAAATATCAAGGCAATTTCCTAGGTGGAGTAGCGATTTTTCTGAAATTACATGTGTCCAGATCGTGTGACCTTTGACCCTGAGCGCAACTTGGATGGCGACCCACCTGAGGATCATTGTGAGTGAGTTTGGCAAAGATCAAGGCAATTTCCTAGGAGGAGTAGCAATTTTTCTGAAATCACATACAGTGATGTGAAAAAGTGTTTGCCACCTTCCTGATTTCTCATTTCTTTTGTATGTTTGTCACACTTAAATGTTTCAGATCATCAAACAAATATAAATATTTGACAAAGATAACACAAGTAAACACAAAATGCAGTTTTGAAATGAAGGTGTCTATTATTAAGGGAGAAAAAAAAAATACAAACCTACATGACCATGTGTGAAAAAGTGATTGCCCCCTAAACCTAATAACTGGTTGGGCCACCCTGAGCAGCAACAACTGCAATCAAGTATTTGCGATAACTGGCAATGAGTCTTTTACAGCACTGTGGAGGAATTTTGGCCTACTCATCTTTGCAGAATTGTTGTAATTCAGCCACATTGGAGGGCTTTCGAGCATGAACCGCCTTTTTAAGGTCATGCCACAGCATCTCAATCGGATTCAGGTCAGGACTTTGACTAGGCCACTCCAAAGTCTTCATTTTGTTTTTCTTAAGCCTTTCAGAGGTGGACTTGCTGGTGTATTTTGGTTCATTGTCCTGCTGCGGAACTCAAGTGCGCTTCAGCTTGAGGTCACGAACAGATGACATTCTCCTTCAGGATTTTTTGGTAGACAGCAAAATCCATGGTTCCATTTACCACAGCAAGTCTTCCAGGTCCTGAAGCAGCAAAACAGCCCCAGACCATCACACTACCACCATCATATTTTACTGTTGGTATGATATTCCTTTTCTGAAATGCTGTGTTACTTTTACGCCAGATGTAATGGGACACACACCTTCCAAAAAGTTCAGCTTTTGTCTCATCATTCCACAGAGTATTTTCCCAAAAGTCTTGGGGATCATCAAGATATTTTCTGGCAATACTGAGACGAGCCTTTATGTTCTTTTTGCTCAGCAGTGGTTTTCATCTTGGGACTCTGCCATGCAGGCCATTTTTGCCCAGTCTCTTTCTTATAGTGGAGTCATGAATACTGACCTTAACTGAGGGAAGTGAGGCCTGCAGTTCTCTGGATGTTGTTGTGGGGTCTTTGTGACCTCTTGGATGAGTCGTTGCTGTGCTCTTGGGGTAATTTTGGTCGAGCAGCCACTCCTGGGAAGGTTCACCACTGATGTTTTCGCCATTTGTGGATAATGGCTCTCACTAGCCATGGTTACATGGGCAAAATTTTTTCAATCAGATTACAATTCAGATTAGAACTTTACTGTTTACATGGATCCTGAAAAAGTGGATCCAATTAGGACGTGCGTTTCCATGTGTCACACGTTTGAACGGACTAAATCATTTTGACATGCGCACAATTATCGGACATTCTGGAAACAGTAGAAAAAGAAGCAACTTCCGATGTAAACAAACCCCATTTCATGTCTTTTTCTTTTTGAAATGGACCTGTATTGTGTTATTCAGACTGTACTTTTGCTTCTGCTGGTCTCCGGAATGAAGCTACAAGTACATACTTCTTCATATGACGAACAGAGGGAGACAGCAGGACGATACAGATCAGTTTTGTTTTACTCCCGCCATGTCTTCCGCTAGCTGCTGTAAAGGCAGAAATACGTCACATTGATGTGTAGCTGACATACAGACATGCGCAGTAAACATATTTTCTACCCAAGCTTCGGATTAAGTGTTTATATGCGCACCAATCGGAATAACAATCAGCATAACCCACCCGTCTCAATCGGAAGGAAATTTTGATCCAAATGAATGTGATCAGGTCAGAATATTCAGATTGGCATGTTTACATGAAGCATTTTATTCTGATCAGGCTTTTAATCCGGCTACTTGTGTCCATGTAAACATGGCTACTGTGGTTTGCTGGAGTCTCAAAGCTTTAGAAATGGCTTTATAACCTTTTCCAGACTGTTTTGTGGAGAAAGGAGGCAGGCGAGGCAACGAGCTGAACAACACTGAAACTTTATTCTTTCTCCAACATGAAGTACAGCAAACAGCCTCCCGGGTCTCTGTGCATTCCACTTTTATCTCTTTATTTCCATGCATCGCGACCCGGAACTTCCGACCATACACATTGCTGTTTGAACAAAGGAATGTGTGGCACATTAACATGACATTACGCCGGGGCCACTCTTACCCCTTCTACCCTCAGTGGCTGCAGCAGCTCTTACTCTCCCCGGGGGATGCATAGACCCAACAGCCCCATCTGATACCCCCCAAGGACCCCTCCTCCTTTGGGCCATTGTTCCCTCTTCCACCTGCCCTCTCTGGGTGGAGAAACCCCCACTGTGCCCCCACACAGCCCCCCCACAAACAACCAGAAGGGGCACTAACCCCCGCGTCCTTTGGGCTTGAGCTGGTGTCCATAGCAGTTGTAGAGGGGGAAGCCGGTCCAGTCGAACCACCCCACTGGCGAGGTGTACAGGAGGGCACATCAGTCGGTGGAGGGAAAAAGGGAGAGGGGGAAAACACATTATCTTCCCGAGCGCAGGTCCCTGCTGAGGGATCACCAACCTGCGGAACCACCAACGGTGGGCATCCACGCCGGGGTACTTGGGCCAACACCACCTGCTCGTCTGCCAACACAAAAGCGGGCTTCAGCTTGTCTATGCAGACGGTCTCCCTATGTCCCCTCAAGTCTAACATAAAATGCTTCGCCCCAGGTTCCAACACCCTGAATGGTCCATCATACGGTGGGCGCAGCGGGGTCCGGTGCGCATCGTGCCTGACAAAAACAAAATGGGCGTTCTGTAAGCTTTTTGGGACAAATGTGTGGGGAAAACAATGGTGGGCCGGGCCCAGTACACTCAAAACCTCCATACTGTGTAAAAATTGTGCAGACAGATCAGCCCCGGGCGCGGGCTTGGGGTTTTCCGGTAAAAACTCTCCGGGAATCTGCAGCGGCTGAGAAAAAACGAGTTCTGCCGGGGAGGTGCAGAGCGCAACCCTAAAAGAACCCAGGGCAGGCAGTCGACCCAATTTGTGTCCGTGAGTGAAGCTCTGAGCGCTGCTTTAAGCAACCTATGAAAACATTCACATAACCCATTAGCCTGGGGGTTGTACGCGGTAGTGTGGTGAATTTTGACCCCCCCAGGCTCTGTGTCATCACGGACCAGAGTTCTGACATGAATTGTGGACCCCTGCGGACGTGATATCTGATGGAGACCTGAAACGTGCAACCCAAGCAGACAAAAAAGCATAAGCCACTTCCATGGATGTGGTAGAAGACAGAGGGACCACTTCAGACCAGCGTGTGGTACGGTCCACGACCGTCAAAAGGTGCGTGAAACCGTGTGACGGTGGGAGGGGTCCCACCAAATCCACATGGACGTGGTTGAACCTCCTAGCCGGGATTTGGAATGGTTTGGGGGGGCTCTGGTGTGCTTCTGCACTTTGGCCCGCTGGCACGCAACGCAAGCTGCAACCCACAAGCTGCAAGTGCCGCCAGATGAACTTTGCCCCCACTAGCTTCACTAAAGCGTGCACTCCCAGATGCGAAAGGGAGTGAACCAATTCAAAAACGCGATGGTGCCAAGAGTTTGGAACCACCGGGCGCGGGCAGCCGGTGGAGACGTCGCAGAGTAAGGGAGGGCACCCTTCTTGCACCACCCTGTTCTCCAGCCTTAACCCAGTTGGTGCAGACTGGAGCACGCAAATGTCCGCGTCTCCAGCTTACTCCGCGGCCATCGCAGGGAAATCTATTCCCATGCAGACCAGGGCGATTAACATGTGTGACAGGCAATTGGCCACGATGTTGAGCTTACCAGCAATGTGTTGAATGTCGGTCGTAAACTCCAAAATTTCGGCCAAATGCCGTTGCTGCCGGGCCGACCATGGTTCTGAGAACTTGGACATTGTGTACATCAGTAGCTTATGGTCCACGAATGCAGTGAACTCGCACCCCTTCAGCCAGAACTGGAAATGGCGTGTTACCAGGTGGCGAGCCAGCAATTCTTTATCAAACGCGCTGTACTGTATTTGCATTCGTTGTCGCGCAAAGTTCGGCTAAAAAATGCGAGTGGCTGCCACGGACCTGAGACGCACTGCTCCACCACTGCCCCTATGGCAACATCAGATGCATCCGTAGTGAGCGCTATCCGTGCAGACAGATCCAGGTGGGCTAGCAACGTGGCATCCGCCAGCGCTGTTTTGGTGTTTGTAAAAGCCTGACCTCACTCGGGAGTCCAGTCGACGGTTTCCGCAGGCTTCTTTTTTAAGCGCGGCATACAATGGCTGCATCAGCTGGACTGCCCGGGAAAGGAAACTGTTATAAAAATTAACCATTCCTAAAAACTCCTGTAGTGCTTTCACGGTCTGCGGACGCCGAAAATCCAACACAGTGCGCACCTTATCCGGCAACGGGATCACCCCCTCCAGCAAAATGCAGTGGCCCAAAAAAATCAATCGCTGGCACACCGAAATGGCACTTCACCAGGTTCACTATCAGCCCGTGCACTTCCAACCTCTGGAAAACTGTCTCGAGATGGGCGATGTGCTCGTCCTCAGACACGCTGGCTACCAAAATGTCGTCTATGTAGACAAAAACGAAGGACAAGCCGCGAAGTGCCACGTCCATCATCCTCTGAAAAGTCTGCGCCGTGCCTTTTAATCTGAACGACACGCGTAAAAACTTGAAAAGGCCGAAAGGAGTTATTACTGCTGTTTTTGGGACGTCTTCCAAGCGCACTGGGACCTGATGATGTCCACGAACCAGATCCACTTTTGAAAAAATGTGCGCCCCGGTCAGGTGCACAGAAAAATCCTGGATGTGCGGAACTGGATAACGATCATGTTCTGTGGTGTTATTCAAGCGCCAGAAATCGCCGCACGGTCACCACGACCCGTCGGCTTTAGGCACCATGTGTAGCAGGGATGCCCACAAGCTGTTGGAGCACCTGACGCTGCCCAAGTGCTCTAAGTTGGCAAACTCATCTCACACACTAGCCAGTTTAGCTGTGTCCAAGCACCGAGGTCGCGCAAACACCGGCGGGCCTTTTGTCATGACGGAGTGTTTGATCCCGTGTTTCGCTACTGTAGCCGAAAAAGGACCGTGAGTGCTGGGAACTGTGGGAGCAACTGTTGGTACTTACCCCCCTGGAGCTATAATGTTAGCCAGTGTTGCCGACCCAGCTCCCCGAGCTGTACAGGGCAGTGAGGTGAAAGAGACAGTGTCCACTAATCTCCTATTAGCAACACTGACGAACAACCCATACGCGCATAAAAAATCTGTGCCTAGAATGGGGCCGGAACATGCAGCTATCACAAAATCCCACTGAAAGTTGCATCCATGTAAGCATATCGTCAGTGTCCACTCACCAAATGTTCTTATGGTGGATCCGTTAGCAGCTGTGAGCTCAGGACTGCTGCCTCCTGCCACCCTGTCTGCGTTGACCGGCAGGATGAGGCTCTTCTGGGAGCCGAAGTCCACCAAAGACCGTCTCCCCAAACGTGTGTCTGTGACATAAAGCAGTCTGTTCCTGTCGCCATCGGTCGCAGCTGCAACCGAATTCCGAACGTGCCATCTTGAATGCCGAAATGGCGATGATATAAACAGATCACGCCGTTCCTTCGTCTCCTGGCGTCCGTCCCGGCTACCACCCACGGCTTCTCGATCTTGCTGGAGGCCCTCATGGATTCTGGTGCCATTGTCTACATGCTGAGAGTTCTGGTCGCCAAAATGATGCCGTCCGCTTTCTGCACCAAGGGACGGTAGTCCTTAGCAACCAGCCGTGGCGAGTTGGCCAAGATCGCCCTCGCTGTAGCTGGTAGGTTCCTGAGGAACAAGTGGGCGAACAGGAAAGATTCATCGTCCTTCCCCCTTAGCGCCAACATGCTCTCCATGAGCTCCACTGCTGATCTGTCCCCTAACTCCAAACGCATTATGAGTTTCTCTGCCCTCTCACTGTCAGAAAGGGTGTAATGCTGGAGAAGCATCCTCTTGAGCGCTTCATATTTTCCTTGTGCCGGCGGCTCCTGTAGCAGACTCGTCACCTGTTGCGTGGCACGCGCATCCAGCGCAGTGACTATGTAGTAATATCTTGTGTCCTCCGCTGTTATCCGACGGAGTGTGAACTGGGCTTCCATGTGCAGAAACCACGCAGTCGGGTTGTGAAGCCAGAAGTCTGGGAGCTTGACTGAGCCGGTGCACGTGGCGCTTGTGCTCTCCCTCCAGGTAGTCTCCGGGATGACACTCGGCTCACTTTCCATGGCACGTTTTAGGATCACCAATGTGGACAAAGGAAGCAGGCGAGGCAACGAGCTGGACAACACTGAAACTTTATTCTTTCTCCGACATGAAGTACAGCAAACAGCCTCCTGGGTCTCTGTGCATTCCACTTTTATCTCTTTATTTCCATGCATCGAGACCCGGAACTTCCGACCATACACATTGCTGTTTGAACAAAGGAATGTGTGGCACATTAACATGACATTACGCTGGGGCCGCTCTTACACCCTTCTACCCTCAGCGGCTCCAATAGCTCTTACCCTCTCCAGGGGGCACATAGACCCAACAGTCCCATCTGATACCCCCCGGTGACACCTCCTCCTTCAGTCCATTGTTCCCCTTTCCCCCTGCCCTCGCTGGGTGGAGAAACCCCCACCGTGCCCCCACAGTTTCTCATTTATTCCTGAATTTCTTTGGATTACAGCATGATGGGGGCAGTGCGGTGGCGGAGTGGTTAGCACTGCGGCAACGCAGCAACTCACCCTTGGCCGGGCAATCCTGGGTTCGATCCCAGCCCTTGACCAACAGTGATCTGTGTGGAGTTTGCATGTTCTCCCCGTGTCTGCATGGGTTTACTCTGGGATTTCTCCGGTTTCCTCCCACATGCCAAAAACATGCAAGTTAGGTTAATTGGCATCAACTAGGGATTCTAAATTGTCCTTAGGTATGACTGTGAGAGTGAATGGTTGGCTGTCTCTCTGTGTTGGCCCTGCGATGGACTGGTGATCTGTCCAGGGTGTACCCTGTCTCTCGCCCAAAGAAGCTGGGATAGGTTCCAACCCCCCCCGCGATCTGAAAAGGATTAAGCGGAAGAAGATGGATGAATGGCTACAGCATGATGTCTAGCTTTTGAGGATCTTTTGGTCTACTTCACTTTGTCAGGCAGGTCCTATTTAAGTGATTTCTTGATTGAGAACAGGTGCGGCAGTAATCAGGCCTGGGTGTGGCTAGAGAAATTGAACTCAGTTTTCCAAAGATGTGATAAACCAGTTAATTTATGTTTTGTTTTGTTTTGTTTTGGGGGGGGGGGGGCAATCACTTTTTCACACAGGGCCATGTAGTTTTGGATTTTTTTCCCCTTAATAATAAACACCATCATTTAAAAACTGCATTTTGTTTCCTTGTGTTATCTTTGTCTAATATTTAAATTTGTTTGATGATCTGAAACACTTAAGTGTGACAAACATACAAAAAAATAAGAAATCAGGAAGGGGGCAAACACTTTTTCACGCCACTGTAAGTGCCCAGATCTTGAGCACAAAATGGATGCAAGCCCATCTGAGGATCATTGTGAGTGAGTTGGTGAGCATCAGAGAAAATGCCTTGGTGTCGTGCATCCCGTGAAATGTGGACCGACAGACGGTGAAAATTTTATGAAATTTTCACTAAAGGTGGCCCTTGGGCTACGGATGCACCCATTAGATTTTGGAAATGATCTGGGTCAGGCTCAGAGGTTGCATTAACTAAAAATTTTCTTTCATTGATTTTTTTTAGCAGTGACAGAAAAATCCTAAAGCTGTCATTCTGACAGATTACACTGAGGGTGAGCTAATTAAAATCAATTGAAATGACAGGTAATAACAGATTATGACAATTTTTACAACCTTGTCTGTCAAAATGACAGATAAAAAAAGATATGGTCAACTTCTGGTCAGGATGCGGATTCTAGATGACCTTTTCACTTTCTTTAACACTGCGAGATAGGGTGCATACCTCCCTTGACGAAGGTATGCACTCCTGGCATGTAAAGAAATGGAGAGCACTCAGACAAACCAGCATTCTGAGAGAGGGCCTTAGCGGCAGTATGTGCCCTACAAACCCCAATTCCAGTGAAGTTGGGACATTGTGCAAAACATAAAAACAGATTACAATGATTTGCAAATCCTTTTCAACCTATATTCAATTGAATACACTCCAAAGACATGTTATTTAATGTTCAAATTGACAAACTTTATTGTTTTGTTTGGGTTTTTTTTTTTCAAATATTCACTCATTTTGAATTTGATGCCTGCAACACATTCCAAAAAAAGCTGGGACTGGAGCAACAAAAGACTGGGAAAGTTGAGGAATGCTCAAAAAACACCATTTTGGAACATTCCACAGGTCAACAAATTAATTGGAAACAGGTAAGTGGCATGATTGGGTATAGCATCCTGAAAAGGTTCAGACATTCACAAGACATTCACAAGCAAAGATGGGGTGAGTTTCACCACTTGTGAAGAAGTGAGTGGGCAAATAATCCAACAGTTTAAGAATGTTTCTTAACGTACATCTGCAAGAAATTTAGGGATTCCGTCATCTACAGTCCATAATATGATCAAAAGATTCAGAGAATCTGGAGAAATTTCTGCATGCAAGTGGCAAGGTCAAAAACCAACATTAAATGCCCATGACCTTCGATCCCTCAGGTGACACTGCATTGAAAACAGACATCATTTGGTAAAGGATATCGCCACATGGCCTCAGGAACACTTCAGAAAACCATTGTCAGTTAATACAGTTTGTCACTACATCTACAAGTGCAAGTTAAAACTCTACAGTGCGAAGCAAAAGCCATTTATCAACAACACCTAGAAACCCCGCCGGTTGCTCTGGGCTCGAGCTCATCTGAGATGGACTGACACAAAGTGAAAAAGTGTGCTGTGATGTTTTATACAGTAATATGGGTCTGATGAATCTACGTTTCAAATTGTTTTTGGAAATTATGGGCATTGTGTCCGCCGGGCTAAAGAGGAAAAGGACCATCCAGATTGTTATCAGCGCAAAGTTCAAAAGCCTGTCAGGATTGCCCCTCTGGGGCAAGTAAGGTGAAGACCCAAACGCTAGGTAAATTTGGTAAACCATTATATATACTGCACAAAACAGAACAGAAAATAAAGCAGCGCATGGGCTGAAACAAAAGCAAAAACTCGGCAGGCTTCAGACGGAGGGTTACAGGCAGGATACTCAGGACAAAGGCAGAACAGACTAAACAGAAGCGTGGGTGAGACGCTAACATGAGACAAGGTCGCTGCACAAGACACAGACTGAGACGCACATATATAGATGTGGGGGTAATCAAGACAACACAGGACAGGTGGGAACAATCGGGGCAATCAGAGACAGCAGGGCATGGCAGCAGATGCAGGAGACATGAGGGACTGAGACAATGTTGCGCCCTCTGCTCCACAGTTCGGGAGAGGTACGTGGTGCTTTTGAGCAAGAAATAATGAAGAGAGTCGCGGTCTACATCTTCACTCCATTTCGCTTTATTCAAAAAGAACCTGGACACTTCTGCACAAGCGCACAACACAGTTCCCTCTCCGGGCAAAAGCAATCAATTTGTGAATCATCAAACTTGGACACTTTTGCGCAAGCGCACAACACAGTTCCCTCTCCGGGCAAAAGCAATCAATTTGTGAATCACCGAACTCTCAACAAACCGTAAACAGTGCACACAGCATTCAAACCTTTTTAGCACTGTATTAATGTTTTTAAATGTAACAATCATGTACAAAAATAAAAATGAAATATTAATCTTTTTAACTCTCATTTTTAACTGTACAGTATATATTGTCTACAATTAGCTTTTTAACTGACTTTTTAACCTGTAATCTGCTTCTTAGCCTGTGTATGATACGCTTTTAATTAACCCATTAATCCCCATTTTTAACCTGTCACAACAACAGGTAAACAGGAATGGAGGATGCACAAGATACATGAACACAGGACCAAGGAGTACATAACAATGACAAATAATACTGATAACAGTCACAACTCTAAACCAGCCAGGGACAAATTCTACACAGCATAACAAGAGACATGATAATGGAAATAAACACAATGACCAAACTTAGGCTGAGGCAGGGAAAATAATCACATAATGAAAATCAGAATTAAGGACATGGCGGGGATGAATAATGCAAAACAAACCAGGACAATAATACTCATCCTAGAGAAACATAATAACAAAGGGTGAGGACATGGCTGAACTCATGTCCTGGAGACCACAGATAATCAAATCACAACATAGAACGAGGACATGAGCAAAGCCATGTCCAGATTCTGACAAAGCCAGCATTTGTGATGATATGGAGGTGTGTTAGTGCCCATGACATGGGTAACTTGCACATCTGTGAAGGTGTGGCACACATATTTGAGATGCTTAAGCTGCATATGTATATTACTTTTGAGATGCTTAGGCTGCATATGTATATCACTGTTACCTCATGTCTTAGAAGGAACAATAAGTCTGGACCACCTGGGGATGACAAGAGGGTGTGAAATGTGTCTTTAGAAATGGCTCTGAGAAGACTTCCTGACCACCAGGGTTTAGGTGGAGAAGAGAGGACCTGGCGGGGTGATGTATTGTCTCTGGGGGAGTGAATGACAATGTGATTCTGTACTCTGATGTCCCGGGTATAAAAAGGGGAGATGTGGGAAGTTAGTTCTCTTTCTGTTTGAGAAGATGTTGGAGACACGTGATTGTTAAACCTGAATTGAGAAATAAATTCAGCCTCTTCATTTCACGCTCTCCACACTGGTTACCTTAAGACGTATTATGGGGAGAGACGATTCCCCCGAACCAGACTCGCCAGGGACCAGCCGGGCAAGCGCAGTCTCAGTCAAGCTACCAGAATTCTGGCAGGACAACCCGGACTCATGGTTCCTCCTGGCCGAAGCCCAGTTCGCCCTCGGGGGAATAACAGCAGATGACACAAAGTTCTACCACGTCATCGCCAAACTCGACAGCTGCACAGCTCGACATGTGCGGAGCCTGGTGCAGCGCCCACCCGCTGGCAACAAATACGACGGGTTGAAAGCTGCCCTCATCCAGCGTTTCACTCCCTCAGCCCAGGAGAGAGCTGAGAGGCTCCTGGCCCTGCACGACTTGGGAGAAAGCACGCCTGTTGACCTGATGGAACACATGCTGAAGCTGAGAGTCTCAGACAACGACGATTTCCTCTTCACTCACATCTTCCTGAGAACTCTACCGTCGGAGACGAGGGCGACCCTGGCGGGCTCCCAGTTTGTGACCCAGCGGGACTTCCGCACGCTAGCCCAGGAGGCGCAGCAGATCCTCAACGCCAGCGGACGGCACACGGCCACCGCAGCAGCGGCAGATCTCGGTGAGACGACCGGGAAAGGCAAAGGGCCAGAGGCGACGGAGGCAGATACACCAACAACGGAGGCGGCGAAGCCTCGACACCGCGGAGGAGACGACCTCTGTTTTTACCATCGTCGCTTCGCAGAGGGGGCACGCAAATGTATACCGCCGTGTCAGTTCCAGAGCTCGGGAAACGCCAGGACCGGGTGTCGGTAGCAGCTGCGGCCCTCGGTGAACAGAACAAGCTGCTCTACCTGACGGATGCGCGTTCTGGGAGGCAATTCCTCGTGGACACAGGCTCCCAAGTGAGTTTCATCATGCCGACCTACGCTGACCGGCTGGCGGGCCCCGGGAGTCACGGGGCATTAGCGGCAAACGGCTCGAGCATTAAGACCTTCGGTGAAAGGACCCTACTTCTGTACCTGCACGGCCGCACATATGAGTGGACTTTTATTATAGCGGCGGTGAGTTTCAACATGTTAGGTGCTGATTTTCTGTGCTCACATGGGTTGTTGGTTGATCTCCCCAATAGACGCTTGGTTAATGCACTCTCGTTTTACTCTATCCCTTGAGCAGCTCGAGTGTCCCCGCCCACAGCACAAGCCAATGTCGCCACAGCAGGCGGTAAGTTTCACACACTCCTCACTCAGTTTCCAGCACTAACGGTTCCAACTTTTTCAGCAGCCGTTGCTAAACACGGGGTGGAGCACTTTATCACTACCGCTGGTCCCCCCGTTTCTGCAAAAGCTCGGCGCTTGGATGCAGCTAAACTGACCATAGCGCGCAAGGAGTTCGCCAACCTGGAAAGGTTGAGCATCATTCGGCGTTCGAATAGCCCATGGGCTTCCCCGCTCCACATGGTCCCTAAGGCTGATGGCTCGTGGCGACCTTGCGGTGATTTTCGCAGGTTGAACAACGCCACAGCGCACGACCGCTACCCAATCCCCCATATTCAGGATTTTTCGGTTCATCTGGCGGGGGCGCGCATTTTTTCTAAAATAGACTTAGTCCGCGGTTATCATCAAGTCCCAGTACGCGCTGAGGACATTCCCAAAACTGCGGTAGTAACTCCGTTCGGACTTTTTGCGCATGCCGTTTGGGCTTAAAGGCGCCGCGCAAACTTTCCAGCGCATGATGGATGCGGTGTTACGCGATCTCCCTTTTGTGTTCGTCTACCTGGACGACATTTTGGTAGCCAGCACGTCCGAAGATGAACACGAAAAGCACCTCACGGCAGTTTTCCCGGAGGTTGGGGGAGCACGGGTTAATAATCAACCCAGCGAAGTGCCAGTTCGGGGTGGCGCAGATTGATTTTTTTGGGGCACCGCGTCTCCCCAGAGGGAGCAGTTCCGCTGCCGGACAAAGTGCGCACAGTAGCAGATTTTCCCCAGCCACAAACGGTCAAAGCACTACAGGAGTTTTTGGGAATGGTGAATTTTTATAACCGTTTCCTTCCCCCGCGCGCAGCGCAGCTCATGCAGCCATTGTATGCCGCGCTTAAAAAACAAAAACCCTCAAATGCAATCGAATGGTCCCCGGAGCGGGAGCGCGCATTCTCGGAGGTAAAAAAAGCCCTTGCGGACGCTGCATTGTTGGCTCACCCGACCCACGGCCCGCATAGCGCTCACCACTGATGCGTCAGACGTGGCCATAGGGGCGGTAGTGGAGCAACAGGTTGCCCGAGGCTTGGCAGCCGCTGGCCTTTTTCAGCAGGACCTTGCGCGAGGACCGAGCGAAAATACAGCGCGTTCGACAGGAAGTTGTTTAGCGCTCCACTTAGCCTTCGCTCACTTTCCAGTTCTGGCTGGAAGGTCGGCGTTTTCACCGCGTTTGTCGACCACAAACCGCTCACTTTTGCGATGGCCAAAGTTTCGGAACCATGGTCGGGCCGGCAGCAGAGGCAGCTGGCTGCAATTTCAGAATTTACTACTGATATTCAACACGTAGCGGGTAAACTTAATGTGGTGGCAGACTACCTCTCTCGCGCCGTAACCGCTCCAGTCCGCGCAGAGGTAGATTATACTACCACGGCAGCAGAGCAAAATAGCAGCGCGGAAGCGTACGCGGCCCCAGTCCACGTGGGGATAGATTACGCAGCCATGGCTGCGGATCAAGGTAGTGACGCAGACGTGTGCGCGCTCCAGTCTGGACCAACAGGGTTAAGGCTGGAGAGCAGGAGGCTGCAAAGTGGTATGCCCCCCCTAATCTGCGATGTCTCTACAGGACGACCGCGTCCGGTAGTGCCGGCCGCGTGGCGCCGCCGTGTTTTTGACTCGATTCACTCTCTGGCGCACCCGGGGGTGCGCGCGTCAGTAAAAATGGTAGGAGAGAAGTTTGTTTGGCCAAGCCTGCGCAAGAACGTTAAGGAGTGGGCAAGAGCCTGCATGGCTTGCCAGCGGGCCAAAATACACAAACACACCAAAGCCCCCTTTGAGCCGTTTCACATCCCGGCCGAGAGGTTTGATCATGTGCATGTCGACCTCGTAGGCCCCCTACCCTCGTCGCAGGGGTGCACACATCTTTTGACAATGGTGGACCGCACCACGCGTTGGCCTGAAGTGGTCCCACTGGCATCAACCACAGCCGCAGAGGTGGCCTGCGCATTTTTAATGGCTTGGGTAGCGCGTTTTGGGGTCCCGTCGGATATTACGTCCGACAGGGGGCCTCAATTTGTTTCTGAGCTTTGGTCAGCGATGGCCCACAGCCTGGGGATAACAATCCACCGCACTACCGCGTACCACCCCCAGGCTAATGGTTTATGCGAGCGTTTTCATAGGTCATTGAAAGCAGCCCTCAGAGCGTCGCTGACGGATGCAAATTGGGTAAACAGACTACCATGGGTTTTATTGGGGTTGCATTCCGCACCTAAAGAGGACTTAAAAGCCTCCCCTGCTGAGTTGGTGTTTACACAACCACTCCGGCTGCCAGGGGAGTTTCTTTCTGATAACCCGGCGCCAGAACGTCCCCCTGCTCAGCGGTCACTGAACGACACGGGAGCGGACATGCTTCCGGGCCCCGTTCATCACACTTTTCCCCGTGTTTTTGTACCTAAATCTTTAAAAAACGCCGAGTTTGTTTTTGTCAGACACGAGGCTCAGCGCCCGACCTTGCGACCACCTTATGACGGCCCGTATAGAGTGCTGGAAACAGGTGATAAGCATTTTTTGCTAGATTTAGGGGACAGGAGGGAAACAATTGCTATAGACAGACTTAAACCTGCTTTTGTGATGGCTGGTGAAACTGTGCAAGTGGCGAGGGCTCCTCGACGCGGCAGACCCCCCAGGGAGCAGGCCCCAGAGCCCTCTCAGGGATTGACTAACAGTTCTCATCCTCAGATAGCAGATTCACTGCAGGATGGCGCCACGGGAGCAGCGAAGCCCGCCTACAGCAAGTTCGGGAGAAGGTTGAAGCCTAGACAGCATATGGACTGATGTTGTGATTTTATCATGTTGTCTAGACTATGTTGTATTGTTTCATCTTCGACGTTTGGGGGGGGTTATGTGGCACACATATTTGAGATGCTTAAGCTGCATATGTATATTACTTTTGAGATGCTTAGGCTGCATATGTATATCACTGTTACCTCACGTCTTAGAAGGAACAATAAGTCTGGACCTCCTGGGGATGACAAGAGGGTGTGAAATGTGTCTTTAGAAATGGCTCTGAGAAGACTTCCTGACCACCAGGGTTTAGGTGGAGAAGAGAGGACCTGGGGGGGGTGATGTATTGTCTCTGGGGGAGTGAATGACAATGTGATTCTGTACTCTGATGTCCCGGGTATAAAAAGGGGAGATGTGGGAAGTTAGTTCTCTTTCTGTTTGAGAAGATGTTGGAGACACGTGATTGTTAATAAACCTGAATTGAGAAATAAATTCAGCCTCTTCATTTCACGCTCTCCACAAAGGCACCATTATTGCTGAGCGGTACCTACAGGTTTTGGAGCAACATATACTGCCATCCAAGCAATGTCTTTTGCTGGGCCATCCCTGCTTATCCCCTCCATGGATCACCACCTTATCATGGTGGAGGGGTTTGAGTGCCTGAATGATCCCAGGAGCTATGCTGTCAGGGGAAGTTGCCCCTGGTAGGGTCTCCCTAAGGCAAACTGGTCCTTGCAAAGGGCCAGACTAAGAGCGGTCCAGTAGAGCTCCATGAAAAATGTTACATCAAAGACCCAGTGTACCCAAAGGAGGGACATGGGTTCGCCTTCCAGTGGGCTCACCACCTGCAGGAGGGATGATGGGGATCATAGCGCTATGTGAACCGGCAAAAGTCTGGCTACTCTGCCTGGACTGATGCCCCTGTGACCCGGATCTACTGTTAAGTGGTCGAAGAGAATGGATGAATCCCTGCTTATTTCAGCAAGACAACGCCAAGCCACATTCTGGACGTGTTACAACAGTGTGGCTTTGTCGTAAAACAGTGTAGGTCTGGACTGCCTGTAGTCCAGACCTGTCTTCCGCTGAAAATGTGTGGTGCATTATGAAGTGCAAAATATAACAAGGGAGATCCTGGACTGTTGAGGAACTGAAGTTGTACATCAAGCAAGAATGGAAAGAATTCCCCTACAAAGCTTCAACAATTAAGTGTCCTCAGTTCCTAAAAGCTTATTGAATGCTCTTAAAAGGAAAGGTGATGTAACACAGAGGTAAACATGCCCGTCCCAGCATTTTTTGTGATGTTGCAGGCGTCAAATTCAAAATGAGTGACTATTTGCAAAAAATAAATAAAGAATAAAGTTTATCGTTTTGAACATTAGATACCTTGTTTTTGTGGTGTATTCAGTTGAATATAGGTTGAAAAGGATTAGCAAATTATAGTGGTTTTTTTTTTACATTTTACACAATGTCCCAACTTCACTGGAATTGGGGCTTGCATGTTATAGACTGCAGGGGGAAACTGGAGTGCCCAGATTAAAACTATAAAGGCAAAGGGAAAGCATACAAACTTCCACAAGCAAGGGCCATACTGATGAGGGGATTCAAACTGGGAACCTTTTTACAGAGGCAACAGTGCTCATCATTTCATAGACTGTCCCATAGCAAACTAAATATCAACAGCAGGAGATCCATCTTTTTAGTGGTGTATATATTCAAGAGTGTCCAAAATAAGTAACAGTATACTACTGTGGTATTAAGTGCATATAAACAATTGCTGTCTAACATAAGGTGGGTCCATGGGTTTTACCCCCTTTTGTGCAGAGAACACATGTTCTCATGTATGTCTGTGGTTCCTTCTATCATGAAGATTCATGCCAGGTTAAAACTGTCCACCACATCAAAAACTAAATCCTAAGGTCTTTTTTTCAATATGAATAAAAAAAATAAATGTAGACATTTTAGCATGTTTACTACAGCACACAAAAAAGAATTAAATACAGTAAAAATGAATTATTTGACCTAACAAATAATTAAAAATTTAAGCAGCCACTGCATCAGTGGTGTTTTTTTAATTTATACTTTAAACAATACACACAAATACAGCTTCATAAACTGATGAAAGTTGTGCATTACCTGGATCTATACATTCTCACATTGCACAGCAGAAAAACTAAAAATTAATAAAAATTAAAATTTTGGAGCTGGTCACTGACCGCAGAATAACAGAAAAAAAGACCTCTCATTGTATGGAAAATACAGATTTTTTATTGAGAAAATGAACACTGTTTCTGTTCAAGTGTCCCTGTAAACAACGAATTACACGCACAACACCAGGACACCAGAAATTAATTAAGTCATCGCAAAGTCAATAATTCAAGTCAAGGACAAGGCTTATACACAACATACACACAACTACAAATGTTTGTTTTATACCCCACCACAGAGAGCTTTTTTCTGTACAATGAAATAAAAAAGATACTCAAATTCCTGATATCAAATAATTGTTGGGTATGATTTTCAACAATTTCTCAACTACTTCAACTGAAAGGAGTCAAATATTTGATCCTCACCTATTGGCTCTCATGTTTAATGGAGTTACAGTTTTATCACATTGATGAGCCATGCTACCAGTTGTTCAGACAGCTTTGTTTTCTGATGTCAGCCTGAACACAGAGCCCCCTGTGAAGCCAACATCTGCCCTGCTGATCCACTCATGAGCCAAATGCTGCTGATAACCTGACCCCCAATCTCCTCAGGAACCAAAAAACTAATAAAATTGATACTGATACAGGATCTTGATACTTGATACAGGTTCCTAAAGGTTGCCCTCGGCATGATCCGCTCATGTGACTCCTTTGTTTTCATTCAGAAAAATGATCAAATCATTCGCCTGACTTTTTTTTTTTTTTTTTTTTAGATATAACTCAAGACTTCAAAATCTCATCTCTCCAGCTTTCTCGATCTCGCCTTTGTCGTTTCCGGGCTAGTTCTGGGAAGTAGGCGCTGTTGTAAGGTCTCTCCCTCTCGTTCAGGTAGGGCTCCTTGTCCTTCCCTTTCCCACTCCTCTGGTCCAAAAGAGCCTGGGCTCTCCTCCTCTCTTCAGCCTCCCTCTGTAAACGTTCAGCACGGAGCTTTTCTATAGAGCTGGAATAGAGAGCACAAAGATTGTGCTATGATGCTATTCCTACATTAGCTTAACCAGAGCCAGACAATCAATACTGCTGTTCTCACCTCTCCCCGCTGTTCCTCTTCTCTCCTCTGTCTTTTTTCTCCTTTTTCTTGTGCTTGTGCTCTTTTCGGTCTTTTACAGCAAGAGCTTTCTTCATATCTTTCAAAGGATCCAAACTGTCCTTCAGTCTGCGATCCTTCTTCACTCTCTCCTCTTCACTTACTAACTGACTCTTTTCTTTTTCTTTCCTCTCTTCTTTTTCTTTGCTGCTTTTCATGTACCACGGTGTGACCTCTGTCCCTGGTTGAGGCCCTAATGACACCAGGAGGCCAATGGCTCGTTCCTGCTTCTCCTGGGGACAAAAAAGATTTAAAATAGTTATCAAGGCAATACATGACAAGAGCACTCTGAGGCGAGTGTAATATCCCACACCTCTGTTTTCTTTGAAAATCCCAATATGTCACTGAAAGAGAGCAGTTTTCAACTTTTCTCTATAATTATTGGGGCAGAACCAAATAATGATAAGCCTATCATCCATGAATATACAGCAAAAATAGTTGTATACAACCGATAGTTGTAGGTCAGCATCCCAAGGTGAACCTGCGTAGCAAGTTTGGTAACCCTAGCTTTACTCGTAAATAGGGCATAGGGGATGCCAACCTTGATATTCAACCTTTTGCCCCCAAACTCTTTGCAAAAATCACCCAATCGGAGCCAGATTGCATGTACTGTACACATCATCAGTGATATCAAATTCTGGTACCAACTTTCAAAACTGGGAACAAAACTGTAGGAGAAGTTGATTTCACCTAAGTGGGACAGACGACCAACATAGACCACCCTATGACATAATCCCCCTTCGGCCTTTGCCCCAAAGGGGTAGAGAGAGAGAAGAGAAGAGAAGAGAATGACCCAAAAGGACAGAAGAGGAAAAAAGGATCCTGCAATAAAGCTACTCACAAGGTACAATTCTGTGAAAACGTGATGAGAGTAAATGGAAACTTTTTATTTCCACTTCTGTCTGTCGGCCCCCAGGTAAAGTCAAAGACCTTTGACTGGTGGGGTAATAAAATAAAAACTAATAAACAATTTCTATGGGCAGTTATAATTGTACATAGAATATGAATATACTTGCCATCATTGACCCATGTGATTTTAAGCACGTTTATACAGTGGATATAAAAAGTCTACACACCACCCCCTGTTCAAATGCCAGGATTTTTGTGATATAAAAAAGAGAACCAAGATAAATCATCCCAAAACTTTTTCCACCATTAATGTCACCTATAACCTGTACAACCCAACTGAAATCTTTTAAGGGGAAAAATAAAAAAAAATTAAAATAACCCAGTTGCATAAATATGCACAGGGATGAGGTTGTGTTCAGAATTAACCAATCACATTCAAGCTCATGTTAAATAGGAGTCAGCACACACCTACCACCATTTAAAGTGCCTCTGATTAACCCCAAATAAAATCCAGCTGTTCTAGTAAGCTTTTCCTGACATCTTACAGCACAAGCCATGGTCTGCAGAGAGCTTCCAAAGCATCAGAGGGATCTCATTGTTCAAAGGTATCGGTGAGGAGAAGGGTACAAAATAATTTCCAAGGCATTAAATATACCATGGAACACAGTGAAGAGGGTCATCATCAAGTGGAGAAAATATGGCACAACAGTGACATTACCAAGAACTGGACGTCCCTCCAAAATTGATGAAACGACGAGAAGAAAACTGGTCAGGGAGGCTGCCAAGAGGCCGACAGTAACATTCAAGGAGCTGCAGGAATTTCTGGCAAGTACTGGCTGTTTAGAACATCAGTCCCTCCAGGATTTCGCAGGATTTTTTTTTTTTATTGTTGTGGTAAATTGCGGGGCTGTCCTTAGGGATTGCCTGAATTGCACATTGGCCCGTGTCCAGACCGGAGATTCACAGCTTTAAAATTCCTTGACAAGCTGTAGTAGTGACTTTTACCTCTAAAGACGGACAAACTGTTGCAACACTAGCTGTAATATTTGATTTGCTCATTTTTTTGTGGTTTTACAGCATGTCTCCTCACACACACTCCAAAGATGGGGGTGCTTTCAGGCAGGTGGACATTTTTCAACACAAACCTGGCACTTCATACACGCGATCATCATGGAGACTCGAGGAGACGTTCACTGGTGGACTGGGGGAGACAGAGGAGGGAACGATGTGGGAAAAGTCGCGAGTGAGTGTTTTTTAAAATCACACACTGTTTTTTGCTGATGTGTTCTGTATACACTCACTGTAAACATGGAAGTGAGCGGCAGTGCAGCACCGCATTTGATTGGTCAGACTGATGACGTACACATTTGCGCGCTACTCGGGGACAAATTGATTGTGGAAATTGGAGGGAAGTTGACGGACAATTGGCCAAAATTGCGGTAAAGTTGTGGTGATTGGATAAAATTTTAAATTACGTAAGACCTGCTGAAGTTGCAGGAATTGGTACAATCGCAACATTGCGAAATCCGGGAGAGACTGGTACATGTGACAACAATCTCCCATCTTCTTCATCTGTCTGGGCTATGGGGTAGGTTGGCAAGACGGAAGCCTTATCTTACGAAGAAAAACATCCAAGCCTGGCTACATTTTGCAAAAACACAGTTGAAATCTCCCAAACGCATGTGAGAAAATGTGTCATGGTCCAATGAAACCAAGGCTGAACTTTTTGGCCATAATTCCAAAAGGTATAGAGTGGTGCTAAAAGTGTTTTGCCCCCTTCCTGATTTCTCATTTTTTTGTATGTTTGTCACAGATGTTTCGATCATCAAAGAAATTTAAATATTAAACAAAATATAACACAAATAGACACAAAATGCAGTTTTTAAATAAAGGCGTTTATTATTAAGGGAAAAAAAAAATCCAAACCTACATGGCCCTGTGTGAAAAAGTGATTGCCCCTTAAACCTAATAACTGGTTGGGCCACCCTTAGCAGCAACAACTGTAATCAAGTGTTTGCAATAACTGGCAATGAGTCTTTTACAGTGCTGTGGAGGAATTCTGGCCCACTCATCTTTGCAGAATTGTTGTAATTCAGCTACATTGGAGGGCTTTCGAGCATGAACCGCCTTTTTAAGGTCATGCCACAGCATCTCAATCGGATTCAGATCAGGACTTTGACTAGGCCACTCCAAAGTCTTCATTTTGTTTTTCTGAAGCCATTCAGAGGTGGACTTGCTGGTGTGTTTTGGATCATTGTCCTGCTGCATAACTCAAGTGCGCTTCAGCTTGAGGTCACGAACAGATGGCCGGACATTCTCCTTCAGGATTTTCTGGTAGACAGCAGAATTCACGGTTCCATTTACCACAGCAAGTCTTCCAGGTCCTGAAGCAGCAGAACAGCCCCAGACTATCACACTACCACCATCATATTTTACTGTTGGTATGATATTCCTTTTTTGAAATGGTGTGTCACTTTTACGCCAGATGTAATGGGACACACACCACATCAGTGTGTGGATGTGTGTGTGAATGGGTGGATAGCAGGATCTGTAAAGCGCTTTGGTCATCAAGAGATGAGAATAAAAGCGCTATATAAGTGAATGCCATTTACCATTTACCTTCTAAAAAGTTAAACTTTTGTCTCGTCAGTCCACAGAGTATTTTCCCAAAAGTCTTGAGGATCATCAAGATGTTTTCTGGCAAAACTGAGATAAGCCTTTATGTTCTTTTTGCTCAGCAGTGGTTTTCATCTTGGAACTGTGCCATGCAGGCCATTTTTGCCCAGTCTCTTTCTTATGGTGGAGTCATGAATACTGACCTTAACTGAAGCAAGTGAGGCCTGCAGTTCTTTGGATGTTGTGGGGTCTTTTTTGTGACCTCATGAGTAAGTCGTTGCTGCGCTCTTCAGGTAATTTTGGTCAGCCGGCCACTCCTGGGAAGTTTCACCACTGTTCCATGTTTTTGCCATTTGTGGATAATGGCTCTCACTATGGTTCATCGGAGTCCCAAAGCTTCAGAAATGGCTTTATAACCTTTTCCAGACTGATGGTTCTCAATTACTTTGTTTCTCCTTTGTTCCTGAATTTCTTTGGACCGCAGCATGATGTCTAGCTTTTGAGGATCTTTTGATCTACTTCACTTTGTCAGGCAGGTCTTATTTAAGTGATTTCTTGATTGTGAACAGGTGTGACAGTAATCAGGCCTGGGTGTAGCTACAGAAATTGAACTCAGCTTTCCAAAGATGTGATAAACCACAGTTAATTTATGTTTTAACGGGGGGGGGGGGGTGTCACTTTTTCACACAGGGATTTTCTGGATTTTTTTTTTACCCTTAATAATAAACACCTTCATTTAAAAACTGCATTTTGCGTTTACTTATGTTATCTTTGTCTAATATTTAAATTTGTTTGATGATCTGAAACATTTAAGTGTGACAAACATACAAATAATGAGAAATCAGGAAGGGGGCATACACTTTTTCACACTACTGTATTTGGCGCAAACACAACACTGCTCATCACCAAAAGAACACCATACCTACAGTGAAGCATGGAGGTGTCAGCATCATGCTTTGGGGCTGTTTTTCTTCAGCTGGAACTGGGGCCTTAGTCAAAGTGGAGGGAATTATGAACAGTTCCAAATACCAGTCAGTGCTGGCACAAAACCTTCAGGCTTCTGCTAAAAAGCTGAAGGTGAAGAGCAACTTCATCTTTCAGCATGACAATGACCCAAAGCACACATCCAAATCAACAAAAGAATGGCTTCATCAGAAGAAAATTAAGGTGTCTGTGACATGATGTAGGAACTATGGATCAATATTCAGTATGAATTTATCTTCAATCATCCACATAGTTGGTTCTGTTGACTTTGAACGCTAAATAAGTGGAAAAATATTTCTAAGTGAATTCAAATTTAGCACCGTGTTGCACTAACGCAATATCCTGAGATGCGTCTCGTTTCCGGATATGACGTCATGAGGTGAGTTTCCTCTCGGCTGATCAGTGTGCTGTCAATGTAAACAAGCTGTTTAGCTTCTATATCAGCAAAGAAATGCCGAAACGTTGCGTGGCATATGGGTGTTCTAATTGTTCCAGTGAACGTATAAGCCTGTTCTCATTCCCAAAAGACCCAGATCTTCTTAAAAAATGGGCGAAGCAAGTACAGAGAACAAGGGACAAATGGCAACCAACACTATCTGCTGTACTCTGTAGCGATCATTTCACTGCAGACAGTTTTGAGGAGGCGCCTGCTATACACGAATCTTTAGACTTGAAAGTTCGTTACAAACAGGTTCTAAAACCGACTGCCATACCTATGGTTTTTAAACGAAAACCCACAGCCCAAGACGATATCAACATATCAAAACAGCACAGAGAAGCAACACTGTCAAAACTCACCCGGAAAAGAGTTTGTGTAATTGATTTTTTTTCCATATAAGGCGATCGTGATTTTATTATATTTTTTCCGCCAAAAGTAAAATCCTCCCCTATGAATTTTGGACCCAAGTGTGACTTACTCCAAATGAATGACTTTGTGTAAAAAAATGTATATTACTTTTTTCAGTTTTCATTTTTATAAATCTCATTGCCTACTGAAACTGAACATCTGAGCTTTTTTTTTTTTTTTTTTTTTAAATTTCCCCGACCACCCGATTGGGGAAATAAAAAAAATAAATTGAATCTAAAATTTCTGTAAACCAAACGATTAAATAACAATCGCCTTATGTGGAAAAAAAAATCAATATATATCTGCACATTATGAAGGTAAAGACCCATAAATAATATCGTATAACATATGATTCAAGACTTTTAACAATTAAGCGATTGTTATTTAATAGTTTTGTTTACAAACCCACCGATGTGACCAGAATTTCCCCGACGAAAAAAAAAAATTAGCACACTTGATTGTATTTTACTTTTTCCGCCAAAAGTAAAATCCTCCCCATGAATTTTGAAGCCGAGTGTTGACTTTACTCCAAATGGAACGCCTTTGTGTTAAAAAACGTTATATTACTTTTTTCAGTTTTCATTTTTATAAATCTCATTGCCTACCAAACTGAATATCTGAGCTTTTTTTTTTTATTTCTCCGACCACCCGATCGGGGAAATTTAGATCTGTCTGTATATTACCATTCAGTCAGTGTTTTGGAGGCGACCTATGTCCATCTCTAACCCTTCACCGTCAGACCCTTCATCCTCTGAAACGTGCGAATCATCTTCACTTCCTGAACAATATGGTTCAGATAAACAGGGTTGCAGTCCTTCATTAGAACCAACTCGCTCTTCTTCATCACTCGATCCTGCTTCTTCCTCAAAAACTATCGACAAATCGCTCAAATCTTCGCTGAAATCGCTCACAGCTTCCTCTGCTTCAGTGTACTCAGCCATGCTTGTTTACATATTTGGTTCACCTCATTATGTCACAAAATAGCAGTGGCGTTTGACCCAATTTCGACAAATGAACATCGCAATCGTCTCCATCACGATGTAATTTATGGTAGTATATGGAAACAAAATTTTATTGAATTTTTTTGTCTACACAGAATGAAAACACAGTAGTTCTTCTTTCTAATGATGTCTTGGTTGAATAATGTCACAGACTCTTTAAGGTTTTGGAATGGCCCAGCCAGAGTCCAGATCTGAATCCGATCAAACATCTGTGGGGTGATCTGAAGAGGGCTGTGCACAGGAGATGCCCTCGCAATCTGACAGATTTGGAGCGTTTTTGCAAAGAAGAGCGGGCAAATATTGCCACATCAAGATGTGCCACGTTGATAGTTAAGTTAATCTCTTTCGACAACATGTGGTATATGGGGTAGCACCTATCTCAGTCTCACTGACCCTTGGCCACAGAGCTACTGTAAGTAGTGAAAGCTATAGTGGGGGGGGGGGGGGGGGGGGTCAGTCCTTCTGGTAGCTCTGTGCGTAAACTTTCTTCTCCCCATTCTATTATGCTGAGCACCAAGCTAGAATGCGGAAAGTACCATTTTTATATGGTCTTTGGTATGACCCGGCCAGGATCTGAACTCATGACCTCCCGGATGTGGGGGGATGCTCTACCAACTAGGCCACCACTCCAGTTACGCCACGCTGATAGATTCCTACCCAAAAAGACTGAGTGCTGTCATAAAAGCCAAAGGTGCTGCGACAAAGTATTACTTTAAGGGTGTGCATATTTATGCAATCAGGTTATTGTAAGTTTTTTATTTTTCCCCTTAAAAGATTTCAATTTGTTTTTCAATTGGGTTGCACAGGTTATAGGTCATGTTAATGGTGGAAAAAGTTTTGAAATGATTTCTCTTGGTCTCATTTTTTTTCACATCACAAAAACCTGGCATTTAAACAAGGGTGTGTAGACTTTTTATACCCACTGTATCTGAGCTTAAAAACAACATTTGAGAATAAAGGTGGAAAGCCTTTGTATCACATGATTTGCTGTCATATTTGTGTATGTTAAATCCTAGTAATTAAGGATTGTTGAAGTTAATACAAAGTAGCCAACGTAGTGGACCTGCAACAATAGTTGTAAATAAACAATGGAAAAGGAAAACTGACGACTAACATACTACACTATGGCTGTCTCCAAACTCACTCCCTACTCACTATATAGTAGGGGTGGGAATATCAATCCACCTCATGATTCAATTATGATTCAAAGGGCTGCAATTCGATTAGAAAATAATTCTTAAGGCATCTTTTTTTCCTGTTCAGGATTTCTTTTCTGTCACTGCATTTTCAACTTGCATGTTATATATTACTGTCACATTTTTTTTAGAGAAACATGTATTCAGTAAATGACTATACCTGCATTTTTTTATTTGTACCTTATGTTATTCAAGCATGACAGTGCGCTGAAAGTTAAAAAAAAAAAAAAAAAGATTCAGGGCCGTATTACAATGGCACGGTCCATAATAGCATGTTTATAAGCATTTCCAAGTTAATCTCCTTATCACAGCAATGAAAAAAATGAATTTTCCACCAGGCACAAGGTGCAAAGAGGCTGGTCTAATTATTTAAAGGTGCATTTTGGATCATCCAATCCGAAGCACTCCTGCCCATCCCTTTAATGCACAGAGGAGCATTAAGTGAACTCTGATCATAACGGCTTGTTTAAGATGGGTTTTGCACTGGTCAAAGGGCGAGCATATGAGCAAAAATGCACAGGATAGTAATGCTGCTTGGTAATAAGGAAGACATCAATCACAGTTGATGCCCAGTTAGCTATTTTAGAGAGAACAAACAGGAAGATATAATGCTGGGCTGAAAAATCGAGCTGAATGGTTTATGTAATGCACACGGATGCAACACACAGACATGAATGGGTTTGAAACTTTAGGAAAAGAGGATGATGCCTGTGCAAACTTTGATAAAACAGAAGGATTGTTAATGGTGGTCCGGAAGTCGCTCCCGGCCCGTGGGGAGATGGAGGACCCCCTCTCCTGTTGCTTTCGCCGACCGAGGGTCTCCCCCGTCTTGTGTGGGAGTCTGCTGAGGCTTGTGGCTGTGCCCCAATCCCTCCCAGGCGGGAAGGAGGGAATGTTATGTCCCATCCGCTGCCGACCCCCACCACAAAGTCAGCCCATTGTCGGCGGCCTCTCCTGGGGGTCTATAACAGTGGTAGTTGGGGTGCCCGCAGCTTGAGAACCCCAACCGTAGGAGCGGTGGGGGCAACCTCAGCCTGGTTGGAAAAGTGGGGGCATGCGGCCGCAGGCAGATGTGGACGCATCTCCTGTCTCTCTGGGGAGTTACAGTGAAAAGAAAAATGCTGTTCATTCACTCCTTCTTTTCCCTAAAAATTAACACATTAATGCCTAATAAGTCTGTGATGAAAACAAAAATGTGGATGGAATAAAATTTTTAGACAGGCACGCCCCCCGTGCGCCGCATCCACACCAGAACACACACATGCTTCCTGGTCATCCATTCATTCTCCTAAAAAAAATCATACATTAATGCCTAATCTACAGACTCCAATGGTACTGTAAGTCCATAATTAAAATGAGAATGTGGGTGGAATTAAAAAAACTATTTAGTGTATCATATAAATAAAATGACGGGTGATTATGACTGTTACAACTCTCTCCACTAAAATAATAGAAAATCCCAGTGCATGCTGTTTCCTCATGAGCTCCGGAACTGCACAATTTCAAAACACACCACTGAAATAGCATTAAACAATGTGCTTCTGATGACAGACCTCTTTTTTCTGATCAAAAGCGCATTGTTATAACATGCACCATAATACCAGTGCGTATGTGACTAAGCACCACCACACCTCTTTGAAATGACTCTCCACCTCCCAACACAAAGCGGGCGCACTGTCTTCTGGTAATTAGATGGCGTGATGCAAAGCCTTAAAAAACAAAAACAAAAAAAACAAAAAACAAACAGAAAATGCGCTGACAGAAACTAACAAAAACAATGGCATATTAAACCACCCTTATTGTCATTCAACCGTACAACCAATCATGTACGGCAGAACGAGATTGTGTTTTACCTATCTACAGTGCAAATCACACACACCTCAAGTGTAGAATCAGAGGGCCGCTGCCATGCAAGGCGCCACCACAGAGTTCCCTCCTCCATTCCAATACTGCTGAGCACCAAGCTGGATGGCAGGAAGTTCCACTTTTATATGGTCTTCGGCATGACCCGGCCGGGATTTGAACCCCTGCCTCCCGGGTGTGGGGCGGATGCTCTACCAACTGAGCCACCACTCCGGTAATATGGTGGGAAGTCTGGTGCAAAAGTCCGCTGATGACCGTCAAATAGGGCCCAAGGAGTCTCACGGGACTACAGTTTATTCAGTTGCTTGATTTGGGTATTGGATCAGCAGTATACTGTATAATATCAAATAACCATTGAAGTGTCTCTAAACAAGTTCTTCATTATAATGTGTGACTGAATCATTCACTGATTCTGATATATTCTGACTATTCTATTAAGCACTTGTTTTTTTTTAACATCTAACTTCTCAAACAATGCATTTTTATATAATTCTGTATATTTATGCTTGTAGATTTGAATTATATCCTTTATTGTTGTTCCTTGCATTATGCTTTATTTTCTCTTTTTAAACATTCTATGGCATAATAATGGCATTCAGTATTAATAAAGTCTTATCATATCTAACTTACAGACTGTTCAGGCAATTTATAGTGCTCCAATGCATGCTGAAGCTCTTTGGTAAACCTAGACCAACACGAAAATTATCACCACAAGAAGAGCAGTACTTTACTACAATAATTTAGAAAAAAAACAAAAAACTTTTCCCTGAAGGCTATAAGAATAATGACATAAGGTACAACATAAAAAATAAAGAATACAATCACTGAATCCATCAAAATCCACAATTTTTTTTTTTTTTTAAAGGAACTAAATATTGTACTTCACACCTAAAAGTACACAACTCAGCAGCGTGAGTATATCAGTTTCAGCAGTTTCTCTTTGGTTATACCATTCTGTTTTTATTAATTTGTATTCCATTCACAGACAAATATGCATGGTTCAACTGCCAGAATCTTTAAAAAATACCACAAGACCAATCTTTGCTCACCACGTCTGTACTGACAGGAGCATTTGCGTATGATCCATTTAGTGAAAGAAAAAATGATAAACAAGAGCAGCAGTATTGTTACCTTTTCTTCCTTTTTTTCTCTCAGATACTCCTCATTGCCCTTCTTCTCTGACGAGTCCTCCAGAGGAAAAAGATTAAGATGCCCCAGAGCTCCACTTCCTCCACTCCGTTCATCATCATCACCATCTTCTCTTTTTCCTTCCGCTGACTGGAGAGCAGCTCGGGCTTTTCTCCTCAGATACTCTGTACGTGCCTAAGAACAGGAACACAGTTGTTATTGTTTAAAAAAAAAAAAAAAACAGGCTTTTGACAAGGGTTGGCTTCAACCACTCTCATTTTACGAGTTTCTTTTTGTGATACTTGATATTAGAAAAATGTCCCCAGCTACAGAGGATCATATAGGCGTCAAAGGTCTGATTACTCAATACAATATTATTAAATAAATAAAAATAAAAGAATATGAGCTCAGTACATTAGTATTGATGTCCCAGTCTCTGGAAGATTACTGGAACAAATAAAGTGACAAAGTGCTATGCTACTGCAGTGAAGAGTTTATTCAGTTTAGACCAGGCATCACCAACTGGCACACTCCAGTCCAGATCTGAACCCCGCGAGTCTCTGTCCGGATCCTGAAGCCTTTTGATACAATTTGGAAAACAAAAGAATACTGTTCTGCTTGGACGGAATACAAAAGCGGAATTGAAATGCTGAATTGGAATTGACTGCCACTGGCATAAAAGAGCCACCCGGACATTTTATGGCATAACACCTTGGGCGTTCGCCGCATAGCGGAGATGCAGCAGGAGGCAAAATCACCGCTTGATGCAGACATCACACGAGGCGGACAGCCAGAATATCCACCACAAACAGACACGCTTCGTTCCTGGTGTATGCCCGTGGAATGACGCACCGCTTTGAAATTGCATCTCCCACCTCTCTGGCTGTACGTGTCCACCTAGGCGTCTGTTGACAAAGGGTCCCCACGCCTCCTCTGCATCTCAGTGATTCTGCCAAGAGTAGCCCGTACTGGGATGCAGGGGGAGGTGACGTCCCCCGGGACCGCATCCGCATTGGGCCCACATAGTAATGGATGCGATTTCCATGTTCCTCTGATATCAATGCTCCGTGTGTTACTGAACATGAAAAGTTCCACACACATCCACCTCCGCTCCCCCTGGAACAGAGTGTTACCCAAACAGGTTAGAAAGATAAGAACATTGTTGACATTAAAAAAACCACTCAGGGGAATTCTGTAGTGTGAAATTATATTTTATATCATTTTTTTAGGCTTACAGTTTGAAACATTTTTTCTATACTGAAAATATAGTATAGAGGTGGACTTTCTGAGAGATTTTTTTTAGATATTCATTTTTTTTAAATGTAGGTAATTTAGTTTGTATTCTCCTGTAAAACTTCACATTTTCAGGATTTAAGTTATAGATTTTAGAATTTTAGAGCTATTTATTTGCAGTCAACAAACACATTCAGTGTTCTCCTGTATTGTTATGACTAAATTATTACCTATTTTGTTTGAAATTGCACAAAGAATTTATTTGATTTTTTTAATTAATACAGAGCTAAAAGCAGCTAAAACATCTTCTAAATAAAATGTGTAAAAGCTGCCTGCAGACAGCTGTGGACTTCTGAAAGAATGTCCATGAAAGGATGGCAGTTCTGAAAAGCACATTTTCAGATAAATTTGTCCATGTGACTCACCAGATTTCTCTTCTATTTGTCTTATTAAAACATGTTTGAAGTAAATTCATAGGTCATTGAAAACACTTTGCTTTAAAGTACCAAGCTGTCACATAGTGGGAGAAAAGAAATCCTGAATCGAAAAAAAGACACATCAAGAATAATTTTAGAATCAAATTGAAGACCCTGAATTGTAACTGAACTGTGGTGCCGAAAGATTCCCACCTCTAGTTCAGACCTCAGCTGGGGAGGAGGACTGACTTATCGGACCTCTTGCAGTTTTAGTTGGTGACCCCTGGTTTAGACTGTATTGCATCACAATAGAAGGCGTTTCAAAGAGAGATGCACAAATAGGAGATTTAATACGTTAATTATTCATTATTTCTAGTTTACTTTGATTTAGATGTTTAGGCTCTTTTTTGTCAAGGACACGCTTTTGATGAAAAGTTAGAATTAAAAACGTTTGTAACAACAAGTCTGCGCAAAACTGATGTGACATCATTTGCAACACAGCTGCAAATAAAAGAAAATAATCCAGTGAAAACCTAACACTAAAAATATGCCTGAAAAGACTATTTCCTTGGTTCTAGAACTAAAAATTGACTGCCACTGGCATAAAAGAGTGCGCGCGCGCGCGCACACACACACACACACACACACACAGTGGTGTGAAAAAGTGTTTGCCCCCTTCCTGATTTCTCATTTTTTTGTATGTTTGTCACACTTAAATGTCAAGATCAACAAATTTAAATATCAGACAAAGATAACACAAGTAAACATAAAATGCAGTTTTTAAATGAAGGTGTTTATTATTAAAGGAAAAAAATCCAAACCTACATGGCCCTGTGTGAAAAAGTGATTGCCCCTTAAACCTAATAACTGGTTGGGCCACCCTTAGCAACAACAACTGCAATCAAGTGTTTGCAATAACTGGCAATGAGTCTTTTACAGTGCTGTGGAGGAATTCTGGCCCACTCATCTTTGCAGAATTGTTGTAATTCAGCCACATTGGAGGGTCTTCAAGCATGAACCGCCTTTTTTTAGGTCATGCCACAGCATCTCAATCGGATTCAGATCAGGACTTTGACTAGGCCACTCCAAAGTCTTCATTTTGTTTTTCTGAAGCCATTCAGAGGTGGATTTGCTGGTGTTTTGTGGATCATTGTCCTGCTGCAGAACTCAAGTGCGCTTCAGTTTGAGGTCACAAACAGATGGCTGGACACTCTCCTTCAGGATTTTTTGGTAGACAGCAGAATTCATGGTTTCATTTATCACAGCAAGTCTTCCAGGTCCTGAAGCAGCAAAACAGCCCCAGACCATCACACTACCACCACCATATTTTACTGTTGGTATGATGTTCCTTTTCTGAAATGCTGTGTTACTTTTACGCTGGATGTAATGGGACACACACCTTCCAAAAAGTTCAACTTTTGTCTCATCAGTCCACAGAGTATTTTCCCAAAAGTCTTGAGGATCGTCAAGATGTTTTCTGGCAAAACTGAAATAAGCCTTTATGTTCTTTTTGCTCAGCAGTGGTTTTCGTCTTGGAACTCTGCCATGCAGGCCATTTTTGCCCAGTCTCTTTCTTACGGTGGAGTCATGAACACTGACCTTAACTAAGGCAATTGAGGCCTGCAGTTTGTTGGATGTTGTTGTGAAGTCCTTTGTGATCTCTTGGATGAGTCGTCGCTGCGTTCTTGGGGTAATTTTGGTCAGCCAGCCACTCCAGGGAAGTTTCACCACTGTTCCATGTTTTCGCCATTTGTGGATAATGGCTCTCACTGTGGTTTGCTGGAGTCGCAAAGCTTTAGAAATGGCTTTATAACCTTGTCCAGAATGATAGATCTCAATTACTTTGTTTCTCATTTGTTCCTGAATTTGTCTGGATAGCAGCATTATGTCTAGCTTTTGAGGATCTTTTGGTCTACTTCACTTTGTCAGGCAGGTCCTATTCAAGTGATTTCTTGATTGAGAACAGGTGTGGCAGTAATCAGGCCTGGGTATGGCTAGAAAAATTTAACTCAGCTTTCCAAAGATGTGATGTGATAAACCACAGTTAATTTGTTTTAACGGGGCGGGGGGGTCACTTTTTCACACAGGACAGGTTTGGATTTTTTTCCCCCGTAATAAAAAACACCATTTAAAAACTGCATTTTGTATTTACTTGTGTTATCTTTGTCTTAATACTTAAATTTGTTTGTTGATCTGAAACATTTAAGTGTGACAAACATACAAAAAAATGAGAAATCAGGAAGGGGCAAACACTTTTTCACACCACAGTGTGTGTGTGTATTATATATATATATTAAACATGGCAATTAATTAGTGGCTGTTGATTTTGTGTTAAGTTTATACATTTCTATCCCATTTCAAGGTTTTTAATGGTAACTTTATTTTGTATAATCTTATTTTATTTACTAATTTACTAACAAAAGCAATTTATGCCTGTATTGAGTAATTATGGAAATATCCTTGTAGTATCAGTAGAAAGTTAATCTAATTAAAAACAGCTCAAAAAACATGCCTTGCTGCTGTTGACTCCCCGTCACTGAAGTGTTGTAAGCAATAAATTTTCACATGGTTGGACTAAACCTCATTTAATTATACAAGGCCGCTCTTGCTTCATCTGCTGTATGCAAAAAGGAAACCCAGACAACCACTAGAATTTTAACACATACTGCAAATGAACATGATGAGTAATGCCTGTGTTCCCCACACTAAATAACTGCGCCATCATTGAGGTATTTTCTGAATAATCTGGGGAAATAACACAACATTGGGATTACCTCTTGCTCTGCACGCTCCACGCGACGTTTGGCCTCTCTCTCCTCCTCTGCTGCCTTGGCCTCATCCCTCTGCACACGTGCGATGTTGTCCTTGTTCCGGACATGCCAGCTCTTTTTGGGAAGGATGTTCATTGTTGCCCCAGAGACTGCTGATGCTGAATATTAGTGGTCATCAACAGCCAGACTTCAGTTCAGATGTGGATCCTGAGAGGGTTTTAGTCACACCTCAAAGCCTTTTGATATGAAGGGGAAAGTATGTATGTTACAGAAAGTGATTACTTTGCCAAATAGGTTCAGACAAAGAAGCCAGTAGAAATCAGACCTGTGGTGCCCTTAATGTAAGATACATATGCACAAAAAGATCATAGGTGGGTCAAGTTGCCACAGATTGTACTCAAGTAAAAGCAGCGTTACCTTAACCGTAACTGTGAGCAACAGTAAGAAAGTATCTACTAAAATGTTACTTGAGTTGTAACTACAGTTTGTGATTTTTCCCTTCAATTTATGGGATTTTTTCTCATAAATTTGCCAGTTGTTTTCTTATACATTTTCTTCTTCTCGGATAGGAGTCTACCCATCTGAAGACAGGTCTGCCTGCTCACGATGTGACACACAGGTCTTTGCAGAGCACAGGAAGTGGCGCCAGTCTAAGCAATCTTGTGTTCAGGGTATGGCCAAGTTTAGGTCGAGGTCATGGGCGGTTAGATCATCCTCAGAGATCTTTGTGAGGTTAATTCTAAGGCACCCAACACTTCAGGAACCATAAGTGGGTATCCAGTTCAGCAGAAATTTGGGGATTCTAGTACTGGGTATCCGAGCTATGCAACCATAGTACACAAGCTGGGTGCATCGAATTAGAATATTCATAGATTCTCCACAGACATGAGTGGACTTGCGTGTGACTTGATTTGGCATAACAGAACAGATTAATATGAACAGAAACGATCTCACAGAGACCGGTGGTGTGCTGAACTGGACATCAGCCAGCAGAGGATTTTTTAAAATTTCATTTGTTTATATAAAGCATAATAATAATAATAATAATAATAATAATAATAATAATAATAATAATAATAATAATTAACTTCATTTATAATGCACTTTACATGTCGGGGCAAAATCTCTCCACAAATAGGATTAAGAACAAAAATAAAAGAAAGCATTAAGTACAAATGATGACACACCAGGACATCCCTGGTGAGAATTGCTTTCAAATATTTTACCTGGTAAAATAAAGGTCAAATAAATGAAACGAAAAAGCTTTCCTTAACAATGAATTCATATCCGTAAAATAGGATAGCTCTTCCTGCCTGCAGTAGACAAAATAAAAAGCACAGATCCATAACGTCCTCCGACATTGCAACATCGTAGTAACTCAATGACAGCAGTCTCTGCTGTGGCTGTCTGAGGAATAAGTGAAATCGTGTGTGTTTAATTTTATTAGGTTCCAGACTTCAGAGAAGATAAAACACACATACAATATTTATGAAAAGTCCTTGACTGGGAGACCTGTAGATTTTGTTAAAACAAAGTTATTTGCATAATAAAACCCCAGAGTCTCCATCAGACCATCTTGATGGTTCTTGTGTTAATAAAATAAACAGGCTGGTCAATAATCAGTTTATTCATGAGTAGTCCTTAATTTATACATATTAAACAAAGGAGTCTGCCATGTGAAATGAAAATCAAAACTTTGATATATGATGACCAAATCTAAACTATTTTATTGGAGTTTGCACTTAAACAAAAGCTTTAAAAAAGCTTTAAAAAAAACTATATTATGCTCCTCCGAACTGGCTGTGCCTTTGTTGATGACCCGCTTCCTCATCAGGTGTGCCTCTGTACAATTTCGCAGTGCTTTTGGTGGATGGATGGTCATTATTGAAATGAAGTGACTGTGTCTGTGTCCATAATTTTATGTGTTGTTAGTAGATCACTGGCAAAAATTGGTCACTCCCTGAGGCGCTCTGTCTAATTTGCGCACTCGCTAATTTGCACTGCCTTAGTAAATCTGCCCCATAGAGAGAGCGGTGTGCACCAGAGTACGTGTTGTAAGGTATGTGTTGCATGCTGACACCGCATTAATCATCTGTAAACAGCAGTAAATGTACAAAGTAGGTTGTTTTTAAACAAGAATAAATGCTACAGCTCCTCAGTAGAGATGGCAGGTGAAGCCTCAGTAAAGCTCTGAGGCTTTCCTACTAATTGTGCAGAATAAGATTCAAAGCTTGGAGGCTTCATTCTAAAGAGCACGACTGAAGCACTGGCAGTTTCAATCCCATGTCAGCAATGAAAGCTCAGAGACTGTGGTTGTTTTTTTCTACTGATTTTTCTGTTCATTTATACCACTAGTTCTTAAACTTTCTTCCCTGATTTTGGGGAGCCAGACGATTACCAAGCCCATCTACAGACACACACAGCTATTTCTCTGCCCCTCCACACCCACAATGAATCCAAGAGCAAGCTAAGCCTCGTCATATTCCTTTTGCTCTTGGCTTTTTTGTTAATTATCGTCTGGAATTTGTCTTTGCTCATCATTTTGATGGAGAGAGTTTTAAAAATAGGTCATGGTATAATGTTATCAGTAATTTTAATTCTAATACGATAAAACACTAAGTAGCTTTTATTTTCATGTGCACTTCCAGTTTTAATTGCGAAACTTTTGACTATGAAGAAAATTTTAAGATTCCCCCTTCCCCCCAGTGTAAATCTGGCCCTCGGGAAGTGAGGAAAAAATTTTGTGGCCCTCACTATACCACCAAAATTGCCCAAACCTACTTGCTCTATACCAGGGGTGTCAAACCTACAGCCTGCGAGCCAAAACCAGCCCACCAGAGAGTCCAACCTGGTCTGTGCGATGAATTTGCAAAGTGTGAAAATTAAATCATATAATACACGAGCAGCACTTTTTCAACAAAGTAACTGCTATTCCCAATTTGTCCATTTGGGGTCTCACAAGAGAAGCAGACACAAAAGTGATCTCCTGAGTGATACACTGAGGGAGTCTGTTATGCAGGTTGGGAGGACAGGATTTCTTCCAGAAAGACTCCAAGGCAAACTTTTCCCACCTGCGTCTGTTATTATCCCTTCTCGCCCATAACAGATTGCTAAAAATATGCAATAAGTCTTTTTTTATGGATTCCAGATCCAGCACACACTGAAATGTCACGGTATTTACTGTATTTAATAACTGTTCTTTAAAAATACATTTACCCCCGTGTCTCACAGCTTGACAGGTGCTGGGGGGCATCAGTTTGCTGCCTTTTGTTGGATGTTTTTCAGTTGGAACCAGTTTTCTCTTGTAACAAAATTTTTTGAACATATTGAAAACAAGAGAAGCTGCCAGTGTCTTGCCAAAAAGTGATGGGCCGCCAGAAACTGATCGGCTCGCTGCAGGAGCATGCCTCGCTCGGCTAAAACCGTTTTTCTTCTGATTCTGACGGCTGCTTTTGAGCAAAGCAGACAATTTTTTGTTCATGCAATTAGTGAAGGTAAGTCTGTGAATATTTAATGCGGTGAGGGATTAGTCATAATTTTAGACCCATGAGTTTTGTTTTAGAATAATCAAATGTGACATTTTATCCTGTAGCAGCTTTTCATGTTTTGCCTTATATGTTAAGAAAAGTGTGCTGAAATTAACAAAATATGTGTATAACAATGTAAGCATCAAAGCTTTTCTTTCCCATGAATACCATTGTCTATGCATTATTTACCTCTTATAATTATATATTGTAAGTAGAATCCACAAAATGTATGCTTCATCTGCCAAAAATTCATTAACGCTCCCAATTTGGATTCAAACATTTTATCTGCCAACAAATTACTTGATTTGGTTCTTCAGGGTTGAATTGTGAAGATTATAACATGTTCTGTTCAACTTGTGAATAGTCTCAAAGGGCTGTTATAGCTTGAAAATATGTTATTTCACCTGCCAAAAATTGATTAAAGGTCTTAATGTTGATTGAAACAGTTTGTATGCTTTAAAAATGATTTTATTTAGTTCAGGATTAAACTGTGAATATAATACTGTAACTTGCTCTGTCACACTTGTGAATAGTCTCAAAGGGCTGTTATACCTTATAAATGTGTTATTTCACCTGCCAAAAATTGATTAAAGGTCTTAATGTTGATTGAAACAGTTTGCATGCTTTAAAAATGATTTTTAGTTCAGGATTAAATTGTGAATACTGTAACTTGGTCTCTCACACTTGTGAAATAGTCTCAAAGGACAATAATTCTGTATGTTGCTGGCCAAAAACTGATTTGAGTCTTAATCCAGATTGAAACTCCAGAAATTGAATCATAACTGGTTTATTCATGTGCATGTAAACATGGTCAATGATCATGTTATTGTTTACATGTACACTAATAAACCGGTTATGATTGGATTTCTGCAGTTATCTGATTATTCAAGTGTCCATGTAAACAGAATAAACTGATAAAGGCTATGTAACTGGGGTCATTAACTCAAGTAGTTTACCCTCCATTAATCCATTTATTCAGTGCATGCAAACATGAGAAAACTGATTACTGGCATTATCAGTTTATTGCCAGTAATCGGTTTATTGTGACCATGGTCACTGCTCAAAATACAAACAAGTCCAATACTAAACAGTAGATGGCAGCAATACGATATCTGGTTCCTTAAATGGCATTTGTTTTTATCATGATGACGATATGATATTGTCCATCAGCAACTTCAGTTCTAAACAGAGCAGAAAAGAAAAAAAAATCAGGTTGCCCATACTTTGATGAAAATTCATCATTCAGATTGTTCATGTTTTGTAAAACATCAACAAATGTTCAACAAATGTAAACATTTCATAATGTACTTGTACTTCTTTGTACTAAATCTGGAGTTGCCATTAGGTTGTTTTGCTATTATTTTACTGGTCTGGCCTACTTGACATTAAATCCGGCGATATGTGGCCCCCGAGTTAAAATGAGTTTGACACTCCTGCTCTAGACTCTCACCCACGACATCAATATCTAAAATCTCAGAGAAGTAGTATGGCCCCTGACTGTACAATTTCCTGATAAGCATGGTCTTGGTCTTGCTTGTGCTGATCATTAACAGCTTTCTTACCAGTGTCAAATATTAGCAAGGTAGTTTCCGGGAGGCCCAAGGGTGAACTATCCATGATAGCAATATCGTCTGCATAGCCCATGTCAGTGATGTTAAACAGCTGGGTATCCGGAACTCTTCCGGTTTTGAAGAAACCTCTTGAAACTGATTTTAATACATTTAGGACCTTTTTCCCGTGAATGTACAAGTTTTTCCTCATAAATCTGACACATTTTTGGCACAAAATTTTTTTTACCACATAAATGTGTAACTTTTTATTCATAAATTTGCAGCTTTTTCTTATTATTTTCATAAATTTGTGACTTTTCTCTTGTACATATGAGACTTTATTCTCGTTCATTTGTGTGGACTTCTCATACATTTCAGACTTTTTTCTTATAAATGTATTACATGTTTCTCATATTTTTGTGTCTGATTTGTTTAAACATTGTCACTTTTTCATGTGCATTTGTAACTTATTACTCATAAATTTGCATTTTTCTCATAAATTTAAAATGTCAATAGAAAAATATAGGGCGCAGTCAGGCATCCGGGCATTTGGCCTACTTCCGGTTAGCAACCCACATGGCAACGCCGTACTAGGTGAAAACAATTCAGTGGCAACCTATTCCCAGGCAGCTGCCGTGACCCAGTCAAGCTTGTCCAGCCCGTCGTAGTGCATTATATTCAGCTCATCATGTCCTATATCAGGTAATTGAGTGATATTGTGTTAGTTTAATTAGTTGCCACTTGATGGGTCACGTTTTGAAAATGCTAGCCGCCGACACAAGCCTCTCTGTATTGTAAACAGAGACGGACATTTCGTCTATGGAAATGCATGACTGATTCCCTTTTCACTCAACAATACAGACCTCTCTATGTGCAGTCAGCCTGACTAATTTAACTGTAGACTGTAGTAAATAGTGCAACAAAGGGGATGGCCATTAATGAAAGAGGTGACAAATACGGTTTCGCCGTATTTTAATACGGGGAAAATGCAATTTTAGCAAATACGGGCGTATTGCCATTTCTGTACGCCAAAAAGAAAAATATACGGGAAAAGAGAACACCACCGTGTGACTCCCACAGCGAGCTAGCAGAGCGCTCAGCGTGAGCAATTACTGATCGTTATAGAAGCGCCTCGCACCTTCTGCGGCTCTGGAACAGAGAGGAATCCCGGCGCCAGTAATGCTGCGCCTGATATGTGTGACTAATGCAAATGTATATGCTTTCCTGCTGTCTACTGTGATGCTAATGTGCCATGCATGCATTAGCCGGGTATATATGTTGACTGTCTGCATGAAGCACCCTTTTAAACTTCACTCGTGTCCGCCTGCACTTATTTCGATCCAACACAAGCGCACCTAAGCAGTGTTTAGCATCAGTGAACATTTTCTTGTTTAATTATTTCTTTTAAGAATTACTCCTGTGCTGCCCTGATATTTAATGGATTGGTCATGTTACCCATAGGGGCCTTTCCTTAAAAACATTTGAACATGTAAGAGGGTTAATCATGTTAATATGGGTCGAAGCAAATATGCTTACCAGGGGTGTCGATCAAGTAGCTGTACACGTCCGGCCACTGCACAGCTGGCCACCTGGTCGGGTCATTAACCCATTTTCCGGCTGGTAGCTTGTATGGGCAATCTGTCAGTCCACTTGCTGTCAGCTTCTCCAGGTAACGTAGCATGGCTGACTCATCAAGCTTTTCTACGTAGTCACATGCCATGAGAAAAAGTCAAAAAACTGCACTCGACAATGCTTGGTAACGGGTTGTTTTCACCGAGTTAAGATGGCGGCGATGTGTTACTAACCGGAAGTGACGTAGCCCCGACTGCGCCAATAGGTTATTACAATATCAGCTAGCACATCGCTAACCCAATTCCACCCCCCCCAAAAAAAGCAAAAGTAACTCAGATTATGTCCAAATCTACTCAAGTAAAAGTAGTCTTTTTCCCCTCAAACATGTACTCAATAGTGTATACAAGTAAAATATATCATCATACCATATCGAGGATTGCTGACTATAGGTCCGAGGACCTCTGCTGTCAGTCCGAAGAATCCTATATTTAGTCCTTCTGCCACGGCAGCATCCAACCCGTCCTCAGGGACCATCCCTACTTCTCTAGGGTTAAAAGGCTCCTCAAAGTTGAACTATATTGACGTCCTACTCCAGTATTTATCCAGCCTGTTCTTAAAACTATTGGCACTTGGAACATTTACAACATAATCCGGAAGTTTATTCCATATATCTGCAGATCGCACAGTAAATGCATTCTGTCTTAAACGAGTCCTTGGTCTGAGCCTCTCTATTTTTAGTTGATGTCCCCTAGTTGTCCTATTCTGTGCATTCAGTTTAATAAAATCTGCCACATAGGGATCAGATTTCCTCGTCAAAACTTTATATAATCCACATAGCACCGGACTTCCATGATCCCTCCTGCAGGTGGTGAACCTACTGGAGGGCGGACCCATGTAACTGAGGTCGCCAAGGTGGTTAAAAATCTCCTTGGTGGCCGGGCCCCGGGGGTGGACGAGATTCGCCCCGAGTACCTCAAGGCCCTGGATGTTGTTGGGCTGTCATGGTTGACACGCCTCTGCAACATTGCGTGGAGGTCGGGGGCAGTGCCTTTGGCATGGCAAACCGGGGTGGTGGTTCCTCTCTTCAAAAAAGGGGACCGGAGGGTGTGCTCCAACTTTAGAGGGATCACACTCCTCAGCCTCCCTGGGAAGGCAGCTGTCTGCCCCGCTGGAACGGCTCCAGTGGGCTATCTATGTGACACGGGTAAATGGAAAATGCTGTGTCTCTCTAATCTTTCTATCGAAGATATTGAAGATCTGTTTATCTTCGTAATCTTGGTGATTGGGATAATTCTGATTGGGACGGGAATTGTCTTGGTTTACCGCAAATTGCTGAAGATGGATTCAACCTATCAAAATGCTGGCCAGGCGAGGTGCATCCAACAAATTGAGAAACTGGAGAAGACCATGATAGCGACTACTGGAGAACTGTCTCGTAAGGTGGATTACATCATGGGTTCGCTCAGGTCTTTCCACGACGAATTCAAAGCTGCGCAATGAAGGATTAATGTACTGAATCTACAGAAGAAATACAAGTCTTCTCTGTGATCAGTCCTATTTGGCATTATTATTCCCCATGAAAATTCCTCCTGGCTGTCTGCAGTCTGTGTTTTTTTCAAAATCATGAGCACAAGGCCTTGGACAGCCAGCTGCAGCGCCAGATAAGACTGGGCGCCAGACAGACAAAACATCTTCTGCCAAGGGTCCTTGGGTCTCTCTTATTATCATCAACACTGCTCAACACCGCACACACATTGATTCATGAACTGATTAAAGATACTGTACACTGCTCTCTTGTGTCTTGTGAATTCTATTGTATGCTAATGCATGAGGGTTTTTTTCTGTGTAGTCAAAATTTGGCTCACATATGAGCGTTTATTCTGATTACTATGTTTTTTCTCTCTCCTATTGTGTTTTCCTCCCCCTCCTCTCCCCTCTTTACCTCCACTGTTGACAGGCGCCTTGTATGGCGACGCGTCATTGGATGCGCCTAACGTGCGCGTCTAATGTCAAGTCAAATTCCTTGTGTGTTTACTTGTAAATATACTTGGCAATAAAGCTGATTCTGATTCTGAAGGTCTATGCCAAGGTACTGGAGAGGAGAGTCCGGCCGTTGGTCGAACCTCGGATTCAGGAGGAGCAATGTGGTTTTCGTCCTGGCCGTGGCACATCGGACCAGCTCTTTACCCTCTCGAGAATTCTTGAGGGTTCGTGGGAGTTTGCCCAACCAGTTTACATGTGTTTTGTGGACTTGGAGAAGGCATTTGACCGCGTCCCTCGTGGATTTTTGTGGGGGGTGCTTCGGGAGTATGGGGTATCGGGCTTGTTGTTACGAGCTATTCGGTCTCTGTACGACCGTTGTGAGAGTTTAGTTCGTATTGCCAACACTCGGTCGGAGTCATTCCCAGTGAGAGTTGGACTCCGCCAGGGCTGCCCTTTGTCACCGGTCCTGTTCATAATTTTTATGGACAGGATTTCTAGGCGCAGCCAGGGAATGGAGGGTGTCATACTTGGTGACCACAGGATCTCATCTCTGTTGTTTGCAGATGATGTTGTCCTGTTGGCTTCATCCAGCAATGACCTACAGCTCTTGCTGGGACGGTTTGCCGCTGAGTGTGAAGCGGCTGGGATGAGAATCAGCACCTCCAAGTCCGAGTCCATGGTCCTCAGCCGGAAAAAGGTGGATTGTCCTCTCCGGGTTGGGGACAGGCTCCTGCCCCAAGTGGAGGAGTTTAAGTATCTTGGGGTCTTGTTCACGAGTGAGGGGAAAATGGAGCGAGAGATCGACAGACGGATTGGAGCAGCATCTGCAGTGATGCGGACGTTGTACCGGTCTGTTGTGGTGAAGAGGGAGCTTAGTTCTAAGGCAAAGCTGTCGATTTACCAGTCAATCTACGTTCCTACTCTCACCTATGGTCACGAGCTTTGGGTAATGACCGAAAGAACGAGATCGCGGATACAAGCGGCTGAAATGAGCTTTCTCCGTAGGATTGCTGGACTCACCCTCAGAGATAGGGTGAGGAGCTCAGTCATCCGGGAGAGGCTCAGAGTAGAACCGCTGCTCCTCCACATTGAAAGGAGTCAGTTGAGGTGGTATGGGCATCTGATTAGGATGCCTCCTGGACGTCTCCCACTTGAGGTGTTTCAGGCACGTCCCACTGGGAGGAGACCCCGGGGCAGACCCAGGACTCGGTGGAGAGACTATGTCTCCCAGCTAGTCTGGGAACGCCTTGGTATCCCCTCTGAAGAGCTGGAGCAGGTGGCTGGGGAGAGGGAAGTCTGGGCTTCTCTGCTTGAACTGCTGCCTCCGCGACCCGGACCTCCGGAAAAGCGGTAGAAGATGGATGGATGAACTTTATATAATTCAGTCATGTCGCCTCGTAGTATGCGGTAAGATAATGATGGTAAATTCAATTTTTTAATCGTTCCGAGTAAGGCAAATCCTTAAGTCCTGGCACATACAGTATTTTGTTGCTCTCCGCTGAACATTCTCAATGGCATGTATACAGTATATTTCTTTAACTATTGTATATCCTACAATGCTAACTCGTCGCTACCCTCCTCTGAGGATTCAGTAGATCAGTTTAGTCGCATGTTTATCTCTGAGGTAGCTAAAAACGATGAAAACGATTAAAACAAGTAAAACATAAGGGCAGCAGAAATAATAGAAAGGCTAATGTTAGCTTCTGTGGTTAGCATCAGTGTAACTTCAAACAGCTAAGCTAGCATTAGCTGAACGTTAACACTGCTTCTTTCTGCACCAACTCTATGGAGATTATTGACTTGCAGCATCAAAACAAACTCACATTTTCATCACTTTACGTCAAAACAGCACATTGATATCGTCTCTCACCTGTATGAAGAGGCTAACTTGATCCACAGGAAAACGTAAAAACAAACCGGAAGTAAACAAAGTTGACCGCTGAAGCAAAAACTAAATACTGACACCAGAGGGCACTATGGTGTTTCTTTTTTTATTAAGTAGAAGGAAAAAATATGTACATCTGATTTCACGGACAGGCACACGAAGTAAAATTTACATTTATTATAAAGGTTCTTCATGTGACTTTAAGAAGTTTCACAATAGAACTTAGGCAGGTTTCAGTTTATTGTTCCTCATTTCTGAAAATGTTAAAAAATTTTATTAGAACTTTAAAAAAAATCAAAACAACTTTAATAACTTTACTGCATAATTGTCTAGTGTGAGTCTGCAACCTGTGGCTTTTCAGGAGGGGGAAAGAAGTTAAATTTGTGTGTGGGGGGGCTGCAAATTTACTCCCCCCCCCCCAAAAAGGCACTTTTATGAGGAAAAAAAATATCAAATTTTATGACAAGTTTCAAATTTATGAGAAAAAAGTCTGAAATTTGCAAGGAAAAAAATCTTAGTGGCAAAAATTGCTCAAAATGATTCTTTATATACGTTTCAGACTCCTTTTTTTTTAGGAAAAACTCAATCTGAATGAAATTACACTGATTTCAAACACAAGTATTTTCTTGGTGTTTCATGTTTATGGCAATAGATAAGGTTGTGAAACTACAAACATGGTGCACATGTAGTATCAGTAATGCATCCCTGCATTGTTGTTCTGTATGTAACGTTGCTGACTCAGGCTCTCAATCTGCTTTACCAAAAACTGCTTGTCACGGCCTTCCTGTAAATCAAAGACACATCAGCTGTAAACCTAAATGCATTTGGAGTATTCAGAAACCACCCAAGTGCTATAGATAATAACTGTAAATACTACTAATTACCAGTTTTAGTTGAGCTCTAAGCAGTGCAACACTTCTCCCATAAACAGAGGCCAAAGCTATGAAGTAGCACAACACCACACTACCAAGGAAAAAAGAGATGATTACATATAAGCAAAGACACTGTGTAATATGCAGATATAAAACATGACACATACTTAATTTGCAGTGCTGTCATAGCAGTCCTGACAAAAGTTCATTTACCATGATAATCCAAAAAGAGGGATGGAGAATGCTTGGGAGCCAATGAAGAAGAGAAAGTTCTGTGTAACTTCAGGGAGACTAGAGAAAGATTTCGGAACAATTGACCACATTGTTGGGGAGAAACTGAAAGGCCCGCAGCTCAGAGAAGGACGAATCCTGTTTTGAAAGGAGAAAAATATCTCTACACATGAATGTTTTGATTGAGCCAACAGATTCACACATTTTCTTTGCTTATGACAGTGCTCTATGTTTAAATTGCACTCACTCAGAAAGACTATAAACCATGACAGCTGTGGCCAAGATCCAGCCGAGCAGGAGCACCACGGAGAAAAAGAAGGTAGAGGTGGTCGATCGGAATGTCCTCAGTGCTGGCCGACAGTTCTGGAAGAGTGTAATCTGTGGAGGACAGTGGCTATATTTACATCCACACTAATAGAACAATTTATTAGTATTTTGGAGTTACTGATTACACAACATAACAAAAATAATTTTTTTGTAAGTTGTCTGTGTTTTTTCAACTGATTTGAGACAATTTTGCACCGCTGAATCTGAAAATGACATCCGCTTCTCTCGATCAGGTCAGGTTTTTATGTTAAGTTATAAGCAGTTGTACAGCAGTTGTACAGTTGTACTGTAAATTGAATAGTAGACACTGATAAAGGTAAGTACATGTAAATTGAATGTTACTTCATCATTGTTCAATATTCAGAGAATTTCAAGAAATAAAAAAGAATTTTGCATCATATAAAGCGAAAATACCCGTACATGTAAACAAAAACGTAAGAGAACATGTGGCCATAGTTCAAAAAGTTGACCTGATTGAGCAAAACCAATGTGATTTTTGGATTCAGCACATCAAAATTGTCCTAAATCAGCTGAAAAAAACTTAGACAATAAATTTGGTGTTGACCAGTGTTATTCAAGTAGTCTTGTGAACAGACTAATACAATACTCTTTAGCAGTAAAAGGGTTTAGCTGATTATTGGATATTGGATCATCACAGGATCGATCCCATCCTTGACCATCATGACCCTTCTGTATGGAGTTTGCATGTTCTCTCCATGTTAAGATAAGATAAGATAAGCCTTTATTAGTCCCACAATGGGGAAATTCCAGGATTGCAACAGCACAGGGATAGCAACACTCAGAGCAACAATCAGAAGGCAAGAAAAAACAAAAGCAGCTAGTATACATATGTACATATTACTATAAATATATATATATATATATATATAGACACACAGTGCGGAGCATTGTGGTTGGTGGATGTGCAGCAGAAAGTCTAAGCTCTCTCTCCGCGGATGCGGCGGGCCAGCTGGATGTCTTTGGGCATGATGGTGACCCTCTTGGCGTGGATGGCGCACAGGTTGGTGTCCTCAAAGAGACCCACCAGGTAGGCCTCGCTGGCCTCCTGCAGAGCCATGACGGCGGAGCTCTGGAAGCGCAGGTCGGTCTTGAAGTCCTGAGCGATCTCCCTCACCAGGCGCTGGAAGGGCAGCTTACGGATGAGCAGCTCCGTGGATTTCTGGTAGCGACGGATCTCTCTCAGATCCACGGTACCGGGCCTGTAACGGTGAGGCTTCTTCACTCCGCTGGTGGCCGGAGCGCTTTTCCGAGCAGCCTTGGTGGCCAGCTGCTTCCTGGGGGGCTTTTCCTCCAGTAGATTTACGGGCAGTCTGCTTGGTTCTTGCCATCGCTCTTTATTATTCTGTCTTATATTTCATGTTTGCATGGATTTTCTCCAGGTACTCTGGTTTCCTCCCACAGGCCAAAAACATGCAAGTTGGGTTAATTGGCATCAACTGGGGATTCTAAATTGTCCTTAGGTATGAATGTGAGAGTGAATGGTTGTCTGTCTCTCTGTGTTGGCCTGTGATGGACTGGTGATCTGTCCAGGGTGTACCCTGCCTCTCACTCAAAGATGCTGGGATAGGCTCCAGCCACCCCCCCACCCCCACCCCCCGACCTGAAAAGGATTAAGCGGTAGAAGATGGAATGGATGGATAATCACAGCTAGTTTATTGCCCAATAATCTGTGTACTCAGTACATGTATACTGTATGTGTTGGAGAGCTGTATTAGATACAGCATTACAGCTTGGTTTGGCAACCTTTCTGTGAAACTAAAGAACAATTTAATTCATACAGCATGGAAAATTTTTGGAGTTAAAGAGTATTTATCCATGCAGATCTTACACAACCAGGCAGCCTGTAGACAAGCTCAAAAAATAATCAGTGATATGAGCCATGTGCTAAACAATGAATATGTGCGGCTGCCCTCAGGGAGGAGATACAGAGCCCCCAAGTGCAGGTTCAATAGATACAAGAACTCATTTATCCCGACGTTGGTAAAACTTTTAAACTCAGATAAATAGGTCAGGGACACTTATAACTCCTGTTCTGAATGACTGCTGTTATATATTTATGTATGTATGTACTTGTATTATTTATTGGGTTTTATTTCATTTATTATGTACTACATCCATTGTGTATGTGTGGATTGTGTGGTTCCAGCACGGGTGACAAACCCAAGACAAATTTCCCATTGAGGGACAATAAAGTTTATCTTATCTTATCTTATCTTATATAATTTAGTTCTAAGCATGGTGTTAGGAAGCGCCAGCTTCCTCCTATAAATGTAAAAGCTTTTTTTTCTTCTTTTGTTGTTTTTCTTAATAGTTAAAGCCATTATTGAAGTTTTAAGGGATTGATAAAAGTGTTGTGTGATGCTTGAAGGGTCATCTGTCAAAGCAGTGGTAGACTGATTCTTTGTAATTGGTAAATTGTTGCATTTGACAATTATGTTTAAATCCTGTAAAATTTAAACTGTAACCACACTGAGCAGGAAAAAAAATGAAATTATAACATAAGTGTGGCGGTTTGGGAAAACCCCCACAAACAGACTAAGGATAGACAACTCGCTACTCCTGGTTTTTTCCGCTACACTACTGTGATAATGTCACCTTTCATGCATTGTGTTCAGGCGTCCTGTCCTTACTGTGACCTAGAGACTCAGATCAATGTGTGTCATAACCCGAGTGTCGGTTCTGGCCACACTCGGGTCTCATATCTTTTTGTTCCCTGGCTTTGGCAGCTGAGGGTTCCTTCCAGCTCCTCGGGCTCTTATTGTGAAGGCGCCCAGGGGAGCTCCCTGCTGTCAAAGTCAGCTGCTGCTCTGCTGTCATTAGCAGCAGCTGTGCCGCGTTGGGGTCATTAGCCACCAGAGATATAAGCGGGTGCTAAATGTCCTCCAACGCGGCAGTCTCTGTTATATCCTGTTATGTTCAGCCACGTTCCGTCGTGCTCCTGTTATTCTCAGGTATGTTCCTTTGAGACTTCACTCTCACTGTTGTCCGTCTGGCGCATCGGGTGCCCCCCGGCTCAGACATCCCCCAGCCATTGTATGTGTTCTGTGAGTGTTCTGCCTTATCCTTAATAAATTACCACTGCAAACTCTCTGGTGACTGAGGCGTCTTGTGACGGTCCGTGAGGGCCGTCGTGATAGTAGACTGCCGCCAAACGCCCGGAGAGGAGGCGTTGCATCGAGACGCCATTCACCGTGTAGTTTGCAGTAGTGGACTGTTTGTTCCTACCTGTCTGGGTGCCGTGTTGAAGCATGCCATCGTGGAGGTCTCGTGCTCGGAGGCAGGACGCTGTTCTCGCTGACACCCTCGAGCGCGTGGACAGAGTCCTTGTCGCCGCCTCCCTCCTCGAATACAACAGCGAAGTGCCCTGGTACCTGGACCAAGCCGAGGAAATTCTGGATTCTCTCCCCCGCTTCACTAACCATCCAGAGGTAAGCGTGAGGAGAGATGACATCGCCGCCCAGCGTGAGATACTCTGAGGGCTGGAGGGAAATCCTGGCAGGAAGCTGAAGCGGAGGAGACGTCGCCCCTCGCTTCGGGATCCCGCTCCTGCCTCCGTTCCGGCCCGGGAGTTCGCACCACCCGGAGGTCTTTTCCCATCGGGCATGTCGTCACTCGGGATTCCCCCAGAGAAGCTGCAGATGACAGCAGAAGAGATCTGGGACCGGGTGGCTGCTGCTTGCTCCGCTAAGAATCCTCCGGCGTGTATGAAGCATGTGGTGGCGGCGGTCAGACTGGTGGAGAGGAATCCAGCGCTGCGTGAGTTTCCTGAGTTTGCTGACTTGCTTGCCGCCGTTTCTGCTCAGGAACGGCGATTTCCGGACCTCACCTTCGCCTCACCCCCTACAAGGAACCGTCGTCACTCCGGCTTCCAACCTCAGCTAGAGCCCCGTCTGGATGCTGTCCCGGGTTGCCGCAAGGGCTCAACCCCCCACACAGCTGTCACTCCCGCGCCTCGTCAGAGGGGAATCCCCGCAGCCTCGTCTTCTCCCGGGCCCTCGCCTGCTGTCCCGTCAGCGCTTCATGCCCGACTGACCCCGGCTGTCGCCCCCTCCTTCTCGTCACCTATCCTGGCTGCTGTGTGTCACGAGAGCTCCGTTTCGGCGAGCTTCATCCCGGATCCGCCTCGAGTGGCCTCATCTCGTCTTCCCAGAGGGCCCTCTGTCGCCATCCAGCGGGGAAAGGAAGGAATGACATCCCCCACAGCGAGGACCATCTTACCCTTAGGGGAAAGGCAAGTGCATGATAATTTCTCTTCTTTTGATATTGTTTTGCCTTGTCTGACTCCTGGGGGTGGAGTTCGGGGTATGCAGCCCCCCGAGCTCCCTCCACCCGCTGTGGACGAAAGTAATAACCCTGCTTCCTCTGTGTCTCCCCCCGCTGAGCGGTCCTCGACGTCAGGCCAACGTCGCTGGATGAGGAGGGGGCCTGCGGTTCTGGAGAGCCTGGTTCCGGTTCCGCAGCCACGCCATGGGCGGAGGAGGAGAGCGGACTGCAGCGTGGAGCCATCGCCGATGAAGAAGCGTCCCCGGGGTTCCACGGAGGAGCGGTCCGGTCCAGCAGGGCGAGATTCTCCTGCCACCACGCCGTGCGGGCCACCGGCGTGGACATCGGTGCTGGAGGACTCTCTAGCTGCACGCACCATCATGCCAGCTGCGGAGCCCGACGCAGCTGAGTGGGAGCCTGAGGACGACCTCCTGACTTCTGAGCCCGGATCATCGCAGTCCTGGACGGCGTCAGAACCCGAGCTCAGGCAAGTGCTCTGTTTTATCTTTCTTCTTCACCTTTTAGAGCACTTTTGCCTGTCTCAAGGGGAGATGAGCCGGGTGCAGCCGCCCGCTGCGTCCGAGCTTATCTCGCCGGGTTCTGGCGCTGCCGGTGATCCTGATCCCGGGTTTTCTCTCTTGTGTGAGTCTTCTTCCAGGGTCGCCGGCGAGGGGCTGCTCTCGCCTGCTGCGCCAGAGGTTCCGGTTTCGGGGTTGGAGGTCGAGTCTGGTGCCACGCCGACCGGGTCCACCGGGAGTGCTGTTCCGGTCCAGTTGGGGTCCACCGTGGGTTTGGTTCCGGAGGCCCAATCGGGGTCCACCGTGGGTGCTGCACCAGCAGGTCCTAGGTTCGGTGAGGGAGCTGCAGATCCCCAGCCACCGGATGCTGGACAGGCTCGTTTTCTTCATCACCCTCATCTCCACAGTCATCCTCCTCGTCTCCCTGAGGAGCACTACCCATCTCCACCTGGGGCCGTTGGGGTCCCGAACGCTCCGCCCGGTTTCCCCTCATCTCCCCCCTTTTCTGCGGGATCACCGGCTGCTTCCTCCCAACGGTTCTGGTGGGCTGGTGTTGCGGGGCGGCCGCCTGAAGGGCTGTCTCATTGGTTTGGTTATCTGGGCCGGCCCCCCGACCTGTTTATCTTCCTGTGCGGCGACCTGCTCCGGCCGCCTGAAACTCTCTTCCCCCGAGCATGGGACTGGGGTAGGCCGCCCGAACTGTCCTCTTTCCCCTCCCTGTTCTGTGGCCTCTTGTTGCCGGACGACCCCCCCCCCGAACCTTTTGCCCCATCCCTCCGGGCCTGGACTGCGCCCTTTCCGGGTTCCTGATCTTGTCTGTGGGACTGTTGGGGTGTGTGTGTGTGGGGGGGGGGGGATTGTTTTGTGTTTTTGTGTCACTCTGTTTGCCCAAGGGTGTGTTGCCTATTTTGTACTTATTGTGGTTTTGTTCTTGTTACCCGGGATTATGGTTTTTTTTTTTCTATAGCCTTGTTGGTTGTTTGTCTCTCTCCCTCCTGCCAGCACCCCTTCCACCCACCCTAGGGGGGTGGTGGGGGGGCTTGGGTGTTACTCTGGCCGCTCAGAGCTCGGCCTTGAGGGGGAGGTACTGTCATAACCCGAGTGTCGGTTCTGGCCACACTCGGGTCTCATATCTTTTTGTTCCCTGGCTTTGGCAGCTGAGGGTTCCTTCCAGCTCCTCGGGCTCTTATTGTGAAGGCGCCCAGGGGAGCTCCCTGCTGTCAAAGTCAGCTGCTGCTCTGCTGTCATTAGCAGCAGCTGTGCCGCGTTGGGGTCATTAGCCACCAGAGATATAAGCGGGTGCTAAATGTCCTCCAACGCGGCAGTCTCTGTTATATCCTGTTATGTTCAGCCACATTCCGTCGTGCTCCTGTTATTCTCAGGTATGTTCCTTTGAGACTTCACTCTCACTGTTGTCCGTCTGGCGCATCGGGTGCCCCCCGGCTCAGACATCACCCAGCCATTGTATGTGTTCTGTGAGTGTTCTGCCTTATCCTTAATAAATTACCACTGCAAACTCTCTGGTGACTGAGGCGTCTTGTGACGGTCCGTGAGGGCCGTCGTGATAATGTGTAGATGTGCCTGTTAACCTCTTTGTTCTGCAGCTAGAGCAGAGTCTAGCAAATCTGCCTATTGTGATGTATGTCTCACAAATGCAAATATCTCATGCCTGTTCTGCAGTCCCTTTGATCAGACCTACCGCGGTGACACTGCTTTGATGTATTGTTTGAGTTGGGTATAAATACTGCACAGGTTCTGTAACACCTCCTCCATCTCTCAACCTCTGCTGTAGGACACACACGTGTCCGCCTCTCCTCTCCTTCTCTGAGAGCCAGAGGATCCCCATCCAGCCTGCACACACTTGGGCTGGAGAGGGGATCCCGTGACGGCGGTATGATATAATAAACTTCCTTAAAACCTCCAACAACGCCGCTTTATTTCATGCCGCCGCAATAAGCAGTAAATATCAATATGGTACAACTAAAATTATTGGGTTTGTAAGAAGGGAATGTGTTTTCTGTTAATTTAGTTGCTGTCATGAATTGTTTGTTTTGAAGTAGGTTTTTTGTTAATTATATCTGTTCTTTTTCAGGAAACACACAGGCACTTAATTAGGGAAGGTAATAAAGCTGAGTGTGTGCACTGGGTGGAGAAGCTCAGAATTGTTTGTTCAGACTCAGGAGCTGGGAAGTTTGGAATCTCTTGTTCTCCCATTGGAGGATGCTTTTTTCCACTTTTTTTGAAAGACAATAAATAGAGGCTTCTTTCTGCTACATGAAGGAGTGTTTTGGTGTTTTGTTTTGTTTTTTTTTTGGACACATCTTGCATCCAAGCCAGTAGATTTGTGACACATGGTGTGACGAACCCCCTCCATGGGAAATTAGTCAGTGGTGCGGGTCATGACACCATTAGGGTATATCTCTATTCCTAGCCAAGTTGCTAGTGAGGAATTCCTCTTTGGATCAGTGGTAGAGCAGGAGGTGGTTGGGATCCTGGTGTCATGAGTTCAATTCCCAGCCTGGGACATGAGGTGTGGTCTACCTTACCTAAGGGAGAAAGTCACTTGGGAGGTGTGGTCTACCTTGCCTGAGGGCAAAAGTGACAAGGCCAGTCCACCTTGACGCCAGGGTTGAAACAGACTTTGTGATTCCAGGACAATGTATAGGCAATTCTGGCCTTGGCCCAGTTGGGGCCGTAACACATGGATGTAGCTAAAAGATGAGAAAATGCAGACACAAGCGATGACCAAATAATTTTGGAGCACTTAGGAAACCTACATAATGCTTAACAAAATGAAGGATATGAATTTCTTTGGATTCTGGATGAAAGAAAATACAGAAATGCTGATGCTCTCTGACAACTCTGCGATCATCAGCCTCATCTCTGATGGGGATGATGCGGAGTACAGAGGAATTATCCAGAACTTCGTGGACTGATGCCTACGGAACTGCCTCCAGGTCAATGCGAGGAAAAGGAAGGAACTGGTGGTGGACTGCCGCAAGCAAGGACAACCCCCCACAGCACCGGTAGACATCCAGGGAACAGACATTGAGATGGTGACATCTTACAAGTACCTGGGTGTTCACCTGACCAATAAACTGGACTGGTCACACAACACCAACATGCTCTACAAGAAGGGGCAGCGCAGGCTGTTTCTCCTGAGGAGACTCAGGTCTTTTGGTGTACAAGGGGCACTCCTGAAGACCTTCTACAATTCGGTGGTGGCATCAGCCATCACATTTGGAGTGGTCTGCTGCGGCAACAACATCACGGCAGCCGATAGAAAGAGAATGAACAGACTGATCAAAAAAGCTAGCTCTGTTCTGGGGCAACGCCTCAACCTGGTTGAGGAGATCGGAGAGAGGAGGATAAGATAAGATAAGATAAGATAAGAGATAAGCCTTTATTAGTCCCACAACGGGGAAATTCCAGGATTGCAACAGCACAGGGATAGCAACACTCAGAGCAACAATCAGAAGGCAAGAAAAAAAAACAAGCAAGCAAGAGCAGCTAATATACATATGTACATATTACTATAAAATATATATATACACACACACAGACACACAGTGCAGAGCATTGTAGCTAGATGGAATAAATATGTAAATATATAAACACATACAGTGCAGAGCATTGTTGCTAGATGGGATGAAACAGCATAACCGTCTACTTAGTTATCCTACATGGTATGATTATGTGCCCATACATATTCTCACCCTCCATAGCGGCCGGTATTTTCCTAGTTGTATGCCGGAGGGGACCACTGTGTAAGTCTATTGCATCTTTTGCATTCAAAAAAACTATTAGTTTGTTACGTCTTTTTGCTATCTCTGCGAGCAGCCCTGCTTAGGTTGTACAGTCTGACAGCTGTTGGTAGGAAGGACCTGCGAAACCTCTCGGTTGTGCACCTGAGACGATGTAGTCTGCTGCTAAATGAGCTTCTCAGTGCATTCAGTATGTCCTGCATAGGGTGGAACTCGGACTCCAGCAGAGATGACAGTTTAGCCACCGTCCTTCTCTCTCCTATCTCCTCCACCGGATCAAGGCGCTGCCCCAGGACAGAGCTAGCTTTCTTGATTAGTTTGTTCAGTCTCTTCCTATCGGCTGCAGTAATGCCACTGCCCCAGCAGACCACTCCAAAAGTGATGGCTGATGCCACCACCGTGTCATAGAATGTCTTCAGCAGCGCCCCTTGTACACCAAAAGACCTGAGTCTCCTCAGCAGGAACAGCCTGCGCTGTCCCTTCTTGTAGAGTGCGTCAGTATTGTGTGACCAGTCTAGTTTATTGTTCAGATGAACACCCAGGTACTTATAGGATGTCACCATCTCGATGTCTGTTCCCTTTATATTTACTGGTGCTGTGAGGGGTTGCCCATGCCTGCGGCAGTCCACCACCAGCTCCTTAGTTTTCCTCGTGTTGATCTGGAGGCAGTTCCAATGGCACCAGTCCACGAAGTCCTGGATAAGCCCTCTGTACTCAGCTTCATCTCCTAGGCCAACGATCGCAGAGTCATCAGAGAACTTCTGTAGATGGCAGTGTGTTGTGTTGTGTGAGAAGTCCGCAGTATAAAGAGTGAACAGGAAGGGAGCCAGCACCGTTCCCTGGGGGGCCCCCGTGCTACCGATGATCGTGTCGGACACACAGTCCCGGGTTCTCACAAACTGAGGCCGGTTCGTGAGGTAGTCCAGGATCCATGATGACAGGTGCTGGTCCACCCCTGCGCACAGCAGCTTGTCCTTCAGGATCATCGGTTGGATGGTGTTGAAAGCACTGGAGAAGTCAAAGAACATGATCCTCACCATATTCCCGGGCTTCTCCAGGTGGGACAAAGAACGGTGAAGGAGGAAGATCACCGCATCCTCCACCCAATGCCATGCTGGTAGGCGAACTGGAGTGGATCCATCGCTGGTTCCACCAGGGGGCGGAGGTGAGCAAGGAGCAGTCTCTCCAGGGTCTTCATCAAGTGGGACGTCAAGGCCACCGGTCTGAAGCTGTTCAGGTCTTTGGGGTGGGAAGTTTTTGGTACAGGTACCACACAAGATGTTTTCCACAGCTGTGGTACCCTCCCCAGCTTCAGGCTCAGGTTGAAGATGTACATCACAATCCCACACAGCTGGTCTGCACAGGACTTGAGGAGCTTTGCGCTGATGCCGTCCGGTCCCGACGCCTTCCTCGCCTTGATCTTCCTCAGCTCCGTCCTCACCTGGGTCCTGGTCAGGGTCAGGATGGGGGGCTGTGTGTTGGTAGTGGGGGGGTGTTGGTGGAGTGGGGAGTGGGCAGCAGGACTTGATTTCTTTAGAGGCAGCAGTGGTTGTTGTGCAGTCAGGGGGGAGGGCGGTTGGTCAAACCTATTGAAAAACAGATTCAGGTTGTTCGCCCACTCCCTGCCCCCCGTGGCCTGGGGGGAGGTATTCTGGAGCCCAGAGATGGTTTTGAGGTTTCTCCAGACCCCGCTGATGTCGCTCTGTTGCAGCTTGTCCTCCATCTTCTTCCTGAAGCTGTACTTGCCTTCTCTGATCTTTCTCCTCAGCTCCCTCTGTACGGACTTCAGCATCTCCCTGTTCCCCGACCTGAAGATCCTCTTCTTCTCTCTCAGAAGTGTTTTTATCTCAGGGTTGATCCAGGGTTTGTTGTTTGAGCAACACCGTATGGTCTTGGTGGGAACGGATTTGTCCACACAGAAGCTGAGGTAGTCCGTGAAGGTGTGAGTGAGGCCATCGATGTCCTCACCATGTGGATCGCAGAGCTGCTTCCAGGCGGTGGCTTCAAAACAGCCCTTTAGAGTGTCCATTGTCTCCTCAGACCATAACTCCACTGTGCGCATGGCCGGAGGTTGTCTGTGCACTAGGGGTTTGTACACCGGCCGGAGATGAACCAAGTTGTGATCCGATCTCCCGAGTGGGGGGAGTTGTGATGAGGTGTACGCCTCCTTAGTGTTTGCGTAGAATAAGTCCAGTGTTTTATTGTCTCTAGTGTGGCATGTGACATACTGGGTGAACGTGGGTAGAATGGGAGATAGTGAAACATGGTTGAAATTGCCTGAGATGAGGAGAAGAGCATCTGGGTGTTCTGTCTGCAGCCTGCTGGTTACTGAATGGATGACGTCACGCGCTGTCCCAGCGTTCGCCGTCGGATTTGCATAAACAACAATGCAGATCACATGTGAGTGTTCTCTCGGGAGATATGTAGGCCGCATGCTAACAGCTAGCAACTCAATGTCTTTGCTGCAGTGTCGTTGTTTAACAGTGATATGTCCCGGTCTGCACCAGTTGTTGTTAACATACATTATCACTCCACCGCCCCTTGCTTTGCCACTGTCTGGTGTTCGGTCTGCCCGTATCATGTGGAAACCCTCCAGCTCAATGGTGGCTCAATGGATGGTGGCTAAGCTGTCATCTCTGCTGGAGTCTGAGTCCCACCCCCTGCGGGACATGCAGAATGCACTAAGAAGCTCATTTAGCAGTAGGCTGTGCCATCCTAGGTGCACGACGGAGAGGTTCCGCAGGTCCTTCCTACCTACAGCTGTCAGACTTTATAAACTAACCAGGGCTGCTCCTAGAGGTCGTATTGAATGTACTAAACGTAACAACCTCGCACAATAGAAATTGTCTCCTCCAATACACAACTAAGACAATAACAATCATTACTGAGGATGGTAACAACACTGTGATTCAAATGTGAAATATACTGTCTGGGTACATATTCATATTCTCCAGGGTAACTTAACAAACCATAATGCTGTTATTCCATCTAGCTGCAGTGCTCCTGTACTGTGTATATATCTGTGTACATATGTATATTCATTTACTGCTTTGGCTAACCAGTTCTCAATGTCTTATTAACTATTGCTCCGAGTGCTGCTATCCCTTTGCTGCTGTAATCCTTGTGAGACTAATAAAGGCTTATCTTATCTTATCTTATCTTATCTTATCTTATCTTATAAAGAGATTGTCTGTGAAAATAGTGGAAGCTGGGTTTAGTAGAAGTATGGACCAAATTCTAGCAAAACTAGACAGGAATTTATGAAAACAACACACAGTTTGATTTTTACATCACATACTTATGGGAAGAAAATCCAGCTACTGCCTGAATCATACAAATAAGCTTATTTTTCAATAATGCATTACTTAAGTGCATGGAAACACATTAAATCATTAATTATTAGCATTAGGTAATTATTCCCAGTTATTGGATTAATTTAACATTGTAAAAGGGCTCAGTGGGAACCATTACAACCAACAGGCATTGTGTGAAATACTACCTTCTTTAGGTAGAAGAGGATGAAAAACTTGATGGTGTTGATCAGTGGCAGCAGAGGGCAAAACAGAGCTCCTGTCCAGACCACAGACTGACCATAAACCAGTCCAAGGACATTGGAGGGAACCACAAACTCCTGCCGACCCACCCACTTGGCCAGCTTACAGGAACAGTTGTCCACTATAAACCTATTACACAAAAAACACCACACAACTAAACACAGTACTGCTGACATGTCAAACTGATGTACCTAGGTCTGAATATTTACATATATTTGCAGAGCGTGCATCCTACACAGTTGGGGAGTATTTTTCCACAATGATTCATACCTTCGCGGAAATTCAACAAAGACAAACACAGCAATGCTGATGAGGAGGTCAAACAGCGTCAGTTTGTACATCTCCTGTCCGACTCGTGTTTCCCAGCACTGCCATTAGTCAAACAAGAAAAGATAAATCAGTGAAACAATGCAGTTGTTTTTTTTCTTTCTTTAAAGCATTTTATTTTTATGACCCACCAGGAGTAACTGAACCCCCAGTTGCTCCTGGTGGGTCGGGCCAGCGCCTTGCATGGCAGCTCTGCCACCATCATTGTGTGAATGTGTGTGTGAACGAGTGGATAGCAGGATCTGTAAAGCGCTTTTGTCATCCAGAGATGAGTAAAAAGCACTATACAAGTGAATGCTTTTTTTTGCATGTTGCCCCAATTTGTTAAAGCTGTCAGTAAATCCCATTCAGAGCTTTCCCTGCCACGTGTTGATACAAAAACAAATGTCAAACAAGTGTTTTGCTTGTTTAAACTAACTTCACCTCGTGAATGGAACGTTCAGTCTTGCGCATGCTCTGTCAACGCGTTCAGGTCGTGGGCAGGCCACGCGGTCATAAAATGTGGGCTGCACATGGTCATCTGCAGTAGAGCCCTGCGGACACTAGCAGACTGGAGACGATGACAAATAAATTTCATCATACGAGGTTTCCGGTTGCATGTATGCAGACAGCGGAAATGTAGCATGAATCCAGCTTGAGCCGATAGGGAATGTAAGCAAAAGCAACAGAAGTTCTCCCTACTTTCTAAACACCAGACAATCCCTTCAACTTGTTCTGCTCTGACAGTAAAGATCAATGCACCAAGCAGTGCAACTAAAGGAGCTTTTAATAGTCAAGAAGTAATTACCGGGTATTCCTCATGGTTGTATTCACACAGTGTACAAGTGTCGGCAGTAGTGTTCCCCTCACAGGTGATCTGACTCCACAGGGTGACGATAACAACACCCAAACTCACCAGACGCAGGACCACAGCCCTGGAAATGGAAGAGTAAAAAGTATTTTTAATTATCCTTTAAGCAATTAATCTACTTAATAAAACATTAGCTCTCAGATGATATCTTAACGCCATGTTTAATGCCACATTTAACTTTTTGTTTGGGTTGTTTCAGCTTTGACCAATAGCCTGTATAGAGCAGACAGGTTGTGCTAGACTTTTTTAAATGTCATAATCTAAACAATAATCTATTATTACCTATCATTCTAACTGATTTTAATTAGATCACCCTCAGTCTAATCTCTCAGATTTTTCTGTCAGTGTTGAAAAAAAATCTGTCAATGAAGGACAATTTTCAGTTGCAACCTCTTGTATAGGATCTATACTTACAGCACATATTCAGTTATATAGTCATGTGGAATATGTGGAGTGTGCTCACTGGAGGTCTGCAAAAACGCCATTTTTAACAGGTTATAATTTTTAATGTAGCAATTATGGTTTCCTTTTTTTTTTTTTTTAGCAAAACGTGTGTATACTCAGCAATGTTCATATTAAACATGGCCAATTTTCAGATACTGATGTCAGTAAATGTACAAATAATCCCTATGTGGAAAAAGATCAGGCTTCAGACTTCTCTGTATAATGATAGAGAATTGGGATGGCTTTAACACAGTTTGACATTAGTGTTGGTCCACTTGCCAAATGTTGGTGAAATTCTGTAATAGTTTCTTAGTCACTTATGTAGCCACTTTGGCAGGTGGGATATTCTGTTTATTAATCTCTACAAAAGACAATTGAAGTCGTCAATCCTTTGTCTTTATAAGAAAGCAGTAAAATTATAAGAAAGTTTCCAATTAGATACTATCTTAAGAGGGGAAAAAATTAAAACACATTTGCAAGAATACAGTTGCAGTCAAAATCATTCAACCCCCACTACAAACTAGGTTTATTGGCAAAATGTACATACTAGCAGCTGTTTGCAATAAACAAATCAAACGAGCAATTTAAATCAAGAATTTAAATCAAGAATCAAGAACTCTTTACTGTCATTATGTGTGCACATAACAAAATTCTGTATGGCAACTCTCGGCTAACTCAACACAACTAATATTACAAGTCGTTTCTCTAAATTCTACACAAAATGCCACTTTTAATCACTACTGCAGTCTCAAAATTATTCAACCCCTTCATGAAAAACATCTTTAGTACTTAGTAGAGCACCCTTTTCCTGTTATGACCTGCTGTAAACATGATGCATAAGCAGACACCAGCTTTTGGCGGCGTTCCTGAGGAATCTTAGTCCATTCCTCATGGGCAAAGGCCTCCAGTTCACTAATATTCTTGGGTTTCTGTGCTGCAACTGCCTTGTTCAAATCCCATTAGAGATTTTCAGTGGGGTTCAAGTCAGGCAACTGTGATGGTCACTCCAGTATTTTCCAGGACTTCTTCTGAAACCAAGCCTTGGTTGATACTGAGGTACGCTTGGGATCATTGTCCTGTTGGAATGTCTAATGACACCCAAGCTTCAGCTTCCTCACAGATTGCATGACATTTTCGCGCAGGATTTCCTGATACTTGATTGATTCCACTGTGCCCTCCACATGCTGCAGGTTTCCAGTGCCAGAGGATGCAAAGCAGCCCCAGAGTATCACTGACCCACCGCCATGCTTCACTGTAAGCAGGGTGTTCTTTTCAGCATATGCTTCATTCTTCCTTCTCCAGACATACTGCTGATCTATAGACCTGAAAAGTTCCAGTTTTGTTTCATCACTCCACAGAACAGAATTCCAAAATCCCTTTGGCTTTTTTATATAGTTTTGAGCAAATTGAAGCAGACTTTCCTTGGGCTTTTAGGTAAATCGTGGTGTATGTTTTGGAGTTCAGGCATGGAAGCCTTCAGCATTTAGTATGCACCTTAACTGTGGAAGCTGAAACCTTAGTGCCTGCTGCCACCAAGTCTTGCTGCAGGTCTTTTGCAGTCAGTCAAGGGTTTTTGACCACCTGCCTCCTCAGGACTCTGGTGGCAGCCATTGATAGCTTCCTCTTTTTGCCATGCCTAGATAGTGCAGCCACTGCTCCTTTAACTTTAAACTTGAGAACTATGCTTTCAGCTGTATCGCTAAGAACATTCTGTGCCTTTGTTATCTTTCTGTACCATTTTCCTTGTTTGTGAAAGGCAATGATCTCTGAACTTTTTAGGCAATTCTCTTGATTTAGCCATATTTCTAACATGCAATCAAATGTCACCGTCAGCAGTCCAGGTATTTGAGGTGTTCTATCTCAACCACACTATGAGGGGGGCTGAAAAGTTCATAAGCTGACTAAGAAGGAGTTATGCTATAGCAACGAAACTAGTTATGCATTAAATTCAACCTTTTCTGATACTAACTGTGTGCTTGACACCACACCTGATTTGCAAATGTGTGCTCTTAATGAGGAATTCTATTCAGGGGTTGAATAATTTTGAGACTGAGACTCAATGAAAGTAAGATTTGGTGCTGAATTTGGATAAAATCCTTGTAATATTAGTTTTGTTTAATTATTTAAACTATTCCAGTGTAATTTGTTTATTACAAATACCTGAATATTTTTAATTTTGCACGATAAAAACCTAAAATTCAATGGGGGTTGAATAATTTTAATTGCAACGGTATAGTTGCATGTTAACTAGTAGGAAATTTTGTGCTAAAAATGCAGTTTTACAATAAAGTAATATAATAAGGACAAAAGAAACAAGGCATGGTTAAGATTTATAAAGCTGCAAATTCATCATAAAGTCACAAATTTGTGATCAAAGGTTGTGTTTTATGAGACAGAACAAAAATTTATAAGAAAAAAAGGAACAAGTTTATATGAAAAAGTCGCAAATTTACAAGAAAAAAGAAACAAAATTATGAGAAAAAGATGGAAATTTCAGAGAAAAAAACAGGGATATTAACAACAATCACAGGCCAGTTTAATATCTCTGCCAGGAAGGTAATGTTTTCATGTTGGTGTGTTTGTCAGCAGAATTATGCAAAAACTACTGAACAAATTTTGATTAAATTTTCACCAATGCAGTGTTAATTTTGTTGACTAAATAGAAATTGTTCTTGACTAAAACTAGACTAAAATCACTGATAATGAACAGACTAAAATATGATTAAGACTAAACAAGACTAAATCTGGACTAAAATTAGGTATGAAAAGTAACGTAAAAAATGGTAATTTTAGTTTAATTTCTAGCTTTAGTGGAAAAAAAATGAGTCAGTTTTAGTCGCCAAAATTAACACTGCACCAGGGGGTGTTTCTCGGGTTACAGATGAGCCCATTAGATTTTGGAGGTGATCTGGGTCAGGATGCAGATTCTGGATCACTTATTTACTTTCTTTAAGGTTGCAAGATAGGACCTTGGCAGAGATATGCACTTGCTGAGTACCCTCTAGTGTTATAATGTGAGTGCATTTTTTTTTGCCTTAGTAAGAATGACTGAGTGACTAGTTACTCTAGAAAACTACTCGTCACAGTGACTGGTGATCACAGAAGTTAAAGTTCTGTCATAATGTTTGATATTATCATAATAATGAAAGCATAGCAGCCCCAGCCACCTGCAATTCAAGCCTGAAGCAATTTAGGTCTACCCTTATTTATTTAGCATCTTTTTCTATTTTTCATACTAGCACATACCTTAACAGAGCAATTATGACAGTAGTGCTAGGCGAATATTTTTCTATTAAGGCTATCTGGTCACACAGCAGAGGCACCACGAAGTTACTAGCTGTGATGACAATGGACGGCAGATACTCAATAATCAAGCCAAGGATTTCTCCTTTGTTGCTCTGTTTCTGTTGAGCAGAAATGGAGACAAACTTAAAAAAATCACCCAAGACTCTTAAGAAGAATTATCATTAAGTTTTATAGTTTTATATCATTTACCTGGCTGAAGTTGGTGGCCTCAAAGATGCCATAGAAGGCTGCTACAATGAGACCAAGAGAAACAAAGCCCATAACAACACGCTGAGTGTGTAAAAGAATTTTCTGTGACAACTTAAGTTCAGTGGCCTTTTTCTTCCGGCTCGCTTCCTCCAGATCCACCTGGTAGGAAGGAATAAGTGAGAGGAGGGGAGGAGGGGAGGGGTAATTTGGAAAGAACAATAATGAAAATATGCAACATCTCAGTCAGCTTTTCATCCTGTCAGGTAGAAAAGATCCCTTCTGACCTGTAGCCTGTAGTGGATGTTTTTCTGCTTCAGTACAGTAGCTCGCTCTCCCAGGCTACCAAAGTCCCATCCTGTGAACACGATCATACTGTAGCTGCCAACAGTACTGCTTCCCGTTGCCACAGCAACCCGAGCTGCAGATCCCATGCTGACAACAAGCAGCCAGTCAGAGAGGAGAATGTAAATGTGAGTCAAGGATACTGAACTCTACTCTGAACTTGTCATTGACAGTCATTGTGAACATTAAAATAAACACACACACACACACACACACACACACACACACACACACACACACAGATACTGACCGTGCTATGATGAAAATTAGACATAAGGCAAAGTAGAAAACAGTAGTGAAGAGGTAGGCAAGGGGGATGTTGTAGGAGAATTGGCCGTCTTCGATCATTGTGTTGTTGTAGTAGCCATAGAACAGGTATGTATACTCCATAAAACCCTATCCAGAAGAAAGAATGGTCACTAATCATCTAAATGCATGTCTAAATACACATCAGCTGTAATTAACATGTTGTGGGTGCTTAGGATGAGCTGTCCTTTATATATTTCACAACTTTGTCCCATTAAGCACAATCCACTATGATGCCACTGACCATTTAAAGAAGTACCAAACTGTCCCAATAAGCCCTGTAGGTCATAAGATAAGATAAGATAAGATAAGCCTTTATTAGTCCCACAACGGGGAAATTCCAGGATTGCAACAGCACAGCGATAGCAACACTCAGAGCAACAATCAGAAGGCAAGAAAAAAAAACAAGAACAGCGAGTATACATATGTACATATAAACATAAATATATAGACACACGATGCGGAGCATTGCAGCTAGATGGAATAAATATATAGATATATAAACACACAGTGCGGAGCATTGTAGCTAGATGGACTAAATATATGAACATATAAACACACACAGTGCGGAGCATTGTAGCTAGATGGAATAAATATGTGAATATATAAACACACACACAGTGTGGAGCGTTGTAGCAAGATGGAATAAGTATATGAATATATAAACACACAGTGCGGAGCATTGCAGCTAGATGGAACAAACATGCAAATATATAAACACACACAGTGCAGAGCATTGTAGCTAGATGGAACAAATATGCAAACACATAAACACACAGTGCAGAGCACCGTAGCTAGATGGAATAAATACGTAAATATATAAACACACACAGTGCGGAGCACTGTAGCTAGATGGAATAAATATGTAAATATATAAACACACAGTGTGGAGCATTGTCGCTAGATGGAATAAATATATAACTAGAAAAGCACTCGGAGAGCGCAGACCTCCACCAAGCGCCACAGTTCCCCCCCATACAGTGTTTGCGTGTACGTTTTGAGATTCCTTGACCATGAAAACATGTGACTAGCAATTGGATTCACAATGATAGGATTAGTGGTTCAGTAGTAAAAGCATTACCTCCTTGGCGGAGGTAATAAACTGAAGTGTTGCTGTTGTGTCCATCTCCTCCATCTGCAAAGTGCCAGGCTGCGGCCTGTCAAGGCATACCTCATGCCTCCCTTATTGGGGGGCTTTCACACCTGTACTGACCTCATGCCTCCCTTATTGGGGGTGGGGGCTTTCACACCTGTACTGAGTACTTAAAAACTGTATTTATCGGCAGATGAAAGAAAACTGAAGCAAAAACAAACAAACAAACAAACCAAAACTAAGCAAACAGCAACTGCAACATGAACTATTTCAAACATATTTATTCAAATGTACACTTATATGGACACAATCTTGAGCCATAACTTCTTGGTAATGTGAAAATAATAAGCCAAGTAGCACAAAAAAATTGATCGCTTTTGCTGTCAGGAAACAATGTTGGCACCAAATCACTGAAGTGATCTGCCACCAATGGGGGTAGATTGTGCTCTGCCACAAAATGACAAAACATCGCTTCTGCTAGTGATGCATTGGATTTGGAAGGCGTCGGTTCTCTCACTGGCTGAAAATGTTCATCCATCGATCGAATTTGGCTACACAGTTTTTGTGGCCCTGTGTATCAAAGTGCAACTTCAGGTCAAAAATCCCAGATGCAGTCACTTTTAGCATTAGAGTCACACATATCAGGCGCAGCATTACTGGCGCCGGGATTCCTCTCTGTTCCGGAGCCGCAGGACAAAAGAAGGTGCTATAATGGTTGCCGTGGGTTTTATTGGGTTTGCGCTCCGCGGAAAAAAGAGTATTTGGAAGCTTCCCCGGCAGAGAGCTGGTTTTTGCGCAGTCCCTATGGCTGCCCGGGGAATTTCTGCCAAATAATCCGGCGCCGGACAGCTGCCCGTCTCAGCTTTTGCAGCGTAGCGCAAACAAAGGCACGCTGGCGGGCCCTGCCCACCACTGTTTTCCGCGTGCTTTTGTGCCTAAAACTTTGAAGAACGCGGAGTTTGTGTTCGTCAGACATGACGACCAGCGCCCTCTATTGCCCCTGCACACATGTTGAAAATGGCCGTATCTCCCAATGTTAAAGAATCCTTTAAAAAATTCCTGTATCCAGACGGTGATCCGGATCATTCCCAAAATTTAATCAGTTCTTCCTTGTACCATTTCCAACAACGCCTGAAAGTTTCATCGAAATCTGTCCAAAACTTTTTGAGTTATCTTGCTAACCAACAGACAAACAGACAAACAGACAGACAGATAAACAGACAAACGCTGGCAAAAACATAACCTCCTCCTGGCCTTCGGCCTGGCGGAGGAAAATATACAAACAAACACACACAGTGCGGAGCATTGCAGCTAGATGGAATGAAACAGCATAACCGTCTACTTAATTATCCTACATGGTATGATTATGTACCCATACATATTGTCACCCTCCGTAGCTACCGGTATTTTCCTAGTTGTATACTGGAGGGGACCATTGTGTAAGTCTATTGCGTCTTTTGCATTCAATACTATTAGGTTGTCACGTCTTTTTGCTATCTCTGCGAGCAGCCCTGCTTAGGTTATACAGTCTGACAGCCGTTGGTAGGAAGGACCTGCGAAACCTCTCGGTTGTGCACCTAGGATGATGTAGTCTGCTGCTAAATGAGCTCCTTAGTGCATTCAGTGTGTCCTGCATAGGGTGGAACTCGGACTCCAGCAGAGATGACAGTTTAGCCACCATCCTTCTCTCTCCCATTTCCTCCACTGGGTCAAGGCGCTGCCCCAGGACAGAGCTAGCTTTCTTGATCAGTTTGTTCAGTCTCTTCCTATCGGCTGCTGTAATGCCACTGCCAACAGGACAACATCATCTGCAAACAGCAGAGATGAGATCCTGTGGTCACCAAACATGATACCCTCTGTTCCTTGGCTACGCCTAGAAATCCTGTCCATGAATATTATGAACAGGATCGGTGACAAAGGGCAGCTTTGGTGAAGTCCAACTCTCACTGGAAATGAGTTTGACTGATTGTTGGTGATACCAACCAAACTCTCACAACAGTCGTATAGAGACCGGATAGCTCATAGTAACAGGTCCGATACCCCATACTCCCGCAGCACCCCCCTCAAGAAACCATGTGGGACGTGGTCAAATGCCTTCTCCAAGTCCACAAAACACATGTAGACTGGTTGGGCAAACTCCCATGAACTCTCAAGGATTCTTGAGAGGGTAAAGAGTTGGTCCAATGTGCCAAGACCAGGAGCAAAATCACATTGTTCCTCCTGAATCTGAGTTTTGACCAACAGACTCTCCTCTCCAATACCTTGGCATAGACCTTCCAGGGGAGACTGAGGAGTGTGATCCCTCTAAAGTTGGAACACACCCTCCGGTCTGGCTTCTTAAAGAGAGGAACCACCACGCCAGTTTGCCATGCCAAAGGTACTGTCCCCAACCTCCACGCAATGTTGAAGAGATGTGTCAAGCATGACAGTCCTACAACATCCAGGGCTTCGAGGAACTCAGGGCAAATCTCATCCATTCCTGGGGCCCTGCCACCAAAGAGTTTTTTTTTAACAACTTCGACAACCTCAGCCCCTGTGATGGGCGAGTCATCTCCCTCGTCCTCAGACTCTGCTTCCACAATGGAAGACATGTCAGTGGGATTAAGGAGATCCTTGAAATATTCCTTCCACCACCCAACAATGTCCCCAGTCAAAGTCAGCAGCACACCATCTGCACTGTGTATGGTGTGGACAGGGAGCTGCTTCCCCCTACTGAGTCACCGGACGGTTTGCCAGAATCTTTTCAAGGCCAACTGAAAGTCTTGTTCCATGGTCTCAACGAACTCCTCCCACATCCAAGTTTTAGCCTCAGCTACCGCTTCAGCTGCACGCCGCTTGGCCTACCAGTACAACTCAGCTGCTTCAGGAGTCCCACAACCCAACCAAGCGTGGTAGGACTCCTTCTTCAACTTAATGGCCCCCTTCACCTCTGGCTTCCATCATTTGGTTGCCACGAGAGGCAACAACAACCTTATAGCCACAGCTCTGAGCAGCCACTTTAGCAATAGAGGTGGAGAACATGGCCCATTGAGATTCCATGTCTCCAGTCTCCCTCGGAATGTAGTTGAACCTCCTCCGGAGGTGGGAGTTGAAGAATCTCTCAGACGGGGGCCTCAGCCAAATGTTCCCAGCACGCCCTCATTGTCCGTTTGGGTCTGCCAAGTCTGAATGGCATCTTTCCTTGCCATTGGATCCAACTCACCACCAGGTGATGATCAGTTGACAGCTCTGCACCTCTCTTCACCCGAGTGTCCAAGACATACGGTCGCAGGTCTGATGACACAATAACAAAATCGATCATCGACCTGCAACCTAGGATGTTCTGATGCCAAACGCACATATGTTGAAGTTTAATGTTTATTTAAAAGGAACATTACATACTAATGAACATTAATGCAAATCTAAGTATGCCAGATATAGCAATACTGCTAATTTGCATCTGTAGTACCCCGGTGGGTTAAAAACACACAAATGTCAGGAAAGCAGCTTCAGGGTTGTTGAGTGTGTATTTTATTTTCTTTAAAATATTGCAGCTCCAGGGCTGATTAGTGTGAATTTTATTATTTTCCTAATAATGTATTGCATGTTGGATTTGTAGTGGGGTTTTTTTTTTTTTTTTTTTGGTTTTTTTTGCATGCTTTGAAATTTGATTGAGTTGATTTCTGTTGTGTTTTGGTTTGATTATTGCCTACACCTGAGCTGACTGTTTCCAGTCAGCAAGAGCCAATCAATGAGCTCTAGCTGCAAATTCTTCCCCAGCGAGACCTATTAAAAGGATGGTGTAGAACTGTGGTGAAGAGGGGACAGAGGGAAGGGGAGGGAGGTTTGAGGTTTAAAAAATCCCTTTATTGTACAAGTCAAAAATGTAAGATCACCAATATCATTCCACCAAGTGTCTCACATTTCAAAAGTGCAAACATAACTCATCCCCCTCTCCCACAGAACACAAAATATTCCCTACAGTCCATCTATTGGTGAATACCTCCAAATTGTCCACCATTTTATAGTAAGAGTACTCCACCTGGAGTCTGACTTTTAACAAGGCCTTGAAAACAAACACAGGATCCACATTGCCAGTGTTAGTAGTCCGATTTTTCCTTGTCAGCCAGATGGCAAGTTTAGCAGTACCAGATAGGAAGTTCATCAAAGTGTGCACAGATCTCTTTGCCACTTTATACTTTGGCCCGTAAATAAACAAACCAAAAGAGAAACATTCACCCAAATCATGAAACCACACTTTCAGAAGATCAAAAAGGCCAGATAAACGAAAACATTGAACAAACAAATGCTCCAGGGTCTCAACTTGGGAACAAAACAAACATTCCTCCCCCACATTAGGATCCAGGTGTGCTCTGTATTTATTCGTAGCTATTGCCCCATGAACAATCCTCCACTGGAGATCTGCCGTCCGTTTCTCAATAGGGAGCTTGTACATGGACCGCCAGCTGCCTTTCGGGGAGAATACCGGCCCCAAAACCCCACCCACTTCGACTCTTTCATGTCCGTCAGAGAGCGCAGATTCAGAACTTTCACACAGATGTGATACACCGTCTTCTTCCCCACAAACTGGAACTTGCCCAGACGAGGATTTCTGAAGGAGAGCAGGTGATCTTCTCCCTCCTGCCACTCTCCCACAGCTGGACTTATGGAAAGGGCAGGAAAGTTGGACACAGTGTCCTCATCCCATTGAGAGGAAAGAGTATGGTTTTCCGCAAATGCTCTAAGCGGTCATGGCAGGGCAGCACACACTTCCTTCACCACCCTATGCACCAGTCTGACAGATGTAATGTTGGCACTCCGCCCCAGCATTTCTATCGACGTGGTTGACATCTTCATAAGATGACCAAGCTTGGTACAGCATGCCTCTCTTAAACAAGTTTGCAGTCTAACAGATTGCAGCACTTGAGTGTCCATGAATTGATTGAAAAACAGTGGTTCCTCGAACAGCCACATGCCTGGTGTCTCCTCAGGAATGCGGGCTACGGTGAAGACTTGCCATGCATGTAAGACAGATGTGTAAAAAGCAGAAAGTCCAGTAAGGTCCATCTTCCCGGACTTCACGAGGAAAAGCTGCTTATCATAGCCCAAGCGACCAACTCTCCTCAGGAGCAGTTTTGCAGTGTCCATTCAGCAGGGGCCACATCTGTAAAGGAGCCGTTGTGCAGTCTGAAGCCTAAAACAGGCGATCTTGGACTGTATGTCCACCAGGCCCTGTCCTCCCTCGGCAACAGGCAGGTAGAGAACAGCCGCACGGACCCAATGTCGACCAGACCAAAAGAAATCCATGATGATCTTCTGAACCTCCTCAACCAGGCTCCTGGGCGGTGTCAAAGCAATAAGCCCATGCCAAAGAGCCGAAGCGACCAGATTATTGGCGACCAGAACCCTTCCCCTATATGACAGTTGTGGTAGCAACCATTTCCATTTAGAAAAGCGAGCACACACCTTCTCCTTAATTCCCTCCTAGTTCTTGCGTTCAAAGTCCTCAGAACCCAAAAATAACCCCAACACTTTGAGACCGGCTTTCCCCCACAGAAGACCTCCAGGAAGCTGAGGAATGTCCTGATGTGACCACTGGCCCACCAATAGACCCTCACTCTTGGCCCAGTTTACCCGTGCAGAAGATGCTTTTTCATAAATAGATAAAGTGTCCACCAGACGCTGTACATCCCTGTGGGATGTGATGAAAATGTTGATGTCATCCGCATAAGCAGACAAGACGATTGGACGACAACTGCTGGAGGGCCCCGGCAGAATCAAGCCACCCAGCTGAGTGCGCAACCTGCACAGCAAAGGCTCAATAGCCAAGCTATCCAGTTGACCTGAGATTGGACAACCCTGCCTTATTCCCTGACGTACAGGGATTGGCTGACTCAGCCCTGCCCCCATCTTTACCAAACACTCAGTTCCAGTATATAACAGATTGACCCACCTCAAAAACATATTGCCAAAACCAAACCCCTTCAGTGTGGAAAACAAATAAGAATGGTCAACCCTATCAAAAGCCTTTTCTTGGTCCAAAGACATAATACCGAACTCTAATTCATAACATTTACTAAGATGAAGAACGTTATGTACGAGAAAAATATTGTCCATAATGGTTTGGTCAGGAATACAATATGTTTGATCTCTATCTATGATGAAATCCAATACATTTTTCAGTCTATTTGACAGGGCTTTAGAAAGCACCTTGTAGTCCATGCAAAGAAGAGCCACAGGCCTCCAGTTTTTAAGCAAGGCCAAGTCCCCTTCCTTAGGCAGCAGAGATAGTACTGCACGCTGGCAGGAGACAGGTAAAGTTCCATTTCTGTAACAGGCAATTAGAACGTCATAAAAGTCTGATCCAATAATATCCCAAAAATGCTTAAAAAAGTCAGAAGAAAGACCGTCAAGTCCAGGTCCACGTCCCAGAGCCATTTGATTAACTGCTACAATTAACTCTTCCAAAGTCAGTTCACAGTCCAGAGCAGCCCTGTCCTCTGGGCTGAGCGTGGGAAGACCTTCAAAGAGTTGGTTTTGAGATTCTATGCAACATGCTTCTGCACCAAACAGGGCCCCGTAAAAATCCACTGCATGGCACCGCATCTCAGATGGATTTGTAGTCATTTGACCATCTGGGAGTTTTAAGCAAGTCATCAACTTCTTTTTTGCAGCAGACTTCTCCAAATTGAAGAAAAAAGATGTTGGGGCATCCATGTCCTGCAGGCGAGTAAACCGTGACCTAACAAGTGCCCCCTTCACTCTTTCCTGCAGGAAAGAGCTCAGGGCTGATCTCTTCTCCTGCAACAAAGGACCTGCGGTAGAATCCTGATCCCTAACTAAACTGTCCTCCAGCCTCTTGACAGTGTCTTCAAGTTCACCGACTTTGGTTTTGATGATGGCAGTCGAGTTTGCAGTATACTGTTGACAAAAAATGCAAATTTGCACCTTGCCAACCTCCCACCCCTGTTCCAGGGAACTAAAACGAGGCTTTGAGGTCCTCCAGTGTTCCCAGAAACACACAAAATATTGACAAAAGGTGGTGTCCTGAAGGAGCTTGTTATTGAAGTGCCAATAAGATTTATTTCTTTCCCCTGGTGAGCTAATTCACACCACAGAGGCCAGATAATGATCTGTAAAACCGACGGGACTTATGTTACTGTGGAGGATTCCTGGGGGAGGGAAGGGGAGAGGAGAGGAGAGGAGAGCAGAGGAGAGGAGAGGAAAGGAGGAGGAGAGGAGAGGAGGAGGAGAAGGAGAAGGAGGAGGAGGAGGAGGAAGCAAAACAGAAGGAAAAACAGAGAGGAAAAACAGCAAGGGGAACTCTCGGACAAGACACCAGGAGGTAAAAGAGGGACAGCAGAGGAAACAGGGGAAGGAATGGAGAAATGGAAAAAGGACAGAGAAGGAGAAAGGAAAAGCAGGTGCTGGGATTGGCAGTGACAGCTTGGGACCGAAGACGCCGTGAGGATGCCAGAGGGTCTGGGCCAAAGGAGATGCAGATGTGTTGGAGAATGTCACCATGGGTTGAGATGCCGTCTCGGCACTCAGCCCATGTTTTCCCTCATCCCTGCTTCCCATTGAGCAGCGTCTCAGCTGGCCCCCAGCTGGCAGCATTATGGACGGCTGGGGCCAATTAGTCTTCATCAGCTGGGGCGCTGCCAATGAGGATAAATAGGAGCAGCCTCGATGACTCGGGGCTGCGACATAAACACATTGCTAAGCTGAAGCCCCTTCGTCTGGTGTCAGCTTATACTCCTCTTGCAGCATTCCTGTGTTTGTATCCCGCTGTGAGTATGTACGTCTTGTTACCCCCACGTCCGGTACGAGCTGCTTACCTCTGCGCTGTGCAACCTGTGAGTGTACGTCTGCATGAGTATCTGTGCTCTCCTCATCCCTTCCCCTTTACCCTGAATAAAATATCACGACTCACTGGCTTGCCCCTGGCTCTGATTGCCCGGCTCCCTAGAGCCGGATATGACAGTATGTCGCAGCCAGAAGAGTTGCCGGCGGCTGTGAGTCGCTGTGGAAATGTACCTTTCTGTCCGGGTGTCAGCGCTGCTAGCATGCCGTTTCCCAGGAGTCACTTCCGGCGCCAGGGCGACGAGCTGAGGTCCATCTCGGAGGCTGTCGACGGGACGTTCTTCACCCTGCACGACGCCTCCAACGCGAGACACTGGCATCCGGGCCGTGCTGAGGAACTCCTGGACTGTCACCCTCACTCTCTGTACCATCTGGAGGACAGTGCCAGGATAGACGCTGCAGGTACACAGCGAGAGAAGCTCCACGGGGTGGATGGAAATCCCGGCAGGGAGTCGAAGTGGGCGACGTCTTTCCCCGCTTCGGAGTCCCGTTCCTGCCGCCATTCCAGTCCGGGAGTTCGCGCCAACCAGAGGACTTCCCCCGACCTGCGCCACGTCACTCGGGATTCCCTTCAAGGAGCCGCAGCTGACAGCAGTTATGTCCGGGGTCGAGTGGCTGTCGCGAGCTCTACTGTGTTTCCTGTCACCACCTTCAGGCATGTGGCGGCGGCAGTGAGATTGATGGTGAGGACTTCAGGGCTACGAAGCTTTCCCGTGCTCGACGCCTTCCTCGTCTCGATCTCCGATCTGGAGCGGCGAATCCTGGGTTTCCCCCTCGCTTCGTCCCCTGGGAGTAGTCGTCATCACATCGCCGAGTCACCTCTGCACGAACCTCGTCCGGATCCAGTTCTGGGTCATCGTCAGGACCGTTCCTCCCACGCAGCTGTCATCCCTTCGCCTCGTCAGTGTGGAGACTCTACAGCCTCGTCCCCTGAGCCTCGTTCCCCCGCTGTCATTCCTGGACATTCGGGCTGGCTCACCCCGGCTGTTTCCCCCTCCTCCTCGACGCGCTTCCTGACCGCTGTGTGTGCCTGGAATCCCGGCCTGGTGAGCTCTCTGCTGGAGACAACGCGAGCGACCCTCAGACGAATTCCCGGGGGGTCCTCCGTTATCGCCGGGCGGGGAGAGGAAGAAGCAGATTCCACTACAGCAGGCGATACTCAACCTCCAGGGGGCAGGCAAGTCATTGTTTTTTCACACCTGCTTAATGATTTGCTCTGTCACATCCCTGGAGGAGAAGTTCAGGGTTCGCAGCTCCCTGAACTCTCCCCACCTGCTGTAACTTGTATTCCTAATCCCGCATCCTCTGTGTCTCTCTCCGCCGAGCGGTCCCCGGCTCCGGGTCAACGTGGTGGGATATGGAGAGGGCCTGTGGTTCCGCAGCTACATTGCGGACGGAGGAGGGGGACTGACTGCTGCGTGGAGTCTACGCCGACGACTGAGCGTCCCCGGGTCTCCACGGAGGAGCGGTTCGGTCCGGCGGGACGAGATTCTTCTGGCTTCACGCCGAGTGGATCGTCGGCGGGGTTACCTGAGCTGGAGGGATCTCAAGCTGCGCTGACCATCGTGCTGGCTGCGGGGCCCGACGCGGCTAGATGGGAGCCTGACAACGACCTCCTGACGACGGATCCTGGATCTTCGCAGTCCTGGACGGCGTCAGAACCCGAGATCAGGCGAGTGCTCTCCTTTCTTTTCTCTCTTTTTATCCCCGAGCACTTCAGCCTATCTCCAGGGGAGACGAGCCGGGTGCAGCCGTCCGCTGCGTCTGAACTCGTCTCGCCGGGTTCTGGCGCTGCCGGTGATCCTGATCCCGGTTCTGTTTTCTCTTCTGAGCCTTCTTCCAGGGTCACCGGCAAGGAGTTGCTGTTCCTCGTGGTGCTGGAGGGTCCGGGTTCAACGTTGGAGGTCGGTTCTGGTGCAGTATTCAACGTGGGTTCGCCCGAGACCCAGTCGGGGTCCAACGTGGGTTCGCCTGAGGCCCGATCGGGGTCCGACGTGGGTGCTGCCCCAGTATTGTCCAGGTCTGGTGAGGAGGTGGCCGTTTTCCTGCGGCCTGACGCCCGCCGCCCTCGTCATCGGCTCTCCCCTGAGCCTCTTCCACCGGGATCCGCTCTGATCCTTCGCCCGTCTCAACGGTCCTGGTGGTTGAGTGATGCGGGTCGACGACCCGACCCACAGAACTTTCGGTTCGGTGATCTGGTTCCCCCCACTGGTCTGTTTCCCTCTGGGCAGCCTGGTTCGGCTGCCGGTGGACTGGATTCCTGGGATCTGGGTCCAGAGTTCGCCGTCCGAACACTTCTCTTTCCCTGATTCGCCAGCTGGACAATGGGCGGGGAGATCTCCGGAGCCATCTCGGCCATTTTTGGACTCTGCCTGCCATTCACCTCGGGTGTCACTTTTTCTTTTGTTATTAAGGTCACTCGGGTGTAATGTGTTGTCCTGTTGGTGGATTCGTTTTTATAGTGCTGTGTTTTCCATCGCTCATGCTCAGCATTTTACTTTTTGTGCCATGTTTTTAGCCTCGTTTTTTGTATTGTAGAGTTATGTTTTGTTTTCCGTAACACCATGCTCTGCAGTTATCCATTTATTTCAGTCACTTTCATTTCTTTAGGTGACTGGGTATTTATATATACGTGTGTGTGGGTTTTTCTTTGCCTGCACTCAGTATTTCTTTTTTGTCCTGTTGGTTCATTATAGAGTCATGTGCCTTGTTTTCCGTAACACCATGCTCTATAATTGTCATTTGTTCCAGTCACCCTCACTTTTCTTGGTGACTGTGTGTGTATGTACTTAAATTAGCGCTGTGTATAGGTTCCCCTTTATTTAACCGTACTCAGCATTTTTTGCCCTGTACCTTTTTGGTGGTTCTTTTTTCCTTGCTCTGGGTCACGCATGGTTGGTACTCTCTGGGTAGTATGTAACCGGCGTGCTGACCCAGTTCTTCTCCCCATCTGTACCTGGGTTAATTATTCTGTTTTGTCAGTATTGTATTTGGGTTTTTCTTTCCCGCTACCCTACATTGCCCCATTGGTGTTGTCCTTCCCTTGGCTTCTTCCCCTCCGGTCCGCCTCCCACCCTAGGTGGGGGGGGGGGGCTGGGATGTTCCTGGTCGTTCAGGAGCCCGACCTTGAGGGAGGGGCTCTGTCACCATGGGTTGAGATGCCGTCTCGGCACTCAGCCCATGTTTTCCCTCATCCCTGCTTCCCATTGAGCAGCGTCTCAGCTGGCCCCCAGCTGGCAGCATTATGGACGGCTGGGGCCAATTAGTCTTCATCAGCTGGGGCGCTGCCAATGAGGATAAATAGGAGCAGCCTCGATGACTCGGGGCTGCGACATAAACACATTGCTAAGCTGAAGCCCCTTCGTCTGGTGTCAGCTTATACTCCTCTTGCAGCATTCCTGTGTTTGTATCCCGCTGTGAGTATGTACGTCTTGTTACCCCCACGTCCGGTACGAGCTGCTTACCTCTGCGCTGTGCAACCTGTGAGTGTACGTCTGCATGAGTATCTGTGCTCTCCTCATCCCTTCCCCTTTACCCTGAATAAAATATCACGACTCACTGGCTTGCCCCTGGCTCTGATTGCCCGGCTCCCTAGAGCCGGATATGACAGAGAAAGGCTTGTGCACAGATAAGTGGAAGGAATGTGCTTATTTGTCTGTGTGCATGTGAATGATTATCAGTCCCCAGTGTATTTGTGGGAGGTTGAGTTTTGTGCTGCATTGTGTGCTGCAGGTAATCCCAGGCGACGGAACCGTGTGAGCCCGCCCCTCTCCTCTCCTCCTGCCTGCTGTTCTCTGGTGCCAGGATTCCCCGCCAGGGACGCGTACGAAGGGCTATGGACGAGCCCTGACAAACAGCATGTCTTTCTGGGGCAAGTGAGGATAGCAGCATTTGATCCTGTTCCGATAGACAGCGGACACGCCCCGCCCCGCTGTAAAACATGTCGAAGGTTTTCTTTCTGCCTGTTTAGTGTGAGGAGTAACTTCTATTTTAGATCAGTTGGATTAATGATATTTATTTCCCCTGGACTAATTCTTGGGTATTTTTTAGAATGTAATGTGATCTTATTTTTTTAGGCTGTTCACATTTTTAACTTATGTGTTTTTATTAGAACTGGTGTATTTTGTAAATTATTCCAGGTGTGTAAAGTAAAACGTTTAACTGATCTTCTGCCTCTGAGTGTTTGTGTTGTTGTGGTGCGGGAGTCTTACATTTTAAATTACTTTTTCACAGTAATTTCCATACTCAAACTGTGACACTTTTCTGGGGTTGTCGGCAGGACTCCCTTTCTACACAATGCAAACATGGAAGGGCATGTTGAACCCTCCGCTTCAGCTGTAAATAATCAGGCTGTAGTTAATACAGTTGTCATGCCATGGTTTATGGGGGTACCTTGGGTCCCAAAGTTTTCCGGGGAGAATAGCCAGATTAAGTTTGGGGAATGACTACGGCAGATTGAGGCGATGTTAAGAGCCCAGGGCATCAGTGATGATCAAAAGGCCGATTTTGTTATTGGGGCTTTAGAAGGTGATGCCAGGAGGGAAATTTTGTTGCTAGACTCCAACTTAAGAAGAAATGTTAGAGAAATTTTGATTCACTTAAAAATGTTGTATGGCAAACATAATCCCTTAGCTGAATTACGGGTCCGATTTTTTAAGTGTAGGCAGGGGGATGGAGAAAGTGTGAGTGTAATGGCAGCAGCTGTGTTTGTTTGATCCATGCGAGAAACATGGCAATTCTTGTGACTGTTGTAATTTCCCTGCTATATATGTCAACAGTGACATCCTTTCTAGTATTTGACCTTTGGTTGTACAGCAATGCCTCCCAAAGATTTGTTTTGGCAGGTATATATATTCACAGCCTGGCTCTGTGTGCCAGTCAAAAGTTGTTTACTTTGTGTCTGGGGGAACCCCCAACATGGAAATGACCTTTGACCTCTGGGGAATCCCTTGGGAATTCCCTACCTTTTTTTTTTATTTATTCCCTCCATATTTTCTTTTAAAAACCTAGGTTTGGAAATTTGTCCTTTGAGATTTAAAAATTATTGAAATAATTTGTCATCAAAAATACATGAGGTATAAGCATTATTCACAACAGGAAGTAGACGATTTGAGACTTCCTGCCCAGCAGAATATGACAACGGACGGATTGAGCATGGCTGGCTAAGACAAAGATCCAAAGCCATCCAGCTGCTTACCTCAGCCCAGGTAGGGTGAAACTGTCATAATGATGAAATAATCCCTCATATCCAATTATCTGCATGGTGGCGCAGTGGTTTAGCACTGTGGCAGCACAGTTGTACCCTCGGCCGGGGGATCGCAGGGATCATGAGATCGTGGGTTCGATCCCAGCCCCCGACCAACAGTGAGCTGTGTGGAGTTTGCATGTTCTCCCCGTGTTGCGCGGGTTTACTCCGGGATTTCTCCGGTTTCCTCCCGCACACCAAAAACATGTAGGTTTAGGGCGCTCGCGCACGCAGCGACCAGCAGCCGGTGGCTTGTCACCAGACTGCAAACCAAGTCTACCTACGGGTACAAATAAGTAACAAAAAAAAAAAAAAAAATCTACCCGATATTTTGTAGGTTGTTTGAGAGATGATGATATTTTTGAAGTTTGTTGAAGTGTGACTAGACCATGTGACTGTCAGTGGTAATCCATGCCTATGTAACATTTCACCTAGTCTCCATGCATGTGCGAAAAACTGTAATAGTTGTGAAAAAGTAATTTTTGAAGCTTCATTCTGTGAATAGGGATGTATTTTTGACTTGAAGTAAATGCAGTATTATTCTGGTCAGTCACTGCTACAACTTCCGGCCTGCATGGCCTTGGTAGCTTTTAGAAGTGCAAATCTGGCAATCCTTCATTATTTACTGGATGCCTAGTTCTAGTCAATTTTATTGTTATGTTTTTGAATTGACATCTTGACTTTAAATTAGCTGAAATACCAATTTACAAGGTATTTATTCCGGGCTATTAATTGCAGACAAAATGTGAGAGCCTGCAAGGAATTTCTGCCCTCGGAAGGCTGCGACCCGGCAAAGTGGTTAGTGAAATGTTTAACTCTGTGGAAGTTTAATGATGGTTGTTTGAATATGCACATGTCCAAAGAATAGAAACTTTTGTGTGTGTTTCTAATATGAAAATCTGATGTGCACAAGCCATACAATTTTTAAATGTGGATTTGATAATCTGTTGTATTTGTTTACAGTAAATGCTGCATAATTTTTGCTGGTAGCTTTCTTGCAACAACTCAGTAAACCTAAAAAATCTATCAATTTGAGATCATAAATGTTTACATTTGTGTGTATGCAGTATGATTTAATTTCTGTAATACTAGAATTTTGTGTCCACAGCTAAAATAATGTTTCTTGTGTTTGATATGTTTCAGTCTTTACGGTGTTTGATGCATTAAAGTCAAAAGCAAGGACATTAAAGATGTGTCAAACATCAGTTATTGCACACCAAAATGCAGCTCATAATCCGGGGCCGGAACAGTAAAGACACTACCTCATACTCGTCTGTACCAAGTCATCGTGGACGAGCGTGGGTGTGCAAGCAAAGAACGCTGCAGATTCAAGAGGTTGGGTCGTGCTGTGTCATCGAGATCGTGATGGTGACATCCTGTCGGTACCACTCACCAGTGTGCTAGTGCTAGTATATGACAATTAAGTAAGAGACATTCACTTTTCTGCTACAGCCTGTAAGTGAAGGACATGTATCCAGTGATTGAACCTTGAGGACACATTTTAAGTCAAGTCAAGTCAAGTCAAGTTTGTGTTTCTCAAGTGCAAAGTCAAGTTTATTAGTCACTGAATACTGTGTTTATTTTGTGCTGATGTTGAGAGAAGTGTTTGCATTATTCTGTTTTCATTGTACATGTACTGCTTGTGCACATCCTGTTGCTAGCGTATTTCAATCAGTATTTTTGAACATCAATTTAAATCAGGCTAGTAAGATCAAGTAAGATCAAGGGCTGAGGTAAGGGCTGGTTGAGCTTCAATCCAATGATATAAGTATATTTCAAGATTCCTCAAATTTAATTCAATTTTGAATTAATCAAATCAAGTACAAGCTTAAAGTATTTAGGGAATCATATACCCCAAAGATAAGAATTCCCTAATTCAAGTATAGTTTCCATTCAGTTATTTTGAGTGGAAATTTCGAGGTAAACATAAAAAACACATTGTGTTTCAGGTTTGCATAATATTTTTTATCTCCAGGTTTTCACTCAAGAAATCTGGTTGGTGAAAATCCCAATTACCAAGTCTGGCTAGCATTGTCTGTCAGACCATCCAGATTTACTAAACATTTCTTTTTACGGTCATTAGATTGCCAAACGACTGTCGGGTGGCATATGCTGTCACAAAGAGTTCACCAACTCACTGAAACAGTTGACAGTGTATGTAATACTGCCGGCAATCGAAACTCACTTTATTCAAAGAGGTAATATAAATTACCATTTCATTTTTTGTCCCATTTCCTCACTATTTTCCATAAACACTGTACTGCAACAAAATGGCTGCAGCTGCCGAAAATGCAACTGAGCAAGAATTGCGAGAGCAGATCACAGCTGCCAAAGAGCAATTACAAGCCATAAATGCTGACTTGGCAGTTGAAACCTTGTCTGAGGAAGAGCGAGCTCAACTCAACACTGATGCAGAAACAGTACACGGTGCAATAGAAACTCTTGAAATGGAGTTGGCTACAATCAGTGAACAAGAAAAGAATAATGGTGACAAGAAGCAACCAGAAGGAGAGAATGCGGTGGCTGGAGTTCAAGAAAAAGAAGATGCAAGTGATCCAGAAGATGGCGCCACTGGCAAGACTAACCAGAACACTGCACAAACAAAACTCAGGCATGTCCCACTTCATGAGCTGAAGCAAAGACGAGAGACATGCATGAAGAGACTGAAAGAAGTCAGGCGGTTAGTGAAAGCAAAGGGAGAGGATAAGTCTGTCTCACCAGAGATTTCTGCTGAATACGACAGCCTCAATGACAAAGTTGCGACTTTAGATGCTGTCATCAGTAAAAAGGAAGAACAAGAAGCACAGGTAGACAGAGCAAACAAAAGGTTTATGTGAACATACAGTAAAGTAAAGAAGGCTGTGTTCGCTCTTTTTTATGCATACAAAGATGAGGTCTTGGACACAACTGAAGATGACTTGGAAGACCTGATTCGCCTGGACAAAGAAATGACAGCTACATATGAAGCCTGTCGAGATTTGTGCCCGCCAGACAACGAGATGCGGCGCAGAGTCGACAGCGCTAAGCAAATGTGCTCAGACATGGCGAAAACCTTGAAACAAATTGGAGAGAATCCAATGATGGCAGACAAGGAGAGAAAAAGCCTTCTCAAGACTACTTGGGGAATGAATTATTCCAGGTCTCTCTTTGGAAGCAAGTTAGACTATGAGTCTGATATTTCTGCCAAGTCTAAAGTCTCCATTCAGTCAAAGGTATCTGTAAGTGCACAGATTTCAGAATCTTCAACAGGCTCTTCAACAGGATCAAGTAATGCCTCAGAAAAGGCCAGGAAGCTGGCTGAATTGAGCGCTAAGCGAAAGTGTGCAGAACTTCACGCAAAGATAAGGAAATACAAGGTGGCCTTGGAAAGTTGTCATGAACAATTAGAAATAGCAGAAGAAGAGGAAAGAGTCCAAAGGTCAGATGACATCTCTTGTTGCAGTGACAAGCCTAGTAAAGGTTATCTGAATCCAGAGGCACCTGCTTTTTCTCCTGAGGCCAGATCACCAAGAGCTGAAGATTGCGCGAGCCAAGTAGAGTCACAGTTGGCCTTCATCGCCCAAACATTCGCAGATAGCGTCAGCAAATCAAGGCTGCCTGTCCCCACACCTCCTGTGTTTGATGGTGACCCACTCAAGTTCATCAACTTTCGCAAAAGTTTTGTGACACTTGTTGAGAACAAGGGAATTCCACCATCAGACAAGCTGTATTATCTGCAGCAGTACCTTGCAGGAGAAGCCAGAGCGGCAGTAGAAGGTTGTTTTTTCGGAAGTGATGAAGCTGCCAACAACCGTGCATGGACCACGTTGGAAGAGCGGTTCGGACACCCCTTCACCATTCAACTCTCCTTGAGAAACAAGTTGAGAGACTGGCCCAAAGTAACAGGCAAAGATAAGAAAGGTCTTCAAGATTTCAGCAATTTCCTGAGCACCCTCAAAGAAGCCATCCCCTACGTGAAAGGTCTTGAAGTTTTGAACGATTGCGTCCAAATCCAGGAAACAGCAACCAAGTTACCCGAGTATTGTAACACTAGGTGGACACGGCGTGTTACAGAAGACATAGATGTTGGAAAGGGCTACCCTTCGTTTCAAGAATTTGTCGACTTCGTAGCCAGAGAAGCCAGAGTGGCTAACAACCCTATATGCGTGGTCGCTCAAAACCAAGACAAGTTGCCAACCGCGAATAGAGGAAACAAGTTTAGGGCAAAGACAAAACGAGCACCTGGCATTACTCATGCCACCAACACCAACACCAGTGCTGAAAAAGAAACCCCTAAAAGTGGAGCCAAAAATTCTCCAGTTTGCACCTACTGCGACAAAGATCACCTCATCTACAAGTGCAATGCTTTCAAAGAGTTGCCTTATGATGACAAAATACAAAGCATTCAAAGCAAGGCCCTTTGCTTCAAATGTCTCAGACGTGGCCACACATCAAAGAAGTGTCTAGTTAAAGTGTCCTGCAACACGTGCAAAGGCAAACATCAAACTCTGCTGCACTTAGACAAGAAGAAAGCAGACACAAAGCTTACAGAGTCAGAAGCCGACAAAGATGAAAACACATTTGAATCTATTTCAAACAAAACCAACCAAGATTACATGAAGAGTTATACTTTAATGATCGTACCTGTTTGGGTCAAGACAGGCCAAGCTGGCTCGCAAGAAGTATTGGTTTATGCACTGATTGATTCCCAGAGCGACAGCTCCTATATCACAGAGGATCTGGCAGCCAAGCTGTGCATGCCACATGAAATAACAAGAATGAAGATAACAACTATGACGTCTTCATCGGTGGTCTATTGTAAGAAGTTCTCAGACATCAAACTGAGAGGATACAACTCGACTGTTGAAGTCCGAGTCAAGTCGTGCTACACAAGAGACCACATCCCTCACAACAGGGAGCACATTCCTTCAAAGGTAGCGGCAAGTATGATGCCTCATTTGGCTCGAATAGCCCCCTTCATTCCTCCTATTCAAGACTGTGAAGTGGGACTGCTCATTGGATACTCCTGCCCACAAGCACTCAGACCGGTGGAGATAGTCTCCGGAAATCCCGAAGAAGCCTTTGCTGTGAAAACAGACTTGGGATGGAGCATCATTGGAGGCCCTTATTATGAACAAGGCAACAATGGTGTATGCCATAGGATTGTCGCCAAAGAATTGATAGTGCCACCACCCTGTGAGATCCTGAAGGTTCTCGACCAAGATTTCAGCGACACCAAAGATGAAGCGAAGGAGCTAATCTGCCAGGCCACTGAAATATGCAAAAAGGGCAAAGTTAGACTTCATAAGTTCCTGTCGAACAGCATAGACGTCCTGGAATCTATACCACCTTCAGAAAGAGCCACTACCGTCTCCGAAATAAACTTGGAACTGGAACCTCTCCCGGTTGAGCGCACACTTGGAACAAGATGGGATGTTCAAAATGACTGCTTCAGGTTCAAGATAACACTACAGGATAAACCCAACACAAGAAGAGGCATCCTCTCTACAGTCATGTCAGTCTATGACCCAAATGGATTTGTTAGCCCTGTGGTATTGCAAGGGAGAAAGATCCTGCAAGAACTGTGCAAGCAAAAGAAATCCTGGGACGAACCTGTCGAGCCTGTCAGAATTGAACGGTGGGAGAGCTGGAAAGCAGATATTCAGGAACTGGAGGATCTGAAAATACCCAGATGTTTCAAGCCTGACAAGGAAGTGAAATCTTTCGAGTTGCATCATTTCAGTGATGCCAGCACTCAAGGTTATGGGCAGTGCTCGTATGTCAGAATGTGTGACCAAGATGGAAACATAGACTGCGCCTTGCTCATGAGCAAAGCGAGAGTGGCACCATCAAAAGTTGTCTCCATTCCTCAGCTTGAATTGACAGCAGCAACAACGTCAGTGAAAATCAGCAAGTTCCTCAGAAGAGAGCTCGAGATCCAGGTCACCAAGGAATATTTTTGGACAGACAGCAAGGTCGTGCTGGGATACATCGCCAACAGTGCAAAGCGGTTTCACGTGTTTGTCAGCAACCGTGTACAGTACATTCGGGAGAACACTTAAGTGCAACAATGGCACCACGTACCGACCAAGTCGAATCCAGCCGATCTAGCTTCAAGAGGCGTGTCGGCCAAAGAACTGGGCACCTCCATGTGGCTGAAAGGCCCAGAATTTCTCTACAAAGCAGAGCTACCACTGACTTCGCCAGACGATACTCTCAACCTTGGCGACCCTGAAGTAAAAGCACAGTGTCTCGGGGCATCTAGCGTTGTTCTACCAACAGGACTGTTGGATGTACTACAAAGGATTTCGAAGTGGCAGACCATGATCAACATCTTGGGAACTATGATAAGAAGAGTGTCTTCGAAGACAAGCCGTCTACTCCAAGACAGAAAAGCACGTAATCTAGCCATCAAGTGGTTACAAGCCAAAGAGTTTCCTGAAGAGATCACAACCCTGGGGAAAGGTGGAAACGTAGCAACGTCAAGCTGCTTGAAGACTCTAGATCCCATGTTGGATGAAGAAGGCCTGCTAAGGGTTGGGGGAAGAGTTCGTGAAGCAGAAGACATCACCAAGGAAGAATGTCACCCCATTATCCTTCCAAGAAAATCACATGTCACCGAGGCCATCATCAGGCATGTACATCAAAAGACCAATCATGGAGGTCGCAGCTCAACTTTGAATGAACTACGATCTCAAGGATATTACGTACAAAGGGGCTCCAAGACAGTGGCTCAAGTGATATGCAACTGTATCATGTGTCGCAAGCAAAGAAGACCAGCGGAGAGTCAGAAGATGGCTGACTTGCCACAAGAACGTACAGAAGCGCATCCTCCATTCTACAAGTCTGGAATGGATGTCTTTGGCCCGTATCTCATCAAGCGCGGAAGATCAGAAATCAAGCGCTACGGACTGCTGTGCACGTGTCTGTACAGTCGTGCAATTCACCTGGAGCTTCTAGACGACCTCTCAACTGACTGTTTCATCAATGCCCTAACATGCTTCTTGGCATTGCGAAGTGTGGTTAGAAGCATACTCTGCGATCAAGGTTCCAACTTCATCGGTGCTGACAATGAACTGAAACAAGCTCTCGCCGAATTGGATCATGACAAGCTGGAGACAGTTCTCGCAAACAAGCAAGTGGAGTTCAAGTTCAATGCTCCTCATGCTAGTGAGCAAGGTGGCGTATGGGAAAGACAGATCCGCACAGTGAGGAAGGCGCTGAAGTCGGTGATAGACTTTGCGAACACACGACTAGACGACGCCTCCTTAAGAACACTGTTCTATGAGGCAGCATACATCGTGAACAGTCGTCCATTGTCTCCAACGTCTTTGAATGACCCACTCGCCGAACCTCCCATAACGCCAAACGCTCTACTTCATGGCAAGCTTGAGGGAGTCTTACCTCCACCAGGAGCCTTCTGCGCCCAGGACGTTTATGCACGGAAACGCTGGAGGCGTGTTCAACACCTGAGTCAGCTCTTTTGAAGTAGATGGAAACAAGAATACTTACTGAATCTCCAACATCGCCAAAAGTGGTGCAAACCACAAAGAAACCTCCAAACAGGAGACATTGTTCTCATGATGGATGAAGGGTTGGCGAGAAACCAGTGGCCACTTGGACTTGTGACGAGTGCAATGGCCGACAAGGACGGACTTGTCCGAAAAGTGAGGCTGAGAATTTCGAACGCCAGAAGTGTGGCTCGTGGGGAGAAGATTAAGCCAGTCTCCGAACTGGAAAGACCAGTGCAAAAGGTTGTGCTCTTGCTGCCGGTTAAAGATTAGGTGACACTGTGAAAATTTTATGTTGGCATGACTTTATAGTCTTCCATCATAAAGATTTTGGTGGGAGTGTAACGGCAGCAGCTGTGTTTGTTTGATCCATGCGAGAAACATGGCAATTCTTGTGACTGTTGTAATTTCCCCGCTATATATGTCAACAGTGACATCCTTTCTAGTATTTGACCTTTGGTTGTACAGCAATGCCTCCCAAAGATTTGTTTTGGCAGGTATATGACCATGATGACCAGCACCTGTCATCATGGATCCTGGACTACCTCACGAACCGGCCTCAGTTTGTGAGAACCCGGGACTGTGTGTCCGACACGATCATCAGTAGCACGGGGGCCCCCCAGGGAACGGTGCTGGCTCCCTTCCTGTTCACTCTTTATACTGCGGACTTCTCACACAACACAACACACTGCCATCTACAGAAGTTCTCTGATGACTCTGCGATCGTTGGCCTCATCTCCAATGGAGATGAAGCTGAGTACAGAGGGCTTATCCAGGACTTCGTGGACTGGTGCCATCGGAACTGCCTCCAGATCAACGCGAGGAAAACTAAGGAGCTGGTGGTGGACTGCCGCAGGCATGGGCAGCCCCTCACAGTACCAGTAAATATACAGGGAACAGACATCGAGATGGTGACATCCTATAAGTACCTGGGTATTCATCTGAACAATAAACTAGACTGGTCACACAATACTGATGCACTCTACAAGAAGGGACAGCGCAGGCTGTTCCTGCTGAGGAGACTCAGGTCTTTTGGTGTACAAGGGGCGCTGCTGAAGTCATTCTATGACACGGTGGTGGCATCAGCCATCACTTTTGGAGTGGTCTGCTGGGGCAGTGGCATTACTGCAGCCGATAGGAAGAGACTGAACAAACTGATTAAGAAAGCTAGCTCTGTCCTGGGGCAGCGCCTTGATCCGATGGAGGAGATAGGAGAGAGAAGGACGGTGGCTAAACTGTCATCTCTGCTGGAGTCCGAGTTCCACCCTATGCAGGACATACTGAATGCACTGAGGAGCTCATTTAGCAGCAGACTACATCATCCCAGGTGCACAACCGAGAGGTTTCGTAGGTCCTTCCTACCAACGGCTGTCAGACTGTACAACCTAAGCAGGGCTGCTCGCAGAGATAGCAAAAAGACGTAACAAACTAATAGTTTTTTGAATGCAAAAGATGCAATAGACTTACACAATGGTCCCCTCCGGCATACAACTAGGAACTTACCGGTCGCTATGGAGGGTGAGAATATGTATGGGCACATAATCATACCATGTAGGATAACTAAGTAGACGGTTATGCTGTTTCATTCCATCTAGCAACAATGCTCTGCACTGTGTGTGTTTATATATTTACATATTTATTCCATCTAGCTACAATGCTCAGCACTGGGTGTGTTTATATATTTATATATCTACATATTATTCCATCTAGCTACATTGCTCCGCACTGTGTGTGTTTATATACTTGCATATTTATTCCACCTAGCTGCAATGCTCCGTACTGTGGGTGTTTATATATTTACATATTTATTCCATCTAGCTACAATGCTCTGCACTGTGTGTTCATATATTCATATATTTATTCCATCCAGCTACAATGCTCTGCACTGTGTGTCTGTGTGTGTGTGTATATATATATATTTTATAGTAATACGTACATATGTATATTAGCTGCTCTTGCTTGCTTGTTTTTTTTTTTTTTTTTTTTTTTTCTTGCCTTCTGATTGTTGCTCTGAGTGTTGCTATCCCTGTGCTGTTGCAATCCTGGAATTTCCCCGTTGTGGGACTAATAAAGGCTTATCTTATCTTATCTTATATATATTCACAGCCTGGCTCTGTGTGCCAGTCAAAAGTTGTTTACTTTGTGTCTGGGGGAACCCCCAACATGGAAATGACCTTTGACCTCTGGGGAATCCCTTGGGAATTCCCTACCTTTTTTTTTTATTTATTCCCTCCATATTTTCTTTTAAAAACCTAGGTTTGGAAATTTGTCCTTTGAGATTTAAAAATTATTGAAATAATTTGTCATCAAAAATACATGAGGTATAAGCATTATTCACAACAGGAAGTAGACGATTTGAGACTTCCTGCCCAGCAGAATATGACAACGGACGGATTGAGCATGGCTGGCTAAGACAAAGATCCAAAGCCATCCAGCTGCTTACCTCAGCCCAGGTAGGGTGAAACTGTCATAATGATGAAATAATCCCTCATATCCAATTATCTACCCGATATTTTGTAGGTTGTTTGAGAGATGATGATATTTTTGAAGTTTGTTGAAGTGTGACTAGACCATGTGACTGTCAGTGGTAATCCATGCCTATGTAACATTTCACCTAGTCTCCATGCATGTGCGAAAAAACTGTAATAGTTGTGAAAAAGTAATTTTTGAAGCTTCATTCTATGAATAGGGATGTATTTTTGACTTGAAGTAAATGCAGTATTATTCTGGTCAGTCACTGCTACAACTTCCGGCCTGCATGGCCTTGGTAGCTTTTAGAAGAGCAAATCTGGCAATCCTTCATTATTTACTGGATGCCTAGTTCTAGTCAATTTTATTGTTATGTTTTTGAATTGACATCTTGACTTTAAATTAGCTGAAATACCAATTTGCAAGGTATTTATTCCGGGCTATTAATTGCAGACAAAATGTGAGAGCCTGCAAGGAATTTCTGCCCTCGGAAGGCTGCGACCCGGCAAAGTGGTTAGTGAAATGTTTAACTCTGTGGAAGTTTAATGATGGTTGTTTGAATATGCACATGTCCAAAGAATAGAAACTTTTGTGTGTGTTTCTAATATGAAAATCTGATGTGCACAAGCCATACAATTTTTAAATGTGGATTTGATAATCTGTTGTATTTGTTTACAGTAAATGCTGCATAATTTTTGCTGGTAGCTTTCTTGCAACAACTCAGTAAACCTAAAAAATCTATCAATTTGAGATCATAAATGTTTACATTTGTGTGTATGCAGTATGATTTAATTTCTGTAATACTAGAATTTTGTGTCCACAGCTAAAATAATGTTTCTTGTGTTTGATATGTTTCAGTCTTTACGGTGTTTGATGCATTAAAGTCAAAAGCAAGGACATTAAAGATGTGTCAAACATCAGTTATTGCACACCAAAATGCAGCTCATAATCCGGGGCCGGAACAGTGAGGTCATTTATTCTGCGCCTACGAGAACTTTTTGGCAGGTGGCGTGATCAGGAACTTGACGGCTCTGCACAAGATGCAAATACAGCTCGTGATCAATTAATATTGGGTCTGAAGGCTGGTACTGTTCAACAAGAGTTGCAGCAGTTGGTGAGACGTGAGCCACGAATGACTTTCTCTGAAGACTGCAATGAAGCTCGAGCATTGGAAGGAGAACATCTGGGTCAGGAGAAAGTATGGACATTGAGGGTAAATGCACCTGCACAGATTACACAGGCCAGAAACAGATGACTGGAGAGAGAAGTTTAAGGAGGAACTACGTCATGAAGTGCAAGAACAAATGTCCATGCTTAGCCGTACCTTACCTTGGGGGAGGAGATAAAACAACTACTAGCTAGTATGCGTTACAGTAATCCACCAGGGGGTACTTCCTCTAGAGAGAAATGCACTTCTATCTCCCACAGTAGGCCGGCTTTCCAGTGGGATGAACAAGGCCATCCCATTTGCAGAGGTTGCAATCAGTCAGGCCACATTCAAAGGTTTTGTCCTGACGGAAATCAACAGGCACAGGTTTCTAAAGTAGTTGCCCCACCCACCATTGGGCAGGTGACTGAGGAAACTGAAACTGGGACTTTTAAGGAGAAAATGGTTGGTTCATGTCCAGGTGTAGAAGAGGAGGTGGCTGGTATAAGAGTTCCCTGTGTTTTAGACACGGGGTCTCAAGTGACATCGTTTTCTGAATCGTTCTTCCAGAAGTGGTTAAACCATGTCCCTTTAGCAGATGCAGGAGAGCTGACGTGGCTGACTCTTAAAGCAGCAAACGGCTTGAATATTCCTTATGTGGGTTATGTGCTGCTTGACTTTGAAGTTGCAGGAGTCAAGGTACCAAGTAAAGGAGCCGTTATTGTGAAGGATGCCTGTTTAGGCTCTGACAAGGGAATTTTGAGAATGAATGTTATTTTTAGCTGCTGGAAGTCATTGTTTCAGGGACCCCACCCTGGTGTTTCTGCTTTTAAAGTTACAGTGTCTCCTCCAGCCTTAGGACAATGGGAAAGAGCTTTTGCTGTTTGCAGCCGGGTGGCCCAGGAAGAATCGGTGGATGGGAGAATAGGTGTGGCGCGATTGTCCAAACAATCTCCTGTGGATGTTCCAGCCTGTAGTGAGATGGTGGTCTGGACTCACGTGTTGGGGGACCGCCAGCTCCCAAGTGGGCCTGTACTTGGTGGAAGGAGTGTCTGACAGCATGGACTGGCAGGTTGTCCCAGCCGTGACTAACCTGGAAAGGGGTAAAGTACTGATTAAAATATGCAATGTTAACCCTTACCCCATTGTTCTGCCACTGCAACAGGCTCTTGCCTCTGTATATTCTTTGTCTCTCAACCAGATATGTGGTGACAAGCAACTGGTGCTGCATGCTGTTGGCCAAGATACGGTGGAAGTGGATATTCAGACTGTTCAGGTGCCTGAAACCACTGAACCTGTTTCATGGACTTTTAAGGGAGATAACCTCAGCCCAGAACAGCAAAGGGAGCTGGTGTGGTGACCCACCACAATCTACATGGACATTCAATCTTCACACTCAGCTAGGCGGCAGGAAGCAGAGGACAATTTGCATATGGACAGAGAGCCCCTAGGAGACATTCAGAACAATGGACTATTGTTATACATCCCTGGATTAAGGAGAGGAAGTCCGGGCGCCAGTTGGTCAGGCAACTCATATGTATTGACTGATATGTATATCAATATACTAATGTGTCATGCATTCTCTCTTTGTATAACATGTATAAAAGCGCTTGCTATACATGCCTCAAGAGCGCAACACAACACAGCACACACAGCACAACACAGTGCACAGCGCTACAGTGTGTCTCATGATGTTGGAGGAAAATAAAACTCTGCAACCTCTCAGCTCGTCGTACCTCACCTGAACTTATTTTTCCTCCACACTGGAATGATTTGTAAGTTGATGGAGTTCTGTTTTTGCCAAAGATGATGAAGACTTTGGTCATACTAGTGCAGTGCTGCACCAGATACCAACCGGAACTGCACCTCCAAGCAGAGAAAGGCACTGGCCTGTTCCCCCTTCCCTTTACCCAGAGCTGTGAAGTCTGCTGCAAAGTATGTTGGATCAAGGAGTGGTGACAGAGAGCGCTAGTCCATGGACTGCACCAATTGTACTTGTGAGGTAAGATACCTTGGGCACATTATCAGTAAGGATGGTGTGGCTACTGATTCCGAGAAGACAAGAGTGGTCCAGCAGTGGAAGCCACCTAGCACAGTTAAAGAGGTCAGATCTTTCTTAGGCTTTGTAGGATACTACAGACATTTTGCTCCGGGGTTTTTCAAGATTGCAGCATCTCTACATGCTACTCTGGCTGGTAAAATAGCTTTAAGCGGAAAAAACCAGGCCATAGTTTGGTCTCCAGAATGCCAGGCTGCCTTTGAAAGACTTAAGTCAGCGCTGTTGAGTGCTCCAGTGTTGGCTTATGCTGATTTTTCTAAACCCTTCAATCTCTATACAGATGCAAGTTTGGAGGGGCTAGAAGCGGTGCTTGCCCAGGTTGAGGATGGATGTGAGAAAGTTATTGCCTATACCAATCGCAGTTTCCATCCCACAGAGAAGAATGACCAAAATTATAGCTCCTTTAAATTGGAATTGTTGGCACTAAAGTGGGCTCTAATAGAAAAGTTTAATGATTATTTGTGGGGTGTGCTCTTCACAGTTTTCACAGACAATAACCCCTTTGTCCACCTGGACACAGCACAGCTTGGCGCAGTGGAGCAAAGGTGGGTGGCCCAACTATCTAATTATCAGTTTACCATTAAATATTGACCTGGTGTGTTGAATGGAAATGCAGATATTTTATCCAGGCTTCCACAGGATGAATCTCAAGCTGAGACTGGCATGAATTATATGATTACTACCCCAGAGGATACTGAAGACTGGCTTGCTTGTCAAAAGGCAGATTCAGCAGTACAGCAGGTTTGTGCCTGGCTTCAACAGGGTACTTGGCCATCTAAAGACAGTCAGCAGGAAGCCCAACCACTGGCCCGACGCCTGTTGAGGGATTGGAAAAGATTACAGCTGAGTCGAGGCCTTCTCCAGAGGACGGTGGAGGATTCACAAACAGGTCAGGTGTTGTACCAAATTGTGGTCCCTTTAGTGAACGCTAGGCCACTGTGGGAATATTTTCATGCCTCTTGTGGCCATATGGGAGCAAACAGAGCGGAGGCAGCTTTGAGAAGGTGGTTCTTTTGGCCTAGGATGAGTGAGGATGTACGTAAGTGGGCTACAGAATGCCCTACTAGAATAAGGCAAGACCAAAGGTAAGGGAACTCCTCCAGCCAATCACCTCATCTTATCCTCTTGAGACTGTGGCTATTGACTTCCTGTCTCTAGGAAATCCCCAAAGCTCATATCCATACATTTTGGTTATGACTGATTTGTTTTCAAGGTATGGATGGGCAGTGCCAACTAAGGACCAGATGGACGTTACAACAGCTCAGGTACTGTGGCGAAACTTCATCCAAACATGGGGCTGCCCTGAGAGGATTCTGTCAGATAGAGGGTCTGCTTTTGAGTCTGCAGTACTACAACAACTTTGTGCTTTATATGGCTGCAAAAAGGTGCGTACTACCCCCATCACCCCCAGGGGAATGGGGCATGTGAACGATTTAATCAGACTCTGCTGTCCCTGTTGTGTCCTTTGACTGAAGAGGAGAAGACCAGATGGACAGAAAAATTACCTGCTTTGCTTTTTGCCTATAACAACACAATCCATAGCAGTACAGGTTTGACCCCTCATTTTGTTCTGACAGGACGGCATGCAAGGTTACCAGTAGAGATTGCCACGGGAGTCTGCCCACAGCCTGAGCAGTATACCATGGATGAGTGGGTCCATCACCACCACAGAATTTTGAATAAAGCCTATAAACGAGTCTTGGCCCAAACGCAGCAGCAACAACACAAAGACAAGCGGAGGTATGGCCGTCATGCCAAGGACATCCCACTGGTGCCAGGAGAGAGGGTGTTGCTCAGAAACTTCTGACTCCGTGACCAGAACAAGCTCGCTCCCCGATGGCAATCATCTCCTTTTGTAGTAGTTTCTCAGCTGAATCCACACACACCAGTGTATAAAATTCGACCAGAGGGTCGGAGTGGGCCAGAAAGAAGAATTCATTGGAATAATCTCAGGCCATGTCCCACCAGACCCAGTGACTCGCAGAACGATGTGCCAGTTCCACCAACTGAGCCTGTAAGCATTGGGGCACGCCTATTTTTACCTGTTTCTTTGCCTCCTGCAGGGCCAGGTTTATTTCCAAATCCAGCTGTTGAAGCAGAATGGCTACAAGATGTGGTGCAGGGGTCTGATCAGTCTGCCTCAGTGTCATCCCAAGAACATGTACCCCTGAGACGTTCCCAGCATAGTAATTTGGGTAAAAAGCCATCTAGATATAGCGACTGAAATAAATAGTAGTCGGGGACAACTATCTGAAAAGCAAGGGGGAGAAATGTTAGAAAAGCAGCTTCAGGGTTGTTGAGTGTGTATTTTATTTTCTTTAACATATTGCAGCTCCAGGGCTGATTAGTGTGAATTTTATTATTTTATTATTTTCCATGCGTATTGCATGTTGGATTTGTAGTGTTTTTTTGCATGCTTAGAAATTTGATTGTTTATTTCTGTTGTGTTTTGGTTTGATTATTGCCTACACCTGAGCTGACTGTTTCCAATCAGCGAGAGCCAATCACTGAGCTCTAACTGACAATTCTTCCCCAGCGAGACCTATTAAAGGATGGTGTAGAACTGTGGTGAAGAGGGGACAGAGGAGAGGAGAGGAGAGGAGAGGAGAGGAGAGCTTTAAAATAAGCCTTTATTGCACACTTCAAAAAAACGTAAGCACACCAACATCATTCCACCAAGTGTGTCACATTGGAAAAAGTGCAAGCTGAAATGTTCCCCCCCCACACCACACAGAGCGTTCCTTGCAGCCCACCTAGTCAAAGATCCAGTTCCGTGACAGTCAATTACAGTCAATGAAATGTCATATACAAGTCTGTTCAAACAATATCCCAAAAATGTGTGAAACAGGCAGAGGAACGACTGCCATTCAGTCCTCCTGACGGGCGCGCTTGACCGGCGTTCCCCCTGCTGCTTTACGCAGGGCTGTCAGGTGTTTCTTGAGGCGATAACGTTTCCTTTCATCCAGGAGGTCCAGACCAACCTGCCTTCTTAGCACATCAACAGACTTAATGAATTTATCAGTGTCACTGAAGTAGTCGGCGACCCTAATGGCTTTGTTATAGGTTTCATCCAGAAAAGCAGTGATTTCGTCCAGTGAGTACAAACTCGCGTTTGTACTGCATTTTGCCTCAATAGACCCAGTATTAGACACAGCGTCGTTATCAGACTCTATTTCCTCGCCAGCACAACTCAGCTGACTGCTTGGTTCTCCCGGGCCAGTGGATTCATCATGGGCCACATTTTCCTGGACGCCACCCACAGCAGCTGACTGTCGCTGTTCCATCCCCTGCTGTGTAACGGTAGCAGCCTCCGGATGCACAGCCGCTGATGTCACACAGCGAGATTCTGACGCACCATCAGGTCGGTGCTCTGTCCCCTCCTCCGAAGCGGCAGCAGCTGGCGGAGGCATAGCCGCTGACGTCACACTCCCCTCCTCCGAAGCGGTAGCAGCTGCCGGAGGCACAGCTGTTGACGTCACACAGCGAGATGATTGTGACGCACCATCAGTAACCCTTTTGGCGTCATCGCCATCAACGCTCTCGGCCGCAAGCTGGGCCGCGGGCGGCACAGCCGGGCCATCCACAGACACAGCGGCAGGCTCCAAAGCAGGGGTGGCGGGAGCGGAGGCCGCGCCGCCGTCCGCAGCTGCGGCGTGAGCGGAGGGCTCGCCGCCGGCACCATCCGCGGCCCCATCAGGGCCCTCCGCCCGCTGCCTGTGCAGACAAGCGAACCGTTTATGGCCCACGTCTCCACATTCAAAACACTTCATCTGTCCCGAGCTTGCATACACCATATAGAATCCGTCCCCGTGTTTGACCCTGAAGGACACCTCCAGAGTCTGAGTGGGCGAGTTGAGAAACATGAACACCTGTGACCTGAGTGATTTCACATGTTTGAACTTGGTGGCCTTGCATCCCAAAGTCAGAGTTGTAAACGGGCCCGAAAACTTCCCAAATCTGCGGAGCTCCGTCGCCAACTGCTTGTCAGTGATGAAAGGTGGAACACCTGAGACGGTGATTCTCGTTGATGGGACAGATAAGGGGGACACCTGCACATACGTTTCCCCGATAACCACACCGCTTACAATCAGGGTGTGGACATCGTCTTCAGCTGCCAGAAACACAACCACAGCTCTATTCATTCGGGAAGCAAAGCAGACTGCGTCAGGGCCCACCTGCTCGGCCACAGCCTCCAGGACCTCCTCCACAGTAACAGTGCTGTCCGGGGAAACGATCCTCATCCCCTGGTGGATAGATGGAGGTGGCTTTCCCAAGGCCGCCATCCTCCACCCAAAAAAACAAAAACTGGAAAAGCGGCCAGTAGTAGAAAAGCGAAAAAAAGTATAAAACAAGCCACGGAGTTCCCTATTTCCACCCTCCTCCTTCGGCCGCCGGAGAAGGAAGGAAGGAAGGAGGAGGAGGAGGAAAGGGAAAAGCAGAGAGTTTGAGTTTTAAAAAATCCCTTTATTGTACAATTCAAAAATGTAAGATCACCAATACCATCATTCCACCAAGTGTCTCACATTTCAAAATTGCAAACACGGGCTGCACGGTGGCGCAGTGGTTTAGCACTGTGGCAGCACAGTTTACCCTCGGCCGGGGGATCACGGGGATCATGAGATCGTGGGTTCGATCCCAGCCCCCGACCAACAGTGAGCTGTGTGGAGTTTGCATGTTCTCCCCGTGTTGCGTGGGTTTACTCCGGGATTTCTCCGGTTTCCTCCCGCATACCAAAAACATGTAGGTTTAGGGCGCTCGCGCACGCAGCGACCAGCAGCCGGTGGCTTGTCACCAGACTGCAAACCAAATCTACCTACGGGTACAAATAAGTAACAAAAAAATAAAAAAAATAAAAAAAATAAAAAAAATAACTCATCCCCCTCTCCCACAGAACACAAAATATTCCCTACAGTCCATCTATTGGTGAATACCTCCAAATTGTCTACCATTTTATAGTAAGAGTACTCCACCTGGAGTCTGGCTTTTAACAAAGTCTTGAAAACAAACACAGGATCCACATTGCCAGTGTTAGTAGTTCGATTTTTCCTTGTCAGCCAGATGGCAAGTTTAGCAGTACCTTATAGGAAGTTCATCAAAGTGTGCACAGACCTCTTTGCCACTTTATACTTTGGACTGTAAATGAACAAACCAAAAGAGAAACATTCACCCAAATTATGAAACCACATTTTCAGAAGATCAAAAAGGCCAGATAAACAAAAACATTGAACAACCAAATGCGCCAGGGTCTCAACTTGGGAACAAAACAAACATTCCTCCCCCACATTAGGATCCAGGTGTGCTCTGTATTTATTCGTAGCTATTGCCCCATGTACAATCCTCCACTGGAGATCTGCCATCCATTTCTCAATAGGGAGCTTGTACATGGACCACCAGCTGCCTTTCGGGGAGAATACCGGCCCCCAAAACCCCGCCCACTTCGACTCTTTCACCTCCGTCAGAGAGCGCAGATTCAGAACTTTCACACAGATGTGATACACCGTCTTCTTCCCTACAAACTGGAACTTGGCCAGACGAGGATTTCCGAAGGACAGAAGGTGATCGTCCCCCTCCTGCCAGTCTCCCACAGCTGGACTTATGGAAAGGGCAGGAAAGGTGGACACAGTGTCCTCATCCCATTGAGAGGAAAGAGTACGGTTTTCCGCAAACGCTCTAAGCAGTTGTGGCAGGGCAGCACACATTTCCTTCACCACCCTATGCACCAGTCTGACAGATGTAATGTTGGCACTCCGCCCCAGCATTTCTATCGACGTGGTTGACATCTTCATAAGATGACCAAGCTTGGTACAGCGTGCCTCTCTTAAACAAGTTCGCAGACTAACAGATTGCAGCACTTGAGTGTCCATGAATTGATTGAAAAACAGTGGTTCCTCGAACAGCCACATGCCTGGTGTCTCCTCAGGAATGCGGGCTATGGTGAAGACTTGCCATGCATGCAAGACAGATGTATAAAAAGCAGAAAGTCCAGCAAGGTCCACCTCCCCGGACTTCAGGAGGAAAAGCTGCTTATCATAGCCCAAGCAGCCAACTCGCCTCAGGAGCAGTTTTGCAGTGTCCATCCAGCAGGGGCCACATCCATAAAGGAGCCATTGCGCAGTCTGAAGCCTAAAACAGGTGATCTTGGACTGTATGTCCACCAGGCCCTGTCCTCCCTCAGCAACAGGCAGGTAGAGAACAGCCGCACAAACCCAGTGTCGACCAGACCAAAAGAAATCCACGATGATCTTCTGAACCTCCTCAACCAGGCTCCTGGGCAGTGTCAAAGCAATAAACCCATGCCAAAGAGCCGAAGCGACCAGATTATTGGCGACCAGAACCCTTCTCCTATATGACAGCTGTGGTAGCAACCATTTCCATTTAGAAAAGTGAGCACACACCTTCTCCTTAATTCCCTCCCAGTTCTTGCGTTCAAAGTCCTCAGAACCCCAAAATAACCCCAACACTTTGAAACCGGCTTTCCCCCACAGAAGACCTCCAGGTAGCTGAGGAATGTCTTGATGTGACCACTGCCCCACCAATAAACCCTCACTCTTGGCCAAGTTTACCCGTGCAGAAGATGCTCTTTCATAAATAGATAAAGTGTCCACCAGACGCTGTACATCCCTGTGGGATGTGATGAAAATGTTGACGTCATCCACATAAGCAGACAAGACGATTGGACGACAACTACTGGAAGGCCCCGGCAGAATTAAACCACCCAGCTGAGTGCGTAACCTGCACAGCAAAGGCTCAATAGCCAAGCTATACAGTTGACTCGAGATTGGACAACCCTGCCTTATTCCCCGACGTACAGGGATTGGCCGACTCAGCCCTGCCCCCATCTTTACCAAACACTCAGTTCCAGTATATAACAGATTGACCCACCTCAAAAACATATTGCCAAAACCAAACCCCTTCAGTGTGGAAAACAAATAAGAATGGTCAACCCTATCAAAAGCCTTTTCTTGGTCCAAAGACATAATACCGAACTCTAAATCATAACATTTACTGAGATGAAGAACGTCACGTACGAGAAAAATATTGTCCATAATGGTTCGGTCAGGAATACAATGTGTTTGATCTCTATCTCTGATGAAATCCAATACATTTTTCAGTCTATTTGACAAGGCTTTAGAAAGCACCTTGTAGTCCATGCAAAGAAGAGCCACAGGCCTCCAGTTTTTAAGCAAGGCCAAGTCCCCTTCCTTAGGCAGCAGAGATACTACTGCACGCCGGCAGGAGACAGGTAAAGTTCCAGTTCTGTAACAGGCAATTAGAACGTCATAAAAGTCTGATCCAATAATATCCCAAAAATGCTTAAAAAAGTCAGAAGAAAGACCATCAAGTCCAGGTGCACGTCCCAGAGCCATTTGATTAACTGCTACAGTCAACTCATCCAAAGTCAGTTCACAGTCCAGAGCAGCCCTGTCCTCTGGGCTGAGCTTGGGAAGACCTTCAAAGAGTTGGTTTTGAGATTCTATGCAACATGGTTCTGCACCAAACAGAGCCCCGTAAAAATCCACTGCATGGCTCCTCATCTCAGATGGATTTGTAGTCATTCGACCATGTGGGAGTTTTAAGCAAGACATCAACTTCTTTTTTGCAGCAGACTTCTCCAGATTGAAGAAAAAAGATGTTGGGGCATCCATGTCCTGCAGGCGAGTAAACCTTGACCTAACAAGTGCCCCCTTCACTCTTTCCTGCAGGAAAGAGCTCAGGACTGATCTCTTCTCCTGCAACAGAGGACCTGTGGCAGAATCCTGATCCCTAACCAAACTCTCCTCCAGCCTCTTGACAGTGTCCTCAAGTTCACCGACTTTGGTTTTGATGATGGCAGTCGAGTTTGCAGTATACTGTTGACAAAAAATGTGAATTTGCACCTTGCCAACCTCCCATCATTGTTCCAGGGAACTAAAACAAGGCTTTGTAGTCCTCCAGTGTTCCCAGAAACACACAAAATATTGACAAAAAGTGGTGTCCTGAAGGAGCTTGTTATTGAAGTGCCAATAAGATTTAGTTCTTTCCCCTGGTGACCTAATTAACACCACAGAGGCCAGATGATGATCTGTAAAACCAATGGGACTTATGTTACTGTGGAGGATTCCCGGGGCAAAAGTTCGAGAAACATATATTCTGTCTAATCTAGCAGCACTGACCATATCATCTGTGACTCTGACCCAGGTATACTGTCTAGTGTTTGCATGTTTAACTCTCCATGTATCCAAGAGGTCAAACTGTACAGTGATGTTTTTTAAAACTTGAGAAGACTGCAGATGAGGTTCTGCATTACTGCGATCCAGATTGAAATCCAAGGTACAGTTGAAATCACCAGCAACAATAAGTTGGTCTTGGTGATAGCTCTGCAATGCTTTTGCCAGTGTATTGAAAAAGGCAACTCTTTCAGAACTGTGATTTGAAGCATAAACACTGATCAAACAAAACACGGAATTCCCTATTTCGGCCCTAACAAGGAGCAGCCTGCCCTTTACCAACTCCACCACAGATAAAACTGTTGCATTTGCAGATTCCCCAAACAAAATGGCTACTCCTGCACAAAAATTTATACCATGACTGAGTGAAAAAGGACCCTTCCACCACAAGCCCCAGTCCACTTCATCTGCTGAAGTGGTATGAGTTTCTTGCAAAAACAAAATGTTAAGATTTTTTTGTCTGAACAGGTCACCAATTAATCCCCTCTTATGATTGGCCCTCCCACCATTGATGTTTAGGGATCCTAATTTTATGTTTTGCATAGAGAGATAGATCTAAGGAACACCGTGCTGTGCCCATGTAAGTTATTTCATCTGTCGGCTGCCCTTGACCTTTTGTCCTCCAGCTGATTTACGCAGGGCTGTTAGGTACTTTTTAAGGTGAAAACGTTTTCTTTCATCCAGGAGGTCAAGACCAACCTGCCTTTTTAGCACATTAACAGACCTAATAAATTTATCAGCGTCACTGAAGTAATCAGTGACTTTAACGGCTCTGTTATAGGTTTCATCCAGAAAAACATTTATTTCTTCCAGTGAGTACAAACTCGTGTTTCTACTGCAAGTTGCTCCAATAGACACAGTGTCAGATTCAGAATCCATTTCCTCGTCAGCACAATTTAGCTGACTGTTTGATACAGCTGGCCCAGCTGATTCATCATGAGCTACATTTTCCTGAACGCCACCTACAACAGCTGACTGGTGTTGTTCCGTTGGCTGCTCTGAAACAGTAGCTGCCACCGGAAGCACAGCCGCTGATGTCACAAGCTCTTTCTCACAGCTAGAGTCTGACGCACCATCAGTGACTGTTTGTGCGTCATCACCAGCCACGGTCACAACCGTAAGCTGGGCTGCGGGCGCCACAGCCGGGCTGTCCACAGACACAGCAGCAGGTTCCGGTGGAAGGCCCCGCAATGTCGTCTGTAGTAGCGGCGTGAGCGGAGGCCGCACCGCCGGCTTCAGCTGCGGTTTCATCAGAGCCTCCCACCCGCTGCTTGTGTGGACAAGTGAACCGTTTATGGCCCACGTCTCCACATTCAAAACACTTCATCTGTCCTGAGCTCGCATACACCATGTAGGAGCTGTCCCCATGTTTGACCCGGAAGGACACTTCTAGTGTTTGAGTGGGTGAGTCCAAAAACATGAACGCCTGTCACCTGAATGATTTTACATGTTTTAATTTGGTATCCTTGCATCCCAAACTCACAGCTCTAAACGGGCCCGCAAACTTCCCAAATCTGCGGAGTTCCGTCTCCAACTGCTCGTCAGTGATGAAAGGAGGAACACCTGAGACGGTGATACGCGTTGATGGGACAGATAAGGGGGACACCTGTACATACGTATCTCCAATAACAACACCGCTTCCAATGAGAGGAAAAAGAGCAAGGGGAACGCTCGGACGGGACACCAGGAGGTAAAAGAGGGAGACCAGAGGAAACGAGGGAAGGAATGGAGAAACAGAAAAAGAACAGAAGGAGAAAGGAAAAGCAGGTGCTGGGATTGGCGGTGGCAGCTTGGGACCAAAGACGCCGTGAGGACGCCAAAGGGTCTGGCCGAAAAAGACGCAGTTGTGTTGGAGAAAGGCTCGTGCTGCGGTGACACTAGACACAGTGGGTGGACATTCTTCTCACACCCAGAAGCAGGAAGAGGGGCAGAACAATGGACTGTACGTCCATACGTTCCTGGACGACGGAGAGGACATCCAGGCGCCAGCTGATGTCATGCTAATGATATGTATTGACTGATATGTATGAGATGACAATCATTATGTTAAGGTGCCATGCATTCTCTCTGTCTGTATAACTGTATAAAAGAGCTTGTTATACATGCCTCAAGATTCTCTCCTACCAAACACTCGGCCCCAGCGGACAACGCTGGGATCCACCGGCTGTATTTATGTTAGAGGGTCAATAAAGAACCTGTGTCAACCTACGCTCGTGCCTCACCTCCACATCCTTCCCTTACACCGTCTACATTGGTGACCTGATGTGAAATGGACTATCTCTCCCTTTCGCCGTGCTGTGGATTCCTTTTTCTCCACATTGGTGACCTGACGGAGATGAAGTGTCTCTCCCTAACACCGCACACCACATAGTGACCTGATGTGGGATGACCATCTGCTCCCTTTCACCGCATTGTGGATTCCAGAGACCGGGGATCGCCTACATCCTTCGCATCCACACTGGAGCGCACGCGCCTTGTCCTCTCTCCACGATGGCGACCTCCAGGGCCGTACAGACAGCGCGGCGCTGGGACCGAGATGCACGAGGATCAGTGACACGAACAATCCACAGTAACAGCCTAAACGGGGAAGATCATCTGCGTCGTCTGCGCTGATTTCCATCAAGCTCACCGACCCTGACTCACCTCCCGACAGCAGACTTTCTGCGCACAGAAGCCCCGCGCACACACCGCAGGATTACGAGGACAGCGCAACTTCCAGCTATATGGTCATGGCGCCAGGCACGCGCCGCGCACCAGGTACAAACCGGCTCCACAGACTTATTCAACGTCCTCCGCCGCTGCACATGCCCGAGAAACACAGCCGATCGCCATCCTCGGAACCTTTAGGGGTGCTCACGCACCTGAAGCAGACGTGCAGCCTGCACACGGGACTTTGTATGGGTTTCTCAGCCACGGCGCACAACAGGAATTTACCCAATCGCTTTCCTCAATGACTTTAGGGCTGCTTCCGCACCTAAAGCCAAACCGCCAAGTCCCTCACACAGCTTCAGTTTTTTTTTTTCACAGCCGCTATGCATCCTCATGGAATTTGGCCATTCGCCTTCCCCACATCCTCGCAGGACTGAGCCGCAAGAGGAGTCAGAGACTTAATTTTTTTCACAGCCGCTGTGGATCACCGCCAAGTTTACCAGGAAAGTCCCTCACCATGGCGGATCCACACACAATTTTTGCACGGCCCAGACACTTTTGACGTCCCGGGCCGGCACTCACTTATTCCCATCCATCTCCCCCTCCTCCTCCACATCGTTCTTCCTGCACCTCACTCCCTAAAGCCGGCCAATTGCTGGTTTGTTCCATTACGCATGACGCGCACTGGACCCCGTGCGACCACGAACCATGGCCGTCACGTGTTGGAACTTGGAGCGGAGCAGACAGTGTTTTTCACCCCTCCCCCTTTCCCCCCACAGACGTACATGCCCTCCGACACTCCTCACCAGCAGACAGTTCAACTGGAGCGGCAACCCCCCACTGCAGCCTCCTCTGGTGTCGACTTGAGCCCAGACGACAGGGGGGTCACAGCCCTTTCTGGGCATTCGGGGGGGGGGGGGGCTGTGTGGTGACACTAGACACAGCGGGTGGACATTCTTCTCACACCCAGAAACAGGAAGAGGGGCAGAACAATGGACTGTTATGTATACGTTCCCGGACGACGGAGAGGACATCCGGGCGCCAGCTGATGTCATGCTAATGATATGTATTGACTGATATGTATGAGATGACAATCACTATGTTAAGGTGCCATGCATTCTCTCTGTCTGTATAACTGTATAAAAGAGCTTGTTATACATGCCTCAAGATTCTCTCCTACCAGACACTCAGTCCACTGGCTGTATTTATGTTAGAGGGTCAATAAAGAACCTGTGTCAACCTACGCTCGTGCCTCACCTCCACATCCTTCCCTTACACCCTCTACATTGGTGATCTGATGTGAAATGGACTATCTCTCCCTTTCGCCGTGCTGTGGATTTCTTTTTCTCCACATTAATGATTATCAGTCCCCGGTGTATCTGTGGGAGGTTGAGTTTTGTGCTGCGTTGTGTGCTGCAGGTAATCCTAGGCGACGGAACTGTGTGAGCCCGCCCCTCTCCTCTCCTCCTGCCTGCTGGTCTTCTCTGGTGCCAGGATTCCCCACCAGGGATGCGTACGAAGGGCTACGGACGAACCCTGACAAACAGCATGTCTTTCTGGGGAAAGTGAGGATAGCAACGTTTGATCCTGCTCCGATAGACAGCGGACACGCCCCCGCCCCACTGTAAAACACGTCAAAGGTTTTCTTTCTGCCTGTTAAGTGTAAGGAGTAACCTATTTTAGATCAGTTGGATTAATATTTATTTCCCCTGGACTAATTCTTGGGTATTTTTTAGAATGTAATGCGATCTTATTTTTTTTAGGCTGTTCACATTTTTAACTTATGTGTTTTTATTAGAACTGGTGTATTTTGTAAATTATTCCAGGTGTGTAAAGTAAAACGTTTAACTGATCTTCTGCCTCTGAGTGTTTGTGTTGTTGTGGCCCGGGAGTCTTACATTTTAAATTACATGTTCACAGTAATTTCCATACTCAAACTGTGACACAAACAATCATACACGAGAAGAACATCTGCAATTAACTGTACAAAGTGGATATGCAAAAGTGCAAAAGTTAAAGTGCTATAAAACAAAACATTCAAAAGTCACACAAGTGAAATGCTGTGTAGACGTACACAGACACATGCACCCAAGTACCTCACAGCAACAACAAACAACAGCAACAAACAAAAGGAGGGGCATATGCGTGTGATGCACAGGCACATACAGTGGTGTGAAAAAGTGTCTCCCTCCTTCCTGATTTCTCTTTTTTTGTGTGTGTTTGGAACACTTAAATGTTTCAGATCATCAAACTAATTTAAATATTAGACAAAGATAACACAAGTAAACACAAAATGCAGTTTTTAAATGAAGGTGTTTATTATTAAGGGGGGAAAAAAATCCAAACCTACATGGCCCTGTGTGAAAAAGTGACCCCCCCCCCGTTAAAACATAAATTAACTGTGGTTTATCACATCTTTGGAAAGCTGAGTTCAATTTCTCTAGCCACACCCAGACCTGATTACTGCCACACCTGTTCTCAATCAAGAAATCACTTAAATAGGATCTGCCTGACAAAGTGAAGAAGACCAAAAGATCCTCAAAAGCTAGACATCATTCTGCAATCCAAAGAAATTCAGGAACAAATGAGAAACAAAGTCATTGAGATCTATCAGTCTGGAAAAGGTTATAAAGCCATTTCTAAAGCTTTGGGACCCCAGCAAACCACAGTGAGAGCCATTATCCACAAATGGCGAAAACATGGAACAGTGGTGAACCTTCCCAGGAGTGGCTGGCCGATGACAAACATCATCATCATCATCATCACGCTATAAATTCAAGAAATCTCTGTCAGTTTGTGTCTGTCTGTGTGTCACAATTATAGGACATCATAGGATGGCCTATGATGTTCTATGATGATCCTATGATATCAGGCAACATAGGACTCCTGATGCCATCATATAGACAATAGGACTGGCTACCTATAATGTCATATAGCCAATAGGACTGGTTACCTATGATGTAGGCATGATGTCCTGTGACGTCTTTATGATGTCATATAGACCATCATTCACAATGCCTGCCTTGATATATTTTACGACTGGCTACCAATGATGTAGTGTCCTGTGATGCCTGCCTTGATGTCTTTATGATGTTATATAGACCAACCAGACGCTACATAAATGGAGAGCAATAGAGTGAGGAGAACTGCTGCACGTCAGGAAAGATCCCATGAAGATGATACAGCTGAGGTTCGACCAGTGCCTCCCAGGCATAACTGTGTTGCACGTCAGAAAAGATGCTGTAAAGATGAAACTCCTGAGGTTCGAGCACGTCATAGGGTACGACAGACAAGGGATGCACAGACAGACAGAAAACGTGTGGCAGTGTGCCATGCACGTGCTGAGTCACTTGAAGCCCGAAATGCCTGCAAAGCGAGCAACACTGTACGCCAGGCAAGGCACAGACAAGCTGAGACTGAGGAGATGCGGAATAGTTGGCTGGCCACCAACACTGCACACCAGGCAAGGCACAGAGAAGCTGAGACCTTCTTCTTTTAGATTTGATTGGCGGTTGGCAACCAGCTTACAGGTGCATTACCGCCACATACTTCACTCTATATCATCATTGTCAAGTGTCCCAAGAATCCACCGAATAGGACACACTACTTTAAACCACACCCATTTGAAGCAGTAAATCTGGAAATCTCACTCAGTATGTTCCTATGAAATCTGCATGATGTCCTATGATGCTCCTATGATGTCGTCAATCATAGGACTGTCTACATGATGTCTATATGATGTCAGATAAACCGTTGTCTATATGACGTCAGATAAACCGTAAGGCTGATGTTCCTATGATCTCTGAAGGATGTCTGCATGACGCCACACAGACCGCAAGACTCGCTAAAAGACATATATATATACATAGACACAAGTAAGCAACATAACACAGAACAGTAACAAGTAGGAGAAGTAACAAGCAGGGGCAAACACAGACAGCAGGGCATGGTTACAGAAAACGAGAGGGGCAGGGCTGCACAGACAATCACACACAGAGGACCAGAGGAGAGACAAGACCAAGGCAATAATGATAATGCTAATGATAATGACGATAATAATCACTTCACTCTATAAATTCAAGAAATCTGTCAGTTTGTGTGTGTGTCACAATCAAAGGCCGCCTATGATGTTCCTATGATGTCTTGCGATCATAGGACCGTCTACATGATCTCTGCCTGAACATCATAAGACGTCCTATGAACTCAGGCATCATAGGACACTATGTGTCTTTATGATGTCACACTCTATGTGTCTTTATGATGCCACACGAACTCAGGCATCATAGGACACAGACAAATGTGTCGCATCATAGGACACTATGTGTCTTTATGATGTCACACGAACTCAGGCATCATAGGACACAGACAAATGTGTCTTTATGATGTCACACTCTATAAAAGCAAGAAAGTTCTGTGTGTGTGTCTGTCTGTATGTGTGTCTATCACGTTCATAGGACATCATAGGACGGCCTATGATCTCTGCCTGAACATCATAGGACGTCCTATGAACTCTTTTTGCTCAGATCTATTTTCATGATCCTGTCCATGAACTGAAATTACAACGCACCTATCCCTCAACCAGTGGTCTCAACGAAAAAGAAGAAGAAGATCCACCAGATGGAGAGCAATAGAATGACGACAACTGCAGCACATCAGAAAAGATGCCATGAAGATGAAACACCTGAGGTTCCAGCAGTATATCACACCCGTCTGAGACAGGAGGAAACCCTTCACCAGCATAGGGTACGACAGACTTTAAAGCATGTTTCTAGGACATCATAGGATGGCCTATGATCTCTGCCTCATCATCATAGTGCGTCCTATGAACTCAGGCATCATAGGACGACTCGCCATGCCTATATGACAGCAAATGTGCAACCTTGACGAATGCCAGTCTACACTACAAATGTGTAAAATGTCAAGCAAAGCACTGATTTTCTCCGGGTGCTCCGGTTTCTTGCTTTCTACGGGCATGCACGGGCCTTCCTGAACAGGGTCGAAAGCCACTTTTTCAGGATCGTGCCCATGAACTGGAATTACGACACACCTATCCCTCAATCAGTAGTCTGAACAAAGAAGAAGAAGACCCACCAGATGGAGAGCAATAGAATGAGGAGAACTGCTGCACGTCAGAAAGGATGCCGTGAATATGAAATACCTCAGGTTCCACCAGTACACCGCAGGCATGACTGTGAACAACACAGCCGTCTGAGACAGGAGGAGACCCTTCAGTGGTCTGAACGAAGAAGACCCACCAGATGATGTCTACATGACGGCACATAGACAGAGCACATGACTCCCTACAAGACATATACAGTATATAGACACAGGTAAGTGACAGGAAGGAGAAGAAGTAACAAGCAGTGGCAAACAGCCCCAGATGGCAGGGCATATTTTGTGTGATTTTTATGTTTTTCTGCATACAAAAGCCGTCACATGTGATTTCCACTTAGTGCTGTGTTGCTATACCAACTGTCCTGTAACTGGCAAGAATTCTGTTCCAATGCATCCTCACGGCATGCATGGGTTTCTACAGGCATGTACGGGTATGCACTAGCATATATAGAAACAGGTATGTGTCTGTGTGTCATGATCATAGGCCGCCTATGATGTTCCTATGATGTCCTATGATGTTCCTATGATGTCTGCGATCATAGGACCATCTACATGATGTCTATATGACATCAGATAAACCGTTGTCTATATGTCAGATAAACCTTAAGGCTGATGTTCCTATGATCTCTGAAGAATGTCTATATGACGTCATACAGACCGCAGGACTCGCTAAAAGACATATAGACACAGGTAAGCAACAGAACAGAACAGTAACAAGCAGGAGAAGAAGCAACAAGCAGGGGCAAACACAGACGGCAGGGCATGGTTACAGAAAACGGGATGGGCGGGACTGCACAGATAATCACACACAGGGGACCAGAGGGGAGACAAGATCAAGGCAATAAAGATAATGATAATGACGATAATAATAATAATAATAATAATAATAATAATAATAATAATGCTGATAAACTTAAACTAAGAGGAACACCAATGAAGAAATAAATATGCAAGACAGAATAATAATAATAATAATAATAATAATAATAGCAACCCAGAATAATAATAATAATAAGGTGAAATACAGAAAATCCCAACTTAAAGTGAGAATGTGGGCTGGGACCCATGCCCTGGAGACAAGGAATATCACTCTATATATAATTCAAGAAATCTCTGTCACAATGTCATTATGTCACGAGGACTCGCTAAAAGATCATAGGACTTGCTATGAGATCAAAGGCAGACTCGCTAAAAGATCATAGGACTTGCTATGTGATCAAAGGCAGGCTGCACTCACGATCATAGCACTCGCTATGACATTATCAAAGATCAAAGGCAGGCTGCACTCACGATCATAGCACTGGCTATGACATTATCAAAGCTCAAAGGCAAGCATCAGCGAATGAGTGGTGAAGTCAAAGATCCAAGGCAGGTTTCACCATGGTTGCTGTTGCCATGGTAACAGTAACTTTCTACAGCCATGCAGAAATGTTTGCTTACACTTGGTTTCTATGGCCATGCACGGTTAACTCCTACACATTCTAGACTCACATCTTTTGACCATTCAATCTGATTACATTTTAAGGTGTCTTTAACATATAATAAAACCCCTCCACCTTTTCCTTGCTCCCTGTCTTTCCTATACACATTATAGTCAGGCATGGTAACAATAGTTTCAGGTGACGAGGATGATAAGCAGGTTTCAGACAGACCCATAAAATCAATATTAGAGTTTATCAGCAGATGTTCTAGTTGTTCACATTTAGAGACCATACTCCATACATTTAAATGCCCCCCACCCCATCCCCCCAGCAGACCTTTTTTTTTTTTTTACTTTGAAGGTCCCAAATTCGTTTTGCCTGGTTCAGGGTTTGAAAAACTTTGAACAATCTATGTTTTTTTAACACAGGATTTCTCTAACGTGTTTTACACTCACTGATGGCTGGTTGTTGCATTGCCGCTGTGGTGGAGTCCATACACTGGGCTGCTGCAGCAGAGACTGGCCGTTGGGTCGCAGTGCTGGGGGCCGGCTGTGGAGCCGCGATGTCAGGCAGTCTGGTGATGTGGATTCTCCACTGTGCCATGGTGAGGAGAGCTGGTTGCTGTGTTATGGGGATGAGGGTCAATCGCCAGTCCACACCAGCTCTGATCCACTGTTGGTCCGTGATGACACCATCAGGCTGCCATGCCACGGTGATGTTGGTGGGCTGCAGGGCTGCAGCGGTGCTGGTTGGTGTGGGTGTGGGCTGCCTTAGCCCTGCCAGTATTGGTAGTGGAGGCAGCAACAGTGCTCATGTCTGTGCTGGTCCAGTAAACAACTGTGGTCTCGTTGTCTCCACTGATGATGGAGGTGTTAGCCGTGCTTGTCCTGTTAGCATTGGTGGCGTCTGTCCCACACAGAGGTCCGTGGCCACCGGTCCTGGTTTTATTTCCACATCACCAGCTAGGAGCAAGATAACACTGAAGTGGAATAATCTCACAAAGCTGTTGAATGTGCAGGATTGCCTGTGGTAAGTTGGCGGTCTGATCCATCCTTCGTTCAGGTTGTGGTGAACACTCAATGGACCTGTTGGACCGGTTCTGTGACTCGCATTTCAGGTCAGAACAAAGGCAGGAAGCTTAGCCTTGTTATGCAAGGCTGGAGACTGTGGGGGGTCGATTTAAGGATGCGTGGGAGACAGTGGAAGTGATATCATGGAGGGAAATGCATTGTGACTGTCTTTATTATGCCAGGTGGTGAAATGCATTGTGACTGTCTTTATTATGCAAGGTGGTCTGTGGGGCATGTGATCTATGAGGTGTGAAGTCCCTGATATTTAAGGACGAGCGTTACTGTTTCTTTCTCTCTCTTTTTTCTGCTGTTGAAATGATGGAGATGTGAATAAAGCTGACTCTGAGAAAGAACGCTGCCTCGTCATTTTCACATCTTCCACAAGGTAACTCGTGTACAAGAGATACCTTCCGTTACCTGTGGAGTGGTCCTCTGCATTTTGTTGTTGAAAACCGATGTCATACTGTACTTAGAATTAAGTACAGGAGTAAGGCAGTAGCTAACAGGTGGGATTGTAAGAGACATAAAGATTTTGCTGTAGTTTTAGCTGTCTTTTTGAGCTTACATGCAGGACCCACCACACTGTGTGCTCGCTCTGTATCGGCCATCTTGAAAAAAGTTCTACCTATACCTATAACTCTTAAACAGTACTGCATGTACAAGCACATGATGAGCTAGCCTTGTAACTTTCGAGTTCTTTGATAGTGTAGTTTCTCACCGTTCCTGAAAGTACATCAAGCAGGTACTGGTAGAACACCACCAAGCCTTCGGGATTTGGATCATACCTCATGCATTCCTCTGGACCTGGAAAGATAAAAAGCTAAAGGGTTGGAGATTTTTGCAACCAAAATAGGGCTTCCTGATTGTATTGCAAGATCCTTCTTAGCCTTTACTCTGAACACCAATGCCTTGCTGTTGCTTCAAGGATATACAATCTTTTACAAGGAAATAAATATAAAAGGGAAAAATTGGAGATTCAATTTAGGTTAAGCAATATAAATGCAGAGCATATTAATTAAAATATATTCAGTCTCTTGTGGCTTAAAAATGAACTGCATCTTCTTTTATACAATGCACCTAACACGAGGATTTATGAATCAGTTATTTAGGGCCCGAGCCACTGACAACGTCAGTGGGCGAGAGCCCTATTGTAATTGTTAGTATTTTCTTTCTCTTTCTTTCTTTCTTTCTTTCTTTCTTCTTCTCCATTTAAGATCTCATTTTTGGGGTAGTGAACATACATGAAAACTCACCATTTTTTGCAGGGACCTAAAGACTGGCAAAAAAATTTAATATTTTGGAGGAAATATAAATGACCCCCCAAAAATGGCTCTACAGCGCCACCTAACATGTGAAGTCAATGGGGAGTGGCACACGCTTACTTTCATGTAGAAAGATGAAAATCGGGTGAGATGTTTATCAAGTCAAGACATGCAAAAAACTCCATAGAAGTGATGGTCTACACCAGGGGTGGGCAGTGAGGGCCATTCCACTGCAGGTTTTTTGTTCCACCCAGTGTCTTCAGCAGGTATGTGCTCTCTGATCAGCTTCAAGGATTGCTAATCATTGAAAACACCTGCTGAAGAGACTGGGTGGAACAGAAAACCTGCAGTAGAATGGCCCTCCATGGCACATGATTGCCCACCCCTGGTCTACACCCAACAGGAAGTCAGCCATTTTGGCAGGAAGTGTCAGTGACCTGATTTCTATACATTTGATCGAACTCGTCCTAGGGTTTTAGTCCGATTGGGCTCATTTGTGGTGACAATCATCTATACCCAAGTGCCATTAAAAGTCATTGAAAACTTTTCACTACACTCGACGGTTTGGCCGTAGGGGCGTGGCAAAGTTTGATGCCTTGCCATGATCATTCTATGACCATTCTGATGCCAATAACTCTAGTATGCATAGTGGGATTTCAACCAAATTCAGTATTATGGATATTAGTCCAATGCCAAACAGTTCTATAGAACAATATTCATAGAAATCTACAGCGCCACTTATAGGAGGCAAAAAGTTTTGCATCATGTTGCTTTTTTAATACCTCGGGAATGGAATGTTGGATTGGCGCCTGTTAGGTATGAGAGTGTGTGTCTGGGATGCCGTGTCCACCCACAGGGTGATGTCAGGCGGGCACGGCCCATTCTGTATATAAACTCAAGTTCATAATAAAATTAGTTAGTTGCTGCATGAAGACTCGCCTCCGTCCTGGTTATTTATCAGATATAACATTTGGCGACGAGGAGAAGAATGGGAGCATGCTGGCTAAACCAGCGACTATTGCCATTTCTGGAAAACCCGGGTGAGCCAGTGATTTTGTGGCCGCAGTGGAGACGTGAGTTTGAGGAGTAGATCAACTTGCTGGGTCTCCCTTGGCTTGGTGGGAAACAGTGGCAGGCCCTCCTGGCCCCCGTAACCTCGGCATGGAGGGCTGAAGAATTCTCGACTCGCTGGGCACAACTGAAGGTTACGTGGAGGCTGTCGGGCTCATGGAGGCGCATTTCGCGGAGCGGGCGAGGGCCAGAGAGCTGCAGGCGAAGGAGCTGGTGGCGCTAAGGGTGACGGAGCTAGTTAGCTGGGGAATGCTAACGGCTCAGTCGAAGTCAAAGGACAGGCTAATCCCGTGCCAAAACACGGCTAAGGGTGCGAAACTGGGCCTCGAGCCAGAACAGGAACAGAGATGGAGAGAGCCCGAGTTAAGCGAGACCAACACTGGCAGAGAGGTGGCGCAGCAGGAGTTAGCCACGCCGCTGGAGGCCAGGCAGGCTGACGGCCCGGGGAGGAGCAGCAGCCACAGGACATGGTGACAGCGCAGTGGAGCACCAACACCGAGAGCACTGGATGCAGCGGTGAGGAGCCCAGGTCGGTGAGCGGGCCTGATGAGGGTGATGGTGCATGTCCCTGAGAGAAGCAGCAGCTGTGGAACACAGTGACAGCGCAGCAGAACACCGACACCGAGAGTGATGGATGCAGCAGTGAGGAGCCCAGGTCGGTGAGTGGACTCGACGAGGGTGATGGTGCATGTCCTGGAGGTGAGCAGTGGCCGGATACGGAGGCTATGCAGCATGACTCATGGAATGAGGGAGTCGAGAGCTATGTCGAGACGCCTGGGTCAGACAGAGTCGCCAATGAGTGCGAAGCTGAGAACCCTGGGAGTGAGCAGCGGCAGCTAGATGCAGTGGCAGCGCAACAAAGCATCCTGGATGAGGGTGCTGGACGGTACGGCGAGATGCCCGAGGCAGCAAATGGCGCCGACGAGCGGGTTTCCATTTTCACCAGAGTGCGGCCACGGGGGGCTGGACTAGTTGAAGCCATGATGGCGGTGCTGAAGGCAGTTGGGAGTGGTCCGAGGGACACGGTGGGATGGCGCGCTGGACAAGAGCACTGCGGGGCTGGAGGGAAGAGGAAGCTTATGGTGGGAAGGGACATCTTCGCCAGGGAGAGGGGCTTCGACCCTGGACATGGACAGAGGCCAGGGGCACATATGCTGTGGGGGTGCCCAGGGCCTCTGAGGCAGTTTTGTGGATGGTGGCTGCCCAGAGACGTTGGTGTTACTTGAACTGTTCTTTGTCCTTGTGTAAATACCTGTGTATATATGTATATAAGATAAGGTGTATAGTTTGTATATATTTGATGCTGGTGTGCATGTGAGTGAATGTGAGGAATATGGGGTTATGTTGTATTTTTTCAAGAGACAAGGTCCAGTTTAATTGTTTTGTGTGAATGTGATAGGATGTTCATGACAGTATATTGTTCTCCCTGTTCTTAGTGTGTGATTCGGGTTTCTAAATTTGGGAGGTTCAATTGTGTGTGTGGTTTCCCAGTTTTGTAAAGTGGGGGGGATGTTAGGTATCAGAGTGTGTGTGTCTGAGATACCGTGCCCACCCACAGGGTGACGTCAGGCGGGCACGGCCCATTCTATATATAAACTCAAGTTCTTAATAAAGTTAGTTAGTTGCTGCATGAAGACTCGCCTCCGCCCTGGTCATTTATCAGACATAACAGCACCAAGATAGGTATGATGTAAATGGGCATGCCTCTGAACAATTAGAGCTATAAATATTCATGAGTAGCAATAGTGCCCTCTCTTGGAGACATGAAGGTTACACCAAAGGTTTTCTTCAATATCTCTGAAATAAATAGTCTGATTGGTACCATTTATGGTGACAATCATCTATACCCATTTGCCATCAAAAGTTGTTGAAAACTTTTCCAAATGCCTGGTGGTTTGGTGGAAGGGGCGTGGCCAAGTTTGCAGTGTCGCCATCACCCTTCCAACGTCTGTAACGCTGGCATATATTGACTGATTTCAACCAAATTTTGTGTTGTGAATAGGTAGCCAATACTGATAATTTCTATAATAAATAAAGAATGACACATAGTGACAGCACCCCCTACCGCCAATGGACCGGAAGTTGCCATAACTCACATGAAGAATGTCCGATTGCTGTTAAACTTTATATATATGATACTCGTCAGACCCAGAAAAGATTTTTGTAATGAAAACAAACATAGCTATAGTGCCCCCAAGGAAAAAAACAAAGCTTTATAACTCAGGCATATTTTGTCCAAATTCAACCAAATTTTGTGTGATGCGTCGGTAGCCTACATTGAATCTTAGTATAATGAAAAATGACACATAGCTATAGCGCCCCTTAGCAGAAAAAATAAAGCCTTATAACTCTGAAATACTTAGTCCAAATTCAACCAAATTTTGCATGGTGCATGGTTAACCAGCACTGAACCTTTCTATAATGAACAATTACACATTGCTCTAGCACCCCCTAGCAAAAAAACAAAGCTTAATAACTCTGGCACACTTTGTCCGAAGTCAACCAAATTTAGCGTCTTGAATAGGCAGCCAATGGTGAACATTTCTATAATATACAAAGAGATGCAGCAGTAGCGCCCCCTACCGCCAATGGACAGGAGGTTATCATAACTCACACGTACATCGTCCAAATCAGAATCAGAATCAGAATCAGAATCAGAATCAGGTTTATTGCCATTGTTCATGTAGTACACAAACTAGGAATTTGTCTCGGTACAATGCTGCAACATTAAACATGATAAGATAAGAGAAATAAACTATACATGTAATAAAGTGTAGGATAAGATTAAGTGATACTGGTCAACAGTTAAAATATATATTAGCCAGCAGCAGATACTGTGGAGAACTATATAGTGCAGTCGGTAATGCAGGAAGAAAACAGTGATGATTGACATGAGTCTGGTTGAGCTGCTGTACATGGTGCACGAGAGTCACTTAGTGTTCAGCAGTCTAATGGCAGAGGGGAAGAAGCTGTTCATGTGACGGGAGGTTTTAGTCTGGATGGACCGAAGTCTTCTACCAGAGGGGAGGGGGGCAAACAGTACGTGACCAGGGTGTGAGGGATCGGCTATGATCCGGCCAGCACGTCTCCGGGTCCTGGAGATGTACAGATCCTGGAGAGATGGGAGCTTGCAGCCGATCACCTTCTCAGCAGTGCGCACGACGTGCTGCAGCCTTAGTCTGTCCCTGGCAGTGGCTCCTGCGTACCACACGGTTATGGAGGTGGTGAGGATGGACTCGATGATGGCTGTGTAGAACTGCACTAACATCTTGGTGGGTAGCTTGAGCTTCCTCAGCTGCCGCAGGAAGAACATCCTCTGCTGGGCTTTTTTGATGAGTGAGCTGATGGTCAGCTCCCATTTGAGGTCCCTGGTGATGGTAGTGCCTAGGAAGCGGAAGGAATCAGCAGTGGTGATGGGAGAGCCTGAGAGGGTGAGGGGGGGCAGAGGAGTAGTGACTTTCCTGAAGTCTACAATCATCTCCACTGTCTTCAGAGCGTTCAGCTGCAGGTTGTTATTGCTGCACCAGGACGCCAGCTGGGCCACCTCTCTCCTGTAGGCGGACTCGTCGCCGTTGGAGATGAGCCCGATGAGGGTGGTGTCGTCCGCAAACTTGATCAACTTGACAGACTGGTGGCTGGAGGTGCAGGAGTTGGTGTAAAGGGAGAAGAGTAGGGGGGAAAGTACACAGCCCTGGGGTGATCCGGTGCTGATGCTAGTATAGTCTGAGACAGTCTTTCCCAGCCGCACATGCTGCCTCCGGTCCGTCAGGAAGTCGATGATCCACCTGCAGAGGGAGTCAGGCACGTTGAGCAGGGACAGCTTGTCCCGGAGCAGAGCGGGGCGGATGGTGTTGAATGCGGAGCTGAAGTCCACAAACAGGATCCTGGCGTAGGTTCCCGGGGAGTCCAGGTGCTGCAGGATGGAGTGGAGGGCCAGGTTGACTGCATCGTCTACAGACCTGTTGGCTCGGTAGGCAAACTGCAGCGGGTCCAGGAGAGGGGTGGTGATGGACTTGAGGTGGGACAGGACCCGCCAAATGAACCCAAACTTGAAATACATGGTACTAGTAAAACCCAGAACGGAGTTATATGACTATACCACATATAGCTATAGTACCCCTTAGGTTTTTATATATATATATACTGTATATATATATATATATATATATATATATATATATATATATATATACTGTATATATATATATATATATATATATATATACTGTATATATATCTATGTGTGTGTGTGTGTCTGTCTGTCTGTCTGTCTGTGTGTCTGTGTGTATATTTATAGTGATGGCATAGCTTGTCTAAATTCAAACAAATTTCCTGGTGAAATTTTCACCAGAAGTGGCCTTTAGGCTATGGATAAACATATTAGATTTTTGAGGTAATCCACGAGCTTATACAGTACCTCTGCCGAGGCGCTATCTTGCAATGTACAGATGGACAGATGGACAGACTGATGATGGATGGCGGTATGGACTGTTCGCTGGGCTAATGGATTGATGGATGAATGGATGGAGGATGGATGGACGTATGGCATCATGGAAGGACGGACAGACAAAGAGCGGGAGGAAGGAATGAAGCCTGTGTGGAGTTACGCACTCTGCAAGGCCAAGGTCTAGCAAGGACGCCAGGGTCCATTTATCGCTGCTCGCAGCTTTAATCTATTAAAGTTAGTTTTGGGTTCGACAATAGCTTATGGTTGGATTAAACCACAGTGCAAACTTAATTTGACACACAAACTTAACATTGTAATTACATTTTTCCATTTATAGTAGACGTAACAAGAATTAATCTACTACTCAGAGAGTTGGAATTTATTTACTTATTTATTTATTTATTTCAGAGGAAAATACATGTAGATTGCAGTAGCATGGGGGCTATGCACTTTTAGGCCAATAAACATCCCAGTCTCTGTTGCCTGGAAACCGTTCCATCACACAGTGTGTGTGTGTGTGTGGGGGGGGGGTATGTTTTTTTGTTTTATAAGGACTAACTCTGTGAGAGGATGAAAAGGAACACAACCTACAAAAACAAGATGCTGCTGTCAAACCCATGTTTACCTGTGCTGTTTACAAGATTGGTCCCAACATATCTGAAGACAGTGCTGGGGATAAGGACAAATCCACCAAGCAGTAAAAATGAAAAAAAATTCAGGACCACCAAAAATCTCAGAAAAAGGAAGTAAGATTGGACACCACCTCCAAAGTTCCCTATGAAAACAGAGAATAGTAGTTTAGCCCAGAATGCCAAACATCAGGTATGGCATGAGGTTTTTCATTCAGTATATTTGTAACAACTAAGCGAATAAATACCTCCAATCTTTTGCAAGGACTTGTCCCACAGTGTTATATAATAAAGAAATTCTCTGGCATTGTTCTTGAGTTTACGCAGAGATTTGGCCTTTTTCAGTCTGTTGTTGGAGACAACAGGCACTTGCATTTGCTGCACCTGTCTGTAACAGACAAAATTTGAATAAAGAAAAAAAATTAATTCTGGACTGAGGCTTCAGTGAGATCAGATTTTTCTCCTCAGATTATCAGTGCCAGAAATATTACAACAGTGCTATTAGGTTTTTTTTTTTGATTTTGTATATTTTATTGATCCCCAGAGGGGAAATTGAGGGCATCCACCTGGATGGATGAAGCAGCCACGGTACGGCGCTATCCCTTTACCATTCACACACACATTCACACTAAGGGCCACTTTAGAGTCTCCAATTAGCCTAACCTCCATGTTTTTGGCCTGTGGGAGGAAACCAGAGAACTCCTGGAGTAAACCCACGCAGACACAGGGAGAACATGCAAACTCCATACAGATCACTGTTGGTCAGGGGCTGGGATCAAACAAGGGATCCCATGGCCAAGGGTGAGATGCTGTGCTGCTGCAGTGCTAACCACTGCCCCACGGGCGCCACCCGTTGGTATTGTTGGTATCTATGGGAAATGTGAAAACAATAATCCTGTCAATCAAATTGGTTTTTAACTTTACTGTATGGGATTTTTTTTTAAAATTATAACTAATAGTATAAAAGTGTAAATAAAAAAGTGGATTACTAATCTGACTGCTTTTACCTATGAGGACAAATCCGTTGTGTGCTGGGGTTGCTGACCGTGCTCCTCCACTTAAAATGGAGGCACTATGGGGGACCCATGCTGTGGTAGTCATCTCAGACTGGATGGAAGTGAGAGGCAGTAAATTCCTCTGCTGGAAGAGCATGGGGATTAAGCAGCTGGGGGGACAATAAGAATTAGTGATGCGAGAATGTATTGTGATGCAAGACCTCAGACAGTAGGGGGTGTGAGTGTTGTAATATAAAGGAGAGGCCCTGCGACCTGAGGTCAATGTTTTCTGATTCTGAGAGATGTGAGAGAGTGAATAAAGTTCATCTGTTGTGAATGCTTGGCCTGATTATTCCTCTCTCCACACTGGTGACCCTTGATGACTAATGGAACACGAGGCAAACACCCTGGAGATGACCCGGACAGGAAACCCCAGCAATGCATGTGCCGTTTCGGTCAAACTACCAGACTTTTGGCTGCACAACCCAAAGTCTTGGTTCCTCCACACCGAGGCCCAGTTCGCGCTCTGGGGAATAACGGCAGATGATACCAAATTTACTATGTGGTCGCAGCGCTGGACGCTCGCACGACTCTGCAAGTAGCGAGCCTGCTCCAACAGCCCCCAGCTCGTGACAAATACGGGGCTCTCAAAGCCGCGCTGACCCGGCGCTACACACTCTCGGACTGCGAGAGAGCAGAGAGGCTCCTGACGCGCTTTGAGTTAGGAGATGGGTCGGCGGTCGAACTGATGGAGAAGATGTTGGCGTTGATAGGCATGGGTGACGGGCATTTTCTGTTTGCCCACCTCTTCCTCCGGAACCTCCCAACGGTGGCCAGAGAGGTCCTTGCCAACTCGCTGTTGCTGGCCGCGCATGACTACTGTGTGCTAGCCCAAGAGGCAGATCGGATCATCCTCACCACTAGAGCCCTCACAGTGAATGCAGTGGCGTCAGAACCCAGCAAGACGGCCAGCGAAAGCGAGGAGCCAGCGATGGTAGCGGCAGCGGGGGCCAGGAAGCGCCAGAGAGACACGCTCTGCTCCTACCACCGCCGTTTTGGAGAGGACGCACGCCGATGAGTGCCACTGTGCCAATTCAAGCATTTGGGAAACACCAGGACCGGCAGTCGGTAGCAGCTGCGACCGCCGGTGAAGAAAGCAAGCTGCTCTACTTGACAGACTTGCGCTCGGGGAGACAGTTCCTCGTGGACTCCGGCTCCCAAAAGAGCCTCACCCTGCCGTCCTACGCCGACCGGCTAGCGGGTGCTAGCGGCCCCGAGCTGACAGCTGCAAACGGCTCGGACATTAAGACTTTTGGTGAAAGGACACTGACTGTATCCCTACACGGCCGTACATACCAGTGGACATTCGTCATAGCGGCATGCAGTTTCCCAATCTTAGGCGCTGATTTTTTGTGTGCACACAGACTGCTAGTCAATGTTGCTAACAGACGCCTGATTAATGCAGTGTCTTTTGATTCCCTCCCCTGTACAGCTCGAGGAGCCGGGCCAACAATGCTAGCCAACGTCACAGCTCCAGGTGGTTAAGTTCCACACACTAAGTTCTGTAATTTCCCAGTTTGGGATCAATAAAGTACATCTATCTATCTATCTATCTATCTATCTATCTGTCTATCTACACTGCTCACCCAGTTCCCATCACTCACGGTCCCGACGTTTTTGGCGGCCATCACTAAACACAGGGTGGAGCACTTTATTACCACCACCGGGCCGCCCGTTTTCGCACGACCTCGGCGCCTGGACACAGCTAAACTGGCCATAGCGCGCGAGGAGTTTACCAACTTGGAAAGGCTGAGCATCATCAGGCGCTCAAACAGCCCATGGGCACCCCCACTACATATGGTCCCAAAGGCCAAGGGATCGTGGCAACCTTGCGGAGATTTCCGCAGATTAAACAACGCCACAGTGCACGACTGCTACCCGATCCCCCATATTCAGGATTTTTCCATTCACCTCGCCGGGGCACGTATTTTTTCTAAGATAGACCTGGTCCGTGGTTACCACCAGGTCCCGGTGCCCGCGGAGGACATACCTAAAACGGCAGTAATAACCCTGTTTGGTCTGTTTGAGTTTTTACGCATGCCTTTCGGATTAAAAGGCGCGGCACATAATTTCAAAACAATTCATATTGAACCCTAAATTGTTTTTGTTGGGTCTGTATCCAGAAAAGCATAACTTTAATAAGAGTGAAAGAGCATTCATAGACCTCAGTTTGCTTAATGCCAAAAAATGTATTGCACTACTGTGGAAAAAGACTCATAGACCAGATGTGACTCAGTGGTTAAGACAGATGTTAACAAACCTTCCACTAGAAAGAATAACATATATACTGAAATCAAAGGAAAATGTGTTTGAGAATATATGGAGACCTTTCATTGATTATGAAAAGAAATTAAACATAACTTCTGAAGAAGAAGGTGAATGATGTGTGTGGACCTTGTAAATTCCAAATTGGTGAATGTATAATATGTATACTTATGTAATGGATTGCCTAGACTAAACAGAGGAGCATTGTTGAAGACTTGCCTTTGTTAGTGGTTGTTGGTGTTTTTAGTACATTTTTTTTAAATTTTTAAATTACTTTAGTGTTAGTGTTTGATTGTTTGTGTCATGTTTGTAAAAAAAAAAAAAAAAGGTTCAATAAAAAATATTGTGGAAAAAAAAAAAAGGCGCGGCACAGACATTCCAACGCATGATGGATGCAGTGTTGCGCGATCTGCCGTTTGTGTTCGTCTATCTGGATGACATCCTGGTGGCCAGCGCGTCCGAGGACGAAGATGTAACCCACCTCAGGACGGTTTTCTGGAGGTTAGAGGAGCACGGGTTAATAATCAACCCAGCGAAATGCCGGTTCGGTGTGACGGGGATCGATTTTTTGGGACACCGCATCCCACCGGAGGGAGCGATACCCTTGCCAGACAAGGTGCGCGCAGTGACGAATTTTTCCCGGCCTCAGACGGTCAGGGCGCTGCAGGAGTTTTTGGGGATGGTTAACTTTTATAACCGTTTCCTCCCCCGTGCAGCCCAGCTCATGCAGCCATTGTACGCCGCACTCATGAAATGGAAACCGGTGGACAGAGTCGACTGGACTCCTGAGCAGGAGCAGGCATTCTCTGAGGTTAAAACAGCCCTGGCAAACGCTGCACTACTGGCGCACCCGGACCCGGCGGCTCGGATAGCGCTCACTACCGACGCCTCGGACGTGGCCATAGGGGCTGTCGTGGAGCAATGTGTCGCCGGTTCTTGGCAGCCGCTCGCCTTTTTTAGTAGGCCTTTGCGCGACAGTGAGCGTAAATACAGCGCGTTCGACAGAGAGTCACTGGCTCTACACCTGGCCATACGCCACTTCCAGTTCTGGCTGGAAGGGCGCAACTTCACTGCATTCGTGGACCACAAGCAGCTAACGTACGCAATGGCCAAGGTTTCGGAACCGTGGTCGGGCCGGCAGCAAAGACAGCTGGCCGCGATTTCAGAGTTTACGACCGATACTCAGCATGTGGCCGGTAAACTTAATGTGGTGGCGGACTGCCTCTCGTTCACAGTAGAGGCCCCAGTCTACGTAGGGATAGATTACACGGCCATGGCCACAGAGCAGATTGGCGATGCGGACATGTGCGCACTCCAGTCTGGACCAACAGGGTTAAAGCTGGAGAGCAGGGTACTGCAAGACGGGGGGCCCCCCTAATCTGTGACGTCTCCACAGGACGCCTGCGCCCGGTGGTCCCATGCGTTTGGCGCCGCCGCATTTTTGAGTCCGTTCACTCCCTGGAGCATCCAGGAGTGTGCGCGTCAGTCAAAATGGTGGGAGCGAAGTTCGTCTGGCTGAGCCTGCGCAAACAGGTGAAAGAGTGGGCTGCAGCCTGCGTAGCATGCCAACAAGCCAAAGTGCACAGGCACACAAAGGCCCCTTTGGAGCCATTCCATGTCCCGGCTAAGAGGTTCGACCACGTTCACGTGGACCTCGTGGGCCACCTCCCACCATCGCAGGGGTTCACGCACCTCCTGACAGTGGTGGACTGCACCACACGATGGCCAGAAGCAGTCCCGCTAGCTTCCACCACGTCTGCAGACACGGTGACAACATGGGTGGCACGTTTTGGCACCCCTTTGGACATCACGTCCGATCGGGGCCCTCGGTTTGTTTCCGACCTCTGATCCGCGATGGCCCGAAGCCTGGGCGTCGCAATTCATTGCACAACCATGTACAACCCACAGGCCAATGGGTTATGCGACAGTTTCCATAGGTCACTGAAAGCGGCGCTCAGGGCTTTGCTTACGGATGCAAATTGGGTGGACCGGTTGCTGTGGGTTCTATTAGGGTTGCATTCCGCACCAAAAGAGGATTTGGAGGCTTCCCCAGCAGATCTGTTTTTTCTCAGCCGCTGCGGCTCCCCGGGGAATTTTTACCAGATAACCCCGCGCCGAACACCCATCTGTCCCCGCGTTCGCAGCATAACGCAGACGCAGGCACGCTACCTGGCCTGGCCCACCACTGTTTTACACGGGCTTTTGTGCCGAAAACTTTGAAGAATGCGGCGTTCGTGTTTGTCAGGCACAATGCCCACCGACCCCCATTGCGCCCACCCTATGATGGCCCATTTAGAGTGCTGGAGCCAGGGGACAAACATTTTGTGTTAGACTTGGGGGGTCGCCAGGAGAAAATCTGTATAGACAGGCTTAAACCCGCCTTTGTGGTGGCAGACGAGCAGGTGATGTTGGCTAGAGCTCCTCAGTGTGGAAGACCCCCACTGAGAACTCCCCAGGTAAACGATTCATCAGAGCAGTCACACAAGCAGGCTGAATGTCCCCCCCCTCCATTGTCCACCCACAGACGGACACACCCCCAGGAACCCCCCCGCCGGCACAACAGCGCCGCGGAGCCGAAGACCCCTCGTTACAGCAGATATGGGAGGAGGCTGAAGCCGAGAGGACGTGAGAGTTAATGCTCAGTCTGAGACTCTGGGGGGGGGCGGGGGGCAGTATGGGGGACCCATGCTGCGGTATTCATCTCAGACTGGAAGGAAGTTAGAGGCAGTAAATTCCTCTGCCGGAAGAGCATGGAGATTAAGCAGCTGGGGGGACAATAAGAATTGTGATGCGAGAATGTATTGTGATGCAAGACCTCAGGCAGTAGGGGGTGTGAGTGTTGTAATAAAAAGGAGAGGCCCTGCGACCTGAGGTCAATGTTTTCTGATTCTCAGAGATGTGACAGAGTGAATAAAGTTCGTCTGCTGTGAATGCTTGGCCTGATTATTCCTCTCTCCACAGCACGAACATAATTAGTGTGGCTGCTTGGCATTAAGCCAAGTTATTTTGGGGAGGAGGAGATGATGATTTAGCAATTGTGTGCCACTTGAATAGCAACTGGCAGTGTACTACTGACTATAGACCTGCTTTTTGATGATCAAAAGCGCATTGACAGAAAATACGCCAAGATACCAATATGCTGAGATTGTGCAGATGCCAAACCTCTTTTAAATAAGTCCCCTCCTTACAGTGTAAAGTGGCACGTAGTCCACAGGTAATTAAATGGCGTGGTGCAAAGCATGAAAACCACACTACGCTGACAGAGAATTACAAAAGAAGCCTATCCCAGCATCTTTGGGTGAGAGGCAGGATACACCCTGGACAGATCGCCAATCCATCACAGGGCCAACACAGAGAGACAGACAACCATTCACTCTCACATTCATACGTAAGGACAATTTAGAATCCCCAGTTGATGCCAATTCACCTAACATGCATGTCTTTGGCCTGTAGGAGGAAACTGGAGTACCTGGAGAAAACCCATGCAGACATGGGGAAAACGTGCAAACTCCACACAGAAGGGTCACCAATGGTCAGGGGTGGGATCAAACCCATGACCTTCTTGCTGTGCTGCCACAGTGCTAACCACTGCACCACCAAGCTGCCCACAAATGGCAAGAATATGTAGCTAATCCATGAAAGCAACAGGAAAACATTTGAATCCCACAGGTTCCAGTTAAATCTTATTCAATTCCAAAACCTCCTTATGGCGCACCCAGCAATGCAGCAGTGTCAGTCTATGTGCACATGTGTAGGTCTAAATACACATAATTGTTCAAATATATGATAATAGGATATATTTGGGACATTTCTGTTGAAGTAAGGGCCCTTTTACACAGCACAGAGATCATTGAGAGATTGGGCCAATTTTTGATCTTTGGGATCATTTGTGTGTTTTGGATCGGGTCAAATCTTTGAGAAGACTGTGGTGACTGTGGAGATCATTGAAGATCATTACAGATCTCATAACGATCTCTCATTGATCTCCATCTCTCTGTAAAGGGGGTATAACAAAGTATGCACAGTGTAAGTTTTTGTGACTGTCACAGTTGGTGGTGAATTGGACCCAAACGCAGTATCTAAAGTTTGGTGACTGATTTATTAAGAGCTGGCCAGAGGGGCACAGCTCAAAAACACAAAAACAAGCAGACTGGCAGCTCGGGACCTGTAACAAAAAACTAACTAAACAAGACAAGCTACAGGATGTGGCAGATCAGAAGCGTGTTGATCACGCAGACTTGACTAACAACACACATGAGGAAACACAGATTGAGGCTTGACATAAATAGACACAGGAGTAATCAAATATAATACAGAACAGGTAAGCACAATCAGGAGCAAACTGAGACGGCAGGGATTGATCACAGACACAGGACGGGCGGGGCTACACAGAAGATCACAGACAGAGGATGCACAAAACATGAATAGAGGAACCAGGGGAGACAAAACCAAGGCAATGATGATGAAAATCATTCATTCATTCATCTTCTTCCGCTTAATCCTTTTCAGTTTGCGGGGGGGCTGGAGCCTATCCCAGCATCTTTGGGCGAGAGGCAGGGTAATAATAATAACTGAGATCAAAAGCAAACCAACAGAGAAAATAATATACAAGACAGAATAATAACCATAACCCATACAGAATAATAAAAAATAACTCAAAGTGAGGGCATGGACTGAGGCCTTTGCTCTGAAAACAAGAAAATACAAATTATAAATTAGGATGAGGGCAAGGGACCCCTGCCCACGCCCTGACAGTGACAATCAAGTTTGGGGGCTTCAAGAAACTTGTCTGTTTTATCTTTTTTCTCCTCGACAAGGAATTGTGGAAATTGTTAAGATTGTAGATCTAAATCATTGCAGTTCTTTCATTTGACTGATGATTCATGTTGTAAATTTCCTTTGCTAGTGATAACAGACAGTACATGAAGACACAGGAATGCAGGGAATAAATCGTGTATTTTAATATTGGATAATTTATTCATTTATTCTTTTAAGAATAATAAGGATAAACACAAAGAATCCAATAGAAAGTTGTGGAACCAGTCATTGTCAAGCAAAAATATTATTTTTCCCCCTCCAACTGTGATCAACATGCAGTACCTAATTATGTTCAGCAAATCCAGTCAGCCTCATATATTACCATGTCAATGTGATCTTGTGATTTATACCAAATTACCCTCCTGTGATTATGTTAAATGAACTAAGGAACACCTACCTCACAGCTTTCTTCAGTGCCATGGGCAGGGGGCGGGTCCTCAGGTCCTGGGAGGACTCGTCTTCATCCTTTTCCTCCAGAGGAGCTGGGTTCCAGTTGAACTGAGGGTAATTCTGATTGGGTACTTGAGATGATATGCCCCGTAATCTTAGTGACTGCTGGTCACCTGGGTAACATTTCCATTTCAAGTAAAGAACAAAAATAATATTCAGCTGTTGTCCGTGAATAACATTTACAAGTGAACAGAAATTAACATGATCACAAGAAAGAAAGCTTAGATATCTGGCAAAATTGTACACCTTACTTGAGCTTTGTCTTTGTAGCTGTCCATCCATGTCTGATTCACTTTCATTCACACAAATCAAACAGCTTTTTTCCAGAGCCACATCTGATGCTTCACAGACAACGAACTCAGAACAAGACAAACAAGTGAACAATAGCCTCGGAGGATATACTGTCTGTAACTGAACCACTTCCTTGTTGTCCCTTCTCATGGACTTTGCTCTCTTTGTAAATGACCTAACAGGTACTTCCTTGTAGGCTTTAACTCGTTATTCCCATGGTAATAGTTTGCAAATGGGATGAGCTAATAAAATACTGACAGCAAATAGGGTAACGGGGGCAAATAGGTAGGGGGCGGCAGTGGCCCAGGAGGTAGAGCGGATTGTCCAATAACCTGAGGGTTGGTGGTTCAAATCCCACTCTCCCCAGCCACGCTGCTGTTGTGTCCCTGGGCAGGACATTTTACCCACCTTGCCTCCAGTGTCCATGACACCGGGTGCAAATGTGTAAATGTTTGGCAGTGGTCAGAGAGGCTGTTGGCGCGGATTGGCAGTAGGGCTGCAACAATTACTTGAATAATTTGGTTACAAAAAATTCTTGATTCAAAATTTATGCAACGTGTCTTTCACTGTAGCATTTCTGGTCTATATGACCTTCTTCCAGTGTGACCTTTTGTCATGCTACCTAAACAAAAAGCAGATTTGTGTAACGGCGCCATGTCAGAGCAGCATAGTGACGGGCCGGCAAAGATGATGAAAATTTTTTAAAAAATTACAAAAATATCTCAAGTCTGGAATCATTTCAAGCTCAAATTGAAGGAAAACATTGTGCAGTGTGTACATGATAAAGCTGAGTGGCGAGCTACCATGCTACAACATCGGATGTTACAGTGTTGCGGCAGAAAGCATCCCACCTCATACACAGCCAGCACACCTGAGACAAGGTAAGTGATTGAGATTTTAAAATTAAGGTGAATAGAATGTAGTCAGCTATGCTAATTATGCTTATATGACCAAAGAACATATAGCCACCACCGTTAGCATCCGGATGCTAACTGCTAGCAAAAGGAACTTTATGGTGTAACATACCACTTAAAGTTACGTTCTATGCAATAAACATTGCAATAACCATTGCAATAAATGTGTACCTGCGTTATTGAGTGTTTGGTACAATTACTACTGCTCTTTAGGAAAGAAAGTTCTGTAAATGTTGGTCAATGCAAGTTTCTTTTAAAAAAAAAAGTATCAGCTTACTCAAGTAATCTTTGATTAAAGTGGGTGATTATCCGAGCTGTAAAATAGTCGTTAGCTGCAACCCTAATTGGCAGCCATGTTTCCGTCAATCTGCCCCAGGGCAGCTGTGGCTACTGTAGTAGCTTACCATTATTAGTGTCTGTCTGTGAATGAATAATACAGGGTTACAAAAATAATTTTTTGTAAGTTGTCTGTGTTTTTTCATCTGATTTAAGACAATTTTACACCGCTGAATCCAAAAATGACATCTGTTTCTCTCGATCAGGTGCTAAGTAAAAACCTGTACTTACTTAGTACTGTGCATGTACTTACCTTTATATAAAGGCAGGTACATGTAAATTGAATCTTTCATCATCATTGTTCAAAATTCAGAGAATTTCAAGACATAAAAAAGAATTTTGTATCATATAAAGCGAAAATACCCATGCATGTAAACAAAAACGTATAAAACAAGATGTGGCCATAATTCAAAAAGTTGACCTGATTGAGCAAAACCAATGTGATTTTTGGATTCAGCATATCAAAATTGTCCTAAACCAGCTAAAAAAAAACAACCAGACAATAAATTTGGTGTTTACCAGTGTAATATATCCACTGTAAAGCATCTTTGAGTGTCCATGAAAAAATGCTATATAAAGCTGATGCATTATTATTATAAAGTAAATCATTTATGTACAAGAGACTGGGGGTTTATTTGGTGCATTTTAATTACAAGCACTGATGGAAAGAAACATTGGTGTGTACAACTCCTTGAATTCATAAGCCCCCCCCCCAAAAAAAAAGCTTAATTACACCGGTTCTACAGACAAAGAAATCATTTAAATGCAGATGTGAACGAATCAAGGTAATCTTTTTCTGACAACTCAAAAAAATACTATGTACACCAACTTCATCCTGAAGTTGTGAAATGGTACATATGAACTACAAAATAATATACAGATAATGGTGAGAAAATGCTGATATGTAATTCACATGTAACAAGGCAGGACACGTATACGAAATTCAATGAGAACCCCCCCCCCCAAAAAAAAAGTCAAATCAATAAGAGATAGCTGGGATATATGCAGTCAGGAGAAAATCTGATACAGACCATGCAATATCAAAAACGTAAATGGCTAAGTTTGGCATACTAAGGAAAAATGGTAAAACATAAAATCAGTTCCAGTTAGGATCTGGAGAAACAGAAAACACATCAGACAATTAAGACCTTTCAATACTGCTCTCATACTATTATAAAACAGAACAGATTCAGCACAGCTATCACACTGTTTGACAAAAGGGGAGTGAAGGAACTAACCGAGTGTCTCATCTGTAAACAGGATGCCACGGTTAAGGCTGGGTGATAATTCTTCATTATGTGTTGAGATAAAATCTTGTGTCTGGTCCTTAAATAACTTCTTACATGAGATAGTTCCCCTTCCACAGCATGTGGAACACCATGTGGTGTATGGGGTGGTGCCTATCTCCGTTTCACTGACCCTAGGTCACACAGCTACTGTGTGAAAGCTACAGTGGGGGGGGGGGGGGGTATCAGTCCTCTGTATTAACTTTCCTTTCCCCATTCTATTATGCTGGGCACCAAGCTAGAAGGCGGAAAGTACCTTTTTTTTTTTTTACATGGTCTTTGGTATGACCCGGCTGGATTTGCCGAGATTAGCCCAGCAGATGCTCTACCAACTAGACCACCACTCCTGTTCTTACATGAACCCCTCCCCCCCAAAGTTTTGTTTCCAATAAATTCCAAATATGGTGAGTAATATCAGAACAGTTTATTACTTAGATCAGTGTTTCAACCAAGGTCCTTGACAGCACTTTCCAGGTTCCTCGGGAAATTGTCTAATTTCACTTCTTAATTGGTCCAAAATATTGCAAATAATTTGCCGTTGTTGTATATGGGTGCCTGTAGTGACTCGTCTGTGTTAGAAGGTGGCAGTATTAACGTAATAATAATGGCTACCATCTTCTTCCTCTGTCTTCTTGTGTTTTACGGAGGTTAATAACTCATTAAGATGTGCTACAGGTTGTAGTGACTAGATCAAAAACCGTGATGGATAAATATTTGAAGAGGAAAGATTCGGACTCTGAACTGGGCCCTGGACAAAATTCTAACCAAGAAGAAGGGGCAAGCAGTAGTCAAAAGAAAGCTAAGACAGTGAAGACAAGGCAGTAAAGCAAAAACCATCTTTCGTTTGGATTTACTACCACCGGGGATCCAGCTGCACTGAGACCATTATGGTTGGTGTGTGGGGAAAACCTATCCAGCGGTGTCATGGTCCAGTACAAACTTAAACATCATCTTCAAATTAAACACCTTTCTGCCTTTCTTCAGTTCATAGCAGGACACCCACTTTGTGTTTATCTAAAGAGGCCCAAGTTTCACACCGAGAATAAATTACACGACTAAACTGTCATTACATACGCTGTAACAGGCTACAATGTGTCATTTTGTAAAAATTTTTGGTTGGTGGCGTCCCATGAGATTTTTTTCAATGTAAAAAGGGTTTTTTGGTTTAAAAAAGATTGAAAAACACTGCCTTAGAGCACCATTTCCTTTATACTAGAATAGGATTTTCAATTTCATAAAAAATAATAAAATTACTGCTACACAAAATTAAAGTGAAAAACAGGAATTACGTATCTGTTTGGTAATAATCTCAACAGTGTCACTCAGCCCTAGCTGTGCTCTTATACTATGAGTAACATTTGGAGTTAATTATAAAAACATGAACATTTCTCATTAAATGTTTGGTTCCCAGCCCTGAATGGTAGGTGGTGGCAGTACAAACATCTTGGCAGTAAGTGGATAGTTATTTGTTTTTAACACAGCACATTGGAGAGATGTCAGAGTTCATAATCCTGACATGAAAAGGCTGAAAGACTCACAGTTTTAATGCAGAGAAAAATTATGAAGTCACAGTATTAAGGAAGAGCACAGATGTATTCAGCAAATACATTTAGGAACAGTATTTCTGTTATAAATGTCCAAGTATCATCAGGAAAGAAAATGAAATGGAAACTGGATCATTATTTGCTCAAGTTGAAATTTTCTATTGGGTTCACAATGCAGTGGTTGCTAAAGAGCATATAATCCTAACATTACTGTGTCTGTCACAGTGAGTTATTCCATTTCAGGCTGTAACAATGTGGTGAGTGTATTTTTTTAACCATTGGATTTGTAATGAAGCCTAGTGAATTGAAACAAAGTTAGAAATATACCAGAAAAAGAGGGTTTCTTGTTATTAAAAAAAACCATACAGCTGAGAGGACTGATTAATAGTTATTAACATATACAGTGTCAGTCAAACTACAAAAATAACATTCATTGGACTAAAGTATTTCTCTCTCAATCCTCACAGACTTTTACAAATGTGGACAAAATTGTTGGTACCCCTCTGTTAATGAAAGAAAAACCCACAATGGTCACAGAAATAACTTGAATCTGACAAAAGTGGCAACAAATAAAAATTCTATGAAAATTAACCTATGAAAATCAGACAATGCTTTTGAATTGTGGGTCAACAGAATTATTTTAAAAAACAAACTCATAAAACAGGCCTGGACAAAAATGATGGTACCCCTAGAAAAGACTGAAAATAATGTGACCATAGGGACATGTTCAACCAAGATGTGTCCTCTAATTAACATCACAGGTGTCTACAAACTTGTAATCAGTCAGTCAGCCTATTTAAAGGGTGACAAGTAGTCACTGTGCTGTTTGGTGACATGGTGTGTACCACACTAAACATGGACCAGAGGAAGCAAAGGAGAGAGTTGTCTCAGGAGATTAGAAAGAAAATTATAGACAAGCATGTTAAAGGTAAAGGCTATAAGACCATCTCCAAGCAGCTTGATGTTCCTGTGACTACAGTTGCACATATTGTTCAGAAATTTAAGATCCACGGGACTGTAGCTAACCTCCCTGGACGTGGCCGCAGGAGGAAACTTGATGAAAAATAGAAGAGACGGATAATACGAATGGTAACAAAAGAGCCCAGAATAACCTCTAAACAAATTCATGGTGAACGTCAAGGTACATCAGTGTCAGATCGCACCATCCGTCGTCGTTTGAGCCAAAGTGGACTTCATGGGACATGACCAAGGAGGACACCACTGTTAAAAACAAATCATAAAAAGCCAGACTGGAATTTGCCAAACTGCATGTTGACAAGCCACAAAGCTTCTGGAAGAATGTCCTATGGGCAGACAAGACAAAACTGGAACTTTTTGGCAAGGCACATCAGCTCTATGTTCACAGACGCAAAAATGAAGCATACCAAGAAAAGAACACTGTCCCTACTGTGAAACATGGAGGAGGGTCTGTTATGTTCTGGGGCTGCTTTGCTGCATCTGGCACAGGGTGTCTTGAATCTGTGCAGGGTACAATGAAATCTCAAGACTATCAAGGTATTCTAGAGAGAAATGTGCTGCCCAGTGTCAGACAGCTTGGTCTCAGTCGCAGGTCATGGGTCTTGCAACAGGATAATGACCCAAAACGCACAGCTAAAAACACCCAAGAATGGCTAAGAGCCAAACATTGGACTATTCTAAAGTGGCCTTCTATGAGCCCTGATCTAAATCCTATTGACCATCTGTGGAAGGAGCTGAAACATGCCGTCTGGAGAAGGCACCCTTCAAACCTGAGACAACTGGAGCAGTTTGCTCATGGGGAGTGGGCCAAAATACCTGCTGAGAGGTGCAGAAGTCTCATTGACAGTTACAGAAATCGTTTGCAGTGATTGCCTCAAAAGGTTGTGCAACAAAATATTAAGTTAAGGGTATCATCATTTTTGTCCAGGCCTGTTTCATGAGTTTGTTTTTTAAAATAATTCTGTTGAACCACAATTCAAAAGCATTGTCTGATTTTTATTGGTTAATTTTCATAGAATTTTTATTTATTACCACTTTTGTCAGATTCAAGTTATTTCTGTGACCACTGTGAGTTTTCTTTCATTAACAGAGGGGTACCAACAATTTTGTCCATGTCTGTATATAATGTAAATGTATGAAATGTTTCTGTAGGCCGTTACCAGGATTTATACCTCCATGTCTCTTTCATCACATCATTTTTTAAAAGTCTGTTTAAACTTTCACAGCTGTTCTCCTTGGACCCATGCAATTTTTATTTGAAAGGTGATGGTGGGAATGGTCTTATTTTCTGGACCATTTTCAGTCATTTTTTTCTGAACTTTTCTCTTTTTTATTTTCTACCATTTCTCCTCCTTTTTCTTTTTCTTTGTGCCCTTTCCTCCCTTCTTGCTTCTCCCCCTTGAGGACCCTGCCCACTACTATACAGCAAATAGCAATGACATGTATGATAAAATAGACTGACATCCAGTAGTTGATGGTGTCAGAGGCCTTGAGCAGAACAAAGCCCATGCACATGTAGTCATAGGCCCTCATCTTCAGGAACCAGTGAACCCAGTCAAAGATGTTCTGTCCACGAATACCCAGTTTAGTTCGGACAGAGGCTTCCATGGCAGACTCTGCGGCGATGCACAGTGGGATGGTGAGGAAGGACAGGTAGTAGCCAGCGTGGAGCCCGTGCCAGTAGGCACTGATGAGCATGGTCCAGCCAGCCCTGAGAGGTGAGACAGAAGTGAACAATCATTAAAGGTCCCATATTATGCATTTTCCATTGATTTATTTTAAGTTTATATATACAGCTCTGGAGAAAATTAAGAGACCAAAGAAACAACTGCAAAATTATCACTTTATCTGGTTTTACCATTTATACATGTGTTTGAGTAAAATCAATAATTTTGTTTTATTGTCTAACCTACTGAAATAATCCAAATTCCAAGTCAAAATATTGCCCTTTAGGGTATTTATTTACAGAAAATGACAACTGGCCAAAACAACCAAAACGATGTTGCTTCTAGATGTGCTTTTAGAACAAATAATGTAAAGTAAACAAGTTCATGTTCATTCTTAAACACTACGATACTTAGAAAGAACTCAGAAATCTGTGTTTGTGGAATAACTCTGATTTTTATTCACAGCTTTCATGCATCTTAGCTTAGATGAGCACCTAATCAGTACCTCTTGAAGTAGACTGAGATGTCTGTGTATTGGAATTCAACAGATACTCAAACTGAATGGCTGCCATGCATGGAGAGATGCTAATTTAGGAAAGACTTTGCAGTGGTCTCTTACTTTTTCCAGGTCTGTATCACAAAAAAATACAGAATAGAGGTGTGTCAAGGAAATTAAACAGCGCTGCCTTTTTTATGGGCTTCAACAACATTTTAAGATATTCTGTAGAATTTCTAATGTCAATACATTCTATGAAAAGAAAAAAAATGCTAAAGGATATATTTGATTTTTTGACTCAAAGTATAATTTGTGTATCCAGAACCACATCAGTAAACCAGTGTGACACTGGGTACCTTTATTATAAACACTGTGTACTTTAGTATAGTGGGCAGTGAATTTTATTTTGAGTGAACCCCACACATTCCTACTGCTTCCCGTGGTTGAAAATAGTTTCAAAAATACTATTACTCCCATTTGAGTGGAAACTACAGCAAAGTGTTGAGCAGCTTAAAAAAATAAAAAAAAAACTGAAACTATATAAGAGGTGGGGAAATACTGTGGAAAAAAAGCCTAAAACTTTTATAATTACAGACTTAGTTTTCTCATCAAGTTTTCCCATAATGCACAAAATATTGGCAGCCTCACTTTTTAATAATGGGCATTATTAGCTGAAAAAAAGATTTAAAATGCATTTTTAGTCCAATATAAACACAATATTGTAATGTAAGATATGCAGCTAAAGAACAGCACTTCTGCGGAATGTAAATATTAACAAGAGCACTCTGAAGCAAGTGCAATGTCCCCCCGGCTCTGTTTTCTTTGAAGATCCCAATACGCCAGTAGCCATGTTTGCATGCACAGAATTTCTTCAGTCTGATTGCAGCTCAGATCAGAACTTCACTGTTTACATGGACCCTGAAAAAGTTGATCCAATTATGACGTGTGTTTACACGCATCTCGCATTTGAATGGACTAAATCATTTTGACATGCGGAGAACTGTCTGACATTCTGGAAACAGTAGAAGAAAAAGCAACTTCCGATGTAAACAAACCTGCTTTGTGTGTCTTTCTTGTTTTGAAATTGACCTGTATTGTGTTATTCAGACTGTACTTTTGCTTCTGCTGGTCTCCGTAATGAAGCTACAAGCCCAGCAGTACATACTTCTGCATATGACAAACAGAGGGAGACAGCAGGATGATACAGACCAGTTCTGTTTTACTCCCGCTACGTCTTCTGCTAGCTGCTGTAAAGGCAGAAATGCGTTACGTCGACATGTGGCTGATGTACAGACATGCGCAGTAAACATATTTTCTACCCAAACTTCAGAATAAGTGTTTATATGCACACCAATCGGTTCAACAATTGGCATAATCCACCCATCTTGATTGGAAGGAAATTTTGATCTGAAGGAGTGTGATCGGGTCAGAATCTTCAGATTGGTGTGTTTACCTGAAGCATTTTTATTTCGATTAGGCTACCACAGTGGTGGCCTAGCTGATAGAGCATCCACCCCACAACCGGGAGGTTGGGGGTTTAAGCCCCAGCTGGGTCATACCAAAGACCATATAAAAATGGTACTTCCCGCCTTCTAGCTTGGTGCTCAGCATAACAGAATGGGGGAAGGAGAAGTTGTTTGTGGCGGTGCCTTGCATGGCAGCAGCCCCTCTGATTCTAGATGTGATTAACATTGTAGATAAGAGAAACGTAATTTCATTCTACTGTACATGATTGGCTGTAAAGACTGAATGACAGTAAAGTTGGCTTCTTCTTTTAATCCAGTTACTTGTGTCCATGTAAACATGGCTACTGAAGGAGAGCAGTTTTCAACTTTTCCATACAATTACTGGGGCAGAACCAAATTATGATAAGCCTATCAACCATGAATACACAACAAAAATAGTTTTACAACCCATAATTGTAAGTCAGGATCCCAAGGTGAACCTGTGTAGCAAGTTTGGTGACCCTAGTTTTACTCATTCTATAGTAATGAGGCATAAGGAATGTAAACCCTGACATTTGACCCTATTATGTTCCCTGGGTGGTCCTAGGGGATGAGGGGAAGTAACAATATAAACTGTAGCCTGGTTAAAGGGAAAGCAATCAAGAACTGGGAAAAGAGTTAAAAAAAAAATTGGAAAACTAAAACAAACACAAACTTAAGGGGGGAAATAAAAGAAAACTTCCACCCAACATAAACTAAAACCCCTCAAACACCCAGAGATGTTGTTGCCTGACTGGTGGCAAGATGGTAACTGTCAGCCCAGAGAAGGTTCTTCCCTCATTTGATATGTTTTTGCTACTGCAAGGACAAGCTGCAACAGAGCGACATCAGCGGGGTCTGGAGAAACCTCAAAACCATCTCGGGGCTCCAGAATACCTCCCCCCCAGGCCACGGGGGGCAGGGAGTGGGCGAACAACCTGAATCTGTTTTTCAATAGATTTGACCAACCGCCCTCCCCCCTGTCTGCACAACAACCACTGCTGCCTCTAAGAAATCAAGTCCTGCTACCCACTCCCCACTCCACCGACACCCCCCCCCACTCCCAACACACAGCCCCCCATCCTGACCCTGACCAAGACCCAGGTGAGGACGAAGCTGAGGAAGATCAAGGCGAGGAAGGCGTCGGGACCGGACGGCATCAGCGCAAAGCTCCTCAAGTCCTGTGCAGACCAGCTGTGTGGGATTGTGACATATATCTTCAACATGAGCCTGAAACTGGGGAGGGTACCACAGCTGTGGAAAACATCTTGTGTGGTACCTGTACCAAAAACTTCCCACCCCAAAGACCTGAACAGCTTCAGACCGGTGGCCTTGACGTCCCACTTGATGAAGACCCTGGAGAGACTGCTCCTTGCTCATCTCCGCCCCCTGGTGGAACCAGCGATGGATCCACTCCAGTTCGCCTACCAGCATGGCATTGGGGTGGAGGATGCAGTGATCTTCCTCCTTCACCGTTCTCTGTCCCACCTGGAGAAGCCCGGGAATATGGTGAGGATCATGTTCTTTGACTTCTCCAGTGCTTTCAACACCATCCAACCGATGATCCTGAAGGACAAGCTGCTGCGCGCAGGGGTGGACCAGCACCTGTCATCATGGATCCTGGACTACCTCACGAACCGGCCTCAGTTTGTGAGAACCCGGGACTGTGTTTCCGACACGATCATCAGTAGCACGGGGGCCCCCCAGGGAACGGTGCTGGCTCCCTTCCTGTTCACTCTTTATACTGCGGACTTCTCACACAACACAACACATTGCCATCTACAGAAGTTCTCTGATGACTCTGCGATCGTTGGTCTCATCTCCAGCGGAGATGAAGCTGAGTACAGAGGGCTTATCCAGGACTTTGTGGACTGGTGCCATCGGAACTGCCTCCAGATCAACGCGAGGAAAACTAAGGAGCTGGTGGTGGACTGCCGCAGGCATGGGCAGCCCCTCACAGCACCAGTAAATATACAGGGAACAGACATCGAGATGGTGACATCCTACAAGTACCTGGGTATTCATCTGAACAATAAACTAGACTGGTCACACAATACTGACGCACTCTACAAGAAGGGACAGCGCAGGCTGTTCCTGCTGAGGAGACTCAGGTCTTTTGGTGTACAAGGGGCGCTGCTGAAGTCATTCTATGACACGGTGGTGGCATCAGCCATCACTTTTGGAGTGGTCTACTGGGGCAGTGGCATTACTGCAGCCGATAGGAAGAGACTGAACAAACTGATTAAGAAAGCTAGCTCTGTCCTGGGGCAACGCCTTGATCCGATGGAGGAGATAGGAGAGAGAAGGACGGTGGCTAAACTGTCATCTCTGCTGGAGTCCGAGTTCCACCCTATGCAGGACATACTGGATGCACTGAGGAGCTCATTTAGCAGCAGACTACATCATCCCAGGTGCACAACCGAGAGGTTTCGTAGGTCCTTCCTACCAACGGCTGTCAGACTGTACAACCTAAGCAGGGCTGCTCGCAGAGATAGCAAAAAGACGTAACAAACTAATAGTTTTTTGAATGCAAAAGATGCAATAGACTTACACAATGGTCCTCTCCGGCATACAACTAGGAACATACCGGTCGCTATGGAGGGTGAGAATATGTATGGGCACATAATCATACCATGTAGGATAACTAAATAGACGGTTATGCTGTTTCATCCCACCTAGCAACAATGCTCTGCACTGTGTGTGTTTATACTGTATATTTACATATTTATTCCATCTAGCTACAATGCTCTGCACTGGGTGTGTTTATATTTATATATCTATATATTTATTCCATCTAGCTACAATGCTCAGCACTGGGTGTGTTTATATTTATATATCTATATATTTTTTCCATCTAGCTACAATGCTCCGCACTGTGTTTTTATATATCTACATATTATTCCATCTAGCTACATTGCTCCGCATTGTGTGTGTTTATATACTTGCATATTTATTCCACCTAGCTGCAATGCTCCGTACTGTGGGTGTTTATATATTTACATATTTATTCCATCTAGCTACAATGCTCTGCACTGTGTTCATATATTCATATATTTATTCCATCCAGCTACAATGCTCTGCACTGTGTGTCTGTGTGTGTGTGTGTATATATATATATTTTATAGTAATATGTACATATGTATATTAGCTGCTCTTGCTTGCTTGTTTTTTTTCTTGCCTTCTGATTGTTGCTCTGAGTGTTGCTATCCCTGTGCTGTTGCAATCCTGGAATTTCCCCGTTGTGGGACTAATAAAGGCTCATCTTATCTTATCTTATCTTACTGATTGTCAAGTGAACCCTGGTGTCGCCTCACTCACCTGAGCAATCACCAGCAGTGGGGAAACAGCTGAGGAGCTCTGAGTGAGCATGGTGAGTAAAACAATCAAGTGAACAAAGCGAAGGCTTGCTGGGGGTCGTAACACACCCCAAAGCTCCACGTGCAAATTACAATGTCATCAAAAAGTTGATTTATTTCAGCAATTCAATTAAAAAAATTAAACTCATATATTACGTAGATTCAGTACACACAGAGTGATATATTTCAAGTGTTTATTTCTTTTAATTTTGATGATTATGGCTTAAAGCTCATGAAAACCCTAAATTCAGTTCCTCAAAAAAATAGAATATTACATAAGATCAATATAAAAAATGGGATTTTTAATAGAAATGTTGACCTAATGAAAACCATGTTCCTGTACACATTCAATACTTGGGGCAGATTTACAAGGACAGTGTAAATTAGACAGAGCATCTCAGGGAGAGGCCAATTTTTGCCACTAACAACACGTAAAACTATGAACACAGACGCAGTCACTTCATTTCAATAATGCCCACCCATCCATCCAGAACACCACAAAACTGCGCACAGGCACAGCCAGTTTGGAGGAGCATAATATATAAAGCCTTTTTTTAAAGTTTTTGTTTAAGCGCAAACCCCACTAAAATAGCTTATTTTTGCTCATCATATTTCAAAATTTAGATTTTCATTTAACATGGCAGACTTTTTTGTTTAATATATATACTGTAAATGAGGGCAGCGCGGTGGTGGAGTGGTTAGCCCTGCGGCAGCACAGCAACTCACCCTTGGCCGGAGAATCCCGGGTTCAATCCCAGCCCCCGACCAACAGTGATCTGTGTGGAGTTTGCATGTTCTCCCCGTGTCTGCATGGGTTTACTCTAGGATTTCTCCGGTTTCCTCCCACAGGCCAAAAACATGCAAGTTAGGTTAACTGGCATCAACTGGGGATTCTAAATTGTCCTTAGGTATGGATGTGAGAGTGAATGGTTGTCTGTCTTTCTGGCCCTGCGATGGACTGGCTATCTGTCCAGGGTGTACCCTGCCTCTCACCCAAAGATGCTGGGATAGGCTCCAGCCACCCCGCGACCCGAAAAGGATTAAGCGGAAGAAGATGGATGGGTGGGTGGATGTATAAATGAAGCATTTGTATCCAATTTAATAAAGGCCTACTCATGAATAAATTGATTACTTGACTGTGTTCATTTTATTAACACTAGAACCATCAAGATGGTCTGATGGAGACTCTGGGGTTTTATTAAGTGAATAACTTTGTTTTAACAAAATCTGCAGGTCTCCCAGTTCACAACTTTTTATAAATGCCATTGAGTTACGGTGCTGCAATTTTGGGGGACATTTTTACAGATCTGTGCGCTCTTTTTGTTAATAATCTCATTGTTGTTTCCCTCCTATATTGTGTATCCTGAACTGGGAGAGCGAAATAGAGAGAAGAGGGAACTGAATTACCGTTTTATGCACAGCAAAAAGAAATACTGTAAATATAGAAATATGGATAGAGAAAAAAACAAAGAAAATTGGCAATGGGGAAGATTTTGCTTCAAGAGCAAGGGGGAGCTGAGGTAAACTCCAGATCCCAGTCTAACCTCCACAGAAAAGAGGAAAAAAAAAAAGAGTCATTATTGTCTGACACTATCTCTATGTCCATTGCGGGTATAAGGGCTCCTATTGTATGGATACAAATTCATGTAGTAGGCTATATACAATATAAACAAATGAAATTTTAAAAAAAATTGCCTGCTGATGTCCAGTTCAGTATAACAGCGATCTCTGTGAGACCGTTGATATTCATATAATCTGTTCTTCTGTCATACCAAATAAAGTCACGGGCAGAGAGGAGCTTCTCACACACACCCTCGGTTCTCGCTGGTGTCTCAGCACCAACGATCGCTATCTTGTCAGGCGCAGATGAATTAAGACAAGCTTTTTTGGGGCATTAAATCTTGGCACATTTAGCAGCAGACTGACAACCGCAAACCTTAATAGGCCAGGTGCAAAATTAACATAGTCCACACCTTTCCACCGCAAATACTGCCCTGCATCCTTTACTAAATCTCAACAGTAGTTTTTTTAATGACAAAACAGGGTTTTGCGATGGCGCAGCACATTAGTAAATCTGTCCCTTGGTCGGGGCTCCTTTTGGATTAATTACTGCATCAATGCGCCGTAGCATGAAGGTGATTAGCCTGTGGCACTGCTGAGGTGTTATGAAGGCCCAGGTTGCTTTGATAGCGACCTTCAGCTCGTCTGCATTGTTGGGTCTGGTGTCTCTCATCTTCCTCTTGACAATACTCCATCGATTCTCTATGGGGTTTAGGTCAGGAGAGTTTGCTGGCCAATCAAGCACAGTGATACCATGGTCATTAAACCAGGTTTTGGTACTTTTTGCAGTGTGGGCAGGTATCAAGTCCTGCTGGAAAATGAAATCTGCATCTCCATAAAGCTTGTCAGAAGAGGGAAGGATGAAATGCTCTAAGACTTCCTGGTAGACGACTGCACTGAATTTGTAATTGATAACACACAGTGGACCAACACCAGCAGATCACCTCGTTTCAGATGAAAGTAAATCTGACATTTCATTTGGAAATCAAAGTTCCAGAGTCTGGAGGAAGAGTAGAGAGGCACAGAATCCAAGTTGCTTGAGGTCCAGTGTGAAGTTTCCACAGTCAGTGATGATCTGGGGAGCCATGTCATCTGCTGGTGTTGGTCCACTGTCATGACAAAACTGTAGGAGGAGTTGATTTCATAAAAATGGGACAGACAGGCAGAAGGATGAATGGACCGGCCCATACCATAATCCATAACAAAACTATATTTAGGAGTTGATTTTACAAAAGTGGGACAGACAGACGGATGAATGGATGGACTGCTCCATAACATAGATAAGGGGAAAAGGGAAATTAAAAAGTCAAACCTTGTCTGAAGAAGTTTGCTTTCACCCTTTAAATGCAGCCATTAATATTTTGCCTCATTGTAAAAGCCAATAACAGCAAGTTGATGCTTTTAAATGATACACAGGGATCAATTACTGTATAGAAGCAGCATGCAACATGTACCTGAGTGCGTAGGCTTTGAAGGGAGCACTGGGGTATATGTAGTTATGCAGCCACCACTGTACCGTCATGTTCCAGTAACGCATGCCATGTCGGACTTTCACACAGAAATCAGTGTTGTAACAGTCGATGTTCTGAATGGTTTTGAAGTCATATTTCTCTTCAGCATTGGGATCAGGACTGGACATCAGGGAAAGCAAAAGGCATAAATAGAATTCTTCAACAAAACTGTGCAATCTCCATTCTATTCTTTTATTATTTATGAATTTGTGATGGGCGCAAGTTCTCTGTTCATATACAATGATAATGCACCTGTAGTTGACAGTAGGTCCTCCTCCAGGTTTGGAAAGTGCCTTTTCCGGATAGCAGCCCAACCCTGCAGTGATGCAACCAGCCTCAGCCCCACACCACGCTGAATAGAAACGCATCCTGAACACGAAGAATATGGCGACCATGTAGAACAGCCTGGGGGTAGACAGAAACAGAAGACTGTTCTTCTCTAGTTCAACAAACAAATGAGAGATCACAAATATGATATTTAATTCCACCTCCACAACTGATTTAATACTACAAGAGAAGGCCTCTGCTTTGACAGGCAAATTTTTGCATTTCAAAACCACAGCCATGTTACAGCATGTCATTATGAACTGAAATCTCTAAAATATATTTACATTACTCACCACCTGCCTTCCCCTATAATAACAAACAATGTTAAATGAACTGGCTCCCACAAGAATACAAAAAACATTCTAAAATATCACTCACACATTCAGTATGCTTTGGTTAGTCTGATAATCATAATTTTATTGCTGCTATTTTGACATATACTGCTCGGGAAATGACAGAAAATATTCGGTTTGGCAGCTGGTATTTAGGCAGAGAGCCTTACAGGTACATCTCAAAAAATTACAATATCACGAAAAAGTTCAATATTTTTTGTCGCTCATTTCAGAAAGAGAAACCCACATATTATATATACTGCTCAAAAAAATTAAAGAAACACTTTTTAATCTGAGTAAGCTGGACTAGCCTGCCACAATTTCTTCACTTTATGTTTTGGAGTGTTTTCATTTTCATCAAAAGACGTGGCATCTTTTCATTCTTAACACATTATCCAGTCCATATCAGTGTAGATATCCAGATTATTTTTTCCCATTAAAATCTAATGTGTTTTCAAAGTGTTCCTTTAATTTTTTTTGAGCAGTATAGATTCATTACACAGAGAGTGATATTTCAAGTGTTTATTTTAATTTTGATGATTATGGCTTACAGCCCTTGAAAACCCCAAATTCAGTTTATCAAAAAATTAGAATATTACATAAAATTAATTTTTTTAAAAAAATAGTTCTTTAATAGAAATGTTGGCCAAATGAAAAGTATGTATGTCCATATACACACTCAATACTTGATCGAGGCTCCTTTTGGTTTAATTACTGTATCAATGTGGCGTGGCATGGAGGTGATCAGCCTGTGGCACTGCTGAGGTGTTATGAAGGCCCAGGTTGCTTTAATTTTAAATTACAATTTAATATAACCAGTATTTCATGGTACAATTAGTCTCTCAGCCATAGAATAAAGCTATAAACTGAAGGAAGATTCTTATTCATTTTAAGTAACTGCCTTTCATTTTTGTAGATTAATTCAGAAGTTCATTTTTAAATAATCAGCTTATGAATTTTCCCCATAAAATTGCGTTCTGCTTTTGTTAGACATTTCAGCCTTCCATTACCGTTGAAACAAAGTTTGGTTTCTCCTTGGTTCCACAAAGGTTTAACGCTAGACTTTTATGTTCAGGAATCCACTAACAGTTGATGTGATATTAGACACCTGTTATCATTTGAATCTGTTTATCCATCATTTAAATGCCATATCATGTAACCTGAATGAGTTTAATAAAAGGATGAATGAGAGAAGTTGAAGTGTTTTCCTTTCGCATATATGTTTCCTAGATCACGGTAGGAAAAGAACTCCCTTAAATTTTGAGACTGATCCATTAAGTAATTGAAGGTACGGAAATTAATTGAAATTAAGTTAATAATACAAGTCGTTCTTTTAGAACTGGTGCCCCCTTTTACGAGTGCTTTCCTATTTTATTTAGTGAGTGTAGAGATGATGGTTTAACTCTGTCCCCTCACACACCCACTATTAAATAAAATAAATAATTCCTGTACTTTATTACACCATATTTTATTAAATATCACTACACAACTTAGATTCTGTGCCTCTCCGCTCTTTCTCCAGGCTCTGGGACTTTGATTTCCAAAAGAAATGCAAAATTTACTTTTATCTGAACAGAGGTCATCTGCTGGTGTTTGTCCACTGTGTTTTATCAAGACCAAAGTCAGCGCAGTCATCTACCAGGAAATTTTAGAGCACTTCATGCTTCCCTCTGCTGACAAGCTTTATGGAGAAGTTGATTTCATTTTCCAGCAGGACTCCCCCCCCCCCCACACACACACACACTGCCAAAAATATCAAAACCTGGTTTAATGACCATGGCATCACTGTTTGATTGGCCAGCAAACTCTCCTGACCTAAACCCCATAGAGAATCGATGCAGTATTGTCAAGAGGAAGATGAGAGACACCAGACCCAACAAAGCAGACGAGCTGAAGGTCACCATCAAAGCAACCTGGACCTTCATAACACCTCAGCAGTGCCAAAGGCTAATTACCTCCATGCCACGCCACATTGATACAGTAATTAATCCAAAAGGAGCCCCGACTAAGTATTGAGTGTGTACATGGACATACTTTTCAGTCGGCCAACATCTCCATTAAAAAACTATTTTTTTAAATTAATTTTATGTAATATTCTAATTTTTGAGAAACTGAATTTGGGGTTTTCAAGGGCTGTAAGCCATAATCATCAAAATTAAAATAAATAAATACTTGAAATATATCACTTTCTGTGTAATGAATCTATATACTATATGGGTTTCACTTTCTGAAATGAGTGACAAAAAATATTGAACTTTTTCATGATATTCTAATTTTTTGAGATGTACCTGTACTTCATGAAATTAGTAGCATCAATTTTAGTAATATTTTATGTCAGAATTGATCTAAAGACATCAGATAATTGTTGAATTAATTTTTCTGTTTCAATTTTAATTTCAGTGTATTTATTTCAAAGGGAAAATGTGCATTAATTAACACTAAGTACTGTATTCTAGGTTGTTTATTGTTTATTGTAATATTGATACAAGTAAGAACATTCAGTCATGTTTTTATGATTGCATAACAATCTAAATATGCTATTAATTTATTAAAGGACATTGTCAATTCCATATTGAACTACACAATTACAATACCTGAAGAAGATGTTTTGATTCAGGAAGTCGTCAGTGAGAACGTACGATAGTGGAAAGACATAGTTAACAGCAAGGAACAGTGCGCCGTAAACAGGAACCAGTTTTAAACGCTGCAGACACGGTGTCCAGCCAGGCAGAGTCAGTGGGCTGGGTTGCCTCAGCCAGTCAATGTAGGTTTGGAAGCGAAAGAACGGGCCTTTAGGGAGACGGTGGAATGGACAAAGGAATAAATCCAGTAGTGAGAAGACCGGAACAGACACAAAGGGACAATCAGGAAAATGCAAGATACAAAAGGGAACATTGGAGGGCAGTGTGGAATAAAAAGAGGGAGATTAGGAGGAAAATGGGAGTGAGAAAACAAAGAGATGTATGAAAACTGGGAGGAAATAGATATGATACTAAAAGTAATATGGACTCACAATATTGGACAAGTAGCAGAGAGTGAGACAAAGAGAGACAACAGTTAAAATTCATGCAGAAGCAACTGAACATCAACAGCAACAACAGTAACATGGATAAAGGCTCACACACAAAAAAATGATGTCTCATTTTGCAGGACTGACATTAATTCTGAATAAGGAGCGATTTTAGCGCCAACTTACCGGTCATTATACCGACATAACAATAACTATAAGACAGAACATCATAGATGGACGGTTCCTGAGACAGACCACCAATGACGGTAGATGTTTTAAAAGAGCTCACGTCCTTTTTCTTCTCCACATGGAAGCTGTGAACTTCGTTTGCAAGACTCACCATCTACATAAACAATGAAAATAGACAAAATATATAGATACAGTGACCATATGACCACTGACTCTTCTACACAGATTTGTGTGCCAATCATTTTCTATACCTTAAGCGTGAGAAGAAGTTGGACAGCATTGGCAAATGGTGTGGGTTCAGGCAAGCCAAACCAACAGACCAATCGGAAAAACAGGAGGTAGAGAAAGGTCCAGCTGAGGCTCAGTGCTGGGGCATGCCTATTAGACAAAGACAAGTTTTAGTGAGCACACCGACTTTTGCTGGAGCTTTACAATCTACAGTATGTAGCTTCAAGGATGTAAGTTTGCTACTACTGAATCTTTTTTTAACCAAAATTAAAAAAAAACAGGTTTTCAAGTTACTCTAATGATCCGATATGGATTTGTTGCTTATCCTACTCACGGGGTCAGCATCCCTTACTATGGGAAAAGGCAGACTGAACACGTGTTGTCTAAAAAAAAAAAATAAAAAAAAAATGCATAGAGCCAGAAAACGTTTGAGCCTTAAAATGAAGTAAAAACAACCCAGCTATGAGTATACACAGCCTGTCAAGATTAGCATTACGTGAGATTTTCCTCTTCAATATGTACAGTAAATGTTTCCACATAAATATGTGACCCACAGGCAGGAGATCCCTGTCCTAGTGAGAAGATATAAGGAGTATCGTTGGTATTTGGTCTCTAAGAAACAAAATTTCTCACCATCTTACCAGATTGTGACATATTTTAACAATTTGTCAGGTAATCAGACACACTAGTTGCTTTACAAACACATCTGACTTTCTGACTTTTTGAAGTCAGAAAAGTGTCTTCTTTTTCTTCTCCTTTCAGCTGCTCCCTTTAGGGGTCGCCACAGTGGATCATCTACCCTCATTTCACCCTATCCCTTGCATCTTCCTCTGTCACACCAACCCTCTCCATGTCCTCCACTACATCCAGAAATCTTCTCTTTGGTCTTCCCATTTTCCTCCTGCCTGGCAGCTCCATCTTCAACGTCATTTGTCCAATATATCCACTATCCTTCCTCTGCACATGCCCAAACTATCTCAGTCTTGTCTCTCTTACTTTGTCTCCAAACCACTCAACCTGAGCCCTCCCTCTATACCAATTTCTAATCCTGTCCCTCCTACTCACTCCCAAAGAGAATCTTAGAACCTTCACTCTGCCACCTCCAATTCCACCTCCTGTCTTTTTTATCAGTGCCACCATCTCCAAACCACACATCAGAGCAGGTCTCATTACAGTCTTGTAAATCTTCGCTTTCACTCTAGCTAGCTACTACCCTTCTGTCACAAATCACCGCTGGCACTCGTCTTCACCCACTTCGCCCTGCCTGTACTCTCTTCTCAACTCTCTTGAGCATTTTCCATTGCTTTGGATGACTGACCCCAGGTATTTAAACTCCTCTCCCTTCATTACCTGTTCTCCTTGCATCTTTACCATTACACCTGCTTCCCTCTTATTCACACACATGCTTCTACTGACTTTCATTCCTTTTCTCTCCAATGCATACCTCCAACTCTCCAGATTCTTTTCCACCTTCTCCCTACTTTAATTACAGATCACAGTGTCGTCTACAAACATCACGGTCCACAGAGACTCCTGTCTGACCTCATCTGTCACTTGTCTATCACCAAAGGAAACAAGAAGGGGCTCAGAGCTGATCCATGATGTAATCACACTCCACCTTGAATCCATCTGTCACTCCAATAGCACACCTCACCACTGTCCTTGCTGTCCTCATACATGTCCTGCACCACCCTCACATACTTCTCTGTCACTCCTGACTTCCTCATACAGTACCACACTTCTTCTCTTGGCATGCTATCACATGCTTTCTCTAGATCCACAAAGACACAATGCAACACCTTCTGACCTTCTCTATACTTCTCCATCAACACTCTTAAAGCAAACATTGCATCTGTAGTACTCTTTCTTGGCATGAAACTGTACTGCTGCTCATTAATTGTGACCTCTTTTCTTAACCTGGCTTCAACAACTCTTTCCCATATCTTCATAGTATGGATGATAAACTTTATGCCTCTGTAGTTACTACAGCTCTGAGCATCACCCTTGTTCTTGAAAATCGGTACCACAACACTTCTTCTCTACTCCTCAGGTATCCTCTCACTTTCTAAGATTGTGTTAAACAATCTGGCTAAAAAGTCCACTGCCGCACACCATCTTCATTCATTAGTACATTACCATCTCTGTCCTTCACCAACCTAACATGCTACACATCCTTTCCAGCTCAATCTCTCTGATTTTTCTGAGTGTGCCATACAGTGTGAAAAGGAGTAGATGCTGAGTTCTCACCGCCAGCTGGTTTTTATAATAATCCATGTTCCAATTATGGTCACCAATGAGTGCAGTGTATGAATGTGACAGGTTGCGATGGTGATGCAGAGACCCAGAAGAAGAGCTGCCCCCTGCTTAACAGGTGGACCTGCAGTGAGACAGAAAATGACACAGTTGAGTCACCTACAGCCATCCACCAGGAAGATCTGTGTGAGGGATAAAGTACCCAGTACAGTGAGACAAATGTAAATTTTGTTTTACATGTCATTGTTATGATGTCGAACTGCAGGGTGGGGAGAGGGAATGGACCCAAATGCAGGCTGTGCGCAGTCACAGTGCTTTATTAACAAATGGGAAAATAAAAGCAGCACAGGAGCTGAAAAACAAATTACTCAGAACTTAAACCAAAAGTATTTAACTAGAAGGAGGTACCAAACGGATGGAATGGTAGAATCATGAACAGGTAAGTTCCCCAGAGGAATTCAGGTAAACATGATGTTGCCGCACTGAGTGGCAAGACAAGAGTGAATTTATAAGGAAAGCACAGGCGGGCAAACGGATGCAAGAAATCAACTAACTAGAAGGTTACAAAAAAAAAAAAAAAAAAAAAAAAATCATAAAAAGGTCAAGCAGAGAATCATAACATAGGATAAACAGGAAACAACCAACAGGAAGTGAAGCTACAAAACTACCTAAGGTAGGAAGTGCTACAAAATAAGTCACAAAACCATCCATCCATCCATCTTCTACCGCTTTTCCGGAGGTCCGGGTCGCGGAGGCAGCAGTTCAAGCAGAGAAGCCCAGACTTCCCTCTCCCCAGCCACCTGCTCCAGCTCTTCAGAGGGGATACCAAGGCGTTCCCAGACTAGCTGGGAGACATAGTCTCTCCACCGAGTCCTGGGTCTGCCCCGGGGTCTCCTCCCAGTGGGACGTGCCTGAAACACCTCAAGTGGGAGGCGTCCAGGAGGCATCCTAATCAGATGCCCATACCACCTCAACTGACTCCTTTCAATGTGGAGGAGCAGCGGTTCTACTCTGATCGTCACCCCCATGAGGGGGTGACGATCCCCCTCATGGATCGTCACCCCCTCATGGATCGTCACCTTATCGTGGTGGGGGGGTTTGCGTGCCCCAGTGATCCCAGGAGCTATGTTGTCCGGGGCAATTTGCCTCTGATAGGGTCTCCCAAGACAAACTGGTCCTGGGTGAAGGGCCAGACTAAGAACGATCCAACAGACTCTCATGATAAATTGTATATCAAGGATTCAGTGTACCCCGCCCGGTATGGGGTTACCGGGGCCCCACCCTGGAGCCAGGCCTGGGGGAGGGGCCCGAAGGCTAGCGTCTGGTGGCCGGGTTTCCACCCATGGGACCCGGCCGGGCTCAGCCCGAAGGAGTTACATGGGTCCGCCCTCCAGTAGGTTCACCACCTGCAGGAGGGATCATGGAAGTCCGGTGCTATGTGGATTAGGTGGCAGTCAAAGGCGGAGACCTTGGCGGACTGATCCCAAGCTTTCTAAATCACAAAACCAAAGGAAATTAAGGGAGAATAAGGCAAGGAATATTTTACGGAATAAACCAAGATCACTGGACACTAAACTAGACAAAGCCCAGGAGACACTGTCAACAAAAGACTGGAATAAACAAGAATAGGTCATAATATTAATAAGTCCAAAATAACACAACAAAAATAATTTTTTTTGTAAGTTGTCTGTTTTTTCACCTGATTTATGACAATTTTGCACCGCTGAATCCAAAAATGACATCCGTTTCTCTCGATCAGCTCAGGTTTTTATGCTAAGTTGTAAGCAGTTGTACAGTTATACTGTAAACTGAATAGCAGACACTGATAAAGTTAAGTACATGTAAATTGAATGTTACGTCATCGTTGTTCAAAATTCAGAGAATTTCAAGAAATAAAGAATTTTGCATCATATAAAGCGAAAATACCCGTACATGTAAACAAAAACGTAAAAAACATGTGGCCATAATTCAAAAAGTTGACCTGATTGAGCAAAACCAATGTGATCCCCTCTGGGGATCAATAAAGTATACAAAAAAAAAAAAAAAATTAATTAAAAAAGGGTGGTGCGGTGCGCCAGCACAGCAACTCACCTTGGCCATGGGATCCCTGGTTCGATCCCAGCCCCTGACCAACAGTGATCTGTGTGGAGTTTGCATGTTCTCCCCGTATCTGCGTGGGTTTACTCCGGGATTTCTCCGGTTTCCTCCCACAGGCCAAAAAAACATGCAGGTTAGGTTAACTGGAGACTCTAAAGTGGCCCTAGGTGTGAATGTGTGTGTGAATGGTTAAGGGATAGCGCCATACCGTGGCTGCTTCATCCATCCAGGTGGATGCCCTCAATTTCCCCTCTGGGATCAATAAAGTATTCAAAAAAAATTTTTTGGGGATTCAGCACATCAAAATTGTCCTAAATCAGCTAAAAAAAAAAAAAACTTAGATAATAAATTTGGTGTTGACCAGTGTAATGCAGAAACAACTCGGGAAGTGGATATGGTCAGTGATCATGTCCACACATTACAGTCATGCTGAATGAGGAAGATGACAGGGAAGGATGATATTTATAACCAGCTAACTTTATGAGAGTGTTAAACAGAAACAAGTGTTCGGTAATAGCATACATGTGATCATTCTAATTAAAAAAAAACCCACTAATATTTCAGTACATAGAAATACAAATGTGAAAATATGTCCTTTGCGGCACAGTTAATCTTCTTTAAGATATTTTTGTGTGCAAGTCAGCCAGGCCATTTTATTAAAACAAAACAGGAATCTGGGAAATCTTGAGGGGATTTGTTTGTTAATATCCAATTCCTTTTTAATTTAAACAAAATATACTTTTTAAAGACAGCCTAGTTACAAGATTACAATTTGGTGTTTTATTTTTGTTTTACCCCTGCATGGAAAAAAAAAATAAAACATGAAAAATAAGCCTTTAACTTTGACCAGGAATGTGGATGTATGCAGTATATGTTGCAAATATTCAATATTTAATTCTGTCCTTATCATCACCTTGAAACTGATCCAAAATACTCACTGAGGGAACGGAAAAGGAATCCAACTGGGATGGAGGCAGAAATAACTCCCAAGTACACCAACTCATTGTAAGACATTGCTCTGCTGAAAGAGAGAACTGCTTTAAACTTACAAACACAGAAAATGTAAATACACAAGGCACCATCTTGAGATAGTTCACCACTGCATTAAACCAAGAAGTATAGTAAAGCATGCCAGGAATTATAAAATACACATCTGGCAATACAAGCCAAAGCTGTTCCCTGAAACAAATACTGAGACTTCTGCAGTGTGATTAATTAAATCACTGGACTGAGTATTCTTCATAAGTAAATCAGAATCAGAACTGCGTGCAGACACAATGCCTTATTTCTCTCCATTCTAATGTTTGCCACAATAATTTGTCTGAAAGATTGTTTTTTTTTTTTTTTTTTACATAAAATCTCTAATTATATTTAACTTATAGTGACAATTTTAATGAACGGCTTTTATCAACCAAGAACTGCAGTGTGAAAATGTATTACAAATCAACTATACTACCACAAAAACATAAGAGGAGCTATGTTACATTTCATTTCTGATTATAATAATGTATAATTATAAGGATGTTGAGAATGTGAGATTCAAAATCATTTTGTGTGATTATTATGCCTGGGTGAAATGAGGCATACAGTAATGTGTTAATGCTTCTTTGTGTTAGTGTGTGTGTGTCTGAATTGAGGCATCAGCACCATGGTGCTTTTATTTTTTTCTGGCAATTGATGAGTGCAAACTTGGCCTCAGACACCATGAAGTCATTGCTGGTAGTATGGAAGAATAAACAGCTGGGCTCTATGGACGGTACTCAACTATAAACCCTGTGTCTCACTGGGCTGCGACAACTTGTGACTATTATTATATAGTGAACAATTCATATACAATTTATTTTTCATATACATACTTTTGGATGTCATAACTTTGTGACTTGGCTTTTTTTTTTTTTACACTAATGTTACTTCACATTTCAACTGATATTTGTTCAATGAATTTTCTTCCTTCTTTAACCATAATAAGTCAGTAGTTGAGTGTAGGCCTTTCCCAAGCTGCACCCTTGCTGCTGGTCCCGAGCGGTTTTGTGGCCAAAATTTTTCAAATGTGTTAAGATCATCGCTCCACCTGTTTTTTTGGTGGCCTCCATTTCTTGTGTAATCTCTTGGAATCCAGAAGGTGGCATGCCCATATCCATTTTGCTTTGCTGATGGGCTCTCGAATATCACGTACTTTTGTTTTTTCTCTGATCCATTTGGCGGCGTTTCGATCTCAGCATGTGATGTTCAACATGACCCTTTCGTGGGCTCTGTGTGTCATTTCTAGTTTTAGACTTTTTTGGTGAGGTCCTATGTTTCTGAGCCAGAGATGACTGTCGGGAGAGTACAATGGTCATAAACTTGGCATTTCAAGATGACTGGAACGTCTTTGTTCTTGAAGATGGTACTTGCTGTACCAAAGGCTTGCCATCAGAGTGTAAATTTTGTGTTCTTTGGATGGTGAGCCGGTCGAAATGTGCTTACCAAGGTAGATGGTAGTGGTCGGCCACTTATATTTCATTGTTATCGATGGTGAGGATTTGGTCTGAATCCTCAACATGATCATTGTACACAATTTTGGTCTTTTTGAAGTTCATGCTCAGACCGATCTCTAGGCTAGCCATAAAATCTGTGAGCATTTGTTGTAGTTCTTCAATACTACTCAAAGATGATGATACTGTTAGCAGATCCAAGGTGGCATCAATTTTGATGCCTTTCTTTCTCCATCTGAGTTTTCTAAAGACTTTCTAGGACCGCCATGAATAGTTTTGGAGAACTAGTGTCCCCCTTCTCTTACACCTATAAATTGAAGTGGCAATGAATTTTCTAACAATATAATTACTTTACTATGTCTTCAGGTTGATGTGTCTCCACTTGTGCATGATGCAGAGACCTCAGACTGTCATGGCAACCTGTGCCCTACACAACTTGACTGAGAATTTTCCTGCCAGAATACAAGTAGACAGAGAAGACCCAATGACACCTGAAGTGAAACCAGGAAATAGCAAGACCAGGAGATCCTTCTTCATAGAATCCAGAACCAATCAGGCAACATAGAAACAGCAGTTGGGAAAAGAGTAAAAGTACCTGACTGAGTACTACAATTGTGTGGAAGCTGTGCCCTGGCAGAACAGGATTATGGAATTACAAGACAATGCTGACCAAGGTTGAGTGTTCAAAGTGTGCAAAAACAAAATTTTGACTACATATTGTAGCAAAAAACTAAGTATCAAATGAAAATCCACAACAATTTTTGACACAAACACTCTGATGCACATTTCATTTTGCAAATGCAAACAATGCATACAGTGTCAAATTACAAATGCATACAAAAATGCAAAAAATAACAGGTGCCAATTCACAAAAAAATACTGCTAGTGCTCTCCAATTACAAGTTATGTGTACACAAGCACCACAAAAGTACAAATTATACAAGCAGTCAGAAATAAAGTTAGTCTGAGTCCTCCTCCTTGACCTTGCCACCTGGCTTGTCACCGCTCAGTTTAATTTGAATTGAGGCTGTGGTGGCTGCTGTAGATGTTGTGGTGGGCATCACATGGGGTGTATACAGCTGCTGTCTTCCTGGTGACTGGACTGGTGTTGAAGTAGACAAGAGGTTGTTCAAGGCATTGTCCAGACCCAGAGTGGTGTGTAATGCTGGTCCCAACACTGAAATGTTGACCGTGGCGAGCTGTGTGTGGACAGCACCATCCTGACTACTCTGCTGCTGAAAGGTACCAGACTGCTGCTGCTGCTGGGAGATACCACTATGCTGCGTGTAATATCCTCCTTGCTGCTGGCCTCCAAATCTCTGTGAAAGAAATTATTAATTAAAAAAATTACTAATATATATACACACACATAGCAGGGAAAATAAGTATTGAACACAACATTTTTCTCATTAAACATATTTCTGATGGAGCCATTGACCTGAGATTTTCACCAAATATCAGTAACAACCCAAGTAATCCATACATACAAAGAACTCAAGGCAACTGTGTTCACAAAACAAGTTATATTTAATAAAGTGGAATGACACAGGGAATAAATGTTGAACACGTGAAGGAAAAGAGGTGCAAAAAGGCAAAGAAAGCCAAGAAATCAGCTGAAATCCATCACAGTTTAGGAAGCCATCCCATCCCCCATCAGTGCAAATTAATTTCAGCTAATGAAGTCCTGACTGATAGATAGCCTTTAAAAAGGTCTGTGAATATCAGATTGTCACACCATAAAGAACTCATGATGGGTACAAGCAAAGAGCTCTCTCTAGACCTTTGCAACCTTATTGGTGCAAAACATAATGTTGCTATTAATTACAGGTGCATTTCTAAACTGCTGAACATTCCAGTGAGCACTGTTGGAGCCATCATTCGGAAGAGGAAAGAACATCATTTTACAATAAACCGGCCACAACCAGGAGCTTTCAGATTTCTGACAGGGAAGTCAAAACAATTATCATAAGAGCTATCCAAGAGCCAAAGACTCCTTGTGGAGAGCTCCAGAGAGACCTAGAGTTAGCAAGTACTGCTGTTTCAAAGAAAACAATAAGTAATGCACTCAACTGACATGGGCTCTATGCCAGCTCACCTCTCAAGAGTCCACTGCTGAAGAAAAAGCGTGTTGAAGCTCATTTAAAGTTTTGCTGCACAACATTTAGGTAAGTCAGTAAAATACTGGGAGTATATAGTCTGGTCAGATGAGACCAAAACTGAACTTTTTGGATGCCACAACACACAGCATGTTCGGAGGAGAAATGGCACTGCACATCAGCCCAAAAACACCATACCAACAGTGAAGTTTAGAGGTGGAAGCATCATGGTGTGGGGGTGTTTTTCAGCACATGGTACAGGCAGACTTCATATAACTGAAGGAAAGATGAATGGACAAATGTACAGAGACATCCTTGATAAGAACCTGTTGCCATCCGCCAAGATGCTGAAGATGAAACAAAGGTGGACATTTCAACAAGACAATGGTTGAATCTCATTCTCCACCCTTGCAGACTAGTTGACTTCAGGCATGTCCACATTAAAGCTGGATTCATGCTGCACGTCTGTTGTCCCAGCACAGAGTCAGCATACTATGCTGACTTAAGGTAAGGAAATTACCCACAGTTCAGAGCGCCAGACTGGGGTTTCTCAAGGGAAAGCTCCTGAGTGATCACCTGTTCATCACTGGCCACAGTTACATGGGCAAAATTTCTTCAATCCGATTACAATTCAGATCAGAATTTTACTGTTTACATGGATCCTGAAAAAGCTGATCTGATTAGGACGTGCGTTTCCATGTGTCACACGTCTGAATGGAATAAATCATTTTGACATGCACATGTCGACATTCCAAAAATAGTAGAAGAAGCAGCAACTTCCGGTGTTAGCAAGCCCCGCTTCGTGTCGAAATTGACCTGTATTGTGTTATTCAGACTGTACTTTTGCTTCTGCTGGTCTCCGTAATGAAGCTACAAGTACATACTTCTGCATATGACGAACAGAGGGAGACAGCAGGACGATACAGACCAGTTTTGTTTTACTCCCGCTATGTTTTCCGCTAGCTGCTGCTAAGGCGGAAATACGTCACATCGACGTGCGGCTGGTGTACAGACATGCGCAGTAAACATATTTTCTGCCCTACGTTTGGAATAAGTGTTTTCATGCGCACCATTCGGATTAACAATCGGCACAACCCACCCCTCTCAATCGGAATGAAATTTTGATCCGAATGAGGGTGATCGGGTTAGATTCAGATTGCCATGTTTACATGAAGCACCTTTATTCCGATCAGGCTTTTAATCCGGTTACCTGTGTCCATGTAAACGTAGCCACTGACCACACCTTCACCTCTGCTCCACCCCACAAAAAACAACAACAAAAAAAAAAATACTGCCTTGACACGAATTTAAGATTTTTGCCAAAATTATTATCTTATTTACTATTGCTCTGAGTGCTGCTATCCCTTTGCTTAGACTTAGACTTCACTTTATTAACCCCTTTGGGATGACTCCCTCTGGGAAATTTAAAATTTCCAGCAGCACATAAAAGAAGCATACAGATCAGAAAAGCAAAAAAGAAAAAAAAAACAAAAACACTTAACATAATATACACAATATAAGATAAGATAAGATAAGATAAGCCTTTATTAGTCCCACAACGGGGAAATTCCAGGATTGCAACAGCACAGGGATAGCAACACTCAGAGCAACAATCAGAAGGCAAGAAAAAAACAAGCAAGCAAGAGCAGCTAATATACATATGTACGTATTACTATAAAATATATATATATACACACACACACACAGACACACAGTGCAGAGCATTGTAGCTGGATGGAATAAATATATGAATATATGAACACACAGTGCAGAGCATTGTAGCTAGATGGAATAAATATGTAAATATATAAACACCCACAGTACGGAGCATTGCAGCTAGGTGGAATAAATATGCAAGTATATAAACACACACAGTGCGGAGCAATGTAGCTAGATGGAATAATATGTAGATATATAAATATATAAACACACCCAGTGCTGAGCATTGTAGCTAGATGGAATAAATATGTAAATATATAAACACACACAGTGCAGAGCATTGTTGCTAGATGGAATGAAACAGCATAACCGTCTACTTAGTTATCCTACATGGTATGATTATGTGCCCATACATATTCTCACCCTCCATAGCGACCGGTATGTTCCTAGTTGTATGCCGGAGGGGACCATTGTGTAAGTCTATTGCATCTTTTGCATTCAAAAAACTATTAGTTTGTTACGTCTTTTTGCTATCTCTGCGAGCAGCCCTGCTTAGGTTGTACAGTCTGACAGCCGTTGGTAGGAAGGACCTACGAAACCTCTCGGTTGTGCACCTGGGATGATGTAATCTGCTGCTAAATGAGCTCCTCAGTGCATTCAGTATGTCCTGCATAGGGTGGAACTCGGACTCCAGCAGAGATGACAGTTTAGCCACCGTCCTTCTCTCTCCTATCTCCTCCATCGGATCAAGGCGCTGCCCCAGGACAGAGCTAGCTTTCTTAATCAGTTTGTTCAGTCTCTTCCTATCGGCTGCAGTAATGCCACTGCCCCAGCAGACCACTCCAAAAGTGATGGCTGATGCCACCACCGTGTCATAGAATGACTTCAGCAGCGCCCCTTGTACACCAAAAGACCTGAGTCTCCTCAGCAGGAACAGCCTGCGCTGTCCCTTCTTGTAGAGTGCATCAGTATTGTGTGACCAGTCTAGTTTATTGTTCAGATGAATACCCAGGTACTTATAGGATGTCACCATCTCGATGTCTGTTCCCTGTATATTTACTGGTACTGTGAGGGGCTGCCCATGCCTGCGGCAGTCCACCACCAGCTCCTTAGTTTTCCTCGCGTTGATCTGGAGGCAGTTCCGATGGCACCAGTCCACGAAGTCCTGGATAAGCCCTCTGTACTCAGCTTCATCTCCATTGGAGATGAGGCCAACGATTGCAGAGTCATCAGAGAACTTCTGTAGATGGCAGTGTGTTGTGTTGTGTGAGAAGTCCGCAGTATAAAGAGTGAACAGGAAGGGAGCCAGCACCGTTCCCTGGGGGGCCCCCGTGCTACTGATGATCGTGTCGGACACACAGTCCCGGGTTCTCACAAACTGAGGCCGGTTCGTGAGGTAGTCCAGGATCCATGATGACAGGTGCTGGTCCACCCCTGCGCGCAGCAGCTTGTCCTTCAGGATCATCGGTTGGATGGTGTTGAAAGCACTGGAGAAGTCAAAGAACATGATCCTCACCATATTCCCGGGCTTCTCCAGGTGGGACAGAGAGCGGTGAAGGAGGAAGATCACCGCATCCTCCACCCCAATGCCATGCTGGTAGGCGAACTGGAGTGGATCCATCGCTGGTTCCACCAGGGGGCGGAGGTGAGCAAGGAGCAGTCTCTCCAGGGTCTTCATCAAGTGGGACGTCAAGGCCACCGGTCTGTAGCTGTTCAGGTCTTTGGGGTGGGAAGTTTTTGGTACAGGTACCACACAAGATGTTTTCCACAGCTGTGGTACCCTCCCCAGTTTCAGGCTCATGTTGAAGATATACGTCACAATCCCACACAGCTGGTCTGCACAGGACTTGAGGAGCTTTGCGCTGATGCCGTCCGGTCCCGGCGCCTTCCTCGCCTTGATCTTCCTCAGCTCCGTCTTCACCTGGGTCCTGGTCAGGGTCAGGATGGGGGGCTGTGTGTTGGGAGTGGGGGGGTGTTGGTGGAGTGGGGAGTGGGCAGCAGGACTTGATTTCTTTAGAGGCAGCAGTGGTTGTTGTGCAGTCAGGGGGGAGGGCGGTTGGTCAAATCTATTGAAAAACAGATTCAGGTTGTTCGCCCACTCCCTGCCCCCTGTGGCCTGGGGGGAGGTATTCTGGAGCCCCGAGATGGTTTTGAGGTTTCTCCAGACCCCGCTGATGTCGCTCTGTTGCAGCTTGTCCTCCATCTTCTTCCTGAAGCTGTCCTTGCCTTCTCTGATCTTTCTCCTCAGCTCCCTCTGTACGGACTTCAGCATCTCCCTGTTCCCTGACCTGAAGATCCTCTTCTTCTCTCTCAGAAGTGTTTTTATCTCAGGGTTGATCCAGGGTTTGTTGTTTGAGTGACGCCGTATGGTCTTGGTGGGAACGGATTTGTCCACACAGAAGCTGAGGTAGCCCGTGAAGGTGTGAATGAGGCCATCGATGTCCTCACCATGTGGATCGCAGAGCTGCTTCCAGGCGGTGGCTTCAAAACAGCCCTTTAGAGTGTCCATTGTCTCCTCAGACCATAACTCCACAGTGTGCATGGCCGGAGGTTGTCTGTGCACTAGGGGTTTGTACACCGGCCGGAGATGAACCAAGTTGTGATCCGATCTCCCGAGTGGGGGGAGTTGTGATGAGGTGTACGCCTCCTTAGTGTTTGCGTAGAATAAATCCGGTGTTTTATTGTCTCTAGTGTGGCATGTGACATACTGGGTGAACGTGGGTAGAATGGGAGACAGTGAAACATGGTTGAAATCGCCTGAGATGAGGAGAAGAGCATCTGGGTGTTCTGTCTGCAGCCTGCTGGTTACTGAATGGATGACGTCACGTGCTGTCCCAGCGTTCGCCGTCGGATTTGCATAAACAACAATGCAGATCACGTGTGAGTGTTCTCTCGGGAGATATGTAGGCCTCATGCTAACAGCTAGCAACTCAATGTCTTTGCTGCAGTGTCGTTGTTTAACAGTGATATGTCCCGGTCTGCACCAGTTGTTGTTAACATACATTATCACTCCACCGCCCCTAGCCTTGCCACTGTCTGGTGTTCGGTCAGCTCGTATCATGTGAAAACCCTCCAGCTCAATGTTAGCATCTGCTGCTAGTTCAGTTAGCCACGTCTCAGTAAACAAAAGGAGAGAGCACTCCCGGTATGTGCTATCATAACGGGAGATAGCCGCTAGCTCATCTAACTTTCCCAGTATCGACCGTACATTTCCCATGACAACAGATGGAAGGGAGGGTCTGTACCTTATATTTTTTGTCCTCCGCCTTACTCCAGCCCGGCAGCCGCGGCGTTTTCGCCTCAGTTCTCTCGGTATGTCGAGTTTTTCCAATGGGACCGGGTGGCGGTTGAATGCTAGCAGCTGTTCTCTGCTGTATCGTATCCCGCTATAAACAGTGGCTCCGTCCACCGGCTCAGGAGACATTTAGGACGATCTGTGTGTCCGTGATATAAGTGGGGTGAAAAAAAAAAGACGGATCAAAAGAGAGAGGAAGGGAAAAAGACTCGGAATCGAGCCGCTGTTGCAAAAGGCAGCCTACTCGTGTGGCGCCGAGAGAAAAAAAAAAAAAAAAAAAAAAAAAAAAAAATATATATATATATATATATATATATATATATATATATATATATAAATATAAATATAAATATATAAATACAAAGCTAAATATGGCTTGTACAAGTATGGTTAAGTTAAGGTTATTGCACTATGAATACCCTACTGTCCTCTGTACTCCATGTCTCCGCCCCCCCCCCAAGTGAGGAGTTATAGAGTGTGATGGCATGGTGGACAAAAGAGTTCTTGAGCCTGTTAGTCCGACACTTGGGAAGGATCAGTCTTTCACTGAACAGGCTCCTCTGGTCACTGACGACGGTGTGCAGAGGGTGGCTGACATTGTCCATTATATCCAACAGTTTATCCAGAGTTCTCATCTCTGCCACCGTCACCAGGGTGTCCAGCTTCGTGCCGACCACAGAGCCGACCTGCCTGATCAGTTTATCCAGTCTGGACGCATCCTTCTTGGATATACTGCCCCCCCAGCACACCACGGAGTAAAAGAGGACGCTGGCAACCACCGACTGGTAAAACATCCGCAGAAGTTTACTGCAGATGTTGAAGGACCGCAATCTCCTTAGGAAGTACATCCTACTTTGTGTCTTCCCATACAAGTGGCTAATGTATGTTGTCCAATCCAATTTATTGTCCAACCACAACCCGAGATATTTGTATGAATCCACCACCTCCACCTCAGCTCCCTCTAACAGGACTGGTTGAGGTCTTGGTCTAGACCTCCCAAAATCAATAACCAGCTCCTTCGTCTTAGAGGTGTTGAGCTGTAGGTGGTTAGTGTGGCACCATGCAGCAAAGTCCCCTACCAGTCTCCGATACTCCTCCTCTCTGTCATCCCTGATACACCCAACAATGGCTGTGTCATCGGCATACTTCTGAATATGACACAGCTCTGAGTTGTAGCAGAAGTCCGAGGTGTACAGGGTGAAGAGAAGAGGGGCCAATAATGTGCCCTGGGGGGGGCTCCAGTGCTGCAGACAACTGTGTCAGACGTGATGTCCTTCAGCCCGACATATTGTGGTCTGCCAGTGAGGTAGTCGGAGATCCAGTCCACCAGGTGGAAGTCCACTCCCATCTTGCTTAATTTATCCCGAAGCAAAGGGGGCTGAATGGTATTGAAGGCACTGGAGAAATCCAAAAAGAGAATCCTCACTGTGCCACTTCCCTTATCCAGATGGGAGTAGGCTCGATGAAGCAGGTAGAGGATGGCATCCTCCACACCAACACCTGGTTGGTATGCAAACTGCAGGCGGTCCTGGGCGTGTTGCACCTGGGGTCTGAGGAGGCTGAGGAAGAGCCGCTCCAACGTCTTCATCAGATGTGAGGTGAGTGCCACTGGTCGGTAGTCATTCAGCTCGCTGGGCCGGTTCTTTTTTGGAACTGGAATGATGCGGGATGACTTCCAAAGAGTGGGCACTCTCCCAATCTGCAGGCTGAGGCTGAAGATCCGTTGTAGTGGTTCCCCCAGTTCTGCAGCACAGGTCTTCAATACTCTTGGACACACTTTGTCCGGGCCTGCAGCTTTCCTGAGTCGGAGCTTCCTCAGCTGCCCTATGACCTGTTCTGTGGTAATAAATGGCAAGGGTCGTACTGATGTGGGGGTGGGGGGGGGGTTTGCAATATTTGAGGGGAGGTGTGTAGAGGGGAGGGGGGGCGTGGCTGTAATGAGGGCGGGGGTGGGAGGAGCAAGGGCAAAGGCTGGTTGAACCTGTTGAAAAAAAAATCATTCAGTTTATTTGCCCTCTCTATTGTCCCCTCAACAACTCTAGTGTTTGTGTTGAGACCTGTGATGGTCCTCACACCTTCCCACACCTCCCTCATGTTGTTTTCCCTCAGCTGTCCTTGGCTTCCTTCACACAGTGTTTCACCTCCTGCTGTGCTGCCTTCATGGCCTCCCTGTCTCTGCTCCTAAAAGCAGCCTTCTTCTTGTTGAGGACCATCTTGACTTCCCGTGTTACCCATGGCTTGTTATTAGGGTAGCAACGGACAGTCTTGACAGGGAAGACCACATCTGTACAGAAGTTCAGGTAATCCGTCAGTGTGTCAACCCCTCTATGTCCTCACCATGCGGGTCCATCAACACATCCCAGGCTGTGGTATTAAAACAGTCTCTCAAGGCACTTTCCTTCTCAGGGGACCATCTCCTGACTGATCGAGTTGTCACAGGTTGCTTTTGGACCAGGGGAATATACAGTGGCTGTAGATAAACCAGGTTGTGATCAGACTTCCCTAGTGGGGCAAGGGGAGTCGCTCTGTATGCATCCCGTACATTAACATACAGCAGATCAATTGTCCTGTTGTTTCTAGTTGGACAGTCTACAACTTGATTAAAAACAGCCAAAGTAGCATCCAAAGTTGCATGGTTAAAGTCCCCAGAGATGATCATGAGTGCCTCAGGGTGCTGTGTCTGCAGTCTTGCTGTGACTGAATGGATTTTTTCACAGGCAGTGGCTGCGTCCGCTCTCGGAGGGATGTAAATACAGACGGTGATCACGTGACTGAACTCTCTCAGCAAGTAATATGGCCGCAGGCTAACAGCTAGCAGCTCGAGATCCCGGCAACATGAGACTGTCTTTAGAGAGATATGACCTGGGTTACACCAGCGATTAACATACATGATGAGTCCCCCACCCTTTCTTTTCCCGCTAGCCTTAGGGTCTCTGTCGGCTCTCACAGCAGTGAATCCTAGCAGATCCACGTTAGCATCTGGTACTAGGTGGTTCAGCCATGTCTCCGTAAAAATGAGCAAGCTGCTCTCCCAGTAAATCCGCTGGTTGTTCAAAGCGGACAACTCATCGATCTTGTTCAGCAATGAATTCACATTGTCCATGATGACGGAGGGAATTGACAGTTTGAAGCACCTCCGTTTTTTCGCTAGCTCAGCCTTTAGCTTAGCCCCGGCCTTGCAGCCCCGTGGTCTCCTCCTCAGCTCTGCCGAGATAGGATGTCGTATCCCGGCTCGTCCCTTTATTCCCAGAGCCAGCAGTTCCTCCCGTGAATAAGAGAAGAAACTGGCTCTTGGTTGCATTTCAAAGTTATAAGTATCCATAGGATATCTAGACACACAATCTCTTCGCAAGAAGAAGAGTAAAAAAGTGGAAAACGAGGTTAAAAGAGGTTAAAAAGGAGCTAAATACCAAGCTACTGGAAAGGCAGCCGTCTACACAGCGCCCCTCATAGGAAGGTCTTGCTGCTGCAATCCTGGAATTTCCCCATTGTGGGACTAATAAAGGCTTATCTTAAAATAAAAATGTATGACAAAGACTCCATGTTTATTCTGCATTATACACCATTTAAGCATTTTAATTAAATTTTTGGTTAATTATGTAGTTTGGAAAAAAAGGTGATTTGCAGTTGTAATCAAAGTGATACTTTGGCAAAAATCAAGTTTTTTCTGTTAACATGTTTTTTGTGACTTACAAGATATATCAAGAGCAAAATTTCACCACAGTCCCATGTCTGTGTTTTTCTGCTGTGAATTTCCACTTTTGGCAACGCCCCTCCTCCAACGGGCGAGTTTGGACAGACCATTTCTAGCTACAAAAGTATTCCTGATTAACCTGGCTGGTTATAACATTAACCGATCAGATGGATACTCTTGGCTACCTCGAGGTATGAGCCGAGGAGCAGCAGGATTGAGGGGGCTGAACGCATCCGTTTTGCATATGCATAGTGATTAGCGAGGCAGTTGAGGAGGAGGGGACCCGGCTTGAATGTTGCTCAGCAAGACCGTTGCTCTCAGCTCACTTCCCCAGCAGACAGGGTGCCAAGCTGCGGAATGTGAGCTGCCCAGTGGGCCACTTTTGGTAAGCAGGACTGGCGCCGGCTCACCGCACTCAACAAGACCGCTTTTGGAAGAATGTTTCGCTTTTTACTTTTGAAGATATAGGCAAAACTAACGTCTGGAAGTGTTGTGAACAGACTAGCAGCCTAACCACCAGGAGTCGCGGCGACCAATCCTGTGCAAGCCCTGCAGGTTGGGGAACGCGGCGACCAATCACATGCAAGCTCTGCAGGCCACTAATTAGAATATTCATAGATCCGCACATACTTAAGTAGGTGAAATATTTAATAGCTCTTGTGGGTAAAAAGCCACAATATACTATTTTGGCCAATACATATTTGGTTTTGAGGTGGTTTTAGAGCCGCCAGAGTGCATCTTTACATCATCTTAAGAGGCTGCAGCATATTTAATTCAGTTCATCCCTAAAGAAAGTAGTAAGTCTGAAAGATTTTTATTACAAGAGCACTCTGAGGTGAGTGCAATATCACCCGCCTCCGTTTTCTTTGAAGATCTCAATACTTACTGACAGAGAGCAGTTTTCCACTTTTCAATATAATTACTGTGGCAGAACCAAATTATGATAAACCCATCATCCACGAATATACAACAATGTATACAACCCATAGTTGTAGGGCAGGATCCCGAGGTGAACCTGTGTAGCAAGCAGTGTTGGGCAAGTTTGGTGACCCTAGCTTTACTCGTTGTACAGTAATAAGGCACAGGGAATGTTAACATTAACCTTTGACCTTTTAATCCCAAATCCATAGTCAGAGGTCAGGATCCCAAGGTGAACCTGTACACCAGGTTTGGTGGCCCTAGCTTTACTCGTTTTATAGTAACTAGTGCATTGCCCGTACAAAGCAAGTACTCCTGTCTGAAACGGGTATCCCAATTAGGCTTTACAGGCCCAAATGTAGGCTGTGTTTGAAAGTGGAATACAAAGAGGTGTAGGCTATATGTCGGCAATCACATGTTAAGACTCTGACAATACAGTGGGGTAAAAAGCATTTAGTCAGCCACCAATTGTGCAAGTTCTCCCACTTAAAAGATGAGAGGTCTCCAATTTTCATCATAGGTATACCTCAACTATGAGAGACAAAATGAGAAAAAAAAAAAAAAATCCAGAAAATCACATTGAAGGATTTTTAATGAATTAATTGGTAAATTCCTTGGTAAAATAAGTATTTGGTCACCTACAAACAAGCAAGATTTCTGGCTCTCACAGACCTGTAACAACTTCTTTAAGATCCTCTGTCCTCCACTCGTTACCTGTATTAATGGCACCTGTTTGAACTCGTTATCAGTATAAAAGATACCTGTCCACAATCTCAAACAGTCAGACTCCAAACTCCACTATGGCCAAGACCAAAGAGCTGTCAAAGGACACCAGAAACAAAATTGTAGACCTGCGCCAGGCTGGGAAGACTGAATCTGCAATAGGTAAGCAGCTTGGTGTGAAGAAATCAACTGTGGGAGCAATTATTAGAAAATGGAAGACATACAAGACCACTGATAATCTCCCTCGATCTGGGGCTCCACGCAAGAGCTCACCCCGTGGGGTCAAAATGATCACGAGAACGGTGAGCAAAAATCCCAGAACCACATGGGGGGACCTAGTGAATGACCTGCAGAGAGCTGGGACCAAAGTAACAAAGGGCTGTACGGTGGCGCAGTGGTTTAGCACTGTGGCAGCACAGTTTTACCCTTGGCCGGGGGATCGCGGGGATCATGAGGTCGTGGGTTCGATCCCAGCCCCCGACCAACAGTGAGCTGTGTGGAGTTTGCATGTTCTCCCCGTGTTGCGTGGGTTTACTCCGGGATTTCTCCGGTTTCCTCCCGCATACCAAAAAAAAAACATGTAGGTTTAGGGCGCTCGCGCACGCAGCGACCAGCAGCCGGTGGCTTGTCACCAGACTGCAAACCAAGTCTACCTACGGGTACAAATAAGTAACAAAAAAAAAAAAAAAAAAAAAAAAAAAAAAAAAAAAAAAAAAAAAAGGCTACCATCAGTAACACACTACGCCGCCAGGGACTCAAATCCTGCAGTGCCAGACGTGTCCCCCTGCTTAAGCCAGTACATGTCCAGGCCCGTCTGAAGTTTGCTAGAGAGCATTTGGATGATCCAGAAGAGGACTGGGAGAATGTCATATGGTCAGATGAAACCAAAATAGAACTTTATTGTAAAAACTCAACTTGTCGTGTTTGGAGGAGAAAGAACACCATACCTACTGTGAAGCATGGGGATGGAAACATCATGCTTTGGGGCTGTTTTTCTGCAAAGAGACCAGGACGACTGATCCGTGTAAAGGAAAGAATGAATGGGGCCATGTATCGTGAGATTTTGAGTGAAAACCTCCTTCCATCAGCAAGGGCATTGAAGATGAAACGTGGCTGGGTCTTTCAGCATGACAATGATCCCAAACACACTACCCGGGCAACGAAGGAGTGGCTTCGTAAGAAGCATTTCAAGGTCCTGGAGTGGCCTAGCCAGTCTCCAGATCTCAACCCCATAGAAAATCTTTGGAGGGAGTTGAAAGTCCATGTTGCCCAGCGACAGCCCCAAAACATCACTGCTCTAGAGGAGATCTGCATGGAGGAATGGGCCAAAATACCAGCAACAGTGTGTGAAAACCTTGTGAAGACTTACAGAAAACGTTTGACCTCTGTCATTGTCAACAAAGGGTATATAACAAAGTATTGAGATGAACTTTTGTTATTGACCAAATATTTATTTTACCGAGGAATTTACCAATTAATTCATTAAAAATCCTTCAATGTGATTTTCTGGATTTTTTTCCCCCTCATTTTGTCTCTCATAGTTGAGGTATACCTATGATGAAGATTGGAGACCTCTCTCATCTTTTAAGTGGGAGAACTTGCACAATTGGTGGCTGACTAAATACTTTTTTGCCCCACTGTATAAAAGGGACTAAATGACCTTATGATTTGAGTGTGTGAATATTAAATACAGAATACGTAAATATTGAAATGAATGGGACATCCAATATTAGCGACTGTTTCAGATCCCTTGTTTATTTGTCAGATCACCTATTTGTCTGATCTTTTATCACTTATATTCAAGATAACAGTGCATCTTGCACTTTGGGGAATGGGAGCTGTTGCCATTATAATTATTTTAGTTCATCACTGTTCAGTGGTGCAGTTCAGTGTAATATTAAATTTCTTCTGTGTATCGTCAATAAACTCATGCAGTACTATAACAGGACACCTTTACAAATATTTGACATCCACTGTAGTGCATCATTTTATATTTTAGCAATATTTTGTTATTAAAAGGTTTTTTAAAACCGTAATCAACCAAATTAACTACAAAACACCCAACATTATTATACACTGAAGGACCCGTTTGACTGCAACTGTTGCATCAGTGTTATCCATTTGTCAGTAAAACTTAACTAAAAACTTTAACTAAAAATGATTTATTTCATTATTTGGGAGTATCCTGCGTTTAGGCTCTGACACCTAGATGATTTAGGTAGCGTTTGCAAAAGGTATGAAAAATTTGGAGAATACGCTGGTGTATGTCGAATCAGTTATGGCTAAATTTTGGCTAAGTTAAGAGCATGATGAAGAACACTGAAGCACACTGGTATAGGGTGTAGTTCGCCAAGCTCCTCTGAATATCAGCGTATGGTTGATACGTCCCACATTCACGGAGCAAAGGTTGTACGGAAGTTATACGTTGGTTCACACACTTTACTTGTCAGCAACTCATAGGCTACAGTCACACTGCAGGTCTTAATGCTCAATTCCCATTTTTTAACCAAGATCCGATTTTTTTTGTGTGGGTGTTCACATTATAATTTAAATGCAACCCCCATCAGACTCCAGTATGATTGGTCTACAGCTATGAAGTGACTCGCATGTGTAGAAGAAAACGTAACATCAGACACAGCGTTGTGTTTGAGCCCCAAATGATTGAGGGGGACAGAACTTCTTCACCTTGATGCAGCACAGCAAAATAAAATGTTAAAATCGTTCAGAAATTATTATGCACAAAAATAAAGGAGACAAGCTTCATTCCTCTACATGCCAGATGACTGCTGTGATCAACTCTGCTTTAACAGAACTGATCAATTAAACAGCTCTCTTGAAAATGAGACCCTGTGTCTCAATGGGATTACCTGTATAAATGAGGTTAATAATAAATAATCCTAGCGATGACAATAGGGCTCTCACCCACTGATGTTGTCAGTGGCTTGGGCCCCAATACACAGCGTGGCTAGTACCAGTGGCACCGGTACCACAAATGATGCAGAAGCCACCACAGACTCCCCTCTCCTGAACTGTGGGTCCTCTGGCCATTCCACTCCACAGTCATGTCGGTATTAACTTCACATTTTAGATATTACAGCAGCCAGGACTCATGGTGCGCCGTTTAAAGGGAAAAGGAATTTGCAGCATCCAGTAAATGTGCCGTTACTGTGTGCCTGCTTGTCTGACGGTTTCAGCCCTGAACACTCCCCTCCCTTAAATTTTGAAGTTGTTGTGCAGTCGGAACCGGAAAAATTACAATTCAGTGATAAAGGGAATTATTGAACCGGTCTACACACACACGCACACGCACACACACAGCTAAACCCCGACCACACTTCCTGAAGCCAGGGCATGAAGAGAGAGTGGTGACAGAGTGGTGGCTAAACTTTTATTGATTAAAATTACATATTTTCACTGAGCAACTCCATACACGGGGATGCACACCTTCATAACCTCAGCAAAGCACTTATAAAATCTGAGGTCAGTCTGAGGAACGGTTTGAGAGATATGTGAGGAACACACACACACACATAAGCTGCATATTTATGGATAGTAAATGTAGCATTTACCATAGTGCAAATACAATGTTAACTTTGAACTTTGAACCCTTGACCTCAAACCCATAGTTAGATCAGGGTGTAAATCATCCAACTACAACTGTATTGATTTGAAAAGTCTACATCATTTCTTTCAGTAGTTATTGTGTTTAGAAGATTTAGGGAAAAATCTAACCTGACCTTTGATCTCAAGGTCATCCGATGAGAGTGAAATTATGCACATCATCATGTAATATCATGAGAGTCATTAATATCATTAAGAGTACTAGTCATGCTGACACGTCAGTTCATTCTCATAATTCAGCTGTTTATCCTTAATTTCAAAGCTCAAACAAATTCTGAGTTTTCTTCCCGACAGACCACTCAAATAATAGTGAGCTGTTCCCAAACATTCAGAGAACCCAAATCTGGTTCTGAGGACAGCCCTAGTGTTTGGTTTAGTAAACTAAAAACTACAGGAGTGAGTAGGTGAACAGGGCGGGGCTTTAGGTAACAGATGGGTGGACAATTGGCTAATGAAGAAGAAAATGAGCAACAAAGGCCTTCGGAACACCCCGCTTCTTCTTGTCGGAGCCCATCTGTGGTAAATGAGCTCATGGAACTTCTTGGACTGATAAACATGGTTTGAACAAAATGATGTCAAAGGCATTGTTAGCATCTTTCTTCACTGGGCCGCTGCGCTCTCGGTTCGCAGAGCTCCGATCACACTTTGGATGTTTTCTTCAGGAACCAGTGCATGGTCAAACTTGAAGGTGCTAATGTAGTACGCTGGAATGTCAGCTGCTGCCAGTGGTTCTGATATCTGAGCCACAATGCCGCACTCATCAAATCCTAAAGGTTGTCCCCCAATTCGAACCATTTTCCAAAGTTCTCCATTGGTGAAGAGAACGTTGTTTGGAAACCTCTGTGTGGTGTGTTCGTCCATCATCATGCAATATGCACATCATCACAGTATATCAAACCATGGTACCAAGTTTCAAAACAATCGGAACCAAACTACAGGAGGAGTTGATTTCACAAGATAGTTACTGTCTATGAAGTGAGGTGAAACAGGAGGTCATAGGTCAGGGGCTACAACTTCTGCAAAAATCATCCGATCAGAACCAAATTGCAATATGTGCATCCTCAGTGTATATCAAAACCTGATACCGAGTTCCAAAACAATTGGAACAAAACTGTAGCAGTTGATTTCACAATGTGGGACAGACAGACGGACAGGCCTATAACATAATCCCCCTTTGGCCTTCACCCAAATGGCTCTTTGACCTTTTTGGGCTTCGTCCGACGGGGGATAAAAATGGTAACATTGAAAATTAAATTAGACATCATTTGAGCCCCTTTATTTCAATAATATTACAATTATAAATGTAGATGGGCAAAAATGAAGGAGAATGCAATAATTTAAAACAAAATTGGGATTTTATTTTAAGAAGTTACACAAAAACCTCTAAAGACCCTGGAAACACACACAGGATCGTTTTCTTTGTCAGTGTAGCCCTGTTTGTTTCTGATTTTAGTTTTGCCTGGAATCTGTTTTTATTTTGTCCTGTTATTTTATTTTTGTGATCTTATATACACTATTTTTGTTTCATAATCCTTTAAATAAAGTAAATTAAAAAAAAGTTTAGTGTTGCCAAGGTAACAAAGTGTGTCCCGTTTCTACCATTTTGAGCCACTTTATCCCCTAACAGACTTGCACACTCGAGCACTACTGATGGCGGCACCCTAAGTCTACAAGGGCTCAGGGCTTGAGGGTTTAGGGAGGTGATTGAGATTTGGCCAATGATCCCAAACATATAGCCAAGGAAATTCTCAACTGGCTCCAGAGAAGGAAAATAAAGTGGCTCGAATGGCCCAGTCAGTCACCTGACCTGAATCCAATTGAAAATCTATGGAACGAACTGAAGACCAGAGTTCACAGAAGACACCCATGGAACCTTCAAGATTTCAAGACAGTTTGTGTGGAAGAATGGGCTAAAATCACTCCTGAGCAATGCCTGCATCTAGTTTCTCCATACAGGAGGCATCTGGAAGCTGTTATTACCAACAAAGGCTTTTCTACTAAATAATGAATGAATTTCACCAAGCGTGTTCAATACTTATTCACTGTGTTATTCCACTTTATTAAATATAACTTTTGTGAACACAGTTGCCTTGATTTATTTGAATGTATGAATTACTTGGGTTGTTACTGATATCTGGTGAAAATCTCAGGTCAATGGCTCCATCAGAAATGTTTCATGAGAAAAATGTTGACGTGTTCAATACTTATTTTCCCCTCTGTATATAATAAATATGGTGAATCTGTTTTCTTGTTTCCAGAGTTCTTATCTTGCTGAAAAATGTATACTTTTTCATTCAGCTGTTCCGTATTAGGGGTCGCCACAGCGGCTCATGGATCTGCATATTTGATTTGGTCAGGATTTTACACCGGATGCCCTTCCTGACACAACCCTCCTCATTTAAATGGGCTTGGGACCAGCACTAGCAACAATGCAGAAAAATGCATACATTGTTAAAAAAAATTGTATGTGTTACACTTTACCTGCCGGCATGTTTGCTGCTGCGAAATGGCCAGGTGACCCTGTTGCTGAGCAGTTCTGAACCCTCTGATAACGTCCAATATGGTGAAACTACACTCATCCCATGAAGACTCTGGTATTAGAAGCAACTCTGACTCTATATACCTGCTGAAGTCTCTAACCCTCCTCTTGTGCCCGCTTCTTGTTGGGGTCACAATGTTGGAGATCAGGTTCTTGGCCTGCTGCAATATCTGTAACACAAACACAAAATCATGCAGATGACAAGGAAGAGGAATGAATGAATGAATAAATGAATCTGTTCTCACTTGTACAAAGTTTTCGTCTTGGGGATAAATGCATAATATGTAGAATGTGTGCTACCTCTGTCTCAGACATATCGTCACTGTCTGGTACAGTGGATGTTGTAGAGGAAGTGAGTGGTCTTCTATTTTTCCTCTTTCCTTTCCCATTATACTGGGTCTGTGAGATTGAGGGCTGCTGAGTCCCCTGCAAACTCTGGTCATCACCACCATCTTCATCATCATCATCGTCATCCCCCCCATCATCATCATCATCGCCTCCACGCTGTACACCAGGAACCTGCAAGCACAAAAGAGAAGTCGAAGCCATAAAAAAAGAAGTGCACTGCAAGTAAAAAAAAAGGAAGACGATTTCTTGAACTGTTGTGAACACATGTACTAGGGCAATGGGCAACATTTTCTTTCATACTTACATGGCGTGTTGCTGTTGTCCTGTTACGTTGAATGTGTGGGCGAAGAAACTGGTACCGATCAAATATCTTCTGATCTGTGTATGACAATGCCAACGTAGGGGCAGCAGATTTGCGTTTCAACAACTTCACAAATCTGGTTCGCATGTTACGCAAATGTGCATCCACTTGGGTAACTGTAATATAAAAAGAATGCAAAAGAAGTTTTACTATTTATCACCAAAATTATTTTGTAACATGCACAGATTATTTGACAACAGATACCATTTTTGGTGAGCATGGCCCATTTTGCACAAGTAAGATCAGTATACTAAATTAGAAAAAAAAAAATAATAAAAAAAAAAAAAAATCAATAAACGGGGGAAAGCCCACACACCCAGAGGAAAAAAATGACTTGCTTACATATCTGATTTCTTTCCAGATTTAATTTCAACCTAAATTTATGCTAGAATGCACAATTTCTACTCACCAGTTGGCAGGGGGCTGTAGAGTTTCTCCCAGTCCTCACTGTTTTGCTGAATCAACTCTTGCATAAGTTGTATCCTCATTTCTTTGTTCTTGTAATGTTGAAGTGTCTTGTCATAGAAGATTGGGTGATTGAGCCAAAATTCTGCCATTGTATCCTGGTGTCCATCTCTCCAGGGGTACAGCCTTTCCCCTTCAGCTGCAGTTATCTTCTTGAGCTTCTTCTCCTGGGCTGGGCCAGGCTCCCAGTCCTCATCAGACACAGAAGGCCCTGGGACTGGCTCTGCTTCCTCTGTAGGGACCCACGGCTCAGGGGCCCCCCAAACCTTAACCTGGTTTTTCTTGCCCTTGGGCAGCATGGTGAAAATGTCAGTAGCAGCTGTCAGCCTGAGTTCTACGAAATGGCTGGGCGGGTTGAAGCCTGTCCAACACCCAGAATGCAGAGTCTCACTTTTTTTTGTCTCCAGTCAAAATTTAGTTTCATAAATCACCAACCCCTCACAAAGTTGTCTTACATTTCTCTTACTTTCTTGACTCACGGAAACTAAACTGAGAAGGACTGGAGACACCCGCGACGACTGTTGAGAGAAAATCTGTCGCACGGATTTTCAGCAGGCGCAGGCTGCGGCTGCCGGAAGTGTGCGACATGTCGCAAAGTTTATGGTAGGAGGCAAGGCAGCGGTCTTTCTGTCGCAAATAGAGCTTACCCTTTCATGGCAATTTTCCCGAATTTTTTGAACATCTGCAAAATTCCAACAACACAAGAACGAGGCCCAAAAAACTCAACCGCGGAAATCGGAAACCCACGATAACGTTGGATTGTGGAAAATTCCACGCCAGTGAGTCGGGGATTGCTGCTGCCTCCGGTTTTGCAGCACCCACGTAGATACCGTTCGCAATTTGTCATCAGCAGTCGCAGCCCAGTGAGACACAGGGTTAAACTTTAAAATAGCTTTTAACCACGTCTTTTTTTTTTTTACCACGTCTAAATAGTCCGTATTGTTTTAGCAGTTGTAACTGCCAGAAATGAGCATGATTCATAAAAAGGTAGTGTACATTTAAAGTAATTTTAGGTGAAATTTGCACACGAGCAGCTCGTAGCACATAGTTGATTTTTTTTTTAGTTTGATTTATTCGGGACAAGAATTCTTAGAGCCGCTATTTACCGATAGTATACCTTCCTTTTTTAAGCTAACCCAATATAGCCGGGTATCTGCGCAGTTTTGTCGCGTTTAAAACCCCACTTTAAATAAATTTGTATTACTCCAAACTATACATTCTTCCACAAGCATTCTTTATTACTTACATTTACAGCGTCTGTTCACCGTTTGGTGACTCGCATGCAAAGCAGCCTGTTCAAACTTCCTTGTTTAAAAAAAAAAGCCACGCCTACACTCGTTCGACGTCATTGCGTAAACTACTCTAGTGTCAGAACCATAGCTTTGCATTGAAATGGATCAATTCCCTCCCACCAGGTCCATCGTAATTAAGTTTAAAATATTAATATTAAAGAAGTCTATGAATACTATTTATATACAGTATACAAATATGAGCAAAGCTCCTTTTGACAAAAGTAAATCTGGGACTATACGGGAAGCAAATGTTTCTTACCTAGCTGCTACAGGACAGGTTAAAAAAATGGATGGGTAGAAGGAATTTCATGTACAACCACCATAATCCATAGCCCTTCTTATACAATTTCCAAGCCAACTTTACCCAGTGCTGACTCATACGCTTCCACTTTCAGCCGCTCCCTTTAGGGGTCGCCACAACACATCATCTTCCTCCATCTCACCCCATCCCCTGCACTCTTCTCTCACACCAGCCTTCCTTCACTACACCCATAAATCTTGTGATCTGCCCCTTTATCTCCTGCCTGGCAAATCCATCTTCAACATCCTTTGTCCACCACACATGTCCAAACCATCTTTGCCTCGCCTTACTTTGTCTTTAATCATTCCACAAAAAAAACAAAACAACCCACTATTTCCCTAAATGAGCGTTGCATGAGGGGAGGAAAAAAAGACTCCATTGTTTGGTCAAACCAAAAACTTTTATTCAAAATTATTACAGAGCAGGAGTATCACAACACTTCTGTAGGACATCCTTTTTAATCCTCTTCTTCATCATCAGCTCCTCCAGCACCACCCTGGCCCTTCTTGGCATTCTTTCTCTTGACACGGCCTGGGCGTCCACCACCATATGGCGACCTCAGAGAGAAGTCGATGTGCTTCTGGCTGTCCAGGCGGACCACAAAGGAGGGGATGTTCACCACCTGCTTGCGCACACTGCAAGACAAAGCAAAGCCAACTTTAGAAGCCCTCAGTCAAGGACCCCCCCCCCATGTAGGTTTTTGTTTGTGCTTGTTTTCTTCAGTTTGATGTTTCTGCATTTGACAACTATAAGACATGAACTGAAAAATCTGTTCATTAAAGGGAAAAAGGACAAAAGGAAGTAGTATATAATTTTAGTGTAGGCTTCATTGACGAGGAATTCTTGACACCACAGGAGATCTGAGAGATGTCTGTCTTTAATCATCAGCCTGATAACAGAGTAGAGTGAATGTCACAATTGCCCGAGGTGCAATCCCACATACCTGACAGCCACAACACCACAGTGGCACAGGTCTGAGCCCTCAGTGGCAGGATTGGCTCTGGGCAATGTCTACTGACAAGGTATACGGTTTCAATACCGAATTGACCTTGCTGAAAAGCTTAACTGATGTCAACACGGAGTGTTACTCCTTGGTGGTCCTCTGATGGAAGAGGAAGCATTGTGAGTTCTTATGGATCCCACACCTGTGGCGCTTTACTTGGCATGCGTTCCCCAAAATTTTATACTTACCGAATGTGCCTCTGGCGGATAAGGACACGGGCATGGTGGATGCTCTTGGCTAATCCAAGCTTGAAGACCTGAGTCTGCAGCCTCCTCTCCAAGAAGTCTTCAACCTTCAGACCGAGGATGTAATCAAGCTTCATCTTGCCCTCATCAAGCACACCGATCCTCACCAGACGCCTGAGCAAAGCATTACCTAGGAAAACACAGGAGTGATTTATAAGTCACTAAAAAACATTGGGTAAGTGGGGGAATACAGCAGATACTGCATTTTGAGCAGATCATATTGGCCTCATTGACGAGGAATTCGTGACACCACGGTGAAGTCTGATAGTCAAAGGATTAAATCATCGGCCAAAAGAAGAAAACTTAAGTCTGAAAACCTTCGAACAGACGCCTTGGGTCCTTCTCATCCAGAGTGAGCAGCTCTCTAGCAGCTTTACGGATCTTTGCAAGCGTGAACTTGACCCTCCACACCTCACGCTTGTTCCTCAGTCCATACTCCCCTTAAAACAAAAGGGTCAAAATCAACTAAGGGAAATAAGAGACAACTGTTGTATAATAAAGTGGATAACAGCATACCGATGAGTTTCAACTCTTGGTCGAGACGAGACTTCTCAAAGGGGCGACGAGGGGTGACATATGTCTTAGAACAAACCCAACTCCTGGCAACGGGCATGGTGACTTACAAGTGCCTGCAAAGACCAAAAAGATGAATTTTTAGACAAAAAATTTCTCCATTTCAATCTTCAGTACATAAAATGGCAGCTGTGACAAAGGTTAGCCATCTCAATTTAACAGTTTCATAGGAAGTGTGGGCGCGGTTTAGCTCTCTGACAAAAACTGTCCCACCTAAGAGCCTAGGCTTTCTTCAAACTGCATCCACAATTTTAAGCGGATTTCTGATTATTCCCTTTAAGAAAACAAGACATTTTTCCAATCAATTTAGTTCGGGAGTGTCTACAGATACGGAAGAGCTGACAATATGACAAAGCCTTTTGAGATGAGGTCAAGTGTGGTGCAGGTATAGAGTGTGGTTGACCTCTGATCAGACGATCAGTATTAGCTTCCTACTCTCGCAGCCATGCCCACACCATTTTACTTGACACAAGATGGAATTTAGAATTAATAGGGTCGCTTTAGGATTTAGAAAAAGGTAAGGTTAGCTCAGTGGAAGAGTGGTTAGCACTGTGGCAGCATAGCAAGGTCACAGTATCGATTCCACCACTGACCATTGTGGGTTCAATCCCACCCCCTGACTATAAGTGACCCTTCTATGTGGAGTTTGCATGTTCTTTCCGTGTCTGCTTGTGTTTATTCCGGTTTCCTCCCACAGGTCAAAGACATGCAGGTTAGGTTAATTGGCATCAATTGGGGATTATAACTTGTCCTTAGGTACGAACGTGAGAGTGAATGGTTGTCTGTCTCCCCATGTTGGCCCTGCAATGGACTGGTGATCTGTCCAGGGTGTACCTTGCCTCTTGCCCAAAGATGCTGGGATAGGCTCCAGCCCCCCGCAACCCAAACAGGATTAAGCGGTAGAAGATGGGTGGATGGAAGGTTATAAAGGTAAAAATGAATGTTAAAATATTTAAACAAATTGTGGGTTAATATGAGAACTGCATTTTCTTCCAATTGTTAATAAATTCCACAGGTTTCCATACCTGTAGCCGCTGCCACACAAGATGCAGCATTAATAAAATGACTGGCATTACATTCGAGCTCTATGTGTAGCAAGCATTCTAAAGCCTGCTTCATGCTGAATTTCCCCTCTAGTCCGCATATACTTTGGATGAGCCCGGCACGCACACAGCGCTGTTGATGCTCACTTTTTTCATCTACCCAGGCCAAGCGGTTGATGCATGTGCACAACCCATCATTTGCAGTTTCATTCCCGCCCGATAGGTAGTGCCAGTATTTTCACCAATGAAGAAACTGTGGACTTCTTCACAAAGTTTCTCTTCAAATATAGAGTCCATTTCTGCTGTTTGACTTCCCGGTTTTCACTCCTTTTCCACGAAGATGCTGCTGCTGCTGTGAAAGAAAGTGTGTACAGTATGTATGATTCATGTATGTTTTTATTCTCATTTTCCGCCTCCTTGTTGTCTTCTTCGTTTACTGATGTATGCCATGTCGATATCGCCACCTCGTGAATTGCGCATGTGCTTTTCAACGTGTTCAGGTCGTGGGGAAGTGGCACGGTCACAAAATTTGGGCTGCACGCGGTCAAGCACTCCGGACACTAGCGGAGTGGACACGATGACGCAAATTTCATCACAAGAGGTTTGTGGTTACGCGTACGTCAACAGCAGAGGTGTGGCATGAAGCAGGCTTAAGGAAGGGTTCTGTTGCTGTTGTAGCCACTGTCATTTAGTTATGTGAATCAAAAGATTTCCTTCAACTTCCGATTTCATTGTATATGCATACATTAATTTACCTCTACCAAACATTTTATAACTTAAAATTCAGAGTTACAGCAAATGCATATCCAGGACTTTTTTGCTCATATTCAAGAGCTTCATACATACACTTTTATACTCAGTAGCTGTTTGATGGCCCTTCATTCATAAAAACTGGAAAACTTACAATGTGACATTGCAAATAAAACACCACTGAATATGTTACAGCTTTTTTTTAAGTTACCACTAACAATAATTTACAAAATAATTCCAATGTGAAAACTTGTGCCGCGTTTGATTAAATCAATTCAAATGCTGCACCAAAGACTTAATATTCAAACTACAAATGTGCAATTTTTTTCCCCCACAACTAAAAAAAAGCCTCTAAATAAGATGCCCAAACGTATCATTCTTTACTTTCCATTCAAAACCCGAGTCGTGATGTATAAGGTAAAAATAAAGTGATACAATTTAGCAGTATGTAGGACCTTTGATTATACCACCCTTGATTTCACTAAATAACAGGTTGGAGATACATTGTTCAAAGAAATGATCATTTAGTAGTTTATTTCGGAACAGCATCCAGTTAATCGAGTTTGCATGTGCGCTTTACCAGAAGAAAATCTTGTAAAAATGAGTCGAGTAACCTCCAGCATCAACGGTACGACTAGGCCGCAACTACAACACGTTGTTTAAGCGTTAGCTTAGCCACGTTTTAAATAATATACTGCCTTACTAACTCACAACCAATCTTCATAACCGACATACAACATTTTTGTTACTCCATAATGGATTTTATAAGTTTTCGGACCTAAAAGTGCTGCATTTGTGTTCAGATTTAGAATGAAGCCGATAACGCTACCTTGTCACATTCAGGCTCGCCCAGTGAAAGAAAGTTAGCCTAAGCTCCCATGAATTTATACTGCTTGCTTACAAACTACATCTCCCATGATGCCTCTCGACTGTTGAACGGAAGTATGGTTGTTTCGTTTGTCTCACTCTGTTGGTCACGGAAAAAATTGCAGCTGAAAACAAGGAGGCGTAACAAATGTGCTCTACTAGTCTGCGTGTGAATCGTAAATATGCTTCATGCCCCCAACAGACCCATAGCTACTCAGAAGGGCTGCTAGTACGAACAAATAATAATTTCAGAGCACAAAAAGAAGAAAAACAAAATCCCTCTGTACGCCAGGTGTAAATGTCTATCCAGTGGTGAGAAGTCTTGACTTTGAGTGAGGGAGGTAAGGCGGTAAACTCAGAGAGAAGGACATGGATGACTATTTATATATCTCTGAAATGGGAGCCTGAGCATGTGTTTCTGTCTGTCAGGCTGCCCGTTCCACCGATGGAACATACTGAAGCTCACTTGCTTTCTCTTTCACGGCTCTATGTCCCGTATCTTTTGGCAAATGAGTTGGTTGTTTTGTGGACTTGGTGGTTTCTTGTTTGATTCACCTGCGAGGTGAACCCGAATCTTTCTCCTCAACCCTCCTGGAGCTTCTGCTTCGTCGAGTTGGGATTTTTCTTTCTTTCTTTCTTTTTTTTTTTTTAACCACAGTCTTACTGCCTCCCCAACTGTGTCCACATCAACTATTTGTTTCCCCTGCTGTCCTTTTCCTCCCGTCTTCCTCTGTTCCCTGCCTCCTCCTGTGTGCGTTTTTGAGCTATGCTTTCCTCACCCACTGTGATTCTCCAGCCTTATGGACTGCCCGTCTACCCACAGACCACCACATGCTACCCCAGCCTAGTACAGGTAAACTCCTCCTCATTTCATCCCTAAAAACACAAGTGCCAAGACTTTTTATTATCAGGCCTGCATCATTAATAAAGATACTGTTACTTTGAGCTTTTGGGGCTTTATTTCAGGTGACTGCTTGATCTAAAGGCCTTTAGTTAGGGCTGGCCGATGTGAAAAAATTCCAGTCATGATAAAAAAAATGTTTTCCATATTGATCATATCGATAAATATTGCGATATGAATCAAATCACTATTTCTGTCAAGCTTAAAGGTTCCTTTTTACTCCTACGTGAGATGAGAAGCTATGACAAGATTAATTTTAAATATTTATTTTCTGTCAGAAGTTGAACTTGACAGATGTAGTGTAGAACATCATACAACTGTATTTCAAATAATTATAAAACATAAAATATCAATATTTTATAATATTCTGCTCATCAACTTACCGATAGCTGAGTGAAGTACACGCCCAAAGCACCGCAGCCTTGGTCCCATTGTCTCAGTCTCCAGGATGCAAGTACGTACTTCGGTCAGTCCTGAATGACTTCACCTGTATGGTCTTCAGGAAAATTTGAAGACATTTACTTTTCAAATTCCAATCTTGATCAATGAAGTGGGCAGTGAGGCTCATATATGGTTCAGATGTACGACTTGATCACAAATATGACGTAGTAGCGAAGTATGGCACACTTTGCAGGTCATTTTCAACAGTTTCTCTACATTCCATGTACAGCTGGGGTAGTGCCGTCTGGGAGAAATATTTAATGCCAGGGAGATGGTAACAAGGCTCACTTACTTTAATCAGCCACTTAAATCTGACATTCTGCCCACACTACTGAATTCCTCGGACCCTTCTTTTCAACAGTCTCCTTGTCTATAGAGGGTGTGTATATGATGACACCGAACAGAACTGAAGTCGGTTAAAAAACACTGAATGGCAAAAACGAGTGGCAGCATTAGGGTGTATGCAGTAAAACACAAAAAATACACACACTGTTCAGTCACAGCAGTACACAGAATACTTGCTTGTATTGTGGAGAGCTAATCTTATTATTCTATCTTGATTAATTGGCAAGAAATTAAATAAATAAATACTTAAAGGCTCTGAATCAGTTCTTCACTTACCATGTGCTCCTTGGTCTTTACCCACACATCACTACAGTCAAGTAAATGGTGTGGTATTAACATCTAAAGTTAAAAAAGTACTCTGTGCACGGCTGTGACTAAATATTTTGTGTGAGTTTTATGTTTTCCTGCATAGAAAATAAAGCTGTCATATGTGATTTCCACTCAGTGCTGTGTTGCTATGGTAACTGTCCTATAACTGCCAAGAATTCTGTTCCAATGTATCCCCTCTGTTGAGCATTGGGCGGTGCCCGTTTCAGTGTTTTCTTTGGTAACGCTGTCACTGGACTTCTCATTAATGTTTTCTGCCATTTTCTTTTTAACTACGCTCCAACTTCTACACGGCTGCGCTAGCCCAAACATTAACAGGTGTGCTAAGCCTCAGCTATTGGTCCTACGTCCCTACACACACTGTTGTGTGCGTCAGTCCAACAGGACTTCCAGCCACATGATTGGTTCGGTGCGTTGTATTCTCATTTTCATTGGCTTTTCGTGCTGTCTGTCAAAACACAATGAATGACTTCTATCGATGTTCTAATCAAAAATGTATTATGTCTCTATCGAGGAAATGTTATTTCACGATAATTATCATTATCATTTTATCGCCCAGCCCTACCTTTAGTATATACAGAATATATGCAGAATATATGCACTTATGTGTGTTGTTTCTCAATTTGCTGTTAGAACATCTTTTTAAGAAAACATCCATCCATCTTCTTCCGCTTAATCCTTTTCGGGTCGCGGGGGGCTGGAGCCTATCCCAGCATCTTTGGGCGAGAGGCAGGGTACACCCTGGACAGATCGCCAGTCCGTCGCAGGGCCAACACAGAGAGACAGACAACCATTCACTCTCACAGTCATACCTAAGGACAATTTAGAATCCCCAGTTTGATGCCAATTAACCCAACTTGCATGTTTTTGGCATGTGGGAGGAAACCGGAGAAATCCCGGAGTAAACCCACGCAGACACAGGGAGAACATGCAAACTCCACACAGATCACTGTTGGTCGGGGGCTGGGATCGAACCCAGGATCTCCCGGCCAAGGGTGAGTTGCTGTGCTTCCGCAGTGCTAACCACTCCGCCACCGCGCTGCCCTTTAAACAAAAGAAATCAATTATATAAGCAAGCATCTGTATCCTTAACTAAATTGGATTTATGCAGTTTTTCCATGATTCAACAAATATTTTTGCAATTCTGTAAATTAAGCAGTTATATTTTAGTTAAAATGCTGTCAGAGCCAACAAAGTGTGAAACTTGAAAGTGAGTGAGAAAAAAGTTTCTCAAAGTGAGAAACTTAGTTGAAGAAATCAAAGGACCAGGAGTCACCTCTTACACATCATTTACTTCAGAGGAACATGACCTAATGTCCCAGGACAGCAATGCTGGGCAAAATATTCTAATTGTACCACAGCTTCTTCATCCCGTTGTCAAAACACATTAGGGGTTCTCCTTAGGTCAGCACTCTCAGACACACCAATAGTGAGTGTCCCTGACATGCCACTGATGCCACCGAGCATCTGGTATCCTTCTGCCTTGTCTCTGTGCTTCACACCAGCTGTATTTTTAGCGCTCCTCTCCTGAACTGATAATCACCGCAAGCGATTCTGCCACCTATCTTGTTTTCTTCAGCCAACTGTGCTTAAGATAGGTGTGAAAGCTACTGCACATCTAAATGTCAAACATTTCACTGCGTTACCCATAAAATTCTCACATATACGTTATTTATTGAAATTTAAAGAGGAAGTTAAATGAATAGAAGAAAGTTGGTTGAAGCTTGAGAAAACATGCTGAAACACCCTGAATTTTATGCTCATCTGGGTTGAATGTATTGATTGGGTTGTCTACCTTTTACACGTCCACTTGCCTGCGCTCTGTCAGTGCATTCGTCGTGCCCACTGTATTCACGGTTTTCCTGCTTCCCATTCATCGTCTGCATAAAATGCTTCCTATGCTCTGGTAGTAGTGCAGCATGATTCTTTAAATACGTTTAAACTAGCAGTTGGTGTCAAATAAGAGCAGATTTAGCAACTAAAGAGCTCATTTTTTTTTTGTCTCGCATGGTTTCAGAAACACTTTTTGCTGGTTTGTTTTTAAGATATTAGATAAAATGTACTGATCAGCCACCATGTTAGGCAATCCAGAAATCCCAGAGCACCCATGTGCAATCAGTGTCATCCACTCAGAAGCATTTCTATGTTTGGACAGCTATAGAAAGCTAGCTTTTCCTTGTTTTGTGAATATATCACCTTTTGGGGTTTAATAGAGGTTCTTGCCATCAGTCCAATCCCTAAAGCCCTTGTTTTATAGTCTATTCTGGGCCTTCTTTCTTCACCACATCGTATTATAAACAGTCCTTCAAAAGACAGAGCTTTCTTGTTGCAGAGGAAATCAGAGTGTACAGAATGACTGGATGGATAGATGGAAAAGGAAGTATTCTGTTTCATTTAATAAGCTGCATGCTGCTAACATTTCGAACCTGGCCAGTACAAAAAGGGCACTTCTGCAGTTAACTGTGACTTGTGTAAATCTTGTGACAGCTGTCCCAGCAAGCACCTGGCTCCAAGCCGTCGACCTCTGACCACAAAACAACAGCTGAAGAAGGAGACGAGAGAAAGAGGGAGCAAATGGCAATCAAAAAAAGTGTGAGCGGAGGAGAGGGGAATACTCTGTCTGAACACATGCTGACATTGTGATACTGAATCTGGCTCGGTGGTGGGTAGTAACAGGAATACAAAGACAGAGGAGAGAGTTGACAGTGATGTCTAACAGATGTGTTATCTGACTTATTTTTATCTATGGGATAATGATACAGCTGGAAACATGTTGCAGCATGGAAGTTAAAGCCAGGTCTGGGGTTTGCAACATGCAGCTTGGGAACGCCATCCCACATATTTGCTCATAACCAGTGATTGTGGTTTTGTTAAATAAATTTTTTTTAAAAATCACAGTTTCTGTTGCAGTTTTAAAAGGAAAAACAGCAAAGTTATAATGGAAAAAATAGCAGACTTATAAGAAAACCTTGCAAATTCATTAAAAAACTAGAAAAGCACTCATAGAGCGCATACCTCCGCCAAGGCTCCTTCCGTTTCTCATGGATCACCTCCAAAATGTAATGGGTTTGTGTGTAGGCCTATAGCCACTTGTGGTGAAAATTGCATCAAAGTCTGTCCATTAGTTTTGGAGTATTGTTGCTAACACACTGAGCCTTGGCTGAGGTATGCATTCTCAGATCATCACCAAAATATAATGGGTTCCTCTGTAGCCCAAGAACCACCTCTGGTGAAAATTTCATCCAAATCCATCCAGTAGTTTTTGTGTAATCCTGCTGCACAAATACAAACAAAGCCCTTGGTGGAGGTATGCACTCTGAGATCGTCACCAAAATCTAATCATCTGTTCCCCGTGCCATTACACACCTTTCCTGAAAATTTCATCAAAATCCGTTCATAACTTTTTGAGTTATGTTGGTAACAGACAGACAGACAGACAGACAAACAGACAAACCCCGGTAAAAACATTACCTCCTTGGCGGAGGTAAAAACCTCGTAAGAGAAAAGGCTGAAAATTTTAGATTGGAAAACTGCAAATTTATGAAAAAAATGTCTCGTTTGTGAGATTTTTTTTTAAATTGAGGAAAAAAATTGTTGCAAATTTCTTCTTCTTCTTCTTATCCTCTATTGATCTCCAGTGGGACATAAGGCTGCAATGGTGCTTTTCCACCTCTCCCGGTCATCTGCCATCGCATGAACCTGTGGCCATGAATAATCCGCCTCTTCCAGCTCTGCAGTAACAGTCCTTCACCATGTTGTTCTTTTTCCTTGAGGTTTCCAGTGGAGAGCTATTCGTGGGATGTGGTCATGGTTCGTTTGGAGTACATGGCCTAACCACTTGAGTCTTCTTCTTTTGATCTCTAGGATGATGCTGTTGCATTTGGTCTTTTTGTAGAGCGCCTCATTTGTGATCTTGTTTGGCCAGAAGATTTGACAGATCCTTCTCAGACAATTGTTGTGAAATGCAGTAACTCTCTGAATATCTCTCTTAACAATACTCCAACATTCAGATCCATACAGCAGCACGGTCTTGATATTGCTATTGTACATCATTACCTTGGGTCTGATTGAGTACTGTTTGGGCTTCCAAATGTTCTTGAGTGTGGAAAAGGTGTTCTGAATTTTGGACAGTGTGGCTCTTATGTCTTTGCCGATACTTTGGTCTTTGCTTATGGTGCTGCCCAGGTAGACAAAGTTATCCACTTCCTCAAGCTGTTGATGGTTGACTGTGATTTGTGCTGGTTTTGGGGGCTTGATAAACATGACATTAGTCTTGGTGGAACTGATGTTTAGGCCAGTCCATTTAGCATATCTGTCTAGCCTGTCAGTCTTGTCCTGTAGGTCATGTTGTTTTTTTTTTTTTTTTTGTTTTTTTTTTTTTTTGTTACTTATTTGTACCCGTAGGTAGATTTGGTTTGCAGTCTGGTGACAAGCCACCGGCTGCTGGTCGCTGCGTGCGCGAGCGCCCTAAACCTACATGTTTTTGGTGTGCGGGAGGAAACCGGAGAAATCCCGGAGTAAACCCGCGCAACACGGGGAGAACATGCAAACTCCACACAGCTCACTGTTGGTCGGGGGCTGGGATCGAACCCACGATCTCATGATCCCCGCGATCCCCCGGCCGAGGGTAAAACTGTGCTGCCACAGTGCTAAACCACTGCGCCACCGTGCAGCCGGGTTTTGGGACACCAGGGCCAAATCCTTTGCAAAATCAAGGTCTTCTGGTTGTGTTGTTTGGGTCCACTGTATGCTTCTTGGTTTGTCAGCTGTTGTTGACCTCATTATCCAGTCAGTCGTGACTAAGAATAGTATAGGAGACAATATACAGCCTTGATGGACACCTGATTCTACAGGAAATGCTTCAGACAGGGTGCTGTTCATTATTATGCTATATTCAAAGTTGTTGTAGAATCTGCTGATCATCGTAACGATCTTCTGAGGAACTCTGTAGTGCTGTACGTAGTATTTTCTAAAGGCTCTCCCTGTGTACGCTGTCTTCTTGAAATCCACACAGTTTATGTGTTGCAAATTTACAAGAAACTAATTATAAACGTTAAAAGGCTTCAAATTTAAGAGAAAAATATTTAGTGTACGTGGGGAAAAGTTTTACATTTTAGAGAAAAGAATTGTAAATTTACAACAAAAAAGTTTCACATTTATGTGAGGAAAAATTAAGTATGTGAAAAGGGTGTAAATTTAAGAGAAAAGAAGTTGCTTATACAGCAGGAAAAAAATGGGCTGTTGTGGTGACCCACCACAGTCTACATGGACATTCATAACACTCAGCTAGGGCATGAAGCAGAACAATTTGCATACGGACAGAGAGCCCCTTGGGGGACAACCAGTTAATCATGCGATTGATATGTATTGACTGATATGTATACTGCTCAAAAAAAATTGTGACAGGCTAGTCCAGCTTACTGAGATTAAAGGAACACTTTTTAATCTGAGTAAGCTGGACTAGCCTGCCACAATTTCAATATCCAGCTTATTTTTCCCATTAAAATCTGATGTGTTTTCAAAGTGTTCCCTTTATTTTTTTGAACAGTATATATCAGTATGTAAATGTGCCATGCATGCTCTCTTGTCCTATTGTTGTACATCCCCGGAGTAAGGGGAGTAATTCCAGCGCCAGTTAATCACGCAATTGATATGTATTGACTGATATGTATATCAATATGTAAATGTGCCATGCATTCTTTCTTGTCTGTATAAAAGAGCTGACTTTACATGACTCACAGCAGCGCACTCACAACAGCACAGCGCACAGCGCTACTGTGTGTCTCATGATGATGGAGGAATAAAACTCTTAAACCTTCAGTTCGCTGTGTCACGCCTGAACTTATTTTGTTCCTCCACACTGGTGACTCTTGACAAAGAATGGAACACGAAGCGAACACCCCGGAGATGACCTGGACGGGAAGCCTCAGCACCCGTCATGGTGTGCTCCTCGCCTGATCTTTTACCTCCACACTGGTGACCCTTGACGAAGAATGGAACACGAGGCAAACACCCCGGAGATGACCCGGACGGGAAGCCTCAGAACACGTCACGGTGCGTCCCTCGCCTGATCTTTTACCTCCACACTGATGACCTGACGAGGGAGAATGACCGTCTGCTCCCTCTCACCGCGCTGTGGATTCCAGAGACCGGGGATCGCTTACATCCTTCACATCCACACGGGAGCGCACGCGCCTCATCCTCTCTCCACGATGGCGACCTCCAGGGCCGGACGGAGAGCGCGGCACTGGGACCGAGACGCACAATCAGCGACACGAGCAACGCACAAACAGCCTGAAAAGGGAAGACCATTGGCGCCGACTGCATTGATTTCCATCAAGCTCCCTGACCCTGACTCAACTCTCGACAACGGACCTCCGTACACAGAAGCCACACGCGCACACTGCGGGATTACGAGGACAGCGCAACTTTCAGCTATGTGGTCACTGCGCCAAGCGCGTGCCATGCTCGGAACGAAACCGGCTCCACAGACTGATACATTCGTCCTCCGCCGCTGCACATGCCCGAGAAACACGGCCGATCGCCATCCTCGGAACCTTCAGGGTTGCTCACGCGCCTGAAGCAGACGTGCAGCCTGCACACAGGACTTTGTATGGGTTTCTCAGCCGCGGCGCACAACGGGAATTTAGCCAATTGCTTTCCCCAATGACTTTAGGGCTGCTTCCCGCATCTAAAGCCAAACTGCCGAGTCTCTGACACAGCTTCAGTTTATCACAGTCACTACGCATCCTCGGGGAATTTGGCTGCTTGCCTTCCCCATATCCTCGTTGGATCGAGCCGCGGGAAGAGTCAGACAAAATGTTTTTTTCACAGCCGCTGTGGATCTCCGCCAGGTTTACCGGGAAAGTCCCTCACCATCGCGGATCCACATGCAATTTTTGCGCCGGCCCAGACACCTTTGACGTCCTGGGCCAGCACACGCTTACTCCCACCCCCTCCCCTTCTTCCTGCACAGAGTTTTTCCCGCACCTCACTCCCTAAACCGACCGATCGCCATCTTGTTCCATTACACACGACAGCACACCGGCCCGTGCGCCCACGACCCACGGCCGTTCAACGTGCTGGAACTCGGAGCAGAGAACACTGCCCTTTCTACCCCTCCCCCGTCCCCCTCACGGACTGACATGCCCTCCGACAGTTCCACCGGAGCTGGAGCCAAACGGGAGGGTGGGGTCACAACCCCTGCTGAGTGTTCTGGGGGGAGCGCTGTGGTGACCCACCACAATCTACATGGACATTCATAACACTCAGCTAGGGCATGAAGCAGAACAGCTTGCATACGGACAGAGAGCCCCTTGGGGGACAACCAGTTAATCACGCGATTGATTTGTATTGACTGATATGTATATCAATATGTAAATGTGCCGTGCATTCTCTCTTGTCTGTATAAAAGAGCTGACTTTACATGCCTCACAGCAGCGCACTCACAGCAGCACACACAGCACAGCGCACAGTGCTACTGTGTGTATCATGATGATGAAGGAATAAAACTCTTAAACCTTCAGTTCGCCGTGTCACGCCTGAACTTATTTTTTACCTCCACACTGTCACTAATATTGTCAGGCTAGTTTCTCCTTAGAACTTATCTGTTTTATCTTCATTTTAAGACTCATATGCTTTGTGGTTGACTTTTTTGACCAAAAATGATTCAGATAGCTCAGGTTACTACTGAGCAAGGCTAATGGATGATTGTTTAAGTCACGCTACACAAATTTGTCCCAAATTTATGTAGTGAATTACTGAATGAAATGATCACACATTTCCAGACAAAACTGAAACATTAATCCACACAGTCTACTGGATATTTGTTTCTACAGGCAAACAGCTGTGGTGCAGTTATTTCTTTATTTCATGTGTCCACACTGAGACCTCACTCAGGGACATGAGTCCAATAACAACAGCTGCTGCTTGCGCTCCTGCTGCGAAGTTACCCTTGGTTCCCCGACATTCAATATTCTGATTCAACAGTGAACACACCAAAGGACTCTCAATTAGTCCTTTATTTTATGATAAAGGTGTAAAAAAGAACTGTAAAATGATCTACTGTAATCAGAGAGAGTAGACTACACATAATACTTCCTTTTATTTTGTTTTATCCGTTTTATGTTTAATTTATTCCTCACTACTTGTTTAGAATTACATTTTACAGAAAATTTGAAAAAAAGTCTTTAATTCATTTTTGATTGTTTAGTTGTATTACGTGACTCTCCCAGTATTTTTAACATTGATATTAAATATCCATGTCTAAATATGTTTAAAAAAAAAAAAAAACAGGGTTATACAGGGTGTCCTAACTTTTTCACATGAGTGTAGGTCACATTAATGGTGGAAAAAGTTTTGAAATGATTCATCTTGGTCTCATTTTTTTACAATACAAAAACCCTGGCATGTGAACAGGGGTGTGTAGACTTTTTATATCCACTGTACATTCATAAATGCCTCATGGTTGGTGGGAGAGCTGTGTGTGTGTGTGTGTGTGTTACAGCTGGGTGGCACTAACTGGGTGATTGACAGTTACAGATGTCCACAGCTGGTCTGGTCCTTTTGGCTTGACAACCATTTGGTGTGATTGGTGGATAAGTAGACCTTATGGCGCGGTGGGCGGGTAGTCGCTGGCTTTAAAACATGCAGCAGTTGTTAGACAATGCCTCAGTGATCGAAGAAGGCAGTGAGAGGGTAAGAGATCACCTTGATTCTTCTCTATAATTCACTTGAATGAAGGTTGTGCAGGATGATTGACCATCTGTCTTTCTGCTTTCTTTTAGTGTTTTAAGGAAATCCGAGCGTCAGAAAAAAAATAAATTAAATTGTTAGTGTTGTAAAGTCAGTTTTTTCATTCAACATAGACAATCCTTTCATGCACCCCATTTATTTCCTGTGCTAGTAAGAATTTAACTGGTGGTTAGCTCATAGCTGTTAAGTCTCAGAAGTGAATGTAATTATCTTTTATTATCCATTATCTATTGAGCAGAGGGATCCAGAAATTGTACTCAAGTAAATGTAGTATTACCTTAGAGTCATATTATTCAAGTATCAGTACGAGTAGACAAAAAAAAATTACATGAGTAAGTGTAAGAAAGTATCCATTAAAAAGTTTTGTGAGTAGTAACAACTTCACCAGTTGGTGTGTTTTTTTTCCTCTTAAATGGTATTCTCTTATATAGCGCTTTCATTCTCATCTCTAGATGACCAAAGCGCTTTACAGATCCTGCTATCCACCCATTCACACACACATTTGCACACTGATGGCGGTGGAGCTGCCATACACCAGTGCTGGCCTGACCCACCAGGAGCAACTGAGGGTTCAGTGTCTTGCTCAAGGACACTTTGACATGCAGACTGCAGACAGAGCGGGAATCAAACCCCTGACCCTCCGATCAGTAGTCGGCCATGCTACACCTGCGCCACAGCCACTCCCCCAAAAGTGACTCTTGTAAATTTGCTACTCTTTTCTCATAAATTTAGGACTGTTCTCATATATTTGCAATTTTCTTGCTACTTTGTGGGTTTTTCCTTGTAACTTTTCAACTTTTTTTCCCTAATGAATTTGAGATTTTTTCCTTTGTACATTTGCAACTTTTTAAGTAATAATTTCCCTACTTTTTTCTCACAAATTTGCAACATCTTTCTACATTTACAAGTCTAATTTTGCCAATTTGTGAGGATTTTCTCTTAGCTGTGTTAGTTTGAGGAAATAAATATAATAAATCAAATATTTCTTGAGCCGGAACCTCAAAAACATCTGATGGGAGAAAAATATTGTCTTGCATTCAGTTTATATCAACAAAATCAAAAGTAACTCAGAGTACAAACAAAAAGATTTTTTTCCCTTCAAAAGTGTTCTCAGGTAAGAATAAAGGGTGTCTGTCCTATAATAAAAATAGAAAAAGAAAAAACTTGAAGAATAAACTACCCAAGAAAAAGTAGCCAATTTAAGAGGAAAATTAACTCACAAATTTGCAAGGAAAAGGATAATTTAAAAAAAAAAAGTAACAGAGATTATAAAGGAGAAGAAGAGTCCTGTTTAGAGTGATGATTTAGAGTGAAGTACGTGGCGGTAATGCACCTGTAAGCTGGTTGCCAACCACCAATCAAATCTAAAAGAAGAAGAAGAAAAAGTAACACATTTGTGGGAAATAAGTTGTACATTTATACCACATATTTTCATTAATGTGGCAGATTTACAAGAAAAAAATTTTAACTTGACAAGAGAAGTCACAAATTTGTGAGAGAAATGTTTCAGAATTAAGAGGAAACATAATGTTTGTCATTAATGTTGACAGGCCAGTTTGTTTTTATAACTCGTTTTTAATCCTGATAACTCATTGTTTTACCTTTCTTTTAAAACAGCACTATGTAACTTTCCTGTTTCTGGTAGAAACGCTGAACAGCCTTCGTCCAGCACATTTCATGGCCTGAGTAACATCACCCAATCAGAGGGTGCTTTGTTAGTTGGTGGGTAAGACCATGCCTGGTTATTGGCTGAAGGAACTCAGGCTATAGAACATGCTAGTTGCGTTTTCAGTGTTCCTGCCAGCAACAGGAAAAGTTACATATTGATGTTCCAGGCAATGCAGGATCACTCAGACGATGGTAGAAGTGATATCCACCTGGTTAATGGTTGACGTACAATCAAAATGATTTTGAAAACAAAATTTTAAGGTGAAAATCTTACATGGTGTTGGTTTAAGGCTTGAACATGTGTTGCATGCATTTTTTGAGGCATGGGGTGGGGGTGAGGGGACTGCTCCAAAATGGCGGTTTCAGGAGTAATACATTGGTGGCCATCTGGTCTGTCTTGGGATAAATATTTTTCCAGTTCTATTTGTGGTTCACAATGTTTCCGTCTTCAAACTAAGTGCAGAAGAACAACATCTGCTATTTAACCTGTTCACATGAGTGACATCTGATATATTTGGCATCAGCAGCTCAGCTCCCTCTCCCACTCTCTTCCTCAGGGGGCACCCACTCAGGAGGCCGGGCCGGGCAGTGGAGACCCCGCCCTGCCTCAGGTCTACGCTCCACCCCCCTCTTACCCCCCACCGGGTCAAGGTCCACCGGCATCAGCAGGCAGGCTGCCATCTCTTGACTTCAGCTCCGCACATACCAGCTCAGAATACCCTGAGCATCCCCAGCTCCGAGTCTACCAGGGCCCTCAGCATGAAGGGGCAGACTCTCTGACATCCAGCAACACGGTAAGAGCAGCTTGTGACGACGCTAGTGGAATTCACGTCACGACAGGCGCTCCATGTCCCAATAAAACATGATCTTCAGTCAGTTAATGTGACAAGCAGTCCCACCAGAGCAACACAGTCAGCTAGAGTATCCTTCTATATTTAGAGCCCCTCCTCCCCTGGCATGTCCTTGTATGGGAATGACACCCACACTCTGTCCAGGGCAGGGACAGCTGGATTTATTGTTGAAAATAAGTCATCACTTTTCCTTCTTCTTTGTGTCTTATTTAGCTGCTAGTAAAGCAGATCTCCTTTCAGGTTTATAGCTGTGAAGTTCTGTGTTGGTAGTGACAGTTTACAGTTAAACAATTACAGGATGTTTATTAAAGTCTCTGTGTGTCAGTGATTTATCTTGCAATCCAATTGCAAAAGAGTTTTCTCAGTTATTACCATTAATACTGTAAGTTTACTGAACAAGGAAATGCACATTACATATAGTGTACCAGGAAATGCAAAAAAAAAAAAAAAAAAAAAAAATCAGACAAAAATAATTAAAAATTAAGATTTAATTTTAATATTGCATAAAAACAAACATGTCTTGCAATTACTTTTTAGATTAAAGTAATTTGTTTGCAGCTGACAGTTAAATAATTTGTATATTTTCCACCTCAGTTATTTTACAAGTCAAACACACCATGCTAGTGTCACATATTAGTTAACTATGTAGTGCTGTGGAAAATTATTTGCCTCCTTCCTGATTTTTTTCTATTTTTGCATTTTTGTCACACTTAAAGGTTTCAGATCATCAAACAAATTTTAATGTTAGACACCCATTTTAGCCTCCCTCCACTGGCTGCCTGTACACTTTAGGGTTCATTTTAAATATTCTTCTATTTGTTTTTAAATCATTAAATGGCCTTGCCACCTCTTACCTCTCTGAGGTTCTTCACCCTTACACTCCTGCTCAGTCTCAGGTCAGCTGATCAGCTGCTTCTGGAGATACCAAAATCGAGGTGGAAGCTCAGAGGGGACAGAGCTTTTTCTGTTGCTACTTCTAAATTATGGAACAATCTGCCTTTGTCCATCAGACAGGCCCCTTCACTGTCCAGTTTCAAAACTCATCTTAAAACCCATTTTTATTCTCTGGCTTTTGACCCAGTTTGAGACATTGATTTTACTTGTTTTTGTTGCTTTTATTGTATGACTACTGTTTTATTTGTGTTGTATTGTATTTTTTAGTTGTATTTTATTGTTTTTATGTCTTATGTTTTCATATTTTATTTATTGTTGATGTACTGCACTTTGTGTCAGCTGTGGTTGTTTTTAACGTGCTTTATAAATAAAGGTGGATTAGATTGGATTGGATTGGAACAACAACCTGGGTAAATGCAAAATGCAGTTTTTAAATGGTGATTTCATTTAACAAGGGAAAAAGCTATCCAAACCCAACTGGTTCTATTTGAAAAAGTAATTACTCCTCCCCAAAACCCATCTCCCCATCGTTACATCATGAATTAACTGTAATTAATCACATTTTTCTGAAAGCTGAGTTCAATTTCACTAGCTACAGCCAGGCCTTATTATTGCCAGACCTGTTGAATCAAAAAAATCACTTGAATAGAACCCATCTGACAAAGTGAAGTAGGCTAAAAGATCTCAAAAGGCAACATGTCATGGTGTGATCTAAAGAAATTCAAGAACAGATGAGAAACAAAAATCCAGAACAACATCTGAAGAACTGCAGGCCTTACTGGCGTCAGTTTGGACACTGGTCCATGATTCAACAATAAGAAAGAGATTGGGTAAAAATGGCATCCATGGGAGAGTTCCAAGGTGAAAACCATTCATTCATTCATTCAACCACTGCTGACCAAAAAGAACACCAACGCTTGTTTCACATTTGCCAAAAAACATCTTCATGATACCCAAGACTTTTGGGGAAATATTCTGTAGACTGATGAGACAAAAACTGAACTTTTTGGAAGGCATGTGTCCCATTACATCTGGCGTAAAACTAACACAGCATTTCATAAAAAGAACATCATATTAACAGTCAAACATGGTGGTAATGTGATGGTATGGGGCTGCTTTACTGCTTCAGTACCTCTGCGATTTGCCATAATTGATGAAACCAGAAAATCTTGAAGGAGAATGTCCAGCCATCAGTTTGTGAACTCAAGCACTCTGATGTGGCTGAGTGAACCCTCAGGGATCCCTTCTTTTACTACCCTTTGGGGACCCTCGAGCCAAAAATGTACACAGACAAAAAAAACAAAAACAACAAAAAAAACCCCAAACTATAACATCAACAGGCATGGATATTTTTTTCTTTTTTCTTCATAAAACTCTTAAACCACTTCAGCTCTGCTCAAAAATAACAAATGTTCAATCTTTTTTTCTTTTTTTTTTTAGAATTTTAAGCCTTTAAATACCAGTTTGAATACATGATGACATTGCTGTTATTTATGAAAAAAACACAATTTTTTTATTTATAAAATGAATAGTGTGGGGGGGATTGCTGGTAATTAGAGTCTTGGATATGTCAAAAAGTAGCAACAACATTGATTTCATTGCATTAATGTTTTTTATGTGGTGTCACCCACAGGGGATGAACCCAGCCACAGGGGGTGCACAAGCCAGTGCACTCCTAGTGCCGGTCCCAAGCCCGGGTAAATGGGGAGGGTTGTGCCAAGAAGGGCATCCGATGTAAAACCTTTGCCATATCAAACATGTGGATCATGATGAATGAGACTTTCATACCGGATCGGTCAAGGCCCTGGTTAACAACCGGTGCTGTTAACTGACAGGGTGCCGGTGGAAATTGGGCTACTGTTGGTCGAAGATCGAGGAAGAGGAGAGTTAGAAGGTGTGTTAGGAGGTTGAGAGAGAGAAAAGGAAAGGTAGAAATATGGAGGTGAGAGTAGGGACGTTAACCGAAATGGTGGCCTAGTTGATAGAGCATCCACCCCACAACCAGAAGGCTGGGGATTCAAGTCCCGGCAGGGTCATACCAAAGACCATATAAAAATGGTATTTCCTGCCTTCTAGCTTGGTGCTCAGCATAATAGAATGAGGGAAGGAGAAGTTGTTTGTGGCAGCGCCTTGCTTGGCAGTGACCATTCTCTACATGTGATTCACATTGTAGATAGGAGAAACGTAATTTCGTTCTACTGTACATGTTTGGCTGTATGGACTGAATGACAATAGCGATGGCTTTTTCTTCTTCTAAATGTAGGGACTATGACTGGTAAAGGCAGAGAGCTGGCTGATATGATGGAGAGAAGAAAGGTAGATATACTGTGTGTTCAAGAAACCAGATGGAAGGGAAGCAAGGCTAGGAGCATTGGAGGTGGGTTTAAACTGTTCTACCATGGTGTAGATAGGAAGAGAAATGGAGTAGGAGTAATCTTGAAGGAAAAGTTTGTGAAAAGTGTTCAGGAGGTAAAGAGGTAGTCAGACAGAATCATGAGTTTGAAGCTAGACGTGAAAGGTGCGATGCTGAATGTTGTCAGTGCGTATACCCCATAAGTTGGATGTCAGGTAGAAGAGAGAGGAATTCTGGAGTAAGTTGGATGAAGTGGTAGAGAGTGTTCCCAGAGAGGAGAGAGTGGTGATTGGAGGGGACTTTAATGGACATGTAGGTGAAGGGAACAGAGGTGATGAGGAGGTTCTGGGTAGGTATGGTCTTAAGGAGAGAAATGTGGAAGGACAGATGGTTGTGGATTTTGCTAAAAGGATGGAAATGGCTGTGGTGAACACATACTGTACTTCAAGAACAGAGAGGAACATAGGGTGACTTACAAGAATGGAGGAAGGTGCACACAGGTAGACTACATCTTGTGCAGAAGGAGAAATCTGAAAGAGATAGGAGACTGGAAGGTGGTGGCAGGGGAGAATGTAGCTAGACAGCATTGTATTGTAGCCTGTAGGATGACTTTGCAAAGCAAGAAGAGGAAAACAGTGAAGGCTGAGCCAAAGATTAAGTGGAGGAAGTTACAGAAGGAAAAAGGTTTCACAGAGTTCAGGAAGGAGTTGATGCAGGCTCTGGGTGGTAGGGAAGAATTACCAGATGACTGGGAAAGTACAGCAAAAGTATTCAGGGAAATGGGTAGAAAGGTATATGGTGTACCTAGTGGACAGAGGAAGGAAGACAAGGAGGCTTGGTGATGGAATGTGGAGGTACAGAAAAGTATTTAAAGGAAGAGGTTAATGAAGAAAAAGTGGGATAGTCAGGAAGATGAAGAAAGTAGGAGTATTTGGAATCTAGGCACATGGCAAAGAGAGAGGTGGCAAATGCAAAGAAAAAGGCATATAGTGAGTTGTATGAGAGACTAAACACTAAGAAAGGAGAAAAGGACTTGTATCAATTGGCTAGATAGAGAGATCGAGCTGGAAAGGATGTACAGCAAGTTAGATTGATTAAGGACAGAAATAGTAATGTACTAACAAATGACGAGAGTGTGTTGAGAAGGTGGAAGGATTGCTTTGAAGAGCTGATGAATAAAGAAAATGAGAGAGAGGAGGATGGCTGAAGGGAAGATGGTGAACAAGGAAGTCCCAAGGATTAGCAAGGCGGAAGTGAGGGCAGCTTTGAAAAGGATGAAGAATGGAAAGGCAGTTGGTCCAGATGACATACCTGTAGAGGTATGGAGATGTTTAGGAGAGATGGCAGTGGAATTTTTAACCAGATTGTTTAACACAATCTTGGAGAGTGAAAGGATGCCTGAGGAGTGGAGAAGAAGTGTTTTGGTACTAATTTTCAAGAATAAAGGTGATGCTCAGAGTTGTAGTAACTACAGAGGCATAAAGTTGATCAGCCATACTATGAAGATATGGAAAGAGTTGTTGAAACCAGGTTAAGAGGAGAGGTGACAATCAGTGAGCAGCAGTACAGTTTCATGCCAAGAAAGAGTACTACAGATGCAATGTTTTTTCTAAGAGTGCTGATGGAGAAATACAGAGAAGGTCAGAAGGAGTTCCACTCTGTTTTTGTGGATCTAGAGAAAGCATATGATAGGGTGCCAAGAGAGGAAGTGTGGTACTGTATGAGAAAGTCAGGAGTGGCAGAGAAGTATGTGAGGGTGGTGCAGGATATGTATGAGGACAGCAAGACAGTGAGGTGCGCTGTAGGAGTGATGGATGGATTCAAGGTAGGGGTGGGATTACATTAGGAATTGGCTCTGAGCCCCTTCTTGTTTGCCATGGTGATGGACAGGCTGAGAGATGAGGTCAGGCAGGAGTCTCCGTGGACCATGATGTTTGCGGATGACATTGTTATCTGTAGTGAGAGTAGGAAGCAGGTGGAAGAGAACCTGGAGGGGTGGAGATATGCTTTGGAGAGAAGAGGAATGGAAGTCAGTCAAAGCAAGACAGAATACATGAGTGTGAATGAGAGGGAGGCAGGTGCAACAGTGAAGATGGAAGGAGTAGTGGTAGTGAAGGTAGATGAGTTTAAATACCTGGGGTCAACCATCCAAAGCAATGGAAAATTTGTGCAATGATTTGTGACAGAAGGGTAGCAGCATGAGTGAAAGGGAAGATTTACAAGACGGTAGTGAGACCTGCTATAATGTATGGTTTGGAGATGGTGGTGTTGACAAAAAGACAGGAGGTGGAGCTGGAGGTGGCAGAGTTGAAGATGCTAAGATTTTCATTGGGCGTGACTAGGATGGACTGGATTAGAAATGAGTTTTTCAGAGGGACAGCTCAGGTTGAGCAGTTTGGAGACAAAGTAAGATAGGCAAGGCTCAGATGGTTTGGACATGTGCAGAGGAGGGATAGTGGATATATTGGACAAAGGATGTTGAAGATGGAGCTGCCAGGCAGGAGGAAAAGAGGAAGACCACAGAGAAGATTCGTGGATGTAGTGAAGGAGGACATGGAGAGGGTTGGTGTTACAGAGGAAGATGCAAGGGATAGGGTGAGATGGAGGCAGACGATCTGCTGTGGCAACCCCTAAAGGGAGTAGCCAGAAGAAGAAGAAGAAGAAGAAGAAGAAGAAGAAGAAGAACAATTCAATTCAATTCAATTCAACTTTATTTATATAGCGCCATTTCACAACAACAGTCATCTCATAGCACTATCAACTGTAGGGGGGACCCCCACAGTTGCAGAAAGACCCCAGCAATCAGGCGATCACCCTGTGAGCAAGCACTTGGCGACGGTGGAGAGGAAAAACTCCCTTTTAACAGGAAGAAACCTCCAGCAGAACCAGGCTCAGGGAGGGGCAGTCATCTGCTGCGACTGAAGAAGAACAAGAAGAAGAAGAAGAAGAACAAGAACAAGAACAAGAAGAAGAAGATGTGGTGTCAGAGTTACAACTTTGCACCCCATTTATATCAGTATTTGTTTTCAGCTTTTTTCTGTGTTAATGGTCACTGGGCTCCATATTATAAGTGGCAAAGATAAGAATTTCTTGCATCAGCCTACAATGGGGAAAAAAGTGGAATCTCATATAATACAATAGAAATATCAAATTTCACTAGTTTTGTTTAAAATGAAATTCTGACATTACAGAATGCATGTTTATATGTTGGATTTTTCACTGAAAATAAAAAAAATAAGTGTTTTCAATTTAAGTCAATGGGGCATGAGGGTTTAACTCTTAAACTGCTCAAAAGCTAGCAATGCAATGACATCAGTGTTATTGCTAATCTCTGACATGTCCAAGACTCTGATATAAAACAATGCCACATGTTGTTTTGTTTTGTTTTGTTTTTTTTCATAGAATGAGGTGCATCATGGATTCAAACTGGCATTTAAAGGAATCCTGAAAATTGTTGAATATTTTGTAGTTTTGAGCAGAGCTAAAGTAGTTTAAGAGATTTAAGCAGAAAAAAATATTGAAATCTGATCATTTTATAGCAGTTTTTTTGGATGTACATTTTTGACTCGAGGGTCCCCAAAGGGTACAAAGTTGTAATTCTGACCCCACATAAAAAATAATAATGCAATGAAATCAATGTTGCTACTAGTTTTTGACATATCCAAGGCTCTAATCACCAGCAAGGCCCTACCCCCCCAACTTTACATTCTATAAAAAAAAATGTCATATTTTGTGTTGGTTTTTTCATAAAACAAGTGGCATCATGTATTCAAATTGGCATTTAAAGGGTTCATATCCTTAAAATTATTGAATATTTGGTAGTTTTGATCAGAGCTGAAGTAGTTTAAGAGATTTATGCAGAAAAAAGCAGAAAACAATCATGATACAGCTGTGGACAAAATTGTTAGTACCCCTCTGTTAATGAGAGAAAAACCCTCAACGGTCACAGAAATAACTTGAATCTGACAAAAGTGGTAAGAAATAAAAATTCTATGAAAATTAACCAATAAAAATCAGACAATGCTTTTGAATTGTGGTTCAACAGAATTACTTTAAAAAACAAACTCATGAAACAGGCCTGGACAAAAATGATGGTACCCCTAGAAAAGATTGAAAATAATGTGACCATAGGGACATGTTCAACCAAGATGTGTCCTCTAATTAACATCACAGGTGTCTACAAACTTATAATCAGTCAGTCGGCCTATTTAAAGGGTGACAAGTAATCATTGTGCTGTTTGGTGACAAGGTGTTTACCACACTAAACATGGACCAGAGGAAGCAAAGGAGAGAGTTGTCTCAGGAGATTAGAAAGAAAATTATAGACAAGCACGTTAAAGGTAAAGGCTATAAGACCATCTCCAAGCAGCTTGATGTTCCTGTGACTACAGTTGCACATATTATTCAGAAATTTAAGATCCACGGGACAGTAGCCAACCTCCCTGGATGTGGCCGCAGGAGGAGACGGATAATACGAATGGTAACAAAAGAGCCCAGAACAACCTCTAAACACATTCATGGTGAACTCCAAGGTCAAGGTACATCAGTGTCAGATCGCACCATCCGTCGTCGTTTGAGCCAAAGTGGACTTCATGGGAGACGACCAAGGAGGACACCACTGTTGAAAACAAATCATAAAAAAGCCAGACTTGAATTTGCCAAACTGCATGTTGACAAGCCAAAGCTTCTGGGAAAATGTCCTATGGACAGACGAGACAAAACTGGAACTTTTTGGCAAGGCACATCAGCTATATGTTCACACACGCAAAAATGAAGCATACCAGGAAAAGAACACTGTCCCTACTGTGAAACATGGAGGAGGTTCTGTTATGTTCTGGGGCTCTTTTGCTGCATCTGGCACAGGGTGTCTTGAATCTGTGCAGGGTACAATGAAATCTCAAGACTATCAAGATATTCTAGAGAGAAATGTGCTGCCCAGTGTCAGACAGCTTGGTCTCAGTCGCAGGTTATGGGTCTTGCAACAGGATAATGAGCCAAAACACACAGTTAAAAACACCCAAGAATGGCTAAGAGCGAAACATTGGACTATTCTAAAGTGTCCTTCTATGAGCCCTGATCTAAATCCTATTGAACATCTGTGGAAGGAGCTGAAACATGCCGTCTGGAGAAGGCACCCTTCAAACCTGAGACAACTGGAGCGGTTTGCTCATGAGGAGTGGGCCTGACCATTGTGGGGTTTTTTTGCATGTACATTTTTGTCTCGAGGGTCCCCAAAGGGTGCAAAAAGTGTCTGTAGTGTATAATAGACTTGTAAAAGTAATTGACATTAGATTAAAAAAGATGTCAAAAAAGAAACATTCTTGCAGAAATTCATGCCAAAAGCTGTAACACAGCCAAAATGATCACCAAATGGAAAAAAAGACAAAAATGGCTGAGGGGTCCATAAAAGGTTTAAGACAATTGTGCAAAGAATGGACCAAAATTCCTCAACAGCAGTGTAAAAGACTCATTGCTAGTTATCACAAACACTTGATTGCAGTTGTTGCCACCAAGGGTGGCACAACCAATTGTTAGGTTTAGGGGGCAATTACTGTTTCACATAGGGCCAGACAAGTTTGGATCGCTTTTTTCCCTTAATAAATGAAATCATCATTTAAAAACTGCGTTTTGTATTTACTCGGGTTATATCTAATATTAAAATTTGTTTGATGATCTGAAACATTTAAGAATGACAAACAGGGTTGACATTAACTTTTTTGCTCACAAGCCACTGTGGCTAGTGATTTTCTAAAGTTGCTAGCCACTCAGCCTTTTCACTTGCCACAGTTTTATGGTTGGAATATTATGTTTAATATTATCAAATTGGACTATGGCATCCTAAAATGTACATGAACTAAATTTGCATCCTTTTTAAATGTAAATGACCCTTAATACGTACATAAAATTTAAAAAAAATTAGCAAGAGAAACACTGTTTATAAACAGCAGTAAATACTGTAAAACAATAGAGAAAAAATATTTGCAATGGGAGAGTAAAGTACAGGTAGGCACCCCTACCCTTTCACCTTCACCTATGAATTGGGACACCCCTTCATGGCTGCACTACATCATTAGTAGTTGCTGATGGATTTAACCTAGCCTGTTTTCACCACAAAAAAGAAGAGAAAGAAAAAGAAACCTGATTAGAAAAAAGTCTCATCTTAAGGAGAAAATGTCTCAAATTTACATGAACTATTCTAATCAGTAGAAAAGGTCAGAAATTTACTAGAAAGAAAGCTGTAGAGAAAAACTTGGACCCCCTGGCAGCTGGTTTTGGCCCGCAGCCATATGTTTGACACCCCTGGACCAACCCATTATAAATACATATTTAAGGGGTAAACGACAACTTGTTGCTCTAAAAATAATTATGTTTAACCACAGAGGTAGGATCTGATATAGGATAGCTACTCACCGTTGAGACAATGGGGATCTGGGGCAGTTCTGCTGGTAATACGATTGCTGAGAGCAGGGACAGGTGTATTTTGCTGGCTGTTGGCTGTTCGTCGCCGTTTCTCCAGACTGGCTGCAAAATGAACTCACCATGGGTGGAGTCTTGCTCCACTCCATACTCGGTACAGGAGAAGCCGCCACCCACCACAGTATTTTTGACCCCCAGGCTGAACAGGGGCAGGACAGGAGACTGACCCGTGGAGTAGACTGTCCGTGGCTTCTCCGGACTCCAGCCACGGCGACAGTGGACCAATGATCACACACTGTGTCCACATAGTGCATATGGGCGTTGTAGTTTCATAGTCTCACATTGCGATAGATTTATTATTTCCGGTTCCGGCTCTGCCGGACCGGCGGCGCCACACGAGTCGGCTGCCTGTTGCAACAGCCTTTTTTTTAATCTTCCTTCTTCTTTCTACACCTTTCACTCTGTGTATATATATCACGGACGCACGGATCGCCCCGGGGGTCTCCCGGGTCGGCGGACGGAGCCACGGTTTGCAGCGGGAGACGTTACAGCGGGGAGGAGCTAGTGCTAGCTAGCACTTGGCCGCCGCCCGGTTCTAATGGGAAACTCGACATACCGGGAGCTGTAGCGAAAACGAAGCGGGTGCCGGGCTGGAGTTTTGGCGGCGTGAAAGAAATATAAGACAGAATAATAAAGAGCGATGGCAAGAACCAAGCAGACCGCCCGTAAAATCTACTGGAGGAAGAAGCCCCCCAGGAGACAGCTAGCCACCAGGGCTGCTCGGAGAGGCGCTCTGGCCACCGGCAGAGTGAAGAGGCCTCGCCGTCACAGGTCCGTGGCTCTGAGAGAGATCCGTCGCTACCAGAAATCCACGGAGCTGCTCATCCGTAAGCTGCCCGTCCAGCGCCTGGTGAGGGAGATCGCTCAGGACTTCAAGACCGTCCTGCGTTTCCTGAGTTTCGCCGTCATGGCTCTGCAGGAGACCAGCGAGACCCACCTGGTGGTCTCTTCTTCGCTAAGGGGGTCACCATCATGCCCAAAGACTTCCAGCTGGCCCGCTGCATCCGCGGAGAGAGAGCTTAGACTTTCTGCTGCACATTCACCAGCCATAATGCTCTGCACTGTGTGTCTATATATATATACATTTATAGTAATATGGACATATGTTTGCTAGATGTTGTTTTTTCTTGCCTTCTGATTGTTGCTCTGAGTGTTGCTATCCCTGTGCTGTTGCAATCCTGGAATTTCCCCATTGTGGGACTAATAAAGGCTTATCTTATCTTATCTTATCTTATCTTTATTCAATTCAATTCAATTCAACTTTATTTATATAGCGCCATTTCACAACAACAGTCATCTCATAGCACTATCAACTGTAGGGGGGAACCCCCACAGTTGCGGAAAGACCCCAGCAATCATTTTAGATGCCGTTTGAGAAAACTGCAACCCGCCAAAGTGGCTAGTGGGAGTGGCTGTCTTACCGGCCACTGCTGAAATCCACCTGCCATTGGCTGGTTGGCCGGTGTTAATATCAAACCCTGGTGACAAATATGCAAAAATATAAGAAATCAGGAAGGGGGCAAATACTTTTTCACAGCACTGTACCTGTTGATTTCATTGGTAGTTGTCTCAAACATTTAATCTACTGTATGTCTCCTTAAAGAATGAATACATTGATGTAGACAGCATTGTTTAATCTGGTCTAAGTGGCAGGTCGGCTTGTTGTCCTGCTTCTCTCTTCCTCCTCTTACAAATGGTGTTTTGTGGCCCCATCTATATATTTCATCACTAGAGCCCACTGACATACTCGAGTCTGTGCCGATTTTCGGGAGAAAGTTGAGACGCCAACCATGGAGGAAAGGGGTCACGAGGGAGGCTGACCCCCTCTGAAATATCACAAAGGTCCAGAACACAAATCTGCATCGTGACATGACTCCACCACCAACTCAACCCTCTGTGTGTGTGTGTGTGTGTGTGTGTGTGTGCGCGCGCGTGTGTGTCTTCACTATGAGCCACAGCTAGCCTGTGTAGCTTACTGCTGTGGCCCCTGTGTATTTTGCTTCCCTGGGTGAACGTGTCGTACCTTTTTCTGTCTTTCCCAACTGTATTAATTATGCCCCTTGACAAGTGACCTTTAACCTTTGGCAGAAACGCAGCACCGTCACCCAAAACTGACCCTTCAGTAATGATCTGTCCCCCTACCCTTTAGCTTCCACCCATCACCCTCTACCTCTCGAGCTTTTTGCGCACCTTCTTTGCCTTGTTCATGCGGATCCATTTTATCCTTCACTGTTGCACTGAGGCCTTTTTCACTCTTTATCTGCCTCGTGGTACTACAAAGCTAATACTCAAGTCTTGGGAGTGCAGTTCTTGTTTCTATTACATCAGCACATTTTCCAGTATTTTTTTTTTTTTCATTTTCTTCCTCCCCTCTGCTCTCTGCTCATTTTCTTTCTCTTGCTGCTGAAGCTACTTTTTTATTTTTGCATTTTTCCTGCAGATGTTTTCAATATCATTTGTCTTTTATATTTTTAACACATTTCTTGCAATGGTTGACGATGCTGGTTTCCCAACATTCTAGCATCGTGGTGCATTGTGGGATAGTGAATGTTTTGGTTTTGGCGTATTAGTTCTTGAATTGTTCTGCATGAGGCAGTTTATATATATATATAGCATATGTTCCAGCTGTTAAAATGGGTTTTTAATTAAGCCACTGTTTAAAACTTAGCATCTGAATTAGTGTTTTATGCCACAGTAGAAAAGGCTGGAATGAGAGTACACCTGCCACTTTTATATTAGTGATCATTAGTGTACAGAGGCATCAGTGTTTATAATCACATACGGGCATGTAAACTAAAATGGAGCCCTTTTTCACACCTCCTTAGGTTTGCCTGTGAAGAATCACTGGTTGCTGAATGCTAGCTAAACTTCGTTTGAATCACTTGATCTTGTGAAAATGATCTGTTGCTTTAATGCCACGTGATGCTTATGCAACTGAATTTTTACAGAAAAAAACTTTTCCATTGATTTTGAATTAGTTGAAATGACTTTGCTTTTTCCTCTTTCTTTCTTTGCTCTTTACTTCTCTTACTGATGCCCTCTCCTGGTTTTTTCTTCACATCTGTCTCATCTCGTTCACGCCCTCTCGTTCTATTTTCCATCTTTTTGTTTTTGTTTGTTCTTTTGTGTCCCCATTCTTCTTCTACTCTCCTCCTCCTGCTTTTTTCCCTTTTCATCTCACTGTCAGGAGGACGCTTTAGCCCCCGTGACATCTGACCCTCAGTCTCTCAGCGTGTCCGTATCATCAGGGGGCGGAGCAGGAAGTGGCAGCGAGGAGGAGGGGTCAGGTAAGGCCCAACCCAAGCGACTCCATGTCTCCAACATCCCTTTTCGCTTCAGGGACCCAGACCTCCGACAGATGTTTGGGGTACGACGTTTACACGGCTGCTCGATTAAATGTTGCACACATGCAGCAGCACTCACATCGCTCCATGGACTCCACTGACATTCAAAATCTGTTCTGACACTTGCAGCAATTTGGCAAGATCCTCGATGTAGAAATCATCTTCAATGAGAGGGGGTCAAAGGTGAGCAACAGGGATAGAAAAATATTTATTTGGATGATTTAGATCAACAAAACTGTTAACATGATAACCATACAAACATGCAGGGCTTTGGATTTGTGACCTTTGAGAACACTGCAGAGGCCGACCGAGCAAGAGAAAAGCTGAACGGGACAATCGTGGAAGGGAGAAAGATTGAGGTGAGGAGATATCCTCACACATTCTGCTATTAACTTTTTCAACTTTGTGCACACTTATTCATTATCGTGGTTTTTAGGTTAATAACGCCACTGCAAGAGTGGTTACCAAGAAGCCCCAGGCACCTCTTGTGAACGGTGAAATTTCAAGTAAGAAATGTCCTGTTAATATTTTATCATTTTATTTGGAGGGTTTGATTGATATATTGCATTTTTGCAAAAAGCATACTTAAATATTTTTTGCCTTTATTTTTCTCTGTAGCTTCTGGGTGGAAGATCAACCCTGTTATGGGAGCAATGTACGCACCTGAGCTCTACACAGGTCAGTGAATGTCTCTCCTGTATCAGATATTTTAAGCATTCATTCAGAGAGTAATTTTCACTCTTTTCACCGTCTGTTTAGTTGCCAGTTTTCCGTATCCTGTTGCAACCCCCACCTTGGCCTACCGAGGCTCTGCGTTGCGTGGCCGAGGACGAGCCGTCTACAATACGATTCGTTCAGCTGCAGCCACACCTGCTGCTGTGCCTGCCTACCCAGGGTAACACTTGTGCCCAAACATCAGCCTAAATTCATTTTACTGCAAAACATTATGATCATGTTTTACTCCTTTTTTTAGGGTTGTTTATCAGGATGGCCTGTATGGAGCAGAAGTCTACGTAAGAACCTGAGCGCTTCTCACATATTTGCATTTTTTAGTTGTTTATTGATCTTGTTTTATGTACTCATTCAGGGTGGATACCCTACAGCTTACAGAGTGGCTCAGTCAGCATCTGCTGCTACTGCAGCTTACAGTGACGGGTAGGCAAACATCACACACAAAACTGAAAAGTGCTTGTACAGTATCTTTGCAATGTGTCTCATTCAGTGATATGTAGAACTGTTCCTGTGATACACAAAAAGAAAAGACAACGAACAAGGCCGACCATTTAAAATGTGCATATGTTAATGAATCAGAATTATTCAAAGCTGATTGTCAGGTGCCTGTGGTTTGGAGCTAGTACAGTGGAAAATAATTATTTCTGTATATCAGTAAACACTTTTTGGCAACATTCTAAATGAGAGATTCCTTTCAGCTTTAGCAACAGAGAGGAACAAAATCACAAGAGAGATGCTCATTAAAGATTTTCCATTAATAATTTCCCATGGACTGAGAGGAATGAAACTTGGCGCAGTTATTAGTCTTTGTCTACATAGGGACCACCCAGGGTTACACACTTCTTCCATCACTTTAAACACCTGTGAAGACCTCGCCTGTAGAAGTCTGCAGGTTGTGTCAGAAGCCAGAACTTGACCTTGGAAATCAGCGTTTCAGGTAGAAAAAGATGTGAGCAACCAGGGAATTTGTTGTGCAAACTTTCACACATCCAAATGGTCATGGATGATTTTTTTTTCCCACAGATCCCACGCTGATCTTGACATCTTGTTTTTTTTTTTTATTTAAGTTTTTGTAAAGGGTATACATGTCATTACAGCATTGCATTGTTTACATTTTCATCACATATTCCCCCTTTTTTTGTTTTTTGACAACATTGGAAAAAAAATTATTACAACACCCTTTTTTTAAGTGAAAGAAAAATAGAAATTAAAAGAAGAACAAAAAAACAAAAAAAAAACAAAAGCAAAAGAGCAGAAAAATAAAAGAGAATCTGAGTAGCATTGGAGCAAAGAGAGGTGCCATTATTGAAATGGTATTTGTCAAAGATTAGATCTAATGGAAGACACATATGCGTTCCAGGGTTGCCAAAAGTTCAAGAACCCATCCATGTCCTGTCTCAGTGCAAATGTCAACTTTTCCATCAAATAAATGTCCTGAATCACGTTAATCCAATCTTCAGGTGTAGGACAGTCTTTCAACATCAATTTTTTTGTTAGAGCTTTTTACTTGCCAATATTAAAACAGTGAATAAGTATTTTTCTCCTCGTCTTTCCAGTGATCCGGTAGTAAACCCAAATACAAAGTTACAAAGAAAAGGGAACTGTTACTTTGAATATTTCCCCAATATTGTCTGTACATTGGTCCAATATTGGTGGATACTGGGCATGACCAAAACACAGAAAATGATTTGCAGTCTCTTCACCACACAAGCGCCAACAATTCAACCCCTTATGAGTAAATTTGTTTTGTGCAGGTGTTCTGAAAAATCTTACCAAATTTTTCCATCCAAATTCTCTCCCCTGCAGGGATGAGGTACTTTTCCATTGCTGTTTATTTAGCTTTTCCCATATTTCCAATTGTAAAGTGAAATTCCCCTCTTTTTCCCATCTCTCTTTTATATATGATGTGTTGTCTCCTTTTAAGTCTTGAAGACCTTGGTATATTTTAGAAATGTAACTGATCCCTGGGATCCCTTTATATGCCATTAAGAAGACCTTCAGAACACCTGACTGGGCCCTTTCCAAGTCCTCCTTTTTAAGTATTTTGTTTATGTGGTGTCTAAATTGAAAGAACCTGTAAAGGTCTTGATTTACTAGACCTTGTTTTTTCAAATCTTCAAAACTTCTTAAAGTTTGCCCTTTAAAAAAATCGTAATATTTTATCAGTCCGTTCTCTTTCCACTTTTTAAATCTAGTGTCTGTTTTATTAGGAGTAAAGTCCTGATCATAGGAAATCCATTGCAATAATCGATAGGGTTCTTTAGTTTGATTCTCTCTGACTATCTTAAACCAAATTTTTAGCGGGGTCTCTATCCACGGGTTAGTGTTATTCAAAAGTTTAGGTAAGGCATTGTTCCCTATTATCGCCTGTAGGGGAATGTCACTTGTTATTTGGCATTCCATCTCCTTCCATTGTGCAGTGTAGACTGGGTTACAGATCTCTACTAAAGTTTTAATTTGTGCGGCTTTAAAATAGTCCCTGATATTTGGCAGCGCGAGCCCACCTTTGTCTTTGTTTAGCTGTAGGGTTCTATATCTGATTCTAGGTCTCTTGCCCTGCCTTATGAATCTTGAGATCCTTCTGCCCAGTTCTTGCCATGTTTTTTTGGGAGGTTCTACTGGTATTGTTTGGAAAAGGTACAGAAGACGTGGAAGTATATTCATTTTGACTGCTTCAATTCTTTGTGCAGTACCCAAGAATGGTATCATATTCCATCTTGCTAGATCAGATTTTATTTTTGCCATCAGTGGGCCATAGTTTAGTGTTATAATTTTGTTGAGTTGTTTCGGGATATTGACCCTCAGATATGTCATAGATTCCATCTCCCAGTTAGTTTTGAGTTTGCTTAGTAAATATTGATTTGGGTCATATTTGAATGTTAAAATTTGGGTTTTATGCATGTTTAATTCGTACCCCGATAACTCTCCATACTCTGAAAAAACTGAGATTAGTTCTGGAAAAGAGGTGTCTGTCTGCCCCAGGTATATTAAAATGTCATCGGCAAAGAGTGCTATTTTATGTTCCTTCTGACTAAGTGTAATACCTTGAATTTTTTGATTCTGTCTTATCCATTGGCTCAGAGGTTCTATGAAGATTGCAAAGAGCAGTGGAGACAAGGGGCAGCCCTGACGACATCCTCTTTCCAGTTCAAAAGATGATGATAATTTACCGTTAATCCTTATTTTAGCTGCTGGTTTTTTATATAATGCCTGGATAGTTCTAATGAAGTTATTATGAAAATTGAAACTGGATAGGATTCTATATAGGAAAGACCAGTCAACCGAATCAAATGCTTTTTCAGCATCTAATCCCAATATGGCTGCATTTGAATTATATTTTTTTATATGATGAATTATGTGTAAAGTGCATCTAATGTTATCTTGTGTCTGTCTTTGTCTTATAAAACCTGTTTGGTCTAAATGAATTAAGTCTGTCAGTATATTTTCTAACCTTTTGGCAAGGATAGCGGTAAAAAGTTTATAGTCCTGATTTAACACACTGATTGGTCTGTAGTTGGAGCAGTCTAGTTTATCCTTTTCAGGTTTAGGTATGACTGCAATGACCCCTTCTCTCCAGGAGGGGGGGATTTCCCCTGTGTGGAGGACATAGTTAAATGTTTTCAGGAGGAGAGGAGATAGTTGCTGTTTAAAGGTTTTGTACCACTCTGCTGTATAGCCATCTGCTCCTGGGATTTGTTAGCTTTAAGTTTCATAATTGCTTTTTCTAATTCTTTAGGTTGTATTTCTGACAGTAGTGTTTTATTTTGTGACTCAGTAAGTTGGGGAAGATTTAATGTATTTAGGAAGGCTTCGGATGCATTTTTGTGTTTTTTGAGGGAGTATAAGTTCTTGTAGTAGTTCTCGAAGCTTTTAAGAATTTCCTGAATTCTAAATTTTATTTCCTTTGATACTGGGTCTCTGATTTTGTAGATTGCTCTCTCCGTTTGTTGTTTCCTCAATTTGTAGGCTAGTAATTTTGCCGATTTGCTACCTGTTTCATAGTATTTTTGTTTCAGAAATGTAAGATTCTTCTGGATTTCTATTGTGTAGATCTCGTTTATTTGTTTTTTAATTTCCTTAATTTTGAGCGAGTCATTAGAATGAGTGTTGTCTTTGTGCTCTTTCTCTAGTTTCTTAAGTTCTGACTCTAATGTGATTAGTTTTTTTTGTCTCTGTTTCTTTTGGGTTGCCAGTTTTGCGATAATCTTTCCCTTTATTACAGCTTTGCATGCGTCCCACAGTATTAAGGAGATACTTCTCCATTATCATTTTCTTCCAAATATCTGAGAATATCCGATTCCAATTCATCTTTCAGTGGTCCTTTCAGCACATTTGAATTTAACCTCTAAGAAAATGTATTATTTGTGTATTTTTGGATATTTAAATCCATATAGATCGGACTGTGGTCAGAGAGATCCATCAGTCCTATTTTACATGTTTTTACTCTTCCAATGTCTCTATTAAACATAAAAAAAAGTCAATCCTTGAGTATGATGAATGTGGTGCTGAGTAAAATGTATAATCTTTTACACTGGGACTGAGTTCCCTCCACACGTCACAGATTCCCATTACTTTTAGCAGCATCCGAGTTTTTCTACTTTGAGTGTTATTTTGATGTGGAGAATTACCTGATGCATCCCAGTGTGGATTCAGTCTTAGATTGAAGTCTCCACCACATATCACTAAACCTTTGGCTTTAGTTATCATTAGGTCAAATACATTTTTATAAAATTTCCAGTTAGCCCCTGGAGGTGCATATACATTCAGCAGGGTGATATCTTCTCCCTCTAGCCGACCAAGTACCATGCTAAATCTCCCTTCTTTATCTTTGTGTTCTGAATTTTTTTCAAACATAATTTTGGTTGAGATCAATGTCGCTACCCCCTCCTCCTCCCTGACTTATATGAGGATGAAGAGATCAGTTTAAACCCTTGTCTATTAAGTTTAGTGTGCTCCAAGTCTGTTAGGCGGGTTTCCTGTAAAAATATTATTCCTGCTTTGTCTTTTTTCATTTTGCCTAGAATCTTGGATCTTTTAACTGGATTCAGGATCCCTTTTACATTATATGAGATTATTTTGGTTACACCCTGTTTCTCCATTGTGTTGTCTTATTTAGTATAACAGTGTGGTGGCCCTCTTTTATGCTACTCAGAAACTGAAAGAACATTAAGAACATAAAAAACATTAAGAACATAGTATATAAAACTTTAAAACAAAAAACTGTCAAAAGGTCTTCCTGAGCTGAGGTCTTTTTAGTGACCTTAGAAGAGCCTTGATGGTGTGTTGGCTCTGAGAGAAATTCCTCAAACTCTGTTACGTGTTGAGGGCCCTCTCTTACCTCTGTAAGTTGTCCCATGTTTTTAACGTGAATTTCAGATCCCAATCCGAACTTGTAATGATTTTTTTTTTTTTTTTTATGCCTATACCCTATGAAATTGTGCGCAACCTCCCACCACCGTCACAGCAAACAATCACGTTAATACAGTATTTGTTAGTGTGGAGAGTTCATGTGGTTCATTGTCACATTTCTATTTCAACAAGTTGTTTTTGTTTTGTTTTTTTTAAAGACCTACTTGTTTCTAATATTATGACTGTTCCATGAAATGTTTTACCACTTTCTGATTCTGCATCTCCTTTAATGTTTGTTACCTTGTAGGAGGAGGGTTGGATGCGCAGATTGACTAAAAATATCGTTATTCCCTCCTGAAAGCGTTCAGTTTTTCCTTATAGCCCTGGCGCTGGGTTTCCCGCTGCTGGCCCGTGGATTTTGAGGGTCAACATCTTGGGTTATTTTGCAAATGGTTATGTGGCAATTCTCCAAGATGGTGGCCTCCACTTGCAAGATGGTGTCTTCATCAATGGCACACTGTGGTGCCGTTTCCACTGATATCTGACTACACTTGAACTGTCGATGCCAGTGTTTGACTACATCATACGATCAGAATCCTCCCTATAAGTCTCTTTAATCTCATTGAACATTTCCCGTAGTGTGTGGCCTCGCAAGTACAGGACCTAATGACTGCCTCCGCATTCAACTGGCTCCATCATCAAACCTTACTCCACCTTAGTGCCTGTAAAATAGAAACTCTTAGGAGTTCAGAGCTGCAAATTACCACATGGCCTATAGAGATGTGTATATTTGTACATGTGCAGTTTCAGCCTCCTACAATAACCAAAAGTGGGTCAGGGGAAATCTTTAATGAGCAGCCGTTGTAAGGAAACTGAAACAAGATTGTCTGAGGAGGAAGGTAAAAAAAAAAGATAAAGCAAAACTTAAATTTATTAAAGATTTTTCTCAGGGAATGATGATGGCTAAAACCCTTTGTGCAAGGCCAAGATGCTTAAAATGCCAGGCAACAGTATTGCTCATGAAATCATTATACATGAATAACTAAAAAAACTAATGAAAGTGGGCAATAAGGGGAACAAATATAGAGTTGGACTGAAAGTGCTAGCATATAATCCAAAGAGATTGTGTGCATTTGTGTTTTTGTGCAGAATGTCCAGGGTCCATTTTGTTCCGTGTACAGTTCTTATTAGATGTGTATGGTGCATTTTTATAAAAATGTATGTTAAGTTTAATTTAGTTTAGTTTATTGGTTTATTTGTCAGGGACAATGTACAGAAAAAAACATTAAACACAGGGTAAAGATGTTCTGTACCAGATTATAGCGTTCTCACTAATTTCCATCTGTAGTCCCTGAGGCAGGCAGGAAGATATTAAAAGAAAAACAGCACATAAAAAAAGCAGTTCAGGTCGGGTTTCAGAAACTGTTGACCCTGAAACAAGCTGGGAGTAAGTTTAAAAGGTAAAAAGATAAGAGGAACAGCACACATAAAAACAATTTAAGAGTACAATTTCAAGTCCCATTTAAGGGAGAGAGTCAATGCTGGCAGGCTTGATTACTTAAAATCCATTTTTTAGTCTCTGTGGAAAAGTCTCTGTAATTTGTTCTCGTCTTCAAAGCAGTGGGGAGCTTGTTCCATTCCGTTATAGCTTTGTATGAGAATGCTGATTGTCCAACAGTAGTTTTACATAGGGGGATGCAACAGTGCCACCTAGAGGAAGTCCTTGTTACTCTGGTATTTTGTTCAGAAGGTTTGGTACACAAAAGTGATTTCAGATTTACTTTTGTTAGAGATATTATGAAGAAATGAAGATGTGATTAGTGACAACTAGGAAGGACCCTGGCCTTCTTCTGAACTGCAAGACAGTCCAACCCTCATCATATATACTAGAGCAGGGGTCACCAACGCGGTGCCCGCGGGCACCATGTCGCCCGCAGGGACCACATGTGTCGCCCGCAGGCCTGTTCTAAAAATAGCACAACTCGCAAGTGAGCTGCGTCTAAGATGTAATTTTTTCTGCCGCTATTTTTTATTTTATATTTTTTATATTTTTTAAAATCACACTTGCATTTATATAGATTTTAAAATACAATGTCCTTAAAAATAAAAAAAATGAAATATGTTTATTATACGTAAGTTAAGGTGAAACTCTGACCTAGTTCAAAGGTCAGTATTGTGCGCATGACAAAACCTTCGCGCTTGTGGAGCATAAGCTAGCGGCAGTTAAGATGGTGGGCGGAGTGCGGTTTCCAAGCCCAAAAACATGGCAAAAAAAGACAGGAAAATTTATCATTTTCAAAGTGATCGGGAGGAAAGAGTTTCTTTTTTACTACCGTGAAAGGAAGCCGCGTGTGTGTTTCATTTGCGGGGCGATGGCGAAGCGCCAACTTCACTACCCACTCTTTTTTTTTTTTTTTGGACTTATCTTGTACCCGTAGGTAGATTTGTTCTGCAGTCCGGTGACAAGCCACCAGCCGCTGCGTGCCCAAGCGCCCTTTAACTCCCTAACCTGCATGTTTTTGCATGAAAAACGAGAACATGCAAACTCCACACAGATCACTGTTGGCCGGGGGCAGGGATCGAACCCGCGATCCCCCGGCCGAGGGTACACTGCTGCCGCGGTGCTAACCACTGCGCATATTAGCTCTCTCAGTGCTTGTTTAGTTTCTTCTCATGAAAGGACAGTGCTGGTTGCTCAAGCATGATTCTTGGCAAGAACTGTGTGGATATAATTCCAGTGAAGAAGAACACACACAAGTGTGTTATTAAATGTAACAGATTTTTGAGCAGAATTGCAGCAGATTTGTCAGTTAAAATGTGATGAGATTTATTTAATATGAAAGTTGATTTTTCTTAAATGTTGCACTAACTTTTTCAAACATGGTTCAACATAGTTCATGAATTAACGGGTTTAGTTTTTTTATGGTTAAAAGGGACTGGTGAAAACTGGACATTTTTTTTATGAAATGTAGAAGTGATCATCTGAACAATTGCTGAGATTAATAAAAATAAAGTGTGAATCTTGATCTTGTCTGTTACCCACTCTAAGTTATTGATAATTATTATTTATGTACACACGTGGTGTGTGTGTGTGTGTGTGTGTGTGTGTGTGTATTTTATACACACACACACACACACAACACACACACAATTTGTTATTTTAGAGGAGTGTGTCAAGCTGGTGCCCTTCACATGACTCGATACCCATGAAGTAGCTCTTGGTTTCAAAAAGGTTGGTGACCCCTGTACTAGAGTATGTAAGAAAATAGAATATTGTGGAAAAAGTTATTTTCTAATAATTCAATTTTAAAAAGTCAAACTTTGTGATGATTATGACTTAGCTCTTTGAAATAAAATAGTGAATCATGATATTCTATTTTTGTTTTTAGATTGCACAGTCCTCCCTGTTTGAAGTGTTACAAATTTGTTATTTGCATCATACAGAAAGAAAGTATTAATTAATTAATCATGGATACTGTCAATCCTGTGTGTAAAACAAGAGCAATTAAGGCCTCCTATTAAAATGTTTACATTTATATAGTATCATAAGGACTGCACCAATAACCACAGGTGGGTAGAGTAGCCAGAAATTGTACTTAAGTAAAAAAGCATTAGCTTTTGATATTAGTTACTCGACTATAAGTAACAAAGAAGTTACTTGAGTAAGAGTTATTACAGAATCACTTTCTTCTTTACACGCCAAGTCAGTAGTTGGTGATGTACCCTTATTTCTGGGAATTTTTTAAATGCTAAGCCCAGCATATTGACTTAATGTGACTGCAGAACAAGTCATTGCCTCGCCCAAAGAGGTAATGTAATCGGGATGGTTTGTCTGTCTGTCAGCAGGATTATGCAAAAACTACTGGACAGATTTTGATGAAATTTTCACCAGGGGTGACCACTGGGCTACAGGTGAACCCATTAGATTTTCGAGGTGATCTGCGTGCACATACTTTTGCCAAGGCCCTAACTCACAATGTTAAAGGGGTCATTGACTGCACTTTTTACACATTTTAACAGCTCACTCATGTCTTAATGGAGTGCTTGTGACACATTTTGTTCACATTTTGTTCATTTTTTTAAATTATTGAAGCAATTTTTTTTTCTTGGCTTTCTTGAAATGCTCTGATTTAAAGCCTGTTACTTTAAGAAACAGACTTCAGCTGTTCAACTCCACCCAGCCCTCTTATGTCAGTTAGCTATTAGCTGAGTAGCTTCTAGCCGGCTCCTTCCAGCTTGGATGCGCAGTGCCAGTTCACCGATCCGCAGTTGTTTGTGCATTTTGCATCATCTACTTATAGAGACATGCTGCCCTGCATCTTTGCACATGTGTCTTCAGGCCAGAGCAACGCGAGGCACATTATGGACTGCGGACCGGTGAACCAGGTGGTAATAGGGATGGTTATTAGGGTGACTAACATCTGAAGAAAATAACAATATAAGCCACACTCAGTTCGTGCTTCCTGTTACCAGTGTTACCTTGGGGGCTAATAGCTCATGGCCTAAAGGCTACCTTTAGCACCACTTCCATATACATGACAGATACTTTGGGCGCATGCGCACGCAGCAACCGGCAGTGGGTGAAAAAAGTTCGACGTCTGTGTCTTTGTTTTTATGCATTTTAATGTGTTTCAACATAATTCTCTGTGTCGTTTTTGTCCTTGAATGTTTGTGGACTATATAACGAAGAGCTCCCTGGTTCCATCAGTATGGATTTCCTTCTTGTTTTTGCACTGTCATTTTTTTCCTACCGGCTCTTTGTCTTGGAGGTAAGCGCGATCGCGATCATGCCGGAAGAATACAGTATTCCAGAGACATGTTACTGCATTTAAACATGGATAACGCAGCATCTGTGTTGGAGTCCATGCCACAACTGCCGGACTTTAAGAGATTTTCATGGACACAGCAATGAAAAGAGAGACAAGAGGAGGAAACGCGGAAAGCGTGGAGGCGTAAGATTAAACCTGAGGAGGTGTCAGCTTAACCGCATTCCTCTTCCTTCCATTATTATGGGGAACGTACAATCCCTGAGAAAAAAAGTGGATGAAATTCAAGGGAATGTACGATATCAGAAGGATTTCAAGAACAGCTGTGTCATGGCTTACACGGAGACGTGGCTTACGGTGCATGACCGGGATGCGGACCTGTGGATTGACAGCTTTGGAGCCCCACTTCACTCGGATCGGCAGGAAGAGGTAACGGGGAAACGTCAGTGGGGCAGCGTATGTTTATATATTAATAAACAGTACTGTACATCTGTCACGGTCAGAGAGCGCATCTGTACACCAGATGTGGAACTTCTGTCCATATCGCTACGCCCCTTTTATCCGCCCCGTGAGTTCCCCCAACTTTTCATAACGACTGTGTACATTCACCCGAGAGCGGATGCTGACTCCGCCTCCAGCACCATCTTTGATGTGGTACAGCAGTTGCAGTCAATTTCCCCAGAGGCTCCAAATTTTATCCTTGGGGATTTTAACCATGTTTCTTTAAAGAAGACACTTAAAAACTTTTATCAGTGACTTCCGGTCTGGACGCCATGGCGACTGCAGCTTAACACTGAAGCTCTCAGACCCAATCCAGGATAACACCTTGAAAATCAAACTTAACGGATTTTTGGAGGAGTGAAAATCAAAAGACAAAATCATCATGTCTAAAGGAAAACAGAAGAAACTGAAATTCTCCAGGCCAGGACACGTATCGGCCGGAGAATCTGAACTGGAAGATCTCCGTTCAGAAGACGAGGAACTGGTGATAGCTAACAAAAGGGTTAGCCTGAAATCACTATTTGAGGAGCTACGACGATTTCGCCGAGAAGTTACGGCCGAATTTCGGGAATTCAGAGAAGAATTGAAAAGGACAAACAGCAGAGTGGACCAGGCCGAGAACCGAATCTTGGAAACAGAAGATCGAATAAAAGTGCTCGAAGATTCTGTGCTAGACCTACGCAAAAGACAAGCAGCTATAGAGGCTAAGCTAACCGACCAAGAAGGAAAACAAAGAAGAGACAACATAAGAATTCATGGTCTGATAGAAGGAACCGAAAATGGTTTTAACTCAATGGCAGAATGCGTGGAATCCTTACTAAGAGAGAAATTGGATATTCCACAAACCACCGACTTGAAGATAGAAAAGGCACATCGTTCATTAGCGCTAGGCCGGCGGCGGAAGCGCCCCCCACGTTCGGTGTTGGTAAGATTTTCCAATTTCAAAATAAAACAAGAGGTTGTAAGACTGGCCTGGCAGAAAAAGGATTTATGCACCAGGAGAGAAAAGTCTACGTGGAACACGATTACGCCCCGGAGGTCCTTAAAAAGCGCAGGGAATACAATGACGCGAAAAAGGTGTTAAGAGAGAAGAAATTGCGCTTTCAGACACCATTTCCTGCGAAGTTAAGGGTCTTCTACGGCGATGAAACGTGTCTCTATAATTCGGCGGAAGAAGCAACAGCTGACATGGCGAAAAGAGGGCTCCCGGTAACGGTACTTAAACCCGCAGCAGACCCGAGTGAGAAGATCAAAGCACAAACATGGACAACACAAAGACCCTCAAAATCCACGGACCAGCAGCGGGAAACCCAGCACCAGAGCGTCGCGGATAAACTATCCGTTTTCAGGTTGGAATAGCGACCTTTTTTTTTTTTTTTTTTTTTCTTTTCTCTTGAATCAATCCGCACATCCAACCCCCCTCATACAAGGTAACAAACTTTAAAGGAGATGCATATTCAGCATGTGGTAAAACATTTCATGGAACAATCATATTATTTGAAACAAATAAGTCTTTGTAATAAAAAAAAAAACAAAACAAAAAAACGTTAAAATAGAAATGTGACAATAATCCACATGTTCTCCTCATACTAACAAATACTGTTTTTGCGTGAATGTTTCATGTGATGGGGGTGGGAGGGTGCACACAATTTCACAGGGTTTAGGCATAAAAGGAAAAAAAAAAATCATTACAAGTTTGGATTGGGTTCTGAAACTCACGTTAAAAGCATGGGACTACTTTCAGTGGTAAGAGAGGGCCCTCAACACGTAACAGAGTTTGAGGAATTTCCCTCAGGGCCTTCACTCCATCAAGGCTCTTACAGGGTCTTTAAAAAGACCTCAGCTCAGGAAGTTCTTATGACAGCTTTTTGTTTTAAAGTTTTTTACACTATGTTCTTAATGTTTTTCTTGTTTTTAATGTTCTTTCAGTTTCTGAGTAGCACAAAAGAGGGCCACCACACAGTTATACTAAACAAAACAACACAATGGAGAAACAGGGTGTAACCAAAATAATTTCATATAATGTAAAAGGAATCCTGAATCCAGTTAAAAGATCCAAGATTCTAGGCAAAATGAAAAAGACAAAGCAGGAATAATATTTTTACAAGAAACCCACCTAACAGACGTGGAACACAATAAACTCAGTAGACAAGGGTTTAAAATGATCTCTTCATCTTCATATAAATCAGGGAGGAGGAGGGGAGTAGCGACACTGATATCAACCAAAATTACATTTGAAAAAAAATCAGAACACAAAGATAAAGAAGGGAGATACAGTTTGGTAACTGGGCGGCTAGAGGGAGAAGATATCACCCTGCTGAATGTGTATGCTCCCCCAGGGGCTAACTGGAAATTTTATAAAAATGTATTCGACCTAATGATAACTAAAGCTCAAGGTTTAGTGATATGTGGTGGGGACTTCAATCTTAGACTGAATCCATACTGGGATGCTTCTGGTAATTCCCCACATAAAAATAACACCCAAAACAGGAAGACTCGGATGCTACTAAAAGAATTGGGAATCTGTGACGTGTGGAGGGAACTCAACCCCAGTGTAAAAGACTATACATTTTACTCAACTCCACATTCATCTTACTCAAGGATTGACTATTTTTTTATGTTTAATAGAGACATTGGAAGAGTAAAAACATGTAAAATAGGACTGATGGATCTCTCCGACCACAGTCCGATCTACATGGACTTAAATATCCAAAAATACACAAATAATATATTTTCTTGGAGGTTAAATTCAAATGTCCTGAAAGGACCATTGAAAGATGAATTGGAATCAGATATTCTCAGATATTTAGAAGATAACGATAATGGAGAAGTATCCCCTTTAATACTGTGGGATGCATGCAAAGCTGTAATAAGAGGAAAGATTATTGCAAAACTGGCAACCCAAAAGAAACTAAGACAAGAAAAACTATCCACATTAGAGTCAGAACTTAGGAACCTAGAAAAAGAACACAAAGGCAACACTCATTCTACTGACTCGCTCAAGATTAAGGAAATTAAAAAACCAAATAAATGAGATCTACACAATAGAAATCCAGAAGAAACTTACATTTCTGAAACAAAAATACTATGAAGCAGGCAGTAAATCGGCAAAATTGCTAGCCTATAAATTGAGGAAACATCAAACAGAAAGAGCAATCTACAAAATCAGAGACCCAGTATCAAAGGAAATAAATTCAGAATTCAGGATATTCTTAAAAACTTCGAGAATTACTATAAGAACTTATACTCCCACAAAAAACATAAAAACGCATCCGAGGCATTCCTAAACACATTAAACCTTCCCCAACTTACGGAGTCACAAAATAAAACACTACTGTCATAAATACATCCTAAAGAATTGGAAAAAGCAATTATGAAACTTAAAGCTAACAAATCCCCAGGAGCTGATGGCTATACAGCAGAGTGGTACAAAACCTTTAAACAGCAACTATCTCCTCTCCTCCTGAAAACATTTAATTATGTCCTCCACACAGGGGAAATCCCCCCCTCCTGGAGAGAAGGGGTCATTGCAGTTATACCTAAACCTGAAAGGATAAACTAGAGTGCTCCAACTACAGACCAATCAGTGTACTAAATCAGGACTATAAGCTTTTTACCATTATCCTTGCCAAAAGGTTAGAAAATATACTGACAGACCTAATTCATTTAGACCAAACAGGTTTTATAAGACAAAGACAGACACAAGACAACATTCGACGCACTTTACACATAATTCATCATATAAAAAAATATAACTTAAATGCAGTCATATTGGGATTAGATGCTGAAAAAGCATTCGATTCGGTTGACTGGTCTTTTCTATATAGAATCTTATCCAGTTTCAATTTTCATAACAACTTCATTAGAACTATACAGGCATTATATAAAAAACCAACAGCTAAAATAAGGATTAACGGTAATTTATCATCATCTTTTGAACTGGAAAGAGGATGTCGTCAGGGCTGCCCCCTGTCTCCACTGCTCTTTGCAATCTTCATAGAACCTCTGAGCCAATGGATAAGACAAAACCAAAAAATTCAAGGTATTACACTTGGTCAGAAGGAACATAAAATAGCACTCTTTGCTGATGACATTTTAATATACCTAGGGCAGCCGGACACTTCTTTACCAGAACTAACCTCAGTTTTTTCAGAGTATGGAGATTTATCGGGGTACAAATTAAACATGCATAAAACCCAAGTTTTAAACATTCAACTATGACCCAAATCATTATTCACTAAGCAAACTCAAAACTAACTGGGAGTCGGAATCTATGAAATATCTGGGGGTCAATATCCCGAAACAACTCAACAAAATTATATCACTAAACTATGATCCACTGGTGACAAAAATAAAATCTGACCTAGCAAGATGGAATATGATACCATTCTTGGGTACTGCACAAAGAATTGAAGCAGTCAAAATGAATATACTTCCACGTCTTCTATACCTTTTCCAAATAATACCGGTAGAACCTCCCAAAAAAACATGGCAGGAGCTGGACAGAAGGATCTCAAGATTCATATGGCAGGGCAAGAGACCTAGAATCAGATATAGAACCCTACAGCTAAACAAAGACAAAGGTGGGCTCGCGCTGCCAAATATCAGGGACTACTTTAAAGCCGCACAAATTAAAACTTTAGTAGAGATATGTAACCCAGTCTACACTGCACAATGGAAGGAGATCGAATGCCAAATAACAAGTGACATCCCCCTACAGGCGATAATAGGGAACAATGCCTTACCTAAGCTTTTGAATAACACTAACCCGTGGATAGAGACCCCGCTAAAAATTTGGTTTAAGATAGTCAGAGAGAATCAAACTAAAGAGCCCTATCGACTTCTGCAATGGATCGCCTATGATCAGGACTTTACTCCTAATAAAACAGACACCAGATTTAAAAAGTGGAAGGAGAAAGGGCTGATAAAATATTACGATTTTTTTTAAAGGGCAAATCTTAAGAAGTTTTGAAGATTTGAAAAAACAAGGCCTAATAAATCAAGACCTTTACAGGTTCTTCCAGCTTAGACACCACATAAACAATATACTTAAAAAGGAGGTTTTGGAAAGGGCCCAGTCAGGTGTTCTGAAGGTCTTCTTAATGGCATATAAAGGGATCCCAGGGATCAGATACATTTCTAAAATATACCAAGGTCTTCAAGACTTAAAAGGAGACAACACATCTTATATAAAAGAGAGATGGGGAAAAAGAGGGGAATTTCACTTTACAACTGGAAATATGGGAAAAGCTAAATAAACAGCAATGGAAAAGTACCTCATCCCTGCAGTGGAGAGAATTTGGATGGAAAAACTTGGCAAGATTTTTCAGAACACCTGCACAAAACAAATTTACCCATAAGGGATTGAACTGTTGGCGCTTGTGTGGTGAAAAGACTGCAAATCATTTTCATGTGTTTTGGTCATGCCCAGTTATCCACCAATATTGGACCAAGGTACAGACAATATTGGGGAAAATATTCAAAATTACAGTTCCCTTTTCTTTTGTAACTTTGTATTTGGGTTTACTACCGGACTCACTGGAAAGACGAGGAGAAAAATACTTATTCAATGTTTTAATATTGGCAAGCAAAAAAGCTCTAACTAAAAAATGGATGTTGAAGGACTGTCCTACACCTGAAGATTGGACTAACGTGATCCAAGACATTTACTCGATGGAAAAGTTGACATTCGCACTGAGACAGGACATGGATGGGTTCATGAACTTTTGGCAACCCTGGACCGCAAATGTGTCTTCCATTAGATCTAATCTTTGACAAATACCATTTCAATAATGGTTCCACTCTTTGTTCCAACCCTACTCAGATGCTCTTTTATCTTTATTTACTTACTTTTTCTTTTTGTTTGTTTTTTACTGGTTTTTTTTTTTTTTATTTGTTTTTTGTTTTTTTTTTCTCTTTAATTTCACTTTTTCTTTCACTTAAAAAAAAAAAGGGGGGTGTTGTAAGAATTAATCTTCCAATGTTGTCAGATATCAGAAAATAAGGGAACATGTGATGAAAATGTAAACAATGCATTGCTGTAACGACCTGTATACCCTTTACAAAAACTTAAATAAAAAAAAAAAAAAAAAAAATAGTAATTTACCACCATACATGAATAATGCCTTAATTATACTGTTGCCAAAACCAGGTAAACCCTCTAATAAATGTGAAAACATGAAAAAAAAAAAAAAAACTTTTATCAATATGTCTCCTGCCCAACCAGGCGAAAAAAGACATTGGACCTGTGCTATGGATCCATTGAGAGGGCCTATAAATCTATTCCCCTTCCTCCTTTAGGATCCTCAGATCACAGCTGTGTACATTTGCTGCCCACATTTAAAACTGCTCTCAGAAGAGACAAGGCGAAGACCAGAGACATAAACGTGTGGACAGAGGATTCAGTGCACTGCCTCCAGGAATGCTTTAACTGTACGGACTGGGAGGTGTTCACACTGGCCTGCGGAGAAGATTTGGACTCTTTAGTGGATGTGACATGCTCATACATGGCTTTCTGCAGAGATATGATCGTTCCACGTAAACGTGTCAAAATATATCCCAACAAGCCATGGGTTACAAAATCAGTTAAATCCTGCTTACAGAGGAAAGCACTTGCCTTTAAACAGGGGTCTGTTTCTGAGCTGCAGGTTGCCACAAAAGAGCTGAAGGCCAAAATTTTAAGAGCAAAACAGAATTATAAATCAGAGTTGGAAAGCAAGATGGCAACAAAGAAACTTGGTTCAGCCTGGGCCAGTATGAAAACTATTGCAGGCCTTCAGAGCACAGAGCGCAGTAATCGTGTGTTTTTAGATGGTTTTAGTTCAGACACAGAGCTGGCTAATGCTCTTAACTGTTTTTATGGTCGTTTTGACTCCTTTGATTTTAGCACAGAAACCCAAGGTTTGAAACAGAAACTCAAAGACAATCAGCACTTTAATATTGAGGTGCAGGATGTTAAAAGGGCGTTCTGTGCTGTAAAAGTGAACAAAAGTCAGGGCCCTGATAATATATGTGGGCGCTTGGTAAAGTCCTGTGCACATGAACTGAGTCCTGTATTTCACTACATTTTCAATAAGTCCTTACAGACACAACATGTGCCTAAGATCTGGAAAGATGCTGTGGTTGTCCCCGTTCCAAAATCCAGCTGTCCTAAAATGGTAAATGATTTTAGACCAGTTGCTTTGACTTCAATTTTAATGAAAATTTTTGAAAAACTGGTCAGATGTGAGGTCCTAAAGCAGACTGAGCATGCACTGGATCCTTTGCAGTTTGCCTATAGGCCTCACAGAGGAGTGGAGGACGCCACTGTCACTCTGTTTAACATGCTTTTTAAACATCTGGATTTTAATGGGACACACACCAGGCTTTTATTTGTGGACTTTTCTTCCGCCTTCAATACAATCCAACCTCATATTTTAGTTGAAAGGCTCCTGCAACAATTTGATTTGAGTAATAATCTGGTGGGTTGGATTCTGGATTTTTTAACCAACAGGACACAGAGAGTAAGGGTCAATGGTACATTGTCTGACCAAAAGTGTTCTTCTACTGGCTCTCCTCAGGGGTGTGTGTTGTCACCACTACTCTTCATCATGTACACAAACATGTGTCAGAGCAGACATGACAACAGACACATTATAAAGTATGCTCATGATTCAGCTGTTGTCAGTCTCCTCCAGGATGGTGAGAGTGGCCACGGCCCAGTAGTTGATGATTTTGTTCACTGGTGTGGGGATTCCTACCTGCAGCTGAATACGACAAAAACTAAAGATATGATTATTGACTTTGGGAGGAAAACTCCCAGGCACGAAGTCACCGTACTAAAAGGCCAGACCACTGAATGTGTACAATCCTACAAATATCTTGGGACGATTACTGATAGTAATTTAAACTTTGAAGAGAACTGTGAAAGGGTGTGCAAAAAGGGTCAGCAACATTTGCATTGTTTAAGGAAACTTGCACGCTTCCAAATTGACCAAACCGTAATGACAGTGTTTTATCGGGCTTTTATTGAATCTGTTTTATCCTTTTCTTTAGTGTCATGGTTTGGTCAGATAAAACTGAAACAGAGGAAATCCTTGGATCAGGTAGTTAGATGGTCCAGTCATTTGCTTGGTGAGTCACAGCTGAGCCTGACATCCCTGTACACCAGACAGGTACAGAGGATTGCTACCTCCATTTTAAATGATGACTCCCACCCTTTGCACTGCCACTTTCAGCTTCTTCCCTCCAGACGGAGGTTTGCTGTCCCAAAAAGTAAAACCCAGCGCTACAAAAGCAGCTTTGTTTCTGCTGCTGTTAAAGAATTGAACAAGATGTAACAATATATTGCACATAATTTAGTTCCCTATTTATTAATTTTATTTTATATTTACTTATTTTTGTAGGTTTTTTATTTGGGTTCTAAATCTTTTATTGGGTTTTAGACTTTTGAGTTTTTAACCTCTTTGACTTTAACTTTTTAATATGACCCTTCTCTCTTATCTCTTTGTTTTTTCTCTTATCTCTTTGTCTTATGTCCTGATTGGTGGAGCCTTGAGCACTTTTATCATGTTTGTAGTCAGCTACATGTGTGCCTGTGTTTGTGTTCATGTTGAATGTAACTGTGGTTTGTAAATATGGATGTCACCTGACTGCAAAACAAATGTACCTACGGGTACAAATAAAGTAACCTGAACCTGAACCTGAGATAGCTAGGCAGGCCAATAATAGAGCGGTGAGCTGGTCTCAAGGATGGCGGCGGGTTGGCTTTTTCTAAATGTGACATTAACGATTTCCACAAAGAAGTCAAAAGCATTTCTGGGAGAGAAAAATGAGATAAAGGCTCTCTCTCTCTCTCTCTCTCTCTCTCTAACACCCTCCCTCCCTCTCGTGGTTTGTTTGGACTTTTTTTCGGTTTTCTACTACTGACCGCATTTTCAGTTTTTGTTTTTTTGGGTGGAGGATGGCGACCTTGGAAATGCCACCTCCATCTATCCACCAGGGGGTGAGGATCGTTCCCCCGGACAGCACTGTTACTGTGGAGGAGGTCCTTATGGCTGTGGCCAAGCAGGTGGGCCATGACGCGATCTGCTTTGCGTCCCGAATGAATAGAACTGTAGTTGTGTTTCTGGCTGCTGAAGAGGATGTACACACCCTGATTGTAAGCAGTGTTGTTATTGGGGAAACGTATGTACAGGTGTCCCCCTTATCTGTCCCATCAACGCGAATCACCGTCTCAGGTGTTCCACCTTTCATCACTGACGAGCAGTTGGCGACGGAGCTCCGCAGATTTGGGAAGTTTGCGGGCCCGTTTACAACTCTGACTTTGGGATGCAAGGAGACCAAGTTAAAACATATGAAATCACTCAGGCGACAGGTGTTCATGTTTCTAGACTCGCCCACTCAAACTCTGGAAGTGTCCTTCCGGGTCAAACACGGGGATGGCTCCTATATGGTGTATGCGAGCTCAGGACAGATGAAGTGTTTTGAATGTGGAGACGTGGGCCATAAACGGTTCGCTTGTCTGCACAGGCAGCGGCCGGAGGGCCCTGATGGAGCCGCGGATGGTGCCGGCGGCGAGCCCTCCGCTCACGCTGCAGTTGCGGACGGCGGCACGGCCTCCGCTCCCGCCGCTACTGCGGACGACGTTGCGGAGCCTTCCGCCGCCCCTGCTCCGGAGCCTGCCGCTGTGTCTGTGGACGGCCCGGCTGTGGCGCCCGCGGCCCGGCTTACGGCCGGGAGCATTTGATGGCAATGGCACCAATAATGTCACTGATGGTGCGTCACAATCATCTCGCTGTGTGACGTCAGCGGCTGTGCCTCCGGAAGCTGCTACCGTTTCGGAGAAGGAGACGGAGCACCAACCTGATGGTGCGTCAGAATCTCGCTGTGTGACATCAGCGGCTGTGCTTCCGGAGGCTGCTACCGTTTCACAGCAGGGGATGGAACGGCGACAGTCAGCTGCTGTGGGTGGCGTCCAGGAAAATGTGGCCCATGATGAATCCACTGGCCCAGGAGAACCAAACAGTCAGCTGAGTTGTGCTGACGAGGAAATGGAATCTGATAACGACACTGTGTCTAATACTGAGTCTATTGAGGCAAAATGCAGTACAAGCACGAGTTTGTATTCACTGGAAGAAATAAATGCTTTTCTGGATGAAACCTATAACAAAGCCATTAAAGTCACCGACTACTTCAGTGACACTGATAAATTCATTAAGCCTGTTGATGTGCTAAGAAGGCAGGTTGGTCTTGACCTCCTGGATGAAAGGAAACGTTTTCGCCTCAAGAAACACCTGACAGCCCTGCGTAAAGCAGCAGGGAGAACAAGGCTCAAGCGCGCCCGACAGGAGGAATAAATGGCGGTCGTTCCTCTGCCTGTTTTACACATTTTTGGGATATTGTTTGATCAGACTTTTATATGATGTTTCTAATTGACTGTAATTGACTGTCACGGAACTGGATCTTTCCCTGCAGGGCATGGATGCCCCACCGTTTTCTTTCTACACTCTGGACGAGCCTGCTGCACAGATGACTTGCTTGAAAATCCCGCATGGTCTAAGGACTCCAATCCATCTGAGATGAGGATACTGTCTCTGGGATGTGCAACGGAACTGGCTGCGGCCGCACAGCGCTATCTCTGCTGCCGGAGGAAGGGGACTTGGCCTTGCTTAAGAACTGGGGGCCTCTGGCTCGTCTTTGCACGGACTACGAGGAGGACTCGCACTCCTGCCACTGCCAGTGTGGAATAGGTGGACTGCAAGGAATACTCTGTGTTGTGTGTGGGGGGGGAAGACTTATGTTTGCACTTTTTCCAAAGTGAGACACTTGGTGGAATGATGTTGGTGCGCTTACATTTTTTTGAATTGTGCAATAAAGTTTTTTTTTTTTAAAGTCAAAGTCTCTCTCTCTCTCTCTCTCTCTCTCTGTGTGTTTAAGAGAATTGACTGTTTTGAAAATCTTTGGATAAGTAGGCGACCAGTAGACTCATTTTACACAGTTAAACCCTACAAACACACCATTTTTCAGTCAATGACCCCTTTAAAGAAAGTGAAAAAGTGATCCAGAATCCACATCCTGACCTGGATCACCTCCAAAGTCTAACGGGTTCATCCAAAGCCACCCAAGGGCCACCTCGGCTGAGAATGTCATCCAAATCTGTCCAGTACTTTTTTGCATAATCCTGTTCACAAACAAAAATACAGACAGACAAACCTTGGTGGTGGTATGTGCTCTCTGAGTACCCTCTAGCTGAATGAAAGGATTAACTTTAAAAAAAAAAATCCACACTGCAGCCAAATTAGTATGCAAGATTGTCTTGTACACAAGGCTGTTTGTCTGATATTTACAACAGTTGTTGATTTTTCTGTCCAGATATGGACGGGTTTACGCCACAGCTGCAGATCCCTATCACCATGCAGTTGGACCAACAACCACCTACGGAGTTGGTACAATGGTAAGTTGAGTCAGAACATAAACAGCTCCAGCTGAAAGGTGTCCTCTTTTTCTAATTGTGATTGACTACAGTCAGAGGTTACAGCTGTCATGCTGCTTCTGTCAACAGGCGAGTCTGTATAGAGGAGGGTACAACCGCTTCACCCCATACTGAGCCTTCCCGGGGGGCGACATCTCTCCTGAACTCTGATGCTGCAGGATAGGTTGTGACATCCTTAAACAGCTAATGGTCCTCCCCCCATTGCCACCTCTCCATGAGAGACTAAACAGACTGATGTTGTATAAATACTGCAGAACCATTTACTGTCCATTCTGCTGGAGTATACTGAGCTCAAGGAGGAGGAAGTTATGTAATTCATAACATTTTATTAAAACCTTTAGGTGATGTGTGAGTTGTAAATGTTGGTAGATGACTCTGTCCCCAAACAGGGATTCCTGATGAAAAATACTGTGAGAACAACTGTTTAATATTTTGGGATTTTTCAGGGGTCGAAGTGTACAAAAAGATTTTGTACAAAGTTTAGTTACTTATTTTTGAGTGTGTGTGAGAGCATATGTGTGAGGGTACACATCAGCGTTGTTCAGTTTCACTGTCGATGATGCGACAGCTGTGACACTGGTATCACTGTTACAAACACACGACTGCTGTTTTTCTGTAGTTTGATATTTTTTGCCTTTCAAACAATCTACCTCTCTGGCTACACATTTAGCTTTTCATACAGCTGTTATTTAATCCTGTCTATGATTTCTGTGGCTTCAGACTTAACTACCTGATGATCAGAAGAGCACTTGGCATTATAACTTGGATTGAAGTGCTTGCATCTCATTGGCTGATATTGATTTTCTGGCTCTTCTAATACAATTTTTCAGTTTTTTCCCTTGCGCTCATCTGTTGGATGACTTCTTTACTTGCATATTTCCTGCCTTATCTTTAAATCTGTTGCACTTTTTGCTTTGTTTGATGTTTACCTCTTAATAAATCTGTTTCCCTGTCTTTACCTCTTCTTTATTCTTTTTTCTCATAGGTGTTTCTGTTTTTGTTTCCAAGTAGCTCTGCTGACCTAAGCTTAAAGGCTATTATAATTTTAACAAAATCCTTTAGTTTGCATGATCACTAACACATATGTAGTGCACGTGATGCAGTACTTGGCAAAATCTAATCAAATCATTTTAAATAGGTCTAGCATAATTTAGTAACTAAAAAAACTCTCCTGGTTTGCTTTCACCTGCTTTCTCAGTAGTTTAGTTTTTCTTCCTCTCTTCTTAATCACTGTTTATATCATTCACAAACTTTGGTGTTTGTTTTCTGATCTTTAATTTCTCAAGTTTATACTAATTCTGTACTAAGCTGATAACATTCTTCAGTAGTATTAGTTACACCTTGTATTAGTCCATTTTTCTTAGTACTTCTCTGCTCTTTCCCTTATGCATACTTGCTTTTTCTGTTACTTTTGCTTCTCAGACTCCTTTACTGTTACCTTTGTTGCTTGATTCCTGTTATTCCTAACTTCCTCTAAGTAGATGCTTTATTGCTTTTTAATAGTTTGTTCATTTTAGTTCCTAATGCTCTATCACTTTCTTGCTATCTAGGTTATATTTTATGCAAAATAAAGGGCTGATGAAATCCATCCATTTGCTAACGCTTTTCTGAACAGAGTAGCCCAAACTGCCATCCAGTTCACATAGCACCATGATAGCTCTTGCAGGTGGTGAGCCCACTGGAGGCCAAACCCATGTATGAGAGGAGGCTGAAAAGTTCATAGTGGTCAAATTTGACCAAATGTGGTTTATTTTTCAACAAAGTTTCCCCTTCGGTCCACACACTTCTTCCATCGGTGTTGCAGTTCTTGGATCCCTATGGTTGAAAAATAAACCACATTTCTTCATCTTTTAGATTTGATTGGCAGTTCGCAGCCAGCTTACAGGTGCATGACCGCCACGTACTTTGTCTGATAAACCACATTTAGTCAAATTTTACCACTATGAACTTTTCAGCCCCCCCCCCCCCCCCAACACACACACACAATAGCACCTTTGGGCACACTGGGTCCTTTTAACTCATGGGATCTACTGGATCACTTAGTCTGGTCCTTCACCCAGGACCTGTCTTGGGAGACCCTACCAGGGACAAGTTGCCCCTGACAACTAGTAATGTTACGCTCGACACCGCCCACTCAACACTGATTCGAGCAATATAAAGTGAAAGTGTCATGAGGAGTACATCGAGGGCCGTTTCAGCACGCCCAGTCATGTGACCGTAGCAAGCGAGGCCTCATTATGTCGGTCACATCACGTGACTTGAGGGCTCGCGGGAAGTCTTGAGAGGGAAATAGATTTTGTTTGCTTTGTATCGTTTCTTCTGCCATCCAATTTTGAATAGACCTTGGATGGCCAATGCTAAAAAAAAAAAAAAAAGTACCGGTATTGAGATTTTTTCAGGTTTTCCACTCAGATGTAGTTCTGAGAGTCAGTCATCAGATGGCAGTCTGGATGTTTCGTAACACTGTGCCCATGAAGCAAAAAGGCCTCAGTTTCAACATCACTACTGATAACATAACTCCTGGGATCATTAGGGTAGTGTTTTTCAACCAAAGTTCCCTTGAACGTTAAGGGTTCTGTGGGAAATTGTCTTATTTCACTTAATTGAGCCAAAAAATTGCAAACTTACACATAGGCCCCCATATACAATGGCAAATTTGCAATTATTGGACCAACTATTGTTACTTGGGGGGACTGATTAAATGTGTATTATATAGATCGGGTGTCCAATCATATGCCATGGAGGGCCAAGACCCTACAGGTTCTCTCTTCAGCAGGTGCTTTCACTTATCAGCAATCAGCAGGAAGTTCAGTGGAATCTGCTGCTGGAAGTATAGTCTGCAGGGTCTTGGCCCTCTACGGCACATGACTGAACACCCCTGATGTAGATGCTCCCATTTTTTTTTTTTGACAATTTGTATTTTTCTAACCCGCCGTCTAATTGGTCCAGAGATAAAATTGAAGTTGATGCAAATTTCTGTATTAATAAAAACATATACAATATGTGTAAGTAGGCGAGTAGAACCCATTTGATATTTTCAAGTTAGCATTTCCCCATTTTCCTTACTTGCCTCTCTGCTATACATTTAAGCTGCACACCATCCTTTCTTTGCATGAACCTTTAATTTGTTCATGATTAAGTTTTTTCTTTCCCCCCCAATGTGGAACGTCAACCTGATTTGATTAAACCAGTTTAAAGTCAGCTGTATGAAAAGTTAAAAATACTTTGTAAAGACGCCACCTTTTCCCAGGGTCATGTGATCATTACTCAGCTTTGTCCTCAACCTTTCACAATAAACTTTTTACACAACTAATATCTTCTTGCATACTTTTCTGCCAAACAGCATCTTATAATTAAACCAAACATGATCTCATTTATACTTTTATTAGATTCTTTTTCAAAAGGTAAGATGTACACAATATTTACAACATGGCAGTATATCAGAGCTGTAGCGATGGGATGAGGGATGGAAGGACACTGCAGGTAAGACCTTCAGCTCAGCTGTTAAAGAGCTGCAACAAACTTTTAAAAAGCGCTGCAGATGCAGTACTGTACTAACTAGTGAGTTGCAAACAATCACACATTCTCAACAAAAACGGGAAAGAAAAATGAAAGAAATACTTGTTAGGGGTTTGAAGGAGGGATGACCAGAACAGAGAAGACATGCAAGGAGGGGAGATGACAAAGTGAAAAAAGATGAAGGCAATCTGAAAAGAAAGGGCAGGAAATTAAAATCGGTGAAGGGAGGGAGGGAGATGTTTTTCCTTGGGTCAAAAGTCAAAGGAGGAGTCAAAGACAAATGGAGGGAAAACAATAATATGGGCGCTAAATACAGAAATGATTGAGGCACTGGAGGAGAATACACCCAATGAAATCACATCCAGTTAGTAACCTGGGAGTTAACTACATGTATTACAAAAAAAAAAAAAAAAAAAGGAAAAAACTAAAACTTGTTGCAGTGAAGACAACCTGAGATGTATGGTATACAATTTAAGCCTGCATAAAATGTTCTTACACATCAGTAGGGCTCAGATATGAAAATCCTTTCCTCAGCAAGAGAGCACACACACGGCTTAGGTCAAATACAGATAAAAAGGGCTTACTTGGGGGGGGGGGGGGCTACTAGATGGAGTTAAATTGAAAATAACCATTTTCTGTGTGTCTAGATGCATTCTTAAACCTGACGGGGTAAAACTCAAACTCTGCAAATAATTAAAAATTCTGCTAATCAAACAAATACAAACTCAAACCATCTAGGAAAAAAAAACCTATCAAATAACTGTACCACTTACTAATTTAAATGCATCTGGACAAGCAGAATCAAACAGTATATGAAAAATGCACAAAACAGGTATGTTACAGGCTTGACACATTTTTACTTGAGTGGGTTAGCACAAAAAAACAGCAGCACATAAATATTTTGCACATTTCATTCAAGTGATGCTCCTCAAGTATTTCAGGAGCTGTATGGCTTGAAGTTGAGGGTCAAACCAAGACTGACTGCTCACAATTCCCTCCGACAGACATCTGGAGGAGGTTCGCCCACTTATCACTCTGTGTGCTCCTGCAGTGCAGCACCACGACAGGCTGGAGTTCGAGAAGCCTGGTGGCATGTGGGAGAAAGGTTTGGGGAGTGAGGAGAAGGAACAGCAGAGGATGAGGGGAGGAGTAAATGAAAGCAGGGAGAAAAGAAACATGTTGAAATTGTTGTAATAAATGCTGATAATGGTCAACAATGGAGTTCAAGTAAACAAACCACTGATCCACATTTACAACATGGATTGGATAACTAATGGTACTGAGCGGAGTTTAGCATTAGCGCCACATTCTTAAGATTAAAGTGAACCAACAACTTTTGTCATTTTTCAACCAATTAAGCTCCACATGACATGATGGCCTGTGCTGTTCTCAGTCTGCACCAAATTCACCGAGTTAATGATGCATACAGTCCAATCAAGATGCATCTGCACTTTTCCAACATTCAGACTTTTTATGAAACAAGAAAAACACTTACCCATGTGAACAAACAAAACTGTACAATCTGAATATACAATTGTACAATATCTACAAATATATTTGCATTACTTATAAGTAAACATGTAGACTGTTACAACAAGACTGCAACATCTCCAGGTCTGATCAGTTAAAAAAATACGGTCTCTCAGGCTCAGTTTCCCTACAGTGGAAATACTGTTTAAAAAAAATGTGGGGAAAGCAGACAAAGCAGGTCACTGTAAGAAGGTTCTGACAGCGATATTTAAACTACTCCAGCATCAACATTTTTTCCTCTTTTGATTAGTAGTTTCTGCATATCTAAACTATTTTAGTTCTTACATTACAAAATTCATGACTAGAAAAATGCGCACACAGTAAAACAAGTCGGTACTCAACTCATGTCCCCATCAATTAAATGATCAATATAAATTAAGGTTTCGATTTGAATACTTCAGACAGCAGTGTGGGGTTGTGCAGTAAAATGAGATCTTGCAGGTTCAAATTTTCGCATTTTTGGATATTGACAAATTTTTAATTTGTCAACCAATAAAGTCCGACCTAAAATTACTGCGAATCCCAGATTTCAATTCCATAATTATTTCTTTTTGGCCCAGCAAAAGGCCAATACTGCTGTACAAAAACAAGAGAGAAGAAAAGCAGTGGAACACTCTGTGGTGGCAGCATCCACCTCCGTTCAAAAGTTCCTCTTCTCTTACCGACCTAAGGAATACCAGAGCTAATTGGACCATACAAACCAATTGTTGTTCTTCCTTAAGGAAGCTGCAGGTTTCACTCTGATGATCCACAGAGCTCTTTTTCAGCTGCATCTTATGATGGCAGATTCGGCATCCTGGTTCTCCTATTAATAGCTGGTGTGGATCTTAAAATAAATTAGTGGGATCCATGGGATGATGAACAGCAGGTGCTGGATTCCAGATGTCAACAGGAACTACCTCAGTGTCGTAGAAGCAGATTCACACTCTTTACTGTGGGCATTCTGAAGATTACTCTCACTTTACAGGAAAATGCTCATCTAAAAAGTCAATGCTCTTCACAATAACATTTCTTCACGGTGCCAGCCATTTACTAATCTCCATCAGTGGATAAATACTATAGTAAAGCAGGGACAAGACTTGAAAGCCAGTCCATTTCTTTTGTGGCTTACAAGGGACAAAAGGGCCGTTAGCTTCTCAGTCTATGGGGGAAAATTGTTGAATTGACCTGATTTTGTATACTTGTCTTCAAACAACAAAGAGTGCTTGACACAGGGTTGGAAGAGCCATTTCCACCCCTCTTGAAAACTTGAATCTTCAGGTCTTTTAGCAATCTCTAGATTCCCATGACTGGAATACAAACCAATACACCACTCTTCCAACCAACAGCTGGTCAAAGTCTCTGGGGGGAATGGTTGAACTGGCTTGATTTGGTAAGCACGTCTTCAAAGGGCAAAGTGGGCTGGACATAGGAGACATTTCCACTTCTCTTGAAAACTTGAATCTGCAGGTCTTTCAGCAAACTCTAGATTCCCATGATTGTGGAATACAAACCAATACACTGCTTTTCCAACCAACAGCTGGTCAAAGTCTCTGGGGGGAATGGTTGAACTGGCTTGATTTGGTAAGCACGTCTTCAAAGGGCAAAGTGGGCCGGACGTAGGAGACATTTCCACTTCTCTTGAAAGCTTGGATCTTCAGGTCTTTGAGCTGTTGACTTGGGGAAGGAAAAAACATAGCAGAACACTGTTAGCGTTGAAATCTGATGGTGGCAAAGGAACAGGAACCATGGTCTGATGTGCTTCAGTGCCCTCCTGGCCTCTAAGTGCTGAGATTATATGATGTCAACTCTAAACTGTTCCCTTGGGTTTCTACTATTGTAAATGTCTAATGTATTTGGATTACTAACTCTAGTGTTTTTAAGCAAGTGTGCAGATATGCCATCTCATTTTCAGAATAATAACGTCAGAAAATGGTATCAGCATATATGAGGCTTGACGGTACACTAACATGCATCTTTTCATATGAAGTTAGCTTGACACTGTATTTGCTTGGTTCTGAAGTGGTGAAATAAATGAGTCAAGACTCATGATGGTCCCCCTAGCATCTCCCAATCCCCCATTCCCCAACCCTCTCAAGAGGCAGCCAAAGAGGCTGTGCTGGTTTTGCAGTCTAACTTTTTAGGGTCAGAGGGGGTGAAGGTGACACCTAAACTAGTTAAAAAGGCCATACAGGAGTCTAAACATGGAAAGGCCAGGACAGACTGCACATACTGCACTGGTAAGTCAGGTCTGAACCTGCAGACAGAGGAAACAAGAGACAACAAGATCAGCACATGGCGGTCCTAAAATATGCCGTGTAGCTTATGGACTAAGACTTACGTTTTGACCATGGCCTTAAGTGCAGCCTTTCTTTCTCGCTCTAGAAACTTGTCAATGAGATATGAACCCATGCGTGGGGCTTCCAGGTACAGTTTAATGAAACGGTAATAGTTTCCCAAAGCCCAGGCAGCACGCAATGCAAGAGCGTGAGCCACACACTCATCTGCCCGCAGTGCTGGGGTCAAATACACCAACTCAGTGGTCAAATCTGGTGGGAAAATGAACAGCCAAAGTTAGACAGCAGAAAGAACATCAATATTTGTGATACTTCATAATGCAGCCATTTATGATCACATGGGCACACTAAAAGAGTCTTCCAAACTAAAGTGACAATACCTCCAAAATTTTTAGTAAAAATGTAATACAGAAATCTATACGCTGTAAACTCCCCAACATTCTCGGATGGATTATCCTTATACAAGGACTTCAGCTGGGTCTGGCACTGGTTGAACTCCTCATGGTCTCCCTAAAAGAAAAGCCACATTTTAGTTGGTGTCAAAAAATGATTGCATTAAGGGCACTTAAAAGGATTCAAGAAATACACACTTTTTCTAGAGCAATGCGTGCATGACACTCGTACACTTCAACTGTGAAGTCAGTACGAATTCCTTGGACCTAGAATAGATACAGCAAAATAACATCAGATTATCTGAGAACAGGGAGTTGACACTGTAGAAGGACAGGGACAAAAAGAATTCTCAACACCAACCGTGAGGTCCTGTCGTATAGATTTCATTTGTTCGCAGGCATAAGCATAGTCCTGGTTGGTTTTCCAGTGGGCTTTCACAGCCTGTAAAGATTTTCTCAGCACCTTTGTAAACACAAGTAATAAGAAGCAGATTAAACTCTAAATCAGTGCTGTAGCCTGAGGCAAATTACTATTATATGTACAAACTGAATTCCCCATTCTAATTTGTTTTATGCACACTTGTGCACACTACAGATGATACACATTTCAAAAGACTTTTTTCAAACTGTCCTTGTCAATATACAAATAAATTGTGTGTAGTCTATATATTTTAAGATATGTTGCAGACTTGTATTAAAAAAAGCTTTAAAAATGCATAAAGAATGCTGAAGATAACTTACAGGTACTGGACGCACAGTAGAGGGGTCAGGAGCACAGGTGAGCCTCAGGTAGGATTTGGTGATGTCCTGACATGTTCCCACAGTGGGGCAGTCCTCCCAGCTGAGGCCTTCTTGTGTTACATCAGGTAGGTCCATGTTATTGATGGAGAGGATCAGGGGCTCAGAGCGAAGCTGTTTGTGGAAACGAGCTGCTCTGCTCTGCTTTTTAGCCTCTCTGTTAGGGTCATGAAAATCCAAACCAGCAGTCCCACCTTTCCTTTTCTTTCCAATAGCTGAATTCATATCTTCCATGTTTCTACAAGCACAAGTTAAAGATGGTAACTCACTAGATCCAATTAATAACCTTTTTATTAGTAGTAATAATCTGGAAACTTACCGCCTTCCTCTGTTAGCTTTTCCTCCTCTTCCTCGTCCTCTCTCACCACCTCCACGAGCTCGATCTCTGTCATTACCACGACCACGCCCTCCTTTCTGATTTCTTCTTGATAACTGAGGTCGAAGGTCGCTGGACAGGCTGTTGTCTGACTCTGAGCCAGAATCACTGGCAGAATAAAAACAAGAAATTTAGACAAAACATGCAGAGCAGGGATAAACCAACAGGGACAAAACGACACCATACCTGTGCCTGTGTCTTTGATTACTGTGGTCCCTGTGCCGACTGTGTGAAGGTGATGGTGAGCGTGAGGAGGAGTCAGACGAACTAGAAGATGGACTCCTCTGAGAAAAGATATTCCTGTAGTTGCCCAGTCTGTGTCCAATACCACTGCCTCTTGACGCTGAACTTCCACCGCGACTAACGAAGTCAGACGTTCTCTGGGATGGAAGGGTTTCCCAACGAGACTGCTTGACTTTTAAACTTTGGGGGGAAGGGGGTCACAAATGTAAGTCTGAGGCAAAGAAATGCATCCACCTAGTCTCATTGCTATGTGAAATAATAATACCAGAATTCCCCAATCTCAATTCCACTACTAAACTTACTCTGGCAGTGGCTCACGTGTCCAGTCAATGGTGTAAGCGGAACCATCCTTCAACCGGTCCTGAAGCACTTCCTTCAACAACTTCTCTGTACGATCTTTGTCTTCTTCTGTTTCACAGGCTGTGAAACATCGCTGCACATACTCCTTCATAGCTGGAGGCCAGTCCTGGGGTCTGAAAAGAATTTATAATTAAATGTATCGTTCAGAGATGAACATGGAAAACTTTGAAGCTCAATCCATGCTAGAAGCACTAAATGATAAAACAGAAGAAGCAAATTTGTTTTGTATTTTTCCTGGCTTTCGTGAAGCCCATCACTTTAAGAAACATCCTTCACCTATTCAACTCCGCCCTCCCTCTTACATCAGTTAGTAATTAGCTGACTAGCTTTTATCCTTTAGCTTTTAGCCTCCTCCTAGCTCAGATGAGTGGCGCTGGATCACTGATCCACAGTCCATTGTGCATCTCAAGTCACTTCGGACCATCCATCCATTTTCTACCGCTTTTCCGGAGGTCTGGGTTGCAGAGGCAGCAGCTCAAGCAGAGAAACCCAGACTTCCCTCTCCCCAGCCACCTGCTCCAGCTCTTCAGAAGATACCAAGACGTTCCCAGGCCAGATAGGATATATAGGCTCTCCAGTGTGTCCTGGGTCTGCCCCGGTGTCTCCTCCCAGTGGGATGTGCCTAAAACACCTCAAGTGGGAGGTGTCCAGGAGGCATGCTGATCAGATGCCCATACCACCTCGGCGGGCTCCTTTCGATGTGGAGGAGAAGCAGTTCTACTCTGAGCCTCTCCCGGATGGACTGAGCTCCTCACCCTATCTCTAAGGGTGAGTCCAGCAATCCTATGGAGACAGCTCAATTCAGCCGCTTGTATGCGCGATCTCATTCTTTTGGTCATTACCCAAAGCTCATGACAATAGGTGAGGGTAGGTAAACACAGAATGACCAGTAAATCGACAGCCTGCTTTAGAGCTCAGCTCCCTCTTCACCACAACAGACCGGTACAACATCCACATCACTGCAGATGCTGTTCCGTCAATCTCTCGCTCCATTTTCCCCTCACTTGTGAATGAGACCCCAAGATTAAACTCCTCCACTTGGGGCAGGAGCTTGTCCCCAATCTGGCAAAGACAATCCACCACTTTCCGGCTGAGGACCATGGACTGCAGCTAATGACTATTTTACGGCTCAGGTAATTGCCCACTCTAATCGAAGATTACTCAAGTAATTGGATACTTTTTTTTTTTTTTTAAGAAACTTGTATTGACCAACATATGCGGAACTTTCTTTCCTAAAGAGCAGTAGTAATTGCACCAAACATTCAATAACACAGGTACACATTTATTGCAATGTTTATTGCATAGAATGTAACTTTAAACGTTACACCACAAAGTTCCGTTCGCTAGCTGTTAGCATCCACTAGTGCTAGCAGATGCTAATGGCAGTGGCAATATGTTCTTTGGTCACATAAGCATAATAAGAGCACTCCGAGGTGAGTGCAATATCCCTGCCTCCATTTTCTTTCAAGATCCCAATACTTATTGAAGGACAGCAGTTTTCAACTTTTCAATATCATTACTGTGGCAGAACCAAATTATGGTAAGTCCATCACCCACGAATATACAACAAAGTATGTAACCCATAGTTGACCCCAAACCCATAGTCAGAGGTCAGGATCCCAAGGTGAACCTGTGGACCAGGTTTGGTGACCCTAGCTTTACTCCTTTTATAGTAAATGTAGCATTTACATAATGCAACAGCAATGTTAATTTTAAATTTTGACCTTTGACCCCTGGACCTCAAACCCATAGTTAGATGAGGGTTTAAGTCATCCAAGATGTGTATTAGATACAATCACTGTATCGATTTGAAAAGCCTACATTTCTTTAAGTAGTTATTGTGTTTAGAAGATTTAGGGAAAAATCTGTCCGACCTTTGACCTCAAGGTCATCCCTTGAGTCAAACTGTAATATCCGCATCATCAGTGTACAGTGGTGAGAAAGTGTTTGTTCCTGATTTCTCATATTTTGTATGTTTGTCACACTGAAATGTTTCAGATCATCCAATTTAAACAAAGAAAACACAAGTAAACAAAATGCAGTTTTTAAATGAAGGGGTTTATTATTAAGAGGGAAAAAAATCCAAACATACATGGCCCTGTGTGGAAGAAGTGATTGCCCCCTAAACCTAATAACTGGTTGGGCCGCCCTTAGCAGCAACAACTGCAATAAAGCATTTGCAATAACTGGCAACATGTCTTTTACAGTGCTGTGGAGGAATTTTGGCCCACTCATCTTTGCAGAATTGTTGTAATTCAGCCGCAGTTGGGGGGGGGGGGGGGCAGCGAGGCGGCACAGTGGTTAGCACTCACCCTTGGCCATGGGATCCTTGGTTCGATCCCAGCCCCTGACCAATAGTGATCTGTGTGAAGTTTGCATGTTCTCCCTGTGTCTGCATGGGTTTACTCCGGGATTTCTCCGGTTTCCTCCCACAGGAAAAAACATGCAGGTTAGGTTAACTGGAGACTCTAAAGTGGCCCTAGGTGTGAATGTGTGTGTGAATGGTGAAGGGATAGCGCCGTACTGTGGCTGCTTCATCCATCCAGGTGGATGCCCTGAATTTCCCCTCTGTTGATCAATAAAGTATACAAAATCAAAAAAAAATAAAAAAAAAATCAAAGCACTGGAGGGTTTTCCAGCATGAACCGCCTTTTTAAGGTCATGCCACAGCATCTCAATTGGATTCAGGCCAGGACTTTGACTAGAACACTCCAAAGTCTTCATTTTGTTTTTCTTAAGCCATTCAGAGATGGACTTGCTGGTGTGTTTTGGATCATTATCCTGCTGCAGAACCCAAGTGCGCTTCAGCATGAGGTCACAAACAAGATGGCTGGACATTCTCCTCCAGAATTTTTTGGTAGACAGCAGAATTCATGGTTCCATTTATCACAGCAAGTCTTCCAGGTCCTGAAGCAGTAGAACAGCCCCAGACCATCACACTACCACCACTATATTTTACTGCTGGTATGTTCCTTTTCTGAAATGCTGTGTTACTTTTACGACAGATATAATGAGACACACACCTTCCAAAAAGTTCAACTTTTGTCTCGTCAATCCACAGAGTATTTTCCCAAAAGTCTTGGGGATCATCAAGATATTTTCTGGCAAAACAGACAAGCCTTTATGTTCTTTTTGCTCAGCAGTGGTTTTCGTCTTGGAACTGTGCCATGCAGGCCATTTTTGCCCAGTCTCTTTCTTATGGTGGAGCCATGAATACTAACCTTAACTGAGGCAAGTGAGGCCTGCAGTTCTTTGGATGTTGTTGTGGGGTCTTTTGTGACCTCTTGGATGAGTCATCACTGGACTTTTGGGGTAATTTTGGTCGGCCGGCCACTCCTGGATAGGTTCACCACTGTTCCATGTTTTCGCCATGTGTGGATAATGTCTCTCACTGTGGCTCACTGGAGTCCAAAAGCTTGAGAAATGGCTTTATAACCTTTTCCAGACTGACAGATCTCAATTACTTTCTTCCTCATTTGTTCCTGAATTTCTTTGGCTCACAGCATGATGTCTAACTTTTGAGGATCTTTTGGTCTACTTCACTTTGACAGGCAGGTCCCATTTAAATGATTTCTTGAGAACAGGTGTGGCAGTAATAAGGTCTGGGTGTGGCTAGAGAAAGTGAACTCAGCTTTTCAAAGATGTGATAAACCACAGTTAATTTGTTTTCACTGGAAGGGGGGCAATCACTTTTTCACATAGGGCCATGTAAGTTTGGATTGGTTTTTTTTTTTTACCCTTTATAATAAACACCTTCATTTAAAAACTGCATTTTGTGTTTACTTGTGTTATCTTTGTGTAATATTTAAATCTGTTTGATGACCTGAAACATTTAAAACCCTCTAACTGTCCACATTAAATGGACGGGTTGTGCGTCCCCAGTGGCACAGCGCAGCAACTGCACCTGTCAACTTATTGAAGTCCCCCGGCTATACTGAGAATTTGTACAGATCTGTATTGGATCTGACAGTTCAGAAGGTGGCAGACACACGCCGAAGGAATCATGGCTGACATGGAATACAGCAAAGAAGAAGAAATCCTCATTATTATTATTCTTTTTTTCCGCTTTGAGCTGACAACACCAATGTGGATGCCACCATGTTTGGCCATGGCCGCCATGATTGTGATTGAAACTGCATGATACGGGAAAAATAGCCGCGTAACACAAACAAAATTCATGTGGGATAATCGTAAGCGTTTGTAGATGTGGAGGAGGGTGTAATTGACTGAGCAAACGCAATACGTCGACCACGATGGACGAAAAACTGAGCTCCCATTACCAAGATGGCGGCGCCCATGAGTGGCATGGATTCCCACAGGAATAATGCACCAAACAGAAAAAATAGCCAAGTAAAACAAACGAAACAGGTGGGGTAATCATAAGAGTTTGTAGATGTGGTACACTGTGTAAATGGCTAAGCAAACACACGATGGACGAAGACAGACCGGTCACGTGGGCGGGCAAGCCCCCCCCCCCCCCCGTCAACAGGTAAGAGAGATGTTTTTTTGACATTTTATTGATTTTCTGGTTCATATACTTTGAAGATTAGATAAAAACATACCCCTGTAGACAAATCGGCGTCCAAAAAAAACAAACAAAAAAAAAAAACACGGACCATTCTTGTGTAAATGTGTCCAAAGTCCACTTTTGACTGAGTTATGTAATTTATATAGCTGCCGTGACATTATGCAAATTAGATGCATAAATTTATTCCTATCTGAAACTTTGGATTATATTCTACATCTTTCTAATTGACAGTAAGCCATTATCTCTTGTAACTTTCGAGTTATAACCTTGGAAATCTGAACTATTTTATTGACAAAATTTTTTTTACCACTAGGGGCCTTGCGTTGCCCCAGGTGTTACACGGCACCTAGGGCAATTAAAGCGTTAAGTGTGACAAATACAAAAAAATGAGAAATCAGGAAGGGGGCAAACACTTTTTCACACCACTGTATATACAATCATGGGACCAAGTTTCAAAACAATTGGACCAAAACTGTAGTAGGAGTTGATTTCACAAGACAGTTGCCGTCTATGAGGTGAGGTGAAACAGGAGGTCATAGATCAGGGGCTACAACTCCTGCAAAAATCATCCGATCAGAACCAAACTGCAATACACGCATCCCCAGTATATTTCAAACCATGGTACCAAGTTTCAAAACAATCGGAACAAAACTGTGGAACGTGTTGTTTTTACAAAAGTGGGACAGACAGACTGACCCATAACATAATCCCCCTTCGGTCTTCACCCAAAGGGCTCTTTGACCGGCGGGGAATAAAAACTTTTTCAATACTGAAAAATTGCGAAGGGAAAAAAGTGCATGTAAAAAAAAAAAAAAATTAAAAAAAAAAGAGCGAGAGAGAGATCTTTTTATGCAATTATCTAAACTGTAGAATTTACAGAAAATGTATGTTGTGATATACTGTATATCGTTATAAGATTACTTGTATCATGATATGAAATTTTGGTCATATCGCACAGTCCTATTTAGCACCCCTTCCATCTACATGACAGACAACTAGGCGGGTCAACAACAGAGCAGTGGGCGGGGTCTCAAGGATGGCAGTGGGTTTGCTTTGTCAAATCAAGACAAGCAATTTACCCAGAAGAGTCAAAAACATTTCTTAGAGAGACAAATGAGGTAAAGGCTGTGTTTTGTTTTGTTTTTTAGAAAAGTGACTGTTTTGATATTTTCTGGATAATTACATGACCAATAGACACATTTCAGACAGTTAAAACCTACAAACACACCATTTTTCAGTCAATGACCCCTTTAAGAAATATCCTGTTTTAGAAGAGACTTCACACCTCGTTTGAGCACCTCCAGGAGCAGCACTGGCAGTAGCTGGAGAGGAAGGTGTTGGATTCAACCCCGAGGGCTGCTCGCCAGGAGTGAAAGCCTGATTGGCAACTGAAGAACACTGAACTTGATAGGCCCTCTTGGGAAGATTGAACTTGACAGCAGCTGTTCCAGGTGCCTCTGTTGTGGCAATAAAAGGAATTCCAATCAAAATTTTGGGGAAAATCAGATTGCCAGAATAGCTAACAATCTCAACCTGAACATTAACATTTCCCACAATGTCGCAAACAGTGATGCTGACAATTCCAGGGTCAATGACGGGTAGACCCTGATGAGCTAACAAAGGCAGCTACATTCAGCACTTTAGTCACGCAAGACAGTAGGGATTACACATTACGTACATGAAAAATAGAGTAAAACTTACGTTTCATGCGATGCCAGAGTTGCTGTCCTTGCTTCTGTTTTTTGTTTTTAAGGGCTTCTCCACGACCCAGTCCAGGAACATACTGACTGGCGGACTGTTGCTGCTGGGAGTTATTCTGTGGGGGTTGATAGGCATTTTGAGCCTGGAAGCTTTGACCGTAGTTTTGCCTCCCTTGGGAATGATTGTAGACTTGCATTTGGCTGAGGTCTCCAGGTGGGTATGGGATAGTGGCACTTGCACTGTAACCACTTTGTGATGGGGAAGGAGGATATTGAGAGTTAGGGGAAGGAGGAATAGGTGGGGGGGGAGGAGGAGGGGGGTTTTCTGAGGTGGTTGGACTCTGGGGTGGTTGGGGAGCAGCAGGTGGAGGAGGCTGTGGTTGGGAGGGGTAGCTGGGGGTCTGGTCTTCCATTCCAGGCACTGGGGGAGGCTTTGAAAAGAAATACTTGTTACATTTTTATCTTTTTAAATTTTGTAGTAATGTATCTGGAGGAAAAAAAGAAATGCACTCCAAACATTTTGAAAAAAAAAAAAACAAAAAACAACAATATTCAATTAACTCTAAATTAAACAAAGTTGTCCATGAATAATTTTAATATCATAAATGTCTTGCTAAATACAGTGGTGCTTGAAAGTTTGTGAACCATTTAGAATTTTCTATATTTCTGCATAAATATGACCTAAAACATCAGATTTTCACACAAGTCCTAAAAGTAGATAAGAGAACTCAGGTGACAAATGAGACAAAAATATTTTTGCCTTTTTATTTATTTATTTATTGAGGAAAATGACCCAATATTACATTATCTGTGAGTGGCAAAAGTTTGTGAAGGTCTAGAATTAGCAGGTAATTTGAAGGTGAAATTAGAGTCTGGTGTTTTCAATCAATGGGATGACAATCAGGTGTGAGCGGCCATCCTATTTTATTTAAAGAATCTTTTATTTAAAGATCTACCAGTGTCAACACATGTTTGTGGAAGTGTATCATGTCACGAACAGGAGATTTCTGAGGACCTCAGAAAAAGGGTTACTGATGTTCATTAGGCTGGAAAAGTTTACAAAAACCATCTCTAAAGAGTCTGGACTCCACCTATCCACAGTAAGAGATTGAGTGCAAATGGAGGAAATTTAAGACCATTATTACCATCTGCATGAGTGGTCAGCCAATTAAGATCACTCCAAGAGCAATGTGTCTAATAGTCAGTGAGGTCACAAAGGACCCCCGGGTAACTTCTAAGCAACTGAAGGCCTCTCTAGCATAGGCTAATGTTCATGTTCATGAATCCACCATCAGAACACTGAACAATGGTGTACATGGCAGGGCTGCAAGGAGAAAGCCACTGCCCTCCAAAAAGAGCATTGCTGCTCATCTGCAGTTTACTAAAGATCATGTGGACAAGCCTGAAGGCTATTGGGAAAAATGTCTGGTGGACAGATGAGCCCAAAATAGAACTTTTTGGTTTGAATGAGAAGCATTGTGTTTGGAGAAAGGAAGACACTGAATTCCAGCGTAAGAACCTTATCTCATCCTGTGAAACACGGTGGTGGTAATATCAGTTTGTGTCCATTTTTCTGCATCTGAGCCAGGACAGCTTGCCATCACTGATGGAACAATGAATTTTGAATTATACCAGCAAATACTCAAGACAATGTCAGGACATCTGTCCTGTTTAATCTTTATATGGATGATTTGACAAAGCAACTGAATGCCTGTAAAACTGGGTGTTTAATAGGGAATAAGTTAGTGAATCATTTTATGTATGCTGACGATCTAGTTGTTCTCAGTCCAAGTAGTGCTGGTCTTCAGGAGTTATTAAGAGTGTGTACTGCTTATGGAGATGAAAATGACATAATACTGATTTGGCACACTATACTGATTTGGTGGATATGTGGTGCCATACTGTGGAGGGGATGAAATAAAGAAAAGATCCAGGAAAGATATGTTGTTATTTTGGCCATTTAATTCAGCAGGTATTTCTCAAATCTCTCTGCATCATTACATGTCTGTTCTTTTCTTCTTCTCTGTCCCCTCACCCCCCAGCCAGTCGCAGCAGATGACTGCCCCTCCCTGAGCCTGGTTCTGCTGGAGGTTTCTTCCTGTTAAAAGGGAGTTTTTCCTCTCCACCGTCGCCAAGTGCTTGCTCACAGGGGATCGCCTGATTGCTGGGGTCTTTCTGCAACTGTGGGGGTCCTCCCTACAGTTGATAGTGCTATGAGATGACTGTTGTTGTGAAATGGCGCTATATAAATAAAGTTGAATTGAATTAATACAAATAAGAGTTGTGTGCTGATTTGCCGCACTAGGGAAGATTTGATAATAAAATTCCCTGTCTTTGATTTGGCAGGCAGGGAATTAATTGTCAGGGATAAAGTTACATATCTGGGACATTTTATTAATGATAGAATGACTGATGATGATATTTTCAGACAGTGCTGCAAAATCTACATGCAAGCAAATATTCTTGCACGTAGGTTTGGTTTTTGTTCAGATGAGGTGAAGCTGGTTCTTTTTAAAACCTATTGTACACCTTTATACACTGCTCATTTATGGATAAATTATAGGAAACAAAGCATGCAGAGATTACAGGTTGCTTACAATGATGCTTTAATAATTTTACTTGAAAAGCCTCGATGGTGCAGTGCTGAGTTATTTGTATCATCATGTGTAAATACACTGCATGCAGTAAAAAGGAATCTTATGTATAAATTCATCTGTCGACTTGATGTATCTGGAAATTAAAGTATTCAGGTTATGTCTAGCATTAAGCTCAGTTCTATTCGCTGTCAGTCACAGTTTAGAAGGCATTGGTACTGTTGTCTTTTTAAAGTCTGTACTGTTTTTGAACTTCTTTTATTAATTGAATCGGTGAATTCAAAAAGGGCCCAAGTCCACACTTTTTCAATGGGGACTTGGGCCCTTTTTGAATTCACCGATTCAATTGTTTCTTATTGTTTTTTAACTTTTTTAATTGTTTTGTTTTTTTATTAACTGTTTTAATTGTCTTGTTTTATTTATTTTTATTTTGATGAACCATGAGTCTGGAATAAAGTTTGATTGATTGGTTGTCCATGAACTGAATCTCAAGAGAAACTGGGCCATGCAGCAAGACAACAACCCTAAGCACACAAGTCGTTCTACCAAAGAATGGTTAAAGAATAAAACCGATGTTTTGGAATGACCATGTCAATGTCTCAACCTTAAATCCAATTGAGATGTTGTGGAAGGACCTGACGCAAACAGTTCACATGAGGAAACCCACCAACATCCCAGAGTTGAAGCTGTTCTGTACAGAGGGATGGGCTAAAATTCCTCCGAGATGATGTGCAGGATGTATCAACAGTTACTGAAATGTTTAGTTGCAGCTATTGCTGCAAAAGGGGGTTACACCAGATACTGAAATCAAAGGTTCACAAACTTTCACCACTCAAAGATATGTAATATTGATCATTTTCCTCAATAAATAAATAAATGAAAAAGTAATTTGTCTCGTTTATTTAACTGGGTTCTCTACTTTTAGGACTTGCGTGAACCTCTGATGATATTTTAGGTTATGTTTATGCAGAAATGTAGAAAATTCTTAAAGGTTCACAAACTTTCAAGAACCACTGCATTTGTTAAGTAATTTTATATTACATACTTGGCCATTAGAGGGTTGAGTTCCTGGGTATGGCCCCAGGGGCACACTATACTGATTTGGTGGATATGTGGTGCCATACTGTGGAGGGGATGAAACAAAGAAAAGATCCAGGAAAGATATGTTGTTATTTTGGCCACTTAATTCAGCAGGTATTTCTCAAATCTCTCTGCATCAGGATTTCAAGCAGCAAGAAGTGAACCGAATCCTCTACATTTATATTTATTCAAACTTTATTTGTATAGCACTTTTCAAACATTGGATGCTGTGCAAAGTGCTTTACATAGAGTGGTGTGAGAAAGTGTTTGCCCCCATCCTGATTTCTCATTTTTTTATGTTTGTCACACTTAAGTGTTTCAGATTATCAAACAAATTTAAATATTAGACAAAGATAACAAGTAAACACAAAATACAGTTTTTAAATTGAAGGTGTTTATTATTAAGGATAAAAAAAATCCAAACCTACATGGCCCTGTGTGAAAAAGTGATTGCCCCCATGTTAAAACATAAATTAACTGTGGTTTATCACATCTTTGGAAAGCTGAGTTCAATTTCCTACCCATTTCTGAAGCTTTGGGACTCCAGCAAACCACAGTGAGAGCCATTACCCACAAATGGCGAAAACATGGAACAGTGGTGAACCTTCCCAGGAATGGCCAGCTGACCAAAATTACCACAAGAGCGAAGCGACTCATCATCCAAGAGGTCACAAAAGACCCCACGACAACATCCAAAGAACTGCAGGCCTCACTTGCCTCAGTTAACGTCAGTGTTCAGGACTCCACCATAAGAAAGAGACTGGGCAAAAATGGCTTGCATGGAACAGTTCCAAGACGAAAACCACTACTGAGCAAAAAGAACATAAAGGCTCATCTCAGTATTGCCAGAAAATATCTTTATCACCAAGACTTTTGGGAAAATACTCTGTGGACTGACGAGACAAAAGTTGAACTTTTTGGAAGGTGTGCGTCCCATTTTATCTGGCGTAGAAGTAACAGCATTTCAGAAAAGGAACATCATACCAACAGTAAAATATAGTGGTGGTAGTGTGATGGTCTGGGGCTGTTTTTCTGCTTCAGGACCTGGAAGACTTGCTGTGGTAAATGGAACCATGAATTCTGCTGTCTACCAAAAAATTCTGAAGGACAATGTCTGGCCATCTGTTCGTGACCTCAAGCTGTGGCACACTTGGGTTCTGCAGCAGGACAATGAACCAAATTACACCAGCAAGTCCATCTCTGAATGGCTTAAGAAAAATAAAATGAAGACTCTGGAGTGGCCTAGTCAAAGTCCTGACCTGAATTCGATTGAGATGCTGTGGCATGACCTTAAAAAGGCGATTCATGCTCGAAAATGCTCTAATGTGGCTGAATTACAACAATTCTGCAAAGATGAGTGGGCCAAAATTCCTCCACTGCACTGTAAAAGACTCACTGCCAGTTATCGGAAATGCTTGATTGCAGTTGTTGCTGCTAAGGCCGGCCCAACCAGTCATTAGATTTAGGGGGCAATCACTTTTTCACACAGGGCCATGTAGGTTTGGATTTGTGTTATCTTTGTCCAATATTTAAATTTGTTTAATAATCTGAAACATTTCAGTGTGACAAACGTACAAAAAAAATGAGAAATCAGGAAGGGGGCAAACACTTTTTCACACCACTGTAGATAAAAACAGTAGACAAATTTAGTTACATATAGTTACACAATACATCTAACCCCTCTCATACACACCCCCACAAAACACACAGGCACATGTACCCCTCCGTACCCCCCCCCTCTCTCTCTCTCGTTCTGTGGGAGAGGGGGATGAGTTATGTTAGCACTTTCGAAATGTGAGACACTTGGTGGAATGATATTGGTGCTCTTACATTTTTGAATTGTGCAATAAAAAAAAACTCAAACTCTGTCTCTCACACACACGAAAGAACAACAAGAGAGAAAAATAAGAGACATAGCTCGGCAACATGTACTGCATGTTACTTGTTTATAAGATTAAAACAATTCTTGTCTTTACTTACTGGAGCCATGGGATAGTAATAGTTATAAGGGTATGTGTATCCTGGATAATGCTGAGTATGCTGGTACCATGGATAGTACTGTTGCTGCACGGCAGCAGAGTCAGTTACTGCTGGTTGAAATTGGCCGGCCTAAAATAACAGATGCAAATAATCTTGGTATTACTCTTCAGAATAAAGAATACATCACTGAGCAGAGAAATGAATCAGAAATGTAACAAGACTCAGAAAACCAAGTGCATTTTTAAATAACCTCCACCAACATAACTTTACGCAATCTTATCAGGGTTACACTCAAATCAACATAGCTATCCCTATCTGGGATATAGTCTTGTTTTATGAAAGCACTGTGCAAGAAAATTTTACAGAAGGAACGATCTGGAAATAAAATCATTTTGCTTATTGTTAAGGGTTTTTCCCCCCCCAAGTTTTCACTCCCCCATTAATGTGGAATGAATGACCTGAATAAAATATAAAAGAATTTGTAGGCAGATGGTACCTGCTTTTTTGATGTGTCAACTGTTATATAAAATGCTGTGGAAAACATGACATTGCAACTCTGGTTTAATGTTGAAAGCTCTAAAGGTGCCTTCACACCAAATGCGAACGGGCAAATTTTTCGTGCAGCAGTTTTACATTGTAACTCAATGTAAACACATGAATAGGCATGAATTCACAGTCTGGGTGAGATGCAGACAGGGAAAGCTGCTTTTAAAACTTCTGCTGCAGTGTTCAACCTGCTGCTGAAATCCCCAAAATAATGCCATGCTTAGGTTTACATTATCTGATGGGGGGCTCACCTGAAAAAGTTGTCCCCTGCCTCGAAAACTTGACGGTGTTTGCGTTGCTAGCTTACTAGCCTTGTTCGCACATCCGTGGCAGGAATCTGTAGGTAAATAACTCCGACATTCCAATTCAGCTGAAGAGCTCCTGTTCCTTCTGTCTCCAGGTGAGTGTCAAGTCTCATTCTCAAACTAGTTTACTCTCCAATGTTAAGATACGATAAGTCCTTATTAGGCCCACAATGGGGAAATTCCAGGATTACAGTAGCAAAGGGATAGAAGCACTCAAGACTAATCGTTAATAAGATAATAGGAACTGGTTAGCCAAAGCAGTAAATGAATATACATATGTACACAGATATATACACAGTGCAGGAGCATTGCAGCTAGATGGAAGAGCAGTATTACGGTTTGTTAAGTAACCCTGCAGAATATGAATATGTACCCAGACAGTATATTTTGCATTTGAATCACAATGTTGTTGCAATCCTCAGTAATGATTGTTAACCTGTTGAACTCTGTTCAACTTCCCTAAAAACGCCTAAAAATAACATGCTCAAAGTAAATCAAAAGTTGTTCTTCAACCCTTTGCAGCATCTTCATGGGGTTAGTCACATTTAAAAGAAAACACTCTGAATTTTTTGGCTAAACAGTCATAATCTCTCTAAGTGCTCCTGCCACTGAGTAACAAGAAAGTTCGCCTGGGTGCTTTTTTTTTTTTTTTTTTTAGATACAAATGCTTGCAAATAACATACAGCTAGCTGTCAGATACTGGCTGGAAAACAACAAATGTAGAACCAAGTGTTTTCAAGCGCAGGTCAAAATTTTGTAAAAATACCACAAAAAATGAATATATTACACAGCTTTTTTTCTCAGGTTGTAACATGGCTGTGTCTGTACTGGAAGACCGGAAATACAGCTTTTTTTTTTTCAGTGCGCACTGAGACGCACTAAGATGCAGAGACGTGACCGCCCTCGGAATTCAGAGTTCAAGGGGTTAATGTCCTAGTTGTGTATTGGAGGGGATGATTTCTATTGTGCAAGGTTGTTAAAGTTTAGTACATTCAATATGACCTTTAGGAGCAGCCCTGGTTAGGTTATAAAGTCTGACAGTCGTAGGTACGAAGGACCTGTGGAACCTCTCCGTCGTGCACCTACGGTGGCACAGCCTACCGCTAAATGAGCTCCTCAGTGCGTTCAGCATGTCCTGTATGGGGTGGGACTCGAGACTCCAGCAGAGATGACAGCTAAGCCACCATCCTACTCTCTCCTACCTCCTCCACCGGGTCGAGGCATTGCCCCAGGACAGAGGCAAGTTTATTTGTATAGCACATTTCGTGTACAAGACAATTCAAAGTGCAGAGCTAGCTTTTTTTTTTTTTTTTTTTTTTTTTTTTTTTTAAATCAGTCTGTCGGCTGCCGTGATGCTGCTGCCCCAGCAGACCACTCTAAATGTAATGGCTGATGCCACCACCGAATCGTAGAAGGTCTTCAGGAGTGCCCCTTGCACTCCAAAAGACCCGAGTCTCCTCCGGAAGAACAGCCTGTGCTGCCCTTTCTTGTAGAGCGCGTTGCGTGTTGTGTGACCAGACCAGTTTATCGTTCAGGTGAACACCCAGGTACTGGTAAGATGTCACCATCTCAATGTCTGTTCCCTGGATGTTTACTGGTGCTGTGGGGGGTTGTCCACGCCTGTGGCAGTCCACCACCAGTTCCTTATTTTTCCTTGCATTGATCTGGAGGCAGTTCCGCAGGCACCAGTCCACGAAGTCCTGAATAAGTCCTCTGTACTCCGCATCATCGCCATCAGAGATAAGGCAGACGATCGTAGTCATCAGAGAACTTCTGTAGATGGCAGTGTCGTGTGTTGTGTGCAAAGTCAGCAGTGTAGAGAGAGGGTGAGCCGGAAGGGAGCCGGAACTGTTCCCGGGGAGCCCCTGTACTGCAGATGATGGTGTCAGACACACAGTCCTGGGTTCTCACAAACTGTTGACACTTTTACTCAGATGATGGCGCTATCCCTCGGACATGAACGTGCAATTTCGAGTGTGCTCGCCTCTTTCCATCGACTTTGTATAGATTCGCCCCGCCTGTTTGCGTTTGGTGTGAAGGCACCTTAATCCTGCTTGTTACTACAAGTCCCTACACTTTAACTACATTAGTATTTTAAACTTTCAAGTTATATTTAAATTAACATCAGTGTACTTGTCAAGAAACAAGGGGACAAACCTCTGCTGTGGTTCTGTTGGCTTGCGTAGTCTTCGAAGAGGTCTGACTCTTACTAATGGACGCCAGTGCTTGTCTTGCTTTCTCCCATTCTGGATTTTCATGAACCTGGCTATCTCCAGGAGGGCCATATGACCTGTTAACAGACAGATGTTAAGAGAAAGACTAATCAAAGTCATTTTCCAACAGAATATACACAAGTAAGGCTGTCACGATGGAGGATTTTCCCCTGCAGTGATGGTGGATAGCTCAACAGCGCGATGTGCGGTATTACTGCCAATGTTTTTAGGACCCTGTGGTCTTGTAATTTAGACAGGGTTCATAACTCATGGGGCAAATGATGGAAGCTATGTTGAAAAACTCACTGCAGCTCCACTCTCAACTTATGTGTGTATGTGACAATTGTGTGGAGCTCAGGTTTTCCTAGTCATGAACTGCTGATTCTGTAAAAAAAAACAACATTATTTTCATAAAGCAATGGCGGTAACTCCAGCATTTCAACTACGGAGTGTGTGGACTGGTTGGAGACAGCTGCGACATTCATCTTATTTAAACAGGACATACTCTGTGCAGGACCCCACATGACTCTTGTCTCCGTGTCTCTCCATAGTGATTTTTGGACAATGCCGCTGCCCGAAAAATCATGTTCACACAGAAAACAAGCAATGCACTATGCAATAGTTGTTTCGCTCTCAGCACTTAATAATCAGGATCATAAACACTCCACTCAGAAGGAGCCCATCCAGCTATTATTTCATTAAATTTAGGATATTTTCTCACCTCGTTTTTCCCCTCATCTGCCATAAGCAATCTGACCTCACCAAAATTAGTACAAATAACACACTTTATGCCCTGCAAACATGCTGCTGGCAATAAAAATACACATTTAAAATTTATTTAATATTCAATAGGGACACATAAGTGAACAAGACTTAGCCACACACACAAAAAAAGTGAACACTGCGGTTGTTGCGGTTGCTCGTTATCCTCCGCGGTAGGCTTGTCCATAGCGCGGTACTACATAATTGCAGTTATCGAGACAGCCCTATGCACAAGTCTTCTAGCTTAGTACTGTACAGCAAGTACAGAAAAGAATCAGATCCCGTCAAAATCATCACATTTTGTTGCTTGGCAACCTGAAGTAAAGAGCAACAATTTTTTTAATCTAGCTGTATTTATTCAGTGCAACTTCTAACATCCACTGAAAGATGTAATGGCAACAAGTCAACAAAAAAAGGACAATCACCAGTCAGATCACCCCCCCCCCCAAAAAAGGATTTTTTTTAACTCAATCACATGTAGCTAACCACCATCTCAATGGCACACCAAGCAATTTATCTTCCATCTGTGATCAGTTGTGGTCATTTTGATTAGCTCAGCACAAAAACAGCTATTCTTGTAGCATTTCAGTCCTTGGTAGTGCAACTGAAGCAAACATTCAACTATTGACGGGAGGGGGTACACTGTCAAAAGAGCACTGGGAAAAAGGGAGATAGATACAAAAAAAAAAAAAAAATCCACATCTTTACCAATCCCTACAAGTACAGTGAAATCTGTCATTACAATGTGGAAAGTGTTTTTGGTACAACTGAGACCCTGGATCGGGTCATCCCTCCAAACTGGATGAAAGAGTGAGAAGAAAGCTGGTCAGAGAGGCTTCCCAGACCTATAGTAACTTTGAAGCAGTTGCAGGAATTTATCTCAGAGTGGTCATTGTGTGCATGTGACAACAATAACAAATTCTCCACAAATGCTGACTGTATGAGAGGGTGATGGTTGCAAGAGGGACTAAAAAAAAGAAAATACTCAAAGAAAGGTCACATCCAGCTTTGTGAAAACACACCTTGAAGATTCTGATGCCAATGAAAAAGGTTTAACAATCAGATGAGACTAAAATTAAAACCATTTGGCCTCAACCCCAAAAGATATGTCTGGTGGAAAGCCAATACAGCTCATCGTCCAAACTACACCATTCCAAGAGTAAAGCATGGAGGTGGTGATATCCTGTTGTGGGAGTTTCTCTGCAGTAGGGACTGGAGTATTTGTCAGGCTAGAAGGAAAAATGGATGGGGAAAAATACCACCATTTTTTTTAGGAAAACCTGCTGCCCTCTACCAGAAAGTTTTCAACAGGAAGAAGTTTCACCCTCCAATATGGCAACAATCCAAAGCACACAGTAAAATTAACCACACAGTGGTTGAAGAGGAATAACAAAAGAATGTCCTTGCCTGGCCTAATTACAGCCTGGATTTAAACCCCACTGGAATGACTAAGACTGGAGTCCACTAATGGTTACCATCAAATTTAATTGAGTTTGAGCAGTTCTACAAAGACTGGACAAATATTGTAATGTCTAGATGTGTAAAGTTGGTAGACGTATCACAACACACTAAAGGCTGTGAATGAACGAGGTTCAATACTGATATGAGGGGGGATCCTTTATCCAAGTCAGTGATTCCATTTTCTTTTTTTTGATCCGCTGCTGTTATACCTTTCAAACGGATGCTATTAGGGGTGTGCCATACCGGTGTAAAAATGAATATTGTGATATCTGTGGTGTGCTGAGTGATGACATCACACCATTAAGCTCCAGACGGAAATTATGCATTACCATAGAAACGGGAAAACAAACAAGGCACAGGAAGCTGCAGCTCCGAAGTCGGAGCATCTGCATCAAGCTGAGCGGAAATATGTGCTGCGGGAAGCCTGTTGTTTTTGTTCTGATTATTAGGGCCCGAGCCACTGACGTCAGTGGAGGAGAGCCCTACTGTATCCGCTCTATTTATTCTTTTTATGTCTAAACAATCACATTTTTGACCCTCTGAATGTTAACCAAAATGCATTTTTTTTTTCTGCACACACCTCAGACCCGGTGAAAAATTCAATAAACTGGAAAAAATATGTGCCCGCCCACCCTCCCAGAATTTTTGTGGGCAGGGCCAAACATAGTCTATTGAGACCTGTGACTGTAAAGTTTGCATTACAGACACGAAATTTGGGTGAGATGTGCATCACCTCAAGACATGCAAAAAACACAACCGTAGCAGTTACCCACGCCCAACAGGAAGTCCACCATCTTGCCTCAAAGCCCCCCGCCTCCAATTTTGCCAAAAACCACCCCTCACATTTGAACAAACTCCTAGGGGCCTACTCAGATTGCATGGCAGCATCTGTAGGCATGGGCCATTAAAAGTTTTATAAATGTCAAGTAAAAGCTAAAAGGTGTGGCCACAGCACCATGGCAAAGTTTGACTCCGCCCCTTACAACATCAGACAGCTGTAACTCAAGCAAAACTTGTCCGATTTCCACCAAAGTTTCTATGATTGATAATAGTCCCTCCCTGAACGTGTCTATATAAAAATATTTGACAAAAGTTATAGCGCCACCTAGTAAGTAAAGGAAGAATTGCTGAAAACTGTTATATTACTCATGCGCCGCTTGCCAGAATAACATGAAATTTTCTGAGGTTCATCAGACTCCATGGAGTGAATGGTTGTCTGTCTCTGTGTTGGCCCTGCAATGGACTGGCGATCTGTCCAAGGTGTACCCTGCCTCTCGCCCATAGATGATGGGATAGGCTCCAGCCCCCACGCGACCCGAAAAGGATTAAGCAGAAGAAGACGGATGGACGCGCCGCTTGCCAGAATTACATGAAATTTTCTGAGGTTCATCAGGCCCCATGGGTAGTCATAACTGCAGATCAACTTTAGCATTGCGTCACTGCTGTTACCATGGAAACGCCCTCCTCACCATTCACACTGTGTTCTGGTTGGGAATCACGAAATCTGGATTACAGGTCGAGATGAGGGTCATGTGTCGTCCTATATAGGCCGGCAACACATAACTGAAATGTTAAGTGTTGCCATGGCAAAGGTTGACCCCTCGCCATGAAACATCGGAGAGTTGAAACTTGGAGAATCTTGGTCCGATTTTCACCAAATTTTCTACGATGGATATTAGTCCCATCCTGCATGGTCCTATATAAAAATAATTACAAATTTAGAGTGCCGCTTAGTGGTTAGAACAATGGACAGTTGTAACTTGGACAAACTGATTTTCACAGTAATTGCTACAATGGATATTAGTCCCACCCTGCACGCTCCTATATAAAAATAATTAAAAGTTACAGCGCCACCTAGTGGTTACAACAACGGACACTGTAACGTGGACAAACTTCGTCCGATTTTCATCAAATTTTCTACAATGGATATTAATCCCACCCACACACTCCTACATAAAAATGACTGACAAAACTTATAGCGCCACCTACCACTCAATCGTTTTCTTTATTATTCACGCAGCACTTGCCACGATGACAGGAAATTTTGAGCCAGCTGGGTCCAATGGGCCGCGGGGTCCACAGGAGTGCCGGGGGGCTGCTTACAGCTTTAATCCTTATCATTTTTCTCCACTGAAAGTGCATGGGGCGCAAAAACGGTAATGCATGGAAACTTGAAATTTTACAGTCTGATCAGAAACTCTCCCCACTACTCAAAGACCACTGTGTGCACAGGTGGAGCTATAAATAGTTTTATATTTTTGCAAATATCTCAAGAATGGCTGGGCCTAGACTAAAAATTCTTTCATCATTCTATTCACTGAAATCTTTCGCAACTTTTTCTCAATGGTGGTAACTAGGGGTGAGCAATATGGCCTAAAAATGATATCACAATATTTCTGTTAATTTTCACGATAACGATATTTTCCACGATATTGCAGCTTATTTTTTTCTGTTAAAATTTATGCAAAAAGGGCCATTTCACAGGCCAGCATTATTTACCTTCTATGTATTCAGGAAAAACAAACCAAAAACTTATTTCTCCAGTTTATAAACAGCAGCTCATACTTAGTTTAAATAGTTTTTAGTTTGGTATCAAATATTACAAGAAAATTATATACATCTTAACTGCACACAGATGTTGGGTTTTATGCCGAATCACTTTACCTGCATTACTATCATTGCAAGTGCCTGTCTGGGGCTTTCTGGCTCTTGTTTCACTGAGTGGATTTTTTTTTTCCTTCTCTCTTGGGATGGCTGAATAAAATCAACAAGAAGCTGCCAAAACGGAACTGAGATACAACTACAGCCACTTCGAGCGGCACATTACCCAATGTTAATACTGCTCCAGCAGTGCTGTACACGTGCAGGAAAAAAATGCTGGCAGATTATCCATATTGCTGCACTGTTTTTTTTTTTTTTTTAACATGACAGCAGTCTGAAACAGAAAGTGAAACTTAACTATTTCCACTCAACTGGATATAGACCGCCTGACTTTGCGGAGTTGCAGCTGTCCCATTCCATGTTTGTTTTGGGGTTTCTATGCTGGCGCACAACTTCTGTCGTCAGCCTAACGGTGTGACGTCACCACGCAGCACACCCCAAATATCGCGATATTCATTTTTACACAGTATCAAAATTTATACCGGTATTATCGTAAACGATACGGCACACCCCTAGCGGCAAACTCTGAAAAAGTTTTCTAAACCATATTTTCAAAAATGTGACTCGCCACGAGTAAACCAGCAACAAGTCGGCCTGACGTGGTTCCTAAAAAACACAATTTTTTTTGAAAAATTTGTGATTTTCGTTTTTTGCGAAATATGCTAGTTGAAATATGAAGAAGCTACTCCATGCTTCAAATAACAATGTGGGAGTAGGGATGTTAATGATTAACCCCTTGCACTCCGGGCAATTTTCCTAAAAATGCCAAAAAATAACGTGCCCAAAGTAAATCGAAAGCTGTTATTCAACCCTTTGCAGCATCTTCATGGGGTTGGTCTCATTTAAAAGAAAACACTTTGAATTTTTTGGCAAAAAAAACAATCTCTCTACGTGCTCCGGCCACTGAGTTACAGTCATCTAAACATACTGAACTTGAAGAAAATAAATTTGGACACAGTGTTTTTTTGGATACAAATGCTTACAAATAACACACAGCTGTCCGATCCGGCTGGAAAATACAACAGAAATGTAGAACCAAGTGTTATCAAGCTGAGATCCAAATTTGGTAACAATACCACAAAAAATGAATATTTTACACAGCTTTGTTCTCAGGTAGTTCCCAGGCGTTTTGGAACTGTGCCAAATTGTGCCAAATGGCACAGTTTGGAAAAACATCTGTAACTTTTGAATAATTCAATGTAGAATCTTCATTTTGGGCTCTAATGAAAGGTCACACTCAGGGCTGTGTCTGTGTGTGTGTGTGTGTGTGGGGGGGGGGGGGACCCCCCCGCTAAAAAAGACGGAGTTCGGCCCTCGCTACATGATGGATTACACTCCTTGCATGCAGCGCCCCCCCCCTCGCTACTGTGTGTGTGTGTGTGTGGGGGGGGGGGGTTTGTTCCCCCCCCCCCCCCCGCTGCAGAAGACGGCCATCGCTACATGAAGGAATAGACTCATATGCTTCCCCCCGCGGACCGGGGGCGTTCGGACCGTGAACGCCACCCCCCCCCACTCCTCTTCTGCAGCGGGTAGGGGGGGCCTTCACGGTCCGAACACGGCAAATGAACCGTTTATCGCGGCGCACGCACTTCGTACTTCGTGCGCAGTACAGTTGTAATTTACCGATCGGTCAAAAGTCATTTTTGGATTACAGTTTTCAGGGATAAATAATAATTTAGCTTATAACACCTTACCTCTTCACAGCAGCAGAGTCGTGGCGAACTTCTCTTCCCCACTGTAAGACGAACGCGACGCTGCTCGGCTCGTGGATCCCGATCAAAACATAATTCCATTATTGCGGTTTTGGTGAATGATTTACGACCTTTGTCGTCGGCCTCCGTCGGTCTATGATGACGGAAGAGAATCCTAAACGTCTATTCTGCTGGAATGAGTGCAGGTCCCACTTGTGGGTGTTCTCCATGCTGCGGGGTCTGTAGTAGATTCGTCCAGCGTCCTTTGTTTTCATCTGCTGCAGCAGTAAATCTCTCTTCACCCAGCCTGAATTTCTGTGCTTCAACTGGCTCCTGCGTTCACAGTAGGCGGGTCCTCCTTCCTAGGTTTTCATTCATTGGCTCTTCAAGGTTTCAGAAACCCAATTCAAGGCTCTTATTAGTCGAATGAGAGGTCAATCAGATGAACTAATCTGTTCGCGGCTGTCTCTGCAGTGTTTTTTTTTTGTGGCACTTGGACGCCACTACATCACCATCATCTGGTCTATGCGTCAGAGTGCGCACGAGTGCGCCCTCGTGCGTCTTAGGACGCAGAGACTTGCCCGCCCGCGGAACAACGGAGCGCAAGTGGTTAAGTGACTTTTGATAAACTGTCAATAAGAATTTAGTCGACTAAATTAAATTAGTTATCAATTGATAGATCAGCAGTCCTTTTCAATGGGAGCTTATTCTACGAAATGTAGTGGTGTCGCCATCCAGGCGGGGGTGCACACAGTCACCCACTGCCACATTTCAACCGAAAAAGCAGAAGCTGACACTAAGCCCCCAGAGCGCATGTGCTGTGCAGGACGAAAAAAATTTGCCCTTCCGGGTTACACCAGAGAATCACAACTCGTTCCAATGTCCACCCACCTACTTCAAATCAACAGGGTGGACAAACAGACTGCAGTGAGGAAAACAATACACGAGCGCAAAAATCTATCCCCGCTGCCAGCAGACCAGACTACCAAGCTGCTGAACAGCAAAGAGGGACTGAGTAATGCTCTGCAGAACTCACCCCCTCCTCATAAACTTGACAGCACTTCTCTTCATACTAGTGGCTAATGTTGGTTTACCATCATGGTCCCAATAAACAACTTGCCCCAGCCAGTTACAGCCACCCCAGAACCAGCTCGCTCCATGGCCAACTCGTCCAACAACCAACTCGCCCCATCAAGTGATGGCCTGTGGTGCTGCACAGCAAACGAGCCTACTGCGTGTCCACCAAACGCGTTTTTTGTCTCCCGATGGCCCTGAATTACTTTTTTGCAGCGTTTGCGCTGTGCTCTTGGGGGGGGGGAAAAAAAAGTCTGTGCCCTGTATCCCAGCTACAGCTTGTCACTCACAGGTCAGCACTTCCGCTTTTCCTATGGTCAGACTTTCTACTTATTCTTTAATAGCAGTCTCTAAATAACAATAGATAAGAAACATATTCTAGCATTGGTAACAGCTCTGGATGCAAAATATAATGACGGAGTGAACAACAAAAAGTGGCCACCAGAGAGCGTTTCAGTGCTGAGGGCGCTCAGCGCTGTAGACACTAGACTACATAGAAAATGAATAGAAACTAGTCGCCCACAGCTGAAAAAACGTGTTTGGTGGACACGCAGCCTAATAACTCTGCAGTTGACCGTAATTTTTTTTCTGCAAGGGAGGTTTTTTTTTTTCCCCCAGTGTTACAGTTTTAATGAAAATATATATTTTCAACTCATCTATTTTAACCAAACTTTTAATTTCTTTGAAATTAAAACGTGACCGCCGAACACCGGAAGAGGTGAATCAAATCAGCTGATCGCTCAAAGCCAGAGCTCAGCTGTTTTCCATGATCACACTTTGCTGTTGGCTGTGGCTCCCGGCAAAAGCACACTCCATGCACCATCTTGTTTTTTTTTTTCCACTTTACTGACAAAAAAAAAAAAAAAAAAAGAAACCTTTTTATCGCCATCAGTTAGCATGCCTTTGAGCCAGGTTGTGTCGGGCTTCTGCTTCTCGTGGCATAGTTCTGTGTTGGATACACCGGTGTTGATTGTCAGACGTCGTGATATTATGTTCGACACTGTCTCAAGCAAGAGCACAGTGTCGAGCACTGTCTCAACATGCCCACAGTCGCGTGACCATAGCAAGAAAGGCCTCGTTATGTCGGTCACATCACGTGACTTGAAGGCTTGCGGGAAGTTTGAGAGGGAATTAGTTTTTTTTTTTTTTGTTTGCTTTTGTTTGTTCCTGCAATCCAATTTTGAATAGACCTCGGATGGCCAAATGCTCAAAAAAAAAAAAAAAAAAAAAAAAAAAAAAAAAAAGTCAGATGTTTTTCATGTTTTTTTCAACTCTGTTGCAGTTCTGACAGTCACCAGATGGCAGTCTTTATTAGAAGTTTCATAACACTGTGTTGCTCATGAAGCTATTGTCTCAAAGTTGCTTGTTGTTTCATGAGGCCTCAGTTTTAACATCACTAGTCAGATGCCCATCCGGGGTGAGTTTGCTGTGGGGCGAGTTGGTCATGGAGCAAGCTGGTTATGGGGCAGCTGTAACTGGCTGAGGCAAGTTGGTTATTGGGGGACTTGACCGGGTACCCTAATGTTAGTCAAGCCAACAGACGGACTAATCAAGCTATTTAAAGACAATCATTATTTAAAGTGAAACATGAACTCTATACAAAAAATAAACTGTCAATACCCATCTACAAAATGTACAATGATAAGCGTAAGCAGAAAAACTGATTTAAAGACAGGAGAACACTGTAGTGCCGGCAAATATAATGGGATTTGGCTGTGACCGGAAGTGAATTGTGGGCAGGCCAGAATGCGGAAGAAAGTACACGTGGACAAAATTGTTGGTACCCCTCTGTTAATGAAAGAAAAACCCACAATGGTCACAGAAATAACTTGAATCTGACAAAAGTGGTAATAAATAAAAATTCTATGAAAATTAACCAATGGAAATCAGACAATGCTTTTGAAATGTGGTTCAACAGAATTATTTTAAAAAACAAACTCATGAAACAGGCCTGGACAAAAATGATGGTACCCCTAGAAAAGACTGAAAATAATGTGACCATAGGGACATATTCAACCAAGATGTGTCCTCTAATCAACATCACAGGTGTCTACAAACTTGTAATCAGTCAGTCGACCTATTTAAAGGGTAACAAGTAGTCACATGTGCTGTTTGGTGACGTGGTGTTTACCACACTAAACATGGACCAGAGGAAGCAAAGGAGAGAGCTGTCTCAGGAGATTAGAAAGAAAATTATAGACAAGCACGTTAAAGGTAAAGGCTATAAGACCATCTCCAAGCAGTTTGATGTTCCTGTGACTACAGTTGCACATATTATTCAGAAATTTAAGATCCACGGGACTGTAGCCAACCTCCCTGGACGTGGCCGCAGGAGGAGACTGATAATACGAATGGTAACAAAAGAGCCCAGAACAACCTCTAAACACATTCATGGTGAACTCCAAGGTCAAGGTACATCAGTGTCAGATCGCACCATCCGTCGTCGTTTGAGTCAAAGTGGACTTCATGGGAGACGACCAAGGAGGACACCACTGTTGAAAACAAATCATAAAAAAGCCAGACTGGAATTTGCCAAACTGCATGTTGACAAGCCACAACGCTTCTGGGAGAATGTTCTATGGACAGACGAGACAAAACTGGAACTTTTTGGCAAGGCACATCAGCTTTATGTTCACAGACGCAAAAATGAAGCATACCAAGAAAAGAACACTGTCCCTACTGTGAAACATGGAGGAGGGTCTGTTATGTTCTGGGTAGTGATGGGTCCGTCAACACCGATGCGTTGGCGCATGCGTCGAGCTCATAGAGCAAAACCCCGCGTCGGTGTGCATATCGCTTTAAGAAAGTCACGTGACCGAACACTGACGCGCCAGCGTTAATAAGGAAGCGCATCTGTCAACGGGATGCGTCTGCCCAAAGAATCTCTGATGTGTTGCGGACGGTTCATCGGCAAATTCCTCAAGAATTATGGAGCACGAGCAGCCTCAAGCTAAAAGAAAGGTTTCTGCCGTGTGGGACCATTTTGATCTCATATCGGAAAATAAGGTATTTGTTTTAATTTCCTTGTTGTTTCATCCTGTTCCTCTCAGAGTTTCCACTTGATCTATCTGAATTCCAATTCATTTCAAAGTGACTCTTAGTTTACTATTCCTATTAATTTCTGCAGGTTAAATGTCGCATTTGTTCGACCAAACTTTCATATTTAAACAAAAGCACCTCCTCAATGCTGAGGCATTATAGGGCCAGGCATGAGAATGAAGTCCCGGATACACCCAGGATAGACTCAGGTATACAGCCATTCTACAACTTACTCACAGTTGCTTTATTGGTAAAGGCAGGGTGAAGGAGGGCTGCATGTTTTAACTGACGCTGTTTCTGCGTCAATTTTTTTTCCCCCCTCTTAAATAAAAGCTGAAAAAGAATGCTGTTTCATTTTTGCTGATCTTGGATTTTAAACTAGTGGAGTACAAGCAAAAAGATAACGACAGCAGCACTTTTTTTTAGGGGTGGTGGGTTTTTTTGGTTTTTTTTGCTTTAAGGATAATTAATTTCTATTAATTTATTCTTTACTTCATTTTTAACCATCAAGCTTCCAGGAAGCAGATGCTGGATGAGGCTCTGCTGAATTTCATCCTGAAGGACTGCCAGCCCCTCAGCATTGTGGAGAGTGAAGGGTTCAGGGAACTGGTTCAGGCCCTTCAGCCCTCATATGTTTTGCCCACCAGAAAGGTTTGTGTGGAAATTATCTAAAGTAGTAGTTGATATATCCATTTTATTTAATCTTTAATTTAAATATATGGATTTTCTTTTGGTTTGACTTGGTGTAATTAGACTATCAAACAAATGGTGGCCAAAAAGTACAAGGAGGAACGGGAACGAGTGAAAATGGAAGTACAGCAAGCTGTGGCTGTGAGTATAACAGCTGACGTGGACATCTGTGAACATGGAGGCTTACTTGGCTCCTACCTATCACTACATTAATGAGAATTTGCAGCTGTGTACATCTGTGTTGGGAGTGCAATACTTTCCACAAAGTCACACTGCTGACAACTTGGCCCAAGTCAAAAGGGGCATGATGGAGGACTGGGCCATAACCAATAAAGTGTCTTGTGACCGACGCAGCACCAAACATGATTGCATCCACTAGTCAGCTCCAAATTCGGCACTCAATTTGCATTGCACATAGTCTCAATTTAGACGGGACCGTCTTCACAACAGCTGTCTGCATCCACTTCAGGCATGTTATTCAGCATTGTTTGTTGTTGTTTGGAAATCATGTACTAAAATGCCAATTTGTTGTTTTTAGATAACCTTTGGCAACATCTCGACATCGAAGTGGGCAGGCAGACCAAAAGTGCCACAGCTGATGCCATCCAGGAGGTGCAGAGATACCTGGCAGAGGGCAATATTGCCAAGGTCCCAGGATCCTATGAGATACTGGGACAACCAAAAGACAATCTATCCAAACCTCTTTCAGCTTTCCTTACAATTTCTCTGCACTCCAGCCTCATCTGTGCCGTGTGAGCGGGTGTTTTCTACAGCTGGAGTAGTTGTCAAAAAAGCGTAACAGACTGAATTTCAAAGCGTTGGAAAAACTTTTTTTTTGGAATAAAAATTTGTAAAAAAAAAAAAAAAAAATCCCAGTCCACAAGCATCCTCATTCACAACATGTTCACTTAGATTTTCACATTATGATGCATGTTCACATTATTTATTGACTATCTAGTTGTAATATGCGAAGGGCAGATCCTACCACAAAGTGCTCTTGGGGCTGTTTGCTTATGGCTTTAGGACTGTGACTAGGATTCTTCTTTGACTTGGCACAGAGGCGTCGTCTCTTCGAATTTAGTCTGCTGGTAGGATCATTAGCTTCCCCAGGCGAGCCCGGGTACTGGTGGAGGGCGCGACGAGAACGCTCATCCATTGCCCCGCCAGAACAACTTACCAATCCATGCAGATATCTACACCCCACCCACTGCCCGACTTTCATCCAGACGGCCGATTTGGAAAAACCCTCCCCCAGCTGACTTTACCATCCAGACAGCTTGGCAAGAGGAATGGGAGACCAAGGAGGTCCCAAACAAACAGCTGGTGATAAACCCCAACCAACAGGTCCCGGGCACCAACCTTCCAAGGAGACAGTGGTCTACACTCAATCGCTTCAGGACTGGACATGGCCCCTGCTTGGCCAGCCTTCACAGATGGGGCAGTAGCCCTAGCCCACTGTGCGCATGTGGAGAGGAGCAAACAATGGAACACATCATAGAGGCTTGCCCGCTCCAAAGACTGGAAGGAGGATTACACACCCTCCATACAGCAAACCAGGAGGCAACTGCTTGGTTTAAGGACTTCGCATTCGCTAAATAAATAAATTGACTATCTAAAAATATCAATGATATTTTAAATTAAAATGAAGATATGAAATAATACAATATAAAATACAATAACTTAAATTACATACTGCTCAGAAAAATACAGGAAACACTAAACATACACATCCTAGATTTGAATGAATGAAATATTCTTATTAAACACTTTGTTCTTTACATAGTTGAATGTGCTGACAACAAAAATCACACAACAGCATGTGAAATTGTCAATCAGTGTTGCTTCCTAAGTGGACAGTTTGATTATTTTTTTGAGCAGTATATTATTGTATATACTAGGTCATCAAATCAGTGTCAGTTGAGTCTGTCAACTAGGTTGCCTGTAGGGATTTTTAAGGTCCAGCAGGTGTCAGTATTCAGTGACACAGTATCAACACAGTATCAATACAGTTTGGCAATGTGTCGAAATGCATCATGATGCCTCATCTACCCATCACTAGTTCCGGGGCTGCTTTGCTGCATCTGGCACAGGGTGTCTTGAATCTGTGCAGGGTACAATGAAATCTCAAGACTATCAAGGTATTCTAGAGAGAAATGTGCTGCCCAGTGTCAGACAGCTTGGTCTCAGTCGCAGGTCATGGGTCTTGCAACAGGATAATGGCCCCAAAACACACAGCTAAAAACACCCAAGAATGGCTAAGAGTGAAACATTGGACTATTCTAAAGTGGCCTTCTATGAGCCCTGATCTAAATCCTATTGAACATCTGTGGAAGGAACTGAAACATGCCGTCTGGAGAAGGCACCCTTCAAACCTGAGACAACTGGAGCAGTTTGCTCATGAGGAGTGGGCCAAAATACCTGCTGAGAGGTGCAGAAGTCTCACTGACAGTTACAGCAATCGTTTGATTGCAGTGATTGCCTCAAAAGGTTGTGCAACAAAATATAAAGTTAAGAGTACCATCATTTTTGTCCAGGCCCGTTTCATGAGTTTGTTTTTTAAAATAATTATGTTGAGCCACATGTGATTCAAAAGCACTGTCTGATTTTCATTGGTTAATTTTCATAGAATTTTTATTTATTACCACTTTTGTCAGATTCAAGTTATTTCTGTGACCATTGTGGGTTTTTCTTTCATTAACAGAGGGGTACCAACAATTTTGTCCACGTCTGTACGTCACTATATTGTCCAAGAAGTCCATTGGTCAACACGCAAAAAATTAGGCTACTGCTGCACTTCTTTTATGTACAGTATGAGGACAAAAAAAACAGCTATTAAGATGACATGTATGTTCGTCAATACTGCAGCTAAAAATGGTGCATTCCTGTCTAAACTCCAAGTAGGGAATGCCCCGAAGTAGGAACAGTGGCTTCAAAAGGGAGACACCATATAATTGACCAAGTACGCAAAATTGTAGTTGTAATGTATAGTAACAAGACAAGAAAGCTTTATATGCAAACTTGCCTTTATATACACCTTTATATGCCTTTTCACTAAAAAATGCATTGAAGACTTTGAGACAGCAACATCCTAAAAATCAAATTTAACAGTAACAAGTGCATACCAATAGAGACCAAGTATAAGCAAGCGTGATGCCTACCTTTGATTGTCATAGCGAGTCCTATGATCTTCCGAAGACATACAGAGCCCTATGAGTGTGACTGCCTTTGATTTTTGATGTCACAGTGAGTCCTAGGATGCCTGCATTGGAACTTTGATGTCATAGCGAGTTCTATAATCGTGAGTGATGCCTGCCTTTGGTCACATACAGATGATTTTTTTCATGACTCACTATTACTATGTGTCTATGACGTCATATAGAGATCATAGGGACATCATAGGCGATCCTATAATCTTTTAGCGAGCCCTATGGTCGTGACACACACACAGACACATATGACGTCATACAGACATTATGTAGAGAACACAGAAACATCATAGACGATCCTATGGTGGTGGACCCATGTCAATAAGGGAGTAATCAAGTCAGTGGCGGTAATGCACCTGTAAGCTGGTTGCCAACCGGCAATCAAATCTAAAAGAAGAACGATCAATGGTACACAAGCGAGAGCGTGTGGCGGACAGCCACAGGACCCGGCCGCACCTCGGATATAGTCCGAGGACGGATAATTTTTTTCACACGAGTTGTTCAGAACTCCTTATACAAAGATAGAGTGATAATAATCAAGTCAGTGGCGGTAATGCACCTGTAAGTTGGTTGCCAACCGCCAATCAAATCTAAAAAAAAAAAAAAAGAGTATGTTACACAAGCGTTACCATTGTAATCTCACCGCTGATCTAATCAATCTGACAAGATTAAAAAAAAACAGTTCGTGGAGCCTTCTATTGGATGATAGCTAATACAATAAACCTTCACGACAAATTTAAGATGACTTTTAAATGGTGGGTGAACTAACGGGGGAGTATTCCGAACACCAAACCAAAGGCCATCACATCGAGCTAAGCTAACTTTAGTGAGCTATTTTTTGCTAACCATCAGACCTAAGCCAGCGGACATTACAAATACCAATACCCTACGCTATACATATCATGGAATGAATTCCAGTGAGCACTGTATCCAATAACCAATTCAAGAAATCGACATACCAATTATTTGTTGTCGCAGCTTGAGCAGTGTTGGCCGCCATTTCGCTGCTGGTACTAGCTTTAAAAAAGCAGGACAGCTGTTTGCTAGCTTCTGCTAGCTAGCAAGGTGGGAACTAGGCTAGCGTTAGTTCTTCTTCCGCAAAAAACCCAAAATGAAGTAAAAAAAAAAAGACAAACTATCTGATGTCCCGAAGGCCAATCAACTGACCAATAAAAGAAAAAGCGCCGACTTTTACACGAATACCGATTTACAAAACAAACTAAATATCAGCATAGCTCGTGCTGCTCCTTGGCTCACGAGCGTCCGACTTGACTGTGAAGCACAAAATGGCTGATTAGACAAAGCTAATACGTACAATCAGAGGGGCATGCGCAAAATACATGTCATGGCCTGTCTGCGTTGCCATAGTTGCGATCTTGAACGGTTTACGGGAGATTTTTTTTGTAGTTTTACTCAATCTGTAGTTTTACCTAGTGATTTGAGGAGATGAAGGGGGATGCGACCCGCTTGTTACTTTCATGACAGTTTACTTTCCATACTTATTTATTTATTTTTATTTTTATCTTTATTTCCATTACTTTCCATCAAACTAACACTTCTAAGAGGAAAATGTCACAAACTGGTAGCTGCAAATCTACAACAAAAACTTTGAAAATTTATAAGAAACTAGTGCCTACCTGTGCATGCCCATGCATACCCGTGCATGCCCATAGAAACCAAGTATAAGCAAGTAGTTCTGCATGCCTGTAGAAAGCAGGAGTAAGAAAGCGTATCACGACTCTTCTTCTTCTTTTAGATTTAATTGGCAGCTGGCAACCAGCTTACAGGTGCATTACCGCCACTTACTTCACTCTAAATCATCACTCTATATCTCAGCGTCACGACTCGTTCGGTGATGCCTGCCTTGATGATGTCTTCTTCTTCTTCTCTTAGATTTGATTGGTGGTTGGCAACCAGCTTACAGGTGCATTACTGCCACGTACATCACTCTATATCATCACTCTATCTAGTCAGGAGCTGTAGTCTCTACAAGGGAAGACTTGGTGATTGAGCTATATCACAGTTTATTTAGGGTACACAAGGGTGGTGGAGAAGCTCAGTTTTGTTGGGTTCCTGCACATGAAGGGTTGAAAGGGAATGGCTGTGCAGACAAATTAGCAAAAAGTGCACTTGGGAAAGAAATAACTAGATAGATAGATAGATAGATAGATAGATAGATAGATAGATGTACTTTATTGATCCCAAACTGGGAAATTACAGTGCAACAGCAGCATGACAGTTGACAACCAAACAACAGAAACACACACATGACAGACAAAGGGATTACCCATGGAAAGTAAAAACTAACACAACTATAAAACCTGTATACAGTGGGGCAAAAAAGTATTTAGTCAGCCACCAATTGTGCAAGTTCTCCCACTTAAAAGATGAGAGAGGTCTCCAATTTTCATCATAGGTATACCTCAACTATGAGAGACAAAATGAGGGGAAAAAAATCCAGAAAATCACATTGAAGGATTTTTAATGAATTAATTGGTAAATTCCTCGGTAAAATAAATATTTGGTCACGTACAAACAAGCAAGATTTCTGGCTCTCACAGACCTGTAACTTCTTCTTTAAGAGGCTCCTCTGTCCTCCACTCGTTACCTGTATTAATGGCACCTGTTTGAACTCGTTATCAGTATAAAAGACACCTGTCCACAACCTCAAACAGTCAGACTCCAAACTTCACTATGGCCAAGACCAAAGAGCTGTCAAAGGACACCAGAAACAAAATTGTAGACCTGCACCAGGCTGGGAAGACTGAATCTGCAATAGGTAAGCAGCTTGGTGTGAAGAAATCAACTGTGGGAGCAATTATTAGAAAATGGAAGACATACAAGACCACTGATAATCTCCCTCGATCTGGGGCTCCACGCAAGATCTCACCCCGTGGGGTCAAAATGATCATGAGAACGGTGAGCAAAAATCCCAGAACCACACGGGGGGACCTAGTGAATGACCTACAGAGAGCTGGGACCAAAGTAACAAAGGCTACCATCAGTAACACACTACGCCGCCAGGGACTCAAATCCTGCAGTGCATGACGTGTCCCCCTGCTTAAGCCAGTACATGTCCAGGCCCGTCTGAAGTTTGCTAGAGAGCATTTGGATGATCCAGAAGAGGACTGGGAGAATGTCATATGGTCAGATGAAACCAAAATAGAACTTTTTGGTAAAAACTCAACTTGTCGTGTTTGGAGGAGAAAGAACACCATACCTACTGTGAAGCATTGGGGTGGAAACATCATGCTTTGGGGCTGTTTTTCTGTAAAGGGACCAGGACGACTGATCCGTGTAAAGGAAAGAATGAATGGGGCCATGTATCGTGAGATTTTGAATGAAAACCTCCTTCCATCAGCAAGGGCATTGAAGATGAAACGTGGCTGGGTCTTTCAGCATGACAATGATCCCAAACACACTACCCGGGCAACGAAGGAGTGGCTTCATCAGAAGCATTTCAAGGTCCTGGAGTGGCCTAGCCAGTCTCCAGATCTCAACCCCATAGAAAATCTTTGGAGGGAGTTGAAAGTCTGTGTTGCCCAGCGACAGCCTCAAAACATCAGTGCTCTAGAGGAGATCTGCATGGAGGAATGGGCCAAAATACCAGCAACAGTGTGTGAAAACCTTGTGAAGACTTAGAGAAAATGTTTGACCTCTGTCATTGCCAACAAAGGGTATATAACAAAGTATTGAGATGAACTTTTGTTATTGACCAAATACTTATTTTGCCGAGGAATTTATCAATTAATTCATTAAAAATCCTTCAATGTGATTTTCTGGATTTTTTTTTCTCATTTTGTCTCTCGTAGTTGAGGTATACCTATGATGAAAATTCGAGACCTCTCTCATCTTTTAAGTGGGAGAACTTGCACAACTGGTGGCTGACTAAATACTTTTTTGCCCCACTGTACATCATAGCTTAAAGGCCAAATGTCACGTAACAGGGTCCTTAAAATGTCTTGAAACTGCACGGTGGCGCAGTGGTTTAGCACTGTGGCAGCACAGTTTTACCCTCGGCCGGGGGACCGCGGGGATCATGAGATCGTGGGTTCGATCCCAGCCCCCGACCAACAGTGAGCTGTGTGGAGTTTGCATGTTCTGTTTGCATGTGGCTGCACGGTGGCGCAGTGGTTAGCACTGCGGCAGCACAGTTTACCCTTGGCCTGGGGATTGTGGGGATCGTGGGATCGTGGGTTCGATCCCAGCCCCCGACCAACAGTGATCTGTGTGGAGTTTGCATGTTCTCCCCGTGTTGCGTGGGTTTACTCCGGGATTTCTCCGGTTTCCTCCCACATGCCAAAAACATGCATGTTAGGTTAATTGGCTGTTCTAAATTGTCCCTAGATATCTGTTTCCTATAGGCCCTTAGAATAGAGGGTTAGTATTAATGAAAGCGCTTTGAGTGGTCTTTGTGACTAGAAAAGCGCTATATAAGTGCAGATTAGTTAGTTAGTTAGTTAGTTCTCCCCGTGTTGCGCGGGTTTACTCTGGGATTTCTCCGGTTTCCTCCCGCACACCAAAAACATGTAGGTTTAGGGCGCTCGCGCATGCAGCGACCAGCAGCCGGTGGCTTGTCACCAGACTGCAAACCAAGTCTACCTACGGGTACAAATAAGTAACAAAAAAAAATAAAAAAAAAATAAAAGGGAACCGATCCGTTCGGGTCTTGGTGCATATGCTTCAGTAACTCCGGAATATTCGTTAATTTAAAACTGCCGCGCTTGGCCTGACGTTCCTACTCACGGCCCCCGGAATCGCCTGGGGAAGAAGGCGGAAGTGACGAAATAGATTGTACCTTAGTTTGATGCTTGGGGTATCCCGATTGATTGTTTATATGGAGACTGGAAGATTGAAGTGAGCAACAAGAAAGAAAAAATTGGATATTTCACCCACACCTTAAAATGGGGCTATAAGGGACAGCTGGGTAATAAGGGACACTTTTCTGGGAAATGTTTTCATACCTGTCAAGTGATACGTTTTCGCCGTATTTTAATACCGTAAAACGCGGCTATAAGGGACGGCGGGGTAATAAGGGACACTTTTCTGGGAAATGTTTTAAATGTAATTCGTGTTGTTATTGTCAAATATTTTAAGGATTCATGGATATTTGACAATAACAACACAGTCAGCGTCCTGCTCAAAATAAAAAAAGCAGAATTCTGTCATGACTCGCTGCTCATCAGCGGCGCCAGCTGCCCGCACACCTGCGGCCTCGTCAGCGGCGAGGTATTTAAAAAAAAAACCTGAACTAAACACATCAATAAGATGATGAGAAAATCTAAGAACAAATGGCACCAAAAAGAACATAAAACAATGGAACATAAATGACTACATCAGTAATAGTTAAACAGGTTTATTAAAAGCCAAATTAAAAAGGTGGGTCTTGAGCCTGTTCTTAAAAACATCTATTGACTCTGCGGCCCTGAGGCTCTCTGGCAGGCTGTTCCACAGACGAGGACCATAATAGTGAAAAGAAGCTTCACCAAAGGTCTTGGTCTTGACTTTGGGAACCATTAAAAGGCCAGTACCAGAGGACCTCAGGGTTCACAAGGGCTCATAAGATAAGAGCAGCTCAGATAGATAAGAAGGCCCAGGACCACTGAGGCATTCAAAAACTACTAAGAGAACCTTAAAATTGATCTGAAAATGCACGGGGAGCCAATACAGTGATTCTAAAACTGGTGTAGTATGCACCCGCCCCTTGGTCCTCATTAACACTCGTGCTGCTGAATTTTGGAGCAGTTGGAGATGTGATATTCTTTTTTAAGGAAGACCAGAGAGCATGGCATTACAATAGTCTATACGACTAGTAATAAAAGCATGCATCAAGACCTCCGTGCTGGCAAGAGAGAGAAAAGGGCGGACTCTGGCTATATTCCTAAGATGATAAAATCCGATTTTTGTTACATTTTTAATCTGTGAAATAAAATTAAAGTCAGAGTCTACAAGAATGCCCAGGTTCTTGACACAATGTGTAGGTTTTAGACCTAGCAATTTTGGTAGAAGTTTCTCTCTCTTGTCTTCAGGACCAATGATTAAAACTTCTGTTTTGCCCTGGTTGAGCTGTAGGAAGTTCTCTGCCATCCATGACTTTATATCTAAAATACAGTTCAAAACGACATTAATTGGTTTTGTGTCATCAGGAGACGTGGCAATGTACAGTTGAGTATCATCAGCATAACTATGAAAATTAATGCCATGTCTCCTGATAACATCTCCAAGTAGTAGCATATAAAGATTAAAAAGTATTGGCCCTAAAATTGAACCTTGGGGTACCCCACACTTGATTTCATGGATTGCCGAAGAACATGTATCCATACTTACAAAATACTGGTGATCTGTGAGACAGGAATGAAACCATTCGAGAACAGTACCTGAGAGGCCCACCAGGTGTTTGAGTCTGCGTAATAAAATGTGGTGATCTACTGTATCAAAGGCAGCACTTAGATCCAGCAGCACCAGGACTGACAGTTTATGGGAGTCCATGTTACACCTGATATCATTAACAATTTTTAAAAGAGCTGTCTCAGTACTGTGGTTTGTCCTAAAACCAGACTGAAATTTCTCAAGAATGTTGTGGTCCTTAAGAAAATTGTTTAACTGGATAAAAACATTTTTTTTCTAAAGCTTTACTTAAAAACGGTAAGTTGGATACAGGTTGATTGTTACTGAGGATATCAGGATCTAAATTGCTCTTCTTCAAAAGGGGCTTCACCGACTTCCGGTCTGGACGCCATGGTGATAGCAACTTAACGCTGAAACTCCCAGACTCAATCCAAGGAAAACATCCTCAAAATCAGACTTAACGGATTTTTGGAAGATTAAAAATCAAAAGACAATAACACCATGCCTAACCACAAGCAGAAGAAACTGACATTCCCCAGGTCAGGACGCACAGCGGCTGCAGAATCTGAACCGGAGGACCTCCGTTCAGAAGACGAGGACCTGGGCCTAGCTAACAAAAGGATTAGCTTGAAATCGCTATTTGACGAAATACGACGATTTCGGGCCGAATTTCTTGAATTCAGAGAGGATCTAAAAAGGGCGAACAGCAGAATGGACCAGGCCGAAAACCGAATCTTGGAAGCTGAAGAAAGAGTAAAAGTGCTTGAAGATTCTGTGCTGGATTTACACAGAAAACAGTCAAGGCTGGAGGCTAAGCTAACCGACCAAGAAGGAAGACAGAGACGAGATAACATCAGAATTCACGGTCTGAAAGAAGGAGCTGAAGATAGTTTCAACACAGTGGCGGAATGCGTGGAATCCTTATTGAGAGAGAAGTTGGATATTCCACAAACCACCGATTTGAAGATAGAAAAAGCCCATTGTACATTAGCCACAAAGCCAGCCCCGGAAGCGCCCCCACGTTCTGTGGTGGTGAGATTCGCCAATTTCAAAATAAAACAAGAGGTTGTAAGACGGGCTTGGCAGAAAAAAAGGATTTATGCATCATGAGAGAAAAGTCTTCGTGGAGCACGATTACGCCCCTGAGGTTCTTAAAAAGCGACGGGACTATAACGACGCCAAAAAGGTTCTACGGGAACAGAATCTACGCTTTCAGACGCCATTTCCGGCGAAGCTAAGGGTCTTTTACGGGGAAGAGTCATGTCTCTATAATTCAGCGGAAGAAGCAACAACTGACATGGCAAGAAGAGGACTCCCGGTAACGGTGTTTAAACCCGCAGCGGATCTGAGCGAGAAAATCAGAGCTCAAACGTGGTCCACTCAGAGACCTTCAAAAACCACGGGCCAGCAGCGGGAAATCCAGCCCCAGAGCTACAAAGATAAGCTTTCCAGTTCCAGGAAGGAATAGCGACCTTTTTTTTTTTTTTTTTTTTTCTTTTCAGTCATTCTGCACTTCCATCCCCCCTCCTACAAGGTAACAAACATTAAAGGAGATGCAGAATCAGCATGTGGTAAAACCTTTCATGGAGCAGTTATAGCATTAGAAACAAATGTCTTCTTAATGTTAACCGTTCCTGCTTCTCGTCTCCTAACCGTGGTTGGGGGACGCAGGGGAGATCTGTCTTCTCCAGGGCCGGAGGCGCTTTTCCTCCTTCGGGGTCAACTCCCAAGTAAAACCTCACTCTTGTTAAACAGGAGATATGGTGGTACACAGAGGCACAGGCCGTATTGCTGAAGCGTTGGGGCTTTATTTACAGACTGCACTGTTGATAGCAACCATTTCTACCTGCTCCGGTCGCCTCGCTCTCTGTCTCTCATCCGCCCAAAATCACACACACCGTTCACTCTTCGGGGCCGTTCCACACCCTGGGGCGCGCCTCGGCTGCGCGCACGCACTCACTCACGTTCACACACTGAGCTGTCCTTTCTAAACACCTGCATTAGGCACATCTTACAACACTACCCCCACCATGGATTGGCAATTAACACTAATTCCATTCCATTTAAACCATATAAAATTGGTACACACTCTCTACATTTGTACACCTAGCAGTAGCAGTAGCAGTGTCCAATATACAACTGGGACTCAAATAGGTAGGTAGGTTACGAGTGTCTATGCAGTGGTAAAACTAGCTCATTTGGCAGTGAAAACATGAGGGGCAAATACATTGACATTTTTTTTTTTTTTTGTTACTTATTTGTACCCGTAGGTAGATTCGGTTTGCAGTCTGGTGACAAGTCACCGGCTGCTGGTCGCTGCGTGCGCGAGCGCCCTAAACCTACATGTTTTTGGTATGCAGGAGGAAACCGGAGAAATCCTGGAGTAAACCCGCGCAACACGGGGAGAACATGCAAACTCCACACAGCTCACTGTTGGTCGGGGGCTGGAATCGAACCCACGATCCCCCAGCCGAGGGTAAAACTGTGCTGCCACAGTGCTAAACCACTGCGCCACCGTGCAGCCATACATACCATTGTTTCTAATTAAACAAGGAGGTACATTATACTTGAAATCTATTTCTAGGCGACCGGGAGTAATACTGAACAACTAATCAGCATACAATACATTCAAATGGAATAAAATGCATGTTGGTATATGAAAGCATTGTTACTTCAGCTTTTTTTTTTTTTTTTTAAACAAACATACAGTATAGAACATTATAACCACACTAGAGTCCAAAAATGTGAACTGGAGAGTCTCTAGTGCAAACAGGAACTGCTACAGTTGGTTCACTCAGTAACCCAGTCCCCGTAACGGTCCGGTCCTCTGCGCCGACGTTTGGGCCGTGACACATGCTGAGCCTGATGGCATGGTTCTCCCACCGCACCCCCACCATGGCCAAATATCACATGGGAAGGAGTGGGTGGAAGAGACCCGATCACATTGGGGGCATTAGCAGGTGGAGTGGACGGCCGGGAACTGCTGGGGCCATCACTGGAGGCGGTAGCGAACAGGTTGTACAGGCTGAGGTCCTGGTCTGCTGGGTCCCCGTCCACAGCCGGTGGCAAATTGCGCGGGGCTGCCGAATGGCGCGAACAAATCCTCTCCATCAACAGGTGCGCCCGCGCAGCTCTCATCACACAGAAATGGGCCACAATGTCCACACTTCGTCTCAGCCCGACATTCATGAGCCCTCACAGCACCTCGTCTGCACTCCTGACGATTAGCCAGCAACATGAACGGGTTTGAGCAGTTAGTTTCTTGTTTGTAGGTATTGGCGGGATAGCGAGCGGCCGCCATGTCTCATTAGCTTAGCTGCCATCACAGTCACTCGGCCCAGCTGCCGCGGTCCTTTTCTTTCTGTACTCACCACCCTCTTAACAACGTGAGAGTCCCTTCGAGGTCGCCAGTGTTAACCGTTCCTGCTTCTCGTCTCCTAACCGTGGTTGGGGGACGCAGGGGAGATCTGTCTTCTCCAGGGCCGGAGGCGCTTTTCCTCCTCCGGGGTCAACTCCCAAGTAAAACCTCACTCTTGTTAAACAGGAGATATGGTGGTACACAGAGGCACAGGCCGTATTGCTGAAGCGTTGGGGCTTTATTTACAGATTGCACTGTTGATAGCAACCATTTCTACCTGCTCCGGTCGCCTCGCTCTCTGTCTCTCATCCGCCCAAAATCACACACACCGTTCACTCTTCGGGGCCGTTCCACACCCTGGGGCGCGCCTCGGCTGCGCGCACGCACTCACTCACGTTCACACACTGAGCTGTCCTTTCTAAACACCTGCATTAGGCACATCTTACAACATTAATTTAAAGGGGAAAAAAAATCATGTTAAAATAGAAACGTAACAATGACCCACATGTTCTCTCCACACTAACAAATACTGTATTAGAGTGAATGTTTGCTGTGATGGGGGTGGGAGGGTGCACACAATCTCATAGGGTATAGGCATAAAAAAAAAAAAAAAAAATCATTACAAATTCGGATTGGGATCTGAAATTCACGTTAAAAAACATGGGACAACTTACAGGGGTAAGAGAGGGCCCTCAACACGTAACAGAGTTTGAGGAATTTCCCTCAGAGCCTACACTCCATCAGGGCTCTTACAGGGTCTTTAAAGAGACCCCAGCTCAGGAAGTTTTTTTGACAGTTTTTTGTTTTAAAGTTTCGTACACTATGTTCTTAATGTTTTTTATGTTCTTAATGTTCTTTCAGTTTCTGAGTAGCAAAAAAGAGGGCCACCACACTGTTATACTAAATAAGAAAATACAATGGAGAAACAGGGTGTAACCAAAATAGCCTCATATAATGTAAAAGGGATCCTGAATCCAGTTAAAAGATCCAAGATTCTACGCAAAATGAAAAAAGACAAAGCAGAAATAATATTTTTACAAGAAACCCACCTAACAGACGTGGAGCACACTAAACTCAATAGACAAGGGTTTAAAATGATCTCTTCATCTTCATATAAATCAGGGAGGAGGAGGGGAGTAGCGACATTGATATCAACCAAAATTACATTTGAAAAAAAATCAGAACACAAAGATAAAGAAGGGAGGTACAGTTTGGTAACTGGGCGGCTAGAGGGAGAAGATATCACCCTGCTGAATGCATATGCACCACCAGGGGCTAAATGGAAATTTTATAAAAATGTATTCGACCTAATGATAACTAAAGCCCAAGGTTTAGTGATATGTGGTGGAGACTTCAATCTAAGACCGAATCCATACTGGGATGCGACAGGTAATTCTTCACATCAAAATAACACCCAAAATAAGAATACTCGGATGCTACTAAAAGAAATGGGAATCTGTGACGTATGGAGGGAATTCAACCCCAACTTTTTATTCAACGCCACATTCATCTTACTCAAGGATTGATTACTTTTTTATGTTTAATAGAGACATTGGAAGAGTAAAAAACATGTAAAATAGGACTGATGGATCTCTCCGACCACAGTCCGATCTATATGGACTTAAACATCCAAAAATACACAAATAATACATTTTCCTGGAGGTTGAATTCAAGTGTCCTGAAAGGACCACTGAAAGATGAATTGGAATCAGATATTCTCAGATATTTGGAAGAAAACGATAATGGAGAAGTATTTCCTTTAATACTGTGGGATGCGTGCAAAGCTGTAATAAGGGGAAAAATTATTGCAAAACTGGCAACCCAAAAGAAACTGAGACAAGAAAAACTAATCACACTAGAGTCAGAACTCAAGAACCTAGAAAAAGAACACAAAGACAACACTCATTCTAATGGCTCGCTCAAGATTAAAGAAATTAAAAATCAAATAAATGAGATCTACACAATAGAAATCCAGAAGAAACTTACATTTCTGAAACAAAAACACTATGAAGCAGGCAGTAAATCGGCAAAAATTACTAGCCTATAAATTGAGGAAACAACAAACGGAAAGAGCAATCTACAAAATCAGAGACCCAGTATCAAAGGAAATAAAATTCAGAATTCAGGATATTCTTAAAAGCTTCGAGAATTACTACAAGAACTTATACTCCCACAAAAAACATAAAAACGCATCCGAGACATTCCTAAACACATTAAACCTTCCGCAACTTACGGAATCACAAAATAAAACCCTACTGTCAGAAATACAACCTAAAGAATTGGAAAAAGCAATTATGAAACTTAAAGCTAACAAATCCCCAGGAGCAGATGGCTATACAGCAGAATGGTACAAAACCTTTAAACAGCAACTATCTCCTCTCTCCTGAAAACATTTAACTATGTCCTCCACACAGGGGAAATCACCCCCTCCTGGAGAGAAGGGGTCATTGCAGTTATACCTAAACCTGAAAAGGATAAACTAGAATGCTCCAACTACAGACCAATCAGTGTATTAAATCCGGACTATAAGCTTTTTACCACTATCCTTGCCAAAAGGTTAGAAAACATACTGACAGACTTAATTCACTTAGACCAAACAGGTTTTATAAGACAAAGACAGACACAAGACAACATTCGACGCACTTTACACATAATTCATCATATAAAAAAATATAACTTAAATGCAGTCATATTGGGATTAGATGCTGAAAAAGCATTCGATTCGGTTTGACTGGTCTTTCTATATAGAATCTTATCCAGTTTCAATTTTCATAACAACTTCATTAGAACTATACAGGCATTATATAAAAAACCAACAGCTAAAAATAAGGATTAACGGTAATTTATCATCATCTTTTGAGCTGGAAGGAGGATGTCGTCAAGGCTGCCCCCTGTCCTCCACTGCTCTTTGCAATCTTCATAGAACCTCTGAGCCAATGGATAAGACAAAATCAAGAAATTCAAGGTATTACACTTGGTCAGAAGGAACATAAAATAGCACTCTTTGCTGATGACATTTTTAATTTACCTAGGGCAGCCAGACACTTCTCTACCAGAACTAATCTCAGTTTTTTCAGACTATGGAGATTTATCTGGGTACAAATTAAACATGCATAAAACCCAAGTTTTAACATTCAACTATGACCCAAATCATTTTTCACTAAATGAACTCAAAACTAACTGGGAGTTGGAATCTATGAAATATCTGGGGGTCAATATCCCGAAACAACTCGACAAAATTATAACACTAAACTATGATCCACTGGTGACAAAAATAAAATCTGACCTAGCAAGATGGAATATGATACCATTCTTAGGTACTGCCACAATGAATTGAAGCAGTCAAAATGAATATACTTCCACGTCTTCTATACCTGTTCCAAACAATACCGGTAGAACCTCCCAAAAAAACATGGCAGGAGCTGGACAGAAGGATCTTAAGATTCATATGGCAGGGTAAGAGACCTAGAATCAGATATAGAACCCTACAGCTAAACAAAGACAAAGGTGGGCTCGCGCTGCCAAATATCAGGGACTATTTTATAGCTGCACAAATTAAAACTTTAGTAGAGATATGTAACCCAGTCTACACTGCACAGTGGAAGGAGATGGAATGCCAAATAACAAGTGACATCCCCCTACAGGCGATAATAGGGAACAATGCCTTAACTAAACTCTTGAATAACACTAACCCGTGGATAGAGACCCCGCTAAAAATTTGGTTTAAGATAGTCAGAGAGAATCAAGCTAAAGAGCCCTATCGACTTCTGCAATGGATTGCCTATGATCAAGACTTTACCCCCAATAAAACAGACACTAGATTTAAAGAGTGGAAAGAGAAAGGGCTGATAAAATATTGTGACGTTTGCAGGGTTCACACAAAGACAATGGAGCAGATGGCTGTGATCAACCTGATTTATTTTTCACACACCCCGACCCCCAACCTGCTTCTGAGCACACAGAGGAGTGGAGGTCATTCCCCCAGACCCCCGTTTGAATCATGGTTACACACACATGGTACATCTTGCCCTAATCCTGCTAAACACTGCTGGGTCATTATAATGCAGTTATAATGACACAGCAGTATAACTCAGAAATAACACATTTAACACACACAGTAACGTTTCAAACTGGCAAAGCATGCTGGGAAATCCCTGGCTCCCTTAAAATGGCCCCCGACGTTACACTGCCCCCCCCTGGACTGGTTTCTGTCCCCAGAAAATTCAAAGTCCACTTTCAGAAATCCAACGCGGGTCAGCCCGGTGCCAGGGCGGCATGCACGGGCCATCTGAGTCTCGGTCAGAGCATCTGGTTGGGGTAGGGTTCCGGTTTGGCCATCAGCGGGCAGATGGACACATCTGACAGCCTCTGTAGGACCACGCACAGTCCCTTCCCTGGCAGCGGGAGTCCCAGGCCCGCTCCGGCCGACTCCCACCGCTGCCAGTTCTCCCAAGCGGCCGCTGGCCCGCGTCCATGCGTCCAGCCCTTGCCGTGCCTGGAAAACGGCCGCATCTTCGTCCTGCTCGCTCCGCTGCATCGCTCCTGCGCCGAGGGCCTCCATGACGTCACCGAAAGGAAAAGCATCGGGTGGCGGTAGGACACGCACAGTTCCTCCTCTGGCAGCGGGAGTCCCATGACTCCTACCGCTGCCAGGACCTCCCAGTCGGCCACTGGCCCGCGTCCAGGCGTCCAGCCCCTGCCGATCCCGAGAAAAGACCGGATCTGTCCTGCTCGCTCCACTGCTGCTGCGCTCCAAAGGCCTCTGTGACGTCATCTGCCGGGGGAAGCATCTGCAGGAGGCGGCTTTTTCCCCGTCCATGCCACCTCGCTCTAATTTAACGTCGGCGAGGGGCCAGTTTGTCGTGCGCTGTGTGCGGGGCAGTACCATGCCATGTACCCTGGCTCTGTGCAGCGGAAGCCGTCCTTCCTCGCGTCGCCACGGCTGTTTCCTTCGTGCACGCGCTGCTGTGATCTGCCGTAGCTCCTCCTCCACTCGCTCTCAGCACGGTGGTTTCCTCTGATGATCAGCGCGGCAGCCAACTCGACCTGGGCCAGGCGGTCATCCAACAGGTTCTCGCCGTTGTAGCGGGGAATCTTGGCCCGCTGCTGGATGGATGAGACTGTCATCTCCCAGTCGATTGCCGCTCCTAGTCGCTCTGGAATCGCCAGCCCGTCCTGCCCTGAAAAGGGCGGGAAACGGGGCTGGTTTGCTTTGCTCCGTCCATCGCAGCGAAGCTCTCCAGGGGCCGGCGTCTCAGCTCTACACTCCGTTCCCGGCTGAGCGATGAATCGCTCCGGCCGCTGTACCTCCGCCTGGATCCTCATCTTGCTCCATATCCCACTCCTGACACCAGTGTGACGTTTGCAGGGTTCACACACAAAGACAATGGAGCAGATGGCTGTGATCAACCTGATTTATTTTTCACACACCCCGACCCCCAACCTGCTTCTGAGCACACAGAGGAGTGGAGGTCATTCCCCCAGACCTCCGTTTGAATCATGGTTACACACACATGGTACATCTTGCCCTAATCCTGCTAAACACTGCTGGGTCATTATAATGCAGTTATAATGACACAGCAGTATAACTCAGAAATAACACATTTAACACACACAGTAACGTTTCAAACTGGCAAAGCATGCTGGGAAATCCCTGGCTCCCTTAAAATGGCCCCGACGTTACAATATTACAATTTTTTTAAGGGGCAAACTTTAAGAAGTTTTGAAGATTTGTAAAAACAAGGTCTAATAAATCAAGATCTTTACAGGTTCTTTCAGCTTAGACACCACATAAACAATATACTTAAAAAGGAGGATTTGGAAAGGGCCCAGTCAGGTGTTCTGAAGGTCTTCTTAATGGCATATAAAGGGATCCCAGGGATCAGTTACATTTCTAAAATATACCAAGGTCTTCAAGACTTAAAAGGAGACAACACATCATATATAAAAGAGAGATGGGAAAAAGAGGGGAATTTCACTTTACAATTGGAAATATGGGAAAAGCTAAATAAACAGCAATGGAAAAGTACCTCATCCCTGCAGTGGAGAGAATTTGGATGGAAAAACTTGGTAAGATTTTTCAGAACACCTGCACAAAACAAATTTACCCATAAGGGGTTGAAATGTTGGCGCTTGTGTGGTGAAGAGACTGCAAATCATTTTCATGTGTTTTGGTCATGCCCAGTTATCCACCAATATTGGACCAACGTACAGACAATATTGGGGAAAATATTCAAAATAACAGTTCCATTTTCTTTTGTAACTTTGTATTTGGGTTTACTACCGGACTCACTGGAAAGACGAGGAGATAAATACTTATTCAATGTTTTAATATTGGCAAGTAAAAAAGCCCTAACTAAAAAATGGATGCTGAAGGACTGTCCTACATCTGAAGATTGGATTAACGTGATTCAAGACATTTACTCGATGGAAAAGTTGACATTCGCACTGAGACAGGACATGGATGGGTTCATGAACTTTTGGCAACCCTGGATCACATATGTGTCTTCCATTAGATCTAATCTCTTGACAAATACCCCATTTCAATAATGGTCCCGCTCTTTGTTCCAAAGCTACTCAGTTGCTCTTTTACTTTTAATTACTTAATTTTCTGTTTGTTTGTTTTTTGCTGTTCTGTTTGTTTGTTTATTCGTTTTTTTTTTATTTAATTCTCCTTAATTTCACTTTTTCTTTCACTTTTAAAAAAAAAAGGGGGTGTTGTAATAACTATCCTACCAATGTTGTCAAATAGCAAAAAATAAGGGAACATGTGATGAAAATGTAAACAATGCAATGCTGTAATGACCTGTATACCCTTTACAAAAACTTAAATAAAAAAAAAAAAGGGGCTTCACCACAGCCGTTTTAAAGGCAGCGGGGAAAAACACCAGTCTGAAGAGAGCAATTTACAATGTTTAAAATCTCATGTTCGAAGAATCCATAAAATGTTTTAAAAAGTGATGTGGCAATCGGATCTAAAAAGCAGGAGGTCAAGTTTACCTGGGAGAAAACTCTACCAAGCATCTTAGCATCAACCAGGGAAAAACAGTCCAGTGTTTCCTCAGCTAAAGGTGAGTCCAAGATTCCATTAAAAGCAGTCTTCTGGTCAGATAAAATGTTGGATCTAAGAGAATCAACCTTGCACCTGAAGTGGTCTGCAAAACTCTCAGAGTGTCTGATGGCAGGTTTGTGTTTTTATTAAAATCTGGGTTGATTAACTGATCAATGGTTGCAAAAAGGACTTTAGGGTTATTGTTATGGGTTGAGATTATGTTGAAAAAATACTCAGTTCTCGATATCTTGACTGCATTATTGAATATTTTGTGGATGAGTTTGTGGATGAGTTTCTCGCCGCCCACGGACCCGAGAGGGATTGATGGAGTGGTGGGGATTCTGGAGGCGCATCCTGGCCTCTGGAGGTACCCTCAGTACGTGGAACTGGTGGCTTCCGTCACCGCGCTCCAGCGCTTGTCCCCCGAGCTGAAGATGGAGTCATCTCCCGTTGGACCACAGCGCACACTGGAGCGCGCTCCACAGAAGAATGGCTCCATTCCCTCCGCTCCTGCTCCAGTTACTCCAGCTCCACCACAGCAGCATCATCCAGTTAGGAAACGCCGGGAGAAGCCCCCCTCATCCGCAGTGACCGCCATCTTTCCAGCTGCCGTGAGGTCCGCTGAGCTCACCCCGGCTATGCCCACCTCCGTCGTCATGGAGACGACTCCTCCACAAGTCTTCAGAGGGGCCCACGTCACCGCTGACACGGAGAGGGATGACTGTCTGCCACCTGCAGCTGCTAACATCAACGACCGGGTGACAGGCAAGTATTTTTCTTTCCATTCCATCTATAGTATTGAATCTTGCCTGTCTCCCAGAGGGCGAGGCCCAGTTTCAGCAGTCCGCTGGGTCCTCTCCTCCAGCTTGCAAATACTAATTCATTTTTTCCCTTCTCCGTGTCTCCTCCAATTCTCCTGAGGGCCTGTTGGCCAAGGTCAGGGTAATCAGACGGTGGAGGAGCCAGTGGTTTCGGAGGATTCCTTCCCGGAGCCAGCATGGAGAAGTTCCCCTGCAGCCATGCCGGAGGAATTCCCTGCGTTGGAAGCCGCTGCAGGGGGTAATAGGACTGCTACCACCATCTCGCCTGCTGTGGAAGCTGTTGCAGCGGAGTGTGATCCTGAGCTGGACCTCCTGGAGGCCGGGCCCGAGTCTTCATCGTCGGGATTGACAGAGTCCTGGACAGCGGTGGAGCTCAAGCTCAGGCATGTTTTCTCTTTTGTGTTTCTGATGTCAGTTCTAGAGACATCTTGTCTGGCTCAAGGTGAGGGGAGTCAAGTGCAGCGCGCAGCCGCCCCTGAACTCCCTTCGCCGGGCTCTGCCGCTGCCGGCGATCCTAATAACTTGGGTTTCATCTCCTGCTCCCTGAGTTTTCTTCTAGGGTCAGCAGAGAGGATCCATTGATCACCAGGGGTCCGCCCTTGGAACGGGCCCCCGCTGCTTGACGATTGTGAGTCCAGTCTTTCCCCCTGCTGGAGGCCGTCGTGTGGGTCCCCTCCGCTAGGCTGTATCTCTATCGGTACGGCAGTCTAGTCCTTCGACCATCGCGTGGGGGCTGCGCTCCAGGATCAGCCCAACGTGGGTGCTGCGCTCCTGCTCGAACCCGTCATGGATGCCATGCTCCAGCATGGGTTCCACTGAGGGTGCAGCCTTGGCCTGGTTGGGGTCCACCGTGGGTGCCGCTGAGCTCCAGCTGGAGTCCACCGCGGGTGCTGCAGATCTCCTATCAGGAGTCACCGCGGGTGCTGCGGCGCCTCAGCCGGAGGTCACCATGGGTGCTGCGGAGCCGGCCCAGTCGGGGTCCATTGCGGGTGCAGCAGAGCCAGCCCAGTCAGGGTCCATCACGGGTGCAGCAGAGCTGGCCCAGTTGGGGTCCATCGCGGGCGCTGCGGATCTGCCTGAGGACGCCATGGTCCCCTTCTCCTCCCCGTCCGATGCCGTGGGGGTTCCCTCCCTATGGCCCAGTCACCCACCAGTGAGCCTTCCGGCGGGCAGGCTGCCTCCTGCTTCATCCCGCCGACCCTGGTAGCTTTACAGCACTGGCCGACCACCTGAGGGACTGAGTCTCTGGGCCAGATGGCCCGTGTTTTCCAGCAGGCCACCAGACTCTGTTCATCGGACTGCCTTCTGGGCCTGGGACTCTGGGTGCCCTCCCGAACCTCTACGTCTTTGGACTTGGGGGGGGGGGGGTTAATTGTGGACCCTGGGTGGGGTATTGTGTTCCCTCCTTTCCTGATCCCCCTACCTCCCACCCGGGTTTGTGTTGTTTCTGTCGGGGTTGGTGGTGGTGGTGGTTGGGGGGGGGGGGGTGGAGGGGTTTTTCTTTCCATATGATGTTACCGTGGGTGTCTGGTATCCACCCCTAGAAGGAGGGGCTCTGTCACGAACCGAGCCCGTGTTTTCTGTAGGCTCGGTTCTGACCATTCTTGGTGGCTCAGGCATTGGGGTTATGTGTTGTTATCTTTTGATTTCTCGTTGTTTGCATGTCTATGTACTGTTTCTTTTCCTTGCCTGTAGCCGCCGCTCTGGCCGGTATGGCCACGCCCCCTCTGTCGCTGACAGTCAGCTGTTCGCCCCAGTAAATATCTGCCCTGCGCTTCGCCCAGGTGTTTCCAATCTGTCACGCCAACGGTGTTTGTACTTAGGTAGCGCTTTGCCAGTCAAACACCACTGGACCATTGTACGTGTTCACACAGTTGTTCTCTGCCGTATACCGTCACGTCTATGAAGGATTGTTTGTGTGTGCTCGCTGGGAAACTTGGATTACTCGGACTGCTCCGGTGCCGTGAGTAAACTGTTAGCATTTCTGTGTGCAGTTGTGCTGCTACGTTTGACTGGTAGTGTTTCCTTGTGCAGCACAACTGCTATGCATTGGCACTGAACTGCCCAGTTGATTCTCCCCATCCTGTCGAGCGTCCTGGAGGACTTTGAATTTGCCCGAGCTATTTGTTATTGTGCTGTACAGGTTTTGTGTCAATAAAATGTGTGTTTGGTGTAACCCTGCGCTTAAGTCCATCCTTCCTTCTCTTCCTCCGTGCGCTGTGAAGAAGCGCACGGGGAGTTTATGACAGTGGTAACCTCTTCATCATCTTCACTCTATATCTTCTTCTTCTTCTTCTTCTTTTAGATTTGATTGGCGGTTGGCAACCAGCTTACAGGTGCATTACCGCCACGTACTTCACTCTATATCATCACTATCTGGTCAGGAGCTGTAGTCCTTCTATCATCATTGTTGTGTCCAATCGAACCTCAACTCTTTCTTCAGACATCACTCTTCTTCGTCTCCTCGTACTTCACTCTATATCATCACTTCACTCTATATCTTGTATAAGGAGTTCTGAACAATCTTCTTCTTCAATGAGATTTCCATGTCTTATTCTTCTTCTTTTAGATTTGATTGGCGGTTGGCAACGAGCTTAAAGGTGCATTACTGCCTCTGACTTGATTGTGTTTTCCTCATAGCTTTGTGACTTCTTCTTCTTCTTCCTTTTGATTTGATTGGCGGCTGGCAACCAGCCCACAGGTGCACCACCTCCACGCACCCCACTCTAAATAATCAACAAATCATAGCTTTGTGACTGTTGGATAGTATATTATACTGTATGTACATATTATTATGGCAGTGCCCTAGTGTAGAGAGAGGTGGCACCCCGCCTCTGGGGGTGGCGTCACCTTGGGTATATAAGCCAGCAGCGGGAGACATCTTGTCTCTTCGCTGTGGCTCCTAGGCTAGCATAGTGACTCCTGTGTTCTTGGTTCCGTGTTCTAATAAAACACCACCTCGACTCCTTCTTAATTAGAGACACAGCAGTGACATTTTCCTGTGATGTTTTCCTCATAGCTTTGTGACATTTTCCTCATAGCTTTGTGACGTTTTCCTCATAGCTTTGTGACATTTTCCTCATCGCTTTGTGACATTTTTCTCATCGCTTTGTGTCGTTCTTCTTCTTTAATCACATGTGATTAAAGATAATAATAATAATGTGTCTCATCACATTATTCTTCTAGCTGTAGTCCGTATCTGTGTCTCATCTCATTCTTCTTCTTCCTCTTTTAGACTTGATTGGCGGTTGATCCACCAGCCCATGATGTCTGTGAACTTAAAGATCCCCCACTTAACAAGTTCTCAACTGCTTCCCACTGTAGCCCCTTAATGCCAAGATATTTATCTGCTGCTTTCACAATGATTTTGATTTTTTCTGTTTTCTTGGAAGTCTGCGCAGTGCAGTTAATCACATCTACTGTGGAGAATGTGGAAATGACGAGGCTGAGTTTATCTCAAGAGTCAGGTTTATTCCATTCTCCAACATCATCAAAAACAGAAAAGCGAAAGAATCCCCCAACATCTGTCCCTTTTATACCCCAGGACATCAAAGCACACAGTCACATTGTCTTTTAATCCCAAGTCACAATGCGTCTTCTTCCAGGTCTTCTCACCTCCACCTAAAGTCACTGGTGGTCAGGAAATCCCTCAAGGTCATCTCTTTGCATACAAAAGGCCACATTTCACATCCTCCTGTTATCTCCTAGGAGGTTCAGTCCTTTTGTTCCTCTGAGACGTGAAGCATACAATAAGCATACAGTAATATACATGTGAAGCATATGAAACCCACATATGTGTCCCACACTACCACAAATAAGACAAAATTATTTTCCTTCAAAACCATCCATCCATCCATCCATCCATCCATCTTCTACCGCTTTTCCGGAGGTCCGGGTCGCGGAGGCAGCAGTTCAAGCAGAGAAGCCCAGACTTCCCTCTCCCCAGCCACCTGCTCCAGCTCTTCAGAGGGGATACCAAGGCGTTCCCAGACCAGCTGGGAGACATAGTCTCTCCACCGAGTCCTGGGTCTGCCCCGGGGTCTCCTCCCAGTGGGACGTGCCTGAAACACCTCAAGTGGGAGGCGTCCAGGAGGCATCCTAATCAGATGCCCATACCACCTCAACTGACTCCTTTCAATGTGGAGGAGCAGCGGTTCTACTCTGAGCCTCTCCCGGATGACTGAGCTCCTCACCCTATCTCTGAGGGTGAGTCCAGCAATCCTACGGAGAAAGCTCATTTCAGCCGCTTGTATCCGTGATCTCGTTCTTTCGGTCATTACCCAAAGCTCGTGACCATAGGTGAGAGTAGGAACGTAGATTGACTGGTAAATCGACAGCTTTGCCTTAGAACTAAGCTCCCTCTTCAACACAACAGACCGGTACAACGTTCGCATCACTGCAGATGCTGCTCCAATCCGTCTGTCGATCTCTCGCTCCATTTTCCCCTCACTCGTGAACAAGACCCCAAGATACTTAAACTCCTCCTCATGGATCGTCACCTTATTGTGGTGGGGGGGTTTGCGTGCCCCAGTGATCCCAGGAGCTATGTTGTCCGTGGCAATTTGCCTCTGATAGGGTCTCCCAAGACAAACTGGTCCTGGGTGAAGGGCCAGACTAAGAACGATCCAACAGACTCTCATGATAAATTGTATATCAAGGATTCAGTGTACCCCGCCCGGTATGGGGTTACCGGGGCCCCACCCTGGAGCCAGGCCTGGGGGAGGGGCTCGAAGGCTAGCGTCTGGTGGCCGGGTTTCCACCCATGGGACCCGGCCGGGCTCAGCCCGAAGGAGTTACATGGGTCCGCCCTCCAGTAGGTTCACCACCTGCAGGAGGGATCATGGAGGTCCGGTGCTATGTGGATTAGGTGGCAGTCAAAGACGGAGACCTTGGCGGACTGATCCCAAGCTTTCTAAACTGGCTTTTGGTACGTGGAATGTCACCTCTCTGGTGGGGAAGGAGCCTGAGCTGGTGTACGAGATTGAGCGATACCGGCTAGATATAGTCGGCCTCACCTCAACACACAGCTCCGGTTCCGGAACCAGTCTCCTGGAGAGGGGCTGGAGCTTGGCCTTTTCTGGAGTTGCCCCGGGCGAGAGGCGACGAGCAGGGGTAGGTATTCTTGTATCGCCCCACCTTGCTGCCTCTATATTGGAGTTTTCCCCGGTGGACGAAAGGGTTGCTTCCCTGCGCCTTCGGGTTGGGAAACGGGTCCTGACCATCATTTGTGCCTATGCACCAAATGATGTTTCAGAGTACCCACCCTTTTTGGAGTCTGTGACTGGGGTGCTGGAGGGTGCTCCTCCTGGAGACTCCATTGTCCTACTGGGGGACTTCAATGCGCACGTGGGCAACGACAGTGAAACCTGGAGGGGGGTGATTGGGAGGAACGGCCTGCCCGATCTGAACCCGAGTGGTGTTCAGTTATTGGACTTCTGTGCTAACCACAGTCTGTCCATAACGAACACCATGTTCAAGCATAAGGGTGTCCATATGTGCACCTGGCACCAGGACATCCTAGGCGCAGGTCGATGATCGATTTGTTATCGTATCATCAGACCTGCGTCCGTATGTCCTTGGACACCCGAGTAAAGAGAGGTGCAGAGCTGTCAACTGATCACCACCTGGTGGTGAGTTGGATCCGATGGCAGGGATGGGAAGCCATTCAGACCTGGTAGACCCAAACGTATAGTGAGGGTGTGCTGGGAGCTTCTGGCTGAGGCCCCTGTCCTGGAGGTCTTCAACTCCCACCTCGGAATAACTTCAACCACATTCCGAGGAGTCTGGAGACATGGAGTCTGAATGGGCCATGTCTCCACCTCTGTTGATGAGAGGCGGCGCCCAGAGCTGCGCCGCAAGGTGGTCGGTGCATCTCGTGGTGGCAACCCCCGAACCAAGTGGTGGACACCAGTGGTGAGGGGGGCCATTAAGCTGAAGAAGGAGTCCTATCAAGCTTGGTTGCTTGTGGACTCCCGAAGCAGCTGAGGTGTACCGGCAGGTCCAAGCGGAGTGCAGCTCGGGTGGTTGCTGAAGCAAAAACCCCGGGTATGGGAGAGTTCGGTGAGGCCATGGAACAAGATTTTCGGTCGGCTTCAAAGAGATTCTGGCAAACTGTTCGGCGGCTCAGGAGGGGAAAGCAGCTCCCCCGTCCACACTGTGTATGGTGCGGATGGGACACTGTTGACTTCAACTGGGGATATCGTCGGGCGGTGGAAGGAATACTTCGAGGATCTCCTCAATCCCACTGATACGCCTTCCACAGAGGAAGCAGGGTTTGGGGACGAGGGGGATGACTCGCCTATCACAGGGGCTGAGGTCGCCAAGGTGGTTAAAAATCTCCTTGGTGGCCGGCCCCCAGGGGTGACGAGATTCGCCCCGAGTACCTCAAGGCCCTGATGTGTTGGGTTGTCATGGTTGACACGCCTCTGCAACATTGCGTGGAGGTCGGGGGCAGTGCCTTTGGCATGGCAAACCGGGGTGGTGGTTCCTCTCTTCAAAAAAGGGGACCGGAGGGTGTGCTCCAACTTTAGAGGGATCACACTCAGCCTCCCTGGAAGGTCTATGCCAAGGTACTGGAGAGGAGAGTCCGCCGTTGGTCGAACCTCGGATTCAGGAGGAGCAATGTGGTTTCGTCCTGGCCGTGGCACATCGGACCAGCTCTTTACCCTCTCGAGAATTCTTGAGGGTTTCGTGGGAGTTTGCCCAACCAGTTTACATGTGTTTTGTGGACTTGGAGAAGGCATTTGACCGCGTCCCCTCGTGGATTTTTGTGGGGGTGCTTCGGGAGTATGGGGTATCGGGCTTGTTGTTACGAGCTATTCGGTCTCTGTACGACCGTTGTGAGAGTTTGGTTCGTATTGCCAACACTCGGTCGGAGTCATTCCCAGTGAGAGTTGGACTCCGCCAGGGCTGCCCTTTGTCACCGGTCCTGTTCATAATTTTTATGGACAGGATTTCTAGGCGCAGCCAGGGAATGGAGGGTGTCATGCTTGGTGACCACAGGATCTCATCTCTGTTGTTTGCAGATGATGTTGTCCTGTTGGCTTCATCCAGCAATGACCTACAGCTCTTGCTGGGACGGTTTGCCGCTGAGTGTGAAGCGGCTGGGATGAGAATCAGCACCTCCAAGTCCGAGTCCATGGTCCTCAGCCGGAAAAAGGTGGATTGTCCTCTCCGGGTTGGGGACAGGCTCCTGCCCAAGTGGAGGAGTTTAAGTATCTTGGGGTCTTGTTCACGAGTGAGGGGAAAATGGAGCGAGAGATCGACAGACGGATTGGAGCAGCATCTGCAGTGATGCGAACGTTGTACCGGTCTGTTGTGTTGAAGAGGGAGCTTAGTTCTAAGGCAAAGCTGTCGATTTACCAGTCCTTCAAAACCAATCTTCCTCAATTGTACTGCATGCACTGCAAGTCTGCACACTTTCCCTGTTAGAGTCCACTCCCACTTTTTTAGCTGGCACCTTTTTCACAGCTTCTGCATATGTTAATCCCTGGAAGACTTTTACCTGCTGAATTTCTGCTTTTCTGTTGCTGGCTTCACAACCTCGATATGCAGAGCTATGTTCACCACCGCAGTTACAGCACTTTAATTTGTGTCATGGCGTGTTAAGTTTTTGACAGCTCACGCGCACGATGCCAAACACAGGATGAATGACACAGAGGGGCACATTTAACAGTTTATTAATAGCAAAAACACAGCGGTGCACAGCTACAGAAACAATTACTTGCCAGAGGAATGGACCTGTGGAGAGAAGACGAGAGCCGTGAGCTGAGGTGTGGAGTAAGGGGAAAATGGGCGAGCCAAATTGCCACTTACTTGGGAAATCCAGGGATGTCCGGCAGGACCCAGCGGGGAATAGACAAACCAGTAGGGTAGGGGGGAGTAGTGAAGCTGATGGTGCCTGACCGGGGAAATGAAGTTGCTGATGGGTAGTGAGGTGGAGCAGGAGAGCGTGCACAGTCCCGGGGACACACCTACACGGTGGCAGCAACCTGAAAGAGAGGGAAAAAAGGAGATTAGCAACGTGTTAACGGTTCCAACGATAATAGCTAGTCTGATTGACGGGCAGTATACCCAGACGAGCCAGTGTTTCTTGTTGAACACTATCTTTACATGTAACTAACAACGAACCACCACGAAGAATTCTTGCATTTAAAACTTCTCCAAGTATTTGCACTGAGACAGGACATGGATGGGTTCTTGAACTTTTGGCAACCCTGGAACACATATGTGTCTTCCATTAGATCTAATTTTGACAAATACCATTTCAATAATGGCACCTCTCTTTGTTCCAACGCTACTCAGATGCTCTTTTATTTTTATTTATTTATTTTTATTTTATTTTATTTTTTGTTTGTTTTTTGTTTTTTTCTCTTTTGTTTTGTTTTTTGTTTTTTTTTTGTTCTTTCTTTAATTTCACTTTTTCTTTCACTTAAAAAAAGGGGTGTTGTAATATTATTCTTCCAATGCTGTCAAATAACAAAAAAAAAGGGAACGTGATGAAAATGTAAACAATGCAATGCTGTAATGACGTGTATACCCTTTACAAAAACTTAAATAAAAAAAAAAAAACTTCTCCAAGTAACTTATTAATTGCATTTGTGAGCTTAATTAGGTTCCACTCACGAAATTAAGCTCCTTCGTGAGTAAGTTTAATGGTTACACTGTGGCACATATGTGGGTTTCATATGCTTCACATATACTGTATATTACTGTGTGCTTATTGTATGCTTCACGTCTCAGAGGAACAAAGGACTGAACCTCCTAGGGGTAATCAGGAGATGTGAGATCTGGCCTTTTGTATGCAAAGAGATGGCCTTGAGAGATTTCCTGACCACCAGGACTTTAGGTGGAGTTGAGAAGACCTGGAGGGGGATGCATTGTGACTTGGGATTAAAAGACAATGTGACTGTGTGCTTTGATGTCCTGGGGTATAAAAGGGACAGATGTTGGGGGGATGCATTCTCTTTCTTTTTTTGGATGCTGGAGAACGTTGAATGTGAATAAAACTGGTCTTGAGAAATAAACTCAACCTCGTCCTTTCACACTTCTCCACACTGGTGACCCTAAGACGTATCATGAGCGGAGACGATTCTCCCAAGCCAGACTCGTCAGGAGCCAGCCAAACTAATGCAGCCACAGTTCAGCTACCCGGACTTCTGGCAGAACAATCCGCGCTCCTGTTTTAACGAAGTCGAGGCACAGTTCCACCTCCGAGGATTTCGGTAGAACGCCACAAAGTTCTACCATGTGGTTGCATAGCTGGACAACTACACAGCCCAGCGAGTGGAGAGCCTGATCACCACCCGCCGGACAGCAAACAAGTACAGCATGTTGAAGGCTGCACTCATCCTTACTTCACCCCCTCGTGGAGGAGCGAGCAGAGAGGCTCCTGGCGCTGACTGAATTTGAGAGCGACAGACCTGCGACCTGATGGGGAAGATGTTGAGTTTGAGAGACTCCGAAGATGATAACTTCATCTTCACCCACCTTTTCCTCAGGACCCAGACTCACCACCGACGACGGGCGGCGGCAGAGGCCAGGAAACACTGAGCAGATGACGTCCTTTGCTTCTACCATTGCCGCTTCACAGAGAGGGCACACAAGTGCATTCCACCGTGCCATTCAAGCGCTCGGAAACGCCAAGACCGGAGTCGGTAGCAGCTGCGGCCCTCGGAGAGGAGAACAAGCTGCTCTACTTGAGGGATGCGCGCTTGGGGAGGCCATTTCCTCGTGGACACAGGCTCCCAGCTGAGTTTCATCACAACCTTCCTCCGCTGACCGGCTGGCACCTTCCAGTGGTCCCGGGGTGTCAGCAGCGAACGGCTCGGCGATTAAGACCTTCGGTGAGAGGGCTCTGCTTCTGTCTTTACACGGCCGTACATTCGAGTGGACTTTCGTCATAGCGGCAGTCAATTTCAACATGTTAGGGGCTGATTTTTGTGCTCACATGGTTTGTTGGTCGATCTTGCTAACAGACCGCCTGGTTAATGCACTCTCTTTTTATTCTATTCCCTGTACAGCTCGAGTGGCCCCCGCCAATAGCACAAGCCAACGTCACAGCTGCAGGTGGTAAGTTCCACACACTCCTCACTCAGTTCCCAGCACTCACGGTCCCAACATTTTCGGCGACCATGGCTAAACACGGGGTGGAACATTTTGTTACTACCACCGGACCGCCCGTTTTTGCAAAAGCTCGGCGCTTGGATTCAGCTAAACTGACCATAGCGCGCGAAGAGTTCGCCAACCTGGAAAGGTTGGGCATCATCAGGCGTTCAAAGAGCCCATGGGCTTCACCGCTTCACATGGTCCCAAAAGCTGATGGCTCGTGGCGACCTTGCGGTGATTTCCGCAGGCTGAACAATGCTACAGCGCACGACCGCTACCCGATCCCGCACATCCAAGATTTTTCAGTTCATTTGGCGGGGGCGTGCGTTTTTTCTAAAATAGACTTGGTACGCGGTTACCACCAGGTCCCAGTGCGCACTGAGGACATACCCAAAACAGCGGTAATAACTCCTTTCGGGCTTTTCGAGTTTTTGCGCATGCCGTTTGGCTTAAAGGCGCGGCGCAGACGTTCCAACGCATGATGGACGCGGTTTTGCGCGATCTCCCTTTCGTGTTCGTCTACCTGCACAACATATTGGTAGCCAGCGCGTCCGAAGACGAACACGAAAACCACCTCACGGCAGTTTTCCGGAGGTTGGCAGAGCACGGGTTAATAATCAACCCAGCGAAGTGTCAGTTCAGGGTGATGCAGATTGATTTTTTGGGGCATCGCGTCTCCCCAGAAGGAGCGGTTCCTCTGCCCGACAAAGTGCGCGCAGTAACAAATTTTCCCCAACCACAAACGGTCAAAGCGTTACAGGAGTTTTTGGGAATGGTGAATTTTTATAACCGTTTCCTCCCCCATGCAGCGCAGCTCATGCAACCATTGTATGCTGCACTAAAAAAAACAAAAACCCACAAATAAAGTCGAATGGTCTCCGGAGCGAGAGCGCGCATTCTCTGAAGTCAAAACAGACCTGGCAAATGCTGCGTTGTTGGCACATCCAGTCCCAGCGGCCTGCATGGCGCTCACTACTGACGCATCAGATGTGGCCATAGGGGCGGTCGTGGAACAGTATGTAGCCGGAGCCCGGCAACCGCTCGCCTTTTTCAGCAAGACCCCGCGCGACAGCGAACAAAAATACAGCGCATTCGACGGGGAGTTGTTAGCTCTCTACTTGGCCATTCGCCACTTCCAGTTCTGGCTGGAAGGACGCCGTTTCACCACATTCGTTGACCACAAGCCGCTGACTTTCGCGATGGCCAAGATTTCAGAACCTTGGTCGGGCCAGCAGCAGAGACAGCTGGCCGCGATATCGGAGTTTACTACCGATATCCAGCATGTGGCGGGTAAACTTAATGTGGTGGCGGACTGCCTCTCGTGCGCCGTGGCGGCTCCAGCCCGCGTAGAGGTAGATTCTGCAGGCCATGGCCGCGGAGCAGGTTAGCGACGCGGAAGTGCGCGCGGCCCCCGGTCCGCGTGGGGATAGATTATGCAGCCATTGGCCGCGGAGTCAGGTTAGCGACACGGATGTGCGCGCGTTCCAGTCTGGGACCAACAGGGTTAAGGCTGGAGAACAGGGTGCTGCAAGACGGTATGCCCCCCCCTAATCTGCGATGTCTCCACTGGACGGCTGCGTCCTGTGGTTCCAGCCGCGTGGCGCCGCCGCGTTTTTGACTCGATCCATTCTCTGGCGCACCCAGGAGTGCGCGCTTCGGTCAAAATGGTAGGAGAGAAATTTGTATGGCCGAGCCTGCGCAAGCAAGTTAGAGAGTGGGCGGCAGCCTGCGTGGCTTGTCAGCGGGCCAAGGTTCATAGACACACGAGAGCTCCCTTGGAGCCGTTTCACATCCCAGCTAAAAGGTTTGATCATGTCCACGTGGACCTCGTAGGCCCCCTCCCGCCCTCGCAAGGGTGCACACATCTTCTGACAATGGTTGACCGCACCACGCGCTGGCCGGAAGTGGTTCTGCTGTTGTCAACCACAGCCGAGGAGGTGGCGCGCGCGTTTTTAACGGCATGGGTAGCGCGTTTTGGAGTCCCGTCGGACATTACGTCCGACAGAGGCCCTCAATTTGTTTCCGAACTTTGGTCAGCGATGGCCCGCAGCCTGGGGGCAACGATCCACTGCACGACTGCGTACAATCCGCAGGCTAACGGGTTATGGGAACATTTTCACAGGTCATTGAAGGCGGCTGTCAGAGCGTCGCTTACGGATGCAAATTGGGTGGACAAGCTACCATGGGTTTTATTGGGGTTGCGTTCTGCACCTAAAGAGGATTTAGAAGCCTCCCCAGCTGAGCTAGTTTTCACACAGCCACTTCGGCTGCCCGGGGAATTTCTCTCAGATAATCCAGCGCCAGAGTGCTCCCCGCTCAGCGGTTACAGATAGCACGGGCCCGAGCACGCTACCTGGCCCCGTTCACCACAGTTTTTCCGCGTGTTTTTGTGCCTAAGGCTTTAAAAAATGCGGAGTTTGTTTTTGTCAGACATGAGGCCCATCGTCCACCTTTACGCCCACCTTATGATGGACCATATAGAGTGCTGGAAACAGGGGATCAGCATTTTTTGCTAGATTTGGGGGGCAGAAAAGAAATGATTGGCATAAACAGGCTCAAACCTGCTTTTGTGGTAGCTGATGAAGTTGTGCAGTTGGCTAAGGCTCCTCGGCGCAGCAGACCCCCTAGAGAGCATTCCCCAGAACACCCACAGAGGTTGACTGACAGTTCCCATCCTCAGGCAGCAGCTCCACAGCAGGAAGACGTCGTGGAGGTGGTACAGCCTGCTTACAGCAAATATGGGAGAAGGCTGAGGCCCAAGCGGCACGTGGACTGATATGTAGTGATTTGATTATGACATGCAATCTGTGGTTATGTTGTTCCATCTTAGACGTTTGGGGGGGTCATGTGGCACATATGTGGGTTTCATATGCTTCACATATATATTACTGTGTGCTTATTGTATGCTTCACGTCTCAGAGGAGCAAAAGGACTGAACCTCCTAGGGGTAACAGGAGGATGTGAGATCTGGCCTTTTGTATGCAAAGAGATGGTCTTGAGAGATTTCCTGACCACCAGGACTTTAGGTGGAGTTGAGAAGACCTGGAGGGGGATGCATTGTGACTTGGGATTAAAAGACAATGTGACTGTGTGCTTTGATGTCCTGGGGTATAAAAGGGACAGATGTTGGGGGATGCATTCTCTTTCTGTTTTTGGATGTTGGAGAAAGTGAATGTGAATAAAACTGGTCTTGAGAAATAAACTCAGCCTCGTCCTTCCACACTTCTCCACAACACTCCTGTCTATTCTGGGATTGTTCATCTTCTGATTCATCAGCACTTGAAAATGCTCTTGAATGATTTTCTTTGTGTCTATGTTTGCGTCTTTTAGACTCCACCGAGCTTCAAACTTCTTCTTCCCCGCTTCTAACCTCCATTCCTCCTAGTTGAATTCGTGTCCTGGTCGAATTGCCTTCTTCAGCAGAGAGTTGCTGCCTTTTCATGTCCTGCCACCACACCAACTCCAATCTGTCTCTTGATGATGTCTTAGTGAGTCCTATGATCTTTGATGCTGTCATAGTGAGTCCTATGATCTGTAATAATGGCATAGCAAGTGCTATGATCTTTGATGATGCCTGCCTTTGATCACACACAGACACACACACACACTGATTTTCTTGAATCGCTCTATACTATGATGTCTTTATGATGTCATATAGACATCATGTAGACATCATAGGCACATCATAGACAATCCTATGATCTTGTAGCGAGTCCTATGGTCGTGACAGTACCTATATGATGTAATATAGACATCATGTAGAGATCATAACATCTTAGGCAATCCTATGATCATTTAGCAAGTCCTATGGTCGTGACACACAGAGGTTTCTTGAATTATACTAGTACATACCCGTGCATACCCATCCATGCCCATAGAAACCCAAGTATAAGCAAGTATTTCTGCATGGCCGTTGCTGAAGGGTCTCCCCCTGTCTGAGACGGCTGTGTTGTTCACAGTCATGCCTGCGACGTACTGCTCGAACCTGAGGTGTTTCATCTTTACGGCATCTTTTCTATCGTGCAGCAGTTCTCCTCACTCTATTGCTCTCCATCTGGTGGGTCTTTTTGTTCCTCTTCATTCAGACCACTGGTTGAGTGATAGGTGTGTTGTAATTCCAGTTCATGGACAGGATCATGACAAAAGATCTGAGCAAAAAGTGGCTTTGGACCCTGTTCAGGAAGACCCGTGCATGCCCGTTGAAACCCAGAAACTGGAGCCCCCGGAGAAAATCAGTGCTCTGCTTGGCATTTTACACATTTGTAGTGCAGACTGCCATTCTTCCTGGGAACTGCTTCAAATGGGTGTGGTTTAAAGCAGTGTGTCCTGTTCTCTTAATCGGGTGAAAGACTGACACACTGACAGAGATTTCTTGAATTTATAAAGTGCCTTCTGCCTTACTGAGTGAGCTTTCCAGATTTACTGCTTCGAATGGGTGTGGTTTAAAGTAGTGCTGTGGAGTGTGTAACTGAAGAGGCATATTCATTTCAGACGATTTATTACACACTCACATCTCACAAGCAAAGAACAGACTGACTGGTCACATCAAGCATTCGTCTCTCTATATCAAGTCACACTTCACAAGGTTCAAGGCACTTCCTCATACACAGCATGACATCTACACTACACTTCCTTCAACCCCCTCTCACCCACTTGGGCATTGTTCTCCCATGTGTATTCATTGTCTCTGTCTAAGGTGTGAAATAACCTGAGGCCCCCCCCCGCCCCCCCCCAGCATCTTAGATAGAACAATAGAACATCAGTCCACATGCTGTTTCGGCTTCAGTCTCCTCCCATATCTGCTGTAACTGGGGTTTACTGCCTCCATGGCGCTGCTGTGCCGGTGGGAGGCTGCTGGGAGTGTGTCCGACTGCGGGTGAGCTGTGGAGGGGGGGGGGGTCATTCTGTCCATGTGGCTGCTCTGATCAATCGTTCCCCTGGGGAGGTCTCCGTGGGGGTCTTCCACGCCGAGGGGCCCTCGCCAACAGCACTTGCTCATCCGCCACTACAAAGGCAGGCTTGAGTCTGTCTATGCCAATTCTCTCCCGTCTACCCCCCAAGTCTAGCACAAAATGCTTATCCCCTGTTTCCAACACTCTGAACGGTCCATCATAGGGTGGGCGCAATGGAGGGCGGTGGGCGTTGTGTCTGACGAACACGAACTCCGCGTTCTTCAAAGTTTTAGGCACGAAGGCATGCGGAAAACTGTGGTGGGCAGGGCCCGGCAGCATGCCTGTGTTTGCGCTACGCTGCAAAATCTGAGACGGGAAGCTGCCCGGCGCGGGATTATCCGGTAGAAATTCCCCGGGCAGCTGTAGGGGCTGCGCAAAAACGAGCTCTGCCGGGGAAGCTTCCAAATCCTCTTTTGGCGTGGAGTGCAACCCCAATAAAACCCACGGCAGCCTGTCTACCCAATTTGCATCCGTCAGTGAAGCCCTGAGTGCTGCTTTCAGTGATCTATGAAAACGCTCGCATAAACCATTGGCCTATGGGTTGTACGCGGTTGTGCGATGAATTGCAGCACCCAGGCTGCGGGCCATCGCGGACCAGAGGTCGGAAACAAATTGCGGGCCCCTGTCGGACGTAATGTCCGACGGGACTCCAAAACGCGCCACCCATGTTGTTAAAAAAGCGCGTGCTACGTCCGCTGACATGGTTGCTGCCAGCGGGACTGCTTCTGGCCAGCGCGTGGTGTGGTCCACCACTGTCAGGAGGTGCGTGCACCCCTGTGATGGCGGGAGGGGGCCCACGAGGTCCACATACACATGGTCGAACCTCTTAGCCGGTACCGGAAACGGCTCCAAGGGAGCCTTCGTGTGCCTGTGTACCTTGGCTCATTGGCAAGCCACGCAGGCTGCAGCCCACTCTTTTACTTGTTTGCGTAGGCTCGGCCACACGAACTTCTCTCCCACCATTTTGACAGATGCGCACACTCCTGGGTGTGCCAGAGTGTGAACCGACTCAAACACGCGGCGGCGCCACGCGACCGTGACTACCGGACGCGGGCGTCCCGTGGAGACGTCGCAGATTGGGGGGGGGGGGGCCGCCATCTTGCAGCACCCTGCTCTCCAGCCTTAACCCTGTTGGTCCAGACTGGAGCACGCGCACGTCTGCATCGCTAATCTGCTCCGCGGCCACGGCTGTGTAATCTATCCCCACGTAGACTGGGGCCACCACGGCACATGAGAGGCAGTCCACCACCACATTCAGTTTACCCGACACATGCTGAATATCGGTAGTAAACTCTGAGATCGCGGCCAGCTGTCTCTGCTGCCGGCCCGACCATGGTTCTGAAATCTTGGCCATCGCGAACGTTAGTGGCTTGTGGTCTACGAACGCGGTGAAGCTGCGCCCTTCCAGCCAGAACTGGAAGTGGCGTATGGCCAGATGGAGAGCCAGCAACTCTCTGTCGAATGTGCTGTATTTACATTCGCTGTCGCGCAAAGTTCTGCTGAAAAATGTGAACGGCTGCCAAGCCCCGGTGACGCGCTGCTCCACGACCGCCCCTATGGCCACGTCTGAAGCGTCGGTGGTGAGCGCTATCCGGGCCATCGGGTCCGGATGTGCCAGCAGTGCGGCGTTTGCCAGGGCTGCTTTAACTTCCGAGAACACCCGCTCTCGCTCCGGGGTCCATTCGACTCCATCCGTGGGTTTCTGTCTCTTGAGCGCGGCGTACAATGGTTGCATGAGCCGCGCCACGCGGGGAAGGAAACGGTTATAAAAATTCACCATCCCCAAAAATTCCTGCAGTGCCCTGACTGTCTGAGGCTGGGGAAAATCTGCCACGGCGCGCACTTTGTCGGGCAACGGGATCGCTCCTTCTGGAGAGACGCGGTGCCCCAAAAAAACAATCTCCGTCACGCCGAACTGGCATTTCGCCGGGTTGATTATCAACCCGTGCTCCTCCAACCTCAGGAAAACCGTCCTGAGGTGGGTTTTGTGATTGTCTTCGGATGTACTGGCTGCCAGGATATCGTCCAGGTAGACGAACACGAACAGGAGGTCACGCAGCACTGCATCCATCATGCGCTGGAATGTCTGTGCTGTACCTTTTGACCCGAATGGCATGCGCAGGAACTCGAATAAACCGAACAGAGTTATTACCGCTGTTTTGGGTACATCCTCTGCGCGCACTGGGACCTGGTGGTAACCACGGACCAGGTCTATTTTAGAAAAAACGCGAGCTCCGGTGAGGTGAACGGAAAAATCCTGTATGTGGGGAATCGGGTAGCGGTCGTGTGCTGTGGCGTTGTTCAACCTGCGGAAATCACCGCACGGTCGCCACGCTCCCTCAGCCTTAGGGACCATGTGTAGCGGGGATGCCCATGGGCTGTTTGATCGCCTGATGATGCCCAACCTTTCCAGGTTGGCGAACTCCTCGCGCGCTATGGCCAGTTTAGCTGCGTCCAAGCGCCGGAGTCTTGCAAAAACGGGTGGCCCGGTGGTGGTGATAACGTGCTCCACCCCGTGTTTAGCGATGGCCGCCAAAAACGTCGGGACCGTGAGTGCTGGGAACTGAGTGAGCAGTGCGTGGAACTTACCGCCTGGAGTTGTGACGCTGGCTTGTGCTGTTGGCCGGGTCCCTCGAGCTATACAGGGGAGAGATTCAAAGGACAGTGCATTAACCAGGCGCCTGTTAGCAACATCCACAAGTAAACCATGTGCACACAGAAAATCAGCACCCAGGAGCGGGCAACACAGTGCTGCTATGATAAAAGTCCACTCATACGAGCGGCCATGTAGAGATAAGGTCAGTGTTCTCTCACCGAACGTCTTAATGTCCGAGCCATTTACTGCCACCATTCCGGGGCCGCTAGGTCCTGCCAGCCGGTCAGCGTAGGACGGCAGGATGACGGTCTTCTGGGCTCCGGTGTCGATGAGGAAGCATCTCCCCGAGCATGAGTCCGTCACGTAGAGCAGCTTGTTCTCTTTACCGGCGGTTGCAGCTGCTACCGACTGCCGGCCTTGGCGTTTCCCGAGCGCTTGAAGTGGCACGGTGGCGCGCATCTGCCTCCGAAGCGGCGGTGGTAGAAGCAGAGCGTGTCTTTCTGGCGCTCCTTGGCCCCCGTTGCTGCTACCGTCGGTGGCTCCTCGCCTCCCCTGGTCGTCTCGCTGGCCTCCGCTGCCACCGCGTTGACTGTGATCGCCCTGGTGGTGAGAATGATCCTGTCTGCCTCCTGGGCTAGCGCACGGTAGTCTCGCGCGGCCAGCAACGGCGAATTGGCCAGAACCGCTCTTGCTTCTGTTAGCAGGTTCCGGAGGAAAAAATGGGCAAACAGAAAGTGCCCGTCGCCCTTGCCCATCAACGCCAGCATCTTCTCCATCAGGTCTACGGCCGACCCATCTCCTAACTCGGTCCGCACCAGGAGCTTCTCCGCTCTCTCACATTCCGAGAGCGTGTATCGCCGGATGAGCGCAGCCTTGAGCGCCTCATATTTGCTGCTGGCTGGTGGCTGATCGAGCAGGCTCGCTACCTGCTGGGCTGTGCGGGAGTCCAGCGCTGATACCACATGGTAGAACTTGGTGTTGTCTGCTGTTACTCCCCGGAGGGCGAACTGGGCCTCGGTGTGGTGGAACCAAGAGCGCGGGTTGTGCTGCCAGAAATCCGGTAGCTTGACTGAAACACAAATCCTCTGTCTATATCAAGTCACACTTCACAAGGTTCAAGGCACTTCCTCATACACAGCATGACATCTACACTACACTTCCTTCAACCCCCTCTCACCCACTTGGGCATTGTTCTCCCATGTGTATTCACTGTCTCTGTCTAAGGTGTGAAATAACCTGAGGCCCACAGTGCATCCTATTCGGTCTCAGCTTGTCTGTGCCTTGCCTGGCATGCAGCGTTGGCGGCCAGCTGACTATTTCGCATCTCCTTGGTCTCAGCTTGTCTGTGCCTTGCCTGGCATTCAGTGTTGCTTGCTTTGCAGGCATTTTGGGCTTCAAGTGACTCAGCACGTGCATGGCGTACTGCCACATGTTTCCTGTCTGTCTGTGCATTCCTTGTCTGTCGTACCCTATGATGTGCTCGAACCTCAGGTGTTTCATCTTCACGGCATCTTTTCTGACATGCAACACAGTCATGCCTGGGAGGTACTGCTCGAACCTCAGCTGTGTCATCTTCACAGAATCTTTCCTGACGTGCAGCAGTTCTCCTCTTCTTCATCTTCTTCTTCTCTTGGTTACTGGCGGATAGCAAACAACTTACTGCCACCTACTGTACAAGAGTGTGTAACATTATGTCATCTGAGCCCGACCCCTAAATTCTATGACTTAATCCTGTGTTATTTAAAAAAGAGAAAAGAGCCCTCCTCGTGATTCGTATTGCCTCTTCATCTCCATCTGTTCCCAGAATCCCAGTTAAATCCCATTCCCTACCGGCTTCTCAAACTTCATTTTCCATTATCTGTCTTTCATTTCTGTATTTGTGATAGTGTAATAAGATGTGCTCGACATTTTCTTTTACTCCACATTCTCTACATTTGTCACTTTCGCTTTTCCCCATGATGAATAAAATGCCATTTAAACATGTGTGATCCAGTTTGAGTCTTGCCATAATGATGTCTTCCCTCCTTTTGGGTGTTATGAAATTCTTTATTGCAATAGATTTTTGTATTTTGTAATACGATCTACTTTTATGATCTTCATCCCATCTTTTTTGCCATAGCTCAGTTCCTTTTTTCTTGATTACTGCTTTCCCTTCACCTTTTCCAGGAGACAATGGTATAGTTATTTAAGATAAGATAAGATAAGCCTTTATTAATCCCACAATGGGGAAATTCCAGGATTGCAACAGCACAGGGATAGCAACACTCAGAGCAACAATCAGAAGGCAAGAGAAAAAAACAATAGCAGCAAGTATACATATGTACATATAAATATAAATATATATATATATATAGACACACAGTGCAGAGCATTGTAGCTAGATGGGATAGATATATAAATATATAAACACAGTGCGGAGCATTGTAGCTGGATGGAATAAATATATGAGTATATAAACACACAGTGCGGAGCATTGTAGCTAGATGGAATAAATATGTAGATATATAAACACACAGTACGGAGTATTGTAGCTAGATGGAATAAATATGTAAATATATAAACACACACAGTGCGGAGCATTGTAGCTAGATGGGATAGATATATAAATATATAAACACAGTGCGGAGCATTGTAGCTGGATGGAATAAATATATGAGTATATAAACACACAGTGCGGAGCATTGTAGCTAGATGGAATAAATATGTAGATATATAAACACACAGTACGGAGTATTGTAGCTAGATGGAATAAATATGTAAATATATAAACACACACAGTGCAGAGCATTGTAGCTAGATGGAATGAAACAACACAACCGTCTGCTTAGTTATCCTACATGGTATGATTATGTACCCATACATATTCTCACCCTCCATAGCGACCGGTATTTTCCTAGTTGTATACCGGAGGGGACCACTGTGTAAGTCTATTGCGTCTTTTGCATTCAAAACTATTAGGTTGTCACGTCTTTTTGCTATCTCTGCGAGCAGCCCTGCTTAGGTTGTACAGTCTGACAGCCGTAGGTAGGAAGGACCTGCTAAACCTCTCGGTTGTGCACCTAGGATGATGTAATCTGCTGCTAAATGAGCTCCTCAGTGCATTCAGTATGTCCTGCATAGGGTGGAACTCGGACTCCAGCAGAGATGACAGTTTAGCTACCGTCCTTCTCTCTCCTATCTCCTCCACTGGGTCAAGGTGCTGCCCCAGGACAGAGCTAGCTTTCTTGATCAGTTTGTTCAGTCTCTTCCTATCGGCTGCTGTAATGCCACTGCCCCAGCAGACCACTCCAAAAGTGATGGCTGATGCCACCACCGTGCCATAGAATGTCTTCAGTAGCGCCCCTTGTACACCAAAAGACCTGAGTCTCCTCAGTAGGAACAGCCTGCGCTGTCCCTTCTTGTAGAGTTCTTGTATTTCTTTTCCAAAGCACTTCTTGCCAATTTGTCTGCACAGTCATTTCCTTTCAACCCTTCATGTGCTGGAACCCAACAAAACAACTTCTCCACCACCCCTGCGCACCTTAAACAAACTGTGATATAGCTCAATCACTAGGTCTTCCCTTGTAGATTTTAGTGTCTGTATGGTTTATTTTAATTTGGTGCAGGTATGTTTGGGTAAAATTCAGACCCAGTTCTTGTACCGATTTGATAAAATACTCATTAAAATTGCTGGCTATGACTAAGCTGTATGAGTTAAGTTTTCCATTCAGATTGAGTTGTATGACTTCACTTTTTTTGCATTTTTTTTTTTCCTGTGAGTTTATCATTACATTTCCAGAGTTGTTTTGTTGTTTCCGTTAACATTTTTGATATGTCTAAGAAGAAAGTTGCTTTTGCTTAACATAGCTGCATGGTGACTTAATTTCTGAGGTTTAAATCAGTCTATCAGTTTTTAAAAAGCCATTTTTTAAGAGCTAAATCCCTTTTTTCATAAGATTCCATAATTTTTCATTTATCATGGTAGATCCTGTTTTCTGTTGTGCTTAGATGGTGTTATTTTATTTTATTTATTTATTTTTTATTTAAGTTTTTGTAAAGGGTATACAGGTAAAGGGTATACAGGGTATACAGGGTAAAGGGTATACAGATCATTACAGCATTGCATTGTTAACATTTTCATCGTACGTTCCCTTATATTTTGCTATTTGACAACATTGGTAGAATAGTTATTACAACACCCCCTTTTTTTCCTTTTTTCTGCCAAGCCCGTCTTACAACCTCTTGTTTTATTTTGAAATCGGAGAATCTTACCAACACTGAACGCGGGTGTGCTTCTGCCGCTGGCTTTGCGGCTAATGTACGATGGGCCTTTTCTGTTTTCAAATCGGTGGTTTGTGGAATATCCAACTTCTCTCTCAATAAGGATTCCACGCATTCCGCCACTGTGTTGAAACCATCTTCAGCTCCTTCTTTCAGACCGTGAATTCTGATGTTATCTCGTCTCTGTCTTCCTTCTTGGTCGGCTAGCTTAGCCTCCAGCCTTGACTGTTTTCTGTGTAAATCCAGCATAGAATCTTCAAGCACTTTTACTCTTTCTTCAGCTTCCAAGATTCGGTTTTCGGCCTGGTCCATTCTGCTGTTCGTCCTTTTTAGTTCCTCTCTGAATTCATGAAATTCGGCCCAAAATCGTCGTAATTCATCATATAGCGATTTCAGGCTAATCTTTTTGTTAGCTAGGCCCAGCTCTTCGTCTCCTGAATGGAGGTCCTCGGGATCAGATTCTGCGGCCGCCGCGCGTCCTGACCTGGGAAATGCCAGTTTCTTCTGTTTGTGGTTAGGCATGGTGTTTTTGTCTTTTGATTTTTATTCTTCCAAAAATCCGTTAAGTCTGATTTTGACGATGTTTTCCTTGGATTGGATCTGGGAGGTTCAGCGTTAAGTTGCTATCACCATGGCGTCCAGACCGGAAGTCCGTTATTTTATATTTATCTCCGCCAGGCCGAAAAGGCCAGGAGGAGGTTATGTTTTTGCCGGGGTTTGTCTGTGTGTTTGTTTGTCTGTCTGTCTGTCTGTCTGTCTGTTTGTCTGTTGGTTAGCAAGGTAACTCAAAAAGTCTTGGACGGATTTCCATGAAACTTTCAGGCGTTGTTGGAAATGGTACAAGGAAGAACTGATTAAATTTTGGGGGTGATCCGGTTCACCGTCTGGATACAGGAATTTTTTAAAGCATTTTTCAACACTGTGACATACAGCCATTTTCAACATGTGCGCAGGCGCAATGGAGGGCGCTGGTCGTCGTGTCTGATGAACACAAACTCCGCCTTCTTCAAAGTTTTAGGCACAAAAGCACGCAGAAAACTGTGGTGGGCAGGGCTCGCCAGAGTGCCTGTGTTTGCACTACGCTGCAAAAGTTGACACGGGCAGCTGTCCGGCGCCGGATTATTTGGCAGAAATTCCCCGGCCAGCCATAGGGGCTGCGCAAAAACCAGCTCTCTGCCGGGGGAGGCTTACAAATCCTCTTTTTTCCGCGGAGCGCAAACCCAATAAAACCCACGGCAACCATTATCGCACCTTCTTTTGTCCTGCGGCTCCGGAACAGAGAGGAATCCCGGCGCCAGTAATGCTGCGCCTGATATGTGTCACTCTAATGCTAAAAGTGACTGCATCAGGGATTTACCACCTCAAGTCGCACTTTGCTACACAGCGCCACAAAAACTGTGTAGCCAAATTCGATCGATGGATGAACATTTTCAGCCAGTGACAGAACCGACGCCTTCCAAATCCAATGCATCACTAGCAGAAGTGATGTTTTGTCATTTTGTGGCAGAGCACAATCTACCCCCATTGGTGGCAGATCACTTCAGTGATTTGGTGCCAACATTGTTTCCTGACAGCAACAGCACTCCATTTTTTGGTGCTACTTGGCTTATTATTTTCACAATACCAAAAAGTTATGGCTCAACATTGTGTCCATATAAGTGTACATTTGAATAAATATGTTGGAAATAGTTCATGTTGCAGTTGCTGTTTGCTTAGTTTTTGTTTGTTTGTTAGTTTGTTTTTGCTACAGTTTTCTTTCATCTGCCGATAAATACAGTTTTTAAGTACTCAGTACAGGTGTGAAAGTCCCTCCCCCCAATAAGGGACGCATGAGGTATGCCTTGACAGGTCGCAGCCTGGCACTTTGCACATGGAGGAGATGGACACAACAGCAACACTTCAGTTTATTACCTCCGCCAAGGAGGTAATACTTTTACTACAGAACCACTAACCCTATCATTGTGAATCCAATTGCTAGTCATATGTTTTCATGGTCAAGGAATCTGAAAACCTACACACAAACACTGTATGGGTGGGAACTGTGGCGCTTGGCGGAGGTCTGCGCTCTCCGAGTGCTTTTCTAGTTTGAGATAATTTCTTTGATTGTTGATATCATATTTTCACGTCTGTTCACAATTAGCGTAGGCAGCGCGGTGGCGGAGTGGTTAGCACTGCGGCAGCACAGCAACTCACCCTTGGCCGGGGAATCCTGGGTTCAATCCCAGCCCCCGACCAACAGTGATCTGTGTGGAGTTTGCATGTTCTCCCCGTGTCTGCGTGGGTTTATGCCGGGATTTCTCGGGTTTCCTCCCACATGCCAAAAAAAACATGCAAGTTAGGATAATTGGGACCAAAAAACTGGAGATTCTAAACTGTCCTTAGGTATGACAGTGAGAGTGAATGGTGGTCTGTCTCTCTGTGCTGGCCCTGCGATGGACTGGCAATCTGTCCAGGGTGTACCCTGCCTCTCGCCCAAAGATGCTGGGATAGGCTCCAGCCCCCCCCCCCCCCGCGACCCGAAAAGGATTAAGCGGAAGAAGATGGATGGATGGATGGATGGATGGATGGTTTTTAGCGCTGCAAGTGAGTCCAGCAGTTTTCCTCTTCTTCTTCTTCTTCTTCTTCTCTCGGTAACTGGCAGAGAGCAAACAACTGTACGGTGCATACCACCACCTATTGTACAAGAGTGTGTAACATTATGTCATCTGAGCCCAACCCCTAAATTCTATGACTTAATCCTGTGTTATTTAAAAAAGAGAAAAGAGCCCTTCTCGTGATTATTATTGCCTCTCCATCCCCAATCTTTTCCCAGAATCCCAGTTAAATACCATTCCCTACCGGGCTCTCAAACTTCATTTTCCATTATTTGTCTTCATTTCCGCATTTGTGACAGTGCAATAAGATGTGCTTGTGGAAGATGTGAAAATGACGAGGCAGCGTTCTTTCTCAGAGTCAGCTTTATTCACATCTCCAACATTTAAAAGCAGAAAAAAGAGTGAATGAAACAGTAATTCTCGTCCTTAAATATCAGGGACTTCACACCTCATAGATCACATGTCCCACAGACCACCTTGCATATTAAAGACAGTCACAATGCATTTCACCACCTGGCATAATAAAGACAGTCACAATGCATTCCCCTCCATGATATCACTTCCACTGTCTCCCACGCATCCTTTAATCGACCCCCCACAGTCTCCAGCCTTGCATAACAAGGCTAAATTTCCTGCCTTTGTTCTGGCCTAAAATGCGAGTCACAGAACCGGTCCAACAGGTCCATTGAGTGTTCACCACACAAGCCCCCCCAGCATTTTAGAATAACAGAACAACAAGAAAATAACCACATGCATGCCGTGATAGCATCAATACACATCAGTCCACATGCTGGATAGGTTTCAGCCTCCTGCCGAATCTGCTGTAGCTGGGGTTCACCGTCTCTGCGGCGCTGTCCTGCTGGGGATTTGCCATCTGGGGGCGGAAACCCTTTGTCAGTCTCTACGGGTGTTCTGGGGAAACATTACTTTGGGAAACATTACTGTGTGAAACCCTCCGTGGTGGTCTACCTCGCCGTGGGGCCTTTGCCAACAGCACTTCCTCCTCTGCCACCACAAAAGCGGGTTTAAGTCTGTCTATGCCAATTTTCTCTTTCCTACCCCCCAAATCTAGCAAAAACTGCTTGTCCCCTGTTTCTAGCACTCTGAATGGTCCGTCATAAGGTGGTCGCAACGGGGTTCGATGCGCATCGTGTCTAACAAAAACAAACTCTGCGTTCTTCAAAGTTTTAGGCACAAAAACGCGCGGAAAACTGTGGTGTGCGGGGCCGGGCAGCGTGCTTGATTCTATGTTACTCCGCAACAGCTGAGACGGGGAGGTGTTTGGCGCAGGGTTATCTGGGAGAAACTCCCCAGGCAGCCGGAGTGGCTGCTCAAACACGAGCTGCGCTGGGGAGGCTTCTAGATCCTCTTTATGTGCAGAACGCAACCCCAATAACACCCATGGTAACTTGTCAACCCAATTTGTATCCGTCAGTGACGCTCTGAGAGCCGCTTTCAATGACCTATGAAAACGTTCGCATAAGCCGTTAGCCTGCGGATTGTACGCGGTTGTGCGGTGAATTGTGACACCCAGGCTGCGGGCCATTGTCGACCAAAGCTCAGAAACAAATTGAGGGCCTCTGTCGGACGTAATGTCCGACGGAACGCCGAAGCGCGCCACCCAAGCTGTTAAAAATGCGCGCGCCACTTCCTCGGCCGTGGTTGATGCCAGCGGGACCACTTCGGGCCAGCGCGTGGTGCGGTCCACCATTGTCAGAAGATGTGTGCACCCCTGTGACAGCGGGAGGGGTCCAACGAGGTCCACATGAACGTGATCGAACCTCTTGGCCGGAATGTAAAACGGTACCAAAGGAGCTCTTGTGTGCCTGTGTACTTTGGTTCGTTGACACGCCGTGCAGGCTGCTGCCCACTCTTTGATCTGTTTGCAGAGGCTTGGCCAAACAAATTTCTCTCCCACCATTTTGACCGACGTGCGCACTCCAGGGTGCGCCAAAGAATGAACCGAGTCAAAAACGCGGCGGCGCCATGCGGCCGGTACTACTGGACGCGGCCGTCCAGTGGAGACATCGCAGATTGGGGGGGCATACCGTCTTGCAGCACCCTGCTCTCCAGCCTTAACCCTGTTGGTCCAGACTGGAGCGCGCGCACGTCCGCGTCATTAACCTGCTCTGCGGCCATGGCTGCATAATCTAACCCTATGCTGACTGGGGCCGCCACAGTGCGCGAGAGGCAATCTGCCACTACATTGAGTTTGCCCGCCACATGCTGAATATCAGTGGTAAACTCTGATATTGCGGCCAGCTGTCTCTGCTGCCGGCCTGACCACGGTTCCGAGACCTTGGCCATCGCAAATGTTAGCGGTTTGTGATCAACGAACGCGGTGAAAGCGCGTCCTTCCAGCCAGAACTGAAAGTGGCGGATGGCCAAATGGAGAGCAAGCAACTCCCTGTTGAACGCGCTGTATTTACGTTCGCTATCGCGCAAGGTCCTGCTGAAAAAGGCGAGGGGCTGCCAAACCCCGGCTACATGTTGCTCCACGACCGCCCCTATGGCACATCTGACGCGTCAGTGGTGAGCGCTATGTGGGCCGTTGGGTCTAGGTGTGCCAACAACACAGCCTTTGCCAAGGCTGCTTTCACCTCCGAGAAGGCTTGGTCCTGCTCCGGGGACCACTCGATCTTATCCGCGGGTTTCTTTTTTTTGAGCGCGGCATACAGCGGCTGCATGAGCTGCGCCGCGCGGGGGAGAAAACGGTTATAAAAATTCACCATTCCCAAAAACTCCTGCAATGCCCTGACTGTCTGTGGCCGGGGAAAATCTGCCACAGCGCGCACTTTGTCAGGCAGCGGAACTGCTCCTTCAGGGGAGACGCGGTGTCCTAAAAAATCAATCTGCGCCACCCCGAACTGACACTTCGCTGGGTTGATTATTAACCCGTGATCTCCCAACCTTCGGAAAACTGTGGCCAGGTGTTTTTCGTGTTCGTCTTCGGACGCGCTGGCTACTAAAATATCGTCCAGGTAGACGAACACGAAAGGGAGATCGCGAAGCACCGCGTCCATCATGCGTTGGAACGTCTGAGCAGCCCCTTTAAGTCCGAATGGCGTGCGTAAAAACTCGAATAAACCAAACGGAGTTATTACCGCTGTTTTGGGTATGTCCTCAGCGCGCACTGGAACTTGGTGGTAACCACGGACCAAATCTATTTTAGAAAAAATGCGCGCCCCTGCCAAATGAACTGAGAAATCTTGGATATGTGGGATTGGGTAGCGGTCGTGCGCTGTAGCGTTGTTTAACCTGCAAAAATCCCCGCAAGAGCGCCATGATCCGTCAGCTTTCGGGACCATATGTAGGGGGGAAGCCCACGGACTGTTTGAACGTCGGATAATGCCCAACCTCTCCAGGTTGGTGAACTCCTTGTGCGCTATGGCTAGTTTAACTGCGTCCAAGCGCCGAGCTTTTGCAAAAACGGGCGGTCCGGTAGTGGTAATAAAATGCTCCACCCCGTGCTAAGCGACTGTTGCCGAAAATGTGGGGACCGTGAGTGCTGGGAACTGAGTGAGCAGTGTGTGGAACTTACCGCCTGCTGGAGTGACGTTGTCTTGTGCTGTAGGCGGGGCCACTCGCGCTGCACAGGGGACAGAATCAAAAGAAAGTGCATTAACCAGGCGCCTTTTAGCGAGATCAACCAACAACCCATGTGAGCACAAAAAATCAGCCCCCAGCATATTGAAATTTACTGTTGCTACAACAAAAGTCCACTCATATGCACGGCCGTGTAGAGACAGAAGCAGAGTCTTCTCACCAAAGGTCTTAATCTCCGAGCCGTTCGCCGCTGTCACCAGGGGACCTCCGGAACCTGCCAGTCTGTCCGCGTAGGAAGGAGTGATGAAACTCAACTGGGAGCCTGTGTCGATGAGGAACTGCCTCCCGGAACGTGCATCCGACAAGTAGAGCAGCTTGTTCTCTTCCCCGAGGGCCGCGGCTGCTACCGACCCCCGGTCTTGGCGTTTCCCGAACGCCCGAACTGGCACAGCGGTACACACTTGCGTGCCCTCTCTGCGAAGCGGCGATGGTAGAAACAAAAGACGTCCGGTCCACGCTCCCTGGCCCTTGCCGCGTGAGTCTGGCACCGCTGTCTCTGGCCTCATGTTGTCTGCGGTCGTTGCGCCGAGTTCCGCTGCAGCGGCCGTGGCTGCGCGCCGCTTGGTGGCGTTGACAATCCGCTGTGCCTCTCGGCCCAGCGCGCGGTAGTCCCGTAGGGCCAACAGTGGCGAACTGGCCAGAACCGCTCTCGCTGCTGACGGTAGAGTCCTGAGGAAGAGGTGGGTGAAAATGAAGTGATCATCGTCAGAGTCTTTCAACCTCAACAACTTCTCCATCAGGCTCGCGGGCATGTAGTTTTCCCCCTCCGTCAGCGCCAGGAGCCTCTCTGCTCGCTCCTTCGCCGAGGGGGTGAATTGCTGGATGAGTGCAGCCTTCAACGCGTCGTATTTGTCGCTCTCCGGCGGTTGGTCGATCAGGCTCTCCACATGCTGGCCCGTGTTGTTGTCCAGCTTTGCAACTACGTGGTAGAATTTCGTGACATCTACCGATATCCCCCGGAGGTTGAACTGCGCCTCAACTGCGTTGAACCAGGAGCGCGGATTGTTCTGCCAGAAGTCCGGTAGCTGGACTGTAGCGGTGTTCGCTTGGCTGGGGGCTCCTGACGCGGCTGGCCCGGGGGAATTTCTTTCTTTCATGATACGTCTCGGGGTCACCAGTGTGGAAGATGTGAAAATGACGAGGCAGCGTTCTTTCTCAGAGTCAGCTTTATTCACATCTCCAACATTTAAAAGCAGAAAAAAGAGTGAATGAAACAGTAACTCTCGTCCTTAAATATCAGGTACTTCACACGTCATAGATCACATGTCCCACAGACCACCTTGCATAATAAAGACAGTCACAATGCATTCCCCTCCATGATATCACTTCCACTGTCTCCCACGCATCCTTTAATCGACCCCCCACAGTCTCCAGCCTTGCATAACAAGGCTAAACTTCCTGCCTTTGTTCTGGCCTAAAATGCGAGTCACAGAACCGGTCCAACAGGTCCATTGAGTGTTCACCACATGCTCGACATTTTCCTCTACTCCACATTCTCTACATTTGCCACCCTCGCTTTTCCCCATGGTGACCAATGTGCCGCCTAAACGTGTGTGATCCAGTCTGAGTCCCGCCACAATGATGTCCTCCCTCCCATTGGCTGCCATGAAATTCTTTATCGCAATAGATCCCTGTATTTCGTAATACAATCTACCTCCATGATCCCCATCCCATCCCCCTTGCCACAGCTCAGTTCCCCCTCTCCTGACCACTGCTTTCCCTTCACCCCCTCCAAGAGACAATGGCACAGCCATGTCCCCTCCAAGAGCACCCCTTGCCAATCTGGCTGCACAGTCACTCCCCCTCAACCTTTCATGTGCAGGAACCCAACAAAACTGAACCTGTCCACCACCCCTGTGCCCCCCAAACAAACCGCGACACAGCTCAACCACCAAGTCCTCCCCCGTAGACCCCAGTGTCCGTATGGCCTCCAGCGCTGCAAGCGAGTCCGTGCACACCACCACCCGGTCTGGTCCGACCTCCCCCACCCACCACAAAGCAACAACCATTGTCACCATCTCTGCTGCAAACACGGATGCACTGCTGGAGAGTCCCCCCGCAATGGTCACCTCAAACTCCGGAATGCACACTCCAACTCCAACAGAGCCCCCTCCACTCCCCAAACCGTCAGTATAGAGCTGCAAGAAGCCACAGTAGCTGCTCCCGAGGCAAATGCCCGTTTTAACACTAACTTCACTCATATACCAATCCCCCCTCCTCATCAGCAGACCAGCGTCCACTTCCACTCCTGGAAACAGCCAAGGGGGAACACCACCCACTGGACCGGTGCTAGCCACATCAACAGTGCGCAGGCCACATATCCTGGTCCTTCCCCCAACCGTCCACCCAAACCCATCTCCCCGGAAATCCGAGCACCCCCAGCAGTCCTGCAGTGCTGCCCCTGAAAGATCCACTTCGTCACCTCCCCCCAGCCCAACCCAGCATGACAATGCAAGTCCATCTCCCCTCAAATCCATTGACATCTCTCCTGCTTCTACCAAAACTGCACCGCCTGGTGCTGTCCTGACGGCTCCAACACACAGGCGATGCGCTCCATGCTGCACCCCGTCCACTTCCTCCAGAGTCGTCCTTGCCACCACTCCACAAATTATGCATCGGCAGTCCACCGTCGATCGCACAAGTGCTCTGCAAATGCCAATCAATACCTGTCTATCTGCACCCCATTCGTGTCCAGCCACAGCTTCCACGAGACCAATGACCTCCCTGCATTTTGTCTCCAGATTCCCAACATGAATTCTCCATGTGTATGCACCACCAAACTACAATCCTAGACATCCGAACCCACCGACCTTCTCCACCGGTTGACTACACAATGTTAATTGTTCCGCACCAGCTTTGCACCCCCTTGTGAAAGCCACACAGCAGATCCCGCTGCTTGAAAATTTAAATCCCCAGTCACATGACCACCCCTCTGTCCTCTCCACTGCTCCCCCGATGTTCCTGAACACAAACCTCCCACTATATTGAACAAAACAGGGCCCATCACACTCCCCCGAGGAACTAGAAACCTCCGATCCCACTTCAACCCTAATTGTTCTGCATGCCAAAAAAATCCATCATCCAATTACACATCTCACCACCAGTGTCCACCCTACTCAATCCCACAAGAAGAACGTCCCTCCACAGTGAGCCATAAGCCCCCTCAACATCCAGACAAACTACAACCACCACTTCCCTCATTTTGAGAGTCCCCTCAACATCACTACTCACCTCAATCAGAGCATCCACTGTGGATCCCACTCTTCCAAAACCACTCCGACAGTCGCCCACCAGCCGTCTCTGCTCCAATGTACATGAGAGTCCGCAAACCAACACCTTCTCCATCCATCTCCCCAAATGCAACGCCAATGCCATTGGCCTGCAGCTGCCCAAATGAGCTGGATCCTTCCCCAGCCCACCAAATGGCAAAATCACAGCTTTTCTCCACCCACCTGGGACAACCCCCTCCTTCCACACCCCGCCAAACAATTTCAGCACCAGCCGCATTGACTGCACAGGCAACTGCCGGAACATAGCACAGCTCAACCGATCATATCCTGGAGCCGTGCATCCACCATCCTGCAAAGCTCTCCTAAGCTCTGACATTGTGAGCTTGAGATTGAACACAGTCATGTCCTCTTTCACTTCATTTTTTAAGTTTGCATTTTCTCTTGAGTTTATGCTGCCTTTGCTGTCTATGACTCTCACCAAGATGGTCTCCTCTATGCACTGCTGCAAATGCTCTACCTAGGACTTCTGCCTTTTCTTTGTCTATACAACCATCTTGTCTCCATCCACTAAAACTGGAATTTTAACTGATATCCTTTTCCCACTCATTTTTTTAAACATACCCCAGACATCACCTAGTTCTGTTTTCCTACCAAGGGTGGAAGAAAATTCTCTCCATGTTGACCTTTTCGTATTTTTAATAATCCTCTATTGCTCTCCATTCATGTAGCATCTGGTTGGTCTATATGACATCATAAAGACATCAAGGCAGGCATTATAGGACACTACATCATAGATAGCCAGTCGTAAAATACATCAAGGCAGGCATCGTGAATGATGATCTATATGACATCATGCAGACATTATAGGCAGGCATCATAGGGCACTACATCATAGGAAGCCAGTCCTATTGCCTATATGATGGCATCGCCTCTATGACATCATGAGTCCTATGTAGTCTGAGATCATAGGATCATCATAGGATATCATGCAGACATCATAGGCCGTCCTATGATGTCCTATGATCGTGACATTTTATAGAGCAATGATATAGACTCTATATCCATCCATCCTTCCATCCATCCATCTTCTACCACTTTTCCGGAGGTCTGGGTCGCGGAGGCAGCAGTTCAAGCAGAGAAGCCCAGACTTCCCTCTCCCCAGCCACCTGCTCCAGCTCTTCAGAGAGGATACCAAGGCATTCCCAGACCAGCTGGGAGACATAGTCTCTCCACTGAGTCCTGGGCCTGCCCTGGGGTCTCCTCCCAGTGGGATGTGCCCGAAACACCTCAAGTGGGAGGCATCCAGGAGGCATCCTAATCAGATACCCATACCACCTCAACTGACTCCTATCAATGTGGAGGAGCAGTGGTTCTACTCTGAGCCTCTCCCGGATGACTGAGCTCCTCACCCTATCTCTGAGGGTGAGTCCAGCAATCCTACGGAGAAAGCTCATTTCAGCCGCTTGTATCCGTGATCTCATTCTTTCGATCATTACCCAAAGCTCGTGACCATAGGTGAGAGTAGGAATGTAGATTGACTGGTAAATCGACAGCTTTGCCTTAGAACTAATCACAATGTCCGCATCACTGCAGATGCTGCTCCAATCCGTCTGTCAATCTCTCGCTCCATTTTCCCCTCACTCGTGAATAAGACCCCAAGATACTTAAACTCCTCCACTTGGGGCAGGAGCCTGTCCCCAACCCAGAGAGGACAATCCACCTTTTTCCGGCTGAGGACCATGGACTCGGACTTGGAGGTGCTGATTCTCATCCCAGCCGCTTCACACTCCGCGGCAAACCGTCCCAGCAAGGGCTGTAGGTCATTGCTGGATGAAGCCAACAGGACAACATCATCTGCAAACAACAGAGATGAGATCCTGTGGTCACCAAGCATGACACCCTCCATTCCCTGGCTGCGCCTAGAAATCCTGTCCATAAAAATTATGAACAGGATCGGTGACAAAGGGCAGCCCTGGCGGAGTCCAACTCTCACTGGGAATGAGTCCGACCGAGTGTTGGCAATACGAACCAAACTCTCACAACAGTCATACAGAGACCGAATAGCTCGTAACAACAAGCCCGATACCCCATACTCCCGAAGCACCCCCCACAAAAAACCATGAGGGACGAGGTCAAATGCCTTCTCCAAGTCCACAAAACACATGTAAACTGGTTGGGCAAACTCCCACGAACCCTCGAGAATTCTCGAGAGAGTAAAGAGCTGGTCCGATGTGCCACGGCCAGGACGAAAACCGCATTGCTCCTCCTGAATCCGAGGTTCAACCAACGGCCGGACTCTCCTCTCCAGTACCTTGGCATAGACCTTCCCGGGGAGGCTGAGGAGTGTGATCCCTCTAAAGTTGGAGCACACCCTCCGGTCCCCTTTTTTGAAGAGAGGAACCACCACCCCGGTTTGCCATGCCAAAGGCACTGCCCCCGACCTCCACACAATGTTGCAGAGGCGTGTCAACCATGACAGCCCAACAACATCCAGGGCCTTGAGGTACTCAGGGCGAATCTCGTCCACCCCCAAGGCCTGGCCACCAAGGAGATTTTTAACCACCTTGGCGACCTCAGCCCCTGTGATAGGCGAGTCATCCCCCTCGTCCACAAACCCTGCTTCCTCTGTGGAAGGCGTATCAGTGGGATTGAGGAGATCCTTGAATTGGATCTCCTCGTGGATTAGGTGGCGGTCAAAGACGGAGACCTTGGCAGACTGATCCCAAGACTCTATATCATATTATATATTATAAATATATCATATTACATCTATATCATACTCTATATTATAGAGTGTTGTTGATGATGATAAGTTGCAAATTTAATTCATACACACAGCTGCTTCTTATTTTGGGTTGTCACAGTGGATCATAAGATAAGATTGTGGAGAAAGGAGGCAGGCGAAGCAACGAGCTGGACGACAGAGAAACTTTATTCCTTCTCCAACATATTTTACAGCAAACAAGAATCCCAGGTCTCTGTGCTTCCCTCTTTTATCTCTTTATTCCCATGCATCGAGACCCAGAACTTCTGACCATAACACATTGCTGTATGAACAAAGAATTGTGTGGCACATTAACATAACATAATGCCGGCACCGCTCCAACACCATTCTTCTCTCTGCAGCTCCAGCATCTCTTACTCTCCCCGGGGGGCGCATAGAACCAACAGTCCTGTCTGATGCCCCCCGGTGGCACCTCCTCCTTCAGTCCATTGTCTTCCTCTCCTCTTGCTCTCTCTGGGTGGAGAAACCCCCACCCCATGCCCCCACACAGCCCCCTCAAACACGCAGAAGGGGCACTAACCCCCCATCCTTTGGGCTTGAGCCGGCGCCCATAACGGCTGTAGCGGGGGGTTGCTGATCTAGTCGAACCACCCTGCTGGTGAGGTGTACAGGAGGGCATGTCAGCCTGTGGAGGGAAAGAGAGAGGGGGGAAAACACATTAACTTCACAAGCGGAGGTCCCTGCCGAGGGATCACCACTTGGCGGAGCCACCAACAGTGGTCGTCTGCACCGCGGAGCTTGGGCCAACCCCACCTGCTCGTCTAACAACACAAAAGCGGGCTTCAGCCTGTCGATGCAGACGGACTCCCTATGCCCCCCCACCAAGTCTACACAAAATGCTTCTCCCCAGGTTCCAACTCCCTGAACGGTCTGTCGTACGGTGGGCACAGCGGGGTCCGGTGCACATCGTGCCTGACAAAAACAAAACTGGCATTCTGCAAGCTTTTTGGGACGAATGTGCGGGGAAAACAATGGCGGGCCAGGCCCAGTATGCTCACAGCCTCTGTCCTGTGTAAAAATTGCACGGGCGGACCAGCCTCAGGTGTGGGGTTTTCCAGTAAAAACTCTCTGGGGATCCACAGCGGCTGAGAAAAAATGAGTTCTGCCGGGGAGGCTGCCAAATCCTCCTGAGGTGCGAAGCGCAGCCCTAAAAGAACCCAGGGCAGGTGGTCAACCCAATTTGTGTCCGTGAGCAAAGCTCTGAGCACAGGCTTAAGCAACCTATGAAAACACTCTCGTAACCCGTTAGCCTGGGGGTTGTACGCAGTAGTGCAGTGAATTTTGACCCTCAGGCACTGGGCTGTCGTGGACCAGAGTTCTGAAACAAATTGTGGAACCGTGTTGGACGTGATGTCTGATGGGGATCCGAAACGTGCAACCCAAGCCGACAAAAAAGCACAAGCCACTTCTGCAGACATGGTAGAAGCCAGCGGGACCACTTCAGGCCAGTGCGTGGTGCGGTCCATGACCGTTAAGAGGCGTGTAAAACCTTGCAACGGCGGGAGGGGTCCCATCAAATCCATATGGACATGGTCGAACCTCCTGGCCAGGATTTGGAACAGCTCGAGGGGGGCTCTGGTGTGCTTGTGCACTTTGGCCCGCTGATACACGACGCAAACTGCAGCCCACTCTTTCACGTCTTTGTGCAAGCACAGCCAGATGAATTTTGCCCCCACTATCTTCACCGAAGCGTGCACTCCCAGATGCGAAAGGGAGTGAATCGACTCAAAAACGCGACGGCGCCAAGAGCTCAGAACCACCAGGCGTGGGTGGCCGGTGGAGATGTTGCAGAGTAAGGGAGGGCACCCTTCTTCCACCACCCTGTTCTCCTGCCTTAACCCAGTTGGCGCAGACTGGAGCATGCAAATGTACATGTCCCCGGCTTGTTCCATGGCCATAGCAGGGAAATCTATTCCCATGTAGACCGGGGCAGTTAACGCACGCGACAGGCAATCAGCCACGACGTTGAGTTTACCGGCAACATGTTGAATGTCAGTAGTAAACTCTGAAATTGCGGCCAAATGCCGTTGCTGCTGGGCTGAACACGGTTTCGAGGTCTTGGACATCGTGTGCATCAGTGGCTTATGGTCCACGAACGCGGTGAACTCGCGCCCCTCCAGCCAGAACTGGAAATGGCGCATCGCCAGGTGGACAGCCAGCAATTATTTATCGAATGTGCTGCACTTGCGTTCGTTGTCGCTCAAAGTCTGGCTAAAAAATGTGAGCGGCTGCCATGAACTTGAGACGCACTGCTCCACCACTGCCCCTATGGCAACATTAGACACATCTGTTTTGAGCGCTATCCGTGCAGACGGATCTGGGTGGGCTAACAACGTGGTATCTGCAAGTGCTGTTTTGGCATTAGTAAAAGCCTGGACTCACTTAGGAGTCCAGTCAATGGCGTCCGCGGGCTTCTTCCTTTTAAGCGTGGCATACAACAGCTGCGTCAGCTGGGCTGCTCAGGGAAGGAAATGGTTGTAAAAATTAACCATTCCCCAAAACTCCTGTAGTGCCCTCACAGTCTGCTGATGCGGAAAATCTGACACCGCGCACATCTTGTCCGGTAATGGGATTGCGCCCTCCGGCGAAATGCAGTGGCCCAAAAAGTCAATCACTGGCGCACCGAACTGGCACGTCGCCGGGTTAACAATCAACCCGTGCGCTTCCAACCTCTGGAAAACTATCTTGAGATGGGCGATGTGCTCCTCCTCCGACGCACTGGCTACCAGAATGTCGTCTAAGTAGACAAACACAAAGAGCAAGTCGCGAAGCACTGCATCCATCATCCTCTGGAAGATCTGTGCCACGCCTTTTAATCCGAACAGCATGCGTAAAAACTCAAAAATGCCAAAAGGAGTTATTACTGCTGTTTTTGGAATGTCTTCAGCGCGTACCAGGACCTGGTGGTAACTGCAGATTAGATCCACTTTGGAAAAAACATGCGCTCCGGCCAGGCCCACAGAAAAATCCTGGATGTGTGGAATAGAATAGCAATCGTGTTCTGTAGCGTTGTCCAAGCGCCAGAAATCGCTGCATGGTCGCCACGGCCTGTCGGCTTTAGGCACCATGTGTAGCGGGGATGCCCACAGGCTGTTGGAGCGCCTGACGATGCCCAACTGCTCTAAGTTGGCAAACTCCTCTCGCGCACTGACCAGTTTAGCTGCGTCCAAACGCCAAGGACGCACAAACACCGGCGGATCCTTTGTCGTTATTAAGTGCTCGACCCCGTTTTTCGTTGCTGTAGCCGAAAAAGTCGGGACCGTGAGTGCTGGGAACTGTGCAAGCAAATGTTGGTACTCACCCCCTGGAGCTATAACATTAGCCAGTGTTGTTGACCCAGCTCCCCGAGTTGTGCAGGGCAGTGAGGTGAAAGAGACAGCGTCCACTAGTCTCCTATTAGCAACATCGAGTAATAACCCATAAGCACATAAAAAATCTGCACCTAAAATGGGGCTGGAACATGCAGCTATCACAAAGTCCCACTGAAAGTTGCGTCCGTGTAAGCATATCGTCAGTGTCTGTTCACCAAATGTCCTGATGGTGGATCCGTTGGCAGCTGTGAGCTCGGGACCGCTGCGTCCTGCCACCCTCTCTGCATTGACCGGCAGGATGAGGCTCTTCTGGGAGCCGAAGTCCACCAAAAACCATATCCCTGAACATGTGTCCATGACATCAAGCAGTCTGTTCCTGTCACCATCGGTTGCAGCTGCCACCGAATTCCGAACGTGCTGTCTTCCCGGCTTCATGAATTGGCATGGCGACAGGCAACGTTGGGCATTCGAGCCAAAACAGTGATGATAAAAACAGATCACCCCATTCCTTCCTCTTCTGCTGTCTGCTCCTGCTACCACAAACGGCTCCTCGACCTCGCTGGAGTCCCTCATGGATGCCGGTGCCACTATTTGCACACTGGGAGCTCTGGTCACCAAGATGATGCGGTTTGCTTCCTGTGCCAGGGCGCGGTAGTCCTTAGCAACCAGCTGCTGCGAGTTGGCCAGGATCGCCCTCGCTGTAGCCAGTAGGCTCCTGAGGAACAAGTGGGGGAACAGGAAAAATTTGGCGTCCTTCCCCCTCAGTGCCAACATGCTCTCCATAAGCTCCACGGCTGACCTGTCCCCTAACTCAGAACGTGCTAGGAGCCTTTCTGCCCTCTCACTGTCAGAAAAGGTATAGTGCTGGAGAAACATCCTCTTGATCGCTTCATATTTTCCTTGGGCTGGCGGCTCCTGGAGCAGGCTCGTCACCTGTTGCATGGCGCGCGCCTCCAGTGCAGCAACCATGTAGTAATATCTGGTATCGTCCATTGTTATCCCACGGAGTGCGAACTGGGCTTCTATGTGCAAGAACCATGCAGTCAGGTTGTGAAGCCAGAAGTCTGGGAGCTCGACTGAGACCATGCACGCGGTGCTGGTGCTCTCTCTCCAGGCAGTCTCCGAGGCTGTGCTCGGCTCGCTTTCCATGGCACATCTTCAGGTCACCAATGTAGAGAAAGGAGGCAGGCGAGGCAACGAGCTAGACGACACAGAAACTTTATTCCTTCTCCAACATAATTTACAGCAAACAAGAATCCTGGATCTCTGTGCATCCCTCTTTTATCTCTTTATTCCCATGCAATGAGACCCAGAACTTCCGACCATAACTCACCATTGTATGAACAAAGAATTGTGTGGCACATTAACATAACATAATGCCGGCACTGCTCCAACACCTTTCTTCTCTCCGCAGCTCCGGCATCTCTTACTCTCCCCAGGGGGCACATAGAACCAACAGTCCCATCTGATACCCCCCGGTGGCACCTCCCCCTTCAGTCCATTGTCCTCCTCTACACTTGACCTCTCTGGGTGGAGAAACCCCCATCCCATGCCCCCACAAGATAAGCCTTTATTTGTTATTTGTATGGGGAAATTTGAGGACTGCAGCAGCACAGGGATAGCAGCCCTCAGAGCAATAGTAAATAAGATCGTAAGATAAGAATTGGTTTGCCAAAACAGTAAAAAAAAATATACCTACTGTGTACACAGTTATATAGACAGTGCAGGAGCATTGCAGCTAGATGGTATCAACAGCATTACAGTTAAATTACCCGGCAAAATATAAATATGGACCCAGACAGTATATTTCACATTGGAATGAGCAGTTTGTTTCCACCTTTGATAATAATTGTAATTGTATAAGTTGTGTATTGGAAGGGACGATCTCTATTGTGCCAAGTTGTGACGTTTAATATGACCTCTATGAGCAGCACCGGATAGATTATAAAGTCTGACAGCTGTAGGTAGGAAGGACCTGCAGAACCTCTCCCTCGAGCACTTAGGATGGCACGGCCTACCACTAAATATAAATAAGCTCCTCAGTGCGTTCAGCGTGTCTCACATGGGGTGGGACTCGGACTCCAGTAAAGATGACAGCTTAGCCACCATCCTCCCCTCTTCTATCTCTTCCACTGGGTTGAGGCGGCGCCCCAGAACAGAGCTGGCTTTTTTGATCAGTCTGTTCAGTCTCTTCTTGTTGGCTGCCGTGATGCTGCTGCCCCAGAAAACCACTCCAAATGTGATGGCTGATGCCACCACTGAATCGTAGAAGGTCTTCAGGAGTGCCCCTTACACTCCAAAAGACCTGAGTCTCTTCATGAGGAACAGCCTGTGCTGCCCCTTCTTGTAGAGCGCAGTGGTGTTGTGTGACCAGTACAGTTTATTGGTCAGGTGAACACCCAGGTACTTGTAAGATGTCACCATCTCAATGTCTGTTCCATGGATGTTTCTCGGTGCTGTGGGGGGTTGTCCATGCCTGCGGCAGTCCACCACCAGCGCCTTGGTTTTACTCACATTGATCTGGAGGCAGTTCCACAGGCACCAGTCCACAAAGTCCTGGATAAGTCCTCGGTACTCCACATCATCCCCATTGCAGATGAGGCCGTTGATCGCAGGGTCATCAGAGAACTTCTGTAGATGGCAGTGTGGTGTGTTGTGTGAAAAGTCAGCAGTGTAGAAGGTGAACAGGGGTGGATTCCCAGACACCCAAGGTAGGATCCCGAGTACCCCCCCCCCCCAAACAGGAACAACAGCGACAAAAAAATAACCTCAGGGTGGGAGGTAGGGGGAACAGGAAAGGAGGGAACACAAGACCCCGCCCAGGGTCCACAAATAACCCCCCCAAGACCAAAGGCCTGGAGGCTCGGGAGGCCACCCACAGTCCCAGGCCCAGCAGGCAGTCCGGCGAACAGAGTCTGGCGGCCTGCCGGAACACATGGGCCGTCTGGCCCAGAGACTCAGTCCCTCCAGCGGTTGGCCAACATTGTAGAGCCACCAGGACGGGAAGGGGGGGGGGGGGTGGAGCAGGAGGCGGCCTGTCCACCGGGAGACTCTCTGGCGGGTGACCAGACCGTAGGAAGGAAACCCCCATGGCATCTGACTGGGAGAAGATGGGGACCATGACGGCGTCAGGCTGAGGAGTAACGGCCCCGGCATCCTCAGGCTGACTGGCAGCACCTTTGATGGTCCCGGCCTGGGACACAGCTGCACCCGCGGTGGCTCCTGGCTGGAGCTCAGTAGCACCCACAGTGGCTTCCGGCTGGAGCTCTGCAGCACCTGCGGTGGACTCCGGCTGGAGCCATGTAGCACCTGTGGTAGACTCCAGCTGGAACCGTGTAGCACCCGCGGTGGACTCCAGCTAGAGCCTAGCTGCACCCGCGGTGGAGCCCGGTTGGGACCCTGCTGCCCCCATGGTAAGCAGGCCAACCTGCAGGAGCACCAGGCTGAGGAGGCAGTTGATGGGGGGAACCCTGACGACCCTGGCAGGAGGAGCTGTAGCAGCGGTGTCCTCCGCAGGTCGGGCCGGACCCATGACGACCTCTGGCGATGGCGCATCCCTCCCCGGGCACCCTAGACAAAGGCTCAGAGACAGCAGGAGAAGAAAGGTGGTTAGGGTCACCGGCAGCGGTGGAGCCCGGCAAAGTGAGTTCAGATGCAGCCAAGAGTTGCACCTGACTCTCCTCCCCAAGAGCCAGGCAAGATCTCTCAAATACAGACATAAGGAATACAAGGGAGAGAACTTGCCTGAGCTGGAGCTCCACTGCCGTCCAGGACCCCGTCAAACTTGACGATGTGATCCCAGGTCCAGCCTCCAGGAGGTCTGACTCTGGCTCCCACTCCGCTGAAGAAGCCTCCACAGCAGGCGAGATGGTGGCGGCAATCCAACTGTCCTAAGATGAAATAACCGTCGCTGGGGATGAATCCAGTGACAGGGCTGAGGGCTGGCTCCATGCAGACTCTGGAGCAGGATCCTCCAGGGCCTCAGGCACCTTCATCGTCCAGCGGCTAGGTTCCAGGGCCGGCGGACACTCAGAGAAAATTGGAGGAGACACGGAGAGGGAAAAAAAAAGTTAATGTTTGCAGCTGGAGGAGAGGACCCAGTGGACTGCTGAAACTGGGCCTCTCCCTCGGGAGACAGGCAAGGTTCAGAGTTTTTAGATGGTACAGAATGAAAAAACACTTGCCTGTCATCCCGGTCTTTGATGTTAACAGCTGCAGAAGACGAGCAGTCATCCCTCTCCGTGTCTGCAGTGATTGGGCTCCTTTCCAAGGATTGTGGAGGAGCCGTCTCCATGGCTATGGAGGTGGGCATCCCCGGGACGGCCCTAGCAGGCCTCACAACAGCTGGAAGAAAGATGGTAGCTGCTGACGAGGAGGAGGACCTCTCCCGGTGTCTCCTTGTGGGATGACGCTGCCTCTGGGCAGCCGATGCTGATGGCGAAGCAGGTGAGGGAACGGAAGCAGGCTGTGGAGCGCATCCTCACTTGAGCACCGCGAGGAACACCACTTTCCCCACTCCCGAAAACATGCGCTGGAGCGCATAGACCGAAGCAATCGAGTCTGCATACTGAGGGTAATTCCAGAGTCCCGGATGCTCTTCAAGAATGACCTCAGCTGCGTCCAGACTGCTCCACTTCGCCTTGGGTCCACAGGCTTTGTGGGCCTCATCCATGAAGGCTTGAATATCAACCACCACCCACTCCTCCTCCACCATGGGTTGCCTCGCCGCTAGTCTCCTCTGGCCGGCGTGGGAGCGGCGCGCCGAGGGCAAGGTAAGGCAAAAACAGGTGGGTGAGAAAGAATTACAAAAAGAAAAAGTGATGTGAGGGTGTAACCCGCTAAATCCTTTTTTCTGGCTGGGTCATTCTGTCATGACTCCCGTGCACTTTTAGCAGCGCATGGAGAGGGGTTGAAATAAGGAGGATTTACGTGCAGGGTTACACCACAACACATTTATTAACGTTAACGACAAACAGTTCCCAAAAAGGTGAAGACGTACAAAAATATGAAGAAACACTACTGGCGTTCAGGGGCTGACGTCGCCCAGCAAACGCATGAGGAGAAACGAATTACCCATGATAGCGTCCCAGAGCCGACATGGCTCAGAGAGCACATGAGAACCATAGCTAATGTGGAGTGGGAAATACGTTGTGGCACACAGACTTTGTACAGACAATACAGCAGACAATACAATGACCCAGCAATGCGTGACTGGCAAAAGGCTGCTTAAGTACACACATTGCTGGTGATGGTGTGATTGCGGGCACCTGGGCGAGAGCGGAGAGATGGCAAACGGGAGTGGGAACAGCTAGTGATAATGAGTGAGGGGGCATGGTCCGACCAGCAGGCTGTCAGCCAGCGCTCACAGAAGAGTGAGCCAAAGAGAGCTGCCTTACAGCTGCCGGCCAGAGAGCAGTGGCTAAGGATAGGGAAGCACACTGAAATACATAATAAACACATATACAGCAGCACCTAAACCCACAGGGAGATCAGGACCAAGCCAGCTCGGCTCCTGACAACTTCTTCCTTTGAATACTTTCCTGTACCTCTTAATTCCACCACCAAGTCTCCTTGTCTTCTTTCCTCTGTCCAGAGGATACACCACATAGCGTTCCACCAGTTTCCCTCAGTACTTTTCCAGTACTTTCCCAGTCCTCTGATAGTACTTTGCAACCACCTACAGCCTGTATCAACTCCTTCCCAAAGCAACCTTCTTCCTTCCGCAACGTCTCCTATTTAAAGGTCTGATGACACGATTTTGACATTTTTTAGCATGTTGTGTAAACCCAAAAGTCGTTGTCGATGATCAGTATAATATTTACAACTGCGCCTGCATAAACTAGTTATCATCAAAAAACCACGGCCGCTGACTGGACTGTGGTGCCGCCCACCGAATGAAGGGTGGCACCACCATGACGTAAGTGACAGAACGGACTCCGGTGTTGTTGACTGGAATGACAGCAGCTTTGTAGCTCACAGTTTCTCTGGTTTCTTATTTTAATTTTACGGCTATGCCTTCACGTTGTGTTGCAGGCTTAGATAAACAGCAGGCCGTGAAAGACCACATCACACGCTTCAGCTACAACTGTCATAAGCCTCCTTGTGTGCTCCTCGTGCGCTTTTGTGCAGGAGGAGCACACGAGGAGGGGAAGGATTAATGGATTTACGCGCAGCTTTGACCTACTTTCTATGATCGCATGCTGACACTCGCCGGTCCGGCCACGTCCCCTCCCTCATTATCACCAGCTGATTAAAAATCCCGCTGATCGTCTTTCCCGGTCCTCGCCCAAGTGCTTCTCATCACACCATCACCAGCAGTGCATGCACTTAGTGGCCATTTGCCAGTCACGCACTACTGGTCCATAGTATTGTCATCTGTGTTGTTAGTCTGCCAGTATTTTCAGCACTCTCACGACGTTAGTGAGAGTGGTTTTCGTGCGTCCTTGAAGCGATGTCGGTTCTGGGGTGCAACTGTGGCTAACACGCCTCCTTTCATTCGTTCACTGGGCAATGCTGGCCCTCGAATGCCATCAGTAAGTGTGTTTGTGTTTTTTGTACGTCTTCACCTTTTTGGGAATTGTCTGTCTTTCTGTATTAAATGTGCTGTAGTGAACCCTGCACGTAAATCCTCATTATTTCATCCTCCCTCTCTGTGCCCTGCATAAGAGCGCACGGAGGGTCATGATGAATGGATTTATATGCAGAATTCACCACAGCACATGTATTGAACATAAGAATGATGACAACAGTTCCCAAAAATGGTGAAGACTTACAGAAATAAACAGAAACACTTAGAGTTGGCGTTTGGGGCCGACATCGCCCAGTGAACATGGAGAGGAGACGTGTTAACCACGGTTGCGCCCCAGGGCCGACATCGCTTCAAGGGGCGCAACAGAACCATGGCTGTGTGGAGTGGCGAACACGTCATGATAGTGTTGGCAATATTGGCTGGCTGACAACATGGCAGATGATACACACAAAACATGAACAGCTGACTGTCAAAGAGAGAGGGCGCGTGGTCGGACCGGCGAATCCTGGACAGTGACCACCTGAAAGTGGGTCAAAACGCACATAAAACACATGTACAAAACAAAAATAACAAGAACTCAAAATATAATACATAATAAACCTGATGCCTGAGCCACAGAGAATACACTGCTATGACTTTATTGAAAATTTGGGTTTAAATAAATTATATTTATGAACAAATAATTTGTTGCAATATCTGTAACAAAAGCATAACACTTGGTGTTCCCCTGCCATGTGTTTGTCGCTGCTGCTGTGGTGGGCATGTGTGCCTCTCCACTGTCACTCTCTGAGTCTGACTCGCTAGGCACGATGCCCGCTTGGCACGGCTCAATCCTATATGGTCTGATGCCACCAGATTCTTTATTGTCATCCCATTCTTCGGAACTATAATTGTCTGAAGATTGGACAACACAAACCAATTCCAGACTACATGTGCTGGAACCATTGTCAATGTTTTCTACCATTTCCATCCTGTGTGTACAATGGGCAGCCAAGCGCTGTGTTCTGTCGATGACGTGACAACATGGCCAGGGGGTTTTCCAGCCACTGACGCAATTGGTGACATGGCGCTCCTGAAAACGTTGGATATTCGCGTGAAAAAAAAGCCTGTTTGGCTTAGAAATGCACAGACCAACCTATTTCGTCATTTTGTATTATGTGTTGAAAAATTAGATGAAGTCAAAAACATGTCATCAGACCTTTAATCCTTAGCTTTGACTTCTTCTTCTTGCTTTCCAAAGTCATCCTACAGACTACCATCCAAAGCTGCCTAGCTACATTCTCCCCTGACACTACTTTGCAGTTTCCTTGTCATGTGCTGGCCCTCACGAGCCAGCATAAGACGCACAGAGTCACCAGTGAGTTTTCAGTGAGTTTATTTACGGTGAAAAGGGTGATAACACAAGCTGCTGAGATAATGACAAGACTCTTCACAGAACAGGAGGCATAGGGCTATACAGCACACTATAGGTCCAGAGCAGGAGACAGTCACACACAGTCAGGCTTGGTAATAATAGCACACAGGCTGCTAAAGCTGGGACTTACAGATCAATACACGCCGGGAGGAATAAGGCTAATACAGCACACTTACTGGTACAGGGGAATGACGGTCAAGCCCAAAGTAGCCGAGGTGTGAAAACAGTCCAGGCATCCGCAACGTGACGGTGGGTGAACAGGTAAGTGATCAGGTTGGCGACCAGATAAGCGACCAGACACTGCTGCCTCTTACCGACGCCAGTGCTGGGCTTAAATGGACGAGGCACTAATGACGATGATGACACTCAGCTGACCGACCGTTGACAGGCGGAAGCCCCACCGAGCACTTTCACAATAAGAGCCCGGAGAGGCCAGAATACTGCCCGCAGCTGTCAAGGCCGGCAGCGAGACATAGCTTAGCCCGAGCGCGATCAGAACCGACGCTCGGGTCATAACATTCCTATCTCTTTCAGATCTCTCCTTCTGCATAAGATGTAGTCCACCTGTGTGCACCTTCCTCCACTCTTGTACCGTGGATCTGGAAAGTATTCACAGGGCTTCACTTTTTCCACATTTTGTTATGTTACAACTTTATTCCAAAATGGATTAAATTCATTTTTTCCTCAAAATTCTACACACAATACCACATAATGACAACATGAAAAAAGTTTTTTTTTTTTTTAGATTTTTGCAAATTTATTAAAAATAAAAAACTCAGAAATCACATGTACATAAGTATTTACAACCTTTGCCATGAAGCTCAAAATTGAGCTCAGGTGCATCCTGTTTCACTGATCATCCTTGATGTTTCTGCAGCTTAATTGGCGTCCACCTGTGGTAAATTCAGTTGATTGGACATGATTTGGAAAGGCACACACCTGTCTATATAAGGTCCCACAGTTGACAGTGCATGTCAGAGCACAGACCAAGCATGAAGTCAAAGGAATTGTCTGTAGACCTCCAAGACAGGATTGTCTTGAGGCACAAATCTGGGGAAGGGTACAGAAAAATTTCTGCTGCTTTGAAGATCCTAAATGAGCACAGTGGCCTCCATCATCCGTAAATGAAAAAGTTCAGAACCACCAGGACTCTTCCTAGAGCTGGTCGGCCGTCTGGCCCCCGGAGCAATCGGGGGAGAAGGGTCTTAGTCAGCGAGGTGACCAAGAACCCGATGGTCACTCTGTCAGAGCTCCAGTGTTCCTCTGTGGAGAGAGGAGAACCTTCCAAAGGGACAACCATCTCTGCAGCAATCCACTAATCAGGCCTGTATGATAGAGTGGCCAGACGGAAGCCACTCCTTAGTAAAAGGCACATGGCAGCCCACCTGGAGTTTTGCCAAAAGGCACCTGAAGGACTCTCGGACCATGAGAAACAAAATTCGCTGGTCTGATGAGACAAAGATTGAACTCTTTGGGGTGAATGCCAGGCATCATGTTTGGAGGAAACCAGGCACTGTTCATCTACAGGTCAATACCATCCTTACAGTGAAGCATGGTGGTGACAGTATCATGCTGTGGGGATGTTTTTCAGTGGCAGGAACTGGGAAACTAGTCAGGATAGAGGGAAAGATGAATGCAGCAATGTACAGAGACATCCTAGATGAAAACCTGCTCCAGAGCACTCTTGACCTCAGACTGGGGTGACGGTTCATCTTTCAGCAGGACAACAACCCAAAGCACACAGCCAAGATATCAAAGGAGTGGCTTCAGGACAACGCTGTGAATGTCCTTGAGTGGTCCAACCAGAGTCCAGACGTGAATCCAATTGAACATCTCTGGAGAGATCTGAAAATGGCTGTGCACCGACGCTTCCCATCCAACCTGATGGAGCTTGAGAGGCCCTGCAAAGAGGAATGGGAGAAACTGTCCAAAGATAGGTGTGCCAAGCTTGTGGTATCATATTAAAAACATTTGAGGCTGTAATTGCTGCCAAAGGTGCATCAACAAAGTATTGAGCAAAGGCTGTGAATACTTAAGTACATGTGATTTCTTAGTTTTTTATTTTTAATAAAGTTGCAAAAATCTCAAAAAAACTTTTTTCACATTGTCATTATGGAGTATTGTGTGTTGAATTTTTGAGGGAAAAAATGAATTTAATCCATGTTGGAATAAAGCTGTAACATAACAAAATGTAGAAAAAGTGAAGCGCCGTGAATACTTTTCAGATGCACTGTATGTCACTCTATCTTCATCTCCCTTCTAGAAATATGTGTCCACGACAGCCATCTCCATCCTTTTAGCAAAATCATCCATCTGTCCTTCCACATTTCTCTCCTTAAGACCATACCTACCCAGTACCTCCCCATCACCTGTTCCCTTCACCTACATGAACCATTTCAGTCTGCTCCAATCACTACTCTTTCCCCCTTGGGAATACTGTCTACCACTTCATCCATGTTACTCCAGAATTTCTCTTTCTCTTCTACTTGACATCCAACTTGTGGGGCATACATGCTAACAGCAGTCAACATTACACCTTTGATTTCTAGCTTCAAATTCATGATCCTGTCTGACACTCTTCACATACTCTTCCTTCAAGATTACCCTTACTCCATTTCTCTTCCTATCTACATCATTGTAGAACAATCCACCTCCAGTGCTCCTAGCCTTGCTTCCCTTCCATCTGGTTGTTGTACACACAAGCTGTCTCCAAGCTTGTTCTCAATTTGCCCATTTAAAAAAAAAAAATCAAGGTAACTATAGCTATAATGTTCAAGTAAAAGGGGTTGCCTAAGACTTCAGCACAGTATTGTATCTTCTGGCCACACATTATTGTTTTGCTGCTGTGGCTAAGAGATAGGCTAATATTTTGATCTCCATCATTGCCAGGCTTTTTTTAGTCTGATACTGTATTTGATGTTTGAACATTAAAGATAAAAACAAGTTAATTTTAACACACACAAATCCCATTAACATCAGTCAATCACATAAACTGTATACAGAGTGTAAAATGTGTAAATTTGTAATTGATTATAGCAACCGTATTGTATAGTGTACATTTTTTCATGGTTCTGTGAGGCACACACAGCTGCAGGATGCGTGTGTGTGTTTTCGTTCTGCAGAGAGGGGAGTCATTTCCTTCATGAGTCTCTCTCCTACACTTGATCCCCGAAAAATGTGAAAACTCTCTCTGGGGTGTAAATGGCAACTGATATTTACATCTTTTATATCTAAAAATTTACTTGAAATTGATAATCTTCAAATACTGCTCTCCTTCACTTGATTTCCATTTGGTGGATCTGACCAATGGGTCTTTCAAGAGCACAGCTTTGAAATATAAAACAATGTATTATGCAATTGCTGGTCATTTATAGAAATAATAGAAGCATATGCCTGTTGTGTGACTCTGTTGTCTCCATTGTTGTCATGTCAGCTGGTACATCATCACATAAATATGTGACCAGAGCTCACTCAGTGACTCACTATCCAGACAGCATTGTATGAATAGCTGTGGAGATCTGGAAATATCTCCTTCTTTGACCAGTGGGAGGATGTTGAATAATATAGACTCCAACAAAAACTCTCTACTTCTATTGTTGATCAGTTTTAACTCATGATTCAAAAGGATGCCGAACTGCATGTTTATGATGTGGTTAACAATGTGAGTAACTATGCTACAGACACCATTGGGTTGTGCAATGAGAGGCATGACTTCATGAAGCACATTCCATAAACATCAACGTAATTACAGTCAGCCTTGCTTCAAGTCATTAAGGTTAAAAATACATTTGTTTGTAATACTGTTAAAGTCAGTCATCCCTCAAAAACAATCTTGAATGCATTACAATGTTTTTTTTACAACAGGGATTTAAGATTTTCAGGAATCTCAGACCATTTAACACTGAAATGATAAAATATTAGATCATTCTTGTTCCATCTTAAGCACATGAAATTGAAAACACACATTTGGCTTGATTTGCTAAATAAAGACATTAACAACAGTAAACAGTCTTTTGTGTGCAATAAAGACAAATGTTCAAAACCAGTAGTCTAGTCCAAGATGTCCATATCCAAAGTGATTTTTTTTTTTTAAATGGAAAGTATTCAAATTGCATTTAGGATGTAATCTAAAACATGTTTTAACTCACAATATGATAAATATGATAAATTTAGGAGAAAAGAACTATCAAATTTATTTTTATTTAGTAAATATAAATTTATTTGATATTTATTTAAATTTATTTTATTTTTAATTTATTTATTTTTAACAACTTGCAAATTTACATGATAAAGCCACACTTTACCATGGAGTATTATGCAAATTATAGGTGAAAACAACAGAGATTTACAAGAAAAAAGGGTAGATTTATGAGAAACTTGACAAAATCTAAACTTGATGGAGTGATGTGCACAGACACTTCGGGAGGCAGAAGTTTAACCAAAAAAAGGGGGCACTCCTAAATACTGAAAAAAATTGCATACAGTTGTGCAGTTTTTAAGGTACTTGGTATATTTTATTTTAATGCCTCACTCATGGAGACATTTAATAACACATAGATTTCTACAAGATTATCAAATCACACAGATACCATGGTCTTCATCATTAAATATTTATTTACATGACAAAAGGTCAATAACAAAAAATTGGCCAGCTTCCATTGAAAAATAAATATCTGTTCAAAATATATAACTCTTTACAAAAATCTGAAAATTTCTTTTTTAAATAAATAAAATATTAAACCTCCATTCAAATAAATAAATCTTTATAAAAAAAAAAATATAACAGATTTTACTGTTTTTAACTGTTGCATCAGTTGTTAGCCACATAGTGCATATAGTATTTACAGTTTCAGTGTTTGACTTACAGAAAGACTATTGTACCATAGCCTGTCAGGGTTTCCTTGTTTTCTGTCAATGCTATTAAATTATTACCTCCGCCAAGGAGGTTATGTGATCATCGGCGTTGGTTTGTCTGTCTGTCTGTCTGTCTGTTTGTTTGTTAGCAAGATAACTCAAAAACTTATGAACGGATTTTCATGAGATTTTCACAGATTGTCAGAAATGGGGTATCCTACAGATGATTACATTTTGGTGGTGATCCGGATCACCGTCCACAAGAAAACCGCCATTGCGCAAAATGCCATTTTCGTGAATAACTACTGAACCACTAATCCTATCATTGTCAATCCAATTGCTAGTCATATGTTTTCATGGTCAAGGAATCTGAAAACATACACACAAACACTGTATGGGGGGAACTGTGGCCGCCATTACGGAAAATGCCATTTTCATGAATAACTACTGAACCACTAATCCTATCATTGTCAATCCAATTGCTAGTCATATGTTTTTGTGGTCAAGGAATCTGAAAACGTACACACAAACACTGTACGGGGGGAACTGTGGCGCTTGGCAGAGGTCTGCGCTCTCCGAGTGCTTTTCTAGTTATAACTTGTTTTTAAGCTAACGCTGTGGAGATTGTGTGGAAAGGCAAGGCTGAGTTTATTACTCAAAATCAGTTTTATTCACAACCACATTCTCCAACATCCAAAAACAGACAAGAGGAAGGCATGCCCCCACAGCTGTCCTTTTATACTCCAGGACATCAAAGCAAACAGTTGCATTGTCTTTACATCCCAAATCACAACGCAGCCCCTTCAGGTCTTCTGTCTCCAGTTGCATTGTCTTTACATCCCAAATCACAATGCACCCCCCTTCAGGTCTTCTGTCCCCACCTGAAGTCCCGGTGGTCAGGAAATCCTTCATGGCCGTCTCTCTACATACAAAAGGCCAGACTTCACATCCTCCTGCTGCCCTTAGGAGGTTCAGACCTTTTGTTCCTCTGAGACGTGCAGTAAACAATAAGCATACAGTAACAAGCATGTGAAGCATATGGAAACCACATATGTGCCCACATGACCCCCCCCAAACGTCTAAGATGAAACAACATCACCACAGATTGCATGTCATAATAAAATCACTATATATCAGTCCAAATTCCGCTTAGGTCTCAACCTTCTCCCATATCTGCTGAAAGCAGGCTGTATCACTTCCACGGCGTCTTCCCGCTGTGGATCTGCTGCCTGGGGATGAGAACTGTTAGTCAACCTCTGTGGGTGTTCTGGGGAATGCTCTCTAGGGGGTCAGCCACGCCGAGGAGCCTTCGCCAACTACACAACTTCGTCAGCTAACACAAAAGTGGGTTTGAGCCTGTTAATGCCAATCCTTTCTTTTCTGCCTCCCAAATCTAGCAAAAAATGCTTATCCCCTGTTTCCAACACTCTATATGGTCCGTCATAAGGTGGGCGCAAGGGCGGACGATGAGCATCATGTCTGACAAAAACAAACTCCGCATTTTTCAAAGCCTTAGGCACAAAAACACACGGAAAACTGTGGTGAACGGGGCCAGGTAGCGTGCCCGGGCCCGTGCTATTCTGTAACCACTGAACCGGGGAGCGCTCTGGCGCAGGATTATCTGGGAGAAATTCCCCGGGCAGCCGGAGTGGCTGTGCAAAAACTAGCTCAGCTGGGGAGGCTTCTAAATCCTCTTTAGGTGCAGAACGCAACCCCAATAAAACCCATGGTAGCTTGTCCACCCAATTTGTATCCGTAAGCGACGCTCTGAGGGCCGCCTTCAATGACCTGTGAAAACGTTCGCACAACCCGTTAGCCTGCGGGTTGTACGCGGTCGTGCAGTGGATTGTTGCCCCCAGGCTGTGGGACATTGCTGACCAAAGTTCAGAAACAAACTGTGGGCCTCTGTCAGACGTAATGTCCAACGGGACTCCAAAACGCGCTACCCATGCCGTTAAAAACGCGCGCGCTACCTCCTCGGCTGTGGTTGACGACAGCGGGACCACTTCTGGCCAGCGCGTGGTGCGGTCAACCATTGTCAGAAGATGTGTGCACCCTTGTGAGGACGGGAGGGGGCCTACGAGGTCCACGTGGACATGATCAAACCTTTTAGCCGGGATGTGAAACGGCTCCAAGGGAGCTCTCGTGTGTCTATGAACCTTGGCCCGCTGGCAGGCTGTGCAGGCTGCCGCCCACTCTCTAACTTGTTTGCGCAGGCTCGGCCACACAAATTTCTCTCCTACCATTTTGACCGATGCGCGCGCTCCTGGGTGCGCCAGAGAATGGATCGAGTCAAAAACGCGGCAGCGCCACACGGCTGGAACCACCGGACGCGGTCGCCCAGTGGAGACATCGCAGATTAGGGGGTGCATACTGTCTTGCAGCACCCTGCTCTCCAGCCTTAACCCTGTTGGTCCAGACTGGAGCGCGCGCACATCCGCGTCGCTACCCTGCTCCGCGGCCATGGCTGCATAATCTATCCCTACGCGGACTGGGGTCGCGCGCACTTCCGCGTCGCTAACCCGTTCCGCGGCCATGGCTGCAGGATCTACCTCCGCGCGGGTGGGAGCCCCCACGGCACGCGAGAGACAGTCTGCCACTACATTGAGTTTGCCCACCACATGCTGGATATCGGTAGTAAACTCCGAAATCGCGGCCAGCTGTCTCTGCTGCCGGCCCGACCAAGGTTCTGAAATCTTGGTCATCGCAAAAGTCAGCGGCTTGTGGTCAACGAACGCGGTGAAACGGCATCCTTCCAGCCAGAACTGGAAGTGGCGAATGGCCAAGTGGAGAGCTAACAACTCCCTGTCGAATGCGCTGTATTTTCGTTCGCTGTCGCGCAGGGTCTTACTGAAAAAGGCGAGCGGTTGCCAGGCTCCAGCTACAAACTGTTCCACGACCGCCCCTATGGCCACATCTGACGCGTCAGTAGTGAGCGCTATGCGGGCCGCTGGGACTGGATGTGCTAACAACGCAGCGTTTGCCAGAGCTGTTTTGACTTCGGAAAATGCGCGCTCTCGCTCCAGAGACCATTCGACTTTATTTGTGGGTTTTTGTTTTTTTAGTGCAGCATACAATGGTTGCATGAGCTGCGCTGCGCGGGGTAGGAAACGGTTATAAAAATTTACCATTCCCAAAAACTCCTGTAACGCTTTGACCGTTTGTGGCTGGGGAAAATTTGTTACTGCGCGCACTTTGTCAGGCAGAGGGGCCGCTCCCTCTGGGGAGACGCGATGGCCCAAAAAATCAATCTGCGTCACCCCGAACTGACACTTCGCCGGATTAATTATTAACCCGTGCTCTGCCAACCTCCGGAAAACTGCTGTGAGGTGGTTTTCGTGTTCGTCTTCTGACGCGCTGGCTACCAGTATGTCGACCAGGTAGACGAACACGAAAAGGAGATCGCGCAGAACCGCGTCCATCATGCGTTGGAACGTCTGCGCAGCGCCCTTAAGCCCAAATGGCATGCGCAAAAACTCGAAAAGCCCGAAGGGAGTTATTACCACTGTTTTGAGTATGTCCTCCGCGCGCACTGGGACCTGGTGGTAACCGCGTACCAAGTCTATTTTAGAAAAAACGCGTGCCCCCACCAAATGAACTGAAAAATCTTGGATGTGCGGGATCGGGTAGCGGTCGTGCGCCGTAGCGTTGTTCAGCCTGCGGAAATCACCACAAGGCCGCCACGAGCCATCAGCTTTCGGGACCATGTGAAGCGGTGAAGCCCAAGGGCTCTTCAAATGCCTGATGATGCCCAACCTCTCCAGGTTGGCGAACTCCTCACGCGCTATGGTCAGTTTAGCTGAATCCAAGCGCCGAGCTTTTGCGAAAACGGGCGGTTCAGTGGTAGTAATAAAATGTTCCACATCGTGTTTCGCCACTGTCGCCGAAAATGTTGGGACCGTGAGTGCTGGGAACTGAGTTAGGAGTGTGTGGAACTCACCACCTGCAGCTGTGACGTTGGCTTGTGCTGTTGGCGGGGCCACTCGAGCTGTACAGGGAATAGAGGAAAATGAGAGTGCATTAACTAGGCGTCTGTTAGCAAGATCGACCAACAAACTATGTGAGCACAAAAAATCAGCCCCTAACATGTTGAAATTGACTGCCGCTATGACGAAAGCCCATTCGAAAGTGCGGCCGTGTAAAGACAGAAGCAGTGTCCTCTCACCGAAGGTCTTAATCGCCGAGCCGTTCGCTGCTGACACCCGGGGACCGCTGGAAGGCGCCAGTCGGTCAGCGTAGGAAGGTGTGATGAAACTCAGCTGAGAGCCCGTGTCCACAAGGAAGTGCCTCCCCGAGTGCGCATCCTTCAAGTAGAGCAGCTTATTCTCCTCTCCGAGGGCCGCAGCCGCTACCGACCCCCGGTCTTGGCATTTCCCGAGCGCTTGAAGTGGCAAGGTGGAATGCACTTGCGTGCCCTCTCTGCGAAACGGCGATGGTAGAAGCAAAGGACGTCGTCTGCTCCGTGTTTCCCGGCCCTTGCCGCCGCCGCCGTCGGTGAGTCTGGTGCTGCAGCCTCTGGCCCCCTGCCATCTCCGGCCGTCGCGCCTGGCCCCGCTGCCGCAGCCGCAGCCACACATCGTTTACTGGTGTCAACAAGTCGCTGTGCCTCCTGGCCCTGCTCGTGGTAGTCTCGTCGGGCCAGCAGTGGTGAACTGGCCAGGGTCACTCTCACCTCTGACGGTAGGGTTCTGAGGAAGAGGTGGGTGAAGATGAAGTTATCATCTTCGGAGTCTCTCAAACTCAACATCTTCCCCATCAGGTCTGCAGGTCTGTCGCCCTCAAATTCAGTCAGCGCTAGGAGCCTCTCTGCTCGCTCCTGCACCGAGGGGGTGAAGTAACGGATGAGTGCAGACTTCAACGTGCTGTACTTGTCACTGTCCGGCGGGTGGTTGATCAGGTTCGCCACCTGCTGGGCTGTATGGTTGTCCAGCTTTGCAACCACATGGTAGAACTTTGTGTCGTCCACCGAAACCCTCTGGAGGTGGAACTGTGCCTCGACTGTGCTAAACCAGGAGCGCGGATTGTTCGGCCAGAAGTCTGGTAGGTGGACTGTGGCTTCACTCGTCTGGCTGGCTCCTGGCGAGTCTGGCTCGGGAGATTCGTCTCCGCTCATGATACGTCGTAAGGTCACCAGTGTGGAGATTGTGTGGAAAGACGAGGCTGAGTTTATTACTCAAAATCAGTTTTATTCACAACCACATTCTCCAACATCCAAAAACAGACAAGAGGAAGGCATGCCCCCACAGCTGCCCTTTTATACCCCAGGACATCAAAGCAAACAGTCGCATTGTCTTTACATCCCAAATCACAACGCACCCCCCTTCAGGTCTTCTGTCTCCAGTCGCATTGTCTTTACATCCCAAATCACAATGCACCCCCCTTCAGGTCTTCTGTCCCCACCTGAAGTCCCGGTGGTCAGGAAATCCTTCATGGCCGTCTCTCTACATACAAAAGGCCAGACTTCGCATCCTCCTGCTATCCTTAGGAGGTTCAGACCTTTTGTTCCTCTGAGACGTGCAGTAAACAATAAGCATACAGTAACAAGCATGTGAAGCATATGGAAACCACATATGTTCCCACAACGCACTTGTTCTATTAGTGATGTGAGACTGTCTGTATGGAGATGTTAAAGTGTGTTCAGACCAAATGTGAAAGCGCAAATTTTTCGCACGATGTGAATATATGTAAACTCAATGCAATTATGCATTGATGGGAATTTATGTCCGAGGAAAATTTATCCAAAGTTGGATAATTTCTGCTGCTGCTTTCTACCTACTGTGGAAATCCCCAAAATCCCATCATGTTTAGGTTTACAATGTTATCCTGCGGGGCTCACAGCTAGGAAAATGTCACTGCCTCCTCCAGAAACTGCACCTGAATGACAGATGTTTATGCTGCTAACTTGCTAACCCTTGCTAGCACATCTGTAACAGGAGTTACGTGGGCGGATAAACTCCCAACACTTTATTTCAGCTGCAGAGCTCCCGGTGCATATGTCTGCAGGTGAGTGGCAGTCTCATTTTCAAACTATTTTACTCTCTAGTATTGATACTTTTATTCTCGTGATGGCGGAATCTCAAGGCTGATTAGCTATCGGAACCACCTCCCTCAGATGTGAATGCATGAATTCATTTGTTTTAGCATATTTACATTAACTTCACATGTATTTGCATGAAAAATTCGCTTTGTGGAGTGTGTAAATGACGAGGCAGATTTGTCTCAGGCAGTTTATTACACATCTCACACATGAGCATAGTAGAAAGAGGACATCTCAGACAGAACTCTTCTCTTAAATACTCAGGTCTTTCTACATATCAAAGGTCACATTGCATTCACATCAAAGGTCACATTGCATGCACTTCCTTAATCCCTTAACACCCCCCTCGCAGTCTCTGGCACACAAAGGATCCTCCTGGCAGTCTCTGACACACAAAAGATCACACTTTCACAACTTCCTGTTATCTCCAAGGAAACTCTGCTCTTTGTTCTTATCTAAGATGCTACACATTATGTTTCCCCATGGGCGGCCACAGCTTCACATTTGGTGTGAATGCATCTTTAAGGCATGTACTTTTACAACAGTAACAAAAAAATACTGGCTGCTGCCAATGGTACCCCTCAGAGTCTTTCTTTGTTATTGAGGTGTAGTTTGTATGGCATGTTGACCTTGACCTTTGACCTTACAATCTCAGAAACATGGTGATAGTTCAGGTTTACAGGGTGAACCTGTGTACAAAGTTTGGTGACCCTACCTTTACTCTTTCTATCGTAATAGGGCATAGGGAATGCTAACGTTGACCTTTGACCTTTTGACCACAAACACATGGGCATTGGTCAGGGTCTTAGGGTGAACCTGTGTACCAAGTTTGGTGACCCTAGCTTTCGTTGTTGTTGAGATATAGTTTAAATGGCAATTTCACCTTGACCTTTGACCTTGCAATCCCAAACCCATAGTGAGAGGTCAGTGTCTCAGTGTGAACACGTGTACCAAGTTTGGTGACCCTAGCTTTGCTCGTTCTATAGTAAAAGGGCATAGGGCATGCTAACTCATCCAAAAATTTTCATAGATACAACAATGGCGTTGATTTGAAAAGTGTATGCCATTTCTTTCCCATTCACAAGGTACATGTTGACGTTGCCGCTGCCACCAAGACTGCCGCCATTGATGCCCATCCACTCAGCAGGATGACAACAAAGGTTGAAGGAGAAAAAAAAATGCTAAGTCTTTGGGAAAACAAACACTTGGCTGGCTCTCAGCACTTAAAGGACAGGAGTTGCTGAAATGCTGCAGCTGCTGTGTGATGGTGCAGTGTGTGTGGCAGAGTGGGGGTGGGTCATACAACAGAAGTAACTGGACATCAAAATATAGTTACCGGACATTAAAACACATTTGATCGGTAATTGGTGACTCCATGGTAAAAAATAAAATCTATAATACCTTGAAAAATGAAAGCACCAAGGTGCTGATGCCTTGGTGCCAGAGCCTTGGTGGAGGTATGTATTCTCGGATCATCACCAAAATGTTATTGGTTCCTCTCTGGCCCAAGGACCACCTCTGGTAAAAATTTAATCCAAATCCATCCAGTAGTTTTGGAGTACACGCATGAGCAGTGAGTATTCTTGCTAACACACTGTGAGAAGACAAGAGCCTTGGTGGAGGTATGCATTCTCGGATCATCACCAAAATGTTATGGGTTCCTCTCTAGCCCAAGGACCACCTCTGGTAAAAATTTAATCCAAATCCATCCAGTAGTTTTGGAGTACACGCATGTGCAGTGAGTATTGTTGCTAACACACTGTGAGAAGACAAGAGCCTTGGTGGAGGTATCATCACCAAAATGTTATGGGTTCCTCTCTAGCCGAAGGACCACCTCTGGTAAAAATTTCATCCAAATCTACCCAGTAGTTTTGGAGTACACGCAAGCACAGTGAAAATAATCCACAGTTCACATGCCTGTACTGTTGGCGGCAGCCAAGAGCCACCAAACTGATTTGAACAGCTGCAATCCAAACACAAAAGAAGAGCACGGTGGCAGATGTTTTAAATGGTGGAGGCGACGGAGGTATGTGAATACAATGACAATCAAGATGAACAGGAGCTTTTGCTGTTTAGTGGCAGAGGAAGAAAACAGACGGACAAAAAGACGGACATTTGTTCACCTAGTATTGGCGAATTGATCAGTACTTCCCTCTGGCGGGAGTTTCCGGGCACATGCGCAGTTCACTGCAACCATCTGCAGGCAAGGAATGTTGGGACTTGTAGTTTTCAGTGAGTTTTTCTGGGCACCACAAGTAAGCCAGCATTTTGGGAACATAATGCTCTATTAGGATGGTAAGATAATATCAGATCTTTTATATATTGGGGGGCCTGATTATTAAGAGCTTTGAAAGTAAGAAGAAGGATTTCAAACTTGATTCTAAATTCTATGGGAAGCCGATGAAGGGAGGACAGAACCGGGGAGATATGATCTCTTTTTCTAGAACCAGTTAAAACTCTAGCAGCAGCATTTTGAATCAACTGAAGATTTTTTTAAGGATACTTTAGGACAACCAGATAATAACGAATTACAATAGTCTAATCGAGAGCAAACAAAGGCGTGAATCAGTTTCGCAGCATCATTTAGAGACAAGATGCTCCTGATCTTGGCAATATTGTGTAGATGATAGAATGCAGTCTTAGAAACAATTTTAATATGTGAATTAAAGGACAAATCTTGATCAAAAATAACTCCAAGGTTTCTCACAGAACTATTCAAAGTGAGAGTGGTGGCATCTAAATTAAAGGCATAATATGAGAAGGAATTTCTTTCAAAGGTCTTTTTATTATTATTAAGTGAAGTATCAATACAATACAAAGTATGGAAAATTTTCATTTTTGTTTTAACCAAACAGTGCAAAAATAGAATTTAAAACTAACAAATGTGGGACTTCCGGTCTGGACACCATGGTGATAGCAGCTTAACGCTGAAGCTCCCAGACCCGATCCAGGAATATACCTTGAAAATCTGATTTAACGGATTTTTGGAAGAGTGAAAATCAAAAGACAAAGTCATCATGCCTAAAGGAAAACAGAAGAAATCGACATTTACCAGGCCAGGACACGCTTCGGCCGGAGAATCTGATCCGGAGGATTTCCATTCAGAAGACGAGGAGCTGAATGAAGCTAGTGTGGTGCACATATGTAGTTTCACGGGCTCACATGTATATGACTGTTCATATGCTCTCATGTGTATTCCTGTGTGCTTATTTTGGCTTCACGTCTGAAGAGGAGCAAAAGGTCTGGACCTCCTAGGGATAAGAGGAGGATTAGAGAGTTGGCCTTTTGATATGCAAAGAGATGGACATGAAGGATTTCCTGACCACCCAGGTTTGGGTGGAAGTGAGAGGAACTGCAGGGGGGATGCATTGTGTTTGGGATTTAAAGACAATGGGATTTTATGCTTTGATGTCAAGGGTATAAGACTGGCAGATGTTGGGGGGGGGGGGGGGTTCTCTTTCTGCTTTTGAATATTGGAGAGTGTGTTGTGAATAAAATGGAACCTGAGAAATAACTCTGCCTCATCCTTTCCACACAATCTCCACACTAGCAAAAAGGTTAGCTTAAAAATGGTACTTAAAGAATTAAGACGATTTCGCCGAGAGTGTTGGGCCGAATTTCGTGAAATCAAAGACGAAATAAAAAGGACAAGACTGAGAAGAGACAACATAAGAATTCATGGTCTGAAAGAAGGAGTCGAGGATGGTTTCACCACAATGGCAGCATGCGTGGAATCCTTACTGAGAGAGAAGTTGGATATTCCCCAAACCACCGACTTGAAGATAGAAAGGGCGCACCGTACATTAGCCCCTAGGCCGGCGGCGGAAGCGCCTCCACGATCGGTGGTGGTGAAGTTTTCCAACTCCAGAATAAAAGAAGAGGTTGTAAGACTGGCTTGGCAGAAAAAAGGATTTATGCACCAAGAGAGAAAAGTTTTCGTGGAACATGATTACGCCCCGGAGGTCCTTAAAAAGCGTCGGGAATACAACGACGCTAAAAAGGTATTACGAGAGAAAAAACTGCGCTTCCAGACACCATTTCCGGCAAAGCTGCGGGTTTTCTACGGGGATGAGACGTGTCTCTACAACTCGGCGGAAGAAGCAACCACGGATATGGCGAGAAGAGGGCTCCCGGTAACGGTGTATAAACCTGCAGCAGACCCGATCGAAAGAATCAAGGCTCAACCGTGGTCCACACAGAGACCCTCAAAATCCACGGGCCAGCAGTGGGAAACCCAGCGCCAGAGCTACAAGGAAAAACTGGCCGTTTACAGGAGGGAATAACAATATTTTTAGTCAATCTGCACATCCAACCCCCCTCCTACAAGGTAACAAACATTAAAGGAGATGCAGAATCAGCAAGTGGTAAAACATTTCATGGAACAGACATAATATAAGAAACAAATAAGTCTTTTAAAAAAAAAAAAAAAAACTTGTTAAAATAGAAATGTGACAATGAACCACATGATCTCTCCACACTAACAAATACTGGATTAACATGACTGTTTGCTGTGATGGAGGTGGGAGGGTGTGCACAATTTCATAGGGTATAGGCATAAAAAAAAAAAATCATTACAAGTTCGGATTGGGATCTGAAATTCACGTTAAAAACATGGGACAACTTACAGGGGTAAGAGAGGGCCCTCAGCACGTAACGGAATCTGAGGAATTTCCCTCAGAGCCAACACACCATCATGGCTCTTCTAAGGTCACTAAAAAGACCTCAGCTCAGGAAGAGCTTTTGTCAGTTTTTTGTTTTAAAGTTTTATACACTATGTTCTTAATGTTTTTTATGTTCTTAATGTTCTTTCAGTTTCTGAGTAGCATAAAAGAGGGCCACCACACTGTTATACTAAATAAGACAACACAATGGAGAAACAGGGTGTAACCAAAATAATCTCATATAATGTAAAAGGGATCCTGAATCCAGTTAAAAGATCCAAGATTCTACGCAAAATGAAAAAAGACAAAGCAGGAATAATATTTTTACAGGAAACCCACCTAACAGATGTGGAGCACACTAAACTCAATAGACAAGGGTTTAAAATGATCTCTTCATCCTCATATAAGTCAGGGAGGAGGAGGGGAGTAGCGACATTGATCTCAACCAAAATTATATTTGAAAAAAAAATCAGAACACAAAGATAAAGAAGAGAGATACAGTATGGTATTTGGGCGGCTAGAGGGAGAAGATATCACCCTGCTGAATGTATATGCACCTCCAGGGGCTAACTGGAAATTTTATAAAAATGTATTTGACCTAATGATAACTAAATCCCAAGGTTTAGTGATATGTGGTGGAGACTTCAATCTAAGACTGAATCCATACTGGGATGCATCAGGTAATTCTCCACATCAAAATAACACTCAAAGTAGAAAAACTCGGATGCTACTAAAAGAAATGGGAATCTGTGACGTGTAGAGGGAATTCAACCCCAGTGTAAAAGATTATACATTTTACTCAGCACCACATTCATCATACTCAAGGACTGACTATTTTTTTATGTTTAATAGAGACATTGGAAGAGTAAAAACATGTAAAATAGGACTGATGGATCTCTCTGACCACAGTCCGATCTATATGGACTTAAGTATCCAAAAATACACAAATAATACATTTTCTTGGAGGTTAAATTCAAATGTGCTGAAAGGACCACTGAAAGATGAATTGGAATCAGATATTCTCAGATATTTGGAAGAAAATGATAATAGAGAAGTATCCCCTTTAATACTGTGGGACGCATGCAAAGCTGTAATAAGGGGAAAGATTATTGCAAAACTGGCAATCCAAAAGAAACTGAGACAAGAAAAACTAACCACATTAGAGTCAGAACTTAAGAACCAAGAAAAAGAGCACCAAGACAACACTCATTCTAATGACTCGCTCAAAATTAAGGAAATTAAAAAACAAATAAATGAGATCTACACAATAGAAATCCAGAAGAAACTTACATTTCTGAAACAAAAATACTATGAAGCAGGCAGCAAATCGGCAAAATTACTAGCCTATGAGAAAACAACAAACGGAGAGAGCAATCTACAAAATCAGAGACCCAGTATCAAAGGAAATAAAATTTAGAATTCAGGATATTCTTAAAAGCTTCGAGAACTATTACAAGAACTTGTACTCCCTCAAAAAACATAAAAATGCATCCAAAGCATTCCTAAACACATTAAACCTTCCCCAACTTACGGAGTCACAAAATAAAACACTACTGTCAGAAATACAACCTAAAGAATTAGAAAAAGCAATTATGAAACTTAAAGCTAACAAATCCCCAGGAGCAGATGGCTATACAGCAGAGCGGTACAAAACCTTTAAACAGCAACTATCTCCTCTCCTCCTGAAAACATTTAACTATGTCCTCCACACAGGGGAAATCCCCCCCTCCTGGAGAGAAGGGGTCATTGCAGTCATACCTAAACCTGAAAAGGATAAACTAGACTGCTCCAACTACAGACCAATCAGTGTGTTAAATCAGGACTATAATCTTTTTACCACTATCCTTGCCAAAAGGATAGAAAATATACTGACAGACTTAATTCATTTAGACAAAACAGGTTTTATAAGACAAAGACAGACACAAGACAACATTAGACGCACTTTACACATAATTCATCATATAAAAAAAATATAACTTAAATGCCGCCATATTGGGATTAGATGCTGAAAAAGCATTTGATTCGGTTGACTGGTCTTTCCTATATAGAATCTTATCCAGTTTCAATTTTCATAATAACTTTATTAGAACTATCTAGGCATTATATAAAAAAACCAACAGCTAAAATAAGGATTAACGGTAAATTATCATCATCGTTTGAGCTGGAAAGAGGATGTCGTCAGGGCTGCCCCCTGTCTCCACTGCTCTTTGCAATCTTCATAGAACCTCTGAGCCAATAGATAAGACAGAATCAAAAAATTCAAGGTATTACACTTGGTCAGAAAGAACATAAAATAGCACTCTTTGCTGATGACATTTTAATATACCTGGGGCAGCCGGACACCTCCTTTCCAGAACTAATCTCAGTTTTTTCAGAGTATGGAGATTTATCGGGGTACAAATTAAACATGCATAAAACCCAAGTTTTAACATTCAACTATGACCCAAATCAATATTTACTAAGCAAACTCAAAACTAACTGGGAGATGGAATCTATGAAATATCTGGGGGTCAATATCCTGAAACAACTCAACAAAATTATAACACTAAACTATGATCCACTGGTGGCAAAAATAAAATCTGATCTAGCAAGATGGAATATGATACCATTCTTGGGTACTGCACAAAGAATTGAAGCAGTCAAAATGAATATACTTCCACGTCTTCTATACCTTTTCCAAACAATACCGGTAGAACCTCCCAAAAAAACATGGCAAGAACTGGACAGAAGGATTTCAAGATTCATATGGCAGGGCAAGAGACCTAGAATCAGATATAGAACCCTACAGCTAAACAAAGACAAAGGTGGGCGTGCGCTGCCAAATATCAGGGACTATTTTAAAGCCGCACAAATTAAAACTTTAGTAGAGATATATAACCCAGTCTACACTGCACAATGGAAGGAGATGGAATGACAAATAACAAGTGACATCCCCCTACAGGCGATAATAGGGAACAATGCCTTACCTAAACTTTTGAATAACACTAACCCGTGGATAGAGACCCCGCTAAAAATTTGGTTTAAGATAGTCAGAGAGAATCAAACTAAAGAACCCTATCGATTTCTGCAATGGATAGCCTATGATCAAGACTTTACTCCTAATAAAACAGACACTAGATTTAAAAAGTGGAAAGAGAACGGACTGATAAAATATTACGATTTTTTTAAAGGGCAAATTTTAAGAAGTTTTGAAGATTTGAAAAAAACAAGGTCTAATAAATCAAGACCTTTACAGTTTCTTTCAGCTTAGACACCACATAAACAAAATACTTAAAAAGGAGGATTTGGAAAGGGCCCAGTCAGGTGTTCTGAAGGTCTTCTTAATGGCATATAAAGGGATCCCAGGGATCAGATACATTTCTAAAATATACCAAGGTCTTCAAGACTTAAAAGGAGACAACACATCATATATAAAAGAGAGATGGGAAAAAGAGGGGAATTTCACTTTACAACTGGAAATATGGGAAAAGCTAAATAAACAACAATGGAAAAGTACCTCATCCCTGCAGTGGAGAGAATTTGGATGGAAAAATTTGGTAAGATTTTTCAGAACACCTGCACAAAACAAATTTACTCGTAAGGGGTTGAATTATTGGCGCTTGTGTGGTGAAGAGACTGCAAATCATTTTCATGTGTTTTGGTCATGCCCAGTTATCCACCAATATTGGACCAATGTACAGACAATATTGGGGAAAATATTCAAAATAACAGTCCCCTTTTCTTTTGTAACTTTGTATTTGGGTTTACTACCGGAATCACTGGAAAGACGAGGAGAAAAATACTTATTCACTGTTTTAATATTGGCAAGTAAAAAAGCCCTTGTGGTTGTGACTCACATTTTAGATCAGAACAAAGGCAGAGCTTCCTTGGTGATTACAGGAAGCTGCAAGAGTGTTAGCTTTGGTATGCAAGGCTCGAGACTGTGGGGGTATAATTAAAGGATTAAAGAGGGGATGCATTGTAGACAGTGGGGGTGATATCATGGAGAGAGGATGCATTGTTACTGTCATTATAATGCAATGTGGTCTGTGATACATGTGACTTGTGAACTGTAAGAGTCCTGGTATTTAAGGACGAGAGTTCCCTGTGTGGCTCTCTTTTCTGCTTCGAGATGTTGGAGATGTGAATAAAGCTGACTTGAAAGAGAACTCTGCCTCGTCATTCTCACATTTCCACACTGGTGACCCAAGACGTATCATGCAAGAGGAGAATTCCCCCGGGCCAGCCTCGTCAGGAGCCCCCAGCCAAGCCAATGCCGCTACAGTCCAGCTACCGGATTTCTGGCAGAACAATCCGCGCTCCTGGTTCAACGCGGTTGAGGCGCAGTTCAACCTCCGGGGGATATCGGTAGACGCCACAAAATTCTACCATGTAGTCGCAAAGCTGGACAACAACACGGCCCAGCATGTGGAGAGCCTGATTGACCAGCCGCCGGACAGCGACAAATACGGCACGTTGAAGGCTGCACTCATCCAGCAATTCACCCCCTCGGCGGAGGAGCGAGCAGAGAGGCTCCTTGCGCTGACGGAGTTGGAAAATGACATGCCCGCGAACCTGATGGAGAAGTTGTTGAGGTTGAAAGACTCTGACGACGATCACTTCATTTTCACCCACCTCTTCCTCAGGACTCTACCGTCAGCAGCGAGAGTGACCCTGGCTAGTTCACCACTGTTGGCCCAACGGGACTACCGCGCGCTGGGCCGAGAGGCGCAGCAGATTGTCAACGCCACCAAGCGGCGCACAGCCACGACCGCTGCAGCGGAACTCGGCGCGACGACTGGAGACGACAGGAGGCCAGAGGCAGCGGTACCAGACTCACCGACGACGGCGGCGGCAGGGGCCAGGAAACGCAGATCGGACGTCCTTTGTTTCTACCATCGCCGCTTCGCAGAGAGGGCAAGCAAATGTGTACCACCGTGCCAGTTCGGGCGTTCGGGAAACGCCAAGATTGGGGGTCGGTAGCAGCCGCGGCCCTCGGGGAGGAGAACAAGCTGCTCTACTTGTCGGACGCACGCTCGGGGAGGCAGTTCCTCGTCGACACAGGCTCCCAGCTGAGTTTCATCACACCTTCCTACGCGGACAGACTAGCTGGTGCCGGAGGTCCCCGGGTGACAGCAGCGAACGGCTCGGAGATTAAGACCTTTGGTGAGAAGACTCTGCTTCTGTCTCTACACAGCTGTATATTTGAGTGGACTTTTGTCGTAGCAGCAGTAAATTTCAATATGTTGGGGGCTGATTTTTTGTGCTCACATGGTTTGTTGGTTGATCTCGCTAACAGGCGCCTGGTTAATGCACTTTCTTTTGATTCTATCCCCTGTACAGCGCGAGTGGCCCCGCCAACAGCACAAGCCAACGTCACAGCTGCAAGCAGTAAGTTCCACACACTGCTCACTCAGTTCCCAGCACTCACAGTCCCCACATTTTCGGCAACAGTCACTAAACACGGGGTGGAGCATTTTATTACCACTACAGGACCGCCCGTTTTTGCAAAAGCTCGGCGCTTGGACGCAGTTAAACTGGCCATAGCGCGCGAGGAGTTCGCCAACCTGGAGAGGTTGGGCATTATCAGGCGTTCAAACAGTCCGTGGGCTTCCCCACTACACATGGTCCCGAAAGCGGACGGATCATGGCGACCTTGCGGGGATTTTCGCAGGTTAAACAACGCTACAGCGCACGACCGCTACCCAATCCCGCATATCCAAGATTTTTCAGTTCATTTGGCAGGGGCGCGCGTTTTTTCTAAAATAGACTTGGTCCGCGGTTACCACCAAGTCCCAGTGCGCTCGGAGGACATACCCAAAACAGCGGTAATAACTCCGTTTGGCCTATTCGAGTTTTTACGCATGCCATTCCGACTTAAAGGGGCTGCTCAGACGTTCCAACGCATGATGGACGCGGTGCTTCGCGATCTCCCTTTCGTGTTCGTCTACTTGGACGATATTTTAGTAGCCAGCGCGTCCGAAGACGAACACGAAAAACACCTGGCCACAGTTTTCCGAAGGTTGGGAGATCACGGATTAATAATCACCCCAGCGAAGTGTCAGTTCGGGGTGGCGCAGATCGATTTTTTAGGACACCGCGTCTCCCCCGAAGGAGCAGTTCCGCTTCCTGACAAAGTGCGCGCGGTGGCAGATTTTCCCCGGCCGCAGACGGTCAGAGCGTTGCAGGAGTTTTTGGGAATGGTGAATTTTTATAACCGTTTTCTCCCCCGCACGGCGCAACTCATGCAGCTGCTGTATGCCGCGCTCAAAAAAAAGAAACCCGGGACTTCCGGTCTGGACGCCATGGCGACTGCAGCTTAACACTGAAGCTCTCAGACCCAATCCAGGATAACACCTTGAAAATCAAACTTAACGGATCTTTGGAGGAGTGAAAATCAAAAGACAAAATCATCATGTCTAAAGGAAAACAGAAGAAACTGAAATTCTCCAGGCCAGGACATGTATCGGCCGGAGAATCTGAACTGGAAGATCTCCGTTCAGAAGACGAGGAACTGGTGATAGCTAACAAAAAGGTTAGCCTGAAATCACTATTTGAGGAGCTACGACGATTTCGCCGAGAAGTTACGGCCGAATTTCGGGAATTCAGAGAAGAATTGAAAAGGACAAACAGCAGAGTGGACCAGGCCGAGAACCGAATCTTGGAAACAGAGGAACGAATAAAAGTGCTCGAAGATTCTGTGCTGGAGCTACGCAAAAGACAAGCATCTATAGAGGCTAAGCTAACCGACCAAGAAGGAAGACAAAGAAGAGACAACATAAGAATTCATGGTCTGATAGAAGGAGCCGAAAACGGTTTTAACTCAATGGCAGAATGCGTGGAATCCTTACTAAGAGAGAAATTGGATATTCCACAAACCACCGACTTGAAGATAGAAAAGGCACATCGTTCATTAGCCGCTAGGCCGGCGGCGGAAGCGCCCCCACGTTCGGTGTTGGTAAGATTTTCCAATTTCAAAATAAAACAAGAGGTTGTAAGACTGGCCTGGCAGAAAAAAGGATTTATGCACCAGGAGAGAAAAGTCTACGTGGAACACGATTACGCCCCGGAGGTCCTTAAAAAGCGCAGGGAATACAATGACGCGAAAAAGGTGTTAAGAGAGAAGAAATTGCGCTTTCAGACTCCATTTCCTGCGAAGTTAAGGGTCTTCTACGGCGATGAAACGTGTCTCTATAATTCGGCGGAAGAAGCAACAGCTGACATGGCGAAAAGAGGGCTCCCGGTAACGGTATTTAAACCCGCAGCAGACCCGAGTGAGAAGATCAAAGCGCAAACATGGACAACACAAAGACCTTCAAAATCCACGGACCAGCAGCAGGAAACCCAGCGCCAGAGCGTCGCGGATAAACTATCCGTTTTCAGGTTGGAATAGCGACCTTTTTTTTTTTTTTTTTTTCTCTTGAATCAATCCGCACATCCAACCCCCCTCATACAAGGTAACAAACATTAAAGGAGATGCGTATTCAGCATGTGGTAAAACATTTCATGGAACAGTCATAATATTTGAAACAAATAAGTCTTTGTAATAAAAAAAAAAAAAAAAAAAAAAAAAACTTGTTAAAATAGAAATGTGACAATAATCCACATGTTCTCCTCATACTAACAAATACTGTTTTTGCATGAATGTTTGATGTGATGGGGGTGGGAGGGTGCACACAATTTCACAGGGTTTAGGCATAAAAGGAAAAAAAAAAAAATCATTACAAGTTTGGATTGGGTTCTGAAACTCACGTTAAAAGCATGGGACAACTTACAGTGGTAAGAGAGGGCCCTCAACACGTAACAGAGTTTGAGGAATTTCCCTCAGGGCCTTCACTCCATCAAGGCTCTTCCAGGGTCTTTAAAAAGACCTCAGCTCAGGAAGTTCTTCTGACAGCTTTTTGTTTTAAAGTTTTATACACTATGTTCTTAATGTTTTTCTTGTTTTTAATGTTCTTTCAGTTTCTGAGTAGCACAAATGAGGGCCACCACACAGTTATACTAAACAAAACAACACAATGGAGAAACAGGGTGTAACCAAAATAATTTCATATAATGTAAAAGGAATCCTGAATCCAGTTAAAAGATCCAAGATTCTAGGCAAAATGAAAAAAGACAAAGCAGGAATAATATTTTTACAAGAAACCCACCTAACAGACGTGGAACACAATAAACTCAGTAGACAAGGGTTTAAAATGATCTCTTCATCTTCATATAAGTCAGGGAGGAGGAGGGGAGTAGCGACATTGATATCAACCAAAATTACATTTGAAAAAAAATCAGAACACAAAGATAAAGAAGGGAGATACAGTTTGGTAACTGGGCGGCTAGAGGGAGAAGATATCACCCTGCTGAATGTGTATGCTCCCCCAGGGGCTAACTGGAAATTTTATAAAAATGTATTCGACCTAATGATAACTAAAGCTCAAGGTTTAGTGATATGTGGTGGGGACTTCAATCTTAGACTGAATCCATACTGGGATGCTTCTGGTAATTCTCCACATCAAAATAACACCCAAAACAGGAAGACTCGGATGCTACTAAAAGAAATGGGAATCTGTGACGTGTGGAGGGAACTCAACCCCAGTGTAAAAGACTATGCTGAAGTCATTCTATGACACGGTGGTGGCATCAGCCATCACTTTTGGAGTGGTCTGCTGGGGCAGTGGCATTACTGCAGCCGATAGGAAGAGACTGAACAAACTGATTAAGAAAGCTAGCTCTGTCCTGGGGCAACGCCTTGATCCGATGGAGGAGATAGGAGAGAGAAGGACGGTGGCTAAACTGTCATCTCTGCTGGAGTCCGAGTTCCACCCTATGCAGGACATACTGGATGCACTGAGGAGCTCATTTAGCAGCAGACTACATCATCCCAGGTGCACAACCGAGAGGTTTCGTAGGTCCTTCCTACCAACGGCTGTCAGACTGTACAACCTAAGCAGGGCTGCTCGCAGAGATAGCAAAAAGACGTAACAAACTAATAGTTTTTTTTGAATGCAAAAGATGCAATAGACTTACACAATGGTCCTCTCCGGCATACAACTAGGAACATACCGGTCGCTATGGAGGGTGAGAATATGTATGGGCACATAATCATACCATGTAGGATAACTAAATAGACGGTTATGCTGTTTCATCCCACCTAGCAACAATGCTCTGCACTGTGTGTGTTTATATATTTACATATTTATTCCATCTAGCTACAATGCTCTGCACTGGGTGTGTTTATATTTATATATCTATATATTTATTCCATCTAGCTACAATGCTCAGCACTGGGTGTGTTTACATTTATATATCTATATATTTATTCCATCTAGCTACAATGCTCCGCACTGTGTTTTTATATATCTACATATTATTCCATCTAGCTACATTGCTCCGCACTGTGTGTGTTTATATACTTGCATATTTATTCCACCTAGCTGCAATGCTCCGTACTGTGGGTGTTTATATATTTACATATTTATTCCATCTAGCTACAATGCTCTGCACTGTGTGTTCATATATTCATATATTTATTCCATCCAGCTACAATGCTCTGCACTGTGTGTCTGTGTGTGTGTGTGTGTATATACGTATATATTTTATAGTAATATGTACATATGTATATTAGCTGCTCTTGCTTGCTTGTTTTTTTTTTTTTTTTTTTTTTTTTTCTTGCCTTCTGATTGTTGCTCTGAGTGTTGCTATCCCTGTGCTGTTGCAATCCTGGAATTTCCCCATTGTGGGACTAATAAAGGCTTATCTTATCTTATCTTATCTTATCTTATCTTATACATTTTACTCAACTCCACATTCATCTTACTCAAGGATTGACTATTTTTTTATGTTTAATAGAGACATTGGAAGAGTAAAAACATGTAAAATAGGACTGATGGATCTCTCTGACCACAGTCCGATCTACATGGACTTAAATATCCAAAAATACACAAATAATACATTTTCTTGGAGGTTAAATTCAAATGTCCTGAAAGGACCATTGAAAGATGAATTGGAATCAGATATTCTCAGATATTTGGAAGATAACGATAATGGAGAAGTATCCCCTTTAATACTGTGGGATGCATGCAAAGCTGTAATAAGAGGAAAGATTATTGCAAAACTGGCAACCCAAAAGAAACTAAGACAAGAAAAACTATCCACATTAGAGTCAGAACTTAGGAACCTAGAAAAAGAACACAAAGGCAACACTCATTCTACTGACTCGCTCAAGATTAAGGAAATTAAAAACCAAATAAATGAGATCTACACAATAGAAATCCAGAAGAAACTTACATTTTTGAAACAAAAATACTATGAAGCAGGCAGTAAATCGGCAAAATTGCTAGCCTATAAATTGAGGAAACATCAAACAGAAAGAGCAATCTACAAAATCAGAGACCCAGTATCAAAGGAAATAAAATTCAGAATTCAGGATATTCTTAAAAGCTTCGAGAATTACTATAAGAACTTATACTCCCACAAAAAACATAAAAACGCATCCGAGGCATTCCTAAACACATTAAACCTTCCCCAACTTACGGAGTCACAAAATAAAACACTACTGTCATAAATACATCCTAAAGAATTGGAAAAAGCAATTATGAAACTTAAAGCTAACAAATCCCCAGGAGCTGATGGCTATACAGCAGAGTGGTACAAAACCTTTAAACAGCAACTATCTCCTCTCCTCCTGAAAACATTTAATTATGTCCTCCACACAGGGGAAATCCCCCCCTCCTGGAGAGAAGGGGTCATTGCAGTTATACCTAAACCTGAAAAGGATAAACTAGAGTGCTCCAACTACAGACCAATCAGTGTACTAAATCAGGACTATAAGCTTTTTACCATTATCCTTGCCAAAAGGTTAGAAAATATACTGACAGACCTAATTCATTTAGACCAAACAGGTTTTATAAGACAAAGACAGACACAAGACAACATTCGACGCACTTTACACATAATTCATCATATAAAAAAATATAACTTAAATGCAGTCATATTGGGATTAGATGCTGAAAAAGCATTCGATTCGGTTGACTGGTCTTTTCTATATAGAATCTTATCCAGTTTCAATTTTCATAACAACTTCATTAGAACTATACAGGCATTATATAAAAAACCAACAGCTAAAATAAGGATTAACGGTAATTTATCATCATCTTTTGAACTGGAAAGAGGATGTCGTCAGGGCTGCCCCCTGTCTCCACTGCTCTTTGCAATCTTCATAGAACCTCTGAGCCAATGGATAAGACAAAACCAAAAAATTCAAGGTATTACACTTGGTCAGAAGGAACATAAAATAGCACTCTTTGCTGATGACATTTTAATATACCTAGGGCAGCCGGACACTTCTTTACCAGAACTAACCTCAGTTTTTTCAGAGTATGGAGATTTATCGGGGTACAAATTAAACATGCATAAAACCCAAGTTTTAACATTCAACTATGACCCAAATCATTATTCACTAAGCAAACTCAAAACTAACTGGGAGTCGGAATCTATGAAATATCTGGGGGTCAATATCCCGAAACAACTCAACAAAATTATATCACTAAACTATGATCCACTGGTGACAAAAATAAAATCTGACCTAGCAAGATGGAATATGATACCATTCTTGGGTACTGCACAAAGAATTGAAGCAGTCAAAATGAATATACTTCCACGTCTTCTATACCTTTTCCAAACAATACCAGTAGAACCTCCCAAAAAAACATGGCAGGAGCTGGACGGAAGGATCTCAAGATTCATATGGCAGGGCAAGAGACCTAGAATCAGATATAGAACCCTACAGCTAAACAAAGACAAAGGTGGGCTCGCGCTGCCAAATATCAGGGACTACTTTATAGCCGCACAAATTAAAACTTTAGTAGAGATATGTAACCCAGTCTACACTGCACAATGGAAGGAGATCGAATGCCAAATAACAAGTGACATCCCCCTACAGGCGATAATAGGGAACAATGCCTTACCTAAGCTTTTGAATAACACTAACCCGTGGATAGAGACCCCGCTAAAAATTTGGTTTAAGATAGTCAGAGAGAATCAAACTAAAGAGCCCTATCGACTTCTGCAATGGATTGCCTATGATCAGGACTTTACTCCTAATAAAACAGACACCAGATTTAAAAAGTGGAAGGAGAAAGGGCTGATAAAATATTACGATTTTTTTAAAGGGCAAATCTTAAGAAGTTTTGAAGATTTGAAAAAACAAGGCCTAATAAATCAAGACCTTTACAGGTTCTTCCAGCTTAGACACCACATAAACAATATACTTAAAAAGGAGGTTTTGGAAAGGGCCCAGTCAGGTGTTCTGAAGGTCTTCTTAATGGCATATAAAGGGATCCCAGGGATCAGATACATTTCTAAAATATACCAAGGTCTTCAAGACTTAAAAGGAGACAACACATCTTATATAAAAGAGAGATGGGAAAAAGAGGGGAATTTCACTTTACAACTGGAAATATGGGAAAAGCTAAATAAACAGCAATGGAAAAGTACCTCATCCCTGCAGTGGAGAGAATTTGGATGGAAAAACTTGGTAAGATTTTTCAGAACACCTGCACAAAACAAATTTACCCATAAGGGATTGAACTGTTGGCGCTTGTGTGGTGAAAAGACTGCAAATCATTTTCATGTGTTTTGGTCATGCCCAGTTATCCACCAATATTGGACCAACGTACAGACAATATTGGGGAAAATATTCAAAATAACAGTTCCATTTTCTTTTGTAACTTTGTATTTGGGTTTACTACCGGACTCACTGGAAAGACGAGGAGAAAAATACTTATTCAATGTTTTAATATTGGCAAGCAAAAAAGCTCTAACTAAAAAATGGATGTTGAAGGACTGTCCTACACCTGAAGATTGGACTAACGTGATCCAAGACATTTACTCGATGGAAAAGTTGACATTCGCACTGAGACAGGACATGGATGGGTTCATGAACTTTTGGCAACCCTGGATCGCATATGTGTCTTCCATTAGATCTAATCTTTGACAAATACCATTTCAATAATGGTTCCACTCTTTGTTCCAATGCTACTCAGATGCTCTTTTATCTTTATTTACTTACTTTTTCTTTTCGTTTGTTTTTTGCTGGTTTGTTTGTTTTTTTTGTTTTTTGTTTTTTTTGTTTTTTTTCTCTTTAATTTCACTTTTTCTTTCACTTTAAAAAAAAAAAAGGGGGTGTTGTAAGAATTAATCTTCCAATGTTGTCAGATATCAGAAAATAAGGGAACATGTGATGAAAATGTAAACAATGCATTGCTGTAACGACCTGTGTACCCTTTACAAAAACTTAAAGAAAAAAAAAAAAAAAAAAAAAGAAACCCGCGGATAAGGTCGAGTGGTCCCCGGAGCGGGACCAAGCGTTCTCGGAATTGAAAGCAGCCTTGGCAAAGGCTGCGTTGTTGGCACACCCAGACCCAACGGCCCGCATAGCGCTCACCACTGACGCATCAGAGGTGGCCGTAGGGGCGGTCGTGGAGCAACATGTAGCCGGGGTTTGGCAGCCACTAGCCTTTTTCAGCAGGACCTTGCGCAATAGCGAACGTAAATACTGCGCGTTCAACAGGGAGCTGCTGGCTCTCCATTTGGCCATCCACCACTTTCAGTTCTGGCTAGAAGGACGCTCTTTCACCGCGTTCGTTGACCACAAACCGCTAACATTCGCGATGGCCAAGGTTTCCAAACTGTGGTCAGGCCGGCAGCAGAGACAGCTGGCCGCGATATCAGAGTTTACCACTGATATCCAGCATGTGGCGGGCAAACTCAATGTAGTGGCAGATTGCCTCTCGCGCGCCGTGGCAGCCCCAGTCAGCGTAGGGGTAGATTACGCAGCCATGGCCACGGAGCAGGTTGGTGACGCGGAGGTGCGCACGCTTCAGTCTGGACCAACAGGGTTAAGGCTGGAGAGCAGGGTGCTGCAAGACGGTATGCCCCCCCTAATCTGCGATGTCTCCACGGGACGGCCGTGCCCAGTAGTACCGGCCGCGTGGCGCCGCCGCGTTTTTGACTCGATTCATTCTTTGGCGCACCCGGGAGTGCGCGCGTCGGTCAAAATGGTAGGAGAGAAATTTGTGTGGCCGAGCCTCCGCAAACAAGTTAAAGAGTGGGCAGCAGCCTGCACGGCGTGTCAACGAGCCAAAGTACACAGGCACATGAGGGCTCCTTTGGAGCCGTTTCACATTCCGGCCAAGAGGTTCGATCACGTTCATGTGGACCTCGTGTGCCCCCTCTCGCCGTCACAAGGGTGCACACACCTTCTCACAATGGTGGACCGCACCACGCGCTGGCCTGAAGTGGTACCGCTGGCATCAACCACGGCCGAAGAGGTGGCGCGCGCGTTTTTAACAGCTTGGGTGGCGCGCTTCGGCGTTCCGTCAGACATTACATCCGACAGAGGCCCTCAATTTGTGTCCGACCTTTGGTCGACAATGGCCCGCAGCCTAGGTGTCACAATTCACCGCACAACCGCGTACAATCCGCAGGCTAACGGGTTGTGCGAACGTTTTCATAGGTCATTGAAGGCAGCTCTCAGAGCATCACTGACGGATGCAAATTGGGTGGACAAGTTACCGTGGGTGTTATTGGGGTTGCGTTCTGCACCTAAAGAGGACTTAGAAGCCTCCCCAGCGGAGCTCGTGTTTGCGCAGCCACTCCGGCTACCTGGGGAGTTTCTCCCAGATAACCCTGCGCCAGACACCTCCCCGTCTCAGCTGTTGCGGAGTAACATAGAATCAAGCACGCTGCCCAGCCCCGCGCACCACAGTTTTCCGCACGTTTTTGTGCCTAAAACTTTGAAGAACGCAGAGTTTGTTTTTGTCAGACACAATGCACATCGAACCCCGCTGCGACCGCCTTATGACGGACCCTTCAGAGTGTTAGAAACAGGGGACAAGCAGTTTTTGCTAGATTTGAGATGATGAGATGAGATTCAACTTTATTGTCATTACACATGTATGAATACAAGGTAATGAAACGTGACTTGGCATTTGGGCACGCTCTGCAGAGCGCATTAAAGGCCGGGGCAGCCGCTAGGCGCCAGTCATTTGGGGGTAGGAAAGAGAAAGTTGGCATAAACAGACTCAAACCCGCTTTTGTGGTGGCAGATGAGCAAGTGCTGTTGGCGAGGGCCCCGTGGCGAGGTAGACCCCCGCGGGGGGCTTCACAGAGTAATGTTTTCCCAGAACACCCACAGGTGCTGACAAAAGGTTTCCACCCCCAGACGGCAAACCCCCAGCGTGACGGCGCCGCAGAGACGTTGAATCCCAGCTACAGCAGATACGGCAGGAGACTAAGGCCTAGACAGCATGTGGACTGATGTGTATTGATACTATCACGGCATGCATGTTGTTATTCTCTTGTTTGTTCTAAAATGTTAGGGGGGCTTTGTGTGGTGGGCACACATACTTTGTGACTCACATTTTAGATCAGAACAAAGGCAGAGCTTCCTTGGTGATTACAGGAAACTGCAAGAGTGTTAGCTTTGGTATGCAAGGCTGGAGACTGTGGGGGTATAATTAAAGGATTAAAGAGGGGATGCATTGTAGACAGTGGGGGTGATATCATGGAGAGAGGATGCATTGTTACTGTCATTATAATGCAATGTGGTCTGTGATACATGTGACTTGTGAACTGTAAGAGTCCTGGTATTTAAGGATGAGAGTTCCCTGTGTGGCTCTGTTTTCTGCTTCGAGATGTTGGAGATGTGAATAAAGCTGACTTGAGAGAGAACTCTGCCTCGTCATTCTCACATTTCCACACCCTAACTAAAAAATGGATGTTGAAGGACTGTCCTACACCTGAAGATTGGATTAACGTGATCCAAGACATTTACTCGATGGAAAAGTTGACATTCGCACTAAGACAAGACATGGATGGGTTCTTGAACTTTTGGCAACCCTGGATCGCATATGTGTCTTCCATTAGATCTAATCTTTGACAAATACCATTTCAATAATGGCACCTCTCTTTGTTCCAACGCTACTCAGATGCTCTTTTATTTTTATTTATTTATTTTTATTTATTTTATTTTTTTTAATTTGCTCTTTTGTTTTTGTTTTTTTGTTTTTTCTTGTTTTGTTTTTTGTTTGTTTTTTTGTTCTTTCTTTAAATTCTCTTTTTCTTTCACTTAAAAAAGGGGTGTTGTAATAATTATTCTTCCAATGTTGTCAAAAAACAAAAAAAGGGTACATGTGATGAAAATGTAAACAATGCAATGCTGTAATGATGTGTATACCCTTTACAAAAACTTAAATTAAAAAAAACAAAACAAAAAAAACCCTAACAAATGTGGATGCTTCAAAACACAAAAACCTTTAAGTAAAGAGACAAATCTTGATCAAAAATAACTCCAAGGTTCCTCACAGAACTATTCAAAGTGAGAGTGGCGGCATCTAAATTAAAGGCATAATTTGAGAAGCAATTTCTAAGATGTTTTGAGCCAACAAGAATGACTTCAGTCTTATCAGAGTTTAATAGTAGAAAATTACAAATCATCCAAGCTTTGATGTCCTTAAGACAGGCATCTAAAGGCACTTTTCCACTTGGAACCCAAAGGCCTCGTTTGGCCTTGGACCGAACAGTCCTGTTCCGGCACTGGTGGTTTTCCACAGCACAAGGCTCACTGTAGTATGGGTGGGAGAAGGAGGGAGTTGGAGGCGGGGTTTTGAGGGAGTTGGAGGCGGTGCTACACTCCCCTTTAGGCTGCGCACTTTCCCTGGACCAATTAGTAGTCCAAGAGCTATTTAATATCATTTTGGTGGTGAGGCTGCTGTGTATTATTATGCATTACTCATCTCATGTAACCTTGTGCCATTGCAATGACGCAATTTTTTCGTATATTTAATGTGGACGTGTGGATCTTTAATATCACAGTTACAAGTACTGGGACAGCCATCTAATAAAAAATATCTTACAAAATTACAAGTCCACATTTTCTTTAAAGTGTACTTGTTAATGCTGAGTACAGAATTGGGTGAGGCGCACCAAAACAGTTGTTGCTGTACACCCCACACTCACCCGTCCTTACAATGGCTAAGTTGAATATTTTGTGCAGATAAAACCATTACCTGGGTTGGCAATATGAACATTTCCAAATACAGAACTTAAAATATTAGGTGTCCCTGTTGTTGCACATGGATATAAAGCTTGGTCAGTAGTGGCTGGCTTTTAATGTATGTGTCGGCAGTTATTGGACTCCATAACACACTGCAATGACAAATTTTTCCCAACCTTTTTAAGGGTTTTAAGACAGTGTAAAACTTAGTAGTAACAGACAACACATGATGTCAACAGTCACGGGTTTATTCAACGTTATTAACACTGGTCATTGATTAATGTACAGTATATACATAATAATGGTTGGGAAAACGGGTCACACACGCTGTGCGAGGGTTTCAAAGTGTAGCTTCCAGTCAACACAGAGAAGGCCAGAACTGATGGTTAAATGACTTTATTGCCATCCTTGTGTCATCAACCAACGTAAGAGCTATGGCAAAAAACAAAAAGACAATAATCACCACATAACCCTGAATTCCCGCCTAGCTCATACGTTAGCCACCTTCATGTTAGCATAACTAATTTACAACTTTTAAAAATAAAAACTTTCTATAAAATCACCAACCTTGTTCCCTTATCGACCGAAGCTAAATCCTTGGGGAAATCCTCGTTTTTTTTATCCTTTTTCGTCGTCTTTTCTACGTCTTTCCTTTTAACCCTTTCTCGCCCGTTTGTGTCTTTCCTTTGTCGGTCAAATCAACTTCCTTTAACTAACTTCCGCTCATGCGGAAGTTATCAAAATAAAAGCATATCTTTGCAATATAATTGCTATACATGTAAGTAGAGCTAACCTTGCTTTATCCACCTTTACACAAAGACTGCCATGAGAGTGTTATTGAGGGCAGCATTCTGCGCAATTTCCTCCCTTCGTACAGCAACTTCGGTTTCCCTGGACTGACGGACCTCATCCACAAGCAGTGAATTGAGTTCCAACTGTTGCCGCTGGAGCTCCCTCTGCTCACGATGTTCCCGCTGAAGCTCCATCTGTTCACGGTGCTGTTCCCTTTCTGCTTCTTGCATCGATGCAAAAATAGTTGAAAGGTCTTGTTTTGTGTTGCTCCACTTCCTCTTACCTACAAGACAGAAATGTGAGCTGGTGTCAGTAAAATCAACCTCAAAACATGTAGCAGTACATCCCCACAAATTAATACAAAAGTTAAATATTTTTGGACACATGTCAGAAAGTGAGACCCGTATATTATACAGAATCATTAATCAGACAGTGAAGTATTGTTACATTTTAATCCTTTATTGGCTCACAGCGCATGAATATCCAAAATTACTTTTCTCGAAAAATCGATGGTTATGTTAAAAATAGATATTAAAAAAAGAGGAGTGTTCTCAAAAGTATGAGGATTTATGGAGAAACGGATTTCATTTTCCAGCTGGAGTGACCATCGCCCCACAGTGCCTAAACAATCAAAACCTGGTGTAATGGACAAGGCATCACTATGTTTGATTTGGCCAGGAAACTCTCCTGACATAAAACCCATATGGATTGTCAAGATTATGACAGATACCATCTTATATGACTTTCACTGTCTTTTGTGAGTCACAAAAAACACACTGTACCATGACATTGCAGTTATTTTGAGATGTACCTGTACAAGGGACACACACTGGTGAAAGTCAAGTGCTGGGTTTGAAAAAATTACCTTTTTTTATGAGTATCACAACTGTGTATTTGTACAATACATTTAGTAAAAGCTGGGTTTATGTTTCAAATGCCTAGCTTTTTATGGTGGTCAAAAAATTCTAGAGGTGACCCAAATTCTATGGTGGAGAGACCCAGCTGGTCTATCATCTCTGAAGAGCTGGAGCAGGTGGCTGGGGAGAGGGAAGTCTGAGCTTCTCTGCTTGAACTGCTGCCTCCGTGACGCGGAGAAGCGGTAGAAGATGGATGGATGGAAAAAATTCTGAATGCATTTATACAGTAGGCTCAACTGAATCATGAAAATGAAGCACGCTGACTTTCAAATAATGAGTTTTGTGCTACAACAGCTCATTAGCTTTTCCATGCCTGTGATTAAATATGCAATTGCATTGCTGGACTTTTTTGATGTGCTTTACATGAAACAATAAACTGTACCGTGAGTATTACATTATTACAATATAATATAATTATATTATTTGACTACTGGGCTTTACCTGTGCGTGAAAGTGTTGACGGAGATGTGCCAAACTGTGAGCGAGCTGGACTTGGTTCTGGTGCCGGATGATCTAGATCCGTAGCAGGAGAAGCCGGGTGCTCGTATCACGGGAGGTGGGCTCCGTCGGTGTGGAAGCATAATCTAAAAAAAATAAATAAAAGCACTTGTAATAGTTAACACGACAGTGCAACATGTACGCCAAGTTTTTTTTAAAAACCGTGATGGCGAGCTAGCTAGGGCGGCGACAGCTACGATCCACTCGTGAGCCACGATAACGGCGTGGGACTTGTTATTTATTTATTGTTATACATAATTATAGTTAGCATGAAACAGGCTGGATAAGGTAAAAACATTAATGTCAAGAAAAAAAACACTCACCGTCTGTGGTTAACGTAATTGCCGCCGAGGGGTCCACTCCCAGCTCACGTCCATTGCTCGCTGGCCGGTTTCCATAAATTTGGTCCATGAGATCGAACCACTTCCAATGCTTGCAGTTCGCCCCGCTTCTACTGTTATGATCCTTTATGGATCGGTACGAAAGTGCAACATGTAAAAAAAAACAAAAAAAAACTTTTAACCAGGATTACAACTAACTATTTCATCAGATATTGTCAACACAAAAAACAACATACAAGGACGGACATAGCATTAAGCTAGGTCATCGTTTAAACACGATTAAGTTTTCGTCTGTCCTAAGTGAACTTTCCACTGTTGGAAAAAATAACATAAAGCATGAATATCACATCACTTACCGTCCTGTATATCACAATATCACGGCTTCAACTGCTGAAGCTGGGTGCGTCGCGGCTGCACATTCAATTCAATTCGGGTGGCTGGGTCTAATTCCCGGTGCGTCTCCATGTAATTTCTGGTGCGTCTGTTTGTGCGCACCACTGCAGGCTCAGTCTGCTTCCCTCTGCATTCTCTCATCAGCCGAAACGCACAGGAAACTCTGCTGGACTGCGGTGTTGGATTTCTGCTGATTTCTGTGAAGCCATTCTCTCGTTGTGGTTTATAATATCAATTGTTCGCGGGCTCACTGACGAAAAATTGCAAATGGCGACCAGCAAGCGATTCTGGAAAGTCAGTGTAATGCCCACGTAACGCCCACTCTCATGACGCTACGCACAGACCAATGAATGACCAGCAGTGGCGTGATGAAACGGGGCCGGGAGCCTTCGGACCTGCTTTTTACGGTGCCGAAAAAAGTGTCAGTTAAACTGGAACTGTTCCGAAAAAGGGAACTGTGAGGCCTTTGGGTTCCGAGTGGGAAACCGGACAATGGAGGCCGATCGGGGCCAAACGGGGCCTTTGGGTTCCAAGTGGAAAAGCGCCTTAACTTGGCTAATTGATTACAATCATCAGGCTTCATTGACAGGTATAGTTGTGTGTCATCTGGGTAACAGTGAAAATGTATACAGTGCTTTCTGATGATATTGCCTAACGGGAGCATATATACACTAAAAAGAGTAGGGCCCAACACAGATCCCTGTGGAACTCCGTGACTGAGCCTAAAGCTGGAAGAAACTTCATCGTTAATGTGAACAAACTGAAATCTATTGGACAAATAAGATCTAAACCACTGCAACGGAGTTCCATTTAGTCCAGCAAAGTGTTCTAATTTATCAAGTAGAATGGCATGATCAATAGTGTCAAAGGCTGCACTGAGATCTAAAAGAACAAGAACAGAGACGAATCCATTATCAGATGTGATCAGATGGTCATTAGTGACCTTCACTAAAGCAGTTTTAGTGCTGTGATTAGCTCTGAACCCAGATCTAAACACCTCAAACAAACCAACTCCCTGCAAATGGTCAGTTAGTTGCACAGCAACAGCTCTTTCCAAGATTTTTGAAATGAAAGGCAAATTAGAGATTGGTCGATAATTGGCCAAAAGTCCTGGATCGAGAGTCAGTTTTTGAGTAAGGCTTTAATTACAGCAGTTTTAAAAGCCAGTGGTACATAACCCAGAGTTAAAGAAGAATTAATTATAAAAAGAATACGGCTACCAATAATATGGGAATATGATTTTAAATAACCTAGAAGGAATAGGGTCTAAAAGGCAAGATGAAGACTTAGATGAGGAAACTATTTTTATCCAACTCCAAGAGGTCGATTGGAGTAAACTTATCTAAGCAGATATCAATTGAGGGAACTGTAGAAGATAATGTACTTGAGTTTACGGTAGGATGAATCTGACTGATTTCATCTCTAATAGATAAAATTTTAAGATTGAAAAAGTTCACAAAGTCCTGACTAGAAAATTCAGGGGGATGCCTGGATTGATGGAGTCCTGGCTCTTTGTAAGCCTGGCTATAGTGTTGAAGAGAAACCTGGGGTTATTCGTGTTCGCTTCTATTAATGCAGAATAATAGCTTGATCTAGCTTTTCTAAGAGATTTCTTATAGATTAGGAAATGATTTCTCCATGCTAAGTAAAATTCATCTGAATTAGTTGAACACCATTTCCTTTCCAGTTGACGAGTTTTCTGTTTTAAGTCATGAGTTTCTGAGTTAAACCAAGGGGTTAGAAATCTCTGGTTAGACTTTTTCTTTTTTAAAGGGGCTACCAAATCTAGAGTCCGATGCAGAGAGGCTGTAACACTATCAACCACGCCATCAATCACAAATGGAGCAGACTCTCCATCTATTATTTCTGTTGTTTCTGCTGAGTTGACCCATGGCATAGAGGAGACAATCTGCAAAAACCTGGCAACAACGTCATCAGAAAGACATCTGCTGAAGTAGTATTTTTCTTTAGGAAACAAGTGATCAGAGATAATGAAGTCAAAAATTAACAGACAATGGTCAGACAGTACAGGATTATGAGGGGAAACTACCAGATTTTCGGTATCTATACAATAAGTCAGAACAAGGTCCAATGTATGGTGGAAATGATGGGTAGAATTTTTTACTTTATGGGAAAACCCCATTGAGTCTAAAATTGAATTGAATGCCTTATTAAGACAATCACTCTCTACATCAACATGTATATTAAAGTCCCCTACAATAATTATTCTATCGGATTTCAGCACTAAATCAGCTAAAAATTCTGCAAATTCCGATGAGGAAGATGATAAACTATGGCAAAGAAAACTGGGTTCAAGCCAAGATTGCCAACAAACCCCACTCTGAGGACCAAACTTTCAAAGGAATTAAAACATAATTTTTGCTTAACATTAACTAGTAATTTAGAATGGAAAATTGCCGCCACTCCACCACCACGACCAGAACCTCTGGGGTTATGACAGTTTAAATACCCAGAGGGAGTTGATTCATTCAAACCAACATAATCTTGCCCAAGCCAGGTCTCTGTGAGGGATAATAGATCGATCTGATGATCGATTAATAGATCATGAACCAGAAGAGACTTAGACGTTAGAGACCTAATATTTAATAGACCACATTTAATATTTAAGTTTTGGGGAGGAACAGAGGCCGATTTATTAATTTTAGGGACTTGAGGTTGGATTTGAATTTTACCAACATTTTGTTTAATCAATTTGGGATGTTAATGTTAACGGTCACCATTGTCGTTGGTGACATCAGACGGGAATGGTCCGATGATGTGTTCCAAGCTACTCCTGTCCGGGCCCACAGTGGCGTTCATGTCCTCTAGGACAATGGTGATGTCGTGGTGGGAAATGCAGCTGTGTGTAGAATGCATCCCTGGCTTGGTGGTTGATGACATTCGTGGGGGGGTAGGCCACGAAGATGGAAAGGTAGCCAAAAGAGTGTTACAGGCAAGCATACAGCAAGGTGGGACCCAATGGCTTCCAGGTGGTGAGGGAAGTCACATACTGTTGGTGCATGGCAATGGCCACACCTTGGGTGCGGTGGGTGTCATTGCCGCTCTGTATGATCTTGTATTCGCCCACTGTTGTCTCACCATCCTGTGTCCACCTGACTTCCTGGAGACCAGCAATGGAGACACTGAGACAGGTGAGCTTGGAGGCAAGAAGCTGAGAGTGGCTGGGTTTGTTTAGTGTCAGGATGTTCCAGGTGGCAATGCGAATGGCGTTTCTGATGATGTCAATGGATGGCGGCTGCACTAGTGGGGGATCAGGGGAACCGGGAACCCCTCCCTTGCAGGTTTGGAGGAGCCCCATCATTACACTTGCCAGCGTGCCACCAGGGATGAGGTTGATGCCTTGCCTGTGAGGGCCTAGCCTTAGTATGATTGGCGTTTGTAGCGGTGGGTTTTTATGGAACAGAGCTGCTAACCCTGCCCCAACCCTCCTCACTTTCTCACCCGGACTTGGGACGGATGAGAACAGTGGACAGAAATTTTGGACTTTGGAGGATGTATTGGTTAGTATACTGTGATTTCATAAAAACATTTGATAAAGTGCCCCATACCTTGTAAGTTTTGAATATTACAGGATTGGGGACCCTGTACAAGGATGAATTAGTCCTTTGCAACATATTAGGAGGCAAAGAATGAGTGACAGGATGAGAAGCAACCAGTGAATTGGCATCCTTTGTGGAATTTCCCATGGATCTGTACTTTTCCCTGTGTGTTTGTAATTTACATAAATAATCTACTGAAACTTGTAACAGACTGAGGTATTCTTGTTTGCCAGTGACACCAAAGAGTACAAATCCATAATGACTGAACAAGACTGTGACAAGTTACAGGCACACAGAAAATATATTAGTTTGGATCACCAACTCGTTATAAAGTTTCATCCAGACAAGTGTGGTTTACATTGGCAGAACCAAGCTACCAGGCAAAGAATGCACTATAGACCCTCACACAAGCTAAAAAAATAACTGAAGAAAAAGATCTCAGACAGATAACATATGTCAGATATGATAAATAAAACAAATTCAACCAGCAGAGTAATCAAATAAACTTCTGTCTATCCAGAAAAGGACAGCTTCATTTTCATTGCTCTGCTGGGTCCTGCTGCGCCACGAGTTCTCTATCCTGCAGCACTGCGGCAGCTCGCTGAGGCTAATGCCGGGCGAGGATGCAAGAGGAATCCAGCTTCTGCCCCCTCTCTCCTGGTGTTCATTGGTTGCACCTTTCCGCTACAACCAAAAGAAGAAAAGTAGGAAGCAGATTGATTCCCGACAGATTTCCCTTGCCCACGACAGAGGAGCTTACGGCGGCATTCCACAGCTCGAAGGTTTTTTCCAAGCTGGACCTCCATCAAGGTTACCTGCAAGTTCCTCTACATCTGAACAGCCGCAACCTAACGGCCTTCATCACCCACATAGGCGTGTTCAGGTACACCCACATGCCTTTTGGACTCAGTTTGACACTGAGCTGTTTTCAAAAAATCACGGCCACCATCTTTGTTGGCCTCCCAGGGGTAGTTGTGTATTTAGGTGACATCGTAGTGCACAGCGGAACATCAGTCTCCCATGACGCCTGCCTCACTAGAGTATTTGGAAGTGATAGCAAAACACGGTCATGCGCTCAACGGGGAAAAGTGCATCTTTGAAGCATCAACCATCGAGTTTGTGGGATTCCACCTGACCGCCGAGGCCTGAGCCCCCAACATTCAAACATGGAGGCGGTACTACACCTACCTGAACCGTCGTTCCCCACACAGGTATCATCTTTTCTGGGCATGGTGAACTTTTACAGAGGCTTCATTCCCTGCTACATGGAGAGGATAGAGCCACTGTGTGCCCTCCTGAAGCAGGATGCACCCTGGGTGTGGACCCCGGCATGCTCCGCCGCCATCCAACAACTGAAGACACAGCTCACTTCTTCACCAGTGCTGCCCCATTTTGACCTACAGAGCCCCATGTTTGTGAACTGTGATGCCTCCAGCACAACAGTAGGAGCAGTACTGTCCCAACTTCAAGGGGGGGGACCAAATGCCTAGTGGCGTTCACTTCGAGGTCACTCACTTTGGCCGAGCAGAAGTACTCAGTGGGGGAGAGGGAGGCGTTAGCATGCGTCTGGGCATGGGAACACTGGCACATGTACCTGTATGGATGACGCTTCACTCTCCAGACAGACCATAGGGCCCTCACGGTGCTGCTAGAAACATCAGGGTTGGGACACAAACCTCTGTGTGCATCTACAGGTGGACAGAAAGGTTACAAGCATACAACTTCACCACCCAGTTCATGCCGGGCAGAGAAAACATTGTGGTTGACCTACTGTCCTGGGCCACACCCAACACCCCACCGAACGCAGATCGGGACCCCTTAGAGCCGGAGTTGGTCCACGTGTTGCAGGGCCGACTTCAGACCACCGTCTCCCGACAGGAGCTTCAAACTGCATCCAAACAGGACCTGATACTGACCCAACTCTGCACATTCATACACGAGGACTGGCCGTCCAACATGCCGGAAGAGCTAGCATCCTTCCACAGAGTCAGAGATGACTTATCATGCTGGAACGGCGTCTGTGTGGGAAGGGGGCTCTGCACAGTGATCCCAGAAGTGTTAAAGGGCCGCAATCCTGATCATGGTACACGAGGGCCATCTGGGCATTGCCAGGGTCAAACAGCACTGTAGAGGCTCAGTCTAGTGGCCAGGCATACACAAGGACTGCATGGCCTGTCTAGCTAGTGGTAAGATCGGTGTGCCACCACCTCCACCCCTGCAGCCTCTGCCATGGCTGTCAGCCCTGTGGAAATGCATCCAATTGGATATTTGCAACAAGCTGCATAGCGCCCCCCTGCATCAACGTTTTTTGCTGGTAGTTTACGATCTCCACTCAAAATGGTCCGAGGTGTTTTCCACCAGTTCAGTCACCACAACGTAGTCACTGATTTCCTCTCTTTCCTGTTTGCTCCCTGGGGCATGCTGGACGCGATCACAACAGATAATGGACCACAGTTCACCTCAGCGGACCTTGCAGCGTTCAGAATCAGAATCAGCTTTATTGCCAAGTATATTTACAAGTAAACACACGAGGAATTTGACTTGACATTGGACGCGCACGTTAGGCGCATCCAATGACGCGTCGCCATACAAGGCGCCTGTCAACAGTGGAGGTAAAGAGGGGAGGGGAGGGGGAGGAAAACACAATAGGAGAGAGAAAAAACATAGTAATCAGAATAAACGTTCGTATATGAGCCAAATTTTGACTACACAGAAAAAAAACCCTCATGCATAGCAGACAATAGATACAATCACACAGCAGAGGGAGGGAGAGCAGTGTGTGTATATTGCATGTCATTGTGTAGTGTGAGTGTAACAGTTGTTAGTGGGCAGCAGAGGGCGCCTCCAGGCAGTGGATAGATGTTATAATCATGTGACTTATAAACAAGACCAGAGATCAGAATCTGTCTCTCTTTTCCTCTTCCTTGCAGAAGGCACATGGGCAATGTCCTCGAGAGACCAATCCGCTGACGACAACAACTGATTGTTGATGTATGGGTAGACATAAGCCACTTCTCTGGTGTTATCTTATCGAGGAGGAATGTAAACAAGGGTACCAAAACACAAGGTCAAATCTGCACAGTGCACTCAGAGAATAAAAAAATTTCTCTCTCTTCGATTCTGTGCTTCAATTTCATACAGGCTTGAATCATACTTTAGATCATTCTCTGGAGAGCACTCAGTGATCCACAGATGTTATCCACCTACCGAAACATAGGTAAAACATGTCCAGAGAGTTCGTTCTCTCTTCAATGCATGCCAGGTAGTAAATTCCATGTTAATCCTGCCGCTGACAGTCAGTGCTCCCCCCAGCTGGACGAATTGTTGAATTTGTTAAGGGAGCTACGCCGGGGTCCGCATTTGATTAGCTCACCCAGATAATTTCGATACACTAGGAAAACTCCAGGGGCCAAAACAGAAGATCCTGTGATCAGTTCAATCTCAGTCGAATCACACAGACACATGAGTTCCAATGCCATGAGTCTCCCTTGGGTTCCCCCTGACCCGCTTCTTCTTTTAAAGGTGACAATCGCATATAAGCCGCTTTCCAGATCCATAATTTCCATTTGGATTAAGATTCAGCCAGGAGAAGAGTGACATTGCAAGCTGGGATCAGAAGGGAGAGGATTAGGAGGGAGAGGGAAGAAAAGCGTCTGCTCTCTCTCAGAAGCGGAAGTAGAAGGTTCATGAAGGGAAGAGGCATCAAACACGTAAAGACTGCTTTCTCCCACCTTCAGGCATATGGGGGGGGGGGGGGGAGAGATTCAATCAGACCCTCAAGAATGGTCTCAGGGCACACCTGGCAAACGGACTCCCGTTTTTGGCTGCACTTCAGAGCACTCTGTTACACTACAGAGCGACGCCACATGCCACGACGGGTAGTTCCCCAGCTCTTCTGATGCTGGGATGTGAGATGTGCCTTCCCCTGGACTGACTGTGACCCCCACCGGACAACACCCCAACGGAAATGCTCTCACATAGGGGAAGAGTGGTCAAACAACAGTGGCACATGAAGCAAAGGTTTGACAAGTGATGCCGAGTGAAGCGGGCCTGACTCGTGGTACACGACTGGGTCCAGATTCGGCGACCCAACTGCACACACAACTGCAGTCGTTCTGGACAGCGCCGATGCAGATCACAACTCAGTTGGGGCCAACCACCTTTCATCTCGCTGATGGGTCACAGTGGCACGCTAGCCACCTCAAGAAGGTGACATCAACCTCGGCCCCGGATCAGGAGACGATGACCGATCTGACAGGATTGGACTGAGACTTCAGCAATGCAGCCCCTAAAGGACGTCCACTGGAGCCTGCAGCGGTGGCACAGCCCGAGCACCACTCAGCCCAGGTTCGACAGAGACCCCGTCACCTGGAGGACTTCACAAGTAAATTTTGAACTGTTTGGTTGATAGTTTTGTTGATAGGTAAGACATGACCGATCAAGTGGCAGAATAAACCACACGGTCATGGGACATACCGGCAGTCTACCCGGGTGCCCAGTAAATATCAATTGTTTAATTAGTTATTGTAAGTTCCTTGGTTTTTCGAGGGGGAAGGGGGGCTAAATGTGGTGTTTGGACGTGGGGACGTTACGGAAGTGATGTCACCACGTGGCAAACTGGCCGTGATGCAACCACCCCTTTTGTATATAGTTCAGTCCAACGAAGAATAAAGGAGTTCAGTTCACGACGGCTGTCAGCTCGTTATTCCAAACATAACAGCACCCTTACTCATTGTGTTACGATATCAGCTATATTATTATTCAAGCACGCATTGTGTAATTTTCCAGTTTTCCCTGTCTGAGTAGCAGTGAGTAGCAACATGGTAGCAACAGTAGTGATATTTATATACAGTATGCTGCTGACATGATGGAGAAATGTTCTGATAAGATAAGACAAGCCTTTATTAGCCCCACAATGGGGAAATTCCAGGATTGCAGCAGCACTCAGTAATAGTAAATAAGATAAGAATTGGTTAGTGAAAAGCAGTAAATAAATAAATATACAGCGGGGAAAAGAAGTATTGAACACATCAACATTTTTCTCAAACATATTTCTGATGGAGCCATTGACCTGAGATTTTCACCAGATATCAGTAACAAGGTTCCAAGGTTGTCATAGCCAGGAGCGGCACTGGGGTTAAGCTCCCAGTGCTCACAAAATGCTCCTTATGGCGTGCGTCTCGAAAAGCCTCTGACAACTAAGTCCAACTCCTAGCCTGCCCGTGTGGTTTAGTCTCTAAGCCCGGCGGAACTGCTTTTACTAATAGGAGAAGGGGCGAGGGCGGATCTCTGGCGCCTTAAAACCAGATGCTTCGGGCGAACTTCCGGGAAGATGGCGGAGAGACATAACGCTTAAACAGAGAGCTCTCCCTAGCCGGATTAAAAATCATTGGTAAATGGCCAACTCGACATAAACGGATCAATAAACTAAGGGATGAAAACACGAAGGAGCCGGGCACAAGGACAAAAGCAGGGTAAAATTGAAGAATTCCTCTCCAACAACGCAGGAAAAACCGCTGAACGCGAAGCCCAAAAAAACGAGGTGTCTACAGCAGAGAAAATGGAGGACGCCAGACTCGAAAACATGAACACAGGCATCGCCAGTTTGGGTAAAGAATTAAGAGAATTCAAGCGGCAGCTACAGCAGGATTTAGCGGCTCTTAAGGAGGAGCTGAAAAAAGAGATTAAGGAGGAAATTATGGGCCTCCGAAGTGAGATGGAGCGCAAGCTAACAGAAAACATGGAGGAGCTGCGCTCCCAGCGGGCGTGTATAACAGAAGCGCAGGCCCGAATATCGGAGCTGGAAGATTGGAAAAGCGAGGCAAACGAACAACTACAGACCCTGACGACGCAAACGCAGAAGATGCAGGAGAAAATAAACGACTTGGAGAGCAGATCCAGACGAAGCAATATGCACATCTTTGGAATTCCGGAGGGCATTGAAGGCAACTCGATGACGAAATTCATGGATCAGTTCTTAAAAAAAGAGCTGGAACTGCCCGAAGAAACGGATCTGCAGATTCAACGAGCGCACAGAACCCCGGCACAGAACCCGAAACCAAACGCTACACCCAGGTCAGTTGTGGTAAACTTTGTGAAATATGACATAAAGGAAAGAATCCTGACGCAAGCATGGAAAAAAAAGATACGAATCGGCGACAAACAGGTGTTCTTCGACCATGACTACCCGACAGAAATTGTGCAGCAGCAGAAGAAATATGCCAACATTAAAAAAACGCTGAAAGAGAAAAAAATTAGATTCCAAACGCCGCTAACGAAAATGAGGATTCATTGGGAGGACGGCGTAAGAACCTACAACACGGCCAGAGAGGCAGCGCGGGATATGATGGAGCGGGGCCTTGAGGTGAGCGTGCCGGAGGAAACGGCTGGAGCAGCGGCGGCCCTGAACGCATCACGACAGCCGGAGTGGAGACGAGTGAACGGCGGAAGAAGGGGGAGAGACGTGGCGCAGCGGGCCCAGGACAAGCTACAAGGCTTTCAAGTGAAAGCCTAGATCATAACAAAGATTAAGAAAGGCACAGAAGAAATGAAGGCCAAGAAGACAAGGTAAAAGAGAAACAGACGGCTAGGAGAGGTTTAAGTGATATTTGTTGGACATTTCTAGACTAATGATTATTACTTGGATAGTAAATATAGGTCTAGGGAGGGCCCTTCACTCTGTGAAGACAATCCCCCCACCCACCAACAGGGACCAGTGGGCAGAAGAAAGGCCCAAAGTACGGAGGTCGAGATTTTTTAATGTGTTTTTATATAAATATGTGTTATTTTTGTTGTTAAAGGGGCTAGGAGCACAAGTTAAAAAAAAATGGAAAAACATGAATATGGGTAAAAATCTTAAGATAATGACACTAAACGTGAATGGTCTGAACTCACCTGTTAAAAGGGAAAGAATAATAAGAAAATTCAAAAAGGAAAAAGCTGAAATTATATTTATGCAAGAGACACATTTGAGCAAGACAGAACATGTGAAACTAAAGAGATTTGGCTATAAGAACTCCTACTACAGTTCATTTAAGGGAGGAGCTAAAAGGGGGGGTTATGATACTAATTTCAAACAAAATACAATTTGAAAGTGAACAGGAAATCCAGGATAAAGAAGGCAGGTATGTAATAATAAAGGGAAGAATAGATGGTATGCAGATCACATTAGTGAACATCTACAGTATGCCCCACCAGAAAGTGACAAGGGTTTTTTTCAACATCTGTTTGATCTCATAGCAACACACAGTGAAGGAGTCCTAATTTGTGGAGGAGACTTAAATGCTGTCATGGATCATGAAGTTGATACAACAAGTGTTAAGAAGACAAAAAAACATGTAACAAAGTTCATAAGAACCTCACTGGCAGAAATGGGTATGGTAGACATATGGAGGGACCTACACCCACTCGAAAAAGACTATACACATTATTCAGCAGTCCATAAAGTACACTCTAGAATAGATTACTTCCTTATGAATGAAGGTGACAGATACAGGGTGAGAAATTGTTGGATTGGAGGGGCAGAAATATCAGATCATAATCCTATATACATAGGAAATATACAGTATTTAAACAATAGAAAACGACAAACAACATGGAAACTTAACGTAGGACTGTTAAATGATGAGAAAATGAAAGAAAGAATAAAAATAAACATAAACGAATATATCCAAGAGAATGACAATGAAGAAGTGGACCCAACAATACTATGGGACGCACTAAAAGCCGTGTTAAGAGGAAAATTAATTGTTGAAACAGGAAAAGCAAATAAGACTAAACTGGAAGCGTATGAACAAAGATGTGAGAGACTGAGGGAATTAGAACGTAAACATCAAAGCACAAGTGATCCAAAAATATATCAAGAAATTAAAGAAGAAAAAACAAAGATAAAAGAAACACAAATGGATGAAATTGAAAGGAAAAATAGATATCTAAAGCAAAAATATTATGAAATGGGACCAAAAGCCACAAAACTGCTGGCAAAACGGTTAAGAAAACAACAAACAATGAATAATGTATACAAGATTAAAGACCCCACCACAAATAAAATCACAGTTAACCCAGAAAACATCGAAGAAATATTCCATAATTTCTACAAGAACTATACTCGCAAACTGAAGAAACAAATACTAAAGATATTAAAAAATTTCTAGGCACATTGGACTTGCCATCAATAGGAAATCAACAAAATGAAAAGCTAACAGCAGAAATAACAACACAAGAGATCAGAGATGTGATTAAGTCACTTAAAAACGGTAAATCACCAGGTAGTGATGGATACCCATCTGAGTTTTATAAACTGTTTATAGAAGAACTCACGCCACAGCTCCTAAAGTCATTTAATTGGACGTTGAACAACAACAAAATACCTCCATCATGGAACGAAGCTATCATTTCAGTTATTTTAAAGCCAGGGAAAGATAAAGAACAATGCGGAAACTATAGACCAATCTCTTTATTAAATGTGGATTATAAAATATATACAACAATTATATATAAACGAGTAAAGACATTCTTGACGGAATTGATAGAAGATGATCAAACTGGTTTCATAGAGGGACGCCAAACACATGACAATATCAGGAGAACAATACATATAATTAACCAAATACATAAAGAAAAGAAAAACGCAGTAATAATGAGTTTAGACGCAGAAAAAGCATTTGACAGGGTTAACTGGAAATTCCTATATAGTGTACTGGAGCGCTTTGGATTTAACGAAAAATCAGTACAATGCATAAGGACGCTATATCAAGAACCTGTGGCAAGAATCAAGATAAACGGTAGCTTAACAGACAAAGTAAATATACAAAGATCAACTAGGCAGGGATGCTGCTTATCGCCCACCTTGTTTGCTCTGTTCATAGAACCATTGGCTCAAGGGATACGACAAAATAAGAAATTAAAAGGTGTAACAATAAAGGGGGCGGAACACAAGATTGGGCTATTTGCGGACGATATTATAGTTTACCTTGAACAACCAGATGAATCAATAATGGAAATGATGAACTTGATAGAAAATTTTGGAAAATTATCAGGATACAAGATAAACATAACAAAAACACAAATACTGACATTCCACTATAACCCTCTAAACCAGATAACTGATAAGATCAAACTAAACTGGAACAAAAAGAAATAAAATACCTTGGAGTGAACATACCTAAAGACCTAAGCAAAATATATAAAGCAAACTATGATAGGTTGGAACAAGAAATAAAAAAAGATATTGATAGATGGTCAATCTTAAATATGGATCTGAATTCAAAAATTGAGACAGTCAAAATCAGCATACAACCTAGATTACTTTACCTCTTCCAGGCTATACCAACAGAGATTCCAGATGCCCAATTCTCAAAGTGGGACAGGATGATATCGAGATTTGTTTGGGGAGGTAAAAAACCAAGAGTGAAATATAAAACACTCCAATTACCAAAAGAGAAAGGAGGCATGGGCCTACCGAGTCTAAAGGAATATTACTACTCAGCACAAATAAGATATATCATATGTTGGTGCGACGAGGGATATGAGGCAAAATGGAAAGAAATGGAAAAGGAAATTGAGGGACTCCCAGTACAAAGCATAATAGGAGATAAAGATGCATATAAGCAAATCAAACAAATAGACCCAATCACTAAATTTACTTTAGAACTGTGGTATAAAATAGTACAAAAATATAATATAAAGGAAGACATAAAACTATTGAAATGGGTAGCATTTGACAGTCAGTTTGAACCGGCAAAACAAGATAGGGGATACAAAAATCTGGTGAACAAGGGAATCACAGCATGGGGCAATATCGGAAAAAAGATCTCGGGAGCTTTGTAAACATCAGGAGAAAATTTAAACTAGAAAGATCGGAATTTTTCAGATATCTGCAGATGAGAGATTATTATATGAAGAAGATTAGGCATAACCTCCAAACAGATGTGAGCGAGATTATACAACTCATTTTAAGCTCATATACAGGAAATAAAATAAGAATTATTTCAAAGCTATATCAGAAACTTATGACAAACAATCATACAAGTAACTATATAAAGGAGAAATGGGAGAAAGAGCTCAATTTAAACATAACAGAAGAAAGCTGGCAGGAAATATGGAAAACACAACACACATCAACAAATTCAAGGACATGGAGGGAATTTGGATGGAAAAACCTGATTCGCTTTTTCATTACACCACAGATTCAAGGAAAATATACAAATACCCAATCTTTATGCTGGAGGGGATGTGGGGCTCAAAATGCAGACCACTCACATATGTTTTGGAAATGCTGCAAAATATCACCATTCTGGAAATCTATACATGTGACAATACAGAGGATATTAGGATATAATATACCAATGAATTGTAACCTGATGTACTTATGTGATCTTAAAAGAGACAATGTTATACAGGCTGAGGACAGATATCTAGTTAAAATCTTGTTGATTGCATGTAAAAAAACTATCACAAAAAAATGGCGATCAGAAGTTCTTCCTGACCAAGAACAATGGACTGACATTGTTGAGGACATACGTATGATGGAAAAACTAACATATCGACAAAGAATGCAAGAAGGACTATGGGAAAAAAATGGCGGAAATGGACACACTACAAAGTGCAACAACGAGGCAGAAATTGAAAGAATAACCAAAGACACTGAAAAAACCAGAAGAATTAAGAGATGGAAACTAAAAACTTGATGCTCCAACATTTGTCCCCCCCCTTTTTTTTTCTTTCTTTTTTTTTTCTTTTTCCCTACCCTAACCCCTTTGTTTTTTAAATGTAGAATGTGATCTGAATGCATTATATATGATGAAAAATGAATAAAAATCTAAGTTACAAAAAAAAACAAAACCAGATGCTTCGGGTAGATGGTGGCTCGTCAACCTGGGAAGGTAGCCCATCTAGGGGAAGGTAAACCCTGATTTCAAACCTCCGCTGCCTTGCGGCACACCCGGTCACGGGAAAGGCTTTCGGGAGTCAACCCTGAGGAAAAATCCGGAGTCGGAGCCCCTAAGGCAGTTCTCTGTTGTGCTCAACATCGTTCTGGCAGCTCCTGCGACGGCGCTGGTGCCAAAGTATAGCAGCCCTGCTGTTCCTTTGGATTCATCAGCGAAGTGGAGAGGGGGGACATGCTGCATGGGTAACATCTTGTCCTCTATATCTTCCTGCCCAGGCTTGAATCCTACCAACACCCAACGCTGGAAGGTAGAACACCGGTGCGCGTCGGCCTGTTCGGCCGCGGGCGGTGCTGTTCCAGCGGAGTGGACGTTTGGGATTCTCTTCCATGGTCATCATAGACCGACGGAGGCCGACGATCAGTAACAACCCAAGTAATCCATACATACAAAGAAATTAAGGCAACTGTGTTCACAAAGCAAATTATATTTAATAAAGTGGATTAACACAGGGAATAAGTATTGAACATGCTTGGTGAAATTCATTTAATATTTTGTAAAAAAGCATTTGTTGTTAATAACAGCTTCCAGACAACTCCTGTATGGAGAAACTAGGTGCAGGCATTGCTCAGGAGTGATTTTAGCCCATTCTTACACAGAAACTGTCAAATCTTGAAGGTCCTGTAGATGCGTTCTATGAACTCTGATCTTCGGTTTGTTCCATAGATTTTCAATTGGATTCAGATCAGGTGACTGACTGGAGCATTCTAGCAGCTTTATTTTCCTTCTCTGGAGCCAGTTGAGAGTTTCCTTGACTGTATGTTTGGGATCATTGTCTTGTTAAAATGTTAACCCTCATTTCATCTTCAGCATCTTGGCAGATGGCAACAGGTTCTTATCAAGGATGTCTCTGTACATTTGTCCATTCATTTTTCCTTCAATTATATGAAGTCTGCCTGTCCCAAGTGCTGAAAAACATCCCCACACCATGATGGGATGTGCAATGCCATTTCTCCTCCAAACATGTGGTGTATTGTGGCATCCAAAAAGTTCAATTTTGGTCTCATCTGCCCAAACTATATTCTCCCAGTATTTTACTGGCTTGCCCAAATGTTGTGCAGCAAACTTTAAACAAATTTCAATATGCTTTTTCTTCAGCAATGGAGTCTTGTGAGGTGAACGGGGATAAAGCCCATGTCGGTTGAATGCATTACTTATTGTTTTCTTTGACGCAGCAGTACCTGCTAACTCCAGGTCTTTCTGGAGTTCTCCACAAGTGGTCTTTGGCTCTTGGATAATTCTTCTGGTAATTCTTTTGACTCCTCTGTCAGAAATCTTGTGAGGAGCTCCTGGTTGTGGCCGGTTTATGGTAAAATAATGTTCTTTCCACTTCCGAATGATGGTTTCAACAGTGCTCACTGGAGCATTCAGCAATTTAGAAATGTGGCTGTAACCAATGCCATCATTATATTTTGGAACAATAAGGTTGTGAAGATCTAGAGAGAGCTCTCTGCTTCTACTTATCATGAGTTCTTTGTGGTGTGACAATCTGATATTCACAGACCTTTTTAAAGGCTATCAGTGAGAACTTAACCAGCTGAAATTGATTTGCACTGATGGGTGGTAGGAAGGCTTCCTAAATTCTGATGGATTTCAGCTGGTTATTTGGCTTTCTATGCCTTTTTGCACCTCTTTTTTTCTTCATGTGTTCAATACTTATTCTGTGTCATTCCACTTTATTAAATATAACTTGTTTTGTGAACACAGTTGCCTTGATTTCTTTGTATGTATGGATTACTTGGGTTGTTACTGATATCTGGTGAAAATCTCAGGTCAATGGTTCCATCAGAAATATGTTTAATGAGAAAAATGTTGTCGTGTTCAATACTTATTTTCCCCGCCGTGCATATGTACACAGTTATATACACAGTGCAGGAGCATTGCAGCTAGATGGTATCAACAGCATTACAGTTAGTTAAATTACCCAGCAAAATATACTGTAAATATGGACCCAGACTGTCATAAGCAACCTGTGTGCTGTGGAAAAGCGCACGGAGGAGGAGAAGGAAGAAGGGATTAAAGCACAGGGTTACACCCAACACACATTTATTAATACACAAATAGACAGTCCCAAACGGTGAAAACATACAAAAAGACAAGACACTTACATTGGACGTTCCTGGGCCAGTATCGCCCAGCAAACGCATGAGGGGAAGTAATTAACCACCAGAGCGTCCTGGAGCCGACATCGCTCAAAAGACACTGGGAACAATGGCAGCAGTGGAGATGGCTAATACGTTCCAGCACACAGTTAAAACACGACTGTGTGCTTCCCCACAATGACAGACAGCTCGGGTGAAACTTTAGAGTCCTCCAGGATGCTCGACTGGCACGGGAGAAGAAGCTTGGCAACAGTGCCTAAGCGTAGCAGTTGTGCCGCAAAGGGGAAACGCTACAGACAAGCGTAGCAGTACAACTGCAAACAGAAACGCAGACAGCTCTTACTCACCATGCAGGAACAGTCCGAGTTGTCCAAGTCTGACAGCGAGCACACACACAAATAATCCTTCATAGACATGATGGTTACTGTTACATGTGGCTCTGGGGAGCCACACAATGAGAGCCAAGGGCGAGCCAGTGAGTTGTGATGTTTATTGTAGGCAAGGGGTGAGGGACAAGGAAAGCACAGATACTCATACAGAGGAACACTCACGAGTAGTACAACACAGGAGTAGACGCCAGCACCGGGCGTAGGGGTACGAGGCATGAATACTCACAGCGGGTAACACACATAGGAATGCTGTAAGAGGAGTAGAGGACTGACACCAGACGTAGGGGCTTCAGTCTAACAGTGCTGTATGTCGCCGCCCCGAGTGATCGAGGCTGCTCCATTTTATCCTCATTAGCAGCGCCCCAGCTGATGAGGGTTAATTGGCCCCAGCCGTCCCGTGACACTGACAGCTGGGAGCCAGCTGAGACGCTGCCAAATGAGAGGCAGGGATGAAAAGGAATATGGGCTGAGCGCCGGGACCCGGCGTCTCATCCCATGTGACAGAGCCTCCCCCTCACGGTCGGGCTCCGAACGACCAGGAACATCCCAGCCCCCCCCCCCCCCCCCCACCTAGGGTGGGCGGCAGGGAGGCGGAACCGGAGGGAGAGAAGCGGAGAAAAAGAAAAGAGAAAAAACCATGAGTGAATACAGAGTACCGGAGAGAGAAAACACAAATACAATACTCCATATTACACAGGAAAAAAAAAAAAAAAATTAACCCAGGACACAGATGGGGAGAAAACTGAGTACGGGAACAGATAAAAAAAAAAAAACACTACTCAAGAACATACAAATAACGAGCAGGTCGGGCAAAGGGGAAGAGACAAAACCACCAAAAAAAAAAAGGTGACAGGAACAAATAGAGCAATTACAGAGTATGGGTAAAAGAGAACAAACACCACTCCATAATGCACAGACAACACTAAGATCAAGGCACAAAAAATGGAGAAAAATGCTGAGTACGAACAGTAAAAGCACAATACACAGCACTATAAACATATACATTCACCAAAAGGACAAAAGATTACCCCCGAGTGACCTTAATAATAACAAAAGGGTAGGCAACACCCGAGGAATATGGCAGGCAGAGTCCAAAAATGGCCGAGATGGCTCCGGAGGTCTCCCCGCCCATTGTCCAATTGGCGAACCGGGGAAGAGGAAATGTTCGGACGGCCAAGTCCAGACCCAGGACCCAAGAAACCAGGCCACCGGTAGCTGTGCAGGCCACCCAGAAGCAAATACAGTTCGTCAGGGGGGTTGGACCAGATCGCCGAACGGGAAGTCTTGCAGGTCGAGCCACCGACCCGCATCACTCAGCCACCAGGACCATTGAGACGGGCGAAGGGTCAAAGCGGACCCCGGTGGAAGAGGCTCAGGGGAGAGCCGATGACGAGGTAGACAAGCGTCAGGCCACCGGGAAACAGCCACCTCCTCACCGGACCTGAACAACACTAGGGCCGCACCCACGTCGGGCCCCGATTGGGCCTTAGGCGAACCCACGTCGAACGCCGTTGGAGCAGCACCCACGTCGGACCCCGATTGGGTCTCGGGCGAATCCACGCCGAACACCGCTGGAGCAGCACCCACGACGGACCCCGACTGGATCGGCACCGCACCAGAACCGACCTCCAACATTGAACCTGGACCCTTCAGCACCACGAGGAATGGCAACTCCTCGCCGGCGACCCTGGAAGAAGGCTCAGAAGAGAAAACAGAACCGGGATCAGGATCACCGGCAGCGCCAGAACCCAGCGAGACGAGCTCGGACGCAGCGGGCGGCTGCACCCGGCTCATCCCCCCTGGAGACAGGCTAAAGTGCTCACAGATAAGAAGAGAGGAAAGAGAGGAGAGCACTCGCCTGATCTCGGGTTCTGACGCTGTCCAGGACTGCGAAGATCCAGGATCCGTCGTCAGGAGGTCGTTGTCAGGCTCCCACTCAGCTGCGTCGGGCCCCGCAGCTGGCACGATAGTCAGCGCAGCTTGAGGTTCCTCCAGCGTTGATAACCACGCCGACGGTCCACACGGCGTGATGACAGGAGAACCATGTCCCACTGGACCGAACCACTCCTCCGTGGAGACCTGGGGACGCTTGGTCATCGGCGCAGACTCCACACAGCAGTCAGTCCTCCTCCTCCGTCCACAACGTAGCTGCGGAACCAGAACCGCAGGCCCCCTCCTCGTCCCACAATGTTGACCCGGAGCTGGGGACCGCTCGGCGGAGAGAGACACAGAGGATGCAGGATTGAGATCACAGGTTACAGCAGGTGGTGGGAGTTCAGGGAGCTGCGAACCCCGAACCCCACCTCCAGGGGTATGACAGAGCAAATCACAAAACTGATGTGAAAAAACTGGGACTTGCCTGCCTCCTGGAGGTCGGGTGGTGCCTGCTGTGGTGGAGATTGCTTCTTCCTCTCCCCGCCGGGCGATAACGGAGGACCCCCTGAGAAGTCGTCTGGGGACCGCTCGCGTTGTCTCCAGGAGAGGGCTCACCAGGTCAGAATTCCAAGCACACGCAGCAGTCGGGGAGCTCGTCGAGGAGGAGGGGGTGACAGCCAGGGTGAGCCAGCCCGAATGCCTTGGAGTGACAGCGGGGGAACGAGGCTCAGGGAACGGGGCTGTGAAATCTCCATGCTGACGAGACAAAGAGGTGACAGCTGCGTGGGGGGAAAGGTCCTGGCGGCAGCCCAGAACTGGATCCGGAAGGGGTTCGTGCGGAGGTGACTTGGCGATGTGATGACGGCCATTCCCAGGGGACGAAGCGAGGGGGGGACCCAGGAATCGCCGCTCCTGAGCAGAGACCGAAGCGAGGAGGGCGTTAAACTCGGGAAAGCTCCATAGCCCTGGACTCCTCTCCACCAATCTCACCGCCGCCGCCACATGCCTTGAGATGGTAAGTGGATGCACAGCGGGGCTCGCGACAGCCACTCAGTCCCGAACAAAACTGCTGTCAGCTACGGCTCCTTCAGGGGAATCCCGAGTGACGTAGAGCAGAACGGGGGAAGCCCTCTGGGCGGCACGAACTCCCGGGCTGGAATGGAAGCAGGAACAGGATCCTGAAGCGGGGGGCAACGTCATCCACTTCGGCTTCCTGCCGGGATTTCCTTCCAACCCGCGGAGCTCCTCTCGCAGTGCAGCCATGGCGTCTCTCCTGGCACAGGGCACAGGATGGTAAGAGTGACGAGGAAAACTGTCCAGGAGGCCCTCAGCACGGTCCAGATGCCAGCGTCTCGCGTGGGAGGCGTCGTGCAGGGTGAAGAGCGTCCTGTCGACAGCCCCCGGGATGGACCTCAGCTCGTCGCCCTGGCGTCGGACGTGACTCCTGGGAAACGGCATGCTAACAGCGCTGGCACCCGGACAGGAAGGTATAATTCCACACCAACTCACGGCCGCCGGTAACTCGTCTGGCGGCGACATACTGTTACGTGTGGCTCTGGGGAGCCACACAATGAGAGCCAAGGGTGAGCCAGTGAGTTGTGATGTTTATTGTAGGCAAGGGGTGAGGGACAAGGAAAGCACAGATACTCATACAGAGGAACACTCACGAGTAGTACAACACAGGAGTAGACGCCAGCACCGGGCGTAGGGGTACAAGGCATGAATACTCACAGCGGGTAACACACATAGGAATGCTGTAAGAGGAGTAGAGGACTGACACCAGACGTAGGGGTTTCAGTCTAACAGTGCTGTATGTCGCCGCCCCGAGTGATCGAGGCTGCTCCATTTTATCCTCATTAGCAGCGCCCCAGCTGATGAGGGTTAATTGGCCCCAGCCGTCCCGTGACACTGACAGCTGGGAGCCAGCTGAGACGCTGCCAAATGAGAGGCAGGGATGAAAAGGAATATGGGCTGAGCGCCGGGACCCAGCGTCTCATCCCATGTGACAGTTACACAGTGAAAAACGACCATGAACTCCTACAATGGTCCAGCGGTGTTTGACTGGCAAAAAGCTGCCTAAGTACAAACACTGCTGGCATGACAAACTGGGCGAGGCGCGGGAAAGATGATTACCGGGGCAAACAGCTGATTGTCAGAGAGAGAGGGGGGCGTGGTCGGACCGGCGAATGTTAAGACAGCACCCACCAGGAAGTGGGTCAAACAGCTGCCTAATGATCGCCAGCCAGAGCAGCGGCTACAGGCATGGAAAGAAACAATAAACAGACATGAAAACACATGATAAACCCAATGCCTGAGCCAAGAACGATCAGAACCGAGCCAACCGAAAACACGGGCTCGGTTTGTGACAGAGCCCTCCTTCTAGGGGTGGATACCAGACACCCACGGTAACATCAAAAGGAAAGAAAAAAAACCTGCCCCCCCCCCACACACACACACACAACCCCAACAGGAACAACAACAGCATGAACCTGGGTGGGAGGTAGGGGGAACAGGAAAGGAGGGAACACAATGCCCAGGCCAGGGTTTACCACCCCCCCCGCCCCCCAGTCCAACAACGTGGAGGCTTGGGAGGCCGCCTAGAGTCCCAGGCCCAGCAGGCAGTTCGGCGAACCCAGTCTGGTAGTCTGCCGGAAAATATGGGCCATCTGGCCCAGAGACTCAGGCGGTCAGCCAGTGCTGTAAAGCCACCAGGGCCAGCGGGATGAAGCAGGAGGTGGCCTGCCCACCGGAAGGCTCACTGGTGGGCGATCGGACCATAGGGAGGGAACACCCACGGCGTAAGATAGGGAGGCGAAGGGGACCACGGCATCCTCATGGTGATCCGCAGCACCCTTGGTGGTCCCGGCTTGGGACACAGCTGCACCCGTGGTAGACCCCAACCGGGCTGGCTATGCTGCACCCGTGGTGGACTCCCGATTGGAGTTCTGCGGCACCCGCGGTGGACTCCAGCTGGAGCTCAGTGGCACCCGCGGTGGACCCCAACCAGGCCAAGGCTGCACCCTCAGTGGAACCCGCGCTGGAGCGTGTCTTCCATGACGGGTCCGAGCAGGAGCGCAGCACCGACGTCGGGCTAATCCTGGAGTGCAGCCCCCACGATGGTCCAAAACCAGCCTGCCACACCCACAGAGATACAACCTGCAGAGGGACCCACACGACGGCCTCAGGCAGCGGGGGAGCTGGACCCACGGTGTCATTAAGCGGCAGACCCGGTTCCAAGGTGACCCCTGGTGACGATGGCTCCTCTCCGGTGACCCTAGAAGAAAACTCAGGAGCAGGAGACAAAACCAAGTTATTGGGGTCACCGGCAGCGGCGGAGCCCGGTGAAGGGAGTTCAGGGGCAGCTTTGCGCTGCACCAGACTCTCCTCACCTTGAGCCAGGCAAGATCTCTCTAGAACTGACATCAGAAACACAAGAGAGAAAACTTGTCTGAGCTCGAGCTCCACCGCTGTCCAGGACTCCGTCGATCCAGACGATGAAGACTCAGGCCCGGCCTACAAGAGGTCTAGCTCAGGCTCCCACTACGCTGCAACAGCCTCCACAGCAGGTGAGATGATCGTAACAGTCCTAATATCCACCTGCAGCGGGTCCAATGCTGGGGATCCCTCTGGCGTGGCTGCAGGGGAACCTCTCCATGAGGGCTCCGGGAAGGAATCCTCCAAAACCACTGGCTCCTCCACCGTCTGATGGCCCTAACCTTGGGCCAATAGGCCCTCAGGGAGAATTGGAGGAGACACAGAGAGGGGAAAGAATGAATTAATATTTGCAGCTGGAGGAGAGGACCCAGTGGACTGCTGAAACTGGGCCTCTCCCTCGGGAGACAGGCAAGATTCAATACTATTAGATGGAATGGAAAGAAAAAATACTTGCCTGTCATCCCGGTTGTTGATGTTAGCAGCTGTAGGTGGCAGACAGTTATCCCTCTCCGTGTCAGCGGTGACGTGGGCCCCTCTGAAGACTTGTGGAGGAGCCGTCTCCACGACAACGGAGGTGGGTGTGGCCGGGGTGAGTTCAGTGGACCTCACGGCAGCTGGAATGATGGTGATCGCTGCAGACGAGGAGGGCTTCTCCCGGTGTCTCCTAGCAGGATGACGCTGTGATGGTGGAGCTGGGGTAACCGGAGCAGGAGCGTAGGGAATGGAACTGTTCCTCTGTGGTGCGCACCTCCGTGAGTGCTGCGGTTCAGCAGGGGATGACTCCATCTTGAGCCTGGGGAACGAGCACTGGAGCGCGGTGACAGTAGCCAGCAGTTCCGCGTACTGAGGGTACTTCCAGAGGCAGGATGCGCCTTCAGAATCCCCGCCGCTCCATAAACGCTCCACCAATCCGCCATCAGTGTGTGAATGTGTGTGTGAATGGGTGGATTGCAGGAGCTGTAAAGCGCTTTGGTCATCCTAGATGAGAAGAAAAGCGCTATATAAGTGAACGCCATTTACCATACCAAAAACGGCCTGCCAGGGAGTCCAAGTTTTTCTCAGAATTTACAGCTTTCTTTCTTGTAAATTTCTGATTTTTTTCTGCTGGTTAGAATTGTTCATGTAAATTTGAGACATTTTTTTTCCTTAACATGACTTTTTTCTCATCAGTTTTCTTTTCTTTTTTTTTTTTTCTAGTGAAAACAGGTAGTGTCCATTTAGATTAAATCCATCAGCAATTACTAATGATGCTGTGCAGCCCTGAAGGGGTGTCCCAATTCACAGGGGTCATTTTCAACCCCTACCCCTTTAGCCTTTGATTTCAAAGACCAAGGGGTGGGGGTAGGCAAAGGGGAAGAGGTACAGATGAGACTTTGGACAGACCCCAAATCTACCTGTACTTCACTCTAATATTGCAAATGTTTTTCTTGACTGCTTTACAGCATTTACTCCTGTTAATAATTAAAGTGTGTTTCTCTTGCTGTTTTTATGGATGTATAAGGGTCATTTACTCTCAATGAAACAGTCATCGTCGCCCCTGACAAACTGCTGTGATGATGATGATGACTTTTAAAAAGGTTGTAAATTTAGTTCAAGTAAAATTTAACATGCGATCGTCAAATTTGATCATTAAATATAATTTTCCAACCACAAAATTGTGGCTAGTGAAACGGCTGAGTGGCTAGTAACTTTGGAAAATCACTAGCCACAGTGGCTGGTGAGTCAGGGTTTTGGAAATTTTTTATCCAAATTTCCAAAACCCTGACAACTCAGAGTTGGGACCAGGAAGCAGAGTCGCAGTCTTACATGCCTCTCTGCAGCTCCTCTTCATCCGCCACCCCTCAACTTAGCCCCTGTCTTCCCCATCAGAGAATCATTGTCTGCTCCCTCCAAAGCAAATAAAAATATTGTGGCACACATATATGCACATATGTATATGATTGTATGATTCATACGTATACCACCTTAGGCTTCACATCTGAGACGGAACAAAGGACTGAGCCGTTCTGGAGATAACATGAGGGTGTGAAAGTTTAGTCTTTGGCATGCAAAGAGATAGCCTTGGGGGATTTCTCCCAGCGGCCAGAGATAGGGAGGTGGAGTGAGTTAAGATCGGGGGGAAGTTACATTGTGACTGGGATTAAGTACCATGTGACTATATGTTTGATGTCCTGGGTATAAAAGGGACAGATGTGGGGAGATTCACCCTCTTTTCTGTGTTTGGAAGATGTTGGAGAATGTGAATAAAACCGACTTGAGAAATAAACTCAGCCTCGTCCTTCACCATTCTCCACACTGGTGACCCTTAGACGTATTATGAGCTGAAGCAATTCTCCCGAGCCAGACTCGTCAGGAGCCAGCCAAATGGATGCAGCCACAGTTCAGCTACTGGACTTCTGGCAGAACAATCCGCGCTCCTGGTTTAGCGCGGTCGAGGCGCAGTTCAACCTCCGGAGGATTTCGGTAGACGCCACAAAGTTCTACCATGTGGTTGCAAAGCTGGACAACCACACAGCCCAACGAGTGGAGAGCCTGATCAACCACCCGCCGGACAGCGACAAGTACAGCACGTTGACGGCTGCACTCATCCGTTACTTCACCCCCTCGGTGGAGGAGCGAGCAGAAGGGTTCCTGGCGCTGACTGAATTTGAGAGCGACAGACCTGCAGACCTGATGGGGAAGATGTTGAGGCTGAGAGACTCCGAAGATGATAACTTCATCTTCACCCACCTTTTCCTCAGGACCCTACCGTCAGCGGTGAGAGTGACCCTGGCCAGTTCACCACTGTTGGCCCGGCGAGACTACCACGAGCTGGGCCAGGAGGCGCAACGACTCGTCAACGCCAATAAACAGCGTGCGGCTACGGCCGCAGCAGCAGAGCTAGGCACAACGTCCGAAGATGGCAGGGGGCCAGAGGCTGCTGCACCAGACTCACCGACGACGGCGGCGGCAGGGGCCAGGAAACACGGAGCAGACAACGTCCTTTGCTTCTACCATCGCCGTTTCGCAGAGAGGGCACGCAAGTGCATTCCACCGTGCCATTTCAAGCGCTCGGGAAAACACCAAGACCGGGGGTCGGTAGCAGCTGCGGCCCTCAGAGAGGAGAATAAGCTGCTCTACCTGAAGGATGCACGCTCGGGGAGGCATTTCCTCGTGGACACAGGCTCCCAGCTGAGTTTCATCACACCTTCCTACGCTGATCGGCTGGCGCCTTCCAGTGGCCCCGGGGTGTCAGCAGCGAACGGCTCGCCGATTAAGACCTTCGGTGAGAGGACTCTGCTTCTGTCTTTACACGGCCGTGCATTCGAGTGGACTTTCGTCATAGCGGCAGTCAATTTCAACATGTTAGGGGCTGATTTTTTGTGCTCACATGGTTTGTTAGTTGATCTTGCTAACAGACGCCTGGTTAATGCACTCTCTTTTTAATCTATTCCCTGTACAGCTCGAGTGGCCCCGCCAACAGCACAAGCCAACGTCACAGCTGCAGGTGGTAAGTTCCACACACTCCTCACTCAGTTCCCAGCACTCACGGTTCCAACATTTTCGGCGACCGTGGCTAAACACGGGGTGGAACATTTTATTACTACCACCAGCCCACCCGTTTTTGCAAAAGCTCGGCGCTTGGATTCAGCTAAACTGACCATAGCGCGCGAGGAGTTCGCCAACCTTGAAAGGTTGGGCATCATCAGGCGTTCGAAGAGCCCATGGGCTTCACCGCTTCACATGGTCCCAAAAGCTGATGGCTCATGGCGACCTTGCGGTGATTTTCGCAGGTTGAACAACGCTACAGCGCACGACCGCTACCCGATCCTGCACATCCACGATTTTTCAGTTCATTTGGTGGGGGCGCGCATTTTTTCTAAAATAGACTTGGTATGCGGTTACCACCAGGTCCCAGTGCGCGCTGAGGACATACCCAAAACAGCGGTAATAACTCCTTTCGGGCTTTTTGAGTTTTTGCGCATGCCGTTTGGGCTTAAAGGCGCGGCGCAGACGTTCCAACGCATGATGGATGCGGTTCTGCGCGACCTCCCCTTTGTGTTCGTCTACCTGGACGACATATTGGTAGCCAGCGCGTCCGAAGACGAACACGAAAACCACCTCACAGTAGTTTTCCGGAGGTTGGCAGAGCACGGGTTAATAATCAACCCAGCGAAGTGTCAGTTCGGGGTGGCGCAGATTGATTTTTTGGGGCATCGCGTCTCTCCAGAAGGAGCGGTTCTTCTGCCCGACAAAGTGCGCGCAATAACAAATTTTCCTCAGCCTCAAACGGTCAAAGCGTTACAGGAGTTTTTGGGAATGGTGAATTTTTATAACCGTTTCCTCCCCCACGCAGCGCAGCTCATGCAACCATTGTATGCTGCACTAAAAAAACAAAAACCCACAAACAAAATCGAATGGTCTCCGGAGCGAGAGCGCGCATTCGCGGAAGTCAGAACAGCCCTGGCAAACGCTGCGTTGTTGGCACATCCAGACCCAATGGCCCGCATAGCGCTCACCACTGACGCGTCAGATGTGGCCATAGGAGCGGTCGTGGAACAGTATGTAGCAGGAGCTTGGCAACCGCTCGCCTTTTTCAGCAGGACCTTGCGCGATAGTGAACGAAAATACAGCGCATTCAACAGGGAGTTGTTAGCTCTCCACTTGGCCATTTGCCACTTCCAGTTTTGGCTGGAGGGACGCAGTTTCACCGCGTTCATTGATCACAAGCCGCTGACCTTCGCGATGGCCAAGATTTCAGAACCGTGGTCGGGCCGGCAGCAGAGACAGCTGGCCGCGATCTCGGAGTTTACTACCGATATCCAGCATGTAGCGGGTAAACTTAATGTAGTGGCAGACTGCCTCTCGTGCACCATGGCGGCTCCAGCCCGCGCAGGGGTAGATTTTGCAGCCATGGCCGCGGATCAGGTTAGCGACGCAGAAGTGCGCGCAGCCCCAGTCCGCGTAGGGATAGATTATGCAGCCATGGCCGCGGATCAGGTTAGCGACGCGGACGTGCGCGCGCTCCAGTCTGGACCAACAAGGTTAAGGCTGGAGAACAGGGTGCTGCAAGACGGTATGCCCCCCCTAATCTGCGATGTCTCCACTGGGCGACCGCGTCCTGTGGTACCGGCTGCGTGGCGCCGCCGCGTTTTTGACTCGATCCATTCTCTGGCGCACCCAGGAGCGCGCGCGTCGGTCAAAATGGTAGGAGAGAAATTTGTGTGGCCGAGTCTGCGCAAACAAGTTAGAGAGTGGGCGGCAGCCTGCACAGCCTGCCAGCGGGCCAAGGTTCATAGACACACGAGAGCTCCCTTGGAGCCGTTTCACATCCCGGCTAAAAGGTTTGATCATGTCCACGTGGACCTCGTAGGCCCCCTCCCATCCTCACAAGGGTGTACACATCTTCTGACAATGGTTGACCGCACCACACGCTGGCCGGAAGTGGTCCCACTGTCATCAACCACAGCCGAGGAGGTGGCGCGCGCGTTTTTAACAGCATGGGTAGCGCGTTTTGGAGTTCCGTTGGACATTACGTCCGACAGAGGCCCGCAATTTGTTTCCGAACTTTGGTCAGCAATGGCCCACAGCCTGGGGGTGACGATTCACCGCACAACCGCGTATAATCCGCAGGCTAACGGGTTATGCGAACGTTTTCACAGGTCATTGAAGGCAGCTCTCAGGGCGTCGCTTACAGATACAAATTGGGTGGACAGGCTACCATGGGTTTTATTGGGGTTGCGTTCTGCACCTAAAGAGGATTTAGAAACCTCCCCAGCTGAGCTAGTTTTCGCACAGCCACTTCGGCTGCCCGGGGAATTTCTCCCAGATAATCCGGCGCCAGAGTGCTCCCCAGCTCAGCGGTTACAGAGTAGCACGGGCCCGAGCACGCTACCTGGCCCCGTTCACCACAGTTTTCCGTGTGTTTTTGTGCCTAAGGCTTTAAAAAATGCAGAGTTTGTTTTTGTCAGACATGATGCCCATCGCCCACCTTTACGCCCACCTTATGATGGACCATATAGAGTGCTGGAAACAGGGGATAAGCATTTTTTGCTAGATTTGGGGGGCAGAAAAGAAATGATTGGCATAAACAGGCTCAAACCCGCTTTTGTGGTAGCTGACGAAACTGTGCAGTTGGCTAAGGCTCCTCGGCGCGGCAGACCCCCTAGAGAGCATTCCCCAGAACACCCACAGAGATTGACTAACAGTTCTAATCCTCAGGCAGCAGCTCCACAGCAGGAAGACGCCGCGGGGGTGGTAAGGCCCGCTTACAGCAGATATGGGAGGCGACTGAGGCCCAAGCGACATTTGGACTGATGTGTAGTAATTTTACCATGACTTGCAAACTGTTATTACGTTTGTTCCATCTTAGACGTTTGGGGGGGGGGGGGGTCATGTGGCACACATATATGCACATATGTATATGATTGTATGATTCATACGTATACCACCTTAGGCTTCACATCTGAGACGGAACAAAGGACTGAGCCGTTCTGGAGATAACACGAGGGTGTGAAAGTTTAGTCTTTGGCATGCAAAGAGATAGCCTTGGGGGATTTCTCCCAGCGGCCAGAGATTGGGAGGTGGAGTGAGTTAAGATCGGGGGGAAGTTACATTGTGACTGGGATTAAGTACCATGTGACTGTATGTTTGATGTCCTGGGTATAAAAGGGACAGATGTGGGGAGATTCACCCTCTTTTCTGTGTTTGGAAGATGTTGGAGAATGTGAATAAAACCGACTTGAGAAATAAACTCAGCCTCGTCCTTCACCATTCTCCACAATATAATATATAAGCATCCCAAAGTGATTAAGCAAAAAGTTGGTAAAGCTCAAATTAAACATGAAGCCTCTAAATTGTATGATTTGGCCTCTGTTCCTCCTCATAATTTAAAAATTAAATGCGATTTATTAAATATTAGGTATCTAACTCCCAAGTCTCTGCTAGTCCATGATCTGTTAGTTCATCATCAGATTGATTTAATATCCCTTACAGAGACTTGGTTAGGACAAGAGGATTATGTTGGTTTGAATGAATCAACTCCCTCTGGTTATTTAAACTGTCAAAATCCCAGAAGTTCTGGTCGTGGAGGAGGAGTAGCATCAATTTACCATTCCAAATTACTAGTTAATGTAAAGCAAAAAACATGTTATAATTCCTTTGAGGGCCTGGTCCTCAGTATTGGGCACTTTAGCAGGTTTAGGCTAAAACCAATTTTATTTGCCATAGTTTATCATCCTCCATCAAACTACTCAGAGTTTTTATCCGACTTTCCCAAATTCTTAGCTGATTTAGTGCTGAAATCAGATTATAATAGGGGACTTTAATATACATGTAGATGTAGATATAGATAGTGATTGCCTTAATGTGGCATTTAATTCAATATTAGACTCGATGGGGTTTTCTCAGAAGGTAGGAAATTCTACTCATTATCTCCACAATACGTTGGACCTTGTTCTGACATATGGCATAGAAATAGAAAATCTGGTAGTGTCTCCTCATAACCCTGTATTGTCAGACCATTGTCTGTTAACCTCTGATTTTACTATTTCTGACTATTTGGCTCCTAAAGAAAAATATTACTACAGCAGATGCCTCTCAGATGATGTTGCTACCAAATTTATGCAGATTGTTTCCTCTATGCCATGTGTCAATACAACGGAAATAAGCTATAGAGAGCTTGCTCCTTCTGTAATTGATAGCATGGTAGATAGTGTTACAGCTTCTCTGCATCAGACTCTAGACTTGGTGGTCCCCTTAAAAAAGAAAAAGTCTAATCAGAGATTTCTAACTCCTTGGTTCAACACAGAAACTCATAGCTTAAAACAGAAGACTCGTCAATTAGAAAGAAAATGGCGCTCCGCTAATTTAGATGAAATCTATTTAGCTTGGAGAAATCATCTTTTAATTTATATAAAATCTCTTGGAAAAGCTAGAACGAGTTATTATTCTGCATTAATAGAAGAGAACAAGAATAATCCCAGGTTTCTTTTCAGTACTGTAGCCAAGTTGACAAAGAGTCAGGACTCTGTCAATCCTAGCATTCCCTTAGAGCTTACTAGTCAGGACTTTATGAACTTTTTCAATGATAAAATTTCATCCATCAGAGATGAAATCAATCAGATTCTTCCCACCGTTAACTTAAATAGAGTAACTGTGGGGGTATAGGTTGTGAACTCTTGTCCCCTACATATGCATGACTCTATATGCGTTGGGGGCTTCACGTCTCGGAGAACAAAGGAACATCTGGACCTGCAGGGACCTGCAGGAAGAGGCGAGGAGGTGTGAAGTCAGGCCTTTGTCGAGGAGAAGATGCCCCGAGGGGAGTCCCAAAACATCGAGGGATTATGGACAATTGGTGAAGATCAAAGAGGCATTGTGATTGAGATTATGTACATAGATCGTATGTTTGCATAAGTATCATGTGACCTAGGTTGTGTGACTTTTGCAGAGTATATGAACTGTGATGCATAGGTGTTCTGCCTCTTTCTGTTTGAGAGATTGATAGAGGATGCATTCTCTCAATAAAACTGATCCTGAGAAATAAACTCAGTCTCGTCTTTTAGCGCACCCTCTACAGTAACTACCACAACTCCTTCAATTGATAACTGTCTTAAGATAAGATAAGATAAGCCTTTATCTTACCCTTAAGTCTTGATGAGTTTACTCCAATTGACCTTTTAGAGTTAGACAAAATAGTTTCCTCATCCAAGCCTTCAACTTGTCTTTTAGATCTTATTCCTACCAGGTTATTTAAAGAAGTCTTCCCACTTATTGGTAGCTTTATTCTTCATATAATCAATTCTTCATTAACTTTAGGCCATGTACCGCAGGCTTTTAAAACGGCTGTAATTAAACCCCTACTCAAAAAGCCAACGCTGGATCCAGGACTCTAATCTCCCTTTCATCTCAAAAATCTTAGAAAGAGTAGTTGCTACCCAATTATTTGACCACCTGCAGGGAAATGGTTTACTTGAAGAGTTTCAATCTGGGTTTAGAATCCATCATAGTACTGAAACAGCCTTAGTGAAGGTCACTAACGACCTCCTCATCGCATCTGATAATGGACTATAAGAGCGATAATGGAGTATAAGAACTGTGATGCATACAGTTAGGCCCAAAAATATTTGGACAGTGACACAAGTTTTGTTATTTTAGCTGTTTACGAAAACATATTCAGGATACAATTATATAATCATTATGGGCTTAAAGTGCAGACTCTCAGCTGTAATTTGAGCGTATTCACATCCAAATTGGAGCAAGGGTTTAGGAATTACAGCTCTTTAATACGTAGCCGCCTCTTTTTCAAGGGACCAAAAGTAATTGGACAATTGACTCAGAAGGCTGCAAAAAAAAAATAACAAGGCTGCATGGGCTCTTCCCTCGTTAACCTGTCATCAGTTAAGCAGTTAAAAGGTCTGGAGTTGATTCCAGGTGTGGCGTTTGCATTTGGAAGCTGTTGCTGTGAACACACAACATGCGGTCAAAGGAGCTCTCAATGGAGGTGAAACAGACCATCCTGAGGCTGGCAAAAAAAGAAGAAATCCATCAGAGAGATAGCAGAAATGTTAGGTGTGGCCAAATCAACAGTTTGGTACATTCTGAGAAAAAAAGAGTGCACTGGTGAGCTTGGGAACTCAAAAAGGCCTGGACGTCCACGGAAGACAACAGTGGTGGATGATCACAGAATCCTTTCCATGGTGAAGAACAACCCCTTCACAACATCCACTCAAGTGAAGAACACTCTCCAGGAAGTAGGTGTATCAGTATCTAAGTCTACCATAAAGAGAAGACTTCATGAGAGTAAATACAAAGGATTCACCACAAGGTGCAAACCATGAATCAGCCTCAAAAATAGAAAGGCCAGAATTGACTTTGCCAAAAAACACCTGAAGAAGCCAGCCCAGTTCTGGAACAGCATTCTTTGGACAGATGAGACTAAGATCAACCTGTACCAGAATGATGGAAAGAAGAAAGTTTGGAGAAGAATTGGAACAGCTCATGATCCAAAGCACTACATCTTCTGTAAAACATGGTGGAGGCAGTGTGATGGCATGGGCATGCATGGTTTCCAATGGCACTGGGTCACTTGTGTTTATTGATGATGTGACAAAAGACAGAAGCAGCTGGATGAATTCTGAAGTGTAGGGATATACTTTCTGCTCAGATTCAGCCAAATGCAGCAAAGTTGATTGGACGGCGCTTCACCAATGATCCAAAACATACTGCGAAAGCAACCCAGGAGTTTTTTAAAGCAACGAAGTGGAATATTCTGCAATGGACGAGTCAATCACCAGATCTCGACCCAATCGAGCATGCATTTCACTTGCTCAAGACAAAACTTAAGGCAGAAAGATCCACAAACAAGCAACAACTGAAGACAGCTGCAGTAAAGGCCTGGCAAAGCATCACAAAGGAGGAAACCCAGCGTTTGGTGATGTCCATGGGTTCCAGACTTCAGGCAGTCATTGCCTGCAAAGGATTCTCAACAAAATATTGAAAAGTAACATTTTACTTAGGGTTATGTTTATTTGTCCAATTACTTTTGAGCCCCTGAAATGAAGAGCGTTTGTATAAAAATAGCTACAATTCCTACATGTTTAATCATATATTTTTGTTCAACCCCTTGAATTAAACCTTAAAGTCTGCACTTCAATTCCGTTGTAGTTGTTTCATTTCAAATCCAATGTGGTGGCATGCAGAGCCCAAATCATGAAGATTGTGTCACTGTCCAAATATTTCTGGGCCTAACTGTAGGTGTTCTGCCTCTTTCTGTTTGAGAGATTGATAGAGGATGCGTTCTCTCAATAAAACTGATCCTGAGAAATAAACTCAGTCTCGTCTTTTAGCGCACCCTCTACACTGGTGACCCACGACTAAAGCATGGCCGGTGACGACCTTCACGCACCGGTCTCCTCAGGAGCCAGCGGGGCTAACGCAGCTACTGCAGTCCAGCTGCCCGATTTCTGGCAGCATAACCCGCGCTCCTGGTTTACCACTGTGGAGGCGCAGTTCCATCTTCGGGGAATTTCAGCAGATTCAACGAAACTCTACCATGTGGTTGCCAAACTGGACAGCCTCACAGTGCAGCGGGTGGAGAGCTTGACCAACCACCCAGCACAAGATGACAAGTACGGCGCACTGAAAGCCGCCGTCATCCACGCTTTCACCCCCTCGCTGGGAGAACGAGCAGAGAAACTCCTAGCGTTGACAGAGGGTGAAGCAGACAGGCCGGCAGACCTGATGGCGAAGATGATAAATCTGAGGGGTGACAACGATGACGGTTTCATCTTCGCCCACCTTTTTCTCAGAACGCTACTGCCAGCAGTGAGAGTCACCCTGGCCAGCTCACAGCTCCTGACCAACCGAGAGTACCATGAGCTGGGACAGGAGGCACAGCGACTCGTCGACGTCCACAGACGGCACTCGGCCACGACGGCGGTAGCAGAGCTGAGCCCATCACCGAGAGACAGCAGGAGACCAGAGGCTGCAGCATCGGACCCGATGACGTCAGCAGCGGCGGAGACCAGGAGAAGCGGAGCAGACGGCCCTCTCTGCTTCTATCATCAACGTTTCGCCGAGAGGGCACACAAGTGCATTCCACCGTGCCGGTTCAAACGCTCGGGAAACGCCAAGACCGGGGGTCGGTAGCAGCTGCGGCCCTCGGCGTGAAGAACAAGCTGCTTTTCATCATCGATGCAAAGTCAGGGAGGCAGTTCCTGGTGGACACAGGCTCCCAACTGAGTTTTATCACGCCTTCCTACGCCGACCGGCTGGCGCCCTCCAGCGGACCTCTGGTGTTAGCGGCGAATGGTTCAACGATCAAGACTTTTGGGGAGAAGACCCTCACCCTGTCTTTTCACGGTCGGACATTTGAGTGGACCTTCATCGTTGCTGCAGTCAGCAACAACATGCTAGGTGCTGATTTTCTGTGCTCTAATAGTTTATTGGTCGATCTTGCTAATAGACGTATGATTAATGCACTGTCTTTTCATTCCTTTGCCTGCACAGCTCGGGTGGCCCCGCCGACTGCACATCCCACTGTCACAGCTGTGGGTGGTAAGTTCCAAGCATTACTCACTAAGTTCCCAGAACTCACGGTCCCAACGTTTTTGGCGTCAGTAACTAAGCACGGGGTGGAACATTTCATAACCACTTCTGGCCCCCCCGTTTTTGCAAAAGCTCGCCGTTTGGACCCAGCTAAACTGGCCATCGCGCGTGAGGAGTTCTCAAATCTGGAAAAACTAGGCATTATTAGGCGCTCTAACAGCCCCTGGTCCTCACCACTGCATATGGTCCCCAAATCTGATGGTTCGTGGCGTCCTTGCGGTGATTTCCGCAGGTTAAATAACGCCTCAGCACACGACCGCTACCCGATCCCGTACATCCAAGATTTCTCGGCACATTTGGCAGGGGCGCGCATTTTTTCTAAAATAGATTTGGTGCACGGTTACCACCAAGTCCCAGTCCACGCTCAAGACATACCCAAAACCGCGGTAATAACTCCTTTTGGACTTGTTGAGTTTTTGCGCATGCCTTTTGGGCTCAAGGGTGCCGCGCAGACGTTCCAACGCATGATGGATGCAGTTTTGCGTGGCCTTCCTTTCGTGTTTGTCTATTTGGATGATATTTTGGTGGCCAGTACATCCAAAGACGAACATGAGAGCCACCTCACAGCCGTTTTTCAGAGGCTAACAGAGCACGGGTTAATAATTAATCCAGCAAAATGCCAATTCGGGGTGGCGCAAATAGATTTTTTGGGGCACCGGGTCTCTCCAGAAGGAGCGATCCCGCTGCCCGAGAAAATGCGCGCAATAACGGAGTTCCCCCAACCTCAAACGGTTAAAGCACTGCAAGAATTTTTGGGAATGCTTAATTTTTACAACAGCTTCCTTCCAAGCGCGGCGCGGCTCATGCAACCGCTGTACGCAGCACTTAAAAAACAAAAACCTGCAAATAAGATCGAGTGGTCTCCGGACCGGGAGCGCACTTTCGCCCAGGTCAAAGCAGCCCTAGCGAACGCCGTTTTGTTGGCACACCCAGTGCCAACGGCTCGTTTGGCGCTTACCATGGACGCTTCCGATTTAGCGATTGGGGCGGTCGTCGAGCAGTTCGTGGCAGGACGCTGGCAACCTCTCGCATTTTTTAGCAAAACATTGCGCGATAATGAGCGGAAATACAGCGCGTTCGATAGAGAGCTGTTAGCCCTGCATTTGGCCATCCACCATTTCCAGTTCTGGCTGGAAGGACACCGTTTCACTGCGTTCGTGGACCATAAGCCGTTAACGTTTGCGATGGCCAAGATTTCGGAGCCTTGGTCAGCCTGGCAACAAAGACAGCTGGCCGCGATCTTGGAATTCACCACCGATATCCAGCATGTCGCGGGCAAACATAATGTAGTGGCAGATTGTCTCTCACGTGCAGTGGCAACGCCAAACCCCCAGGGGGCAGACTCGGCGGCCGTGGGCGCAAGCCAGGTTTGCGGCGCGGAAGCACTCGCAGCCCCGGTCTGCGTAGGTTTAGGTTATGCAGCCATGGCTGCAGAGCAGGTCGATGACGCGGACGTGCGCGCGCTCCAGTCTGGACCAACAGGGTTAAGGCTGGAGCACAGGGTGCAGCAAAATGGTGCGCCCCCTGTAATCTGTGATGTCTCCACGGGGCGCCCGTGCCCCGTAGTTCCAGCCACATGGCAACGCCGCATTTTTGACGCAATCCATTCGCTGGCGCACCCGGGAGTGCGCGCATCGATTAAAATGGTGGGGGAAAAGTTTGTTTGGCCGGGGTTGCGTAAACAGGTCAAAGAGTGGGCCGCAGCCTGCGTAGCGTGTCAACAGGCTAAAATTCACAAACATATCAGAGCCCCATTAGAGCCGTTTCACATTCCCGCTAAACGGTTTGATCATGTACACGTCGACCTGGTCGGCCCCCTCCCTTTGTCGCAGGGGTTCACACACCTCTTGACGATGGTGGACCGCGCCACGCGCTGGCCAGAGGTGGTCCCTCTGGTGTCAACTACAGCAGCAGACGTTGCACACGCGTTTTTAACAGCTTGGGTTGTGCGTTTTGGAGTCCCGTCGGACATAACGTCTGATAGGGGCCCCCAGTTCGTCTCTGAGCTCTGGTTATCCATGGCTCACCGCCTAGGTGCGAAAATTCACCGCACCACGGCGTATAACCCTCAGGCTAACGGTTTGTGTGAACGTTTCCACAGGTCATTGAAGGCAGCCCTCAGGGCGTCGCTCACGGATACAAATTGGGCAGATAAACTTCCATGGGTTTTATTAGGGTTGCGTTCTGCACCTAAAGAGGATTTGCAAGCCTCCCCAGCTGAACTAGTTTTTGCTCAGCCCCTCCGGCTGCCGGGAGAATTTCTCCTGGACAACCCCGCACCGAATTGCCCCCCTGCTCAGCTGTTGCAGAGCGACACCGGATCAAACACCCTTCCTGGCCCAGTTCATCACAGCTTTCCGCACGTTTTTGTGCCCAGCGCTTTAAAAAACGCGGAGTTTGTTTTTGTTAGACACGATGCTCTGAGGCCAGGTTTGCGACCGCCTTACGACGGACCGTTCAGAGTGTTGGAAACAGGTGAAAAGCATTTTTTGCTTGATTTGGGAGACAGGAAGGACTTGGTCTGCATCAACAGACTCAAACCCGCCTTTGTTTTGGCTGACGAACATGTGCAGCCGACCAGGGCGCCCCGCCGGGGCAGGCCGCCAAAAAGGCATTGTCTCCAATCACCACAGGGATGCACTAATGACTCTGATTCACAGATACGAGGAGCTGCTGCTGAGGGAGCAAAACCCACTCACAGCAGATATGGCAGGAGATTTAAGCCCAAACAACTGGGGATGGTGTTGTGATATTTTCTGCTTTTTATGATATGTTGTGATGTGTTCTGCTATGCATTTTAGAATATACTTTGTCCTCAAATAGACGTTTGGGGGGAGTTATGTGGGGGTATAGGTTGTCAACTCTTGTCCCCTACATATGCATGACTCTATATACATTGGGGGCTTCATGTCTCGGAGAACAAAGGAACATCTGGACCTGCAGGGACCTGCAGGAAGAGGCGAGGAGGTGTGAAGTCAGGCCTTTGTCGAGGAGAAGATGCCCCGAGGGGAGTCCCAAAACATCGAGGGATTATGGACAATTGGTGAAGATCAAAGAGGCATTGTGATTGAGATTATGTACATAGATCGTATGTTTGCATAAGTATCATGTGACCTAGGTTGTGTGACTTTTGCAGAGTATATGAACTGTGATGCATAGGTGTTCTGCCTCTTTCTGTTTGAGAGATTGATAGAGGATGCATTCTCTCAATAAAACTGATCCTGAGAAATAAACTCAGTCTCGTCTTTTAGCGCACCCTCTACAGTAACTACCACAACTCCTTCAATTGATAACTGTCTTAAGATAAGATAAGATAAGCCTTTATCTTACCCTTAAGTCTTGATGAGTTTACTCCAATTGACCTTTTAGAGTTAGACAAAATAGTTTCCTCATCCAAGCCTTCAACTTGTCTTTTAGATCTTATTCCTACCAGGTTATTTAAAGAAGTCTTCCCACTTATTGGTAGCTTTATTCTTCATATAATCAATTCTTCATTAACTTTAGGCCATGTACCGCAGGCTTTTAAAACGGCTGTAATTAAACCCCTACTCAAAAAGCCAACGCTGGATCCAGGACTCTAATCTCCCTTTCATCTCAAAAATCTTAGAAAGAGTAGTTGCTACCCAATTATTTGACCACCTGCAGGGAAATGGTTTACTTGAAGAGTTTCAATCTGGGTTTAGAATCCATCATAGTACTGAAACAGCCTTAGTGAAGGTCACTAACGACCTCCTCATCGCATCTGATAATGGACTTGTTTCTGTACTTGTCCTTTTAGACCTTAGTGCAGCTTTTGATACTATTGATCATAATATTCTACTTGATAGATTAGAACATTATGTTGGACTTAATGGAACTTCATTGCAGTGGTTTAGAGCTTATTTATCTGATAGGCTCCAGTTTGTTCATGTCAATAATGAATTTTCTTTCAACTCAAAGCTCAGTTATGGAGTTCCACAGGGATCTGTGCTAGGCCCTACTCTTTTTAGTTTATATATGCTTCCGCTAGGCAACATTATTAGAAAGCACTGTATACATTTTCATTGTTATGCAGATGACACACAATTATACCTGTCAATGAAGCCAGATGATAGTAATCAATTAGTCAAGTTAGAAGCCTGTCTTAAGGAAATCAAAGCTTGGATGACTTGTAATTTTCTGCTGTTAAATTCAGAGAAGACTGAAGTCATTCTTGTTGGTCCAAAAAACCTTAGAAATACCTTTCCAAATCAAACTTTCAGTTTGAATGCGGTTACTCTTTCTCTTAATAGTTCTGTGAGGAACCTTGGAATTATTTTTGATCAAGATCTGTCCTTCAATTCACATATTAAATTTGTTTCTAAGACTGCCTTCTATCATTTGCGTAATATTGCCAAGATTAGGAGCATCTTGTCTCAGAGTGATGCTGAGAAACTGATCCACGCTTTTGTTAGCTCTAGGTTAGATTATTGTAACTCTTTATTATCAGGTTGTCCTAAAACATCTTTAAAAAGTCTTCAGTTGATCCAAAATGCTGCAGTAAGAGTTTTAACAGGTACTAGAAAGAGAGATCATATCTCTCCGGTTCTGGCCTCCCTTCATTGGCTTCCCATAGAGTTTAGAATTAAGTTTAAAATCATTCATCTTACTTACAAAGCTCTAAACAATCAGGCCCCTTTTTACTTAAAAGATCTGATACTACCGTATTATCCTAAGAGAGCACTACGCTCCCAAAATGCAGGATTACTTGTAATACCCAGAATCTCTAAAAGTACAATGGGAGGCATGTAGCTGTGTATTTGTGCCTACATATGTTTAAGCATAAAAGGACATATGGGGATTGACCTCACGACCGAAGAGGACAATAGGTCTGGACCACCTGCGGGGGACAACGAGAGGACGGGGGTGCGATGAAAGGACTTCCCGACTCCAGGAGGCAGGTGGAGGACTGAAGGCTGGAGAGGGGACAAATGTCAATAAGGAGTTTTGACGAGGATATGTGACCCCTCCTTTGTGTGATGCAGTTGTGTGAAAAGCCTTTGTGTGAAACTGTATAAATGTGAAGCTTGGTTGTAACTCAGCTCTCTTTTTGCTCATTGAGAGAGAAGGCTGGGAATGGATGCTTGAATAAACCTGAATTAAAAAGCAATTCAGCCTCCTTATTCCGCACTTCCCACATTGGTGACCCATCGACGTGGAGAATGCCTGGAGAAGATCTCCGAGTTCCGGGCTCGCTGGAGTCCGCCCTAGCGAGCGCCGTAGCCATCAAACTGCCAGAATTCTGGCAGGACAACCCACAGTCGTGGTTCCTACAAGCGGAGTCACAGTTCGCGCTCGCAGGGGTAACGGCAGATGACACCAAGTTCCACCATGTCATCGCTAGGCTCGACAATCGCACAGCTCGGTGCGTGCACAGCTTGGTGCAGCAACCACCCGCCCGCGACAAATACGGCGGGTTGAAAGCTGCCCTCATCAAGTTTTTCACGCCCTCAGCCGAAGTGAGGGCTAGGAGGCTCCTGGCTCTGCTCGACCTAGGAGGACACAGGCCCACCGCCCTGATGGAAGACATGCTGCAGCTGAGGGGATCAGACAATGATGGTTTCCTTTTCCAGTTTATCTTCCTAACTAACCTCCCGGCGCACATGAGAGGGACGCTGGCCAGCGCACATTGTGAGACCCAGGAAGATTTCTGGGAGCTGGCCTAGGAGGCAGAGAGGCTCCTGGACGCCTGCGGCGAGCAGACGACGGCAGCAGCGACCCAAGGCAGCGGAGAGCCAGAGGCAGCAGACCCAATCCTGCCAACAACGGCAGCGGCGTGGCCTCGACGCGGTGGAGTGATGGTTCAGCGGCAGAGGCGCGGCCCCGACGCAGCGGAGGAGATGACCTCTGTTTTTATCATCGGAGGTTCACCAAGAGGGCACGCAGGTGTGTGCCGCCATGCAGCTTCAGGTGTTCGGGAAACGGCAAGACCGAGGGTCGTTAGCAGCTTCGACTCTCGGCGAAAACAGCAAGCTGTTCTACATCACAGATGCGAGCTCCGGGCGGGAGTTCCTCATAGACACCGGGGCCCAAGTGAGTTTCATCACCCCAACCTATGCTGACCGAGTGGCTGGACCCCGTGGTAGCGGAGCAACGGCGGCAAACGGCTCCAGCATCAACACCTACGGGAAAAGGACTTTGTCTTTACGCTTGCATGGCCGCGCATATGAATGGACTTTTGTCATAGCGGTGGTGAGTTTCAACATGTTAGGTGCTGATTTTCTGTGCTCACATGGTCTGTTAGTTGATCTTGCCAATAGGCGGCTGGTAAATGTACTCTCTTTCTACTCTCTCCCCTGTTCAGCGCGAGTGTCCCCGCCACCAGTACAGACCAACGTCGCCGCAGCAGGTGGTAAGTTCCACACACTCCTCACCCAGTTTCCAGCACTCACGGTACCCACTTTTTCAGCAACGGTCGCAAAACATGGGGTGGAGCATTTCATCACTACAACTGGCCCCCCCGTCTTTGCGAAGGCTCGGCGCTTGGATGCTGCCAAGCTCTCCATAGCGCGCGAGGAGTTCGCCAGCCTAGAGAGACTGGGCATCATTTGCCGTTCGAAAAGCCCATGGGCTTCGCCACTACATATGGTCCCGAAGGCTGACGGCTCCTGGAGACCGTGCGGCGATTACCGCAGACTAAACAACGCCACAGCACATGATCGCTACCCCATCCCACACATCCAGGATTTTTCAACACACCTGGCGGGGGAGCGCATTTTTTCAAAAATAGACCTGGTTCGCGGCTACCATCAGGTTCCAGTCCGACCTGAGGACATTCCTAAAACAGCAGTAATAACCCCGTTTGGACTTTTTGAGTTTCTACGCATGCCGTTTGGGCTTAAAGGGGCGGCGCAAACGTTCCAGCGGATGATGGACGCCGTGTTACGCGATCTCCTGTTCGTGTTCGTGTACCTCGACGACATTTTGGTCGCCAGTATTTCGGAGGAACAACACGAAAAACACCTCACGGTGGTCTTTAGGAGGTTGGGAGAACACGGCTTAATAATTAACCCTGCCAAGTGCCGGTTCAGCGTCGCGCAGATCGATTTCTTGGGCCACCACGTCTCCCCAGAAGGGGCGGTTCCGTTACCGGATAAAGTGCGCGCAGTGGCAGATTTTCCCCGACCACAAACGGTCAAGTCATTGCAGGAATTTTTAGGGATGGTGAATTTTTATAACCGTTTCCTACCCCATGCTGCGCATCTCATGCAGCCACTATATGCTGAGCTCAAGAAACAAAAACCTCCCAATACTATTGAATGGTCCCCTGAGTGGGAGCGCGCGTTCACAGAGGTGAAAAAAGCCTTGGCTGACGCTGCGCTACTGGCCCACCCTGACCCATCGGCACGAATCGCGCTAACGACCGACGTGTCAGATGTGGCCATAGGGGCCGTGATAGAACAACAGGTTGCCAGAGTTTGGCAACCGCTGGCTTTTTTCAGCAAATCCTTGAGTGAAGCCGAGCGAAAATACAACGCGTTTGACAGGGAGCTGTTGGCGCTTCATTTGGCTATTCGCCACTTCCAGTTCTGGCTGGAAGGGCGGCGTTTCACCGCTTTCCTCGACCACAAGCCGCTCACGTATGCCATGTCCAAAATTTCAGATCCGTGGTCAGGCCGGCAACAGAGGCAGCTGGCCGCAATTTCGGAATTTACCACTGATATTCGGCATGTAGCGGGTAAACTCAATGTAGTGGCAGACTGCCTCTCGTGCGTGGTCACGGCACCGGCGCGCGCAGAGGCAGATCAGGCCACCGCGACCGCGCAGCAGAGTAGCAGCGCGGGAGCACGCGCAGCCCCAATTCACGTGGGGATAGATTATGCAGCCATGGCAGCGGAGCAGGGGACAGATGCAGACGTGCGCGTGCTCCAGTCTGGACCAACAGGGTTAAGGCTGGAGAGCAAGTGTTTGCAAACCAGTACGCCTCCCTTAATCTGTGACGTATCAACCGGGCGTCCACGCCCGGTGGTTCCGGCCGCGTGGCGCCGCCGCATTTTCGACTCGGTCCACTCGCTGGCGCACCCGGGAGTGCGCGCTTCGGTGAAAATGGTGGCAGAAAAGTTTGTTTGGCCAGGCCTGCGCAAGCACGTGAAAGAGTGGGCAAAGGCCTGCATGTCCTGTCAGCGGGCCAAAATCCATAAGCACACAAGAGCCCCTTTAGAACCAGTTCGCATTCCGGCCAGGAGATTCGATCACGTGCATGTCGACCTCGTGGGCCCCCTACCGTCGTCGCAGGGGTTCACGAATCTTTTGACAATGGTAGACCAAACCACACGCTGGCCGGAAGTGGTCCCACTGGCGTCGACAACGGCTGCGGAGGTAGCTCGTGTTTTTTTAACGGCCTGGGTAGCGTGTTTTGAGGTTCCGTCGGATATTACGTCCGATAGAGGGCCTCAATTTGTCTCTGAGCTTTGGTCAGCGATGGCCAACGGATTAGGAGCAAAGATTCACCGCACTACTGCTTATCACCCTCAGGCCAATGGTTTATGCGAGCGTTTTCATAGGTCTTTAAAGGCAGCCCTCAGAGCGTCACTCACGGATACAGATTGGGTAAATAAACTTCCATGGGTTTTATTAGGGTTGCATTCTGCGCCCAAGGAGGATTTAGATGCCTCCCCGGCGGAGCTAGTGTTTGCACAACCTCTCAGGCTGCCAGGCGAGTTTTTACCAGAGCACCCGGAGCCACCCCCTCTACCGGCTCTTGGGCCACTAGTCGGCACGGGAGCAGACATGCTCCCGGGCCCCGTTCATCACGCTTTCCACGCGCGTTTTTGTTCCCAAAGCTTTAAAAAATGCTGAGTTCGTTTTTGTCAGGCACGAGGCTATAAGATCAACACTCAGACCGCCATATGATGGGCCATATAGAGTGCTGGAGACAGGGGATAAGCATTTTGTGCTAGATTTGGGAGGCAGAAAGGAGACAATTAGTATTGACAGATTAAAACCTGCTTTTGTGATGAATCACGAGTCTGTACCAGTAGCGAGGGCACCTCGATGTGGCAGACCCCCCAAGGGGAGCGTCTCGGAGCCCCCGCAGGGATCAAATAACCACCCTCTTCCTCAGTCTTGTCCGGAGCAGACAGGCACCGCAGGCAAGGCGGGGCCAGCTTACAGCAGATTTGGGAGACAGTTGAAGCCCAGGCGGCGCACAGACTGAGTGTTTTGATGTTGGACGTACTGCTGATAGTAGCATGTTCACTGAACTTTAATATATTGTCCATTCTTCATCGTTTGGGAGGGGTTATGTAGCTGTGTATTTGTGCCTACATATGTTTAAGCATAAAAGGACATATGGGGATTGACCTCACGACCAAAGAGGACAATAGGTCTGGACCACCTGCGGGGGACAACGAGAGGACGGGGGTGCGATGAAAGGACTTAGGCTGGGAATGGATGCTTGAATAAACCTGAATTAAAAAGCAATTCAGCCTCCTTATTCCGCACTTCCCATAGGCAGAGCCTTCAGTTATCAAGCGCCTCTCGAGCTCTGTTTTTAAGAATAGGGTTAAAACCTTCCTTTTTGATATAGCCTACAATTAGGGAGGGATCTTGTGTTTCTGAACCCTCCCTTAGTTATGCTGCTAATAGGTTTAGACAGCCGGGGGACCTCCAATAATGCACTGGGCCTCACTCCTTTCTTCACTCTCAATGAAATATCTATTTGTTCTCTCCCATAGATTGAGTCCCCATCGTGCTGTTTGCTCTCTACATGTCTGTTCTTTTCATCTTCTCTGTCCCCCACCCCCCAGCCAGTCGCAGCAGATGACTGCCCCTCCCTGAGCCTGGTTCTGCTGGAGGTTTCTTCCTGTTAAAAGGGAATTTTTCCTCTCCACCGTTGCCAAGCGCTTGCTCACAGGGGATCGCCTGATTGCTGGGGTCTTTCTGCAACTGTGGGGGTTCCCCCTACAGTTGAAAGTGCTATGAGATGACTGTTGTTGTGAAATGGCGCTATATAAATAAAGTTGAATTGAATTGAGCAAAAACGCTGATGTCAAGCCCTGGATGTGGATTACTGCCTTGTTGGATATGCTCTCTCAGTGCCCTATTATATTATCTATCTGACATTATTTTTTACAAATCTGTTTTTCTTTAACATTAAAGAGTTTTTGTATTTTGTAACTTCTTGTTCCAAAAAAGCCAAATTATATTGTGTAATGATTTAATTAAAAAAAACAATAAAAGGTAAAAACATTCAAAGGGTACTTAATTCTAACACTTCTTACACTGTAGGCATATGAACACCTTTATTTGCATTTATTCTTTTTTTTGGGGGGGGGCTTTTTGCATTCTTTTGTGATTGTTTCATTGATACTATTAGGAAATTAAAATTTATTATCTTTTTAAAATACACTCCAAATAATCACATTTGGGTAACACCCATTTTCAACAGCGCACTCTGCTTAATTATATGAGGCAATGAGATTACATAATCACCTTGAATAAAAACCAACTTAATTTAGGAAAACACAAACTATGTGGCGATCACATAAGAATGTAAAAAGCTCGATGCAGTCTTTGGGTTGTCGGAGGCCGTGTATGGAGAGTCGTTATTGCGGGCTGTGCGCAATAATATCCAGCAGACTGATCCCACATTCACTGGCGCGTCACTTCCTCAGGCTGAGCCCATCCCTTTGGAAAAAAAAAGAAAAACGAAAAAAAGACTCAGGCGAACGACAGCGAGGAAAAAGCGCCAGGGAAGAAAGCGAAAGGGAAAATCCAGATGAAAAAGTTGGACGCCGAAGAGGGAGTAAGCCAAAGAGCAGAATATCCGCTTTAAAGTAAGTTTCTTTTAGTTCGTTAACTATTTTAGTGGCGCTCACTCAGCTCAGTAGAGAAGTTTCACGTTGATCAAAATGTTCCTCTCACTGCTTTGTCATCATTCCCGAAAAATGACTGCTACATACTATTAATGAATTAAGAGTCAAATTTATCTAAAAGTTTATTAAAATCACTTTAAAGTGTTGAGCGTGGGGTCAGGCCTGCGACCCATTCCCCAGATATGTTTTTCTACATACACATATGCAGTACTTTCATCAATCGCTTCTGTCACCATTATGTGCTCATTCTCAGTGTAAACGTTACTAATCTGCCCGTCCGTAACAGATATGGAGTCCTGACTTTTATCGCCCCCTGTAATTATTAAATAAAAGTTGTTTCATAGTGATATGTTTACATTCAGTTCTCACCAAACTTTGAAAGATTTTTACACTTTATTTTTGTAGATGAAGTTAATTTTAAAGAGTGATTGTTCAAGTTATTGTCTGCATATACACCCCTGAGGGTAGTGAAAAGTATGTGCTAACGTTGCATGGTGTGCTTCAAGTGCAAGTCTCAGCATGGCTTTCACAGCTACACTGCTGCCAAAATGCTCTTCGGTTTCCCACAACGTTGCACAACATGATAGTTTTTAACACTTCCTCGTCTTATTGTGGAGGGCCCAAGTGTGTCAATTCTTCATTCGTTCTATGTTATCTAAAATAAATAATTCTTCCTCCGTATTCCCCCCCCCCCCCATCTTATTCCATCACAGTCATGCCACTCCACAAATCATCCCGAGCACCTCGCCTGGACCCCACCATGATCTCGGCGCCCCTTGGTGACTTTCGCCACACCATGCACATTGGCAGGGGAGGAGATGCCTTTGGAGACACCTCTTTCCTGTCCATTCTAGGCCCAAGCCCAGCCAGCCCTGACCGTGGGAGTCCAGTCATCATGTCAGCTGGTGACCACAGCAGTCTGCATTCAGATGCTCCGGAAAGCCCACAGAGCAATGAGCTGCAGCACTCCGAGTCAGTGTCTTCATTCACACTGGACCTGGACCTGGATCTGGGCCCATCTATGCTGGGAGATGTACTAGGGGTGATGGATAATTTGGGGTTCGACTCTAATGAAGAGGATGTGTTCAGTTCCACAAGTTCCTCTTTATTGGAAACAAAACAGGGGAAAAGGTCCAATGAGATGTCTGTGCACACGCAGAAAGAGCTGAATGGGAATGACTTGATTGGGCGGGATGAAAGCCATGTGGGAGACAGCAGGATTCCAGATGGCAACAGCGTCAAGGCAAAGGGGTTACGGCAGAAAGTGAGATTCAGTGACAAACGGGAGGAGATCATTCGCCATGTGTCTGAGGAGGAAGAGAGTCAAGACTTTGACTTCCAGGATGAGGAACAGATGGCTCCTCCAAGTCCAGTGAAAGTGGAGAATGAGAGGGGAAAGATCCCAGTAAGTGAAGATGAAAATAACGTCACTAACCATAAAGATTTGCCACCTAGTCCTGCCTCGTCACATAGCTCAGAGTACGAGGGAGTCACTCCATTGGACAGGAGGGTTGACAGATACCACTCAGAGACTGATTCAGAGGAAGACGAAGGACGAGGCTACACATTTGAAGACGAGTATGGTGATGATGATGAAATTGGTCTATAGGGGATAGGTATGTTTTCCAAAAACTCTTTGCTGTCATGTAAATCAATTATACTGTACTTTTCCTAACTCATTATTCTGATCAATGCTGTTTGTCAATGTCAACGAGATCATAGAAAAGCAAATCAGATGATTTTAATGAAAGCTAATGGAGAGGTGAGAGAATGAATTTTGCTGTGCATCCAGAATCTGTAAGCTGTGTCACAACTACTTTCCACAGTGCCCTTCTAGCATGACTATCATATGAACTGGAAGCTGGAATAAACAAACTGGATGTTTCAAAATCCATTGGGAGATACAGTCAAGACGATGTTACTCAACTGGAAAAGACTATGAGGGTAACAGATTTATAAAACTTTTGATCTTAAAATGTGTCATTTCCATAAAATGTTTGCTCAGCTTTCATCAGTGCCAACTTTTGCCACCAAACTGGATTTTAGTGGAAAATTTCTGCTGTGTTGCATTTGATATCCAATCTGTACTCAGCAGGAGCAGAAGTTAACTTTGTTAACTTTATCATGCATTAAAAGGAGCTGTACTCACGTGTGCTCTGTGCTATATCAGCATCTTATACGCTTTATTTTAAATGTTTATAGAAGTCGAGTTGTTTCACATACACTACAGGCATCAACAGTGACTGTCTAATATTACTGTGAATTTGTCACATTCCAAATCTGAAAATGTGAGCTTCTTTGGGTTGAGACCAAACTTTTTCTTTCTTTCCTGAGTGGCTATCGCATTTTTAACTTGCCAAAGCTATTCTTTAATGCTGAGGGGGGCTAGGCTGATATGGAAATACAAAGATAGTGGGATCATTCATAACTGGGGCCAACAGCACTGTTTTATGTGCTTTCTGCTTGTATGTTTTTGCTTAATGTTTTATTTCATGATGCTGTAAAAGGGAGACCCGTTATGCTTACCTTCTGAAAATGTTGGTTTAAACATTTGTTATTCTGTTTGATTAAAAGCAATAAATGCAGTGACTTCACAATGGCAGAGAGCCCTGTATTTTACTTTTGCTCAATGAAGACATTTGCCTCAAATCACTCAATTTACAGAAAAACCTGTTGTATTTTATAAACTGCAATTAGGGAACCTGTAACTGAGGCAGCCATCAGTGTCTGTGTGCTTCCACTGAAGGCAGAATATGCAGTATTTTCTACTTTCAAATATTCCAGAAATACCTAAAAATATAGAGTGTAAAATATCTCTTTTACTATCATACAAAATGATTATGATATTGTAGAGCTATGAATTCATTTATGATGTTTGCTGGGCTGATAAAGTGATAAATACTACCTTACACCAACAGGGTTAGTATAGAGCCATTTTTCAGGTTAGAGTCAAAAATCCTGTGTTGTAACTTAATTGCATTAATTTCTAGAGTAGGGCAGAACATGTAATGATACTGGTTAATTACTGGTTGACTTGGAACAGACAAACCTGAAGAAGTCATCATAGATCATCAGTTAAAAATTAATTTGCTTTGACCTAGTGGATGAAGGTTCATTACTGTCATCTGGTGTTGCCAGTAATCACCTGCAATTTCTATATATGAGGGGGGGCTGAAACGTTCATAGTGGTCAAATTTGACCAAATGTGGTTTATTTTTCAACATAGTCTCCCCTTCGGTCCACACACTTCTTCCATCGGTGTTGCAGCGCTTGGATCCCTGCAGTTGAAAAATAAACCACATTTGGTCCCCCTCATAATCCCACCTTTAAAGAATACTATTACATTTGTAAATAGAAAGGAACAGACTTTATATACAGTAATTTCTTAGAATTGTTGTTTTGGTCTAATGGCAGAACATCCGCTCCACAGCCAGGAGGTTCAAGCCCCAGCTGGGTCATATCGAAGACGAGATAAAAATTGTACTTTCTTCCACCTAGCTTGGTGCTCAGCATCGTAGAATGGGGAAAGGAAAGTTAACACAGAGCTACCAGAGGACTGACCCCCATTGTAGCTTTCACTACTTACAGTGGCTGTGTGGCCTAGAGTCAAAGAAAAGGAGATGGCCCCGATACACCATATGGTGTCCCACGTGCAGTGAAAGGGAATTAACAAATTTCTTAACTCAAATGTCATCCTTTACTAGCTGAAGAAAGTGAACAAATTCATTAGTATATACTCTTTATTTTGAAAACAGCAGAATACTGAAAGAATATGACATAGGATGCCTAAAATACAATATCATCTGCAAAATGCAGAATTAAATTTTGGCAAACAAATGTCAAAAAGGGGAAAAATATTTGAGAAAGATTATAGCTAAGTTATATACATTATTACAAGCTGCTGTTTATTACACATGCACAAACCTCATTGTCACAAAACAGACACGCTACACAGATATTGTCCTGAACACGTTGAATCCCGACAGGGCAGTGGAGATCATCACGCCGGGCATCTGTGGGTGCCAGTGAATCTCCTTGACCTCTGACTGTCCCTGGTGCAGGAACAGAAGCTGAGGGGGAAGGTCCTTGATTTCCGCCACCCTGGCAGCTGCGTCACAGGACTCCACGGACAGATCCCACTGGCTCACCACATCATCTGCCCCCGAAGCGGCAAACATGCTCGAGTCCGTGGGGTTCCACTCCACAGATGTGATAGGAGCACTGTGCTGCTTGAAGTTTGCCATGGGCTGCCCAGTCTACAGATGCAGGAGAGAAGTGACAAACAACTCCTTAAACTACATTAATTACACAGGGATACAAAAATAATTTTTTTTGTAAGTTGTCTGTGTTTTTTCAACTGATTTAAGACAATTTTGCACCACTGAATCTGAAAATGACATCCGTTTCTCTCGATCAGGTGCTAAGTAAAAACCTGTACTTACTTAGTACTTACTTAGTACTGTGCATGTACTTACTTTTATATAGAGGTAAGCACATGTAAATTTAATGTTACATCATCATTGTTCAAAATTCAGAGAATTTCAAGACAAAGAATTTTGCATCATATAAAGCGAAAATACCCGTACATGTAAACAAAAACGTATAAAACAACGTGGCCATAATTCAAAAAAGTTGACCTGATTGAGCAAAACCAATGTGATTTTTGGATTCAGCACATCAAAATTGTCCTAAATCAGCTAAAAAAAACTTAGACAATAAATTTGGTGTTGACCAGTGTTGTTGTTCCACTATTGTATAACAAGGGTTTGTGGTTTAGTTGAGTAGGAAATGAATAAAATACGAGCCAGATCAGATGTTGTAATATTATAACCCTAAAATTTTTCCATGCAGCATCACAGAGGAAAACTAACGCACAATGCTAATAATAGGGCGGCTGTGGTGCAGGTGTAGTGTGGCCGACTACTGATCGGAGGGTCAGGGGTTCGATTCCCGCTCTGTCTGCTGTCTGCATGTCGAAGTGTCCTTGAGCAAGACACTGAACCCCCAGTTGTTCCTGGTGGGTCAGGCCAGTGCCTGTGCTCGGCAGCTCTGCCGCCATGAGTGTGTGAACGTGTGTGTGAATGGGTGGATAGCAGGATCTGTGAAGTGCTTTGGTCATCTAGAGTTGAGGAAAAAAGCGCTATATAACTGTAACGGCAGCAGCTGTGTTTGTTTGATCCATGTGAGAAACATGGCAATTCTGGTGACTGTTGCAATTTCCCCGCTATATATGTCAACAGTGACATCCTTTCTAGTATTTGACCTTTGGTTGTACAGCAATGCCTCCCAAAGATTTGTTTTGGCAGGTATATATATTCACAGCCTGGCTCTGTGTGCCAGGCAAAAGTTGTTTACTTTGTGTCTGGAGGAACCCCCAACCCGGAAATGACCTTTGACCTCTGGGGAATCCCTTGGGAACTCCCTGCCTTTTATTTATTTATTCCCTCCATATTTTCTTTTAAAACCCAGGTTTGGAAATTTGTCCTTTGAGATTTAAGAATTATTGAAATAATTTGCCATCAAAAATACATGAGGTATAAGATTATTCACAACAGGAAGTAGACGATTTTGAGACTTCCTGCCCAGCAGAATAGGACAACGGACGGATTTCAGCATGGCTGGCTAAGACAGAAATCCAAAGCCATCCAGTTGCTTACCTCAGCCCAGGTAGGGTGAAACTGTCATAATGATGAAATAATCCCTCATAGCCAATTATCTACCCGATATTTTGTGGATTGTTTGAGAGATGATGATATTTTTGAAGTTTGTTGAAGTGTGACTAGACCAGGGGTGTCCAACCATGTGCCATGGAGAGCCAAGACCCTGCAGGTTTTCTCTTCTACCCAGTCTCTTCAGCAGGTGTTTTCACTTATCAGCAATCAGTGGGAAGAAGTTCACTGAAATCTGCTGTTGAAGACACTGGTTGGAGGTAAAACCTGCAGGGTCTTGGCTCTCCATGGCACATGGTTGGACACCCCTGGACTAGACCATGTGACTGTCAGTAGTAATCCATGCCTATGTAACTTTTCACCTAGTCTCCATGCATGTGCAAAAAACTGTAATAGTTGTGAAAAAGTAATTTTTGAAGCTTCATTTTGTGAATAGGGATGTATTTTTGACTTGAAGTAAATGCAGTATTATTCTGGTCGATCACTGCTGCAATTCCCGGCCTGTATGGCCTTTGGTAGTTTAGAAGTGCAAATCTGGCAATCCATTATTTACTGGATGCCTAGTTCTAGTCAATTTTATTGTTATGTTTTTGAATTGACATCTTGACTTTAAATTAGCTGAAATACCAATTTACAAGGTATTTATTCCGGGCTATTAATTGCAGACAAATGTGAGAGCCTGCAAGGAATTTCTGCCCTCGGAAGGCTGCGACACGGCAAAGTGGTTAGTGAAATGTTTAACTCTGTTGAAGTTTAATGATGGTTGTTTGAATATGCACATGTTCAAAGAATAGAAACTTTTTGTGTGTGTTTCTAATATGAAAATCTGATGTGCACAAGCCATACAATTTTAAATGTGGATTTGATAATCTGTTGTATTCGTTTACAGTAAACGCTGCATAATTTTTGCTGGTAGCTTTCTTGCAACAACTCAGTAAACCTAAGAAATCTATCAATTTGAGATCATAAATGTTTACATTTGTGTGTATGCAGTATGATTTAATTTCTGTAATACTAGAATTTTGTGTCCACAGCTAAAATAATGTTTCTTGTGTTTGATATGTTTCAGTCTTTACGGTGTTTGATGCAATTAAAGTCAAAAGCAAGGACATTAAAGATGTGTCAAACATCAGTTATTGCACACCAAAATGCAGCTCATAATCCGGGGCCGGAATAGTAAAGACACTAGTAAAGACACTAGTAAAGACACTACCTCATACTCGTCTGTACCAAGTCATCGTGGACGAGCGTGGGTGTGCAAGCAAAGAACGCTGCAGATTCAAGAGGTTGGGTCGTGCCGTGTCATCGAGATCGTGATGGTGACATCCTGTCGGTACCACTCACCAGTGTGCTTAGTGCTAGTATATGACAATTAAGTAAGAGACATTCACTTTTCTGCTACAGCCTGTAAGTGAAGGACATGTATCCAGTGATTGAACCTTGAGGACACATTTTAAGTCAAGTCAAGTCAAGTTTGTGTTTCTCAAGTGCAAAGTCAAGTTTATTAGTCACTGAATACTGTGTTTATTTTGTGCTGATGTTGAGAGAAGTGTTTGCATTATTCTGTTTTCATTGTACATGTACTGCTTGTGCACATCCTGTTGCTAGCGTATTTCAATCAGTATTTTTGAACATCAATTTAAATCAGGCTAGTAAGATTAAGTAAGATCAAGGGCTGAGGTAAGGGCTGGTTGAGCTTCAATTCAATGATATAAGTATATTTCAAGATTCCTCAAATTTAATTCAATTTTGAATTAATCAAATCAAGTACAAGTTCAAAGTATTTAGGGAATCATATACCCCAAAGATAAGAATTCCCTAATTCAAGTATAGTTTCCATTCAGTTATTTTGAGTGGAAATTTCGAGGTAAACATAAAAAACACATTGTGTTTCAGGTTTGCATAATATTTTTTATCTCCAGGTTTTCACTCAAGAAATCTGGTTGGTGAATTATTCAAAGAGGTAATATAAATTACCATTTCATTTTTTGTCCCATTTCCTCACTATTTTCCATAAACACTGTACTGCAACAAAATGGCTGCAGCTACCAAAAATGCAACTGAGCAAGAATTGCGAGAGCAGATCACAGCTGCCAAAGAGCAATTACAAGCCATAAATGCTGACTTGGCAGTTGAAACTTTGTCTGAGGAAGAGCGAGCTCAACTCAACACTGATGCAGAAACAGTACATGATGCGATAGAAACTCTTGAAATGGAGTTGGCTACAATCAGTGAACAAGAAAAGAATAATGGTGACAAGAAGCAACCAGAAGGAGAGAATGCGGTGGCTGGAATCCAAGAAAAAGAAGATGCAAGTGATCCAGAAGATGGCGCCACTGGCAAGACTAACCAGAACACTGCACAAACAAAACTCAGGCATGTCCCACTTCATGAGCTGAAGCAAAGAAGAGAGACATGCATGAAGAGACTGAAACAAGTCAGGCGGTTAGTGAAAGCAAAGGGAGAGGCTAAGTCTGTCTCACCAGAGATTTCTGCTGAATATGACAGCCTCAATGACAAAGTTGCGACTTTAGATGCTGTCATCAGTAAAAAGGAAGAACAAGAAGCACAGGTAGACAGAGCAAATAAAAAGTTTATGCGAACATACAGTAAAGTAAAGAAGGCTGTGTTCGCTCTTTTTTATGCATACAAAGATGAGGTCTTGGACACAACTGAAGATGACTTGGAAGACCTGATTCGCCTGGACAAAGAAATGACAGCTACATATGAAGCCTGTCGAGATTTGTGCCCGCCAGACAACGAGATGCGGCGCAGAGTCGACAGCGCTAAGCAAATGTGCTCAGACATGGCGAAAGCCTTGAAACAAATTGGAGAGAATCCAATGATGACAGACAAGGAGAGAAAAAGCCTTCTCAAGACTACTTGGGGAATGAATTATTCCAGGTCTCTCTTTGGAAGCAAGTTAGACTATGAGTCTGATATTTCTGCCAAGTCTAAAGTCTTCCTTCAGTCAAAGGTATCTGTAAGTGCACAGATTTCAGAATCTTCAACAGGCTCTTCAACAAGATCAAGTAATGCCTCAGAAAAGGCCAGGAAGCTGGCTGAATTGAGCGCTAAGCGAAAGTGTGCAGAACTTCACGCAAAAATAAGGAAATACAAGGTGGCCTTGGAAAGTTGTCATGAACAATTAGAAATAGCAGAAGAAGAGGAAAGAGTCCAAAAGTCAGATGACATCTCTTGTTGCAGTGACAAGCCTAGTAAAGGTTATCTGAATCCAGAGGCACCTGCTTTTTCTCCTGAGGCCAGATCACCAAGAGCTGAAGATTGCGCGAGCCAAGTAGAGTCACAGTTGGCCTTCATCGCCCAAACATTCTCAGATAGCGTCAGCAAATCAAGGCTGCCTGTCCCCACACCTCCTGTGTTTGATGGTGACCCACTCAAGTTCATCAACTTTCGCAAAAGTTTTGTGACACTTGTTGAGAACAAGGGAATTCCACCATCAGACAAGCTGTATTATCTGCAGCAGTACCTTGCAGGAGAAGCCAGAGCGGCAGTAGAAGGTTGTTTTTTCGGAAGTGATGAAGCTGCCCACAACCGTGCATGGACCACGTTGGAAGAGCGGTTCGGACACCCCTTCACCATTCAACTCTCCTTGAGAAACAAGTTGAGAGACTGGCCCAAAGTAACAGGCAAAGATAAGAAAGGTCTTCAAGATTTCAGCGATTTCCTGAGCACCCTCAAAGAAGCTATTCCCTACGTGAAAGGTCTTGAAGTTTTGAACGATTGCGTCCAAATCCAGGAAACAGCAGCCAAGTTACCCGAGTATTGTAACACTAGGTGGACACGGCGTGTTACAGAAGACATAGATGTTGGAAAGGGCTACCCTTCGTTTCAAGAATTTGTCGACTTCGTAGCCAGAGAAGCCAGAGTGGCTAACAACCCTATATGCGTGGTCGCTCAAAACCACGACAAGTTGCCAACCACGAATAGAGGAAACGAGTCTAGGGCAAAGACAAAACAAGCACCTGGCATTACTCATGCCACCAACACCAGTGCTGAAAAAGAAACCCCTAAAAGTGGAGCCAAAATTTCTCCAGTTTGCACCTACTGCGACAAAGATCACCTCATCTACAAGTGCAATGCTTTCAAAGAGTTGCCTTATGATGACAAAATACAAAGCATTCAAAGCAAGGCCCTTTGCTTCAAATGTCTCAGACGTGGCCACACATCAAAGAAGTGTCTAGTCAAAGTGTCCTGCAACACGTGCAAAGGCAAACACCAAACTCTGCTGCACCTAGACAAGAAGAAAGCAGACACAAAGCTTACAGAGTCAAAAGCCGACAAAGATGAAAACACATTTGAATCTATTTCAAACAAAACCAACCAAGATTACATGAAGAGTTATACTTCAATGATCGTACCTGTTTGGGTCAAGACAGGCCAAGCTGGCTCGCAAGAAGTATTGGTTTATGCACTGATTGATACCCAGAGCGACAGCTCCTATATCACAGAGGATCTGGCAGCCAAGCTGTGCATGCCACATGAAATAACAAGAATGAAGATAACGACTATGACATCTTCATCGGTGGTCTATTGTAAGAAGTTCTCAGACATCAAACTGAGAGGATACGACTCGACTGTCGAAGTCCGAGTCAAGTCGTGCTACACAAGAGACCACATCCCTCACAACAGGGAGCACATTCCTTCAAAGGTAGCGGCAAGTATGATGCCTCATTTGGCTCGAATAGCCCCCTTCATTCCTCCTATTCAAGACTGTGAAGTGGGACTGCTCATTGGATACTCCTGCCCACAAGCACTCAGACCGGTGGAGATAGTCTCCGGAAATCCCGAAGAAGCCTTTGCTGTGAAAACAGACTTGGGATGGAGCATCATTGGAGGCCCTTGTTATGAACAAGGCAACAATGGTGTATGCCATAGGATTGTCGCCAAAGAATTGATAGTGCCACCACCCTGTGAGATCCTGAAGGTTCTCGACCAAGATTTCAGCGACACCAAAGATGAAGCGAAGGAGCTAATCTGCCAGGCCACTGAAATATGCAAAAAGGGCAAAGTTAGACTCCATAAGTTCCTGTCGAACAGCATAGACGTCCTGGAATCTATACCACCTTCAGAAAGAGCCACTACCGTCTCCGAAACAAACTTGGAACTGGAACCTCTCCCGGTTGAGCGCACACTTGGAACAAGATGGGATGTTCAAAATGACTGCTTCAGGTTCAAGATAACACTACAGGATAAACCCAACACAAGAAGAGGCATCCTCTCTACAGTCATGTCAGTCTATGACCCAAATGGATTTGTTAGCCCTGTGGTGTTGCAAGGGAAAAAGATCCTGCAAGAACTGTGCAAGCAAAAGAAATCCTGGGACGAACCCGTCGAGCCTGTCATAATTGAACGGTGGGAGAACTGGAAAGACCAGTGCAAAAGGTTGTGCTCTTGCTGCCGGTTAAAGATTAGGTGACATTGTGAAAATCTTTATGTTGGCATGACTTTATAGTCTTCCATCATAAAGATTTTGGTGGGAGTGTAACAGCAGCAGCTGTGTTTGTTTGATCCATGTGAGAAACATGGCAATTCTGGTGACTGTTGTAATTTCCCCGCTATATATGTCAACAGTGACATCCTTTCTAGTATTTGACCTTTGGTTGTACAGCAATGCCTCCCAAAGATTTGTTTTGGCAGGTATATATATTCACAGCCTGGCTCTGTGTGCCAGGCAAAAGTTGTTTACTTTGTGTCTGGAGGAACCCCCAACCCGGAAATGACCTTTGACCTCTGGGGAATCCCTTGGGAACTCCCTGCCTTTTATTTATTTATTCCCTCCATATTTTCTTTTAAAACCCAGGTTTGGAAATTTGTCCTTTGAGATTTAAGAATTATTGAAATAATTTGCCATCAAAAATACATGAGGTATAAGATTATTCACAACAGGAAGTAGACGATTTTGAGACTTCCTGCCCAGCAGAATAGGACAACGGACGGATTTCAGCATGGCTGGCTAAGACAGAAATCCAAAGCCATCCAGTTGCTTACCTCAGCCCAGGTAGGGTGAAACTGTCATAATGATGAAATAATCCCTCATAGCCAATTATCTACCCGATATTTTGTGGATTGTTTGAGAGATGATGATATTTTTGAAGTTTGTTGAAGTGTGACTAGACCAGGGGTGTCCAACCATGTGCCATGGAGAGCCAAGACCCTGCAGGTTTTCTCTTCTACCCAGTCTCTTCAGCAGGTGTTTTCACTTATCAGCAATCAGTGGGAAGAAGTTCACTGAAATCTGCTGTTGAAGACACTGGTTGGAGGTAAAACCTGCAGGGTCTTGGCTCTCCATGGCACATGGTTGGACACCCCTGGACTAGACCATGTGACTGTCAGTAGTAATCCATGCCTATGCAACTTTTCACCTAGTCTCCATGCATGTGCAAAAAACTGTAATAGTTGTGAAAAAGTAATTTTTGAAGCTTCATTTTGTGAATAGGGATGTATTTTTGACTTGAAGTAAATGCAGTATTATTCTGGTCGATCACTGCTGCAATTCCCGGCCTGTATGGCCTTTGGTAGTTTAGAAGTGCAAATCTGGCAATCCATTATTTACTGGATGCCTAGTTCTAGTCAATTTTATTGTTATGTTTTTGAATTGACATCTTGACTTTAAATTAGCTGAAATACCAATTTACAAGGTATTTATTCCGGGCTATTAATTGCAGACAAATGTGAGAGCCTGCAAGGAATTTCTGCCCTCGGAAGGCTGCGACACGGCAAAGTGGTTAGTGAAATGTTTAACTCTGTTGAAGTTTAATGATGGTTGTTTGAATATGCACATGTTCAAAGAATAGAAACTTTTTGTGTGTGTTTCTAATATGAAAATCTGATGTGCACAAGCCATACAATTTTAAATGTGGATTTGATAATCTGTTGTATTCGTTTACAGTAAATGCTGCATAATTTTTGCCGGTAGCTTTCTTGCAACAACTCAGTAAACCTAAGAAATCTATCAATTTGAGATCATAAATGTTTACATTTGTGTGTATGCAGTATGATTTAATTTCTGTAATACTAGAATTTTGTGTCCACAGCTAAAATAATGTTTCTTGTGTTCGATATGTTTCAGTCTTTACGGTGTTTGATGCAATTAAAGTCAAAAGCAAGGACATTAAAGATGTGTCAAACATCAGTTATTGCACACCAAAATGCAGCTCATAATCCGGGGCCGGAACAATAACGTCATTTAATAGCTGTAGAAATGTCAGTGGGACTGACCATCTTCCGTTATATTCAGAGGTGGGTAGAGTAGCCAGAAATTGTACTCAACTAAAAGTAATGTTATTGTTTCCCCCATTCCTGTGGCTTTTTGCTAATAAAATTGGTAAGTTTTCCACGTAAATTACACTTATTTTGATGCATAAACTAGAAACTTTCACATAAATTTGCATTTTTTTAAGATTAAATTTAGAGATGGATGTCAAAGCATACAAAACTTTTCTATTTTTCAGCATCTTTTGGAAGACTAATGGAAGATCCTCTTCCATTAGTTCTGTCTTTATGTTGTACTAAGATTCACTAGGTTGAATCTTGATTGAAAATATCAATTATTTCCAAATAAAGCATGAGAGATCTGACTTTCAAAGAGTGCTAGTGGAGGTCACAGGCACATGCAAAAAGAGTCCCATGTAAGATCAATCTTGATGTACACTGAGAAAAACGGTTTGTGCTAACCTTTGAGGAGCTGATGAATGAAGATAATGAGAGCAAGAGGAGGATGGATCAAGGAAATACAGTGAACCAGAAGTTCAGGGGATTACCAAGGCAGGAGTGAGGGGAATTATAAAGAGGATGAAGAATGGAAGGGCGGTTGGTCCAGATGACATATCTGTGGAGGTATGGCGATGTCTAGGAGAGATGGTCGTGGACTTTTTAACCAGATTATTTAACTCAATCTTGGAGAGTGAGAGGATGCCTAAGGAGTGGAGAAAAATTGGGGTGAGTCCCAATCCACTCCTTCACCTGTCACGCACGGCTCTAGGGAGCCACGCAATAAGAGCCAAGGGCGAGCCAGTGAGTCGTGATGTTTTATTAAAGGTGAGGGATGAGGGATGAGGAGAGCACAGATACTCATACAGTGGTACACTCACAGGTTGCACAGCGCAGGAGCAGGAAGCTCGTACCGGACATAGGGGTAACAAGGCGTACATACTCACAGCGGGTTACAATCACAGGAATGCTGTAAAGGGAGTAGAGGCTGACACCAGACGAAGGGGCTTCAGCCTAGCAGTGCTTATGTCGCAGCCCCGAGTCATCGAGGCTGCTCCTATTTATTCTCATTGGCAGCGCCCCAGCTGATGAGGATTAATTGGCCCCAGCCGTCCGTAATGCTGCCAGCTGGGAGCCTGCTGAGACGCTGCTCAATGAGAAGCAGGGAAGAAGGGACACATGGGCTGAGCGCTGAGACGGCATCTCAACCCATGGTGACAAAGCCTCCCCCTCAAGGTCGGGCTCCTGAATGACCAGGAACATCCCAGTCCCCCTCCCCCCCCCCACCACCACCTAGGGTGGGTGGAAGGGAGGCAGGACCGGAGGGGAAGAAGCAAAGGGAAGGACAACACCAATAGACAAATGTAGGGTAACAGGGCAGAGAAAAAAAAAACCCCAGATACGCTACTCCACATCGCACCAAAAAAGGGGAAAAAAAAAAACAAAAACAAAAAAAAAAACCCAGGACACAGACGGAGAGAATACAAAACACGGGAACAGAACAATCCACCAAAAGAATGACAAAAACGGATAAAGCAATTACAGAGTATGACGGGAAACAAAACACATAACCCCATAATGCACAGACAAAGCTAAGAAACAAGGCACAAAAAGGAAAATGCTGAGTACGGATAATGGAAAACACACAGCACTATGAATATACAGAATGTTCACAACAGGACAAAAATAATGAGAATGACATGCACCGGTAAATAAAAAGATAACAGAATACTCGGCGCCAAATACCAAGAGGGACACCTAGGAGAATAACGGTGACAGGGTAAAAGGACAACAATAAGGTAAAAAGCTGAGTATGGTTAAGGGGAAAACACAATACACAGCACGAAATATGTATTCACCAAAAGGACAAAATATCTCACCCGAGTGACCATAACAAAAATAAGCGGCACCCGAGGAATATGACAGGGTCGTTGACCCGCATCACTCAACCACCAGGACCGTTGAGACGGACGAAAGGTCAAAACGGGTCCCGGTGGAAGAGGCTCAGGGGAGAGTCGATGACGAGGGCGACGAGCGTCAGGCCGCAGGGAAGCGGTCACCTCCTCACCGGACCTGGACAACACTGGGGCAGCACCCACGTCGGACCCCGATCGGGCCTTAGGCGAACCCATGTCGGACACCGCCGGAGCAGCACCCACGTCGGACCCTGATTGGGTCTCGGGCGAACCCATGTCGGACACCGCTGGAGCAGCACCCACGTCGGACCCCGATTGGGTCTTGGGCGAACCCTCGTTGGACGCCGCTGGAGCAGCACCCACGTTGGACCCCGATTGGGCCTTGGGTGAGCCCACGCTGGGCACCGCACCAGAACCGACCTCCACCGTTGAACCTGGACCCTCCAGCACCACGAGGAACAGCAACTCCTCGCCGGTGACCCTGGAAGAAGGCTCAGAAGAAAAAACAGAACCGGGATCAGGATCACCGGCAGCGCCAGAACCCGGCGAGACGAGCAAAGACGCAGCGGGCGGCTGCACCTGGCTCGTCTCCCCTAGAGACAGGCTAAAGTGCTCAAAGATATAAAGGGAGAAAAGAAAGGAGAGCACTCGCCTGATCTCGGGTTCTGACGCCGTCCAGGACTGCGAAGATCCAGGATCCGTCGTCAGGAGGTCGTTGTCAGGCTCCCATCCAGCCGCATCGGGCCCCGCAGCCAGCACGATGGTCAGCGCAGCTTGAGGTTCCTCCAGCTCCGGTGACCCCGCCGACGATCCACTCGGCGTGAAGCCAGAAGAATCTCGTCCCGCTGGACCGAACCGCTCCTCCGTGGAGACCCGGGGACGCTCAGTCGTCGGCGCAGACTCCACGCAGCAGTCAGTCCTCCTCCTCCGTCCGCAACGTAGCTGCGGAACCACAGGCCCTCTCCTTATCCCACCACGTTGACCCGGAGCCGGGGATCGCTCGGCGGAGAGAGACACAGAGGATGCAGGATTAGGAACACAGGTTACAGCAGGTAGGGGGAGTTCAGGGAGCTGCGAACCCTGAACTCCTCCTCCAGGAATGTGACAGAGCAAATCATTAAGCTGATGTGAAAAAACTATGACTTGCCTGTCTCTTGGAGGTTGAATATCGCCTGCTGTGGTGGATACCGCTTCTTCCTCTCCCTGCCCGGCGATAACGGAGGAAACCCTGGAGAACCGTCTGAGGGTCGCTCGCGTAGTCTCCAGCAGAGAGCTCACCAGGCCGGGATTCCAGGCACACACAGCAGTCAGGAAGCGCGTCGAGGAGGAGGGGGAAACAGCCGGGGTGAGCCAGCCCAAATGTCCAGGAATGACAGCGGGGGAACGAGGCTCAGGGAATGAGGCTGTGAAATCTCCACATTGACGAGACGAGGAGGTGACAGCTGCGTGGGGGGAACGGTCCTGGCGGCAGCCCAGAACTGGATCCGGACGAGGTTCGTGCAGAGGTGACTCGGCAATGTGATGACGGCTATTCCCAGGGGACGAAGCGAGGGGGGAACCCAGGAATCGCCGCTCCTGATCGGAGATCAAGGTGAGGAAGGCGTCGAGCACGGGAAAGCTTCGTAGCCCTGAAGTCCTCTCCACCAATCTCACTGCCGCCGCCACATGCCTGAAGATGGTGACAGGAAACACAGTGGAGCTCGCGACAGCCACTCGGCCCCAGACGTAACTGCTGTCAGCTGCGGCTCCTTGAAGGGAATCCTGAGTGACGTGGTGCAGGTCGGGGAAAGCCCTCTGGTTGGCGCGAACTCCCGGACTGGAATGGCAGCAGGAATGGGATCCCAAAGCGGGGGGCAACGTCATCCGCTTCGGCTTCCTGCCGGGATTTCCATCCAACCCGCGGAGCTTCTCTCGCTGTGTACCTGTGGCGTCTAACCTGGCACTGTCCTCGAGATGGAACACAGAATGAGGGTAACAGTCCAGGAGTTCCTCAGCACGGCCCGGATGCCAGCGTCTCGCGTTGGAGGCGTCGTACAGGGTGAAGAGCGTCCCGTCGACAGCCCCCGAGATGGACCTCAGCTCGTCGCCCTGGCGCCGGGAGTGACTCCTGGGAAACGGCATGCTAGCAGCGCTGACACCCGGACAGAAAGGTACAGTTCCACAGCGACTCACGGCCGCCGGTAACTCGTCTGGCTGCGACATACTGTCACGCACGGCTCTAGGGAGCCACGCAATAAGAGCCAAGGGCGAGCCAGTGAGTCGTGATGTTTTATTAAAGGTGAGGGATGAGGGATGAGGAGAGCACAGATACTCATACAGTGGTACACTCACAGGTTGCACAGCGCAGGAGCAGGAAGCTCGTACCGGACATAGGGGTAACAAGGCGTACATACTCACAGCGGGTTACAATCACAGGAATGCTGTAAAGGGAGTAGAGGCTGACACCAGACGAAGGGGCTTCAGCCTAGCAGTGCTTATGTCGCAGCCCCGAGTCATCGAGGCTGCTCCTATTTATTCTCATTGGCAGCGCCCCAGCTGATGAGGATTAATTGGCCCCAGCCGTCCGTAATGCTGCCAGCTGGGAGCCTGCTGAGACGCTGCTCAATGAGAAGCAGGGAAGAAGGGACACATGGGCTGAGCGCTGAGATGGCATCTCAACCCATGGTGACATCACCCTATCCCTTAGCCCTACCCCTCCGTTTTGTGCATTCACCGCTGGGGTAGGGCTAAGGGTTAGGGCAAAGGGGTGAATTGAGATGCATCCAAAGTGCTGTGGTACCGATTTTCAAGAACAAGGATGATGCTCAGAGCTGTAGTAACTACAGAGGTATAAAGTTGATCATCCACACTACGAAGATATGTGAAAGAGTTGCTGAAGCTAGGTTAAGAAAGTGACAATCAGCGAGCAGCAAAACAGTTTCATGCCAAGAAAGAGTAACAGATGCAATGTTTGATTTAAGAGTGTTGATGGAGAAGTATAGAGAAGGTCAAACAGAGTTGCACTGTCTTTGTGGATCTAGAGAAAGCATATGATAGGGTGTCAAGAGAGGAAGTGTGGTACTGTATGAGAAAGTCAGGAGTTGCAGAGAATTACGTGAGGGTGGTGCAGGACATGTAGGAGGACAGCGAGATGGTGGTGAGGTATGCTGTAGAAGTGACAGATGGATTCAAGGTGGAGGTGGCAGTGGCTCAGGAGGTAGAGGGGGTCGTCCAATAACCAGAGGGTTGGTGGTTCGAATCCCAGTCTCCCCAGTCATTCTGCCATTGTGTCCCTGGGCAAGACACTTAACCCACCTTGCCTCCAGTGTCCATCATATTGGGTATGAATGTGTATAAATGTTCGGTAGTGGTCGGAGAGGCCAATGGCACGGATTGGCAGCCACGTTTCTGTCAGTCTGCCCCAGGGCAGCTGTGGCTACAGTAGTAGCTTACTGCTACCAGTGTCTGTGGAGTGAATGAATAATGTATCAATTGTAAAGTGTCTTTGAGTGTCCATAAAAAGCGCTATATAAATCTGATGCATCATTATTATTATTATTATTTGGGATTGGCTCTGAGCCCCTTCTTGTTTGCCATGGTGATACACAGGCTGGCAGACTAGGTCAGGCAGGATTCTCTGTGAACCATGACATTTTCAGATGACATTGTGGAGATGTGCAGGTATCCACTGGAGAGAAGAGGAATCAAAGTCGGTAGAAGCAAGACAGAATACATGAGTGTAAATGACAAGGAGGCAGGAGTAACGGTAAAGATGCAAGGAGTAGAGGTAGTGATGGGAGACAAGTTTAAATACCTGGGGTCAACCGTCCAAAGCAATGGAAAATGCACAAGAGAGGTGAACAGGAGAGTGCAGGCAGGGTGGAGTGGGTGGAGTGTCAGTGATTTGTGACATACGGATAGCAGCTAGAGTGAAAGGGGAGATTTAGTGAGACCTGTTATAATGTATGGTTTGGAGACTGTGGCACTGACAAAAAGAGGAAGTGGAGCTGGCAGAGTTGAAGATGCTAAGATTCTCACTGAGAGTAACTAGGAGGGACAAGATTAGAAATGAGTGTATCAGAGGGACAGGTCAGGTTGGGCGGTTTGGAGACAAAGTAAGATGGTTTGGACATGTGCAGAGGTGGGATAGTGGATATAGTGGACAAAGGATGTTGAAGATGGAGCTGCCAGGCAGGAGGAAATGAAGACCACAGAGAAGACTCATGGATGTAGTAAAGGAGGACATTTTTTTTTTTTTTTGTTACTTATTTGTACCCGTAGGTAGATTTGTTTCGCAGTCTGGTGACAAGCCACCAGCTGCCGGTCGCTGCGTGCGCGAGCGCCCCGTATCCCTAACCTGCATGTTTTTGGCATATGGGAGGAAACCGGAGAAATCCCGGAGTAAACCCACGCAACACGGGGAGAACATGCAAACTCCACACAGATCACTGTTGGTCGGGGGCAGGGATCGAACCCACAATCTCACGATCCCCGCGATCCCCCAGCCGAGGGTAAACTGTGCTGCCACAGTGCTAACCACTGCGCCACCATGCAGCCCATGGAGATGGAGAGGGTTGCTGTGACAGAAGAGGATGCAAGGGATAGGGCGAGATGGAGGCAGATGATCCGCTGTGGTGATCGCAAAAGGCAGCAGCTGAAAGAAGTTTGTGCCAAAGTTGATGCATGTGAAAAATATACAGTGGATATAAAAAGTCTACACACCCCTGTACAAATGCCAGGTTTTTGTGATGTAAAAAAAGGAGAACAAGATAAATCATTTCAAAACTTTTTCCACCATTAATGTGACTTATAACCTGCACAACTCAATTGAAAAACAAACTGAAATCTTTTAAGGGGAAAAATAAAAAAAACTTACAATAACCTGGTTGCATAAATATGCACACCCTTAAACTAATACTTTGTTGCATCACCTCTGGCTTTTATTACAGCACTCAGTCTTTCTGGGTACGAATCTATCAGTGTGACACATCTTGATGCGGAAATATTTGCCCACTCTTCTTTGCAAAAATGCTCCAAATCTGTCAGATTGCAAGGGCATCTCCTGTGCACAGCCCTCTTCAGGTCACCCCACAGATGTTCCATCGGATTCAGGTCTGGACTCTGGCTGGGGCATTCCAAAACCTTAATCTTCTTCTGGTGAAGCCATTCTTTAGTTGATTTGGATGTTGTGCGTAGGTTTACTCCGGGATTTCTCCAGTTTCCTCCCACAGGCCAAAAGCATGCAGGTTAGGTTAATTGGAGACTCTGAAAGTGGCCCTAGGTGTGAATGTGTGTGTGAATGGTAAAGGGATAGCACTGTACCGCGGCTGCTTCATCCACCCAGGTGGATGCCCTCAATTTCCCCTCTGGGGATCAATAAAGTATACAAAATCAAAACAAATTTTAAAAAAAATCAAATATTTAATGCCTTGGAAATTCTTTTGTACCCGTCTCCTGACTGATACCTTTGAACAATGAGATCCCTCTGATGCTTTGGAAGCTCTCTGTGGACCATGGCTTGTGCTGTAAGATGTGACTACAAAAATGTCAGGAAAAGCCTACTACAACAGTTGAACTTTATTTGGGGTTAATCAAATGGTGGGTTAATCACCTGCCACTTTAAATGGCAGGTGAAGTGGCAGCACACACCTGCCACTTTAAATGGTGGCAGGTGTGTGCTGACTCCCATTAAACATGAGTTTGAATGTGATTGGTTAATTCTGAACACAGCCATATCCCCAGTTATAAGAGAGTGTGCATCTTTATTCAACCAGGTTTAGTTTTTTATTTTTCTTCTTAAAAGATTTCAGTTTGTTTTTCAGCTGGGTTGTACAGGTTATACGTCACATTAATGGTGGAAAAGTTTTGAAATGATTTATCTTGGTCTCATTTTTTTACGTCACAAAAACCTGGCATTTGAATAGGGTTGTGTAGACTTTTTATATCCACTATACGTAGAAGGGTAGGAGAAAAAAGAATGGACCGTCAATGACGGCGTAGCTCATTCCGGCCTGACGAAACCACCGTGAGAGCTCCTAGATCTCCTGACCTTGACCTGACCTACTTGAGGATCATCGTGCATGAAGCTTCGTGAGCACAAGGGCAATAACCTAGAACAGGGATGGGCAACTTTGGTGGTAGTGAGGGCCACAAAATTTCTTCCTCACTTTTTGAGATTTACATCTAAACTTTCGGGGGTTGGGGGGGGGAATCAAAAAGTTTCACAATTAAAACTGAAAATGAAAATGGAAGCTCCTCAGTGTTTTATCATATTAGAATTAAAATTAAAGATAAAATTATATAAAATATGACTTCCGGTCTGGACGCCATGGCGACTGCAGCTTAACACTGAAGCTCTCAGACCCAATCCAAGATAACACCTTGAAAATCAAACTTAACGGATTTTTGGAGGAGTGAAAATCAAAAGACAAATTCATCATGTCTAAAGGAAAACAGAAGAAACTGAAATTCTCCAGGCCAGGACACGTATCGGCCGGAGAATCTGAACTGGAAGATCTCCGTTCAGAAGACGAGGAACTGGTGATAGCTAACAAAAAGGTTAGCCTGAAATCACTATTTGAAGAGCTACGACGATTTCGCCGAGAAGTTACGGCCGAATTTCGGGAATTCAGAGAAGAATTGAAAAGGACAAACAGCAGAGTGGACCAGGCCGAGAACCGAATCTTGGAAACAGAGGAACGAATAAAAGTGCTCGAAGATTCTGTGCTGGACCTACGCAAAAGACAAGCATCTATAGAGGCTAAGCTAGCCAACCAAGAAGGAAGACAAAGAAGAGACAACATAAGAATTCATGGTCTGATAGAAGGAGCCGAAAACAGTTTTAACTCAATGGCAGAATGCGTGGAATCCTTACTAAGAGAGAAATTGGATATTCCACAAACCACCGACTTGAAGATAGAAAAGGCACATCGTTCATTAGCCGCTAGGCCGGCGGCGGAAGCGCCCCCACGTTCGGTGTTGGTAAGATTTTCCAATTTCAAAATAAAACAAGAGGTTGTAAGACTGGCCTGGCAGAAAAAAGGATTTATGCACCAGGAGAGAAAAGTCTTCGTGGAACACGATTATGCCCCGGAGGTCCTTAAAAAGCGCAGGGAATACAATGACGCGAAAAAGGTGTTAAGAGAGAAGAAATTGCGCTTTCAAACTCCATTTCCTGCGAAGTTAAGGGTCTTCTACGGCGAAGAAACATGTCTCTATAATTCGGCGGAAGAAGCAACAGCTGACATGGCGAGAAGAGGCCTCCTGGTAACGGTATTTAAACCCGCAGCAGACCCGAGTGAGAAGATCAAAGCGCAAACATGGACAACACAAAGACCTTCAAAATCCACGGACCAGCAGCGGGAAACCCAGCGCCAGAGCGTCGCGGATAAACTGTCCGTTTTCAGGTTGGAATAGCGACCTTTTTTTTTTTCTCTTGAATCAATCCGCACATCCAACCCCCCTCATACAAGGTAACAAACATTAAAGGAGATGCGTATTCAGCATGTGGTAAAACATTTCATGGAACAGTCATAATATTTGAAACAAATAAATCTTTTTAATAAAAACAAACAAACAAACAAACTTGTTAAAATAGAAATGTGACAATAATCCACATGTTCTCCTCATACTAACAAATACTGTTTTTGCGTGAATGTTTGATGTGATGGGGGTGGGAGGGTGCACACAATTTCACAGGGTTTAGGCATAAAAGGAAAAAAAAAAATCATTACAAGTTTGGATTGGGTTCTGAAACTCACGTTAAAAGCATGGGACAACTTACAGGGGTAAGAGAGGGCCCTCAACACGTAACAGAGTTTGAGGAATTTCCCTCAGGGCCTTCACTCCATCAAGGCTCTTCCAGGGTCTTTAAAAAGACCTCAGCTCAGGAAGTTCTTCTGACAGCTTTTTGTTTTAAAGTTTTATACACTATGTTCTTAATGTTTTTCTTGTTTTTAATGTTCTTTCAGTTTCTGAGTAGCACAAAAGATGGCCACCACACAGTTATACTAAACAAAACAACACAATGGAGAAACAGGGTGTAACCAAAATAATTTCATATAATGTAAAAGGAATCCTGAATCCAGTTAAAAGATCCAAGATTCTAGGCAAAATGAAAAAAGACAAAGCAGGAATAATATTTTTACAAGAAACCCACCTAACAGACGTGGAGCACACTAAACTCAGTGGACAAGGGTTTAACATGATCTCTTCATCTTCATATAAGTCAGGGAGGAGGAGAGGAGTAGCGACATTGATATCAACCAAAATTACATTTGAAAAAAAATCAGAACACAAAGATAAAGAAGGGAGATACAGTTTGGTAACTGGGCGGCTAGAGGGAGAAGATATCACCCTGCTGAATGTGTATGCTCCCCCAGGGGCTAACTGGAAATTTTATAAAAATGTATTCGACCTAATGATAACTAAAGCTCAAGGTTTAGTGATATGTGGTGGGGACTTCAATCTTAGACTGAATCCATACTGGGATGCTTCTGGTAATTCTCCACATCAAAATAACACCCAAAACAGGAAGACTCGGATGCTACTAAAAGAAATGGGAATCTGTGACGTGTGGAGGGAACTCAACCCCAGTGTAAAAGACTATACATTTTACTCAACTCCACATTCATCTTACTCAAGGATTGACTATTTTTTTATGTTTAATAGAGACATTGGAAGAGTAAAAACATGTAAAATAGGACTGATGGATCTCTCTGACCACAGCCCGATCTACATGGACTTAAATATCCAAAAATACACAAATAATACATTTTCTTGGAGGTTAAATTCAAATGTCCTGAAAGGACCATTGAAAGATGAATTGGAATCAGATATTCTCAGATATTTGGAAGAAAACGATAATGGAGAAGTATCCCCTTTAATACTGTGGGATGCATGCAAAGCTGTAATAAGAGTAAAGATTATTGCAAAACTGGCAACCCAAAAGAAACTAAGACAAGAAAAACTATCCACATTAGAGTAAGAACTTAGGAACCTAGAAAAAGAACACAAAGGCAACACTCATTCTACTGACTCGCTCAAGATTAAGGAAATTAAAAAACAAATAAATGAGATCTACACAATAGAAATCCAGAAGAAACTTACATTTTTGAAACAAAAATACTATGAAGCAGGCAGTAAATCGGCAAAATTGCTAGCCTATAAATTGAGGAAACATCAAACAGAAAGAGCAATCTACAAAATCAGAGACCCAGTATCAAAGGAAATAAAATTCAGAATTCAGGATATTCTTAAAAGCTTCGAGAATTACTAGAAGAACTTATACTCCCACAAAAAACATAAAAACGCATCCGAGGCATTCCTAAACACATTAAACCTTCCCCAACTTACGGAGTCACAAAATAAAACACTACTGTCAGAAATACATCCTAAAGAACTGGAAAAAGCAATTATGAAACTTAAAGCTAACAAATCCCCAGGAGCTGATGGCTATACAGCAGAGTGGTACAAAACCTTTAAACAGCAACTATCTCCTCTCCTCCTGAAAACATTTAATTATGTCCTCCACACAGGGGAAATCCCCCCCTCCTGGAGAGAAGGGGTCATTGCAGTTATACCTAAACCTGAAAAGGATAAACTAGAGTGCTCCAACTACAGACCAATCAGTGTACTAAATCAGGACTATAAGCTTTTTACCATTATCCTTGCCAAAAGGTTAGAAAATATACTGACACACCTAATTCATTTAGACCAAACAGGTTTTATAAGACAAAGACAGACACAAGACAACATTCGACGCACTTTACACATAATTCATCATATAAAAAAATATAACTTAAATGCAGTCATATTGGGATTAGATGCTGAAAAAGCATTCGATTCAGTTGACTGGTCTTTTCTATATAGAATCTTATCCAGTTTCAATTTTCATAACAACTTCATTAGAACTATACAGGCATTATATAAAAAACCAACAGCTAAAATAAGGATTAACGGTAATTTATCATCATCTTTTGAACTGGAAAGAGGATGTCGTCAGGGCTGCCCCCTGTCTCCACTGCTCTTTGCAATCTTCATAGAACCTCTGAGCCAATGGATAAGACAAAATCAAAAAATTCAAGGTATTACACTTGGTCAGAAGGAACATAAAATAGCACTCTTTGCTGATGACATTTTAATATACCTAGGGCAGCCGGACACTTCTTTACCAGAACTAACCTCAATTTTTTCAAAGTATGGAGATTTATCGGGGTACAAATTAAACATGCATAAAACCCAAATTTTTACATTCAACTATGACCCAAATCATTATTCACTAAGCAAACTCAAAACTAACTGGGAGTCGGAATCTATGAAATATCTGGGGGTCAATATCCCGAAACAACTCAACAAAATTATATCACTAAACTATGATCCACTGGTGACAAAAATAAAATCTGACCTAACAAGATGGAATATGATACCATTCTTGGGTACTGCACAAAGAATTGAAGCAGTCAAAATGAATATACTTCCACGTCTTCTATACCTTTTCCAAACAATACCGGTAGAACCTCCCAAAAAAACATGGCAGGAACTGGACAGAAGGATCTCTAGATTCATATGGCAGGGCAAGAGACCTAGAATCAGATATAGAACCCTACAGCTAAACAAAGACAAAGGTGGGCTCGCGCTGCCAAATATCAGGGACTACTTTAAAGCCGCACAAATTAAAACTTTAGTAGAGATATGTAACCCAGTCTACACTGCACAATGGAAGGAGATCGAATGCCAAATAACAAGTGACATCCCCCTACAGGCGATAATAGGGAACAATGCCTTACCTAAGCTTTTGAATAACACTAACCCGTGGATAGAGACCCCGCTAAAAATTTGGTTTAAGATAGTCAGAGAGAATCAAACTAAAGAGCCCTATCGACTTCTGCAATGGATTGCCTATGATCAAGACTTTACTCCTAATAAAACAGACTCCAGATTTAAAAAGTGGAAGGAGAAAGGGCTGATAAAATATTACGATTTTTTTAAAGGGCAAATCTTAAGAAGTTTTGAAGATTTGAAAAAACAAGGCCTAATAAATCAAGACCTTTACAGGTTCTTCCAGCTTAGACACCACATAAACAATATACTTAAAAAGGAGGATTTGGAAAGGGCCCAGTCAGGTGTTCTGAAGGTCTTCTTAATGGCATATAAAGGGATCCCAGGGATCAGATACATTTCTAAAATATACCAAGGTCTTCAAGACTTAAAAGGAGACAACACATCTTATATAAAAGAGAGATGGGAAAAAGAGGGGAATTTCACTTTTCAACTGGAAATATGGGAAAAGCTAAATAAACAGCAATGGAAAAGTACCTCATCCCTGCAGTGGAGAGAATTTGGATGGAAAAACTTGGTAAGATTTTTCAGAACACCTGCACAAAACAAATTTACCCATAAGGGGTTGAACTGTTGGCGCTTGTGTGGTGAAAAGACTGCAAATCATTTTCATGTGTTTTGGTCATGCCCAGTTATCCACCAATATTGGACCAATGTACAGACAATATTGGGGAAAATATTCAAAATAACAGTTCCCTTTTCTTTTGTAACTTTGTATTTGGGTTTACTACCGGACTCACTGGAAAGACGAGGAGAAAAATACCTATTCAATGTTTTAATATTGGCAAGCAAAAAAGCTCTAACTAAAAAATGGATGTTGAAGGACTGTCCCACACCTGAAGATTGGATTAACGTGATCCAAGACATTTACTCGATGGAAAAGTTGACATTCGCACTGAGACAGGACATGGATGGGTTCATGAACTTTTGGCAACCCTGGATCGCATATGTGTCTTCCATTAGATCTAATCTTTGACAAATACCATTTCAATAATGGTTCCGCTCTTTGTTCCAATGCTACTCAGATGCTCTTTTACCTTTATTTACTTACTTTTTCTTTTTGTTTGTTTTTTGCTGGTTTGTTTGGTTTTTTGGTTTTTTTGTTTGTTTGTTTTTTCTTTTTTTCTCTCTTTAATTTCACTTTTTCTTTCACTTTAAAAAAAAAAAAGGGGGGTGTTGTAAGAATTAATCTTCCAATGTTGTCAGATATCAGAAAATAAGGGAACATGTGATGAAAATGTAAACAATGCACTGCTGTAACGACCTGTATACCCTTTACAAAAACTTAAATAAAAAAAAAAAAAAATTATATAAAATATATATATAAAATTATAAATTATATCATGACTTAAAATTTTTTTAAATTTCTGATGGTAATTAACCAAAAAGCCAAGAAGAAAATGAAATATGAAAAGCCTTAGCTTGCTCTTGGATTCATTGTGGGTGTGGAGGGGCAGAGAAAGACCCGTGTGTGTAGGTAGGATTGGTAATCATCTGCCTCCTCAAAATGGGGAATTAAAAAAAAAACAAAAAAAAAAACGAAGTTTAAGAACCACTGGTATACAGTGCATCCGGAAAGTATTCACAGCACTTCACTTTTTCCACATTTTGTTATGTTACAGCCTCATTCCAAAATGGAATAAATTCATTTTTTTCCTTAAAACTCTACACACAATACCCCATAATGACAACAAGAAAAAAGTTTTTTTATTTAAAGATTTTTGCAAATTTATTAAAAATAAAAAAACTAAGAAATCACATGTACATAAGTAGTCACAGCCTTTGCTCAATACTTTGTTGATGCACCTTTGACAGCAATTACAGCCTCAAGTCTTTTTGAATATGATGCCACAAGCTTGGCACACCTATCTTTGGGCAGTTTCACCCATTCCTCTTTGCAACACTTCTCAAGCTTTATGAGGTTGGATAGGAAGCATCAGTGCACAGTAGGGGTGTAACGGTACTTGTATTCGTATATTTCGGTACACCACCCACGGTATGGTACAGACGGACTACAATGGGGCAAAAAATATTTAGTCAGCCACCAATTGTGCAAGTTCTCCCACTTAAAAGATGAGAGAGGTCTCCAATTTTCATCATAGGTATACCTCAACTATGAGAGACAAAATGAGAAAAAAAAAAATCCAGAAAATCACATTGTCTGATTTTTAAAGAATTTATTTGCAAATTATGGTGGAAAATATGTATTTGGTCACCTACAAACAAGCAAGATTTCTGGCTCTCACAGACATGTAACTTCTTCTTTAAGAGGCTCCTCTGTCCTCCACTCGTTACCTGTATTAATGGCACCTGTTTGAACTCGTTATCAGTATAAAAGACACCTGTCCACAACCTCAAACAGTCAGACTCCAAAGTCCACTATGGCCAAGACCAAAGAGCTGTCAAAGGACACCAGAAACAAAATTGTAGACCTGCACCAGGCTGGGAAGACTGAATCTGCAATAGGTAAGCAGCTTGGTGTGAAGAAATCAACTGTAGGAGCAATTATTAGAAAATGGAAGACATACAAGACCACTGATAATCTCCCTCGATCTGGGGCTCCATGCAAGATCTCACCCTGTGGGGTCAAAATGATCACGAGAACGGTGAGCAAAAATCCCAGAACCACATGGGGGGACCTAGTGAATGACCTGCAGAGAGCTGGGACCAAAGTAACAAAGGCTACCATCAGTAACACACGCCGCCGCCAGGGACTCAAATCCTGCAGTGCCAGACGTGTCCCCCTGCTTAAGCCAGTACATGTCCAGGCCCGTCTGAAGTTTGCTAGAGAGCATTTGGATGATCCAGAAGAGGATTGGGAGAATGTCATATGGTCAGATGAAACCAAAATAGAACTTTACTGTAAAAACTCAACTTGTCGTGTTTGGAGGAGAAAGAACACCATACCTACTGTGAAGCATGGGGGTGGAAACATCATGCTTTGGGGCTGTTTTTCTGCAAAGGGACCAGGACGACTGATCCGTGTAAAGGAAAGAATGAATGGGGCCATGTATCGTGAGATTTTGAGTGAAAACCTCCTTCCATCAGCAAGGGCATTGAAGATGAAACATGGCTGGGTCTTTCAGCATGACAATGATCCCAAACACACCGCCCGGGCAATGAAGGAGTGGCTTCGTAAGAAGCATTTCAAGGTCCTGGAGTGGCCTAGCCAGTCTCCAGATCTCAACCCCATAGAAAATCTTTGGAGGGAGTTGAAAGTCCATGTTGCCCAGCGACAGCCCCAAAACATCACTGCTCTAGAGGAGATCTGCATGGAGGAATGAGCCAAAATACCAGCAACAGTGTGTGAAAACCTTGTGAAGACTTACAGAAAACCTTTGACCTCTGTCATTGCCAACAAAGGGTATATAACAAAGTATTGAGATGAACTTTTGTTATTGACCAAATACTTATTTTACTGAGGAATTTACCAATTAATTCATTAAAAATCCTTCAATGTGATTTTCTGGATTTTTTTTTTTCCTCTTTTTGTCTCTTATAGTTGAGATATACCTATGATGAAAATTGAAGACCTCTCTCATCTTTTAAGTGGGAGAACTTGCACAATTGGTGGCTAACTAAATATTTTTTTGCCCCACTGTATATTGAGTGATGGACAGAAAGTGTAACTGTCACATCACGCCCCCTCCTCCTCTCAGTTTCCCTGTCCCTGGAGTACTGCAGTGTTCCGCCCCGGTGAAGAATAACTGAAACTGGGCTTCTTCTAAACACAACACCGGTAACATTAGTGAGTTTTTAACAAGTAAAGTTAACGCTTCTTATTTTCAATGAGTGACTATCTCAGCTTAAGAAAACTGATTAAACTGCTAGCATGTGCTAACATTACCTGTCGGACATGAATGTGTGTGTGAATGGGTGGATAGCAGGATCTGTAAAGTGCTTTGGTCATCAAGAGATGAGAATAAAAGCGCTATATACTGTAAGTGAATGCCATTTACCATTTACCATTTGAATGATGTTTGCTGACAGCTGAGCAGTTTCAGTTCTGCTGGTAATTTGTTAACTGCCAGTAAATGAGTGAATTACATGAGTAGCTTACTCTTTTTCATCTTCTCTATTATTGTTCTATTATTGTTGCGGCAATAAGCTCTCATTCTGAATATTAGTGCATCTCAGTAAATTAGAATACCATGATTTGTAATTTAAATAAAAATAACCATAATGATCACAAATAAATTAAACAGCTTAAATATTTCCCTGTATGTGTAGTGAAGACTCACATTCCTCTACTGTAACTTAAAGCATTTGTAAACTGTTATTTTGGACTGGAAAAAGTTCTAACTTTCATTCTGAAACCTAACTATTACACTTTTAAACTTCTAAATTCAGCAAGGCTTCAAAGAGGATCGACTAGTTTGTAATTTTCTTTTTGACTTTAATGGAGTTGAATATTATTACTCCAGTTTGTTCTGAACAGAGTTACAACAGCCCTGTATGGTGCAGTAGAAGCTGATATTTAACTTTTATTTCTTTAGTTTAAAAGACTGAACTTTAATGTCTGTTATTTAATTGTGTTGCTACAAACACTTTTGATTAAGCTGTTAAGTTCAAGTTTCCAACTCATGTTTCATGGGCCATTATTTTATTTAGCTATGGGAACTTTTTATAATAGGCTGTTCAAACTTCTATTGTTGCACTTGTCTGCATCGTTCATTTCCTAATGAGAATTTATTTATTGTACACATTTTAATTTCACTTATTTGAGAATTTTTTTATTGAAGAATTTACTGCTGGCAGTTTGCAGTTTTTTTTGTCAGTAAAGCTGTTCTCACTTAGACAAAAGATAAGCAGTTTTATGTTGTGCATTTTGTTTCCTTACTGTACTGACAATGAACCGAACCGTGACCTTAAAACCAAGGTACGTACCGAACCCTGATTTTAGGCGTATCGTTGCATCCCTAGTGCACAGCCATTTTCAGATCTCTCCAGAGATGTTCAATTGGATTCAAGTCTGGGCTCTGGTTGGGCCACTCAAGGACATTCACAGAGTTGTCCTGAAGCTACTCCTTTGATATCTTGGTTGTGTGATTAGGGTCGTTGTCCTGCTGAAAGATAAACCCTCACCCCAGTCTAAGATCAAGAGCACTCTGGAGCAGGCTTTCATTGAGGATGTCTCTGTACATTGCTGCATTCATCTTTCCCTCTATCCTGATTAGACTCCCAGTTCCTGCCGCTGAAAAACATCCCCACAGCATGATGCTGCCACCACCATGCTTTCCTGTGGGGATGGTATTGACCTGGTGATGAGTGGTGCCTGGTTTCCTCCAAACATGACGTCTGGTATTCACGACAAGTTCAATCTTTGTCTCGTCAGACCAGAGAATTTTATTTCTCAAGGTCTGAGAGTCCTTCAGGTGCCTTTTGACAAAACTCCAGGCGGGCTGCCATGTGCTCTTTACTAAGGAGTGGCTTCCGTCTGGCTGCTCTACCATATAGGTCTGACTGGTGGATTGGTGGATTCTCCTCTCTCCACAGAGGAACACTGGAGCTCTGACAGAGTGACAGTCAGGTTCTTGGTCACCTCCCCGACTAAGGCCCTTTTCCCCCGATCGCTCAGTTTAAATGGCCGGCCAGCTCTAGGAAGAATCCTGGTGATTCCAAACTTCTTCCATTTATGGATGATGGAGGCCACTGTGCTCACTGGGACCTTCAAAGCAGCAAAAAATTTTCTGTACCCTTCCCCAAATTTGTGCCTCAAGACAATCCTGTCTCGGAGATCTACATACTATTCCTTTGACTCCATGCTTGGTTTGTGCTCTGACATGCACTGTCAACTGTGGGACCTTATATAGACAGATGTGTGCCATTCCAAATCATGTCTAATCAACTGAATTTACCACAGGTTGGCTCCAATTAAGCTGCAGAAACATCTCAAGGATGATCAGTAGAAATAGGATGCACCTGAGCTCAATTGTGAGCTTTATGGGATTTCCGGTATGGTGGAGAAGCAGATGGCAGCATAGATCAGGGACTCCCAGGAGGTCGAACATTTTTCAAAAGTACTGAGTTTTGAACAGAAAAGTGGAGTTTACTATTATAAAAGGAGGAAACAGAAGAAAGACAAGAGGGAAAACACAAGAAAGACAGACAGAAACAGATAAAATATCAACGGAAAGTGAGGAGGCTAACGACAATGCTAACAAATATGCTGCGCAGAGAATGGAGGTGCTTCAAGCTAACATCATCGCAGAGATAAAAGTAATGAGGAAGGAGCTAACAGATTTTAGAGAAGACAACAACCAAAAGCTAAGTACCATCACTATTGAGCTGAGAGAAGTAATGGACCTTGTGGAGGAGATGGAGCAGAGAATTGGTGATGTGTAGGAGCTCAATGCAGAGGTTAAAACTGCGATTTCACATATGCTAACAACACAAGAAAGTATTCACACCCGACTCACAGACATCAAGGCATGCTCACGTAGAAATAATATACACATACACAGCATCACAGAAGGAGTTGAAGGTGAAAACTTACAATTATTCCTGGAAAGTTTTATTAAATCTGAGCTGTCCCTGTCTGACACACCACTTGGAATACAACGCTGTCATTGCGATGCTGGTACCTAAACCTCCACCAGGCTCCTACCTCAGGTCCATAGTCGTATACTTCTTGGAGTATAAAACCAAAGAAACGGTGCTCCACACAGCTTGGAAAAAGAAAGAGATTCACTACAATGGGAGAAGTGTGTTTTGAACAGGACTACCCCACCAAAATAACAGAGAAAAGAAAGGCTTACTCTGCAATCAGAAAGGCCCTTAAAGAAATGGGCTCTGTTTCCAGACTCTTTACCCTGCCAGACTCCAGGTGTTTTGCGACACCGGCTCAGCACTGTACAACAGTGCACAGGAGGCAGCAGATGACCTGAAGAAAAAGAACTTAATGAAACCGAGACCCATACCCTCGCTGAACGACCATCTGCAACTAGATTGAGTCATCTGTCCTGGGAGGCAGCCGGTGCAACACCATGCAAACACCGGGAGAGACACCTGAGAAGCATCCAGGACAAACTAAAGGAGTTTCGGCACAGAGAGGACACTGCATGAGAGCATTACACCAATAACGGGAAGAGAGAAAAAAAAAAGTCTAAATAAATACTGAAATTCATTCCGAGAGTAACAAAATGTTAAGAAAAATGGGACTCAATCATTCTTTTATAAGATAGTTAATTTCCCTCTTATAATTCATACTTCAGAAATGGGAGTCACTTTTGTTCGTTTGTATTTTAAGTTCTGTTTTTGTTCACACAGTTGTTCATTTGTTCTGGCCATCAGGAGATGTTTGAAAACATGTACAGATTTTCATTTTCCATTTAAATGATTTAAATGACACACCAAGAGTATAAAGTAATCACCTTTAATGTGAATTGTCTACACAACCCTATTAAAAGAAGTAAAGCATTAGTGAAGATGAAAAGGAAAAAACAAGATATAGTCTTCTGGCAAGAGACACTTATCAAGGATCAAACATGACAAACTGAAAAAACTAGGTTTTAAAAATTCATTACTCATCTTTTGCAAAAGGTAACTCCAGGGGAGTGGCAATATTAATCTCCAATAAAGTGAATTTCCAGTTCTCCTCACAAATAACTGATAAAGAAGACTGTTATATACTGGTCAAAGGTTTTATTGACCATAAGGAAGTTACACTTTTGAATGTTTACAGACCACCAGGAAATGATTCAAAACTGAATAAAAATATATTTAATCTGATAGCCACAGAAGTATCAGGTGCGTTGACATTTGGAGGAGACTGGAACATCACTTTACATGCCTCACTGGACTCCTCCAATAAAGCCAAGAAAATAAATCCTGAAGTAGTATGTGTCAAAAAAAAAAAAAACCTACAAAAAAATACAGGTATGATTGATGTATAGAGGGAGCTACAGCCACTTGACAAACGCTTTACCTTCTACTCTCACTCACATTTTGTATATTCAAGAACTGATTATTTTTTATGTTTAACGTAGACAGGCATAAGGTATAGACTGTGATATTGGCATAAGAGACATTTCCAACCATGCAACGATATATTTAACATTACATTTAGATAATAAACCCAAAGAAACCCTATGGAGACTTAATACTAGCATTTTTAAATGACCCTTTATGTAAAAAATATACAGAAAAAGAGTTTGAGGAATGTATGCTGTCATCAGCCCTTAGTTGTGACATTGGTGTTCCCCAAGGGTTAATTCTAGGGTCGCTGTTGTTTAGCCTGTACATGGATGATCTTCCTAATATATGCCAAGGCTGTGAAATCCAAATATATGCGCACAAGAAGGGGATGAGCAGACTCTACTTCCTGAGAAAGCTGAGATCCTCAACGTGTGCAACAGGATGTTGGAGCTTTTCTACCAGACCGTTGTCGCCAGCGCCATCTTCTTTGCTGCTGTCTGCTGGGGTAGCAGTATCAGGGCCAGAGACACCAACAGACTTGACAAGATTATCAAGAGGGCTGGCTCTGTAATTGGTCTCAGACCGGAGACCTTTGAGACAGTGGTGGAGAGGAGAACACTAAATAAACTGCAATCCATCATGGACAATCCTGATCACCCCCTCCACCACACACTAGATAGACAGCAGAGCACTTTCTCCAGTAGACTACTACAGCTTTGCTGTCGAACGGCCAGGTACAGGAAATCTTTCCTGCCACATGCAATTTCACTGTACAATAACTCACTATGATGTTGTATTCTGGTCATAGCTATGCTGCCACACCGCACCTTACAGACTAACTGGTACCTCACATTTTCACTCTGCTCCTGATAGTCCTTCTTTGTGCAATGGGATGATTCATGTGTTTGTACGGGTCATCATATATTAGGCTATGATGTATATAGGTTTTTATAGTCGTGTTAGTTTTTACTTTCCATGGGTAATCCCTTTGTCTGTCATGTATGTGTTTCTGTTGTTTGGTTGTCTACTGTCATGCTGCTGTTACACTGTAATTTCCCAGTTTGGGATCAATAAAGTACATCTCTCTATCTGTCTCTCTATCTATCTATCTACAGTATCTATCTATGATGCTACGTGGCGCGTGAAAACGCAGTGGCCTCTCTTCTCTCTTCGTGTTTTGTGCCACTTAGTGTTGTTTAAATTACGCCAAAGTGTATATTCATGTGTTTAATGTCTGTATATGATGCTGCACACAAGCTACAGTTGCCACAGCCTCCTGGAGATAAGGAATATGACCGAACATTACGTCCTGAACCAAAGCATTACAGAGGAACTCTGTGGTCTAGGTCTTCTCCACCAGACCTCCACACCCCCGGGCTCAACTGCTGTGTCTCATCCCAAATGGAGATGCCACAGACAGTGTGAGCAGCGACAAAAGAGAGGTAAATGTGGAGGTATCCAAACGAAGCTAACCACTAGCCCACACAGACTGCCGATTGATTCCCCAATTCTGGCCAACATAAGCTCACTCAACAACAAAATAGACCCCATACAGCTACTGAAAACTATGCAGCGTGATGTGCGGAACTGCTGTGTTTTTATCTTTATGGAAAAGTGGTTAAATGACAATATACCAGACTCTGCCTACCGCAGTGACAGAGTGTTCACGGAAGGAGGGAAAACTCGCGGGGGAGGCATCTGTGTGTACATGCATTCCTCAATGTTAAAAGAGGTAATTGGCTCAGTGGGTACATCTTTGGTTAATATCATTAACAGTTCACTTGAATCTGGTTGTGTACCCTTATATTTTAAACATGCAGTTGTGCAGCCACTTTTAAAAAAAACTAACCTTGATCCATCTGTTTTTAAAAACTTCAGGCCAATTTCTAAGCTTCCTTTTATTTCTAAGCTTTTAGAAAAAGTTGTTGCCAAGCAGCTCACTGACTTTCTGATTGAACACAATATTTTCAACAAATTTCAGTCAGGTTTTCGTCAGAAACACTCGACAGAGACCGCCCTTCTTAGGGTGTCGAATGATATTTTAATGTCATCAGACTCTGGCAAATGCTCTGTTTTAGTGTTATTAGATCTTACTGCAGCATTTGATACTATTGATCATTGTATTTTGTTACAAAGGCTTAGAGATTGGGTAGGTATTTCTGGAAAAGCTCTGGATTGGTTTTTCTCCTACCTTTCTGGTAGGAGTTTTTCCATGGCTGTTGGCTCTTATTCATCTGACTCTGCTCCTTTAACCTGTGGGGTGCCTCAGGGTTCTATTCTGGGTCCACTTTTATTTGCCCTATATATGCTGCCACTTGGTTCTATCATCAGCAAATTTAAAGGTGTGTCTTATCACTGCTACGCTGATGATTTACAGCTACTTTTCTCTTTTTAACCTGACCATGTTGACAATTTAAAAATTATTCATGATTGTCTGTCCGCAATTAAGGACTGGATGTCTAGTAACTTTTTGCAACTTAATGTTGATAAAAATGAAGTCCTTATTGTAGCACCTGATAATCTAATTCCTAAGATGGTTAATAGCATTGGTTCATTAAGCTCTAATGTATGGTCTAATCTAAAAATTCTTGGTGTCATTTTCGATCAGCATGTCAAATCTCTGACCCGGAGTTGTTTTTTCCACCTTAGGAATATATCCAAAATTAGGTCATTGGTTTCCTACAGTCAGTTAGAAATCATTATTCATGCCTTTGTTTCTTCACGTTTGGACTACTGTAATGCTCTTTTCACATGTCTTAGCAAATCCTCTTTACACCACCTACAGTTAGTCCAGAACTCTGCTGCAAGATTACTAACTAGGTCCAGTAGATTCTGTCATATCACTCCCGTTTTGGCCTCCTTGCATCGGCTTCCTGTAAATTATACAGTTGATTTTAAAGTTCTTGTTCTTACTTATAAAGCCATTCATGAAAAGGCACCTTTTTATATTAGTGACTTGCTCCATCTACACCAGCCCAGCAGGTCCCTCAGGTCTTCTCATCAGAATCTATTGGTAGTCCCTAGCACTAGGCTCAGAACCAAAGGCGATAGAGCCTTTGCTGCTATTGCTCCCAGACTTTGGAACTCCTTACCTTTTGAACTTAGATCTGCACCTTCCATTGATGTTTTTAAGAAGCAACTAAAGACCCACCTTTTTAGCCTGGCTTTTTAATTAACTATGTGTTGATTGTATTTTTATGTGCTTTTACTGTTTACTTTGTTTTTATTTTTTACTGTTTTATGTGCCTGTGTTTTTATTTTGTTTTTTACCATGTTACGCACTTTGTGACTCTGTCTGTGAAAAGTGCTCTATAAATAAACCTATTATTATTATTATTATTATTACATCATTGATGCTTGGTGCCATGACGCAACTGTTGTACACAAACACTGTTCTCCATTGGTGGAGTTTATGATCATCAAGTGCCGACCCTTTTACATTCCGAGACAATTTTCATCTGTCCTACTAGTCGCTGTGTATGCCCCGCCCACTGGCATCGGCAAGAGGAGCAAAGCACTAAAAGAATTCTATCAGGCCATCAGTGAGACACAAACAATGCATCCAGATGGATTCCTCATCACAGCAGGAGACTTAAACCATGCAGATTTAAAGGCCCCCCTACCAAATCTACACCAACATGTAGACTTTCCAACAAAAGAAGACAATCTGCTGGACCTGGTGTACACAACTCACAAGAAAGCATACAGAGCCTACCCCCTTCCCCACCTGGGTCTTTCTGATCACATCACCATCCTGTTAAGGCCGGCATACAAACCCAGAGTGAAAACAATCAGACAAACAAAAAAGCAGGTACGTGTGGGGCCAGAGGGGGCCTGTGATGTTCTGAAAAACTGCTTCAGCACTACAGACTTGGACACTTACAAGCATGCAGCCACTCACAATGGACACAGAAACCGAGAGGAGTACACTGGGGTTGTTGTAGCATACATAGCTAAAAGCACTGATGATGTCACTCACTGCAAAACCATCACTGTTCGTGTCAACCAAAAGCCATGGATGACAGCAGAGGTCCACAGGCTACTGAGGGCTTGGGACGCAGCCTTCAGGGCCGGCAACACTGGAGGACTAACAGCTAGGCCCAACCTGTCCTGTGGCATCAAGGAGGCAAAACAACAGTACACCAAAAAAATATCTGGCTAGCGTGAAGAGGACTCTGTATGGGATCAACCCATGCAAGGCAGCTGGACCAGACAACATACCGGGTCGCGTCCTGAAGGACTGTGCAGAGGAGCTCAAGAATGTCCTGGCTGACATCTTCAACATCTCCCTGACTCAAGCTGTTGTCCCCACATGTTTCAAAACTGCCACCCTTATACCAGTCCCAAAGAAGCCCGTCCCATCCAGCTACAATTACCGGCCCACAGCACTGACCCCATCGAAGATGCCATCGCTGCTGCTCTCCATCCAGCCCTCACCCACCTGGACTCAAAGAACTCCTACGTGCGAATGCTGTTCTTGGACTTTAGTTCAGCATTCAACACAATCATCCCCCAGCACCTAATACAAAAACTCAGACACTTGGGACTCAAAACCTCTCTCTGTAACTAGGTGTTGGACTTTCTCACAGGGAGGCCACAGAATGTGCGGGTTGGCAGCAACAGTTCCCAGCCCATCACACTGGGCATAGGGACTCCACAAGGGTGCGTGCTTAGCCCGCTGCGCTTCACCCTGCTGACCCATAACTGTGTCCCAGCCTACAACACCAATCACATCATCAAGTTTGCGGATGACACGACTGAGGGGGGCCTCATCAACAACGAGGAGGCCAACTACAGAAATGAGGTGAGCCAACTGGTCCAGTGGTGTAAAGACAATAACCTCTTCCTGAACATGGGGAAAACCCAAGGAGATTGTAGTTGACTTCAGGAGGGATCACACACAGCACCCGCCTCTGATCATCGATGGTGCCGCTGTGGAGAGGGTGAGCAGCACCAAGTTCCTGGGGGTGCACATCTCTGAGGACCTCTCCTGGTCCAACAACACCACATCACTGGCCAAGAAGGCTCAAACGTGCCTCCATTTTCTATGTAAACTGAGGAGAGCATGAGTCCCACTCCCCATCATGTGCTCATTTTAAACCGGGGTACCACTGAGAGCATCCTCACCAACTGCAGCACGGTGTGGTATGAAAGCTGCACCACCTCCTGCCGGAAGACACTACAACGCACAGTGAAAGCAGCCAGCAAAATCATTGGTGCCCCTCTGCCCCCCCCCGACATCTCCCTTACCCACCTCACCATCAACATTGCAGGCGACACCTCCCACCCCTCACTCTCCCTCTTCAGCCCCCTGCCCTCGGGGAAAAGGTACCAGAGCCTCCAGGCCTGCTCCACAAGACTGCTAAACAACTTTGTTCATCAGGCTATCAGTGATAATGGGATGGTATTCCCCAGTACACTGTGGGATGCTGCTAATGCAGTCATTGGGGTAACTTATAATGTGGTCAGCTCAGAAGAAGAAAGAAAGAGAAAAGGAAATTAAGGAACTGACTGAAAAATTAAAATTATCAGAAAACAATAATAGTAAAATTCTAAATCTAATTCAAGATTTTTTTTTTTTTTAATGGCGCCGGAGGCAGGACGGCCGTACCAGCCTGTAATTTCCCAGTTTGGGATCAATAAAGTACATCTATCTATCTATCTAAGAAACAAAAAAGTCTCTTAATAAACTATATGAGAACCAAATAGAAAAAAGCTAAATTAATTAAAATTTCTATGGAAATGGCCCTAAATCAAAAAAACTCCTTATATGGAGATTACATAAACAACAGGCTGAAAGATTTATACACAAAATTAAAGACCCTCAAACTAAGGATACACATCTACAATTGGATGACGTACAAAACTCTTTTCAGAAATATTATACCAAACTCTACGCACAACCTCAAGCAGCCGAGTTAACTACCGCCTCAAAATGTTTGACTACCATAGATCTACCATTGATTGGTACAGAGCAAAATAAAAAGATAACACTGCAGATAATGGCTGAGGAAATAAATAAGGCCAAATCCAGACTAAAAGCAAACAAAATGCCAGGAGCAGATGGGTTCCCATTAGAGTTTTATAAAACTTTCAGGGAGTCACTAACACCCATCCGTAATGAATGCTTTAATTATGTTCTTAGAGGTGATGAAACCCCAGTGTCCTGGAATTTCAGTGATCTCCAAACCTGGCAAAGACAAGACGGAATGTGGCTCTTATTGCCCTATACCAATCTTAACTATAGATTATACACTATTCACAAAAAGTTAGGGACATTCAGTTTTGAGGTAAAATTTCAGGATGTACCTAAAATGCACTATAACCTTTACAGGTGAACTTAATTTGACCTTCCCTAACTTTCTGAATGCACATGTCCAACTATTCAATGTTTCAGTAATTTCTGCGTAACTTGCTGTTCTCTAACAAGGTGCTTAACGGCAAAATTCACAACAGGTGTTTGATCCATGAATCGACCAATAAATTTTCTGGCTCAGAATTGGTATTTAAAACGTCTTCTTCATCATACTGTTCACATTTTGACATCATGAGATCAAGACGACACCTCACAATTGATCAACAGTACCTCACCATTGCAAGGCTTCAAACAGGATGTTCTCAGAGGAAAATGGCCACTTTGCTTAGAGTGTCACAAAGTGTCATCGGCAGGTTGCAACAGAGATACAGAGAGACTGGAAGAGTCACAGAAAGGCATAGAAGTGGACGTCCTTTGGCCACATCCCACGCTGATGACCACTTCATTGTGAACAGTGCCCTGCGGAACCGTATGATGAATGCCACTCAACTCCAGACACATTTAAGGGAAGTGAGAGGCACACAAGTGTCAAGTCAGACCATTCAAAACCATTTACATCTGCGTGGTCTGCATGCTAGACGACCTGCAAGGGTACCTGACCACACCATCAGGCACAGGCGTCATCGTTTGCATGGGCCAGGAAGCAATTACCCTGGACAAGGGACCAGTGGGCTTCAGTGCTGTTCTCTGGTTAAAGTCGATTCACGTTGAGCAGAAATGATGGCTCCCAACGATGCTGGAGTTGTCAAGGAGAGCACTATGCATCAGTCACTGTTGTCACCATGTTACAGTCTGGGCAGGTGTGTCTAGTCAATACAGAACTGCCCTACACCTTGTGAATGGCACAGTGATAAGCTGATACTACCTGAATAACACCATTAATCCAGTCACTGTGCCCCTGCATGAACAACACAGGCCTAATTTCATCTTCATGGACAACAATGCTCCAGCTCATTGAGGTTGCATCATTTGGGAATGGCTTCTGGAGACTGGGGTACCTCAAATGGAGTGGCCTGCACTTTCTCCAGACCTGAATCCTATAGAAAACCAATAGGATCAGCTGAGTCGCCATGCAGAAGCTCGTAACCCTGCACCCCACAACCTCAATCACCTGAGGGTCGCCCTTCAAGAAGAGTGGAATGCCATGCCTCAGCAGACAATAAGTCGACTTGTGAACAGCATAGGACGTCGTTGTCAAGCTTTAATTGATGCTCAAGGGCACATGACAAGTTATTGAGACATTGACATTTTTTTGTTGTGGTATACCCACCACTGTTGTTGGCTTTTGTTTCAATAAATTGTTTGAGATGAGGAAATCACCATTGCATGCTTCTGCTTTCATGATATAATACCACTGTAGCATGACGTTTTACATTTTCTATAAATTTCACCCGAAAGCCAAATATCCCTAACTTTTTGTGAGTAGTGTATATGTGCCAGTGCGTCACACACATTTATTTTTTTTAATTTAACCTTTATTTAACCTGGGAAGACAGATTAAGAACACATTCTTATTTACAACTGTGGCCTGGGGGAAGGGGCAAGGGACAACTCACATCTATACCTCTCCAGTTGATGGCAATAACCTAACCTGCATGTTTTTGGCTTTTGTGGGAGGAAACGGGAAAAATCCTGGAGTAAACCCAAACAGACACAGGGAGAACATGCAAACTCCACACAGAAAGATCACCATTGGTCAGGGGGTGGGATTAAACCCGAAATCCCATGGCCAAGGGTGAGTTGCTGTGCTGCCTCAGTGCTAACCACTGTCCCACCATGCTGCACATATGCCCCGCCTCTAGTTTATTGCCGTTTGTTGTTGCTGTAAGGTGCTTAGGTGCATGTGTGTACGCATATACAGCACTTCACTCTTGTGACATTTGAATGTTTTGTTTTGTAGCACCTTAACGCTTGCACTTTAGCATATCCACTTTGTAAAGTTTCATTGCAGTTGTTCTGTTTGTGTATGATTGTTTGTGTGTGTGTGTGTGTGTGTGTGTGTGTGTGTGTGTGTGTGTGTGTGTGTTTGTGACCCGCCGAGGGACTACAGATGCAAATTAGCAGTATTGCTAAATCTGGTATACTTAAATTTGTATTAATGTTCATTAGTATGAAATGTCCCTTTCAAATAAACATTAAACTTTAACGGAAAAATAATACAATTAAATATTTGGGGATACAAATAACTAAAGATCCTATCTACTACAGCGCATCCGGAAAGTATTCACTGTGCTTCACTTTTTCCACATTTCGTTATGTTACAGCCTCATTCCAAAAGGGATTAAATTCATTTTTTTCCCTCAAAATTCTACACACAATACCCCATAATGACAACATGAAAAAAGTTTTTTTTTTTAGATTTTTGCAAATTTATTAAAAATAAAAAACCAAGAAATCACATGTACATAAGTATTCACAGCCTTTGCTCAATACTTTGTTGATGCACCTTTGGCTGCAATTGCAGCCTCAACTTTTTTTTTTTAATATGATGCCACAAGCTTGGCACACCTATCTCTAGGCAGTTTGGCTCATTCCTCTTTGCAGAACCTCTCAAGCGCCATCAGGTTGGATGGGAAGCGTCGGTACACAGCCATTTTCAGATCTCTCCAGAAATGTTCATTTGGATTCAAGTCTGGGCTCTGGCTGGACCACTCAAGGACATTCACAGCATTGTCCTGAAGCCACTCCTTTGATATCTTGGCTGTGTGCTTTGGGTCATTGTCCTGCTGAAAGATGAACCATCGCCCCATTCTGAGGTCAAGAGCGCTCCAGAGCAGATTTTCATCCAGGATGTCTCTGTACACTGCTGCATTCATCTTTCCCATTATCCTGATGAGTCTCCCAGTTCCTGCCACTGAAAAACATCCCCACAGCATGATGCTGCCATCACCATTGGCATGGTTATGAGCGGTGCCCGGTTTTCTCCAAATATGATGCTTGGCATTCATGCCAAAGAGTTCAATCTTTGTCTCATCAGACCAGAGAATTTTGTTTTTCATGGTCTGAGAGTCCTTCAGGTGCCTTTTGGCAAACTCCACGTGGACTGCCATGTGCCTTTTACTAAGGAGTGGCTTCCGTCTGGCCACTCTACTGTACAGGCCTGACTGGTGGATTGCTGCAGAGATGGTTGTCCTTCTGGAAGGTTCTCCTCTCTCCACAGAGGAACGCTGGAGCTCTGACAGAGTGACCATCGGGTTCTTGGTCACCTCCCTGACTAAGGCCCTTCTCCCCCGATCGCTCAGTTTAGACGGCCGGCCAGCTCTAGAAAGAGTCCTGGTGGTTCCAAACTGCTTTCATTAATGGATGATGGAGGCCACTGTGCTCACTGGGACCTTCAAAGCAGCAGAAATTTTTCTGTACCCTTCCCCAGATTTGTCCCTCAAGATAATCCTGTCTTGCAGAGGTCTACAAACAATTCCTTTGACTTCATGCTTGGTTTGTGTTCTGACATGCACTGTCAACTGTGGGACCTTATATAGACAGGTGTGTGCCTTTATAAATCATGTCCAATCAACTGAATTTACCACTGGTGGACTTCCAATTAAGCTGTAGAAACATCTCAAGGATGATCAGTGGAAACAGGATGCACCTGAGCTCAATTTGGAGCTTCATGACAAAGGCTGTGAATACTTATGTACATGTGATTTCTTAGTTTTTTATTTTTAATAAATTTGCAAAAAATCTCATTTTTTTCCCTACATTGTCATTATGGGGTTATTGTGTGTAGAATTTTGAGGGAAAAATGAATTTAATCCCTTTTGGAATAAGGCTGTAACATAAGAAAATGTGGAAAAAGTGAAGTGCTGTGAATACTTTCCGGATGCACTGTATATATGAACAAAACTACAAACCAGTAATATCTGATATTAAAGCAGACCTAAATCACCGGGCACTTCTGCCAATGAACATGTATATCCGAAAAGAAACTATTAAAATCAGTGTACTACCCAGGCTGCTTTTTCTCTTTGTCGTTGCCTGTCGAGGTCCCAGTCAGGCAGTTTGATGACTGGAAAAGAATTATTTCGACTTTTATCTGGGGAAATCAAAGACCAAGGATTAGATTTTGGACATTACAGTTACCCAAAAATAAAGGTGGCATGGCTTTACCATCCTTGAAAGATGATCATTATAGAGTGGCCCAGATACGACCCCTGGTATGTTGGTGTGATCCCAAAGTATGACGCTAAATGGAAAAATTTAGAACAAAACCAGGATAAAATACCTCTTCAATCTTTTATTGGAGGAAAAGAATATCTTGAAAAAGCATTTAGATAAAATTCCTAGATGGACTGGTGTCCCACTAAATATTTGATATAAGAAATTGAAAAACCCCCAATTTGAAAGAAATGCACAAATATTGTGCTGGGTGGAATATGATGGGGATTTTCTTCTAGTTGCAATGGATGGCAGACTTAGACACTGGACAAATCAAGGTATCACCTCATATTGTAAAATATCATCTAACAAAGGACTGGCCAAATTTCAGGAACTCACAAAAAATGTGATTTAGAGAAACAAGATTTTTATAGATATGTTCAAATACAACATCATTTTAACAAAAACATCCAAACAAAGGAAGAAACAAACTAACCTAGTTAAGATATTAAGTGCATATAAAAGTGATCTGAATGATAAATTATTCTCTAGAATCTATTCATCGTTACAGCTGGAGAGGGGTCTCTCCACTACATACATTAAATGCAGATGAGAGAAGGAGGCTGGGATAACACTGACAGAAGAGGACTGGATGAATATTTGTAAGACATGCTGCATCACCTCCAGCTCAGCCTGGTGGAGAGAATTTGTTTGGAAAAATACAATGAGGTTTTTTTTTTTTAACTCCAAAAATGCAACATCCACAAGTCAAAAAACCTGAACGTGGTCAGTGCTGGAGACTGTGTGGTGACATCTTATCCGGACCTTTCCATATTTTTGGGGATTGCCTAAAGATTCGTACATACAGGGTTGATATCATAAAAAATAGTCAAAATATAACTGCCAAATTGGATTCCAGCTTTAGATTAATGTATATGAAAAATATCCGACTATATCCGACTATAATATCAAGATTAAAACAGGAACTGGTCTGGACTATGGATTAAAAGAACTTCAGTAAGTACTATGCACCCATGATGTGCCATGAAGTGTTTTGTTTCAGTGATCTGTATTGTTTTATGTGGATAAAAAAAACAATAAAAACAAAATTAAAAAAAATTGAGCTTCATGGCAAAGGCCATGAATACATGTATATGTGATTTTAGTTTTTTATTTTTAATAAAGTTGCAAAAATCTAAAAAAAACCCAAACTTTTTTCACATTGTCATTATGGGGTATTGTGTGTAGAATTTTGAGGAAAAAAATGAATTTAATCCATTTTGGAATAAGGCTGTAACATGACAAACTGTGGAAAAAGTAAAGTGCTGTGAATACTTTCCAGATGCACTGTAAAGGAACAAAAACATCAGCAGATTAAAACAACCACACAGTATTCTCTGAACTAGGGCTGCAGCTAATGACTATTTTACGGCTTGGGTAATCACCCACTCTAATCGAAGATTACTCGAGTAATCTAATACTTTTTATTTTTTAAAGAAACTTGCATTGACCAACATTTGCGGAACTTTCTTTCCTAAAGAGCAGTAGTAATTGTACCAAACACTCAATAACGCAGGTACACATTTATTGACATCAGCATGACATCATGACAATGACGTCAATGACATCATCATTGACATCCTATTGTGACATCAGCGGGGTCTGGGGAAACCTTAAAACCATCTCTGGGCTCCAGAATACCTCCCCCCAGGCCACGGGGGCCAGGGAGTGGGCGAACAATCTGAATCTGTTTTTCAATAGGTTTGACCAACCGCCCTCCCCCCTGACTGCACAACAACCACTGCTGCCTCTAAAGACATCAAGTCCTGCTGCCCACTCCTCACTCCACCAACACCCCCCCACTCCCAACACACAGCCCCCCAACCTGACCCTCACTAAGACCCAGGTGAGGACGGAGCTGAGGAAGATCAAGGAGAGGAAGGCGTCGGGACCGGACAGCATCAGCGCAAAGCTCCTCAAGTCCTGTGCAGACCAGCTGTGTGGGATTGTGGAGTACATGTTCAATCTGAGCCTGAAGCTGGGGAGGGTACCACAGTTGTGGAAAACATCTTGTGTGGTACCTGTACCAAAGACTTCCCAACCCAAAGATCTAAACAGCTACAGACCAGTGGCCTTGACGTCCCACATGATGAAGATCCTGGAGAAACTGCTCCTTGCTCACCTCCACCCCCTGGTGGGACCAGTGATGGATCCACTCCAGTTCGCCTACCAGCATGGCATTGGGGTGGAGGATGTGGTCATCTTCCTCCTTCACCGTTCTCTGTCCCACCTGGAGAAGCCCGGAAATGCGGTGAGGATCATGTTCTTTGACTTCTCCAGTGCTTTCAACACCATCCAACCGATGATCCTGAAGGACAAGCTGCTGTGCGCAGGGGTGGACCAGCACCTGTCATCATGGATCCTGGACTACCTCACAAACCGGCCTCAGTTTGTGAGAACCCGGGACTGTGTGTCCGACACGATCATCGGTAGCACGGGGGCCCCCCAGGGAACGGTTTTGGCTCCCTTCCTGTTCACCCTTTATACTGCGGACTTCTCACACAACACAACACACTGCCATCTACAGAAGTTCTCTGACGACTCTGCGATCGTTGGCCTTATCTCCAACGGAGATGAAGCTGAGTACAGAAGGCTTATCCAGGACTTCGTGGACTGGTGCCATCGGAACTGCCTCCAGATCAACGCGAGGAAAACTAAGGAGCTGGTGGTGGACTGCCGCAGGCATGGACAACCCCTCACAGCACCAGTAAATATACAGGGAACAGACATCGAGATGGTGACATCCTATAAATCCTATAAGTACCTGGGTGTTCATCTGAACAATAAACTAGACTGGTCACACAATACTGACGCACTCTACAAGAAGGGACAGCGCAGCACAATACTGACGCACTCTACAAGAAGGGACAGCGCAGGCTTTTGGTGTACAAGGGGTGCTGCTGAAGACATTCTATGACACGGTGGTGGCATCAGCCATCACTTTTGGAGTGGTCTGCTGGGGCAGTGGCATTACAGCAGCCGATAGGAAGAGACTGAACAAACTGATCAAGAAAGCTAGCTCTGTCCTGGGGCAGCGCCTTGACCCAGTGGAGGAGATGGGAGAGAGAAGGATGGTGGCTAAACTGTCATCTCTGCTGGAGTCCGAGTTCCACCCTATGCAGGACATACTGAATGCACTGAGGAGCTCATTTAGCAGCAGACTACATCATGCTAGGTGCACAACCGAGAGGTTTTGCAGGTCCTTCCTACCTACGGCTGTCAGACTGTACAACCTAAGCAGGGCTGCTCGCAGAGATAGCAAAAAGACGTGACAACCTAATAGTATTGAATGCAAAAGACGCAATAGACTTACACAATGGTCCCCTCCGGTATACAACTATGGAGGTCGCTATGGAGGGTGAGAATATGTATGGGTACATAATCATACCATGTAGGATAACTAAGTAGACGGTTGTGCTGTTTCATTCCATCTAGCTACAATGCTCCGCACTGTGTGTGTTTATATATTTACATATTTATTCCATCTAGCTACAATGCTCCGCACTGTGTGTGTTTATATATTTATTCCATCTAGCAACAATGCTCCACGCTGCGTGTGTTTATATATTTACATATTTATTCCATCTAGCTACAATACTCCGCATGGTGTGTTTATATACTCATATTTATTCCATCCAGCTACAATGCTCCGCACTGTGTTTATATATTTATATACCTATCCCATCTAGCTACAATGCTCCGCACTGTGTGTCTGTATATACAGTATATATATATATATATATATATATATATATATATATATATATATATATATATATATATATATATATATATATATATATAAAAATTTATATTTATATGTACATATGTATACTCGCTGCTCTTGTTTTTTCTCTTGCCTTCTGATTGTTGCTCTGAGTGTTGCTATCCCTGTGCTGTTGCAATCCTGGAATTTCCCCATTGTGGGACTAATAAAGGCTTATCTTATCTTATCTTACTGTGATGCTTATTGCAATGTTTATTGCATAGAACACAACTTTAAATAGTATGTTGCACCATAAAGTTCCTTTCGCTAGCTGTTAGCATCCGAATGCTAATGGTGGTGACTATATGTTCTTTGGTCATACAGTATAAGCATAAATAGTGTTGCTGACTACATTCTATTCGTCCTAATTTTAAAATCTCAATCACGTACCTTGTCTCGGGTGTGCTGGCTGTGCATGATGTGGAATGCTTTCTGCTGAGACACTGTAACATCTGATCTTGTAGCATGCTAGCTCGCCGCTCGGCTTTACCATGTACACACTGCACAGTGTTTTCCTTCAATTTGAGCTTGAAATGATACCAGGCTTCAGATACTTTTGTCATTTTTAAAAACATTTTCTTCATCTTTGCTGGCCCGTCACTATGCCGCTCTGACATGGCGCCATTAAACAAATCTGCATTTTGTTTAGGTAGCGTGATAGGAAGAAGGTTGCACCGGAAGAAGGTCATATAGACCGCAAGTGCTACATTAAATGACACGTCGACGCATAAATTTGGAATTGAGAATTTTTTGTAACCGAATTATTCGAGTAATTGTTGCAACCCTACTCTGAACTTTTATTGCAGACATCAGATTGAAACAGTGGCAGTGTTATTTTACAGTTACTGTCTTGAGAGGTTGCTATGGCTTCAGTTGGCCACCAGATGTTACTGTTCTTAGTTAGACTGAAGTCTCAACGCTTTGAATCCTTTTTGGCACAATTAGAAAGAAAGCCTCAGAGCTTCACTGAGGCTTCACCTGCCCATCACTACTGAGGATTTATTGTTGTTTAAAAGCAGTCTACCTTGTACATTTACTGCTGTTTAGAGCCTGTTAATGTTAACTTCACTCCTGCTGTGATCGCCAGCTCTATTCTTTCTAGTCTCAGCATGCGTAACACATACCTTACAACATCAAACTCCAGAGTATACCGCTCTCTCACTCTTGCTTGACCACTCATACTGAGTGGTACCTAGGTTTCAATTAGAGCTCCCTCTCCTGGTGGACACTATAATTGCATGTAAGAATGCAGTTCCAAATATGGTCAAACATGATATAAATAACTGATTTCGGAAATGGAATGGCGGGCTGCACTGAATGAGGGTGGGGGCCGCATGCAACGTATCAGTTGCCCATTCCTGACCTAGGAGGAGGAGCAGTTTTTGTGAAATGTGGATAGATTGACACAGTGCCATTGCATTGCACAGCTTAAAAAAACAAAACAAAAACAAAACAAAGGAGTGAACTGGGCCATGGTTTACTTTGTAACCAAATCATAATAAAACCCTGAGTTTCCAGAAGCTCCATACAGTGCCTTTAATTTGCCGTCAGGTTTTTACCTTAAACTGCCGCAGGTCCCACACTTTCAGAAGACCATCATCTCCTCCTGAGAGCAGGAATGGTTCAGTCTTGTTCCAGCTGATCACATTGATGTCTGATGAGTGAGCTCTGTCGGCTGAGAGCATTGAATTGGGTGGGGCACGGATATCCCAGATACGGATGGACTGATCCACGGAACAAGATGCAAAAACCTGGAGTGAGACAGAACAAAGTTAAGAAGACTCTGAAATCTCAAAAGGCCTTATTTTTCTTCCAGCAATGAATAGGACTTTTTATTGCATGGGGACGTTATGCTTATTTTCTTCAAAGATAAACTGTAATCAACATCAGCTGTGCTGAAAAGTCCCAGAACCCCAAAACAAACTTTGTACATCTGTAGATGCAAAACACTAAAAAGGACAGAATGAGAAGCATTTCTGAGCTCGGGTGAGTTTAAGTGCTTCATGACAGATCTGATGGTGCTCCACCTAGCAGATGTTGCAAAACCAATTATGTTATAATCACACTGAATTTTCCACCTCTGCAAATCTGCCCACAACTTTTAATGTAACCTTGCTATCAGACAAACTGATTAATTTAATTCTTATCAAATGTGATAATAACAAAGCAATCCACTGTAGCAGTGTCTTTCAACCAGGGTTCCATGGAATGTTTATGTTTGTCAGAAATTTTCTAATTTCACTTCTTAACTGGTCTAAAAAATTGCAAGTAGTTTGCTGTTGTGAATTGGTTCTGTAGGCACCCATGCACAACAATGCTAAATTATTTTCAATTTTTTTGGACCAATTCAGAAGTGAAATTAGAAAATTTCCCACAGTAACCTAAACGTTCCAGGGAGCCCTGGTTGAAAGACTGCTTTGTAGGATGCACAGCCATATGCAGTGCTGTGAAAAAGTATTTGCCCCCTTCCCGATTGCTTATATTTTTGCACATTTGTCACACTTCAATGTTTCAGGTCATCAAACAAATTTTAATATCAGACAAAGATAACCTGAATAAATACAAAATGCAAGTTTCAAATGATTTCATTTATTAAAGGAAAAAGACTATCCAAACTTACCTGGCCATATGTGAAAAAGAAATTGCCCCCCGTGTTACATCACAAATTAACTGTGATTAACCATATTTTTTGGAAAGCTGATTTCAGTTTCAGTAGCTACACCCTAGCCTGATTACTGCCAGACTTGTTGAATCAAGAAATCACTTAAATAGAACCTGTCTGACAGCCTGAAGTAGGCTAAAAGTGCTCAAAAAGCAACACATCCTACTGTGATCTAAAGAAATTCAAGAACAGATGAGAAACAAAAACCCAGAAAAACATCTAAAGAACTGCAGGCCTCACTTGCCTCAGTTTGGACACTGGTCCACAATGAAACAATAAGAAAGAGGCTGGACAAAAATGGCATCCATGGGAGAGTTCCAAGACAAAAACTGCCGTTGGACAAAAAGAACACAAAGACTCATCTCAAATTTGCTAGAAAACATCTAGATGATCCTCAACACTTTTCGGAAAATATTCTGGGGACTGATGAGACAAAAGCTGAACTTTTTGGAAGACGTGCCCTGTTTTATCTGGCATAAAACTAACACAGAATTTCATAAAAAGAACATCATATTAACAGTCAAACATGGTGGCGGTAGTGTCATGGTCTGGGGCTGCTTTGTTGCTTCAGGACCTGTACAACTTGCCCTAATTGACAAGAACCATGAATTCTACTCTCTACCAAAAACTCCTGAAGGAGAATGTCCAGCCATCAATTCATGAAGCCCTCCAACGTTACTGAATTTAAACAATTCTGCACTGAAGAGTGGGCTAAAATTCCTCAGCATTGATGTAAAAGACTCATTGCCAGTTGTTGACACCATTGGTGGCACAACCAGGTATTAGGTTTAGGGGGCAGTTAGGGGGCAATTGCTTTTTCACATAGGGCCAGGTAGGTTTGGATAGCGTTTTTCCCTTAATAAATGAAATCATCATCTAAAAACTGCATTTTGTATTTACTCAGATTATCTTTGTCTAATATTGAAATTTGTTTGATGAACTGAAATATTTAGGTGTAACAAAAATGCAAAAATATAAGAAAGCAGGAAGTGGGCAAATACTTTTTCACAGCACTGTAATAGCTCGTTTAGAGATTAAATGCAGCACTAACACTTCCTACATTTTAGACTGTGATTTATCTTCGCTAGAAGAGCAATTTTTTTGAGCAAAGATTGTTTTGTTCAGCTCAGACATTCATTTTTCTAACCACACTCTGCTTTCAAACCAAATACCCAAAAGCCAGCTGTAAGCCAATGAGCTCAGTTCAGCATAATTAATCCTTGTGCAGAAATTTGTCTCCTGGTATTCAGGTTCAATGAATCCACCTGGCTTAGACCTGCTTTGTGTAGGAGAGGGCAAAGAGCAGCTTGCTACATGTCTATTACCCAGCACGCACATGTTTTGGAAGTCTGAGCACCTTCTAGCAAAGTCTGTCAGTATGATTGTAGAAATATACCGTGGCTTCAGTAGGAGACCACTGTAGATCCTCGACAGACTTGGTGTGAGAACTGAACGGTCGCTGGTCAATATGCCACGAAGTCCCTCCCTCACGTGGCTCCCACACATGAATGTTCTTTTTGCAGTCACCACTGACAAGACGGCCTGATCACAGAAAAAACAAACAAACAAAAAAAAACATTTAACCTAATAACATCTCCATTGTACAAAGCTTCTCTACAATGCTCAAAAAAGAAATTGAAATCAATCCAACAATTAAAATACTGTGTATGTACAGTATATATATATATAAAACAGGTCAATTTAGATATCTTAAATTAGACATCTGGAATTTCCCCATTGTGGGACTAATAAAGGCTTATCTTATCTTATCTTATCTTAAAGAGGATTTGGATTTCCTTCCGGTTTTATTTTTAAAGTTGTGTGAATTATAGCATTTTAATGGCATATTTTTCCAGTCAACCATTTTCAAAATATAAATTCAACACCCTTGTCCTGTGCATGTGTAGTAAACTGACTGCCCAGAAGAGGAGCAAACCCAATAAACAGCCACTGCCTTCCTCAGAGAAGGCACAAATTTAGATAAAATTACAACAGCACGGTACACAGAGAAATAAAGTGAACAACTACCAACTCAATACAGCATCAACACGACAAGCAAAAGACAAGCTAACAGGATTTGTACCTAAGAAATAGATGGAATTTCTATTATTTTGCATTAATTCAGAACTTCTACAGCCCAAGGATTAAGTTATCTTTGAAAAGGAATTAACAATAGTTCACTGTTTTTGGTTTGGGTGTTTTATGTGAATGCCTGCTGCCAACTGCTGCCTTGTCAATATGACCTTTACTGCAGCTTCTGAAGGTTATTTCCACTCTAACAAGTATTTGGAAATTATTCAGCTATAGGCTGATCAGCCTGAAAGTGTTCAAAAAGATTTATGGAGATGTACACCGTCGGTGACAGCTAGCAGAGGCTAATTATTTAGCATGTGCGCAGGTGTTGGAGTGAAAGTCATCATACTACTCATATTACAACAAGTTAGGATGTGTGTATTGCTTCAGTCACTCTGGTTTTAGTGGGGATCTTGTGTTTACTATGAGATCAAACCCTCTGGCGCCACTGACTGCGGTGAAATATTTTGGAGCCCTGCGAGCAATAGCTTGTTGGCTTGTTGTCTCTATGAGATTCAATACAATAATTAGCCCAAATGTCTAGAACTTTAACAGTTTTTATGCTTCAGTGACAAAGAACAATGTAGACTGGTCCATCATTTGCCAACACATTCGCTCAATTTTTTTCTATTGGATTTGTTTTTATCATGTACCATCTATTTAGGATTTCTAGTTTCAGTGAGAGATATGCAGAAAGTAGCAAAGAAAATGAAACCCTACTTCAGGTACAGGCTGACATAATCTCCAAGTTTACGAAACAGTGTGGGAACTCAAAGTTTAAACCCGAGAAACCATGCCAATTCTGAGACGGTAGCTTTACGTGATTCACAGTGAACTTGGGGTGTTGAAATCTCATTCTAACCCTTAAGCTGTGTGAGTTCATCTGCCCCTAGTGGCAGAGCGCGGAGCTGCATCTGTCAACTGATAATGTTCCAAACACTCCCCAGCTGGACTGAGGATTTGTACCGATCGTGCCACTTTACAAAGCGGCAGGCACGCATTGGAAGACTCATGGATGACATGTAATACATCAAAGAGGAAGAAATCCTTCTTCTTCTTGTTCGTCTTTGAGATTACAACATAAAATGGAGGGCAGCCATCATTGTGGACATACGTGATCACAGACAGTGGAGCAAATTCGGAGGATTTGGTCCTGAATTTGCCAACTATGATTCTAAAAAGAGAGTATTTAGTTTATGAAGGTAGATGTATACACGTTCTTATAACACAGGGAGCGTGAAGCTCGTTGACCTGACCTGCTGGTGCCCGGAGCACCATGTGACTGTAGAGCAATCGCCGGTTGCATGTCGTCATATAAGATAAATTTGCCGCAGAATAAAAGCGAAATGAAGGTGGAATAATTAATAACAGTTTCTGGACGTAGGAGAGAAAGCTAAAATAACCGGGAGAGGACAAAATTATGACCAGAATGCTGCAAAAGGACCCCGCCTTGCCAGCAGTAAGTGACGAATGTCTTAGTTTGTATGCAAATTAGATGTGTAAATTTACTCCTATCTGAAACTTTGGATCATATTCTCATCTTTCTCAACATTCTCAGCTGCACGGTGGCGCAGTGGTTAGCACTGCGGCAGCACAGTTTACCCTTGGCCGGGGGATTGTGGGATCGTGGGTTCGATCCCAGCCCCCGACCAACAGTGATCTGTGTGGAGTTTGCATGTTCTCCCCGTGTTGCGTGGGTTTACTCCGGGATTTCTCCGGTTTCCTCCCACATGCCAAAAACATGCATGTTAGGTTAATTGGCTGTTCTAAATTGTCCCTAGATATTTGTTTCCTATAGGCCCTTAGAATAGAGGGTTAGTATTAATGAAAGCGCTTTGAGTGGTCTTTGTGACTAGAAAAGCGCTATATAAGTGCAGGTTAGTTAGTAGTTAGTTAGTAATCTTTCTAATTAACAGTAAGCCATTATCTCTTACCACTTTCAAGTTATAGCCATGGAAAGTTCTGACATCTGATCTGAATATTTTCTTGAAAAAAAATCTTTACCACTGTTGACCACTAGGGGTTATGTCGCAGTTTGGCGACATACACAGTTTAAGAGCTAAAGTATTTGTCTAGAAGAAAACCTCCTCTTGTCAATTTAAATTTCTTCTGACTGGCTGCTTATTAGAAAATTTGAAAAACGTGGTGCTTAGAATGACACCAAGTGAAACAAGAGCACTCTGAGTCGAGTGCAATATCCCCCGCCTCCATTTTCTTTGAAGATCCCAATATGTTACTGAAGTAAAGCAGTTTTTAACTTTTTCCATATAATTATTTAGACAGAACCAAAATTATGACAAACCTATCATCCATGAATAAACAACAAAAATTATTTTATGCAACCCCTAGTTTTAAGTCAGGATCCCAAGGTGAACCTGTGCAGCAAGTTTGGTGACACTAAAGAGCTTTACTCATTCTATTATAAGAAGGCATAGGGAATATTAACCTTGACCTTTAACCCCAAACCCATAGTCAGAGGTGATGGTTTTAGGGTGAACCTGTGTACCAAGTTTGGTGACCAAAGCTTTACTCGTTCTATAGTAATAGTGCAAAGGGAATATTAATATTGACCTCTGACCTTTTCACCCCAAGACCATAGTCAGAGACAGTGTTGGGAGTAATGCGTTACTGTAACGGCATTACTTTTGCAGTAACGTGCTGTGTAACAAAATTACTGTTTAAAAATTCAGTAATGCGTTACAGTTACTGAAATTTAATCAGATGCATTACTCGTTACCTCCGCCAGGCCGCAGGTCAGGAGGTTATATTTTTGCCGGGGTTTGTCTGTCGGTTAGCAAGATAACTCAAAAAGTTTTGGACGGATTTCGATGAAACTTTCAGGCGTTGTTGGAAATGGTACAAGGAAGAACTGATTAAATTTTGGGGATGATCCGCATCACCGTCTGGATACAGGAATTTTTTAAAGGATTCTTTAACATTGTGAGATAGGGCCATTTTCAACATGTGTGCAGGCGCAATGGAGGGCGCTGGTCGTCGTGTCTGACGAACACGAACTCCGCGTTCTTCAAAGTTTTAGGCACAAAAGCATGCGGAAAACTGTGGTGGGCAGGGCCCGGCAGCGTGCCTGTGTTTGCGCTACGCTGCAAAAGCTGAGACGGGGAGCTGTCCGGCGCGAGATTATTTGGCAGAAATTCCCCGGGCAGCCATACGGGCTGCACAAAAACAAGCTCTCTGCCGGGGAAGCTTCCAAATCCTCTTTTGCCACGGAGTGCAACCCCAATAAAACCCACGGCAACCTGTCTATCCAATTTGCATCCGTCAGTGAACCCCTGAGTGCTGCTTTCAGTGACCTATGAAAACGCTTGCATAATCCATTGGCCTGTGGGTTGTATGCGGTTGTGCGATGAATTGCAACGCCCGCAGCCTGGGAGTATGGAGATGGAGGAGATGGACACAACAGCAACACTTGAGTTTATTACCTCCGCCAAGGAGGTAATGCTTTTACTACTGAATCACTAATCCTATCATTGTGAATCCAATTGCTAGTCATATGTTTTCATGGTCAAGGAATCTGAAAACATACACACAAACACTGTATGGGGGGAACTGTGGCGCTTGGCGGAGGTCTGCGCTCTCCGAGTGCTTTTCTTTTTTTTTTTTTTCCACAATATTTTTTATTGAACCTTTTTTACAAACACAACACAAACAATCAAACACTAACACTAAAGTAATTTAAAAAAAAAAATAAAAAAATAAAAAATAAAAATTGTACTAAAAAACACCAACAACCACTAACAAAGACAGGTCTTCAACAATGCTCCTCTGTTTAGTCTAGGCAATCCATTACATAAGTATACATATTATACATTCACCAGTTTGGAATTTACAAGGTCCACACACATCATTCACCTTCTTCTTCAAAAGTTATGTTTAAATTCTTTACATAATCAATGAAAGGTCTCCATATATTCTCAAACACAATTTCCTTTGATTTCAGTATGTATGTTATTCTTTCTAGTGGAAGGTTTGTTAACATCTGTCTTAACCCCTGAGTCACATCTGGTCTATGATTCTTTTTCCACAGTAGTGCAATACATTTTTTGGCGTTAAGCAAACTGAGGTCTATGAATGCTCTTTCACTCTTATTAAAGCTATGCTTTTCTGGATACAGATACAACAAAAACAATTTAGGATTCAATATGATTTGTTTTGAAATTATTTTTTCAATTGTTACCCTCACCTCTTCCCAAAACATTCTAATTTTTCTACATTCCCATAAACAATGAAATAGGGTTCCTTTACTTTCCATACATTTTTGTGCACGTATCTGGTATGTTTTTGTTATATCTATTTAACTCCACCGGTGTAACATACATCCGCATTAACCATTTAAAATGTATCAATTTAAGACGTACATTTATTGATTTGGTTTGAGCTTCTGTACAAGCCAATTCCCATTGTTCCTCTGAAATTTCAGTTTGCAGGTCTTCTTTCCAATAATTCAATCTTTTCTGTGAGTTTTCACTTGAGAATAGTGTCAATGAGTTATAAAACTCTGAAATAATACCCTTTCTCTTACTATCTTTCGTCAAAATTTTTTCCAAGGATGAATAAGTAGGTCGGATGAGAGCATTATTTTGATTTGATCGAATAAAGTTCCTAAACTGAAGATATTTAAAAAAATGTGTTCTATTAAGATTAAATTTGATCCTCAGTTCTTCAAAAGACATTATGTTATCTGAACATGACAGATATAAGTCTTGAATCTTTTGAATCCCTTTTAAATTCAGCATCCGCTCTCCCTGGTTTAAAATATTGATTACCCCATATTGGGCTAAATTGTGACAGTAAGTGTGGTTCTTTTAAATATTTTGTGGTTTCACACCATATTTTGATCATATGCTTTACAAATGGATTTTTAACTTGTTTCTGTAATTTTTTTGCCGAGTCTGAGTATATGAATATGGGAAGAAGTAAAGGTAAATTGTATGATTCCATTTCAGTCCAGTGAGGGAGATCATTTGATGAAAAATAATATGTTGTGGAGCCCATAGTTATAACCTATGTAACTCACATGTGGCTGGCTGAATTCAGCCAAGAGAGACTTTGAGCTAGCCATGTGTATTGACTTCACACCTCAAGAGGGAGACATGTCTGCACCCCCTGGGGACTCAGGAGAGAGGAGAAGATTACCCGGCCTGACCTTTGGGGGTCGGAAAGGAGAACAGAAGGACTCTGGGTGTTCTATTAGAGATGAAAGGATGTAGCTGAGTATTGTGACTTTTGTGTGTGATGTATTGTTAGAAGATGAATGTATAAATGTATGTGCGTGACTGCGTCCTGTCTCTTTTCACTCCGATCGAGAGAGGACGTAGGATGAATGGGGAATTAAAGCAGTTACTGGAAAAATCATCCAGTCTCCTCAATTCTTGACTCCTACAATTGGTGACCTACGCATGAATCTGAGCACGCCGAGGCTGGAGGACAGCCTCGTGATCGATATGGAAGAGCTGGGAGACAGCCACTCAGACCCGGATTCACCAGGGAATGCCAGCAGGGGCACAAGACTGATTAAGCTCCCCGAGTTCTGGCAAAGCGACCCGCACTCGTGGTTCCAGCATGTGGAGTCACGGTTCCTGCTCGGGGGAGTTTCAGCGGACGACATTAAATTCCATAATGTCATCGCGACGCTCGACAGCTGCACGGCTCGGTTTGTGCGGAGCCTGGTGCAGCAACCACCCGCTTCCGGCAAATACGACGCGCTGAAAGCCACCCTCATCAGGAGCTTCATGCCGTCGTCTGAGGCAAGAGCCAGGCAGCTGCTGGACCTGCACGACAGAGGTGGACGCAGGCCGACTGTCCTCATGGAGGACATGCTGCAAATGATCGGGACGGACAACGACGCATTCCTTTTCAAACATATTTTCCTGAGAACCTTCCCAGCGCACACGAGAGGTTCCCTGTCCAGCAGGAGATGTTTGACCCAGCAGGACTTCCGCGACCTGGCCCAAGAGGCGGAGGGGCTCCTCAACGCCTGCGAGGAACCAGAGGCTTCCGTGGCAGCGGCAGACCTCGGCACGGCGGCCGGGGGCAGTGTGGAGCCAGAGACGGCAGTGACCACCCCAGCGGCGACAGCAGCGGCGAGATTCCGTGGCAGGGGAGATGACGGCCTCTGTTTTTACCATCGACGTTTCGCTGGGAAGGCGCACAAATGCATCCCGCCCTGCAAGTTCAAAAAAGCAGGGAAACGATCGGGCCGTGAGTCGTTAGCAGCTTCCACTCTCGGCGAACGGAACAAGCTGCTTTATCTGACAGACGCGGGCTCCGGGCGGCAATTCCTAGTGGACACCGGAGCCCAGAGGAGCTTCATCACTGCCACCTATGCTGATCGGGTCGCGGGACCCCGCGGAGACGGAGCGACAGCGGCCAACAGCTCCAGCATCAAGACGTACGGAGAGAGAACCTTGTCTCTGTCCTTCCACGGCCGCGCCTATGAGTGGAATTTCATCGTGGCGGCAGTGAGCTTCAGTATGTTAGGTGCTGATTTTCTGTGTTCACATGGTTTGTTAGTTGATCTGGCCAACAAACGACTAGTAAATGCACTCTCTTTCTGTTCTATACCTTGTGCAGCTCGGGTGTGCCCGCCGCCAGTACAGACCAACGTCGCCACAGCAGGTGGTAAGTTTCACAGCCTTCTACACCAGTTCCCAGCACTCACAGTTCCTACTTTTTCAGCTAAGGTGGCGAAGCACGGGGTGGAGCACTTCATAACCACGAATGGCCCACCCGTTTTTGCGAAGGCTCGGCGCTTGGATGCAGCTAAACTCTCCATTGCGCGCGAGGAGTTCGCCAACCTGGAAAGGTTGGGCATAATTCGCCGGTCGAAGTCCGCTTGGGCTTCCCCCCTCCACATGGTACCTAAAGCTGACGGCTCATGGAGACCTTGTGGCGATTACCGCAGGTTGAACAATGCCACAGCGCAGGACCGGTACCCGATTCCGCATATCCAGGACTTTTCAGTGCATTTGGCGAAGGCGCAAATTTTTTCTAAAATAGACCTGGTCCGTGGTTATCACCAAGTCCCGGTCCGACCAGAGGACATCCCCAAAACAGCCGTAATAACCCCGTTTGGGCTTTTTGAGTTTTTACGAATGCCTTTTGGCCTTAAAGGCGCCGCACAAACCTTCCAACGGATGATGGATGCAGTGTTGCGCGACCTTTCTTTCGTTTTTGTCTATTTAGACGACATTTTGGTAGCCAGCACCTCCGAGGAGGAGCACGCAAAACACCTCACGACAGTTTTTCAGAGGTTAGGAGAGCATGGGTTGATAATCAACCCGGAAAAGTGCCATTTTGGCGTGGCACAAATCGACTTTTTAGGGCACCGCGTTTCCTCGGAGGGAGCAGTTCCTCTGCCGGCCAAAGTACGCGCGGTGGCAGATTTTCCCCAGCCTCGAACGGTAAAAGCATTGCAAGAATTTTTGGGGATGGTGAATTTTTATAACCGTTTCATACCCCACGCAGCGCAGCTTATGCAGCCCTTGTACACCGCGCTCAAAAAGCAGAAGCCCTCCCATGTGATTGAATGGTCCCCGGAGCGGGAGCGCGCATTCACAGAGGTTAAACGGGCACTGGCAAACGCGGCACTGTTGGCCCACCCAGACCCAGCAGCCCGCATAGTGCTAACCACGGACGCGTCAGATGTGGCCATAGGGGCCGTAGTGGAACAGCAGATTGCCGGGGTTCGGCAACCACTCGCATTCTTCAGCAGATCCCTACGCGAGGCTAAGCAAAAATACAGCGCGTTTGACAGGGAGCTGCTGGCGCTCCACTTGGCTATTCACCATTTCCAGTTCTGGTTGGAAGGGCAGCGTTTCACCACGTTTGTCGACCACAAACCGCTCACTTTTGCGATGTCCAAAACTTCAGAACCGTGGTCAGGGCGGCAACAGAGACAGCTGGCCGCAATTTCTGAATTTACCACCAATATTCAGCACGTAGCCGGTAAAATCAACGTGGTGGCAGACTGTCTGTCACGCACGGTAACAGCACCCGTCCGCTCGGAAACGGATTGCGCGGCCGCTTACCCAGAGCGTGGTGACAGCGCGGACACGCGCGTGGCTCTGGTCCACGTGGGAATAGATTATGCAGCCATGGCGGCGGAGCAGAGCGAGGACGCGGACGTGCGCGCGCTCCTGTCTGGACCAACAGGGTTAAGGCTGGAACGCAGAAATCTACAAACCGGTTTCCCCCCGCTTATTTGCGATATATCCACGGGGCGACTGCGCCCGGTGGTGCCAGCCGCGTGGCGCCGTCGCGTTTTTGACGCCGTGCACTCCCTAGCGCACCCAGGGGTGCGCGCTTCGGTGAAAATGGTGGCGGAGAAGTTTGTTTGGCCGAGCCTGCGCAAGCACGTGAAGGAGTGGGCTAAAACCTGCATGGCTTGCCAGCGCGCTAAGATTCACAGGCACACTAAGGCGCCCTTAGAACCGTTCCACATTCCGGCTAAAAGGTTCGATCATGTGCATGTGGACCTCGGGCCCCCTGCCCACTTCACAAGGGTTCACGCATCTCTTGACAATGGTAGACCGAACCACTCGTTGGCCGGAAGTGGTCCCGTTAACATCGACCACAGCGGCAGAGGTGGCACGCGCTTTTTTAACAGCCTGGGTAGCGCGGTTCAGGGTCCCGTCAGATATTACGTCTGATAGGGGACCTCAATTTGCGTCGGAACTGTGGTCAGCAGTGGCCAGCGGCTTAGGAGCGGCGGTACATCGCACGACCGCTTACCATCCCCAGGCCAACGGTTTATGCGAGCGTTTTCACAGGTCTTTGAAGGCAGCCTTCAGAGCGTCACTGACGGACACAGATTGGGTAAACAAACTACCATGGGTTTTATTGGGGTTGCGTTCGGCACCCAAAGAGGATCTAGATGCCTCACCAGCAGAATTGGTCTTCGCACAACCGCTCAGGCTGCCAGGCGAGTTTTTACCCGACCACACGGCACCAGGGCCCTCCCCGATCCGGGGGTCTCTGAGTAACACGGGAGCAGAAATGCTCCCGGGCCCTGCTCATCACTCTTTCCCGCGTGTGTTCGTGCCCCAGGCTTTACGAGACGCAGAGTTTGTTTTTGTCAGGCACGATGCTCAGCGGCATAGTCTCCGCCCACCTTACGACGGTCCATTTCGAGTGCTGGAGACCGGGGAGAAATATTTTGTGCTAGATTTGGGGGGCAGGAGGGAGACGATCAGTATCGATAGATCAAAGCCTGCTTTTGTGTTGCATAACGAGTCTGTACGGCCGGCGGGCGTGCCTCGACGCGGCAGGCCTCCAAAGGGGCAGCCCCGGGACCCCCCACGGGGGGCAAATAACCCTTCTCCCCCTCACTCCACAGATGCACAGCAGGACGGCCCAAAACAGAGCAGGAGACCTGCATACAGCAGGTTTGGGAGAAGATTGAAACCTAAGCTGCATGCAGAATGATGTGTTTTGTTTTTTTGTTTTTTTGGTCAGGTTGTTTGGGTTGCTGTGAGATTCTGTTGGGGGGGGGGGTGACGTGCTGTATGACTGCTGTATGACTGTATGTGGGTGCCCAGTCTTTCGCGTGGAAGGGGGGAGTGATGTGGAGCCCATAGTTATAACCTATGTAACTCACATGTGGCTGGCTGAATTCAGCCAAGAGAGACTTTGAGCTAGCCATGTGTATTGACTTCACACCTCAAGAGGGAGACATGTCTGCACCCCCTGGGGACTCAGGAGAGAGGAGAAGATTACCCGGCCTGACCTTTGGGGGTCGGAAAGGAGAACAGAAGGACTCTGGGTGTTCTATTAGAGATGAAAGGATGTAGCTGAGTATTGTGACTTTTGTGTGTGATGTATTGTTAGAAGATGAATGTATAAATGTATGTGTGTGACTGTGTCCTGTCTCTTTTCACTCCGATCGAGAGAGGACGTAGGATGAATGGGGAATTAAAGCAGTTACTGGAAAAATCATCCAGTCTCCTCAATTCTTGACTCCTACAATGTCATAGACCTCAGTTGTGCTGACCAGTAATACAACATAAAGTTTGGACATTTCAGACCTCCACGATCAAATGGTAAATATAGTCAGGACAGACATAATCTAGCCTTCCTATTGTTCCATAAAAATTCCACTAACTTTTTTTTAATTCTTGAGAATAGATCTGAAGGTGGTGGTAAAGGAATGTATTGAAATAAATAAAGTATTTTGGGTAAAATATTACTTTTAAGTATATTGATTCTCCCGATCATCGACATTGGTAGTGACATCCATCTCTGAAGTAACTCATTAATGTCTGTCATTAAGGCTTCATAGTTGGTACCGGCGACTAATTCTAGCTTAGGCACAATTTGGATTCCTAAATATTTAAACTGATTTACAACATTGATTTGATTTACCTCAGGAGCTGGGTGATTTCTCTGGGTCTCATTTAGCATTAATATTGAAGATTTAGTTTTATTTATTTTATATCCTGATATTTCCCCAAAATTCTTTATTAAATTCAACAAGGTCGGAATTGATTTTTTAAGATTTGACATAAACAAAATTATGTCATCGGCATACAGGGAGATTTTATGTTCTGTTGGTCCTACTTTAATTCCATATATTTGTGGATGTAAACATACTGCCATCGCTAAAGGTTCAATTGCCATAGTAAACAGTAAAGGTGAAAGTGGACAGCCTTGTCGACATCCTCTATTGATTTTTATTGATTTTGAAATATTGTTATTTGTTAGAATTTCTGCAGTAGCATTATTATATATTATCTGAACCCATTTTATGAAATTATTTCCAAGTCCAAACCTTTGTAAGACTTCAAAAAGAAAGGGCCATTCAACTCTATCAAAGGCTTTTTCGGCATCCAGTGATAAGAGAGCTGTATCCGGTGCTTCTTTATTAGAATAAATAATATTAAATAGTCTTCTTACATTATGGAAGCCTTGTCTTCCCTTTATAAAGCCATTCTGATCTCGATTAATAATATTTGGTAAAATTTCTTGTATTCGTCTTGCTAAAATTTTACAAATTATCTTTTTAATAGGCTTATTGGTCTCATATTTTCACATTTATTAGAGGGCTTACCTGGTTTTGGCAACAGTATAATTAAGGCATTATTCATATATGATGGTAAATTACTATTTTGAAATGCTTCTAAAACCATTTCCAAAAAAGGTTTTGTTAATTTATTCTTAAATTTTTTATAAAGGTCAACTGGAAGACCATCTGGTCCTGCACTTTTTCCTGATTTCATATTATCAATGGCTAGTCCAACTTCTTCTTGACTAATTTTAGACTCCAGTATCTCCCTATTTTCATTTGGAATACACGGTATAAATAGTTCATTCAAAAACCCATGTAGTTTTGTTAAGTCAGATTCATTTTTGGTATCATATAATTTTTCATAGTAATCTCTAAAGGCTCTATTAATTTCTGAAGGATCTATAACTACCTGTCCGTTACTTATAATACTGGTAATTGGTGTTTTAGATTCTAATTGTTTAATCTGCCATGCCAATAACTTTCCTGATTTTTCACCTTGTTCATAAAAAGATTGTTTCAATCTTAGAAGACTCGAGGCAGCTCTATTCGCTGATTTTTTGTCATATTCAGCTCTCAAAATCAGTAATTCGTTCTCCAACCTTGGATCTCTTCCTGCATATACTCTTTCTTGAAGAATTTTTATTTTATGTTCCAATTGGACTCTCTCCTCTCGAGTCTTCTTAGATTTTGAACCTGTAATAATATGCCCCCTAATAAAAGCTTTGAAAGCCTCCCACTTTATACATGCTGATGTTTGTGTAGTATTGATATCAAAGAACTCATCTATCTGTTTTTCTATGTACTTAACAAATTCCTCATCCTGAAGCCATTTATGCTGAAATTGCCACCTACCTGGTTCCTTTGTCAATTTCTTATCTACATATATTAGACAGCAGGGGGCATGATCAGAGATCACAATATTATCGTAGAAGCAATTTTGAATCTTGGACCTTAATTCTGTGGAGATCAAAAAATAGTCAATACGTGAGAATGTCTTGTAGATATTAGAATAACAAGAATAGGCTTTAACTTGTGGTTTCATTTCTCTCCATATATCTAGCAATCTCAATTCTTTCATAAAATGATTAATGATCATCCTGCATCCATTGTGCGTACAGTCTAGTCCTGTTGATCTATCTATACCGGGATTCAATGTACAATTAAAATCCCCTGCTATTATATGTTGCCCTGTAAGTGAAGATAAAATAAGGAATAAATTAGTAAAGAAATTTTGATCATCTATATTGGGACCGCATAAGTTCACCAAATTTATATTTTCTAATAACAAAGATCCTTGAATGATTAGATATCTTCCAAATTTGTCTCCAATTACATTTTTCACTTGAAATGGGACTGATTTATGTATGAGAGTCATAACTCCCCTGGCTTGGGATGAAAATGATGAGGTGAATACACTTCCTTGCCATCTTCTCCTAATTCTTTTTACATCCTCCTCTATTAGATGAGTTTCTTGTAAAAACACAATTTTTGAACCCATATCTTTTATTTTATTCATAACTTGTTTTTTTAAATTTTGTAGACCTCTGCAATTCCATGAGGTTAAATTGAGATTAACGCTTTGGTCTATGATCAATAAGGAGTTTGAGATTACCTCGCAATGTAAACATGCTCACACAGAGAAGCAAAAACATGAGTGGTTGAACATTCATCCTACAAACTACACACAAACAAATTCCCCCTTCCCACATTCGTGGTAATCCCCCCAAAATCAAAAAAAAAAATTCCGTCTCCCGCTATAGCCATTGACTGCTCCACACCCGCGAGGATCAGTCAAAACCACTCTTTCTTTCTCCTCTCAATCACCCTAACTCTACTGCTTTTAATGACGTAACATTAACTCTCTTCTGTAGTTTTCCAACTTAACTCCTAAATTTTATAGCAACTTTGTACATCATAGGTTTTTTTTTTTAATATATAATACAATCTCACATGGTGAGGACATCGATGGCCTCATTCACACCTTCACGGGCTACCTCAGCTTCTGTGTGGACAAATCCGTTCCCACCAAGACCATACGGCGTCACTCAAACAACAAACCCTGGATCAACCCTGAGATAAAAACACTTCTGAGAGAGAAGAAGAGGATCTTCAGGTCAGGGAACAGGGAGATGCTGAAGTCCGTACAGAGGGAGCTGAGGAGAAAGATCAGAGAAGGCAAGGACAGCTTCAGGAAGAAGATGGAGGACAAGCTGCAACAGAGCGACATCAGCGGGGTCTGGAGAAACCTCAAAACCATCTCGGGGCTCCAGAATACCTCCCCCCAGGCCACAGGGGGCAGGGAGTGGGCGAACAACCTGAATCTGTTTTTCAATAGATTTGACCAACCGCCCTCCCCCCTGACTGCACAACAACCACTGCTGCCTCTAAAGAAATCAAGTCCTGCTGCCCACTCCCCACTCCACCAACACCCCCCCCACTCCCAACACACAGCCCCCCATCCTGACCCTGACCAGGATCCAGGTGAGGACGGAGCTGAGGAAGATCAAGGCGAGGAAGGCGCCGGGACCGGACGGCATCAGCGCAAAGCTCCTCAAGTCCTGTGCAGACCAGCTGTGTGGGATTGTGACGTATATCTTCAACATGAGCCTGAAACTGGGGAGGGTACCACAGCTGTGGAAAACATCTTGTGTGGTACCTGTACCAAAAACTTCCGACCCCAAAGACCTGAACAGCTACAGACCGGTGGCCTTGACGTCCCACTTGATGAAGACCCTGGAGAGACTGCTCCTTGCTCACCTCCGCCCCCTGGTGGAACCAGCGATGGATCCACTCCAGTTCGCCTACCAGCATGGCATTGGGGTGGAGGATGCGGTGATCTTCCTCCTTCACCGTTCTCTGTCCCACCTGGAGAAGCCCGGGAATATGGTGAGGATCATGTTCTTTGACTTCTCCAGTGCTTTCAACACCATCCAATCGATGATCCTGAAGGACAAGCTGCTGCGCGCAGGGGTGGACCAGCACCTGTCATCATGGATCCTGGACTACCTCACGAACCGGCCTCAGTTTGTGAGAACCCGGGACTGTGTGTCCGACACGATCATCAGTAGCACGGGGGCCCCCCAGGGAACGGTGCTGGCTCCCTTCCTGTTCACTCTTTATACTGCGGACTTCTCACACAACACAACACACTGCCATCTACAGAAGTTCTCTGATGACTCTGCGATCGTTGGCCTCATCTCCAATGGAGATGAAGCTGAGTACAGAGGGCTTATCCAGGACTTCGTGGACTGGTGCCATCGGAACTGCCTCCAGATCAACGCGAGGAAAACTAAGGAGCTGGTGGTGGACTGCCGCAGGCATGGGCAGCCCCTCACAGTACCAGTAAATATACAGGGAACAGACATCGAGATGGTGACATCCTATAAGTACCTGGGTATTCATCTGAACAATAAACTAGACTGGTCACACAATACTGATGCACTCTACAAGAAGGGACAGCGCAGGCTGTTCCTGCTGAGGAGACTCAGGTCTTTTGGTGTACAAGGGGCGCTGCTGAAGTCATTCTATGACACGGTGGTGGCATCAGCCATCACTTTTGGAGTGGTCTGCTGGGGCAGTGGCATTACTGCAGCCGATAGGAAGAGACTGAACAAACTGATTAAGAAAGCTAGCTCTGTCCTGGGGCAGCGCCTTGATCCGATGGAGGAGATAGGAGAGAGAAGGACGGTGGCTAAACTGTCATCTCTGCTGGAGTCCGAGTTCCACCCTATGCAGGACATACTGAATGCACTGAGGAGCTCATTTAGCAGCAGACTACATCATCCCAGGTGCACAACCGAGAGGTTTCGTAGGTCCTTCCTACCAACGGCTGTCAGACTGTACAACCTAAGCAGGGCTGCTCGCAGAGATAGCAAAAAGACGTAACAAACTAATAGTTTTTTGAATGCAAAAGATGCAATAGACTTACACAATGGTCCCCTCCGGCATACAACTAGGAACATACCGGTCGCTATGGAGGGTGAGAATATGTATGGGCACATAATCATACCATGTAGGATAACTAAGTAGACGGTTATGCTGTTTCATTCCATCTAGCAACAATGCTCTGCACTGTGTGTGTTTATATATTTGCATATTTATTCCATCTAGCTACAATGCTCAGCACTGGGTGTGTTTATATATTTATATATCTACATATTATTCCATCTAGCTACATTGCTCCGCACTGTGTGTGTTTATATACTTGCATATTTATTCCACCTAGCTGCAATGCTCCGTACTGTGGGTGTTTATATATTTACATATTTATTCCATCTAGCTACAATGCTCTGCACTGTGTGTTCATATATTCATATATTTATTCCATCCAGCTACAATGCTCTGCACTGTGTGTCTGTGTGTGTGTGTATATATATATATTTTATAGTAATATGTACATATGTTTATTAGCTGCTCTTGCTTGCTTGTTTTTTTCTTGCCTTCTGATTGTTGCTCTGAGTGTTGCTATCCCTGTGCTGTTGCAATCCTGGAATTTCCCCGTTGTGGGACTAATAAAGGCTTATCTTATCTTATCTTATCTATATTTTGTAAAGTTGCTATATGCTTCAGATCAGTCAGATGCCTGTGCAAATGCTTAAATATTCTACCTCATATTTTGTTCATGCTTAGCTCCCACCAGTCTCTCCTTGGATCTTCTTGATGAACTCCTGCGCCTCCTCAGGGGTCTTGAAGATGTGGGTTCTGCCCTTATACGTGACCAGCAGTCTTGCAGGATAAATCACTCCATGACGAATCCCAAGGTTGCGCAGCTCTTTACGGGCGGGGTCGGACTGTTTCCTTAATTGTTGGATTCCTGTGGCCAAATCTGGGTAGAACCGCACCTGTTGATCCTGGTATTTAATTTCTCCTTTGGCTCGCGCCGCATTGGAGATCGTCATCCTGTCTCTGTAGCTCAGGAACTTCATAATCAGCGTCCTCGGTGATGCCTTGTTATCTCTCGGTGGGCCAATTCGGTGGGGCTTTCTAAGACGACTGATGACTGCAGCTCCGCGTTGTTCAGCGCTTCTGGGATCCACTTTTCCAAAAAGGAACATGGATCCAGACCCTCCGTTCTCTCCGGGAGACCCACCAGCCTCAGGTTGTTCCGTCTCGACCGGGATTCTAAATCCAGAACATCCAGACGTTTATTTTTTAATTCCAATGTGCGCACCTTTAATTGTAGGCCGGAGACGTCATCCTCAGCACTGGAAATTCGGAGCTCCATCTGCGAAACTCGTTCCATACAGTCGCTTAACTCCTTTTTCATTCCTTCTATCGCTGCAATAATCCCGTCAAGTTTAGAGGAAAAGTCTGCTCTCATTGAACTAATGGCAGCGAGCACCGCACCTGTGCCGTCGCCAGTAGTCACCGCTCTTCCGCTAGCTTCCTCCGCCATATTTGGGGATTTTTCTGCTTCGTCACGGACGTGAAAGTCCGTTAACTTGGACTGTTTCGGCGATTCAGTTTTTCCTCCACCTGATTTCCCAGCCTTAGGCTTTACCGGCATGTCCTCGCCCAAACGTTGGGATAGGTTTTGTTCCAATTGAGAGAGTTATTTGCTGATTTATTTTTTTTTTAGGAGCAGAGTAGAGTGAAGCACGTCCTTCTACGCGGCGGCCATAACCGGAAGTCCCCGAGTGCTTTTCTAGTTTTATTAATATATGGATAGATATTTTAAGCGTAAATAAATGAATATACAAACTGACCCCACCATAGCTGAGACGAGCCATCAGTCAACGTAACCTGTTGCAGAGAGCTGAGTCTTCACTACTGAGCGGAGCGAAAGATGAAGCTACTTTAGTTTTTGTGGAAATAGTGATTATTTTTCTTCTGTCGTGGTTAAGGACAAAAGCATATTGGTGGGTTGTAAGCTAAGTGCCAGTTGAGACCTACTAGAATCTTCAGAAGTGCTTGAAAGCTCCAACAAAGCTCGTGCTAAGTCAGTGTCTCTCAACTTGGGGTCCAAGCGCCGTCTCTTTTGAGGTCATGAAATGCGTGGGTAAAAAAAATGCATATATTTTATATGGATTTTTTTTTATCCACGCATTTCTAGGTGGACATGTTGTTAAGCGTATGTATTTAACTAATAAAATTTGTTGGAAAAAAAGTTTTTAATTTTATTTATATCATGTGTATGACCTCTGACCTGTTTAGTCTCGCACTATAGCTAGCGCTAAACACAAGGAATTTATTCATCGCTGTTGAATGACATCAAATAAAGAGAGGATGGCTGAGAAATGTAAATGTGGGGAGGACCCTGTGGAGTTAAAAAAAGAAACAAAGACATTATATTGACAGTTATATGAACTATGGATTTAGAGAAGCACAAGACTCTTTTCGGCCAGAATGTGTTATTTGTGGTGAAAAGCTAGCTAATGACGGCATGAAGCTTAGCAAACTGAGACGGCATCAGGAGACTCGACACTGAGAGACCACTGGTGCAAGTCGGGATTTTTTTGAAAGGAAACGGCAACTGGCGCTTTCAAGGAGACACGGGGATATCAGAAAATCCTTTAAACGGGCAGGCAGTGATTTACTCAGAGCCACTTCGACTGCGCGCTGCTCATTGCAAAGGCAAAAAAGCCGCACAATATTGGTGAGCAGCTGATCAAGCCCACATGCCTAAAAATTGTGGAGGAAATGCGTGGAGCACAAGCAGTTGATAAAAGTCAAGCCTGTGCCCCAAACAAGCGGATGCAGGGACCTGAATCAAACGTTCTACAATGCAAAGACGCATTGGACGCTTTTGTGCGAAAACTGGAGTACAGGGTCGATAAAATGTCAAAAGGGGAGTTGCAGTAGTTTCCACTTCTGCAGAAGCAGTCTGGTGGCACCGTGCGTGTGTCTTTACGCATGGACTTCACGCGCCACATGAGCCTGCTGTGTGACGAGATGAGGAGTCACTTTGCCAACATCAACGAATATTTTATCCAAGGAAGCATGGGTGATGGACCCCTCCCTACATTTCCAATCACAAGGATGTTGAATACTTGGGTTGTGAAGATGAGCTGTGTGACCTTCAATCTGATTCAGTATTAAAAAAATACTTCCAGGAAAATGGATACAAAAGGTTTTGGATCATCAAAGGATATACCGTTGCTCCTACACTGGCCAAACACGCAATCAAGAGGGTCATTCTTCCTTTTGGTACTACATACCTGTCTGAGGCAGCTTTCAGTGCCCTTCTAACTATAAAAATAAAAGTAAGGAACAGGCTGGATGTCCACCAGGACTTTAGACTGGTTATCACCACTATCACTCCAAACATCGCATCCCTGGTCAGAGACGGGCAAGCTCAAGGTACATATTAATATTCTTTTTTGAATCAACAGACTGGAGAGAGTAAAAAGCAAAGAATCATTGAATTATTTTTTGCAACGTTAATTGCTGGGTAGTGTTATGAGAAAGAACAGTCAAGGATATTTGTTCTTTGTGTATGACAGGGGTGTTTTTAGGCCTACTGCCATTAGGCCCATACTGACTGACTTTTAGGCCTTTACTGATTTATGTGGTCATGTGTGTGTATACCCACTATTTTGGTTGTTAGAAATTTTTGCTTTCACAAGGGACGTGTTCTTGTTAACATTTTTGTTTCATACCTCTGGCAAAGATGAAAACTTTATGTTACTGACAATGAACAATGAAGACTCAGGACTGCCTTCTGGTATCAAAAACGTCATGTTTAAAAGTAATGCTGTCTTAAAACAAAAGGACAAATATTTTAATACCATTGTAGTCATTTGCCCCATTTATTTTTTTCTATGTGATACACATGTTCATATAATTCAATTTAGTTGAAGTATAAAGGAAAACAAATTTACATTTCAAAACAAATGGAATAGGTTAAAGCACAAAACTGATGTTATTTTTTTCCTAAATAAATGTTCTAAAATGACTTAATTCCTCTGGCGTGATCGTGTGGGCTGGGGGAGCCCAGCACTTCTGTGACACAGGCAGGGTGGGCTCCTGGGAAAAGGTTGGGAACCACTGTGCTAATGGCTAGCTATGCTAACAACACCGTGTTAGTGGATCTATGCTATCTGAACTGCCATGGCTGCATGTAAAGTGGAAATATTCTTGTTTCAACACCCACGGCTGGATTTCAAGTACAGGTATGTATCTGGAGAGTTTGTGACCCAGCAAGAATTAAACTGACTGATTGCAAGATACGCTGTTACAGACTGAAGACATGGTAACAGTCACTTTCCATCAGACAGCTGTGACTGTGATCCACTGAAGACATTTACTTGCTACCTGGATAAATATTATTCAAAAATGGATTTTGATGACTTCCGGGAAGATGGCGGAGAGACATAACACTTAAACAAAGAGCTCTCCCTAGCCGGATTAAAAATCATCGGTAAATGGCCAACTCGACATAAACGAATCAATAAACTAAGGGATGAAAACACGAAGGAACCGGGCACAAGGACAAAAACAGGGTAAAATTGAAGAATTCCTCTCCAACAACGCAGGAAAAACCGCTGTACGCAAAGCCCAAAAAAACGAGATGTCCACAGCAGAGAAAATGGAGGACACCAGACTCGACAACATGAACGCTGGCATCGCCAGTTTGGGTGAAGAGTTGAGAGAATTCAAGCGACAGCTACAACAGGATTTAGCGGCTCTTAAGGAGGAACTGAAAAAAGAAATTAAGGAGGAAATCATGGACCTCCGAAGAGAAATGGAGCGTAAATTAACGGAAAACATGGAGGAGCTGCGCTCCCAGCGGGCGTGTATGACAGAAGCGCAGATCCGAATTTCGGAACTAGAAGATTGGAAAAGCGAGGCAAACGAACAACTACAGACCCTGACGACGCAAACGCAGAGGATGCAGGAGAAAATAAACGACTTGGAGAGCAGATCCCGACGAAGCAATATGCGCATCTTTGGAATTCCGGAGGGCATTGAAGGCAACTCGATGACAAAATTCATGGATCAGTTCTTAAAAAAAGAACTGGAAATACCCGGAGAAACGGATCTGCAGATTCAACGGGCGCACAGAACACCGGCACAGAACCCGAAAACAAACTCTCCACCCAGGTCAGTTGTGGTAAACTTTGTGAAATATGACATAAAGGAAAGAATCCTGACGCAAGCATGGAAAAAAAAGATACGAATCGGCGACAAACAGGTATTTTTTGACCATGACTACCCGACAGAAATCGTGCAGCAGCGGAAGAAATATGCCAATATTAAAAAAAACGCTGAAAGAGAAAAAAATTAGATTCCAAACGCCGCTAACGAAAATGAGGATTCATTGGGAGGAAGGCACAAGAACCTACAACACGGCCGAAGAGGCAGCGCGGGATATGATGGAGCGGGGCCTTGAGGTGAGCGTGCCGAAGGAGACGGCTGGAGCAGCGGCGGCCCTGAACGCACCACGACAGACGGAGTGGAGACGAGTGAACGGCGGAAGAAGGGGGAGAGACGTAGAGCAGCGGGCCCAGGACAAGCTACAAGGCTTTCAACTGAAAGCCTAGATCATAACAAAGATTAAGAAAGGCACAGAAGAAATGAAGGCCAAGAAGACAAGGTAAAAGAGAAACAGACGGCTAGGAGAGGTTTAAGTGATATTTGTTGGACATTTCTAGACTTACGACTATTACTTTGATAGTAATTAGAAGTCTAGGGAGGGCCCTTCACTCTGTGAAGACAAACCCCCCACCCACCAACAGGGACCAGTGGGCAGAAGAAAGGCCCAAAGTACGGAGGTCGAGTTTTTTTAATGTGTTTTTATATAAATATGTGTTATTTTTGTTGTTAAAGGGGCTAGGAGCACAAGTTAAAAAAATGGAAAAACATGAATATGGGTAAAAATCTTAAGATAATGACACTAAACGTGAATGGTCTGAACTCACCTGTTAAAAGGGAAAGAATAATAAGAAAATTCAAGAAGGAAAAAGCTGAAATTATATTTATGCAAGAGACACATTTGAGCAAAGCAGAACATGTGAAACTAAAGAGATTTGGCTATAAGAACTCCTACTACAGTTCATTTAAGGGAGGAGCAAAAAGGGGGGTTATGATACTAATCTCAAACAAAATACAATTTGAAAGTGATCAGGAAATCCAGGATAAAGAAGGCAGGTATGTAATAATAAAGGGAAGAATAGATGGTATGCAGATCACATTAGTGAACATCTATGCCCCACCAGAAAGTGACAAGGGTTTTTTTCAACATCTGTTTGATCTCATAGCAACACACAGTGAAGGAGTCCTAATTTGTGGAGGAGACTTAAATGCTGTCATGGATCATGAAGTTGACACAACAAGTGTTAAGAAGACAAAAAAACATGTAACAAAGTTCATAAGAACCTCACTGGCAGAAATGGGTATGGTAGACATATGGAGGGACCTACACCCACTCGAAAAAGACTATACACATTATTCAGCAGCCCATAAAGTACACTCTAGAATAGATTACTTCCTTATGAATGAAGGTGACAGACACAGGGTGAGAAATTGTTGGATTGGAGGGGCAGAAATATCAGATCATAATCCTATATACATGGAAATATACAGTATTTAAACAATAGAAAACGACAAACAACATGGAAACTTAACGTAGGACTGTTAAATGATGAGAAAATGAAAGAAAGAATAAAAATAAACATAAACGAATATATCCAAGAGAATGACAATGAAGAAGTGGACCCAACAATACTATGGGACGCACTAAAAGCCGTGTTAAGGGGTAAATTAATTGTTGAAACAGGAAAAGCAAATAAGACTAAACTGGAAGCGTATGAACAAAGATGTGAGAGACTGAGGGAATTAGAACGTAAACATCAAAGCACAAATGATCCAAAAATATATCAAGAAATTAAAGAAGAAAAAACAAAGATAAAAGAAACACAAATGGATGAAATTGAAAGGAAAAATAGATATCTAAAGCAAAAATATTATGAAACGGGGCCAAAAGCCACAAAACTGCTGGCAAAACGGTTAAGAAAACAACAAACAATGAATAATGTATACAAGATTAAAGACCCCACCACAAATAAAACCACAGTTAACCCAGAAAACATCGAAGAAATTTTCCATAATTTCTACCAAGAACTATACTCGCAACCTGAAGAAACAAATACTAAAGATATCAAAAAATTTCTAGACACATTGGACTTGCCATCAATAGGAAATCAACAAAATGAAAAACTAACAGCAGAAATAACAACACAAGAGATCAGAGATGTGATTAAGTCACTTAAAAACGGTAAATCACCAGGTAGTGATGGATACCCCTCTGAGTTTTATAAACTGTTTATAGAAGAACTCACGCCACAACTCCTAAAGTCATTTAATTGGACGCTGAACAACAACAAAATACCTCCAACATGGAACGAAGCAATCATTTCAGTTATTTTAAAACCAGGGAAAGATAAAGAACAATGCGGAAACTATAGACCAATCTCTTTATTAAATGTAGATTATAAAATATACACAACAATTATATGTAAACGAATAAAGACATTCTTGACGGAATTGATAGAAGATGATCAAACTGGATTCATAGAGGGACGCCAAACACATGACAATATCAGGAGAACAATACATATAATTAACCAAATACATAAAGAAAAGAAAAGCGCAGTAATAATGAGTTTAGACGCAGAAAAAGCATTTGACAGGGTTAACTGGAAATTCCTATATAGTGTACTGGAGCGCTTTGGATTTAACGAAAAATCAGTACAATGCATAAGGACGCTATATCAAGAACCTGTGGCAAGAATCAAGATAAACGGTAGCTTAACAGACAAAGTAAATATACAAAGATCAACTAGGCAGGGATGCTGCTTATCGCCCACCTTGTTTGCTCTGTTCATAGAACCATTGGCTCAAGCGATACGACAAAATAAGAAATTAAAAGGTGTAACAATAAAGGGGGCGGAACACAAGATTGGGCTATTTGCAGACGATATTATAGTTTACCTTGAACAACCAGATAAATCAATAATGGAAATGATGAACTTGATAGAAAATTTTGGAAAATTATCAGGATACAAGATAAACATAACAAAAACACAAATACTGACATTCCACTATAACCCTCTAAACCAGATAACTGATAAGATCAAACTAAACTGGAAGCAAAAAGAAATAAAATACCTTGGAGTGAACATACCTAAAGACCTAAGCAAAATATATAAAGCAAACTATGATAGGTTGGAACAAGAAATAAAAAAAGATATTGATAGATGGTCAATCTTAAATATGGATCTGAATTCAAAAATTGAGACAGTCAAAATCAGCATACAACCTAGATTACTTTACCTCTTCCAGGCTATACCAACAGAGATTCCAGATGCCCAATTCTCAAAGTGGGACAGGATGATATCGAGATTTGTTTGGGGAGGTAAAAAACCAAGAGTGAAATATAAAACCCTCCAATTACCAAAAGAGAAAGGAGGCATGGGCCTACCGAGTCTAAAGGAATATTACTACTCAGCACAAATAAGATATATCATATGTTGGTGCGACGAGGGATATGAGGCAAAATGGAAAGAAATGGAAAAGGAAATTGAGGGATTCCCAGTACAAAGCATAATAGGGGATAAAGACGCATATAAGCAAATCAAACAAATAGACCCAATCACTAAATTTACTTTAGAACTGTGGTATAAAATAGTACAAAAATATAATATAAGGGAAGACATAAAACTATTGAAATGGGTAGCATTTGACAGTCAGTTTGAACCGGCAAAACAAGATAGGGGATACAAAAATCTGGTGAACAAGGGAATCACAGCATGGGGCAATATCGGAAAAAAAGATCTCGGGAGCTTTGTAAATATCAGGAGAAAATTTAAATTAGAAAGATCGGAATTTTTCAGATATCTGCAGATGAGAGATTACTATATGAAGAAGATTAGGCATAACCTCCAAACAGATGTGAACGAGATTATACAACTTATTTTAAGCTCATATGCAGGAAATAAAATAAGAATTATTTCAAAACTATATCAGAAACTTATGACAAACAATCATACAAGTAACTATATAAAGGAGAAATGGGAGAAAGAGCTCAATTTAAACATAACAGAAGAAAGCTGGCAGGAAATATGGAAAACACAACACACATCAACAAATTCAAGGGCATGGAGGGAATTTGGATGGAAAAACCTGATTCGCTTTTTCATTACACCACAGATTCAAGGAAAATATTCAAATACCCAATCTTTATGCTGGAGGGGATGTGGGGCTCAAAATGCAGACCACTCACATATGTTTTGGAAATGCTACCTCACCGGCCACTTTATTAGGTACACCATGCTAGTAACGGGTTGGACCCCCTTTTGCCTTCAGAACTGCCTCAATTCTTCGTGGCATAGATTCAACAAGGTGCTGGAAGCATTCCTCAGAGAGTTTTGTCCATATTGACATGATGGCATCACACACTTGGCGCAGATTTGTCGGCTGCACATCCATGATGCGAATCTCCCGTTCCACCACATCCCAAAGATGCTCTATTGGATTGAGATCTGGTGACTGTGGAGGCCATTTGAGTACAGTGAACTCATTGTCATGTTCAAGAAACCAGTCTGAGATGATTCCAGCTTTATGACATGGCGCATTATCCTGCTGAAAGTAGCCATCAGAAGTTGGGTACATTGTGGTCATAAAGGGATGGACATGGTCAGCAACAATACTCAGGTAGGCTGTAGCGTTGCAACGATGCTCAATTGGTACCAAGGGGCCCAAAGAGTGCCAAGAAAATATTCCCCACACCATTACACCACCACCACCAGCCTGAACCATTGATACAAGGCAGGATGGATCCATGCTTTCATGTTGTTGACGCCAAATTCTGACCCTACCATCCGAATGTCGCAGCAGAAATCGAGACTCATCAGACCAGGCAACGTTTTTCCAATCTTCTATTGTCCAATTTCGATGAGCTTGTGCAAATTGTAGCCACAGTTTCCTGTTCTTAGCTGAAAGGAGTGGCACCCGGCGTGGTCTTCTGCTGCTGTAGCCCATCTGCCTCAAAGTTCGACGTACTGTGCGTTCAGAGATGCTCTTCTGCCTACCTTGGTTGTAACGGGTGGTTATTTGAGTCACTGTTGCCTTTCTATCAGCTCGAACCAGTCTGGCCATTCTCCTCTGACCTCTGGCATCAACAAGGCATTTCCGCCCACAGAACTGCCGCTCACTGGATATTTTTTCTTTTTCGGACCATTCTCTGTAAACCCTAGAGATGGTTGTGCGTGAAAATCCCAGTAGATCAGCAGTTTCTGAAATACTCAGACCAGCCCTTCTGGCACCAACAACCATGCCACGTTCAAAGTCACTCAAATCACCTTTCTTCCCCATACTGATGCTCGGTTTGAACTGCAGGAGATTGTCTTGACCATGTCTACATGCCTAAATGCACTGAGTTGCCGCCATGTGATTGGCTGATTAGAAATTAAGTGTTAACGAGCAGTTGGACAGGTGTACCTAATAAAGTGGCCGGTGAGTGTAATATACCAATGAACCTGATGTACTTATGTGATCTTAAAAAAGACAGTGTTATACAGGCTGAGGACAGATATCTAGTTAAAATCTTGTTGATTGCATGTAAAAAAACTATCACAAAAAAATGGCGATCAGAAGTTCTTCCTGACCAAGAGCAATGGACTGACATTGTTGAGGACATACGTATGATGGAAAAACTAACATATCGACGAAGAATGCAAGAAGGAATATGGGAGAAAAAATGGCGGAAATGGACACACTACAAAGTGCAACAACGAGGCAGAAATTGAAAGAATAACCAAAGACACTGAAAAAACCAGAAGAATTAAGAGATGGAAACTAAAAACTTGATGCTCCAACATTTGTCCCCCCCCTTTTATTTTTTTATTTTTTATTTTTATTTTGTTTATTTTTTTTTATTTTTCCCTACCCTAACCCCTTTGTTTTTTAAATGTAGAATGTGATCTGAATGCATTATATATGATGAAAAATGAATAAAAATCTAAGTTACAAAAAAAAAAAAAAAAGGATTTTGATCTTCAAAAGGAATTTGAGGGACTGGATCATGTCTCTGTCACAGCAGACATTTGGACTGTGGATAATGGACGTTTTCTTTGGATCACTGCACATCGGATTAAATCCGTAATACAAAGGTAAGCTAAACATGGACAGCTTTATTTTTTTTTAAAATTTTGTATACTGGATGGATGGATGGATGTATACTTTATTAATCCCCAGAGGGAAATTACAGGGCATCCACCTGTGTGGATGAGGCAGCCACAGTACGGCGCCAATACCTTCACTAAATCACACACACATTCACACCTAGGGCCACTTTAGAGTCTCCAATTAACCTAATTTGCATGTTTTTGGCTTGTGGGAGGAAACCGGAGTACCCGGGGAAAAACCATGCAGACACGGGGAGAACATGCAAGGTCCACACAGGAGGGTCACTGATGGTCAGGGGGTTGGATTGAACCCATGATGGTCAGGGGTGGAATCGATCCCGTGACCTTCTGTGCTGCCACAGTGCCACTGAGCTGCCCTAATACAGTGTTGCCAACTCTCATTCCAAAATGAGAAAATTCTTGTTGATTTTCTTCAGATTTTTCCCACAATAACAGCTCTCAAGGCAGGATAAAGCAGACTGAACATGTTCTATAAGCTCTATCTGAAACAGTCTGTTTTCAGCCTGACATTAATACAGTAAGCCCATAATGTAATCCATCAATTAAATGATTTTGCTATGTGTGAAAGATAATTTAAGTATGCATTTAAAAGTAGCGTGAAAGTTACTTTACTCATGCAGTAATTGGTAAAGTAATTCAATATTTGTAAAGAAGTAACCACTAACTGTAATTAGTTACTATTTTTTAGTAACTTGCCCAACACTGGTCAGAGGTCAGGGTCTCAAAGGTGAACCTGTGTGCAAAGTTTAGTGACCCTAGCTTTACTCGTTCTATAGTAATAGTACAAATGGAATATTAATTTTGACCTTTTGACCTCAAACCCATAGTCAGGTCAGGGTGAAAGCCATCCAAGATTTGTCTTAGATGCAATTGTATGGATTTGAAACACCTACATACTTTCTTTCAGTAGTTCTTGTGTTTACAAGATTTAGGGAAAAACTGATGTCTGACCGTGACCTCAAGGTCTACAATTCCAGGAAAAATCATCTGATCAGAGTCAAATAGCAATATGCGCATCATCACATTTCACTTAATTACTGCAATTTTTTTCCATAATGGCACTCAATAGCTTTATATTTAGAAGAAGAGATGTGGTGTGTGTTCACCCCCCCCCCCCCCGAAGGGGTGGTCCCAGAAAAAAAAAGAGGAGTAGAGGTGCATGTTACGCGAGGTGAACTGGGGTGCACGAACAAGCACAGAGCGAGCAGAAAAGGGGAGATTTCCCCTCCAAAGCAGCCAAAGACTGTCAGAATCGCTGCAGCCTCCACAGGAGTAACTGAAAAATGCTCTTTTGCTTCCCACTCTCAGATACTGCAATATTCATGTAGTTGTGGCACACACAGTTGTCTGCTGCAGCTTTCAAATTAATCTGATTTGTGAGGATAATGACTGACAGCCTTCAGATTCATTTCCATGATCTGTCGTTGTGTTGTGTGTGTGTGTTTTTTTTTTTTTTTTAATGGCGCCAGAGGCAGGGCGGCCGTACCAGCAGCAACTCTCTTGTGTCTTTGTGTTTCTATCTGTTTATACCTGTATATAGTGTGTCTCTTATTAACCAGGGCTCTGTAGGAATACTCAGACTAAGACTGGCCAACTTTTTTTTTCTCTATTTTAGTCGGTCTTTTTCTAGTTTTCGTCGCTTTTTCTCTTCCTCGGGAAATGGAGATCAACAGAGGTGGGGTGTAAACGCATTGTTTACACACGCGAACAGCTGATTGCGCTGAGGAGGCCAGAGCCTGGAGCGCTGCGGCCGGCAGTGAAGCCCCTCATCCCGGATGAGCTGAAGAGGAGACACCGCGGGCGAAGGGCTGGAGCGAAGGTGAGGAGGAGGAGGAGGAAGCATAAGCCAGCTGTACCGATGATCATCACCGGGAACGTGCGATCGCTGGGAAATAAAACAGACGAGCTTACAGCGCTGGTCAGGACGCAAAAGGAGTATTGTGAGTGTAGTTTCATGTGTTTTACGGAGACGTGGTTACACTCACAGATCCCGGATGTAAACGTAGCGATACCTGGCTTCAGGACTATAAGGGGGGACAGGGACGTGATAAGGAGCAGGAAAAAGAGAGGAGGAGGAGTGGCACTTCTTGTTAATGAATGATGGTGTCACCCCAGGCACATTTATGTGAAGGAAAAATGCTGCAGCCTGGACATTGAACTGCTGGCTGTGAGTATGAGACCCTATTATATGCCGCGAGAAATGAAGTGCGCTTTAATTGTTATCGTCTACGTCCCTCTGTCAGCTGACGCAGCGGTGGTGTGTCATCAGCTCCACTGCGGCCACATTACTGGAGAAACACCCGGATGCATTCATGGCCATCACAGGTGATTTTAACCATGTCTCAGTGGGAAAAACACTACCAAACTTTCATCAGTTTGTTGACTGTCCCACCAGAGAGAACAAAACACTGGATTTACTGTATGCCAATGTCAGGGATGCATATAGTGCCACAGCTCTACCCCCCATTAGTAAATCAGATCACTGCATGGTCATATTATCACCCAAGTACGTCCCCCTTGTGCAAAGGCAGCCTGCTTATACACGGACTGTGAGGAGGTGGACACAGGAGGCTGCTGATGCACTACAGGACTGCTTCGAGACGACGGACTGGAGCGTACTCTGTGAACCACGTGGGGTGGACATAGACAATATGACTGACTGCATCACAGAATACATTAGATTCTGTGAAGACATGACCATGCCAGCTCAGACTGTACGCTGCTTCTCCAACAACAGACCATGGGTCACCAGTGACCTGAAAGCACTTCTGAACAAAAAGAAGAGAGCTTTTAGGGCTGGAGACAAGGATAAGCTGAGGGGAGTGCAGCATGAGCTGAGAGAGATGCTGAGGAGGTGCAAGGACAATTATAGGAGGAAGTTGGAAGAGAAACTCAGGCAAAACAACACTGAAGATGTGTGGGAGGGAATGAAACAAATAACTGGGTACAAGGGGAGAGTCCGGCAGCCATCTGGGAGCCAGGAGAGAGCTGAGGAACTGAATCTGTTTTTTAATATGTTCAACTCACAGCCTGTCACCCGGGCAACACAACCAGACCCCCACGCACCCCTCCCCACCCACGCTCCCGTGCAGAACCTCTCTCCATCTCCCTCCTCCTCAAGGGGCACCAGGACCCTCCCTCACTTCACGGTGACTACAGATCAGGTGGAGAAGCAGCTGGAGAGACTCCGTCAGCGGAAGGCTTCGGACCCTGATGGCATCTCCGCAAGGACCCTGAGGACCTGTGCCAACCAACTAGCTCCGGTACTGAAACACCTGTACAACCTGAGCCTGAGCCTGGAGAAAGTACCGGTGCTGTGGAAGACGTCCTGCCTGGTTCCTGTCCCCAAGAAGTCATCTCCATCGGATTTGAATGACTACCGACCAGTTGCCCTCACATCTCATGTGATGAAGGTCCTGGAGAGACTGGTCTTAGCACACCTGAGGCTGCAGGTGAAGACGTGGCTGGACCCTCTGCAGTTTGCATATCAGCCCCATTTAGGAGTTGAAAATGCTGTCATCTACCTGCTGCAACGAGCCCATCTGCACCTGGATGTTGGAGGAGATACTGTAAGAATCACTTTTTTTGATTTCTCCAGTGCCTTTAACACCATCCAGCCACTGCTGCTGGGTGAAAAGCTGCGGGTGATGGGGGTTGACAGCTCTGTGATCTCCTGGATTACTGACTACCTGACAGGCAGACCAGTTTGTCAGGCTGGGCAGTGTCTTGTCTGGAGCGGTGGCTAGTGATACGGGAGCGCCACAGGGGACTGTGCTCTCTCCTTTTCTTTTTTACCTTATACACCACTGACTTTCAGTACAACACTGAGTCATGCCACCTGCAAAAATTCTCTGATGACTCAGCTGTTGTGGGGTGTATAAGAGGAGGAGAGGAGGGGGAGTACAGGGCACTGGTAGACAGATTTGTGGAGTGGACGGAGCAGAATCACCTGAGGTTGAATGTCAGCAAGACCAGAGAGAAGGTGACTGACTTCAGGAAGAGGAAGGCTCCTTCTCAGCCACTGCAGATTAGGGGGGAGGATGTGGGAGTGGTGAAGGACTACAAATATCTGGGTGTCAGGATCAGCAGCGGGTTGGACTGGAGATCCAACACAGATGCTGCGCACAAGATGGGGATGAGCAGACTGTACTTCCTGAGAAAGCTGAGATCCTTCAACGTGTGCAGCAGGATGCTGGAGCTTTTCTACCAGACTGTTGTCGCCAGCGCCATCTTCTTTGCTGCGGTCTGTTGGGGTAGCAGTATTAGGGCCAGAGATACCAACAGACTTGACAAGATTATCAAGAGGGCTGGTTCTGTAATTGGTCTCAGACCGGAGACCTTTGAGACAGTGATGGAGAGGAGAACACTAAATAAACTGCAATCCATCATGGACAATCCTGATCACCCCCTCCACCACACACTAGATAAGACAGCGAAGCACTTTCTCCAGTAGACTACTACAGCTTCGTTGTCGAACAGCCAGGTGCAGGAAATCTTTCCTGCCACATCAATTTCACTATACAATAACCAGGGATGAGAATGGGGTTTGGGAAAAAAAGAGGAAACTAAGCCAGGGGTCTTAAGGGCCTTTTCCACTAGCACGCTTTAGCGCGACACGGGACGGCTCAGCACGCTTTGTACGCTTTTCCACAAGCCCCAACACGGTTTAACAGCCGTGATTCTCAGCCCCGCTGAAGGGCAGGGTACAGCAGTGCTGAGCTGTGCCGTGTTGTGACGTTAACAGACTGGTCGCCGCTGATTGGTCAGGTCGTAACCGGCGCTGATTGGTCAGGTTGTAACCGCCCCTCTCCTCCTCCTCTTCTACAGAATCTTCACGACCTTCTCAATAAAGTTTTTGAAAAAAAAAAAAAAGAATCTTCACGACCTACTCAGCACGCAACCACTGTTGGCGGTTCCTTTTCAGTGTATTGCTGTGCTATTTTTCATTTATTCTCTATCAAAAATGGCTTCGCGTAATAAGGGTGTTCCATGGAGCAGTAAGGAGGTGCAGTGTCTGCTCACTGCATTGTCAGACGAACGTATTCAGCGCGAGTTAGACGGAGCCGCCCGGAATGAAAAAATATACCGGGAGGTCTCGACATCGGAGTCCTTTAACGGTGAGTTTTAATTTTTTTTTATTGTGCGTTTTTTCGCAAATATATTCGGTAAGACGCTCAGTTTATTTATGCAATAAAAAAGCTGTTCATTTGTGGATGGATCGCTGCTTTATTGCAGCACAATGCGGACTAAAGCTTTTATTGTAATTATTCATGTGAACAATACGCTGAAATAAGCTTATGTATTCTTGTTAAAAACTATTGTCTTTTCTGTATATATTTCGTGCTGTATTTTATTGTGTGCATTTTCCTTGTAGAATCATCCCACGCGTCCGCTGCGACAGCCCGTCCGGATTATTCAACCGAGCCTTCCTGACCCACAGCTGGCAGAGACGGATTAATTCTACCGAGCCTCAGCACTCAGTGGTCGGCGTGTATAAAATGTCGATTAACCTTCATGTTGTGTTGCAAAGTTTTTTTTTATTTGAATATTTTGTATATAATAAAATGGAATTGTTTTGGAAAGTGTGGTTTGTCTGTTATAACACTGAATTATAAAACAGTATAATTACATAGAAATTCCATTGCCTAGTCTGATCAAAATGATACTGAGGGTCAACCGTTGTAAAGGTAATGTAATTTTTAACTAGACCAAAAAAGAAATCTTTTTGTACGCTTTCTGTTCTTTTTATTGAAATATCATAAAAAATTAGCACCAAGTCAAAGGTACAAGTATATGTAAATTGAATGTTCTATCGGCATTCCAAATTCAGAGATTTACAATACTTTAGAAGGAGTGTAGCATCATCTAAACGGAAAATAATAATACTGTTGTTCCAAACGTTGACCTGAAGGTGAAAAACATGAATTTTTTTAATTCAGTACATCCAAAATGCCCTAGGATGTGGTGTAGTCCAGTGTGCCACCGTCTCATTATTTAATACGAATAAAAACAAGTTTCAGCTCATTATTTCTAGGTCATTTGGCAGTTAATTCAAAACAAAAGTGACTTGTGTTGTTGCAGCTTAATTATGAGATAAAATTAATTGTGAGATAAAACCACAGAGCGTGCAAGGCAATAATCCTTGGATCCTCCATTTTTTGTCTGGTGTAAATAAGGACTCAGTCCGGTGCATAACATCAGGGGAGTGTGGCCCCGCCTCGCTGAGAATCTGCTGCTGCCCCGCAACACTGTGCTAATGGAGACAGAAGCGTTCCGAGCCGTACTGAAGTGAATCGAGCCGTACCGAGGTGTGCTGGGCTAGTGGAAAACAGGCTTTAGTTAGGCCTGTGTCCCCCAAGCCGGATCCAAGGCGGAGCCTTGGTGGGTGGTCTGGGGGGCAACGAAATCTGGTGTTTTAGAATGCTCAAATGTGGTCTTTGTGGCGTAATCCCCACAACAGCTGGGACAGGTACAGTAATGTGTGTATTAATGTCTACAGACAGCCCGCTCCTTCTGGCTTTTTCTGTTTCACTACTGTGATGTTAATGTGCCATTCATGCACTGTTTCACTACTGTGATGTTAATGTGCCATTCATGCATTGTGTTCATGCATCCTGCCCTTATTGTGTCTCTCAAATGCAAATGTCTCATGCCCTTCTGCAGTCTCTTTGGTGATACCATGCCTTTCATGTATTGTCTGTAACTGGGTATATAAGCTCACTGAAATCCATGTTCACTCTCTCATTCTCTGCTACTGCTCATCTGCACACTTTGCTGGAGAGCCCGAGGGCTCGCTCATGGAGCGAGCCCCGTGATGGCGGTATGATAATAAACCTATTTAAAACCTTCACTTAGCTGCCTTTATTTAACATGCCGCTGCACTGGTGACCCCGAGAATGCACACGCTTTGTGCATCGCAACCTTCTGGTTTGGACAGCCACGCTGATGTCCTGTTGGCAACGAACGCAGCACCCGGCGGTGATTCTCCGACGACAAGCGAACGCGGCAGCCTGACTGATCTGCCCTCCCTTCTGCTTCAGGGAGACTTCAACGCAGAGTTTCCAGGCGAAACTCTCCGGAGACCAACCACGACCAGGAAAGCTGAGGAACATTTCATGGTGAGATCTGCACGCCTAGATCGGCACATCCACGCTTGGACCGGCCGCTCTCACAGCTTCTGACACATGATTCTGTGTCTCCTTACGAGAGCGCACGCACCTCGTCCTTTCTCCACGACGGCGACCTCCACGGCCGACGGAGCACACGTGGACCTGAACGCACCATGACCCATCTACTACAACTACAACAGGGATGATTAAGCTCCCTGACCCTGGCTCTTCCTCTCCAGCAGGCCCACCCACGCACGGAGCCCCGGCACACGCACTGGGGAGTTACGAGGACGGCGCACCACGCACGGGACACATACGGCTCCACTGACCGCCTTCCTTCTTCGCCGCTGCACACTGGCCCTTCAGGCTTGCTCATATACCTGAGGCACGCACGCAGCTTGCTCACTGGGTTTTATGGTCTTAGCCATGGCGCACAACGGGAAATCAGCAGTCTGCGGTCCCCGAAGGCTTTGAGGTTGTGTCCGCACCTAAAGTCAACACGCCAAGTCTCCTTGCTCTTGTTTTTTTTTTTCTTACAGCCACCACGCAGCCTCGTCGCTCCTGTTTTTTTCTTCACGGCCGCTATTAATCCTTGCAGGACTTAATCGCGAGAGGAACCAGTGACTAATTTTTCTTCTTGTGATCTCCGCACGTTCAACGGGACAGCCCCTCGACATCGCGGACCAACAAGCAATTTTTGCGCGGCTCAGACAATTTCACCGTCTCCGGCCGGCATTTACTACCCCCCACCCCCCTCCGCCTGCACCGAGCTTTCCCTGCTCGCTGCCAAAGCTGGACTATCGAGGCCTCGGCCGCCTGCCGAGCCCTCTGGGGGGGAGCGTGTGGCGTAAGCCCCACAACAGCTGGGACAGGCACAGTAATGTGTGTATTAATGTCTACAGACAGCCCGCTCCTTCTGGCTTTTTCCGTTTCACTACTGTGATGTTAATGTGCCATTCATGCATTGTGTTCATGCATCCTGCCCTTACTGTGTCTCTCAAATGCAAAAGTCTCATGCCCTTCTGCAGTCTCTTTGATGATACCATGCCTTTCATGTATTGTCTGTAACTGGGTATATAAGCTCACTGAAATCCATGTTCACTCTCTCATTCTCTGCTACTGCTCATCTGCACACTTTGCTGGAGAGCCCGAGGGCTCGCTCATGGAGCGAGCCCCGTGACGGCGGTATGATAATAAACCTATTTAAAACCTTCACTTCGCTGCCTTTATTTAACATGCCGCCACAGTCTTATATTTAAAAGTTAGAAGTAAGTACAAATGCATTTATAGTTTACCTTTTTAATCTGCTGCTGCATCACATGTGTAAATTTATGATATCTGAATGGTATGTTGATGTAATAATACTAAATTATATTTTACTACTATTTAATATGTTTAGAATGGTAAATGGTGCTCACTTATATAGCGCTTTTTCTCATCTCTGGATGACCAAAGCGCTTTACAGATCCTGCTATCCACCCATTCACACACACATTCACACACTGATGGCGGCAGAGCTGCCATACACACACAGGCGCTAGCCTGGCCACCAGGAGCAACTGGGGGTTCAGTGTCTTGCTCAAGGACACTTTGACATGCAGACTTCAGACAGAGTGGGAATCGAACCCATGACCCTCCGATCAGTAGTCGGTCACACTACACCTGCGCCACAGCCACCCCCTAAACTGCTGCCCCTAGAACTGACACAGAATTACATTTACATAGTTCTAGAACAGACAAAATAATTTAACCAAGTAAAATAAATTATAAATATTAACAACATTCCATCACCAAGTCCATCACCCATTTATTAAAATATACTGACATTCTGCAAGCATTTTGATTTATTAAAGTGTGCATTTGTTAGTGTTACTAGGAATATAAAAAAGTTGCATATTAGTATATTTTAATATTTGAAAGATAATCAAGAAAGTAAGTAAAACCTAAAAGATGTTTAATTAGTGTTTCAAATTATCAAGTGTTTCAAAACAGGCATGACGTCACAACTTACACATGCTATTTCATAAAAAATTCATTACGTGAAAATTCTCAAGTACATTACTTATAACAAGAAAAAAAATCTTACCTTGGAATGTGTCTAACGATCACTAATTGCTGTAATCGGGGCCGACTGTGATGAACTTTGACTGGCATCTGAATTTAACCGTGTCCATCGATCATTTTGAACGCAGCATGAGCGACTAATTCGATCTCCTTGTAGCCACAATTTTGAGATGTTTGGGTTTTTTTTCGAGCCATTCCCAACAAAACTTGTTCCTTATCCCTTTGTCTTCTTGCTTTGTTGTCTTTCGTGAGTTTTAGGTTCACCATTTTCACGAAATCGGGAAAACTCGGTTGATTGAATTGTCCGCCATTTGCATTTCGCTCCGCGTGTGGGATATGACAAAGGAATAACAAAATCGTCGATTGGTTGCTTCAATAAGTATCAGCCAATCAGTAGCCTTGTTACATTACATTACTGATCTCGCTGGGTAGCGCGTTCTGCGCGGTGGATTTGAGCAGCCGATCGAAAATACGACTCGCCGCTCATAACAAACCCCCCCAACCCCACCCCACCCCAAAAATTTCTCCTCGAATTTAGACGATTCACGAGAATGACCCTACACATGATCAAATCCGAGGAATTCCTCGGATCCGCGGAGGATTCTCATCCCTGAATAACTCACTATGATGCTGTATTCTGGTCATAGCTATGCTGCCACACTGCATCTTACAGACTAACTGGTACATCACTTTTCACTCTGCTCCTGATAGTCCTTCTTTGTGCAATGGGATGATTCATGTGTTTATACGGGTCATCATATATTAAGCTATGATGTATATAGGTTTTATAGTCGTGTTAGTTTTTTACTTTCCATGGGTAATCCCTTTGTCTGTCATGTGTGTGTTTCTGTTGTTTGGTTGTCAACTGTCATGCTGCTGTTACACTGTAATTTCCCAGTTTGGGATCAATAAAGTACATCTATCTATCTATCTATTGTGACTGTAGTCTCACACAGCCGCCTGACAGCTGCCGTGCCAAAAAGTGATGGTCTGCGAGAAACTGGTTGGCCCACTGCCAGAGCATGCCTTGCTTAGCTGTTTCTTCTCGGTTTGGTTTACAGTGAGACCAAGCATGGCCATCCTGAACAGAACCATCCAGAACATGAGGTGAGAACACAAAAACATCCCATCACACCCTCGTACACGGCAGGTCAATGCACTGGCTTCAAGCAGTGTCGTTTCTCCCACAACCAAAACCACCATGCTGTGCCGCGACTGAATGTTCAGTCAGGATGTATGGAGGTTATTTTCAGTCATAAAGCCAAGAGCATTCTCCTCTGATTTGAAAGCACATTGGTTCCATAACAAGAGCACTCTGAGACACGTGGAATATCCCTCGCCTCCGTTTTCCTTGACAATCTCAATACTGACTGAGAAAGCAGCTGTCAACTTTTCAATATAATTTCTGTGGCAGAACCAAATTATGATAAGCCCATCATGCATGAATATACAACAAAGTGTGCAGCAAGTTTGGTGATCCTAGAGAGCTTTACACATTCTATTGTAAGACAGCATAGGAAGTGCCAACCTTGACCTCTGACTTTTTCACCCCAAACCTGTAGTCAGAAGTCATGGTCTCAGAGTGAACCTGGGTACCAGGTTTGGTGACCCTAGCTTTCTTTGTTGTTGAAATATAGTTTATAAACCATTTTGATTTTGACCTTTGACCTTGCAATCCCAAAACAACAGTCACACTTCAGGGTCACAGGGTGAACCTGTGTACCAAGTTTGGTGACCCTAACTTTACTCATTGTACAGTAAAAAGGCATAGGGAATGTTAATGGCGACCTTTGACTTTTTGATCCCAAACCCATGGTCAGCGGTCATGATCCCAAGGTGAACCTGTGTACCAATTTTGGGGGCCCTAGCTTTACTCCTTGTACAGTAATACGGCATAAGGAATGCTAACCTTGACCTCTGGACCCCAAAACCATAGTCAGAGGCCAGGATCCCAAGGTGAACCTGTGCAGTAAGTCTGGTGATCCGTTCTTTGATGAGATATAGTTTATAAGCCATTTTGATGTTGACCATTGACCTTGAAATGCCAAAACCATAGTCACCCTTCAGGGTCACAGGGTGATCCTGTGTACCAAGTTTGGCGACCCTAGCTTTACTCGATGTACAATAATAAGGCATAAGGAATGCAGACGTTGATTTTTGACCTGTTGACCCCAAACCCATAGTAGGAGGTCAGGATCCCAAGGTAAACCTGTGGACCAGTTTGGTGGCCCTAGTTTTACTCATTTTTTAGTAATAGTGCAAATGGTATGCTAACCTTGACCTTTGACCTGTTGACCCCAAACCCATAGTCAGAGGTAAGGATTCAAAGGTGAACCTGTGTACCAGGTTTGGTGGCCCTTGCTTTATGCGTTGTACAGTAATAAGGCATAAGGAATGATAACCTTGACCTATGACCTTTTGACCCCAAACCCATAGTCAGAGGTCAGGATTGCAAGGTGAACCTGTATACCAGGTTTGGTGGCCCTAGCTTTACTTGTTTTATAGTAATAGTAAATGTAACATTTACCATAGCGCAACTGCAATGCTAACTTTGAACTTTGACCCCAAACCCATAGTTAGGTGAGGTGTAACAAGTCATCCAAGACGTGTATTAGATACAACTCCTGTGTCGATTTGAAAAGCCTACAGCATTTCTTTTAGTTGCTACTGTGTTTAGAAGATTTAGGGAAAAATCAATTTCAAGTGAAATTGCAATATGCGCATCATCAGAGTATCTCAACCCATGGTACCGTTTCAAAACAATCGGACCAAAACTGTAGGAAGAGTTGATTTCACAAGACAGTTACTGTCTATGAAGTGAGGTGAAACAGGAGGTCATAGGTCAGGAGCTATAATTCCTGCAAAAATCATCTGATCAGAACCAAACTGGAATATGTGTATCCTCAGTGTGTATCAAACCATGGTACTTATACCCCTTTTCCACTAGTACCTACTCGGCCCTACTCACTTCGACTCTACTTGGTTTGTAGGGTTTTCCATTAGTACCTGGTACTTTTTTGGGACCTGAGACGAGCTGAAAATGTGACGTCACCAGATTGGCCAGGGCGTAACATCAGTGGATGAGAGCGACATCTTCACAAGATTCAAAACCATCATTTGTAAATTCGGCTGTGAGTTTTTATTTCTGTGATAATCAATGAAATAAATGGTGACACACAAATCAACACTGTCACAAAACACTCACCATCTTCGCCGTGAGCAGCCATCAGCTCGGAGACCTCCTGGTATTTCACTTTGGAATGCTCCACCAGGGCTGAAAAGTTCCTATAGTGGTTAAATTTGACCAAATGTGGTTTATTTTTCAACAGTCTCCCTGTCGGTGTGCACAGTTCTGCCATTAGTGTTGCAACGCTTGGATCCCTGTGCTTGAAAAATAAACTACATTTAGTCAAAGTTGACAACTATGAACTGTTTTCAGCCCCATCGGCCCTGCTGCAGCAGAGCGAGCCAAAATGAAAGTGTACCAGGAGGTCTCTGAGCTGATGGCTGCTCACAGGGAAGATGGTGAGTGTTTTCTTATTTTAAGCATCTTTTACGTTATTTATGAATGAATGAATCTTTATTTTGGCTAGATTAGATTAAAAGATGAAAAGAAAGGAACAGAATAATATAGCAAAGGGGAAAAAAAATCCACTAAGGTCAAATTAAACAGTAACTCCTTGGATTATACAATTCAACATAAGTGATCCGAAATGGGTGATGGCTGAAGCCGCAGCTTATATTGCCCACCTATGTTCCATCTAAGAATTCAAAAGGAAAATAAAATAAAAGTGATTACAAATCAGAACAAAGCCAAGACAAAACGTGACAAAAAAAACTAAGCAACAGCACAACACAGACTGGATATGATAATCCTCATGTGATTTTACATATCGTTTTGTATATATGTTTGGAGTATTTCTTCCTTTAGTTTTTGTTTAAATTGTCCAAGCGTTGTACAGGATTTTAATTCCGATCCAAAAGCGTTCCACAGTCTGACTCCTTGCACTGAAACACAGTGTTGCTTGGTGGTAGTTCTCACTGAAGGCTTTTAAAATATACATGCTCCTCTGAAATGATATTGTTTCTCCCTTATTTGGAACAACTTTTGGATATTTGCGGGCAGTGACAGATTCTTCGCTTTAAACATTATTATTGCAGTTTTAAAATCAACCAGATCTTTCAACTTGAGAGCTTTTAATTTAAGAAAAAGTGGGTTTGTTGATTCCCTGTAAGCAGCTTGGTTTATTATTCTAATAGCTCTCTTCTGAAGCATAAAGATTGGATATATGTTTGTTTTAAGATAAGATAAGATAAGCCTTTATTAGTCCCACAATGGGGAAATTCCAGGATTGCAACAGCACAGGGATAGCAACACTCAGAGCAACAATCAGAAGGCAAGAGAAAAAACAAGAGCAGCAAGTATACATATGTACATATAAATATATATATGTAGACACAGTGCGGAGTTTTATATGTATTTCCCCATACTTCAGTACAATACGTCATGTATGGGAGTATTAATGAATGATATAAAGTATATACAGTAGTGTAGGTTGATTCAGCAAATATTTCACTCTGTGTAGTATTGCAACTGATTTGGATATTTTACCTTTAATATAATTAAGTGACTTCCAACACAGTTTAGAACTCAGAACTCAGAAAAGGATTTATTGCCAAGTACATTAACAGTAACAACTGATAACATACGAGGGATTTGACTTGATACTGAAAACGACATGCATTTCCGGTGACGTGGCAGCGTCGATAACGCGCCTGTCAGCAGACTAGGAACAGGAAGCATAGGGAAGAAAAGGATAAACACAATAGGAGAGAGCAAAAAAGCATTGATTGTCAGAATACTGGTCATAAATGATCAATATTATGATTACAAGAAAAAAAGCCCTCAATGCACAATTAGCAGACAATAGAATGTATACAAGGACACAAAGAGAGCAGTGAGTGAATGATCTTCTCATCAGTTTTTTGAGTCAGTGTGAGTGTAGTGTTGAGTGAAGGTGTTTATATCAGTTAAGAACAACAAAGTCTCTTCAGCAGGAGATGTTATGTCTAGTGTCTGGCGCTTTGTCCTTGTGCCAGGCAGCTGGCTGTCCATGAGAGTCAATGCAGCTCAAATGTTTTGAAAACAAAAACTGCAGATAATCTGGAGGACTTTGATTGTAAGGGCAGGTCAGATAAGTCGAATAGTACTGTTTCCAGAGAAAACAACTTTATATTCTCTTACAGATTCAGTACTTTAATCCTTCATTGCTGGACGTTGAATTCTTCATGGACGGCTCTCAGCGTGATCATGATGTAATCCATTTTCCTAGACAGTTCATTAGCCGCTGTCAGAGTCCTGCCCAATTGTTCAGTTTGATGGTTAAGCCTCACCTGGTCCGCATTTTGATAGGCTCCATCCATCTTCATCAATTTACGGTACACCAGAATAATCCCAGATCCAATCAGTAAGATTCCGATGACCATTGCTACGAAGATGTATAAATCTTCAACATCTTCGATAGAGAGATCACACAGGCACAAGAGTTTCCAATTACTTGTGTCCTTCAAATAGCCCGCGGCCGCTGTTCCTGCGGGACAAACTGCCTCCCCCGGGGCGCTTTTCCTCGTTGAAAAAGTAGTGTCAATTGCGTTCAAAGCCCAGCTTATTAAATCCATAATTTCGTTCAATAATCAGCAGTAGAGACACGCAGACAGACGATAGCAAGCTGGGATCCAGTCAGTTAGGGGAGGAAAGAGATAAAGAGCCAGAGCTGGAGAGAAAGAAAAAAGCGTCTGCTCTCTTTGGAAGGCGGAAGTGAAGTGAAGTTTACTATCAATTATTACTCCAAGGAAATTAATTTCGGATACCCTTTCAATTTCTACACCATTTACACTGAGTTTAGATACTGAGTTGTTGTGATGATTGTTAAAAATTATAAATTTTGTCTTACTTAAACAGCGTTAATTTGTTTGAATTAAACCACAGTTTGAGCTTTCCTAATTCCTTTCCGAGGATGTCCAAAAGTTGTTCCAAATTGCTTCCACTGCATAACAAATTAGTGTCATCTGCAAACAGTATTAAATCCATTTTTTCTGAAACTTTACATATATCATTTATATACATATTGAACTAGAAAAGCACTCATAGAGCGCATACCTCCGCCAAGGCTCCTTCCGTTTCTCACGGATCCCCTCCAAAATGTAATGGGTTTGTGTGTAGGCCTATAGCCACTTGTGGTGAAAATGGCATCAAAGTCTGTCCATCAGTTTTGGAGTATTGTTGCTAACAGACTGTGAGAAGATAAGAGCCTTGGCTGAGGTATGCATTCTCAGATCATCACCAAAATCTAATGGGTTCCTCTCTAGCCCAAGAACCACCTCTGGTGAAAAGTTCATCCAAATCCATCCAGTAGTTTTTGTGTAATCCTGCTGCACAAATACAAACAAAGCCCTTGGTGGAGGTATGCACTCTCAGATCACCACCAAAATCTAATCATCTGTTCCCCGTGCCATTACACACCTTTCCTGAAAATTTCATCAAAATCCGTTCATAACTTTTTGAGTTATGTTGGTAACAGACAGACAGACAGACAAACGCCGGTAAAAACATTACCTCCTTGGCGGAGGTACCGCCAAGGAGGTACTTGTACCGGAGTGGTGGCTCAGTTGGTAGAGCATCCGCCCCACACCCGGGAAGCAGGGGTTCAAATCCCGGCCAGGTCATGCCGAAGGCCATATAAAAATGGAACTTCCTGCCATCCAGCTTGGTGCTCAGCAGTAAATGGAATGGAGAAGGGAACTCTGTGGCGGCGCCTTGCATGGCAGCGGCCCTTTGATTCTGTACTTGGGGTGTGTGTGATTTACACTGTAGATAGGTAAAGCACAATCTCGTTCTGCTGTACATGATTGGTTGTACGGTTGAATGGCAATAAGGGTGATTTAATTTAATTTAATTTAAAAAACTGAACCCTGTGGGACTCCGCAAGTAACCTTCTGTAACTGAGTTTTTGCTACTAACACATACATACTGATATCTGTTTTTTAAGTAACTACATAACCAGGACATAAGCAGGACAGTGCTACCCCCAATACCATAATTTTGTAGTTTCTTTAACAATAATTTATGATCCACTGTATCAAATGCTTTTATAAGATCCAGGAATACCCCAACTGAATACTCTATTTTCTACAGCAGTTGATATTTACCTCTGCCAAGGAGGTAATGCTTTTACTGGGGTTTGTCTGTTTGTCTGTCTGTTACCAACGTAACTGATTTTGACTAAACAAATGGATTTTGACTAAATTTTCAGGAAAGGTGTGCAATGGCACGGGGAACAGATGATTAGATTTTGGTGATGATCTGAGAGTGCATACATCCACCAAGGGCTTTGTTTGTATTTGTGCAGCAGGATCACACAAAAACTACGGGATGGATTTGGTGATTCTACTGGGATGTGTTATTGTAGGATATAGACTCATACTGTACATAGAATTCATGAACTCTGTAATTACATTTTGTTGAAATGGATTTAGTAAATCAATATTGAAGTCTCCACAGATTACAACCATTTTCTAATTAGTTATATTATTGTACAGCTCGACTAACTTATCTCTGAATGTCTCAACGCAGGTTCCCAGCATTCTATATATACAACTTATAATTAGATTTTTTGCTTTACCTTGGTCAGTCTCAACAGTAACACATTCCAGAATCCCTGGTAGTGCAAAGGACATGCCATTTACAAGTTTACACCTATACAGTTCATCAATATGCAGTGCAACACCACCACCATTTTTTTTTTGAGATCTATTAATATGAAACATCTGATATCCCTCTATTGCCATCAAAGAAGCCTGCTCTTCAATGAGCAAGTTTCAGAGACTGCGATAGCTGTAAATTTTCTATCTAGCTGTTTTAAATAGTCCTGAATCTGTGGCAAGTTTTTGTTAAAAGACTTCTGCTGTTAAAGTGTATTATTGATAATTTACCATCTACTTGCACCTGACTTTTTTTTTTTTTTTTTTTGTTACTTATTTGTACCCGTAGGTAGACTTGGTTTGCAGTCTGGTGACAAGCCACCAGCTGCTGGTCGCTGCGTGCGCGAGCGCCCTAAACCTACATGTTTTTGGGAAGCGGGAGGAAACCGGAGAAATCCCGGAGTAAACCTGCGCAACACGGGGAGAACATGCAAACTCCACACAGCTCACTGTTGGTCGGGGGCTGGGATCGAACCCACGATCTCATGATCCCCGCGATCCCCCGGCCGAGGGTAAAACTGTGCTGCCACAGTGCTAAACCACTGCGCCACCGTGCAGCCAATTTTGAACTTTTGAATTGCTTTTTAGTGTAATATTCACAGTGATTATGAATATTATTGAAGAAGTGGTTGTCAGGATCAATATCATTGTCCATCTCTTGTAGTTTGTGTTCAGCATAATGAGATATTTTCAGAGTCTGAATTTCCTCTCTGTGTCACACCGCGCCGCTCATCAGCGGCGCCACCTGCACGCACACCTGCACATCATCAGCGGCGAGGGATTTAAGCCGCCTCGCCCTGAGCTTCGGCCTGAAGCCGTCAGACTTCCCTACGCATCGCTGTGAGTTCCTTCTCATTCTCAGCTGATCATTCCGGTAAGAAGGTCTTACCTTTTTCCCCTCCAAGTCTGCTCCCCTGTGCACAGGTGGATTTCCCGGCGGCGGACTACTCCTTTCCATCGCCTGTTCCTCGCTGCTGCACCGGGCTCTCCAGGTGGCTGTCTACCGGACTTCGTCCCTTGCTGTGCCAGTCATCCGTCCTATCCAAGTAAGCTCCTCTCTCGCTCATTTATCTCCTGTGTTGGTGTGTGCCCGTCACCCTTCTCCCTGTGCTTTTCCCATAGGGTTGTCCGGCTGTACGGTCTCCTGCCTCTGTGCCCGAAGCAGACGCCGCCACCAACACATTCACATCCCGCAGACACACATTCATACACTCCTGTTGTTAATAAACTATTTGAACTACTCTGAGCCTGTGTGTGTGCGTCTCCTGAGCCGTGCGTTATGTCAGTACGGCTTCAGCAGAGCGGCTCGGCAGACGGCGGGCTCGCACACCGGCTTACCACTCTCGAGGCTCGAGTGGATCAGATAGCTTATCAGCAACAGGTGATTTTCAATCAGTTGTTAAATATAACTAACCGATTGGGCCGCTTGGACCCCCAACAGCCGTTCCCCCCGGCTCGTCAGGGTGGTGCGGCTCCTGCTGCTCCAGCGGCCGTCCAGCAGGCTCCGGCGGCACCGACTCGGCTCACGCCCATTCCAACCCCCGCCCGCTTTAGCGGAAAGCTCGGCGGAGCGCGGGGGTTCATAATGCAATGTGAGTCCGTGTTTCACCGTGTGCCCGGAGACTTTCCCTCAGATCATAGCCGAATTGGTTATATCGGGAATCTCCTTGAGGGGCGAGCATTAATCTGGACCTACGCCGTAATGGCGAGGCCCAGTTATGCCACCCTCACGTATGACCAATTCGTGAAACGCTTCCTGGAGGTCTTTGACCATTCTCGTACCGAGACGGTCCAGGTCGATCGGCTTCTCGCCCTCCAGCAGGGAAGCCGGTTGGCAGCGGACTACGCGGTCGACTTCCGGGTAGCGGCGGAGGAATTAGGCTGGGAGGAACGCTCCCTCTGTGGCCTTTTCCTCCGCAGTCTCAACGATGATCTGAGGGATGAACTGGCTGGGCGGGATATCCCTGAGACGCTAGCGGAGCTGAAATCCCTAGCGATCAGTTTGGACAACAGGCTGCGCGAGCGCTCCTCGGGACGGAAGTCGTCTTCTTCTCGCCCTCGTGGAGTCTCGCCGCGCCTGTTCCAAGCTCGCCCCCTGGCGACGCCGCCACCATCGTGCCCCGAGGAGTCGGAGCCGATGGTGACGGGTTGGACAAAGCTTTCCCCTGCGGAGATACAACGCCGCCGTGAGTTGGATCTCTGCATGTATTGCGGAGATGACCAACACACGGTGAAGCTTTGCCCACGGAAAGCCAGTCGGCGGGGTCCGCGAGTCACTGTAGGGGGCCTCGCGGACGTCAATCGGTTAAGTCCCCTCACACAATTGAAACTGCCCATCCGCTTCTGTCACAACTCCACTGGGCCTCTCACCCACGCACTGGTGGATTCGGGCGCGGAGGGCAGCTTTATTTCTCAAAGCCTGGCAACCCGATTGGGCATCCGCTGTCAGGCTACTAAGGAATCCTATCTCCCTGGTCAACCTCTCTCGTGCCTCCCTTGGGAGAGTTACACACCAGACCATCCCCGTCCCGGTTATTATCTCTGGAAACCACCGGGAGGAGATAACCTTTTACGTCCTGCCCAACTCTGTGTCGCCCGTCATCCTGGGGTATCCCTGGCTACGCCTCCATAATCCCGTTTTGGACTGGAAGTCTGCCGGGGTGTCGGCATGGAGCACGTTCTGCATGAGCACCTGTCTACAGTCCGCTGCCTGCTCTCCGTCCGCTTCTCCCTCACCTACGGACGCTGCGCCCCCGGACCTGTCCTTGGTGCCATTGGAATTTCACGACCTGGGTATGGTATTCAGCCAATCCAAGGCGATGTCTCTCCCTCCTCATAGGCCCTATGACTGCGCAATCAACCTCCGCCAGGGGGCACCCTTACCCTCTGGACGACTCTACAGTCTATCGGCGCCGGAGAAGGAGACCATGAACTCTTACCTCAAGGAGTCGCTGAGTGCTGGGATAATCCGCCCATCGTCATCACCTGTGGGGGCAGGATTCTTCTTCGTCGGTAAGAAGGACGGATCCCTCCGTCCTTGCATTGACTATCGTGCCCTTAACGACATTATGGAGAAGGATCGCTACACCCTGCCCCTCATGGACACCGCTTTCCACTCCCTCCAGGGGGCGACTTGGTTCACCAAGCTGGATCTACGCAGCGCATACCACCTCGTCCGGATCCGGGAGGGAGATGAGTGGAAGACAGCCTTCCGTACCCCGAATGGCCACTTCGAATACCTGGTGATGCCGTTCGGGTTGACCAACGCTCCAGCCGTCTTTCAGCGCCTCATCAATGACGTCCTCCGGGATTTCATCGGCCTTTTCGTGTTCGTCTACCTGGATGACATTCTCATCTTCTCCAAGTCCAGGGACGAGCACCAGGTCCACGTGAGGCGGGTCCTCCAAAGGCTGCTGGAGAACCGGTTGTACGTGAAGGCCGAGAAATGCGAGTTTTACGCGAAGACAACATCCTTCCTCGGGTTCATCATCTCCCACGACCAGGTGCTTCCGGACCCAGAGAAGGTGAAGGCGGTGGTGGAATGGCCCACACCTGCGTCAAGAAAGCAGGTGCAGCAGTTCGTTGGGTTTGCGAACTTCTACCGCCGCTTCGTCCCAAATTTTGGCACCATCGTCGGCCCGCTGACCCGCCTCATGGTCCTAAGGTCCCGTTCCGGTGGATCAAAGAGGCCGTGGCTGCCTTCCAGGCGCTGAAGGCGGAGTTCTCCTCCTCCCGGGTCCTTAGCCAAGTCAACCCTGCGCTGCAGTGCATCGTGGAAGTGGACGCTTCGGACACAGGAGTGGGGGCGGTGCTATCCCAGCGGTCGCCAGATGACGGAATCAAACGGCCCTGCGCCTTCTTCTCCCGGCGCTTGTCCCCGGCGGACAGAAATTACGACGTGGGTGACAGACAGCTCCTCGCCATCAAGCTCGCGCTACAGGAGTGGCGTCACTGGCTAGAGGGGGCGGACCTGCCGTTCGTGGTCCTGACGGACCACAAGAACTTGGAGTACCTTAGATCTGCCAAGCGCCTGAACGTCCGCCAGGCGCGCTGGTCCTTGTTCTTCGCCAGGTTCCAATTTACCATCACCTTCAGGCCTGGCTCCAAGAACGGCCTGCCCGACGCCCTCTCTAGGCAATTCGCCCCTGAGGAGTCGGAGGACACGGTCCACACCATCCTACCCAGGTCGTGCGTCGTGGGAGCCGTCACCTGGGACATTGAGAGCAAGATCCGGAAGGCGCAGGAAGTGGAACCTGACCCTGGCGGCGGACCGGAGGGGAGGCTGTTCGTGCCATCCACGGTTCGGGGGGAGGTCATCCACTGGTTGCACACATCCAAGCTCACCTGTCACCCTGGCTCCTCCCGGATGATTGACCCCCTCCAACGGTCCTTCTGGTGGCCAGGCCTGCGGAGGGACGCTGCCCGCTACGCCCGGGCCTGTCCAGTGTGTGCCACCAACAAATCGGGTAATGCCCCTCCAGCGGGTTTGCTCCAGCCTCTGCCCGTCCCTGGCAGGCCCTGGTCGCATATCGCCCTGGATTTCGTCACCGGACTCCCAGTCTCGAACACCTACGACACCGTCCTGACCATCGTGGACCGCTTCTCCAAGGCGGCACACTTCGTTCCCCTACGAGGTCTCCCAACTGCCCTGGAGACGGCGGACCTCCTAATCCAGCACGTGGTCAGGCTGCATGGGATTCCGGTGGACGTGGTCTCGGACCGAGGGCCCCAATTTTCCTCAGAAGTTTGGAGGTCGTTTTGCAACGCCTTAGGAGCCAAGGTGAGCCTCTCCTCCGGCCATCACCCCCAATCCAACGGGCAGTGTGAGCGGACCAACCAGGAGCTGGAGGCTGCGCTCCGCTGTGTAACGGCGTCCAAACCAACGTCCTGGAGTAACCACCTCGCCTGGGTTGAATACGCCCACAACACCGCTCGCTCTTCTGCTACAGGGATGTCCCCCTTTAAGGCGTCCCTGGGTTACGACCCCCCGCTGTTCCCGGCGCAGGAGAGTGAGGTAACTGTCCCCTCAGTACGGGCGCATCTCAGGCAGTTCCGCTCCATCTGGGCGTCAGCGCGCAATGCGCTTTTATGCACAGCGGAGCACAACAGAGCCGTGGCGGACCGGCACAGAAGACCTGCCCCGGCGTACAGAGTTGGTCAGCAAGTCTACGTGTCGACCCAGGACGTGATTTTAAAGGGCGAGAGGAGGAAGCTGGCACAGCGCTTTATGGGCCCATACCCCATCACCAGGATCATCAACCCGGTGGCTGTGCGTGTAGCTATTCCCCCCTCCCTCCGCATCCATCCCACCTTCCACGTGTCCAAGGTGAAGCTGGCAGTCTCCGACCCCCTTTGCCCTCCTCCTGCTGCGCAACCCGCGCCCCGGATGATTGATGGCCATCCGGCCTGGCCCGTCTCCTCCATCCTGGACTCCCGGCGCCGGGGTCGTGGGTTGCAGTACTTGGTGGACTGGGAGGGCTATGGGCCTGAACATCGGCAGTGGGTTCCCTCGTCGTTTGTGTTGGACCCATCGCTCATCGCTGATTTCCACCGAGCGCACCCAGAGAAGCCATCGCCAGGAGGCGCTGCTAGAGGGGGGAGTACTGTCACGCCGCGCCGCTCATCAGCGGCGCCACCTGCACACACACCTGCACATCATCAGCGGCGAGGGATTTAAGCCGCCTCGCCCTGAGCTTCGGCCTGAAGCCGTCAGACTTCCCTACGCATCGCTGTGAGTTCCTTCTCATTCTCAGCTGATCATTCCGGTAAGAAGGTCTTACCTTTTTCCCCTCCAAGTCTGCTCCCCTGTGCACAGGTGGATTTCCCGGCGGCGGACTACTCCTTTCCATCGCCTGTTCCTCGCTGCTGCACCGGGCTCTCCAGGTGGCTGTCTACCGGACTTCGTCCCTTGCTGTGCCAGTCATCCGTCCTATCCAAGTAAGCTCCTCTCTCGCTCATTTATCTCCTGTGTTGGTGTGTGCCCGTCACCCTTCTCCCTGTGCTTTTCCCATAGGGTTGTCCGGCTGTACGGTCTCCTGCCTCTGTGCCCGAAGCAGACGCCGCCACCAACACATTCACATCCCGCAGACACACATTCATACACTCCTGTTGTTAATAAACTATTTGAACTACTCTGAGCCTGTGTGTGTGCGTCTCCTGAGCCGTGCGTTATGTCACTCTGTGTCAAATGACTTCCTCCAATTGGGGATGATTGATGTCTACTAAAGTCAATCATGAGTTTTTGTTGTTGTTTTTTTTTTTTTTAAGTACATTATCATGTTATGTCACAAAAGGACTGTTCTTGCCGTGTGTGGATATGGATTATCGTAGTCTCTTAATTTTCTTAATCAGTGTTCATCTATATTTATTTAAGTCAGTGAGGTCTCTTATTATTATGGCCTTTGCTTCTTCAGGTGTTCCATTTAGTTTAATCCAGACTCTTCAGTTTCTTGTCCATGTTGCCTGTATCTTGTTTTGTCTTTTCAACATCCGTGCTTGCCGTGCTATTTCTATATAATGCTATTTCAGCATTAGTCTTTGTTAAATGTTCATTTAGGTAAACTTCTGTTCCCTGCAGCTTCAGTATCAGTGAAAACATCAGCATGTAAACAACATAACGGGATAACGGGCCTCCTCCCTGTAATGAAACCAACCCCACCCACTTGAGGTGGTACTCAGGTGAAATGGAAAACCAATCACACCGTGTCGAGCCGAGTAGAGCCAAGTAGAGTCGAGTAGAGTTGAGCTGAGTAGGTACTAGAGGAAAAGGGGCTCAAGTTTCAAAACAATCGGACCAAAACTGCAGAAAGAGTTGATTTCACAAAAGTAAGACAGACGGACGGACTGACCCACAATCTTCCTTAGGTCTTGGGATCAAAAAAGCACACTCAAATTACTGTACATTTAGGAATTAGTTAATCAACTGAGTCTTCAGTCCACTAGATGGCGCAATGTCATCGCTGCAAAGGTGTCTCGCGAGATTTACCTACAGCCCAGCCCCTGTACAAATTAAGATGGCGGAGGGAGCAGCACCTACAGTCTGCAAGCAGCACTGGGGAAAAAAAAAACACGCATTGCAGTGTCAAAGTTTAAATTAAATGTCTGGACTTTTTTGGATTTTACAACAAAGACGGGTCGAACGGCCTGGATACGACACATTCAGTTTGCAAGGAGAGTTTTTGTCACATATTAAAACACTGGAGCTCAGGTGTGTGATTTCATCTCGCCATTAACTCACTGATTATTATTTATTTTAAGACTATATTTTATTATCAGGTGAACATTTATTTTAGGAGCTTTTGTTTATGCATCTGCCACCATCAGTGTGTGAATGGGTGAATAGCAGGATCTGTAAAGCGCTTTGGTCATCCAGAGATGAGTAAAAAAGCACTATATATATAGCGCTTTTTTAGTGGTGTGAAAAAGTGTTTGTTGACTTCTTGATTTCTCATTTTTTATATGTCAATCTTAAATGTTTCAGATCATCAAACAAATTTAAATATTACTAACTATCTAACTAACCTGCACTTATATATAGCGCTTTTCTAGTCACAAAGACCACTCAAAGCGCTTTCACTAATACTAACCCTCTATTCTAAGGGCCTATAGGAAACAGATATCTAGGGACAATTTAGAACAGTCAATTAACCTAACATGCATGTCTTTGGATTGTGGGAGGAAACCGGAGCCCCCGGAGTAAACCCATGCAGCACAGGGAGAACATGCAAACTCCACACAGAAAGGTTCCAACCCCTGCCAGCCTGGGGATTCGAACCAGGAACCTTCTAGCTGTAAGGCAACAGTGCTAGCCACTGCACCACCATGCCGCTATTAGACAAAGATAACACAAGTAAACACAAAATGTAGTTTTTAAATGAAGATGTTTATTATTAAGGGGAAAAAAATCCAAACCTACATGGGCCTGTGTGAAAAAATACCCCACCGCCCCGATAAAACATAAATTAACTGTGGTTTATCACATCTTTGAAAAGCTGAGTTCAATTTGTCTAGCCACACCCAGGCCTAATTACTGCCACACCTGATCTGAACCAAGAAATCACTTAAATAGGACCTGCCTGACAAAGTGAAGTAGACCAAAAGATCCTCAAAAGCTAGACATCATGCTGCGATCCAAAGAAATTCAGGAACAAATGAGAAACAACGTAATTGAGATCTATCAGTCTGGAAAGGGTTATAAAGCCATTTCTAAACCTTTGGGACTCCAGCAAACCACAGTGAGAGCCATTATCCACAAATGGTGAAAACACGGAACAGTGGTGAACCTTCCCAGGAGTGGCCAGCTGACCAAAATTACCCCAAGACCACAGCAATGACTGATCCAAGAGGTCACAGAAGACCCTACAACAACATCCAAAGAACTGCATGCCTCACTTACCTCAGTTAAAGTCAGTGTTCATGACTCCACCATAAGAAAGAGACTGGGCAAAAATGGCCTGCATGGCACAATTCCAAGACGAAAATCACTGCTAAGCAAAAAGAACATAAAGGCTTGTTTCAGTTTTGCCAGAAAACATCCTGATGATCCCCAAGACTTTTGGGAAAATACTCTGTGGACTGACGAGGCAAAAGTTGAACTTTTTGGAAGGTGTGTGTCCCATTACATCCAGCATAAAAGTAACACAGCATTTCAGAAAAGGAACATCATACCAACAGTAAAATATGGTGGTGGAAGTGTGATGGTCTGGGGTTGTTTTGCTGCTTCAGGATCTGGATGACTTGCTGTGGTAAATGGAACCATAAATTCTGCTGTCTACCAAAAACTCCTGAAGGAGAATGTCCAGCCATCTGTTTGTGACCTCAAGCTGAAGCACACTTGGGTTCTGCAGCAGGACAATGATCCAAAACACACCAGCAAGTCCACTTCTGAATGGCTTAAGAAAAACAAGATGAAGATTTTGGCGTGGCCTAGTCAAAGTCCTGGCCTGAATCCAATTGAGATGCTGTGGCATGACCTTAAAAAGGCAGTTCATGCTCGAAAACCCTCCAATGTGGCTGAATTCCAACAATTCTGCAAAGATGAGTGGGCCAAAATTCCTCCACAGCGCTGTAAAAGACTCACTGCCAGTTATCGCAAATGTTTAATTGCAGTTGTTGCTGCTCAGGGTGGCCCAACCAGTTATTAGGTTTAGGGAGCAATCACTTTTTCACACAGGGCCATGTAGGTTTGGATCCCCCCCCTTAATAAACACCCTCATTTAAAAACTGCATTTTGTGTTTACTTGTGTTATTTTTGTCTAATATTTAAATTTGTTTGATGATCTGAAACATTTAAGTGTGACAAACATACAAAACAATGAGAAATCAGGAAGGGGGCAAACACTTTTTCACACCACTGTAAATGAATGCCGTTTACCATTTAATTTAAAAATAATTTACTGTGAAACTGTCCGGTTGCTGCCCATTTGGACTGAATACTTTATTATATGAAAGCGATGTCAACTGTTTTATTATGGGACATGATTTGAAGTTGAATAAGGTGAGAAAAAAATTGGCATATATGGTATCGTGATACTCGATATCGCAGTTATCATTGAATCATGATAGGATCGAATCATGACTCAAGTATCACAATCTGATTTGAATCTTGAGGTCCCTCGCGATTCCCACCCCTAGGACGGACAAACGGACTGACCCATAACATAATCCCCCCTTCGGTCTATGTGTCTTCCATTTTATTGTACAGCGCTTTGTGACTTTATGTCTGTGAAAAGCGCTACATAATCTTAAATAAACTTTACTTACTTGGTGATCGGATAAAAAGCAAGCTCCATGCTGGTGTCTTTTTAGCTTAGCCATTGCTAATACTAGGGGTGGGTTCAAAAGATCAATATATCGATATGGATCGATCCACGTTTGACTGAGCCGATATCGATCCACAAAATCCGCGGATCGATCTTTTAATATAATATTAATATATTTTAATATAATATTTTTACATTTGTGAACGTCTGCTGAGTATAATCGGATCGAAACCGGGTCAGTGAGCCAGGAACAACGGCCGAGAACCATAAACAACCGACGCGCTAATGGAGCTAGCAAGCTAACGATATGCTAGTTCTTCTTCTGTGGTGTTAAAACGGTTCTCATCCGGCAAGAGTTCCCTGCCGCGCGTGCACATGTCTTTCGTGTTTACACGAGCGGATTTAATAACGTGCGTTTCTTAATTTAGCAACAAAAGTCACCATAAAGACTGTCCTCAACAGCTTCTGAATATTTTTCATAAATAAAACTTCTGTGTTCCCTGCCGCGCGTGCACACGCCTTTCGTGTTTACACAAGCGGATTTAATAACGTGCATCTCTTAATTTAGCAGCAAAAGTCACTGTAAAGACTGTCCTCAACAGCTTCTTAATATTTTTCATAAAGCGGGGATAAACGGACTTTTACTCCGTGCAGCGCTGTGTTGGAACATAAAGTTGACGACTGATAAACGGAAAATGCGCGGAGACTGGCTGAAACCCGTGAAGCAGAGGGAGACTTGGAGCTGCTGAGACTGTAAGTATAATATCATTTGTTGGTTTAACATTTGTGTTGTCAATTAATAATTTATCTGGCATGATGGTGGTTTCTTTTACAAACTATGGACACAGAGAGAACTGTTGGTTAAGCGCTGTGAATAAATGCAGAATTAAGGTATATTTTATGAGATTATGGACTTCTGCGAAGAGATGTGAAGAGAATAAATCACAATAAAATTAATAAAGGCTGCAGTACAACAAGCTATTTTTACTCAGTATAACTAAATTGAAATGAACAAACCTCAGGAAATGAATTGAAACCCTTTTCAAACAGTGAAAGTTAATTTGTAGTTAAAATATATATATAAAAAACCCTAAATTATTAAACCCTACTGTGGTGTGGCGATCTAAAAATATGAATGTTAATTTTTTTTTTTTTCCACAATATCTTTATTGAACCTTTTTTTTTTTTTTTTTAACAAACATGATACAAACAATCAAACACTAACGCTAAAGTACTACAAAAAAAAAAAAATGCACTAAAAACACCAACAACCACCAACAAAATCAAGTCTTTAACAATGCTCCTCTGTTTAGTCTAGACAATCCAATACATAAGTATACATATTATGTTCACCAGTTTGGAATTTACAAGGTCCACACACATCATTCACCTTCTTCTTCAAGAGTTATGTTTAAATTTTTTACATAATCAATAAAAGGTCTCCATATATTCTCAAACACAATTTCCTTTGATTTCAGTATATATGTTATTCTTTCTAATGGAAGGTTTGTTAACATCTGTCTTAACCACTGAGTCACATCTGGTCTATGAGTCTTTTTCCATAATAGTGCAATACATTTTTTGGCATTAAGCAAACTGAGGTCTATGAATGTTCTTTCACTTTTATTAAAATTATGCTTTTCTGGGTACAGACCCAACAAAAACAGTTTAGGATTCAGTATGATTTGTTTTGAGATTATTTTTTCAATTGTTACCCTCACCTCTTCCCAAAACATTCTTATTAATCTACATTCCCATAAACAATGAAATAGGGTTCCTTTACTTTCCATGCATTTTGTGCATGTATCTGGTATATTTTTGTTATATCTATTTAACTCCTCCGGTGTAACATACATCCGCATTAACCATTTGAAATGTATCAATTTAAGGCGTGCATTTATTGATTTGGTTTGAGCTTCTGTACAAGCCAATTCCCATTGTTCCTCCGAAATTTCAATTTGCAGATCTTCTTTCCAGTAGTTTAATCTTTTCAGTGAATTTTCACTTGAAGATAGTGTCAATGAGTTATAAAACTCTGAAATAATACCCTTTCTTTTACTATCTTTCATCATCATTTTTTCCAAGGATGAATAAATAGGTCGAGTGAGAGCTTTATTTTGATTTGATCGAATAAAGTTTCTAAGTTGAAGATATTTAAAAAAATGTGTTCTATTGAGATTAAATTTGATCCTCAGCTCTTCAAAAGACATTATGTTGTCTGCACATGGCAAATATAAATCCTGAATCTTTTGTATCCCTTTTAAATTCCATACTTTAAATACAGCGTCCGCTCTCCCTGGTTTAAAATATTGATTACCCCATATTGGACTAAATTGTAACAATAACTGTGGTTCTTTTAAATAGTTTTTAGCTTCACACCATATTTTGATCATATGCTTTACAAATGGATTTTTAACTTGTTTTTGTAATTTTTTTGCCGAATCTGAGTATATGAATATGGGAAGAGGTAAAGGTAAATTGTATGATTCCATTTCAGTCCAGTGAGGGAGATCATTTGATGAAAAATAATATGTCATAGACCTCAGTTGTGCCGACCAATAATACAACATAAAATTTGGACATTTCAGACCTCCATGATCAAATGGTAAATATAATAAAGACAGACGTAATCTAGCCCTCCTGTTGTTCCATATAAATTCCACTAACTTTTTTTTTTATTCTTGAGAATAGATCTAAAGGTGGTGATAAGGGAATGTATTGAAATAAATAAAGTATTTTAGGTAAAATATTACTTTTAAGTATATTGATTCTCCCGATCATCGACATTGGTAGTGACATCCATCTCTGAGTTAACTCATTGATATCTGACATTAAGGCTTCATAGTTGACGCTGGCGACTGATTCTAGCTTAGGCATAATTTGGATTCCTAAATATTTAAACTGATTTACAACATTGAATTGATTTGCCTCAGGGGCTGGGTAATTTCTCTGGGTCTCATTTAGCATTAATATTGAAGATTTAGTTTTATTTATTTTATATCCTGATATTTCCCCAAAATTCTTTACTAAATTCAACAAGGTTGGAATTGATTTTTTTTAGATTCGACATAAACAAAATTATATCATCGGCGTACAGGGAGATTTTATGTTCTGTTGGTCCAACTTTAATTCCATATATTTGTGAATGTAAACGTATCGCTATCGCTAAAGGTTCAATTGCCATAGTAAACAGTAAAGGTGAAAGTGGACAGCCTTGTCGACATCCTCTATTGATTTTTATTGGTTTTGAAATATTGTTATTTGTTAGGATTTCTGCTGTAGCATTATTGTATATTATTTGAACCCATTTTATGAAATTATTTCCAAGTCCAAACCTTTGTAGGACTTCAAAAAGAAAGGGCCATTCAACTCTATCAAAGGCCTTTTCGGTGTCCAATGATAGGAGAGCTGTATCCGGTGCTTCTTTATTAAAATAAATAATATTAAATAGTCTTCTTACATTATGGAAGCCTTGTCTACCCTTTATAAAGCCATTCTGATCTCGATTAATAATATTTGGTAAAATTTCTTGTATTCGTCTTGCTAAAATTTTACAGATTATCTTAAGGTTGGCGTTTAATAGGCTTATTGGTCTCATATTTTCACATTTATTAGAGGGCTTACCTGGTTTTGGCAGCAGTATAATTAAGGCATTATTTATGTATGATGGTAAATTATTATTTTGAAATGCTTCTAAAACCATTTCCAAAAAAGGTTTTATTAATTTATTCTTAAATTTTTTTATAAAGGTCAACTGGAAGACCATCTGGTCCTGCACTTTTTCCTGATTTCATATTATCAATGGCTAGCCCAACTTCTTCTTGACTAATTTTAGACTCCAATATCTCCCTGTTTTCATTTGGTATACACGGTATAGATAGTTCGTTCAAAAACCCATTTAGTTTTGTTAAATCAGGTTCATTTTTGGTATCATATAATTTTTCATAGTAATCTCTAAAGGCTCTATTAATTTCTAAAGGATCTATAACTACCTGTCCGTTACTTATAATACTGGTAATTGGTGTTTTAATTTCCAATTGTTTAATCTGCCATGCTAATAATTTTCCTGATTTTTCACCTTGTTCATAAAAAGATTGTTTCAATCTTAGAAGACTCGAGGCAGCTCTATTCGCTGATTTTTTGTCGTATTCAGCTCTCAAAATCAGTAATTCATTCTCCAACCTTGGGTCACTTCCTGCATACACTTTTTCCTGAAGACTTTTTATTTTATGTTCCAATTTAGCTCTCTCCTCTCGAGTCTTCTTAGATTTTGATCCTGTATAACTAATAATATGTCCCCTAATAAAAGCTTTGAAAGCCTCCCACTTTACACATGCTGATGTTTGTGTAGTATTGATGTCAAAGAACTCGTCTATCTGTTTTTCTATATACTTGACAAATTCCTCATCCTGAAGCCATTTATGCTGAAATTGCCATCTACCTGATTCCTTTGTCAATTTTTTATCTACATATATTAGACAACAGGGTGCATGATCAGAGATCACGATGTTATCATAAAAGCAGTTTTGAATCTTGGACCTTAATTCTGTGGAAATCAAAAAATAATCAATACGTGAGAATGTCTTGTAGGTACTGGAATAACAAGAATAGGCTTTAACTTGTGGTTTCATTTCTCTCCATATATCTAACAATCTCAATTCTTTCATAAAATGATTAATAGTCATCCTACATCCAATGTGCGTACAATCCAGTCCTGTTGATCTATCCACACCTGGATTCAATGTACAATTAAAATCCCCTGCTATTATATGTTGCCCTGTAAGTGATGATAAGATGAGAAATAAATTAGCAAAGAACTTCTGATCATCTATATTGGGACCATATAAGTTCACAAGATTTATATTTTCTAATAGCAAAGAACCTTGAATGATTACATATCTTCCAAATTTGTCTCCAATTACATTTTTCACTTGAAAAGGAACTGATTTATGTATGAGAGTCATAACTCCCCTGGCTCGGGATGAAAATGAAGAGGTGAATACACTTCCCTGCCATCTACTCCTAATTCTTTTAACATCCTCCTCTATCAGATGAGTTTCTTGTAAAAACACAATTCTTGAACCCATGTCCTTTATTTTATTCATAACTTGTTTAAGTTTTTTTAAATTTTGTAGACCTCTGCAATTCCATGAAGTTAAATTAAGATTAACACTTTGGTCCATGATCAATAGAGAGTTTGGGATTACCTTGCAGTGTAAACATGCTCATACAGAGAAGCAAAAACATGAGTGGTTGAACATTCATCCTACAAACTACACACAAACAAATTTCCCCTTCCCACACTTGTGGCAAACCCCCCAAAATCAAAAGAAAAATTCTGTCTCCCGATATAGTCATCGACCGTTCCACACCCACGGGGAACAGCCTAAGCCACTCCTTCTTCATCCTCCCAATCACCCTAACTCTACTGCTTTTAATGATGTAACATTAACTCTCCTCTGTAGTTTTCCAACTTAACTCCAAAATTTTTAACAACTTTGTACATCATAGTTTTTTTTTTTTGTTTGTTTTGTTTTTTTAATATATAATACAATCTATATTTTGTAAACTTACTATTTACTTCAAGTCAGTCAGATGCCTGTGCAAATGCTTAATTATTCTACCTTATATTTTGTTCATGCTTAGCTCCCACCAGTCTCTTCTTCTTCTTTGATCTTCTTGATGAACTCCTGCGCCTCCTCTGGGGTCTTGAAGATGTGGGTTCTGCCCTCATACGTGGTCAGCAGTCTCGCAGGATAGATTACACCATGACGAATCCCAAGGTTGCGCAGCTCCTTACGTACGGGATCAAACTGCTTCCTCATTTGCTGGATTCCTGTGGCCAAATCTGGGTAGAACCGCACCTGCTGGTCCTGGTGTTTAATCTCTCCTTTTTTAGCTCGTGCAGCGTTGAAGATCTTCATCCTGTCTCTGTTGCTAAGAAACTTCATAATTAAGGTCCTCGGCGGTCCCTTATCTCTCCGTGGGCCAATACGATGTGCTTTTTCCAGAACCACTGCTGATTGCAACTCCTCGCTGCCCAGCACCTCCGGAATCCACTTTTCCAGAAAGGAACATACGTCCCGACCTTCTGATTCCTCTGGAAGACCCACCAGCCTCAAATTATTCTGTCTCGACCGAGATTCCAAATCCAAAATATTATCTTCCAGAGATTTATTTTTTTTTTCCAAAGTGCGCACCTTTAATTGAAGACGGGTGACGTCATCTTCAGCACTAGCGAGACGGAGCTCCATCTGCGCCGTTCGTTCTACACAGTCACCCAATTCCTTTCTTATTCCTTCCAACGCTGTCATAATCCCATCAAATCTAGAGGAAAAGTCCGCTCTCATTGAACTCATGGCAGCCATCAGCGCATCTGCGCCATTCCCCGCAGATATCGCAGCGTTGCCAGCCTCCTCCGCCATATATGGAGTTTTGTTTACTGCGTCACAGACCTGAAAGTCCGTTAATTTGGACTGTTTCGGCGGCTCGCTTTTTCCTTTTCCTGGTTTTCCAGCCTTAGGCTTCGCCGACATATCTTCGCCCAAATGCTGGGATACGTTCTGTCCCAAATGAGAGAGTTATTTGCCGATTTTTTTTTTCCAGGAGCAGAGCAGAGCGAGACACGTCCGTCCTACGTGGCAGCCATAACCGGAAGTCATGAATGTTAATTTTACTGTGAAATCTATTCTTTTTATCTGCCTTCAGATGTGTGAAGACTGGAAGCTTCATCCTCACTGAGACCTTCTGAAGGTCAGAGGTCGTCAGTGGAGGAGCATCCCTGCTTCATGTGGATTTCAGCACAGAAGAAGACCTTCAAATTCAAGATTGAAGGAGGTGCTGCCATCATTTTCTCCACACTAACATGCATTCAATGCAATTTAGTTGTTGTAATGACAAATTCTTTTATTTCTTTTTTTTAAGTTCTCAGCAAGAATACAATGTTGGTCATTTTTTTTTTTTTTACAATTTTACTGAGCATTTAATTCTAAATAAATCACTAACAGGAAATTTTTGGCAATCCTGTGCTTTTCTTGTGGTGTTACATAGAATAGCATCACTGTAAACTATGGAAAAAGCAGCTGCTTTAAAATTTGTACTTCCTCACACAACTTTGAGTGCAAAAAACTCTAAAAGTGCCATAACTTTTTGGAAAAGCTCCCACAAATTCAGGCTTTTTGGGCCACAACAATCAAAAACAGCTGACAAAATCCTGGAGGGACTGAAATACAGTGAGATTATGTATGCATGGTTCATGCATTGAATTTGTTTACTTACTCTGGGTGGTGAACTTGACACGACACACCCTTTGCACTAAAGAAAGCACCTGTGAGCACTTTATGAAATGATAAGTTAAATAATAAGAAGTGCATTCTTGTAACTGATTTTGGGTCAGTTCTATATGTGATAATTTACGTATTAACAAAGTTAGAAGATTCTTGGTACAATTTGCAGCATTAGGTCTCAAAGATTTTTGTTTCATGGGAAGTAAAATGGCTATTAAAATGGTAATTCCCCAGATCGAATCGGGATCGAATTGAATTGAATTGAATCGGATCGATTCAGAATCTCAAGAATCGGAATCGAATCGATTCTGGAAATTAGGGATCGTTCCCAGCCCTAGCTAATACTGCTCCGAGACATGTGCTGGCCCTGCATGTTTCGAGTGTTTGGGTTTTTTTGTGCAGCACTTCTTGTAGGTTGTGTATCATGTCAAGGTCTTTCCTTCCATCTTTGTTATAAAATCCAAAAAAGGCCCGACATTTGAGCTAACTGCTTCCTAACTTTCAAAGCTGGCTGCAAATCTTACCGAGACAAGCTATGACTTCACTTGACTAGGTGCTTGCTTGATGCCACCTAGTGAACTAAAAAGTGAGTGGTTGAATAGTATGTAACGTTTTCATGAATACATACTGTATATAATTAATAAAAGATCAATTCGTGAGCTTAGGGATTGGTGCATTGTCAGTAGTGACAAGTATCGCAATCCATCACTAAATCGATCTTTTGTCCCACCCCTATCCATCATTATCTAATCTATGACCATTTTAAAAAATTTTCATCCTCATTCACTGCCATTCTTTTCAACAGAATGATTCAAAGTGAAAGTATCCTGACAGCCGTTTTAAGTTAAAAGACGACAATTATGCATTCAGCAGGGGAGGGAACATTAATGGACCTCAGGCCCGAGATGAATGGCTCGCTCTTTGAGTTAAAACAAAGTTCGGATGACAGGGAAGTGGGTGTGCTGGCTCTCGCATGTACCATGGTAACAAATCATGGACGAAGAGAAAGACTGGCATAATCTCTGAATTGTACAGCTCTCATCCATGCGTAATGATCATTCCTCCCCAATGTGAGCAGGGCTGTGTACAAAAAGCTCCTTTAAAGCACCTTGCCCTTAAATACATTTTCACTTTGTGAACAAGCCCGCATTGCCCTCAGCACAAAAATGATTTGTCCTCCTATTTAAATGCCTTCATATTAGTAAGTTTTTGATGATGCGCTCCTGTTTATTAAAGGAAATGACAGCAAAGTCAGCAATTGAATTATTTCACTTCACACCCAAAACACACCTTTGAATAATTAAGAACATTAGGACAGCTTCTTTGCCCTTTGTGCCTGGTTCAAAATTCGTTTTTGCCACTGCTGTAATAGTGAAATGGACTTGGACACACTCATGAAGGTACTCTGCAACTCAGATAATAGACTGTAGACTGGATCACTGAAAGAGGGCCCAGAATGTTTATTTATACATGATGTCAACTCATAATTTGAAATTTGACTGTGCTTATGTTTTAAGAGTATTCAGCCAAGTATTAGAATATATGACAGAAAAGAGGTGACGTTTAACTGTCCTTTTCTAACACCTACTGTCAACAAGGTCGAACTGTGTTATGAGTAATTTGTGTTTAGTCTCATTTACCAGGTACTTTGGAAGACCAGTCAATAGCAAAGCCTTCAGTCATATGTCCTGAGAAGCTGAAGAGCGCTGTAGCTTCCTTCTGCTGTTGGATAAAAACAGTCATTGCAGCAGAACTGTGGACGGCCTCCAGCTGAGCCCGGAGGTCAAATATTTCCACCTGTCCCTTCTCTGACCACACGGCAGCCAGTGACTGCTCCTCCCACTGGGTCACCTGGAAACACCCCAAAATTAACAATGCATTTGGCAACTCTAGCTTCTGAAACAGGATTTGTGTATTATACAGAAACAACATACTCTAACTCTGTTGATTCCTCCATAGTGAGGCATCATGGCCAGTTCCATCTGTGGTTTCTTGTCTTCATCCTCATCATCACTTTCCTCATCGCTGCTTTCCTCCTCTTCTTTCTCCGTTCCATGAAGGTTATACATACACATCACCAGAAGTCTGCAAGCAAGTAAATGGATGCATTTAAAAGTATGTGGGTGTGCAAAAGTCTTAACCCAACATGACCTTTTACCCACTTCGAGCGCTGTGACATTTCCATTAACTTTAAACTGACCATGTGGGTTTCCACTGAGGGGAAACTTTTTTTGTGGGTGACTATGTGGGTGATATCTGAACACAAATGCAACTGTAGGAAAAATGTACAACCTCCTGTACTGTGCATAGGGGAACACTTCAAAACAGACCTGTTAAATTTAATTCAACACTTCTTCAACTCGTATACAATGCAATTAAACTAATCTGTCAAGAATAAATGTCTCAACCCAATTAACAACTGGCTGATGCCTTTTAAATAGAGACACACCAGAATCTGCTTCTGTCACTGGGAACAGAAGTACAAACATAATCAAACCTTGCTCTAAGACCATTGGGTTTTTTTTTGTGGGGGGGGAGGGGGTATTAACACACTCATGCTTGTGCTATATGGGGTATTCCGTTATCTTATGTAAAAGTCACTTCAGAGTAACTGAGGGGATTTCTGGTTAACAAAAAGTCTTCTCATTTTATCAATTATTCTTCATGGCAAACATCCTAAAATTAGAACCATCATGTCTTCCTAGGCCTTTACACATAAAATGCCTGAATGTGTAGCATGCATTTCAATAGTAAGGAAAAATTTGCCACAAAAAAGTCAATCAGACTAAAAGCTATATTTTAAAATACTTTATGAATTCTTCTTGATCACCTTGTATACATAAAACTTTATGAACTTTGGTCTTAAATTTTTGAAGTCAATCTCAGCACACTACAAAGCTGAGAGGCTGCTGCCTTAGAATGTGACAGGGTGCCTTTAAGTAAGAGACGAGACAGTCAGTAATGGAGTAACTCGTTCCAGCCAGATGAAATCACCCCAAGAGTGCTCAGAGCTCCTGATCATTGGTTTTGACCTTGAGCACACCATAGATGTAGACCCACTTGAAGATCATTGTGCCTGAGTTTGGCGAACATAAAGGAAACTGTCTAGGAGTTAATCCCTTCCACAGCATTTGGGACACCATGTGGTGTATGAGACAGCACCTATCTCCATTTCACTGACCCTAGGCCACACAGCTACTCTAAGTAGTGAAAGCTACAGTGGTGGTGGTGGTGGGGGGTGGGGTGGGGAGGGGTCAGTCCTCTGGTAGCTCTGTGTGTTAACTTTCTTTTCCCCCATTCTATTATGCTGCGCATCAAGCTAGAAAGTTGAAAGTGCCATTTTTATATGGTCTTTGGTATGACCCGGTGGGGATTGCCTAGGAGTAACTGTTTTTGTTAAATTATTAATGCCCAGATATCCTGACCTTTGATAATGACCTTGAGCTCAACCTGGATGCAGACCTACCAAAGGATCATTGTTTGGGAGTTTGTTGACCATTAGGGCAATTGCGTTGTACCGGTCTGCTATGGTGAAGAAAGAGTTGAGCTTCAAAGCCAATCTGCCCCTTTACTGGTCAATCTACATTCCTACCCTCACCTATGGGTACTGACCGAATAATGAGATTACAGATACAAGTGAATGAAATAAGCCTTCTCTGTAGGGTGGCTGGACTCACCCTTAAGAGACAGGAAGAGGAGTGCAGTTATCTGGGAGAGGTTCAGAGTAGAGCCACTACTCCTCCACATCAAAATGAGCCAGTTGAGATGGTTTGGGCATCTGATTAGGATGTCTCATTTCCGCTTCGCCAGAATTAGCTACAAATTAGCGTTGATGACAAGTTTCGATTCTCTAAGAAATCTCTCCTCCCTATACACAACACATAAAGAACTTTTTGTTCAATCTCTAAATAAAACAACGTGCCACTGGTTACCATAGAAACAACTTCAGTGCCGAGTCAATCTGGCAGCAGGAGGGCCAACTTTATAACACTGAAATAAGTTGGTCTTTATCAGGGAAACTGGCTCACTTCATAAAGAACAGATCAAAGCACAAAGGCAATACACTTGTCAGAGGTTTACATCTGCCAGCTTTCTGAATCACATCCATCAAAGGTGGATTAAAAAAAAGACATGTACTGCAGATAATATTTCATTCACCTTGAGATTCTTCAGTTTAACAGGGATTTAAGGGTTGTTTTGTTTTCTTTTCATTAAGTTAAGTGACAGACTGAGTTTTGCAACTTTTTATTTAAAGCCGAGACCCACCTGCACACATTTCTAAGAGACATTGGAAACATTTGCAAATAATGGGTCTGTGTGTGTTAGGGCTAGGTGATAGGACATTAAATCAACATCACAATTAACTGACAATTTACTTCAGTTTTAACAATGATTTAAAAAAAAAAAAAAAAAAAAGTATTTATTTGGGGAGGTATATACCGGTGTGCTCAATAGACAACTTTATTTATCAGAAGATTAGAATAGTTTACAAGGGGGGCTGAAAAGTTCATAGTGGTCAAATTTGACCAAATGTAGTTTATATTTCAACATAGTCCCCTTCAGTCCAGACACTTCTTCCATAGGTGTTGCAGCACTTGGATCCCTGTGGTTGAAAAGTAAACCACATTTGGTCAAATTTGACCACTATGAACTTTTCAGCTTATGAACTTTTCACACCCTCCATATAACTAGAAAATCACTCAGAGAGTGCATAATAATAATAATAATATTATTAATACTACTACTAATAAAGGATTAAGCGGAAGATGAACGAATGAATGAATGAATAATAAAGCATCAGTTTTACAGTATATAGCGCTTTTCATAGACACTCAAAGATGCTTTACAATGGATACATCATGCATTCACTCCACAGACAATGGTAGTGGTAAGCTACTACTGTAGCCACAGCTGCCCTGGGGCAGACTGACGGAAATGTGGCTGCCAATCTGAGCCAACGGCCTCTCCGACCACTACCAAACATTTATACCTCCGACAAGGCTCCTTCTGACCCTCATGGATCACCTCCAAAATGTAATGGGTTTGTGTGTAGGCCTAGAGCCACTTCTAGTGAAAACTGTATCAAAGTCTGTCCATTAGTTTTGGAGTATTGTTGCTAACACACTGTGAGAAGATAAGAGCCTTGGCAGAGGTATGCATTCTCAGACCATCACCAAAATGTGATTGGTTTGTCTCTAGCCCAAAGACCATCTCTGGTGAAAATTTCATCCAAATCCATCCAGAAGTTTTTGCGTAATCCTGCGGCACAAATACAAACAAAGCCCTTGGTGGAGGTATGCACTCTCAGATCACGAAAATCTAATCATCTATTCCCTGTGCCATTACACACCTTTCCCAAAAATTTCATCAAAATACGTTCATAACTTTCTGAGTAATGCTGCTAACAGACAGACAGACAAACCAACAAATGCTGGCAAAAACATAACCTCCTTGGTGGAGGTAAATATCACTTCAGTTTTACTTTCTGTTTACCAAAGACCATAAAAATGGTATTTTCCAAGTTCTAGCTTGGTGCGCAGCATAAAAAGACTGGGGAAAAGAAAGTTGGCTATCCAGCCAAAGGGGAAAAAAACAGTGAACTCCTAATGCTGGTCCCAAGTCCGGGTAAAATGGGGAGGATTGCATCAGGAAGAACATTTGGCATAAAATCTTTGCCAAATCAAATATGAGGAAACAAGCTCTGCTATAGCGACCCTGAATAGTGGGGAGCCGAAAGATGTATGTATCACTTCAGTTTTACTTTCCGTTTTTCATCCATCAGAGAGAAGGTTTAATTTTATGATTGAAAATCCTCTTACTTTTATTGTGATGGCTCAGTGTTTACTCTGGAAGGGAAAGCAGTTTAGTTTCATTTTATTTGTTTAAGTAACAGTAAGATGGGGGAAATAAATAATAGACATTGGCAAAATCACGTAGGTTGTAGGGTCCAAATGTCAGTTTTGGTTAACTGTTGATACCCCACCCCCTTCCTGTTTTTCCTTTCTTTCTTTTGGGTGTTCCCTTTTGGGGTTGCCACAGTGTACCATTACCTGATATTGCGATGATCCTGATGTCAATTTGGCAAGGATTTTTATACTAAATGCCCTTACTGACAACCCTCCCTGTGGCTGGGTAACCAACTTTCCTTCGCCTATTCTATTATGCTGAGCACCAAGCCATTTTTATATGGTCTTTGGTATGACCCCGGCCAGGGGCTTGAACCCCAGGAGCTCCTGTTGTTGATGCGGATGCTCTAGAATTACACCACCATTCCGATTAATCACCCATCCTTAAAATATATATAAATGTTTACCATAAATAAAAGTCTCTTAGGGATGCAAGTTATCGATTAATTCATTAATTGTTAATTGATTCATCTTATCAGTCGATTAACTGACAAGCTGCAATTTTCCTGAGAATCTGAATTTCCCTTGGTACAATACGGTCTCATACAAAAAGTTAGTTTGTGGTGACACAATAGGAGATAGCACTCCACCCAGGACTTGAGTATTGGGGGAAGGAAAAGGAGAGATGATAATGGGGAGAAGAAGTGAGACGAGCACCAGAGCGCTAGAGGGTATTAAACTGAATAAAAATGCACCTTTGTCCCCACTGTACCAGATGTGGGATGTATTGTGGAGAGGTAAGATGCTTTTCACACTGGAGGACTCCGCGGCGTTAAAGTATTGTGTTAAGCCATGCTCTGTGATGTGTATATGGATGTGTGTACATGCTCTCTGACGCATGTGTCAATGTGTTCACCCTAGGTGCTAAAGGCGGGAATAAAGTGGTATAAAGGAGTTTGCCTTGGCACCCAGCTTTGTTCTGTTCTGCTTGTTGGAGGTGAATAAAGTTCGGTGCCATCAGCTTGTGTCTCATCTGATTCCATCCCTCACACTGGTGACCTAGAGATGTGAAATGGAAAACGGACTGAGCTCCTCTGAGGAAACACTCCCGCTGGAGTCTCCCACCGTTGCATGTGCCGTTGCAGTCAGACTCCCGGACTTTTGGCTCCACGACCTGGCCGCTTGGTTTATACACGTGGAATCCCAGTTCGCCCTCCGCAGAGTCTCAACAGACAACACAAAGTACCATCATGTGGTGGCTGTGCTGGACACACGGTCCACGCAGCGAGCAATGAGTCTACTCCGAGCCCCGCAGCCCAAGAAAAATATGACACTCTCAAGCGGCTGCGCCATTATACCCTTTCGGATGGAGAGAGGACAGAAAAGCTCCTCACCCACTCGGAGATAGGAGACAGATCGGCTGTGGAACTGATGGAGAGCATGCTCGTGCTAATGGGCATGGACGACGGATCTTTCCTGTTTGCCCACTTCTTCCTCAGGAACCTACCGGCTGTGGCGCAAGCAATCCTCGCTAACACCGCTGCTGGCAGCCAGGGACTACCGCACGCTGGCAAAGGAGGCAGAATGCATCATCCTGGCAAACAAGGCTCTCAGTGTTCAGGGAGTGAAACTGGGTTCTCTGGTGGAACCCAGAGAGGTCGAGGAGCCGATGGTAGTGGCCGAGACAGCCACCAGGAGACACAGGAGCAGGATGCTGTGTTTTTATCACCGCCGCTTTGGCAGAGAAGCACAACGTCTGCCGCCGTGCCACTTCAAGAAGCCAGGAAACGGGACAGCCAGTGGTCAGTAGCAGCTGTGACCACTGGCAACAGGGAGCAGCTGCTCTTCATCGAGGGCACATGTTCTGGGAGACGTTTTCTGGTAGACTGGCTCCCAGAAGAGCTTCATTTTGCCGGTCAGCACAGACAGGCTGGCAGAAGGCTGCGGCCCGGCTTTAACGGCCACCAACGGATCCCACATCAAGACATTTGGAGAAAGGACAGTGACTGTATGTTTGCATGGACGCAATTACCAGTGGGACTTTGTGGTAGCTGCATGTTCGATCCCCATCTTAAATGCTGATTTTCTGTGCGCTTATGGTCTCCTTGTTGATGTTGCCAACAGACGTTTAGTGGACGCTTTATCTTTTTCCTCCTTGCCATGCAGAGCTCGGGAGTTGGGCCACAAACACCTGCTAATGTTCTAGCTCTTGGGGGGTAAGTACCAGCATTTGCTGTCCGAGTTCCCAGCACTCACAGTGCCCACTTTTTCCACTACGGTAACCAAGCACGGGATTGAGCATTTTATCACCATGAAAGGTCCGCCTGTTTTTGTGTGCTCTCGCCGCCTGGTTGTGGCTAAACTAGCCATCACGCGCAAGGAGTTTGCTAACTTAGAACGCTTAGGCATCGTTAGGCGCTCCAACAGTCCTCCCATCCTGCACATCCAGAATTTTTCCGTGCACCTGGCTGGGACACGCATTTTCTTAAAAAAAATGGATCTGGTCCACGGTTACCACCAGGTCCCGGTTTGTGCAGAGGACATTCCCAAAATGGCGGTAATAACTCCCTTCGGTCTTTTCGAGTTTTTATGTATGCTGTTCGGGTTAAAGGACGCAGCACAAACTTTCCAAAGGACGATGGACGTGGTGCTCCATGACTTGCCGTTTTCATCTACTTAGATGACATTTTGGTGGCTAGCACGTCAGAGGAGGAGCACCTTGCCCATCTCAAACAAGTTTTTCAATGGTTGGAAACGCACGGGCTGATCGTTAATCCGGTGAAGTGTCAGCTCGGGCTGCCGGTATTCGACTTCTTGGGCCATCACATCTTGCCGGAGGGTGCGATTCTGCTGCCGGATAAGGTACATGCAGTGTCAGATTGTCCACATCCACAGACCGTAAGGGCGCTACAGGAATTTTTGGGGATGGTCAGTTTTTACAACAGCTTCCTCCCCCACACAGCCCAGCTGCTGCAACCACTGTACGCCGCGCTCAAAAAGAAGAAACCCGCGGATAGCATTAACTGGACTCCCCTATCGGGTCCAGGCTTTCATAGGCGCCAAAATGGCGCTCGTCGACGCGACTTTGCTGACCCACCTAGCCCCGTCAGCGCGAACAGCGCTCATCACAGATGCATCGGATGTTGCGGTAGGAGCCATGGTAGAGCAGTATGTCTACGGTTCGTGGCAGCCCCTCGCCTTTTCAGCCGTACTTTGCGCAACAACGAGCATAAGTAGAGTACTTTCGACAGGGAGTTGCTGGCTCTCCACCTGGCTACGAATCATTTTCAGTTCTGGCTCAAAGGTTGCGAGTTCACCACATTTGTCGATCACAAACCACTGACCTACACGATGTCCAAAGTCTCAGAAATGTGGCTGGCTTGGCAACAACAGCACTTGACCGCAATTTTGGAGTTCAAGACCAACATCCAACACGTAGGCAGTAAATTTAACGTTATGGCGGACTGCCTGTCATGTACACTGGTCTCTCCGGTCTACATGGGTATCAATTTTTCCGCAATGACTGCAGACCAAACTGGGGACGCAGACATTTGCATGTTCCAGTCCGCAGCTACCGGATTAAAACTGGAGAGCAAAGTGGTACAAGGGTGCCCCCCTGCTTTGTGACGTCTCCACCGGCCGCCCCCGCCTGGTGGTTCCGAGCTCTTGGCACCACCACATTGTTGAGTCCGTCCACTCCCTTTCAAATCCCAGCGTGTGAGCTTCAGCTAAACTGGAGGGGTCCAAATTTGTCTGGCCTCACTTACGCAGGGATGTGAAAGAATGGGCCACAGCGTCCGTCGCATGCTAACGGGGTAAGGTGCACAAGCACACCAAAGCCTCCCTCAAACCTTTTCAAATTCTGGCCAGGAGGTTCAATCATGTACACGTGGATTTAGTTGGTCCCCTTCCGCCATCGCCGGGGTTCACACACCTTTTTAACGATCGTGGACCATACCATGCGTTGGCCGGAGGTGGTTCCACTGAGTTCCACCATGTCTGCCAAGGTAGCCCACGCGTTTTTGTTGGCTTGGGTCTCACGGTTCGGATCCCCGTCAGACATCACGTCCGACAGGGATCCACAATTTGTTTCTGAACTCTGGTCCATGATAGCCGACAGCCTAGGGGTCAGAATCCACTGCACCACCGCGTACAACCCGCAGGCTAATGGTTTGTGTGAGTGTTTTCACAGGTCGCTTTAAGCAGTGCTCAGAGCCTCGCTAACGGACGCAAATTGGGTCCACTGCCTGCCTTGGGTCCTATTCAGGTTGCACTCTGCGCCTAAGGAAGCTTTGGCAGCTTCCCTGGTAGAACTCGTTTTTTCTCAGCGGTTGTGGATCCCAGGGGAATTTTTGACAGAGAACCCCATGCCCAGTTTCAATTCACCCGTGTGCTTTTTTCCCCGGGGCAGAAGCTGGCAGCGTCCCAGGGCCAGCGCACCAATGTTTTCCCCGCACTTTTGTTCCAAAATGTTTGGAAAACACCAAATTCATTTTCGTGATGCATGACGCCCACAGAACACTGCTACGTCTACCGTATGACGGCCCAGTCAGAGTGTTGGAAACGGGGGCGAAACATTTTGTGTTAGACTGGGGGGGAGGGGTAAGGAAACAATCCGCATAGACAGGCTGAAGCCCACTTACATCTTGGCAGATGAGCAGGTGTTGCTGGCCCATAGGGATGTGATTTGACTTGTGGGGGGACAAGGGGGGCAAAGCCCCCCGAAGCTCCTGGGTTTTTATGATTTTTAAGTACCATAACTGTGCTTAAATGACATAAAACAAACAGCTGAATGTCACTTATTACTGTATAATATTGACTTATGTTCCAAGAAGATAGCATTCCTAAAATATTCCAACAAGCATTATCCATCACATTTGTGGCATTAAAAATATTTTTTAAATAAAGTCCAAAACATCTTCAGCAGGCAAGATGAAGAAAAGTGAAAAGTGAACTCCATATCAATGGCATAGCTGTTGAAAGTGTCCCCAGCTTCAAATTCCTGGGGACCCACATCTCGGAGGACCTGTCCTGGTCAGTTAACACCACCAGCCTGATCAAGAAGGCCCATCAGCGCCTCTTCTTCTTGAGGACACTGAAGAAGAACCATCTGTCAACTGACATCCTGGGCAACTTCTACCGCTGCGTGATAGAGAGCACCCTGACCAACTGTATCACAGTCTGGTATGGGAGCTGTTCTGTCACTGACCGCAAGGCGCTGCAGCAGGTGGTGAAAACCGCCCAACGCATCCCAGGGACTCCACTTCCAGTTATAGAGGACGTCTACAGGAAAAGATGTCTGCGCCGGGCACGCAGCATTCTTAGGGACTCCAACCACCCTGCTCATGGACTGTTCCAGCTTCTCCCCTCCAGAAGACGTTTCAGAAGCCTTCGGACTAGAACCAGCAGGTTTAGGAACAGTTTCTTTCCTACAGCTGTCACGTTATTGAACTTAGTTCCCCGCTGACTCTCTTACCATCATCTCTTACCATCCTCACCTGTACATAACTGCATAACTACATAACTACATCTAACTTATTGCACATTATTTGCACATAACAGTACTCTTAACTTTCTGCACTGCTGCATATATTTGCTTAAATTGCACATACTGTTAATTACCGTATATACTGCACTGCTGTCCTTTGCACTTCTGATTGGATGCTAAACTGTGTTTCTTTACCTTGTATTCATACATGTGTAATGACAATAAAGTTGAATCTAATCTAATCTGTGGCAGATAGAAGATAAGATAAGCCTTTATTAGTCCCACAATGGTGAAATTCCAGGATTGCAACAGCACAGGGATAGCAACACTCAGAGCAACAATCAGAAGGCAAGAAAAACAAGAACAGCTAGTATACATATGTACATATTACTATATATATATATATATATATATATACAGTATATATATACTGTGTATATATATATATATATATATATATATATATATATACACAGTATATACACAGTATATATATATATATATAATATATATAGACACACAGTGCGGAGCATTGTGGTTGGTGAATGTGCAGCAGAAAGTCTAAGCTCTCTCTCCGCGGATGCGGCGGGCCAGCTGGAGGTCTTTGGGCATGATGGTGACCCTCTTGGCGTGGATGGCACACAGGTTGGTGTCCACAAAGAGACCCACCAGGTAGGCCTCGCTGGCCTCCTGCAGAGCCATGATGGCGGAGCTCTGGAAACACAGGTCGGTCTTGAAGTCCTGAGCGATCTCCCTCACCAGGCGCTGGAAGGGCAGCTTACGGATGAGCAGCTCCGTGGATTTCTGGTAGCGACGGATCTCTCTCAAAGTCACGGTACCGGGCCTGTAACGGTGAGGCTTCTTCACTCCGCCGGTTTCCGGAGCGCTTTTTCCGAGCAGCCTTGGTGGCTAGCTGCTTCCTGGGGGGCTTTTCCTTCAGTAGATTTACGGGCGGTCTGCTTGGTTCTTGCCATCGCTCTTTATTATTCTGTCTTATATTTCTTGCATGCTGCCTAAACTCCAGCCCGGCACCCGCGTCGTTTTCGCTACAGTTCCTCAGTATGTCGAGTTTCTCCGTTAGCACCGGGTGGCGGTTGAGTGCTAGCTAGCTCTTCCCTGCTGTATCGTCTCCTGTGGTAAACAGTGGCTCCGTCCGCCGACTCGGGAGACCTTTGGGGCGATCTGTGTGTCCGTGATATATATATAGTGTGAAAGGTGTAGAAAGAAGAAGGAAGATTAAAAAAAAGGCAGTTGCAAAAGGCAGCCAACTTGTGTGGCGCCACCGGTCCGGCGGAACCGGAAAAAAACAACAAAAACGTCTACATTTAACCATGAGAAACTCCAGAGGGCCTTTTCCACTAGCATGCTTTAGCGCGACACGGGACGGCTCAGCACGCTTTGTACGCTTTTCCACAAGCCCCAACACAGTTTAACAGCCGCGATTCTCAGCCCCGCTCCAGGGCAGGGTACAGCAGTGCTGAGCTGTGCCGTGTTGTGACGTTAACAGACTGGTCGCCGCTGATTGGTCAGGTCGTAACCGGCGCTGACTGGTCAGGTTGTAACCGCCCCTCTCCTCCTCCTCTTCTACCGAATCTTCACGACCTTCTCAATAAAGTTTTTGAAAAAAAAAAAAAAAAAAGAAAAGAATCTTCACGACCGCCTTTACTCAGCACGCAACCACTGTTGGCGATTTATTTTCAGTGTATTGCTGTGCTATTTTCATTTATTCTCTATCAAAAATGGCTTTGCGTAATAAGGGTGTTCCATGGACCAATAAGGAGGTGCAGTGTCTGCTCACTGCATTGTCAGACGAACGTATCCAGCGCGAGTTAGACGGAGCCGCCCGGACTGAAAAAATATACCGGGAGGTCTCGACATCGGAGTCCTTTAACGGTGAGTTTTAATTTTTTTTTATTGTGCGTTTTTTCGCAAATATATTCGGTAAGACGCTCAGTTTATTTATGCAATAAAAAAGCTGTTCATTTGTGGATGGATCGCTGCTTTATTGCAGCACACTGCGGACTAAAGCTTTTATTTTAATTATTCATGTGAACAATACGCTGAAATAAGCTTATGTATTCTTGTTAAAAACTATTGTCTTTTCTGTATATCTTGCACTTTCGTGCTGTATTTTATTGTGTGCATTTTCCTTGTAGAATCATCCCACGCGTCCGCCGCGACAGCCCGCACGGATTAATTCAACCGAGCCTTCATGACCCACAGCTGGCAGAGACGGCTTCATTCAACCGAGTCTTCGTGACCCAGTTTGGGAAGATGGTGTAGAGGCACTCAGTGGTCGGCGTGTATAAAATGTCGATTAACCTTCATGCTGTGTTGCAAAGTTTTTTTTTTCTTTTAATATTTTGTATATAATAAAATGGAATTGTTTTGGAAAGTGTGGTTTGTCTGTTATAACACTGAATTATAAAACAGTATAATTACATAGAAATTCCATTGCCTAGTCTGATCAAAATGATGCTGATCATCCTGTCAGGGGTCAACCATTGTAAAGGTAATGTAATTTTTAACTAGACCAAAAAAGAAATCTTTTTGTAAGCTTTCTGTTCTTTTTATTGAAATATCATAAAAAATTAGCACCAAGTCAAAGTAGGTACAAGTATATGTAAATTGAATGTTCTATCGGCATTCCCAATTCAGAGATTTACAATACTTTAGAAGGAGTGTAGCATCATCTAAACGGAAAATAATAATACTGTTGTTCCAAACGTTGACCTGAAGGTGAAAAACATGAATTTTTTTAATTCAGTACATCCAAAATGCCCTAGGATGTAAAAAATAATACAATTTGGTGTTGGCCAGTGTGCCACCGTCTCATTATTTAATACAAATAAAAACAAGTTTCAGCTCATTATTTCTAGGTCATTTGGCAGTTAATTCAAAACAAAAGTGACTTGTGTTGTTGCAGCTTAATTATGAGATAAAATTAATTGTGAGATAAAACCACAGAGCGAGCAAGGCAATAATCCTTGGATCCTCCATTTTTTGTCTGGTGTAAATAAGGACTCAGTCGGGTGCGTAACGTCACGGGAGTGTGGCCCCGCCTCGCTGAGAATCTGCCGCTGCCCCGCTTCTAAAACTTCCTAACACAAACCATCACAGCACAAGCACAACACCGTGCTAATGGAGACAGAAGCATTCCGAGCCGTACTGAAGTGAATCGAGCCGTACCGAGGTGTGCTGGGCTAGTGGAAAACAGGCTCAGGTTAGCTGAGCAGTGTCTCCCAACAGTGACAGAGTTCGTGCACCAAGCCTTGTTTTTTTTTCCACAATATCTTTATTGAACCTTTTCTTTTTTTTTTTTTTAACAAACATGATACAAACAATCAAACACTAACACTAAAGTACTACAAAAAAAAAATGCACTAAAAACACCAACAACCACCAACAAAATCAAGTCTTCAACAATGCTCCTCTGTTTAGTCTAGACCAGGGGTGTCCAACCACGCGCCACGGAGAGCCAAGACCCCGCAGGCCCCCCCCCCACCCAGTCTCCCCAGCAGGTGTTTTCACTTATCAGCAATCAGTGGGAAGAAGTTCACTGAAATCTGCTGTTGAAGACACTGGTCGGAGGTAAAACCTGCAGGGTCCTGGCTCCCCACGGCACACGGCCGGACACCCCCGGTCCAGACAATCCAATACATAAGTATACATATTATGTTCACCAGTTTGGAATTTACAAGGTCCACACACATCATTCACCTTCTTCTTCAAGAGTTATGTTTAAATTTTTTACATAATCAATAAAAGGTCTCCATATATTCTCAAACACAATTTCCTTTGATTTTAGTATATATGTTATTCTTTCTAATGGAAGGTTTGTTAACATCTGTCTTAACCACTGAGTCACATCTGGTCTATGAGTCTTTTTCCATAATAGTGCAATACATTTTTTGGCATTAAGCAAACTGAGGTCTATGAATGTTCTTTCACTTTTATTAAAATTATGCTTTTCTGGGTACAGACCCAACAAAAACAGTTTAGGATTCAATATGATTTGTTTTGAGATTATTTTTTCAATTGTTACCCTCACCTCTTCCCAAAACATTCTTATTAATCTACATTCCCATAAACAATGAAATAGGGTTCCTTTACTTTCCATGCATTTTGTGCATGTATCTGGTATATTTTTGTTATATCTATTTAACTCCTCAGGTGTAACATACATCCGCATTAACCATTTGAAATGTATCAATTTAAGGCGTGCATTTATTGATTTGGTTTGAGCTTCTGTACAAGCCAATTCCCATTGTTCCTCCGAAATTTCAATTTGCAGATCTTCTTTCCAGTAGTTTAATCTTTTCAGTGAATTTTCACTTGAAGATAGTGTCAATGAGTTATAAAACTCTGAAATAATACCCTTTCTTTTACTATCTTTCATCATCATTTTTTCCAAGGATGAATAAATAGGTCGAGTGAGAGCTTTATTTTGATTTGATCGAATAAAGTTTCTAAGTTGAAGATATTTAAAAAAATGTGTTCTATTGAGATTAAATTTGATCCTCAGCTCTTCAAAAGACATTATGTTGTCTGCACCTGGCAAATATAAATCCTGAATCTTTTGTATCCCTTTTAAATTCCATACTTTAAATACAGCGTCCGCTCTCCCTGGTTTAAAATATTGATTACCCCATATTGGACTAAACTGTGACAATAACTGTGGTTCTTTTAAATAGTTTTTAGCTTCACACCATATTTTGATCATATGCTTTACAAATGGATTTTTAACTTGTTTTTGTAATTTTTTTGCCGAATCTGAGTATATGAATATGGGAAGAGGTAAAGGTAAATTGTATGATTCCATTTCAGTCCAGTGAGGGAGATCATTTGATGAAAAATAATATGTCATAGACCTCAGTTGTGCCGACCAATAATACAACATAAAATTTGGACATTTCAGACCTCCACGATCAAATGGTAAATATAATAAAGACAAACGTAATCTAGCCCTCCTGTTGTTCCATATAAATTCCACTAACTTTTTTTTTATTCTTGAGAATAGATCTAAAGGTGGTGATAAGGGAATGTATTGAAATAAATAAAGTATTTTAGGTAAAATATTACTTTTAAGTATATTGATTCTCCCGATCATCGACATTGGTAGTGACATCCATCTCTGAGTTAACTCACTGATATCTGACATTAAGGCTTCATAGTTGACACTGGCGACTGATTCTAGCTTAGGCATAATTTGGATTCCTAAATATTTAAACTGATTTACAACATTGAATTGATTTACCTCAGGGGCTGGGTAATTTCTCTGGGTCTCATTTAGCATTAATATTGAAGATTTAGTTTTATTTATTTTATATCCTGATATTTCCCCCAAATTCTTTATTAAATTCAACAAGTGTGGCGATGTTAAAATAAGACACGGCGTCTGGAGTTTTAATGAAGTTTATTGATCAAATCATCGCCATCACGGAGCTCACCCCAGCTGCTGTATAAGCATGCTGGGGATCGCTCTCAGGCTCTCATGAGCTGTAGTCAGAAGCAGTCAGAAGAAGAACAGAGGGTGAACATATGAATTCAGCCACTTAAATACCCAGCAACGGACAATACATCAAAGGCATTTTATCATCAAAGGAAATGCATTCAGACATGTGACATTTGTACCACAATGCGAGCAGGAAGCATGAATGTTTGCATTTGCGTCATACATATCCACAGGATGCTGGTGCCTGAACTAAGCACAGGAAGGCTGCCTATTGATCTCAACACACACATCTCACTGTCCTGTTAATTGCTCTAGTTGAGCGCTGTGTTTGTCCGTGGCTGCTGTGGGGGGGTACCCCATACACTCCCCCCCCCAGAGGGCTTAGCGGGGAGCTGAGACCTCGGTAGTCCCGCTTTGGTGGCGAGCTGCGGGGAAAGTCTGTGCCGGGGAAGGGAGGAGGGTGGGGGTAGTAAGTGGCGGGGGATGTCCATGGCTGTGGGAAGAAAAGTTAGTCTCTGATTCCTCTCGCGATTCAGTCCGGCAATGAAGAAAAACAGGAGCTGAAGCTATGTGAGGGACTTGGCGTTTCGGCTTTAGGTGCGTTCGCGGCCCTAAAGCCCTCGGGGACAGCTGACGGCTGGATTCCCGTCGTGCGCCGTGGCTGAGACTTACACCAAATCCTGTGTGCGGGCTGCGTGTGTGCTTCAGGTGTGTGAGCAGTCCTGAAGAGCCGTGTGCAGCGGCGGAGGATGATGTATAAGTCTGTAGAGCCAGCTTGTCTCTGGTGCGCGGCACGCGCTGCGGCCACGTGCCTTCCAGCTGCGCTGTTCTGATGCGAGGCTTCTGTGCATGGCCGGTCCGCTGTCGCGAGGCGAATCAAGGTCAGGGGGCTTGATGGAGATCTGCGCAGTCGGCGCCGATTGTCTCCCCTGTTCGGGCTGTTGGTCGTCGCTCGTGCCGGGTCATGGTGCGTTCAGGTCCACGCGTTCTCCGTCGGCCATGGGCCACCGTCGTGGAGAGAGGGCAAGGTGTGTGCGCTCTCGTGTGGAGACACAGAATCGTGTGTCAGGAACCGTGAGAGCGGCCGGTCCAGCGTGGATGTGCCGATCTAGGCGTGCAGACCTCACCATGAAATTTCCTCAGCTTTCCCGGTCGTGGGTGGTCTCCGAAGAGCGTCAGAGTCTCCCTAAAGCAGAAAGGAAGGGCAGATCAGTCGGGCTGCCGCGTTCGCTTGTCGTCGGAGAATCACTGCCGGGTGCTGCGTTTGCTGGCAGCGTGTTCTTTTCAGCGTCGGGTCGCCAGCGTGGTTGTCCAGACCAGAAGGTTGCGTCGCACAAAGCGTGTGCGTCTGCGGGGTCACCAGTGTGGCGATGTTAAAATAAGACACGGCGTCTGGAGTTTTAATGAAGTTTATTGATCAAATCATCGCCATCACGGAGCTCACCCCAGCTGCTGTATAAGCATGCTGGGGATCGCTCTCAGGCTCTCATGAGCTGTAGTCAGAAGCAGTCAGAAGAAGAACAGAGGGTGAACATATGAATTCAGCCACTTAAATACCCAGCAACGGACAATACATCAAAGGCATTTTATCATCAAAGGAAATGCATTCAGACATGTGACATTTGTACCACAATGCGAGCAGGAAGCATGAATGTTTGCATTTGCGTCATACATATCCACAGGATGCTGGTGCCTGAACTAAGCACAGGAAGGCTGCCTATTGATCTCAACACACACATCTCACTGTCCTGTTAATTGCTCTAGTTGAGCGCTGTGTTTGTCCGTGGCTGCTGTGGGGGGGTACCCCATACAAGGTTGGAATTGATTTTTTTAGATTCGACATAAACAAAATTATGTCATCGGCGTACAGGGAGATTTTATGTTCTGTTGGTCCAACTTTAATTCCATATATTTGTGAATGTAAACGTATCGCTATCGCTAAAGGTTCAATTGCCATAGTAAACAGTAAAGGTGAAAGTGGACAGCCTTGTCGACATCCTCTATTGATTTTTATTGGTTTTGAAATATTGTTATTTGTTAGGATTTCTGCTGTAGCATTATTGTATATTATTTGAACCCATTTTATGAAATTATTTCCAAGTCCAAACCTTTGTAGTACTTCAAAAAGAAAGGGCCATTCAACTCTATCAAAGGCCTTTTCGGCGTCCAATGATAGGAGAGCTGTATCCGGTGCTTCTTTATTAAAATAAATAATATTAAATAGTCTTCTTACATTATGGAAGCCTTGTCTACCCTTTATAAAGCCATTCTGATCTCGATTAATAATATTTGGTAAAATTTCTTGTATTCGTCTTGCTAAAATTTTACAGATTATCTTAAGGTCGGTGTTTAATAGGCTTATTGGTCTCATATTTTCACATTTATTAGAGGGCTTACCTGGTTTTGGCAGCAGTATAATTAAGGCATTATTTATGTATGATGGTAAATTATTATTTTGAAATGCTTCTAAAACCATTTCCAAAAAAGGTTTTATTAATTTATTCTTAAATTTTTTATAAAGGTCAACTGGAAGACCATCTGGTCCTGCACTTTTTCCTGATTTCATATTATCAATGGCTAGCCCAACTTCTTCTTGACTAATTTTAGACTCCAATATCTCCCTGTTTTCATTTGGAATACACGGTATAGATAGTTCGTTCAAAAACCCATTTAGTTTTGTTAAATCAGGTTCATTTTTGGTATCATATAATTTTTCATAGTAATCTCTAAAGGCTCTATTAATTTCTAAAGGATCTATAACTACCTGTCCATTACTTATAATACTGGTAATTGGTGTTTTAATTTCCAATTGTTTAATCTGCCATGCTAATAATTTTCCTGATTTTTCACCTTGTTCATAAAAAGATTGTTTCAATCTTAGAAGACTCGAGGCAGCTCTATTCGCTGATTTTTTGTCGTATTCAGCTCTCAAAATCAGTAATTCATTCTCCAACCTTGGGTCACTTCCTGCATACACTTTTTCCTGAAGATTTTTTATTTTATGTTCCAATTTAGCTCTCTCCTCTCGAGTCTTCTTAGATTTTGATCCTGTATAACTAATAATATGTCCCCTAATAAAAGCTTTGAAAGCCTCCCACTTTACACATGCTGATGTTTGTGTAGTATTGATGTCAAAGAACTCGTCTATCTGTTTTTCTATATACTTGACAAATTCCTCATCCTGAAGCCATTTATGCTGAAATTGCCATCTACCTGATTCCTTTATCAATTTTTTATCTACATATATTAGACAACAGGGTGCATGGTCAGAGATCACGATGTTATCATAAAAGCAGTTTTGAATCTTGGACCTTAATTCTGTGGAAATCAAAAAATAATCAATACGTGAGAATGTCTTGTAGGTACTGGAATAACAAGAATAGGCTTTAACTTGTGGTTTCATTTCTCTCCATATATCTAACAATCTCAATTCTTTCATAAAATGATTAATAGTCATCCTACATCCAATGTGCGTACAATCCAGTCCTGTTGATCTATCCACACCTGGATTCAATGTACAATTAAAATCCCTGCTATTATATGTTGCCCTGTAAGTGATGATAAGATGAGAAATAAATTAGCAAAGAACTTCTGGTCATCTATATTGGGACCATATAAGTTCACAAGATTTATATTTTCTAATAGCAAAGAACCTTGAATGATTACATATCTTCCAAATTTGTCTCCAATTACATTTTTCACTTGAAAAGGAACTGATTTATGTATGAGAGTCATAACTCCCCTGGCTCGGGATGAAAATGAAGAGGTGAATACACTTCCCTGCCATCTACTCCTAATTCTTTTAACATCCTCCTCTATCAGATGAGTTTCTTGTAAAAACACAATTCTTGAACCCATGTCCTTTATTTTATTCATAACTTGTTTAAGTTTTTTTAAATTTTGTAGACCTCTGCAATTCCATGAAGTTAAATTAAGATTAACTCTTTGGTCCATGATCAATAGAGAGTTTGGGATTACCTTGCAGTGTAAACATGCTCATACAGAGAAGCAAAAACATGAGTGGTTGAACATTCATCCTACAAACTACACACAAACAAATTCCCCCTTCCCACACTTGTGGCAAACCCCCCAAAATCAAAAGAAAAATTCTGTCTCCCGATATAGCCATCGACTGTTCCACACCCACGGGGAACAGCCTAAGCCACTCCTTCTTCATCCTCCCAATCACCCTAACTCTACTGCTTTTAATGACGTAACATTAACTCTCCTCTGTAGTTTTCCAACTTAACTCCAAAATTTTTAACAACTTTGTACATCATAGTTTTTTTTTTTTTTTGTTTGTTTTGTTTTTGTTTTGTTTTTTTTAATATATAATACAATCTATATTTTGTAAACTTACTATTTACTTCAAGTCAGTCAGATGCCTGTGCAAATGCTTAATTATTCTACCTTATATTTTGTTCATGCTTAGCTCCCACCAGTCTCTTCTTCTTCTTTGATCTTCTTGATGAACTCCTGCGCCTCCTCTGGGGTCTTGAAGATGTGGGTTCTGCCCTCATACGTGGTCAGCAGTCTCGCAGGATAGATTACACCATGACGAATCCCAAGGTTGCGCAGCTCCTTACGTACGGGATCAAACTGCTTCCTCAATTGCTGGATTCCTGTGGCCAAATCTGGGTAGAACCGCACCTGCTGGTCCTGGTGTTTAATCTCTCCTTTAGCACGTGCAGCGTTGAAGATCTTCATCCTGTCTCTGTTGCTTAGAAACTTCATAATTAAGGTCCTCGGCGGTCCCTTATCTCTCCGTGGGCCAATACGATGCGCTTTTTCCAGAACCACTGCTGATTGCAACTCCTCGCTGCCCAGCACCTCCGGAATCCACTTTTCCAGAAAGGAACATACGTCCCGACCTTCTGATTCCTCTGGAAGACCCACCAGCCTCAAGTTATTCTGTCTCGACCGAGATTCCAAATCCAAAATATTATCTTCCAGAGATTTATTTTTTTTTTCCAAAGTGCGCACCTTTAATTGAAGACGGGTGACGTCATCTTCAGCACTAGCGAGACGGAGCTCCATCTGCGCCGTTCGTTCTACACAGTCACCCAATTCCTTTCTTATTCCTTCCAGCGCTGTCATAATCCCATCAAATCTAGAGGAAAAGTCCGCTCTCATTGAACTCATGGCAGCCATCAACGCATCTGCGCCATTCCCCGCAGAAATCGCACCGCCGCCAGCCTCCTCCGCCATGTATGGAGCCCTGTTTGCTGCGTCACAGACCTGAAAGTCCGTTAATTTGGACTGTTTCGGCGGCTCGCTTTTTCCTTTTCCTGGTTTTCCAGCCTTAGGCTTCGCCGACATATCCTCGCCCAAATGCTGGGATACGTTCTGTCCCAAATGAGAGAGTTATTTGCCGATTTTTTTTTTTTCCAGGAGCAGAGCAGAGCGAGACACGTCCGTCCTACGTGGCAGCCATAACCGGAAGTGTGCACCAAGCCTTGTTAATATAAATGCATACTCCCCCACCTCTGGTCTTACCGGAGTCATCAGCTGCTCTGTCTGCCCGGAGAGTGTGCCGTCCGGCCAGCTCAACAGCACCGTCAAGTACTCCACTATGTAGCCATGTTTCCATGAAAATCATGATATTGCAGTTCATAAGTTTCTTATTGTTGGTGATCCAAAGCCGTAGCTCATCCATTCTGTTCGCCACTGATCGTACATTAGCGAGGAAAATGCTGAGTAGAGAAAGCCGGTGTGGTGTTACCTTTAGCTTAGCTCTTAGCCCTCCGCGCTTCCCCCGCCTTTGTTTACGGTCTCTACGCCGCCTGCGAGCACTTCCGGTCGGCCGGGTAGCTTACCTAGCGTCGGGTGTTCTCCAGAGCTCAGGGATGAAACATAGGTTGCTGATAAAAAGGTCATTATTTTGTAATCCAATGTCCAAAAGTTCATTTCGGGTGTAGGATGTAAAAGCGAAGCTGTTCTGAACGAACAGACCCGAAATGAGCAGAAATATTGCTGCTAATCCACAAAATCTGAAGGGACACTGAGCCTCGCGTTGTGCACGTGCCGCCATCTGGTCTGAAAATTTTTGGAAGATAAAAAAAGCGGAATTCCGCGAATTAGCGGAAAAATCACATCCCTAGGCCCAGGCTCCCCGGTGCGGACGCCCACCTACGGTGGCTCCACAGGTTGGTGCTCCCCCTACAGAGAACTGTTTTCAGAAGACTAGATCTTTCCGGTCCCCACCCTTTCCCCCTCCAGAGGACGGCTCGCAAGAGACTGGGTTTTTCTTCTACCCACCTTGACAGCAAGGCACTTCAGCTGGCCCAAAGGCTCCACGTTACAGTCGTGACAGGCGCTTGCTCAACCGCAAGGGGCAAGGGTAAGAGCCCCTTCTGGGTGTCTGGGGGGGAGGGGGGCTGTGTGGTGACACAATAGGAGATACCACTCCACCCAGGACTTTGGGGCACTGGGTGAAAGAAAAGGAGAGATGGTAATGTGGTGAAGAAGTGAAACGGGCGCCAGAGCACTAGGGGGTATTAAACTGAATAAAGATGCGCCTTCGCCCCCGCTGTGTTCGGTGTGGGATGTGCTGTGGAGAGGTAAGACGCTTTTCACACTGGAGGACTCTGGGGAGCAAAAGCATTGTGTTAAGCCATGCTCTGTGATGTGTATATGGATGTGTGTACATGGTCTCTGACGCATGAGTCAATGTGTTCACCTTGGGTGCCAATGGTGGGAATAAAGTGGTATAAAGGAGTTCACTTTGGCACCTAAATTTGTTCTGTTCTGTTTGTTGGAGATGAATAAAGTTCTGTGTCATCAGCCTGTGTCTCGTCTGATTCCACCCTCCACGAGTTATTGAATAAAACATGAACATCCTATTCCACAATGATTTATTGTACCATTTGCTCTTCTTTTTTTTTACTGCAGACAATGGCATTTTTTGTAGTTTAATCAATTTTGTACTGTATAGTGTGTACTACCCCAGCATCTTTGGGCGAGAGCCCGCGACCCGAAAAGGATTAAGTGGAAGAAGATGGATGGATGGATAGTGTGTACTATGTGCTGGTACATCTCAGTAAATTACAAATGTCATGATTTTTTATTTATTTTAAAAAGTATTACCAATATCATAAATTTATCTTTTTTAGTTATATTACAAAAAAAAAAACTTTCACGTTCTAATTTACTGAGATGCATTAGTAGACTGTTTTAACAGGAAAATAAATTGTGAGCTGCTTCATCTGTTGCATGTTAAACATTATCACAGCACCCCAGCAATCCAGGCAAACCCAGTACGATCTGGGCCCCCTCTGTTGTCTATTACCTCAGTGGTAATTTGAGTGCAGTCTGCTTTCCTGTCTTGTGGCGAGCTGAAGGCAGTGGGAATGGGTTTTTGCGCTCGTGTAGTCTTTTTCCTTTGCTCCGGGCAGTTTCTCCACCCTGTTAATTTGAAGCAGGTGGACCTTCAAGCTCACATGTTATTAAAAGTTGTGGCGTTCCAACGTAATCCGGAAGGGCGAGGTTTTTTTTCCCCCTCTGCACAGCGAATACGCTCTGGGGGCCTGGCGTCTTCTTCTGCTTTTTCAGTTGAAATGCGGCAGTGGGTGACCGTGTGCATCTCCACCTGGAAGACTACATTTCATAGAAAAAGCTCCCATTGAAAAGAACTGCTGAGTTATCAATTAAATGTCAACTAATTTAATTTGACTTCCGGTTATGGCGGCCGCCTAGAAGGACACGTATCACTCTGCTCTGCCCCTGGAAATAAAAATTCGGCAAATAACTCTCTCATTTGGAACAGAACTTTTCCCAGCGTTTGGGTGAGGATATGCCGGTGAAGACTAAGGCTGGGAAATCAGGAGGGGGAAAAATTGAATCGCCGAAGCAGTCCAAATTAACGGACTTTAAAGTTTGTGGCGCAGTAGAAAAAGCTGCGGATATGGCGGATGAAACTAGCGGTGGTGCGGTAACTGCTGCTGCTGACGGTGGCGGCACAGGTGCAGTGCTGGCTGCCATTAGCTCAATGAGAGCAGACTTTTCCGCTAAACTTGATGGGATTATGGCAGCGTTGGATGCAATGAGAAAGGAGTTGGGTGACTGCGTGGAGCGAGTGACGCAGGCGGAGCTTCGTGTTTCAAGTGCGGAGGATGAAATCAGCGGACTTCAAATAAAGGTGCGCACTTTGGAAAAAAAAAATAAAGATCTGGAAAATAGCATTCTGGACTTGGAATCTCGGTCCAGAAGGAACAACCTGAGGCTGGTGGGTTTACCGGAGGGAGCCGAAGGTCGTGATTCATGCTCCTTTTTGGAGGGGTGGATCCCGGAGGCGCTGAACAACGCGGAGCTAAAATCATCAGTCGTCTTGGAAAGCTCCCACCGAATTGGCCCACCGAGAGGTAACAAGGCAACACCGAGGACGCTAATTATGAAGTTTCTCAGCTACAGAGACAGGATGACGATCTCCAACGCGGTGCGGGCCAAAGGAGAAATTAAATACCAAGATCAGCAGGTGCGGTTCTACCCAGATCTGGCCTCAGGAATCCAACAATTAAGGAAGCAGTTTGACCCCATCCGCAAAGAACTGCGCAAACCTTGAGATTCGTCATGGAGTGATTCACCCTGCAAGACTTCTGGTCACATATGAGGGCAGAACACGCATCTTCAAGACCCCCGAGGAGGCGCAGGAGCTCATCAAGAAGATCCAGGAAGAGACTGGTGGGAGCTAAGCATGAACAGAATATAGGGTAGAATATTTGAGCATTTAACTGATTAGAAGCATATAACAAGATTACAAAATATAGAATGTATTACATATTAAAAAAAAAAGTACAAAATTGCTAAAAAAATTTGGAGTTAAATTGGAAAATTACAGAAGAGAGTTAATGTTACGTTATTAAAAGCAGTAGAGTTAGGGTGATTGGGAGGATGAAGAAGGAGTGGCTTTGGCTGTTCCTCGTGGGTGTGGAACGGTCGATGGCTATATCGGGAGACGGAATTTTTCTTTTGCTTTTGGGGGGATTGCCACAAATGTGGGAAGGGGGAATTTGTGTGTGTGTAGTTTGTAGGGTGAATGTTCAACCACTCATTTTTTTGCTTTTCTGTTTGAGCATGTTTACACTGCAAGGTAATCCCAAACTCCCTATTGATTATAAATCAAAGCGTTTATCTTAATTTAACTTCATGGAATTGCAGAGGTCTACAAAATTTAAAAAAACTTAAACAAGTTATGAATAAAATAAAAGACATGGGTTCAAAAATTGTGTTTTTACAAGAAACTCATCGAATAGAGCAAGATGTAAAAAGAATTAGGAGTAGATGGCAAGGAAATGTTTTCACCTCATCATTTTCATCCCGAGCCAGGGGAGTTATGACTCTCATACATAAATCAGTCCCATTTCAAGTGAAAAATGTAATTGGAGACAAATTTGGAAGATATGTAATCATTCAAGGATCTTTGCTATTAGAAAACATAAATTTGGTGAACTTATATGGTCCCAATATAGATGATCAAAAGTTCTTTGCCAATTTATTTCTTATCTTATCATCACTTACAGGGCAACATATAATAGCAGGGGATTTTAATTGTACATTGAATCCCAGTATAGATAGATCAACAGGACTGGACTGTACGCACAATGGATGTAGGATGACCATTAATCATTTTATGAAAGAATTGAAATTGATAGATATATGGAGAGAAATGAAACCACAAGTTAAAGCATACTCTTGTTATTCCAATACCTACAAGACATTCTCACGTATAGATTATTTTTTGATCTCCACAGAATTAAGGTCCAAGATTCAAAACTGTTTTTATGATAACATCGTGATCTCTGATCATGCACCCTGCTGTCTAATGTATGTAGATAAGAAATTGACAAAGGAACCAGGTAGATGGCAATTTCAGCATAAATGGCTTCAGGATGAGGAATTTGTTAAGTATATAGAAAAACAGATAGATGAGTTCTTTGATATCAATACTACACAAACATCAGCATGTGTAAAGTGGGAGGCTTTCAAAGCTTTTATTAGGGGACATATTATTAGTTATACAGGTTCAAAATCTAAGAAGACTCGAGAGGAGAGAGTCCAATTGGAACATAAAATAAAAATTCTTCAAGAAAGAGTATATGCAGGAAGAGATCCAAGGTTGGAGAACGAATTACTGATTTTGAGAGCTGAATATGACAAAAATCAGCGAATAGAGCTGCCTCGAGTCTTCTAAGATTGAAACAATCTTTTTATGAACAAGGTGAAAAATCAGGAAAGTTATTGGCATGGCAGATTAAACAATTAGAATCTAAACACCAATTACCAGTATTATAAGTAACGGACAGGTAGTTATAGATCCTTCAGAAATTAATAGAGCCTTTAGAGATTACTATGAAAAATTATATGATACCAAAAATGAATCTGACTTAACAAAACTACATGGGTTTTTGAATGAACTATTTATACCGTGTATTCCAAATGAAAATAGGGAGATACTGGAGTCTAAAATTAGTCAAGAAGAAGTTGGACTAGCCATTGATAATATGAAATCAGGAAAAAGTGCAGGACCAGATGGTCTTCCAGTTGACCTTTATAAAAAATTTAAGAATAAATTAACAAAACCTTTTTTGGAAATGGTTTTAGAAGCATTTCAAAATAGTAATTTACCATCATATATGAATAATGCCTTAATTATACTGTTGCCAAAACCAGGTAAGCCCTCTAATAAATGTGAAAATATGAGACCAATAGCCTATTAAATGCCGACCTTAAGATAATTTGTAAAATTTTAGCAAGACGAATACAAGAAATTTTACCAAATATTATTAATCGAGATCAGAATGGCTTTATAAAGGGAGACAAGGCTTCCATAATGTAAGAAGACTATTTAATATTATTTATTCTAATAAAGAAGCACCGGATACAGCTCTCTTATCACTGGATGCCGAAAAAGCCTTTGATAGAGTTGAATGGCCCTTTCTTTTTGAAGTCTTACAAAGGTTTGGACTTGGAAATAATTTCATAAAATGGGTTCAGATAATATATAATAATGCTACTGCAGAAATTCTAACAAATAACAATATTTCAAAATCAATAAAAATCAATAGAGGATGTTGACAAGGCTGTCCACTTTCACCTTTACTGTTTACTATGGCAATTGAACCTTTAGCGATGGCGATACGTCTACAGTCACAAATATATGGAATTAAAGTTGGACCAACAGAACATAAAATCTCCCTGTATGCCGATGACATAATTTTGTTATGTCGAATCTTAAAAAATCAATTCCGACCTTGTTGAATTTAATAAAGAATTTCGGGGGAAATATCAGGATATAAAATAAATAAAACTAAATCTTCAATATTAATGCTAAATGAGACCCAGAGAAATTACCCAGCCCCTGAGGTAAAATCAATTCAATGTTGTAAATCAGTTCAAATATTTAGGAATCCAAATTGTGCCTAAGCTAGAATCAGTCGCCCAGTGTCAATTATGAAGCCTTAATGACAGATATTGATGAGTTACTTCAGAGATGGATGTCACTACCAATGTCGATGATCGGGAGAATTAATATACTTAAAAGTAATATCTTACCTAAAATACTTTATTTATTTCAATACATTCCCTTACCACCACCTTTAGATTTATTCTCAAGAATTAAAAAAAAGTTAGTGGAATTTATATGGAACAACAGGAGGGCTAGATTACGTCTGTCTTTATTATATTTACCATTTGATCGTGGAGGTCTGAAATGTCCAAATTTTATGTTGTATTATTGGTCGGCACAACTGAGGTCTATGACATATTATTTTTCATCAAATGATCTCCCTCACTGGACTGAAATGGAATCATACAATTTACCTTTACCTCTTCCCATATTCATATACTCAGATTCGGCAAAAAAATTACAAAAACAAGTTAAAAATCCATTTGTAAAGCATATGATCAAAATATGGTGTGAAGCTAAAAACTATTTAAAAGAACCACAGTTATTGTCACAATTTAGTCCAATATGGGGTAATCAATATTTTAAACCAGGGAGAGCGGACGCTGTATTTAAAGTATGGAATTTAAAAGGGATACAAAAGATTCAGGATTTATATTTGCCATGTGCAGAAAAACATAATGTCTTTTGAAGAGTTGAGGATCAAATTTAATCTCAATAGAACACATTTTTTTAAATATCTTCAACTTAGAAACTTTATTCGATCAATCAAAATAAGCTCTCACTCGACCTATCTATTCATCCTTGGAAAAAATGTTGATGAAAGATAGTAAAAGAAAAGGTATTATTTCAGAGTTTTATAACTCATTGACACTATTTTCAAGTGAAAATTCACTGAAAAGATTAAACTACTGGAAAGAAGATCTGCAAACTGAAATTTCAGAGGAACAATGGAAATTGGCTTGTACAGAAGCTCAAACCAAATCAATAAATGTACGCCTTAAATTGATACATTTCAAATGGTTAATGCGGATGTATGTTACACCGGAGGAGTTAAATAGATATAACAAAAATATACCAGATACGTGCACAAAATGTATGGAAAGTAAAGGAACTCTATTTCATTGTGTATGGGAATGTAGATTAATAAGAATGTTTTGGGAAGAGGTGAGGGTAACAATTGAAAAAATAATCTCAAAACAAATCATATTGAATCCTAACTGTTTTTGTTGGGTCTGTACCCAGAAAAGCATAATTTTAATAAAAGTGAAAGAACATTCATAGACCTCAGTTTGCTTAATGCCAAAAAATGTATTGCACTATTATGGAAAAAGACTCATAGACCAGATGTGACTCAGTGGTTAAGACAGATGTTAACAAACCTTCCATTAGAAAGAATAACATATATACTGAAATCAAAGGAAATTGTGTTTGAGAATATATGGAGACCTTTTATTGATTATGTAAAAAATTTAAACATAACTCTTGAAGAAGAAGGTGAATGATATGTGTGGACCTTGTAAATTCCAAACTGGTGAACATAATATGTATACTTATGTGTTGGATTGTCTAGACTAAACAGAGGAGCATTGTTGAAGATTTGATTTTGTTGGTGGTTGTTGGTGTTTTTTAGTGCATTTTTTTTTTTTGTAGTACTTTAGTGTTAGTGCTTGATTGTTTGTATCATGTTTGTTTAAAAAAAAAAAGGTTCAATAAAGATATTGTGGAAAAAAAAAAAACTAATTTAATTTAGTTGACTAAATTCATTCATTCATTCATCTTCTTCCGCTTAATCCTTTTCGGGTCGCGGGGGGGCTGGAGCCTATCCCAGCATCTTTGGGCGGGAAGCAGGGTACACCCTGGACAGATTGCCAGTCCATCGCAGGGCCAACACAGAGAGACAGACAACCATTCACTCTCACATTCATACCTAAGGACAATTTAGAATCCCCAGTTTGATGCCAATTAACCTAACTTGCATGTTTTTGGCATGAGGGAGGAAACCGGAGAAATCCTGGAGTAAACCCACGCAGACACAGGGAGAACATGCAAACTCCACACAGATCACTGTTGGTCGGGGGCTGGGATCGAACCCAGGATCCCCCGGCCAAGGGTGAGTTACTGTGCTGCCGCAGTGCTAACCAGTCCGCCACCGCGCTGCCCAATTCTTATCGACAATTAATCAAAAGTCAATTAATCATTAACATCCCTCGTCTCTCTGTACAAAAGGAAAAACATGAAATTGCACATTAACACACAATTGCCCTCTTGCTCAGAATAAGAGTGCTACATGATTGACTTCCGGTTATGGCTGCCACGTAGGACGGACGTGTCTCGCTCTGCTCTGCTCCTGGAGAAAAAAATCGGCAAATAACTCTCTCATTTGGGACAGAACGTATCCCAGCATTTGGGCGAGGATATGTCGGCGAAGCCTAAGGCTGGAAACCAGGAAAAGGAAAAAGCGAGCCGCCGAAACAGTCCAAATTAACGGACTTTCAGGTCTGTGACGCAGCAAACAAGGCTCCATATATGGCGGAGGAGGCTGGCGGCGGTGCGATTTCTGCGGGGAATGGCGCAGATGCGCTGATGGCTGCCATGAGTTCAATGAGAGCGGACTTTTCCTCTAGATTTGATGGGATTATGACAGCGCTGGAAGGAATAAGAAAGGAATTGGGTGACTGTGTAGAACGAACGGCGCAGATGGAGCTCCGTCTCGCTAGTGCTGAAGATGACGTCACCCGTCTTCAATTAAAGGTGCGCACTTTGGAAAAAAAAAAATAAATCTCTGGAAGATAATATTTTGGATTTGGAATCTCGGTCGAGACAGAATAATTTGAGGCTGGTGGGTCTTCCAGAGGAATCAGAAGGTCGGGACGTATGTTCCTTTCTGGAAAAGTGGATTCCGGAGGTGCTGGGCAGCGAGGAGTTGCAATCAGCAGTGGTTCTGGAAAAAGCACATCGTATTGGCCCACGGAGAGATAAGGGACCGCCGAGGACCTTAATTATGAAGTTTCTAAGCAACAGAGACAGGATGAAGATCTTCAACGCTGCACGTGCTAAAGGAGAGATTAAACACCAGGACCAGCAGGTGCGGTTCTACCCAGATTTGGCCACAGGAATCCAGCAATTGAGGAAGCAGTTTGATCCCGTACGTAAGGAGCTGCGCAACCTTGGGATTCGTCATGGTGTAATCTATCCTGCGAGACTGCTGACCACGTATGAGGGCAGAACCCACATCTTCAAGACCCCAGAGGAGGCGCAGGAGTTCATCAAGAAGATCAAAGAAGAAGAAGAGACTGGTGGGAGCTAAGCATGAACAAAATATAAGGTAGAATAATTAAGCATTTGCACAGGCATCTGACTGACTTGAAGTAAATAGTAAGTTTACAAAATATAGATTGTATTATATATTAAAAAAAACAAAACAAAAACAAAACAAACAAAAAAAAAACAAAAAACTATGATGTACAAAGTTGTTAAAAATTTTGGAGTTAAGTTGGAAAACTACAGAAGAGAGTTAATGTTACGTCATTAAAAGCAGTAGAGTTAGGGTGATTGGGAGGATGAAGAAGGAGTGGCTTAGGCTGTTCCCCGTGGGTGTGGAACGGTCGATGGCTATATCGGGAGACAGAATTTTTCTTTTGATTTTGGGGGGTTTGCCACAAGTGTGGGAAGGGGAAATTTGTTTGTGTGTAGTTTGTAGGATGAATGTTCAACCACTCATGTTTTTGCTTCTCTGTATGAGCATGTTTACACTGCAAGGTAATCCCAAACTCTCTATTGATCATGGACCAAAGTGTTAATCTTAATTTAACTTCATGGAATTGCAGAGGTCTACAAAATTTAAAAAAACTTAAACAAGTTATGAATAAAATAAAGGACATGGGTTCAAGAATTGTGTTTTTACAAGAAACTCATCTGATAGAGGAGGATGTTAAAAGAATTAGGAGTAGATGGCAGGGAAGTGTATTCACCTCTTCATTTTCATCCCGAGCCAGGGGAGTTATGACTCTCATACATAAATCAGTTCCTTTTCAAGTGAAAAATGTAATTGGAGACAAATTTGGAAGATATGTAATCATTCAAGGTTCTTTGCTATTAGAAAATATAAATCTTGTGAACTTATATGGTCCCAATATAGATGACCAGAAGTTCTTTGCTAATTTATTTCTCATCTTATCATCACTTACAGGGCAACATATAATAGCAGGGGATTTTAATTGTACATTGAATCCAGGTGTGGATAGATCAACAGGACTGGATTGTACGCACATTGGATGTAGGATGACTATTAATCATTTTATGAAAGAATTGAGATTGTTAGATATATGGAGAGAAATGAAACCACAAGTTAAAGCCTATTCTTGTTATTCCAGTACCTACAAGACATTCTCACGTATTGATTATTTTTTGATTTCCACAGAATTAAGGTCCAAGATTCAAAACTGCTTTTATGATAACATCGTGATCTCTGATCATGCACCCTGTTGTCTAATATATGTAGATAAAAAATTGATAAAGGAATCAGGTAGATGGCAATTTCAGCATAAATGGCTTCAGGATGAGGAATTTGTCAAGTATATAGAAAAACAGATAGACGAGTTCTTTGACATCAATACTACACAAACATCAGCATGTGTAAAGTGGGAGGCTTTCAAAGCTTTTATTAGGGGACATATTATTAGTTATACAGGATCAAAATCTAAGAAGACTCGAGAGGAGAGAGCTAAATTGGAACATAAAATAAAAAATCTTCAGGAAAAAGTGTATGCAGGAAGTGACCCAAGGTTGGAGAATGAATTACTGATTTTGAGAGCTGAATACGACAAAAAATCAGCGAATAGAGCTGCCTCGAGTCTTCTAAGATTGAAACAATCTTTTTATGAACAAGGTGAAAAATCAGGAAAATTATTAGCATGGCAGATTAAACAATTGGAAATTAAAACACCAATTACCAGTATTATAAGTAACGGACAGGTAGTTATAGATCCTTTAGAAATTAATAGAGCCTTTAGAGATTACTATGAAAAATTATATGATACCAAAAATGAACCTGATTTAACAAAACTAAATGGGTTTTTGAACGAACTATCTATACCGTGTATTCCAAATGAAAACAGGGAGATATTGGAGTCTAAAATTAGTCAAGAAGAAGTTGGGCTAGCCATTGATAATATGAAATCAGGAAAAAGTGCAGGACCAGATGGTCTTCCAGTTGACCTTTATAAAAAATTTAAGAATAAATTAATAAAACCTTTTTTGGAAATGGTTTTAGAAGCATTTCAAAATAATAATTTACCATCATACATAAATAATGCCTTAATTATACTGCTGCCAAAACCAGGTAAGCCCTCTAATAAATGTGAAAATATGAGACCAATAAGCCTATTAAACGCCGACCTTAAGATAATCTGTAAAATTTTAGCAAGACGAATACAAGAAATTTTACCAAATATTATTAATCGAGATCAGAATGGCTTTATAAAGGGTAGACAAGGCTTCCATAATGTAAGAAGACTATTTAATATTATTTATTTTAATAAAGAAGCACCGGATACAGCTCTCCTATCATTGGACGCCGAAAAGGCCTTTGATAGAGTTGAATGGCCCTTTCTTTTTGAAGTCCTACAAAGGTTTGGACTTGGAAATAATTTCATAAAATGGGTTCAAATAATATACAATAATGCTACAGCAGAAATCCTAACAAATAACAATATTTCAAAACCAATAAAAATCAATAGAGGATGTCGACAAGGCTGTCCACTTTCACCTTTACTGTTTACTATGGCAATTGAACCTTTAGCGATAGCGATACGTTTACATTCACAAATATATGGAATTAAAGTTGGACCAACAGAACATAAAATCTCCCTGTACGCCGATGACATAATTTTGTTTATGTCGAATCTAAAAAATCAATTCCAACCTTGTTGAATTTAATAAAGAATTTTGGGGAAATATCAGGATATAAAATAAATAAAACTAAATCTTCAATATTAATGCTAAATGAGACCCAGAGAAATTACCCAGCCCCTGAGGTAAATCAATTCAATGTTGTAAATCAGTTTAAATATTTAGGAATCCAAATTATGCCTAAGCTAGAATCAGTCGCCAGTGTCAACTATGAAGCCTTAATGTCAGATATCAATGAGTTAACTCAGAGATGGATGTCACTACCAATGTCGATGATCGGGAGAATCAATATACTTAAAAGTAATATTTTACCTAAAATACTTTATTTATTTCAATACATTCCCTTATCACCACCTTTAGATCTATTCTCAAGAATAAAAAAAAAGTTAGTGGAATTTATATGGAACAACAGGAGGGCTAGATTACGTTTGTCTTTATTATATTTACCATTTGATCGTGGAGGTCTGAAATGTCCAAATTTTATGTTGTATTATTGGTCGGCACAACTGAGGTCTATGACATATTATTTTTCATCAAATGATCTCCCTCACTGGACTGAAATGGAATCATACAATTTACCTTTACCTCTTCCCATATTCATATACTCAGATTCGGCAAAAAATTACAAAAACAAGTTAAAAATCCATTTGTAAAGCATATGATCAAAATATGGTGTGAAGCTAAAAACTATTTAAAAGAACCACAGTTATTGTCACAATTTAGTCCAATATGGGGTAATCAATATTTTAAACCAGGGAGAGCGGACGCTGTATTTAAAGTATGGAATTTAAAAGGGATACAAAAGATTCAGGATTTATATTTGCCATGTGCAGACAACATAATGTCTTTTGAAGAGCTGAGGATCAAATTTAATCTCAATAGAACACATTTTTTTAAATATCTTCAACTTAGAAACTTTATTCGATCAAATCAAAATAAAGCTCTCACTCGACCTATTTATTCATCCTTGGAAAAAATGATGATGAAAGATAGTAAAAGAAAGGGTATTATTTCAGAGTTTTATAACTCACTGACACTATCTTCAAGTGAAAATTCACTGAAAAGATTAAACTACTGGAAAGAAGATCTGCAAATTGAAATTTCAGAGGAACAATGGGAATTGGCTTGTACAGAAGCTCAAACCAAATCAATAAATGCACGCCTTAAATTGATACATTTCAAATGGTTAATGCGGATGTATGTTACACCGGAGGAGTTAAATAGATATAACAAAAATATACCAGATACATGCACAAAATGCATGGAAAGTAAAGGAACCCTATTTCATTGTTTATGGGAATGTAGATTAATAAGAATGTTTTGGGAAGAGGTGAGGGTAACAATTGAAAAAATAATCTCAAAACAAATCATATTGAATCCTAAACTGTTTTTGTTGGGTCTGTACCCAGAAAAGCATAATTTTAATAAAAGTGAAAGAACATTCATAGACCTCAGTTTGCTTAATGCCAAAAAATGTATTGCACTATTATGGAAAAAGACTCATAGACCAGATGTGACTCAGTGGTTAAGACAGATGTTAACAAACCTTCCATTAGAAAGAATAACATATATACTAAAATCAAAGGAAATTGTGTTTGAGAATATATGGAGACCTTTTATTGATTATGTAAAAAATTTAAACATAACTCTTGAAGAAGAAGGTGAATGATGTGTGTGGACCTTGTAAATTCCAAACTGGTGAACATAATATGTATACTTATGTATTGGATTGTCTAGACTAAACAGAGGAGCATTGTTGAAGACTTGATTTTGTTGGTGGTTGTTGGTGTTTTTAGTGCATTTTTTTTTTTTTTTTGTAGTACTTTAGTGTTAGTGTTTGATTGTTTGTATCATGTTTGTTAAAAAAAAAAAAAAAAAAGGTTCAATAAAGATATTGTGGAAAAAAAAGAGTGCTACATGATTGCCTGGTGACATTTCCAAGGCGTGTCTGCCTTTTGGTCTAAACAGAAACAAGTTTGAACTGTGCACCTCTGTAGGTGGTTTTTCAACAACATTGCAAGGTGAAGTAGAAAAGAATGGCAGGTGCATGATTCAGAAACATTACACATGTGTATAGGGTGAACTAAGGTTGCTGCAGACCTTGGGGATGAGGCAGGCGGAAGCAACATTCCACTGCAGGCACTGGCGTGTAGTCCAGTAATTATCTTTACAATGCAAGTATGTCTCAAAAATGTTTTCTTTTATGCATGGTGCTTTACAATTATAGATTTAACCTGTATGAAATTTCTGTCCAATATGCCATACAGATTTTTGTCACTGAAAGTTTAGAGTGGTTGATTAGTTCATTTATGTACTTATCGGGGTATTTATATACAGTCGTTGGGTAAATTGAATTTTAAGATTTCTGCATAAAGCAGTTTTAACAGCATTCACCCATGTCTTCGTACACAGAAATGATAGCAACAGGCTGCTCTCATCACTGGGCTATTATTCATAGTCTAGTGGCTAGGAGGGGTTCCCATGCACCCCCTGGAAATCAACTTTTAACCAGCATTTCTGGAATGCTCTGGATAAGCTGTTAACGAAATGCCTCGTTCCCAAGCTTGCAAAATGTCCCACGTGACTTTTTTATGCTAATTTTATGTAAATTATTGCCGCCATTACCAGAAAATGCATTTTTTGTTATATCTCTTTAAATGTTTGAGAAAACTCCTTAATTATGGCTTCTACACCCATGTTATGATGGTCAATTGTCACATTGAACCTATTTTCAGAATGCCCATATTTGTATAGAACAAGAAAATATGCAAATTAGGTCCGCCATTGTGCAAAAATCTTTATTTCTCTATATCTCTACCAGTCTTGGACATAGCCTCACCAAAATGGTTTCTACCTCCCTTATTACATGGTCAAACAATACGATAATGTTATCATTGTTGTGAATATACGTGTTACTAGTATGTTATGAAATCCTGTAATTACGGCTGCCATTAAGAAAAAATAGTTTATTCGCCCTATTTTGTCTCCTTTTAGAGATAAACGTTTTCTGGGAGCTTCTACCTCCCTATTAAAATGGTCAAGGAACATGATAAAAACTAATCATGTGTTCATTTCTAACAGTAATATGTAAATATTACGCATCATCATCATCATCATCCTCTTCTTCTATGTCGTCTTCTGCTTAGTCTTCAGACTCTTCTTCTTCACTGTCGTCTTCACCAGCAGTATCTAGGATATCTACGAGTGAAGTAGGTAGCGCCTCTCCATAGTACCAGATGGGTTCTAGTACTTCCTGGTCTGTTCTTAACCAACCCTGACCCTCATCGTGTGGTTTCAGCTTTTCGAAGATAGCTTGGTGAGCTCGTTTGTACAGCGCAACCCGGTAGTTTGCACGCTGGATGTGTGGCTTGAGCGCAGAGCAGCACGGAGGAAGACGTGACAGGTCGACTTTTGACTTGGTAGTGAGCCTCTCACCTTCACCAACCATCTTTCGAAGCAGTTTGACACGTACGGTATCCACGGACGATTCACAAGGCTGCCCATACATGATACAGGTGAACTTCTCCAGCTGCGTAGCCACTTCAGGGTCGACGTTCCAGTTCTCTCCAAGCTGACGGAATGCCTCATGAAACCTTGGGCTCTTCTCAAGTTTTTTCAGAGGACCGACTTTTCCTTTTCCTTTAAAGGAGCTTGTACAATCTTCTCCAGTGAACACGTAGAAGCCAAGTATGGTGGAACAGTAGCTGCGTCCCAAGGACTCAGCAATTTCCGAGAGATTGAATAGCTTGCGGTGTTTGCCAGATCCTGTGTCCAAGTAGACAGTAAGGTTTATTGTATGGGCATGGTAGAGCAGAATCACGAAGATGTCCGTGTCTGGCATACGGACCACAGCATTCTCATAGCCAATTCTGGCGGCAAAGTGAAGGTATAGCACCACCCTTGTGTCAGTTTCTTCCTGATCACTGTATATTTCGGGGAGTTCTCGCTCTTCCACCTGAAAGCAATAAAATACAAAGTTTTTTTACTTCAGTAATTGCATGGGCATAAAAGTAATTGAAATGTTATCGACAGACCTCCCCGTTCGAAACGACCAGTTCATGGGCCCGTCCTTCAACAATAATCACTGCTTTCTGCGTGTTTTGGAGCCTCGATGCTGCTTCTCGGCCACTCCAAATGCGTAGTAGTAAATTACATAATTGCTTTTTGTTCTCGTCATTGGCGAGGAACACTTTGAAGTTGTATGGCTTCCTCGTCATGGGACCTGCGAGAATGATCTTCTCTGATTTCCCGCGCCTCAACCTCTCCTGCGCCTTGATCGATTGTGGATAGTAGCTGTCAGTGGAAAACAAGAAATGCTTCCTGGCCACCATTTGGTCGAGTATTTGCAAGCAAATCTCGCCGCAAGTGGGAGGAAGAGGCATGGCATCTTGAATAAATAGGGCGTCTTTGGGGTAGGAAAGGTCTTCGCTGGCGTGGTCATCGAGGATATAGTGAAGGACACTGGCCTTGTTTGTCTTAGAGAAGAAGCCATCTGGTGTTCCAAAACTGGGAGGTACTGGTAACAACGGAAACTTCATAAGTTCGTCTAGGTCCAAAGGATCTTCCTGGTCTTGGGACTTGACAAGGAGCAGAAAGGCAAGGTTACTCTGCTCTTGATACTGAATAACCTGAAACAATCAACAACTTCAGAATTTTAGTAACAGTTTGCTTATGAGCTGTTTACAAAGCTTAAGGAGTTTGTCTTTATTTCCTAGAGTATAAGCTCGGGAGAGAGCATCAGAGATCGCGAGTTTTGAACTGTAAACAAGCCAGAATGATAGCGTGCCACAAGTGTCCTGTTGGACTTTCGTGAAGCAGACATCCTTGATGATCGGATCATTCTGTAAACGTTTCATTAGCTTCTCAGATCGGTAGCTGTCGATCTCGTACCCATTTCGAACCAGCTCATTGACATAGAGAAGACGCAGATCGCACATACGAATAACTTCATTCTGTAGAACAACACGAATTTTGACATTCTCCAGTACCAAAGAAAACGCCTTTTCGTGGGCGCAAGACATCAAAGTATCCTTGGCTTCACTGATCCTAAGAATACTACGCTCATAACTGGCGAACGCTGTACGGAACGACGCCAGGCATGACGGATGGTGCTTGGCTTCTGCAGCGAAAAGGTCTATGTCTTTTACTAGAGCATGAAGACGGGTAAGGCCCATTTTCTCGGCGCGAGATGCGATATGTTGCCATGCATTTTCCTTATTCTTCCAAGAGGGAAAGGGGATTGTTCTTTCGGTTTTGCGGTCACGCCCTTTAATCTCTACCTTTTCACAGAAAATACACTCCTCTGGGAATATGGGACCAGTGGTTCCAGCAGACGACAATCGGCGTTTGATGCGTTGAGGCTGAGGACTCGAGCTAGATGGCTCAGAGTCTTCGATTTCTAGGCGATCAAGGTTTCTGATGAATCAAACATAGCACTGGCAGTGGTATCCTATTAATTCTAAATCATCTGGAAGAGTTTCTGGGATTTTATTGCAGACTAACTCCATCCGATACGGCGAGTCGTGGGACTGACGGAGACGTTTACTTCGGATTTCATGGAGCTGGTGCAGTTTCTCAGAAGCCGTCCCTTTTATTTGAGTAAAGGGAGTAAAGGAGCCATGATCTTTGATAGAAGGCTCATAGAGGATGCATGTCGTAGGTCGAGCTCGTTTTTGATTTGACATGTCTGGTAAATATTACAACTCTATCCCATCTGTCTACGTGGAAAAGAAAAATATGCCGTGAAATGTTGAAAAATCATCAATTGAAAATGATTTCAAACTACTGTCCGCCAATTTGTTTTTATCACGTTTGCAAAAGCTTAATAACAATTCAATACTAATTCGAATTTTTTCAACTATTTCAAAAAACATGACTTTTAATAAATGGGAAAAAGTATAGGAAGTATACTCACCTTGAAGGAAGTCGAAAGTGCTATAATGGTGCTTGCATTTACAGAGCCCCTAAAGGAGCTGGTAGCCGCCATTTTGTTTTGAAACGGCCAAGAAAGACTGGGCACTAACACAGGGTTCCCAGCAACAGTACCACAGCATAGAAATCACGTTTTCGCATGCAATTATAAAATAAAAGCACATTTCAAAACAAATGCATCGCTATCTAAGAAATTTGGCAAACTGATTGTGATTTTAAGTGATTTTCATAATTCACTACCTCATTTGTAGTATTTGTGGATGGGTGCTTTAACCATTTATTATGAAAATGCATAAGGTGAGAAAGAAAACTTGAATAGCACGATCAATCTTCGTGTTCCTTGACCATGTTAATAGGGAGGTAGAAGCTCCCAGAAAATGTTTATCTTTAAAAGGTGCCAAAATAGGGCGAAAAAACTATTTTTTCTTAGTGGCAGCCGTAATTACAGGATTTCGTAACATACTAGTAACACGTGTATTCACAACAATGATAACGTTATCGTATTGTTTGACCATGTAATAAGGGAGGTAGAAACCATTTTGGTGAGGCTATGTCTAAGACTGGTAGAGATATAGAGAAATAAAGATTTTTGCACAATGGCGGACCTAATTTGCATATTTTCTTGTTCTATACAAATATGGGCATTCTGGAAATAGGTTCAATGTGACAATTGACCTTCATAACATGGATGTAGAAGCCATAATTAAGGAGTTTTCTCAAACATTTAAAGAGATATAACAAAAAATGCATTTTCTGGTAATGGCGGCAATAATTTACATAAAATTAGCATAAAAAAGTCCCGTGGGACATTTTGCAAGCTTGGGAACAAGGCATTTCGTTAACAGCTTATCCAGAGCATTCCAGAAATGCTGGTTAAAAGTTGATTTCCAGGGGGTGCATGGGAACCCCTCCTAGCCACTAGACTATTAGGGGTGCCAGATTCATATCAAAAGTGGTGGGGCCAAAAAGTGAATGTAAAAGTCATTGACAGACAAACAGAGGCACATGATCTCTTCCAAAGAGAGAGGGTTTGGGAGGGAGTGCAGAGGAAAGACTGAGTAGACGTGTGAATAACTGAATGAAAAAGAAACTTTATTTAAAGTAGAAAGGTAAATCATTGAGTTGAAAACAAGAGCACTCTGAGGCGAGTGCAATATCCCCCGCCTCCATTGTCTTTGAAGATCCCAAAACTTTCTGATGGAGAGCAGTTTTCAACCTTTCAATATAATTACTGTGGTGGAAACAAATTATGATAAACCCATCATCCATGAATATACAACAAAGTATACAACCCATAGCTGTAGGGCAGGATCCTGACGTGAACCTGTGTAGCAAGTTTGGTGACCTTTGAGAGCTTTACACATTCTAAAGTAAGAGCATTGGGAGTGTCAGCCTTGATCTGTGACCTTTTTATCCCAAACCTGTAGTCGGAGGTCATGGTCTGAACCTGTGTACCAGGTTTGGTGACCCTAGCATTATTGTTGAGATATAGTTTATAAGCCATTTTGATCTGAAAAAAATTGTCCATTAGTAAAGAAAAAGCTTAAATAGAAATTTGTCGACAAGCCATGGTTAACTAAAGGATTACAAAAAGCGTGTAAAAAGAAAAATTCATTATATAAAGCTTTTCTAAAGAAACAGGACAAAAGAAGCAGAGCAGCGGTATAAAACACACAAAAATAATTTAATATATATATAATGAGATGTAGTAAAAGAGACTATTACAGTAAAAAACTGGAGAAAAACAGAGATAATATTAAAAATACATGGGCAGACTTCCGGTCTGGACGCCATGGCGACTGCAGCTTAACACTGAAGCTCTCAGACTCAATCCAGGATAACACCTTGAAAATCAAACTTAACGGATTTTTGGAGGAGTGAAAATCAAAAGACAAAATCATCATGTCTAAAGGAAAACAGAAGAAACTGAAATTCTCCAGGCTAGGACACGTATCGGCCGGAGAATCTGAACTGGAAGATCCCCGTTCAGAAGACGAGGAGCTGGTGATAGCTAACAAAAGGGTTAGCCTGAAATCACTATTTGAGGAACTACGACGATTTCGCCGAGATGTTACGGCCGAATTTCGGGAATTCAGAGAAGAATTGAAAAGGACAAACAGCAGAGTGGACCAGGCCGAGAACCGAATCTTGGAAACAGAGGATCGAATAAAAGTGCTCGAAGATTCTGTGCTGGACCTACGCAAAAGACAAGCAGCTATAGAGGCTAAGCTAACCGACCAAGAAGGAAAACAAAGAAGAGACAACATAAGAATTCATGGTCTGATAGAAGGAACCGAAAATGGTTTTAACTCAATGGCAGAATGCGTGGAATCCTTACTAAGAGAGAAATTGGATATTCCACAAACCACCGACTTGAAGATAGAAAAGGCACATCGTTCATTAGCCGCTAGGCCGGCGGCGGAAGCGCCCCCACGTTCGGTGTTGGTAAGATTTTCCAATTTCAAAATAAAACAAGAGGTTGTAAGACTGGCCTGGCAGAAAAAAGGATTTATGCACCAGGAGAGAAAAGTCTACGTGGAACACGATTACGCCCCGGAGGTCCTTAAAAAGCGCAGGGAATACAATGACGCGAAAAAGGTGTTAAGAGAGAAGAAATTGCGCTTTCAGACACCATTTCCTGCGAAGTTAAGGGTCTTCTACGGCGATGAAACGTGTCTCTATAATTCGGCGGAAGAAGCAACAGCTGACATGGCGAGAAGAGGGCTCCCGGTAACGGTGTTTAAACCCGCAGCAGACCCGAGTGAGAAGATCAAAGCGCAAACATGGACAACACAAAGACCCTCAAAATCCACGGACCAGCAGCGGGAAACCCAGCACCAGAGCGTCGCGGATAAACTATCCGTTTTCAGGTTGGAATAGCGACCTTTTTTTTTTTTTTCCCTTCCTCTTGAATCAATCCGCACATCCAACCCCCCTCATACAAGGTAACAAACATTAAAGGAGATGCATATTCAGCATGTGGTAAAACATTTCATGGAACAATCATATTATTTGAAACAAATAAGTCTTTGTAATAAAAAAAAAAAAAAAAAACTTGTTAAAATAGAAATGTGACAATAATCCACATGTTCTGCTCATACTAACAAATACTGTTTTTGCGTGAATGTTTGATGTGATGGGGGTGGGAGGGTGCACACAATTTCACAGGGTTTAGGCATAAAAGGAAAAAAAAAAAAAATCATTACAAGTTTGGATTGGGTTCTGAAACTCACGTTAAAAGCATGGGACTACTTTCAGTGGTACGAGAGGGCCCTCAACACGTAACAGAGTTTGAGGAATTTCCCTCAGGGCCTTCACTCCATCAAGGCTCTTACAGGGTCTTTAAAAAGACCTCAGCTCAGGAAGTTCTTTTGACAGTTTTTTGTTTTAAAGTTTTTTACACTATGTTCTTAATGTTTTTCTTGTTTTTAATGTTCTTTCAGTTTCTGAGTAGCACAAAAGAGGGCCACCACACAGTTATACTAAACAAAACAACACAATGGAGAAACAGGGTGTAACCAAAATAATTTCATATAATGTAAAAGGGATCCTGAATCCAGTTAAAAGATCCAAGATTCTAGGCAAAATGAAAAAAGACAAAGCAGGAATAATACTTTTACAAGAAACCCACCTAACAGACGTGGAACACAATAAACTCAGTAGACAAGGATTTAAAATGATCTCTTCATCTTCATATAAATCAGGGAGGAGGAGGGGAGTAGCGACATTGATATCAACCAAAATTACATTTGAAAAAAAATCAGAACACAAAGATAAAGAAGGGAGATACAGTTTGGTAACTGGGCGGCTAGAGGGAGAAGATATCACCCTGCTGAATGTGTATGCTCCCCCAGGGGCCAACTGGAAATTTTATAAAAATGTATTCGACCTAATGATAACTAAAGCTCAAGGTTTAGTGATATGTGGTGGGGACTTCAATCTTAGACTGAATCCATACTGGGATGCTTCTGGTAATTCCCCACATCAAAATAACACCCAAAACAGGAAGACTCGGATGCTACTAAAAGAAATGGGAATCTGTGATGTGTGGAGGGAACTCAACCCCAGTGTAAAAGACTATACATTTTACTCAACTCCACATTCATCTTACTCAAGGATTGACTATTTTTTTATGTTTAATAGAGACATTGGTAGAGTAAAAACATGTAAAATAGGACTGATGGATCTCTCCGACCACAGTCCGATCTACATGGACTTAAATATCCAAAAATACACAAATAATACATTTTCTTGGAGGTTAAATTCAAATGTCCTGAAAGGACCATTGAAAGATGAATTGGAGTCAGATATTCTCAGATATTTGGAAGATAACGATAATGGAGAAGTATCCCCTTTAATACTGTGGGATGCATGTAAAGCTGTAATAAGAGGAAAGATTATTGCAAAACTGGCAACCCAAAAGAAACTAAGACAAGAAAAACTATCCACATTAGAGTCAGAACTTAGGAACCTAGAAAAAGAACACAAAGGCAACACTCATTCTACTGACTCGCTCAAGATTAAGGAAATTAAAAACCAAATAAATGAGATCTACACAATAGAAATCCAGAAGAAACTTACATTTCTGAAACAAAAATACTATGAAGCAGGCAGTAAATCGGCAAAATTGCTAGCCTATAAATTGAGGAAACATCAAACAGAAAGAGCAATCTACAAAATCAGAGACCCAGTATCAAAGGAAATAAAATTCAGAATTCAGGATATTCTTAAAAACTTCGAGAATTACTATAAGAACTTATACTCCCACAAAAAACATAAAAACGCATCCGAGGCATTCCTAAACACATTAAACCTTCCCCAACTTACGGAGTCACAAAATAAAACACTACTGTCAGAAATACATTCTAAAGAATTGGAAAAAGCAATTATGAAACTTAAAGCTAACAAATCCCCAGGAGCTGATGGCTATACAGCAGAGTGGTACAAAACCTTTAAACAGCAACTATCTCCTCTCCTCCTGAAAACATTTAATTATGTCCTCCACACAGGGGAAATCCCCCCCTCCTGGAGAGAAGGGGTCATTGCAGTTATACCTAAACCTGAAAAGGATAAACTAGAGTGCTCCAACTACAGACCAATCAGTGTACTAAATCAGGACTATAAGCTTTTTACCATTATCCTTGCCAAAAGGTTAGAGAATATACTGACAGACCTAATTCATTTAGACCAAACAGGTTTTATAAGACAAAGACAGACACAAGACAACATTCGACGCACTTTACACATAATTCATCATATAAAAAAATATAACTTAAATGCAGTCATATTAGGATTAGATGCTGAAAAAGCATTCGATTCGGTTGACTGGTCTTTTCTATACAGAATCTTATCCAGTTTCAATTTTCATAACAACTTCATTAGAACTATACAGGCATTATATAAAAAACCAACAGCTAAAATAAGGATTAACGGTAATTTATCATCATCTTTTGAACTGGAAAGAGGATGTCGTCAGGGCTGCCCCCTGTCTCCACTGCTCTTTGCAATCTTCATAGAACCTCTGAGCCAATGGATAAGACAAAACCAAAAAATTCAAGGTATTACACTTGGTCAGAAGGAACATAAAATAGCACTCTTTGCTGATGACATTTTAATATACCTAGGGCAGCCGGACACTTCTTTACCAGAACTAACCTCAGTTTTTTCAGAGTATGGAGATTTATAGGGGTACAAATTAAATATGCATAAAACCCAAGTTTTAACATTCAACTATGACCCAAATCATTATTCACTAAGCAAACTCAAAACTAACTGGGAGTCGGAATCTATGAAATATCTGGGGGTCAATATCCCGAAACAACTCAACAAAATTATATCACTAAACTATGATCCACTGGTGACAAAAATAAAATCTGACCTAGCAAGATGGAATATGATACCATTCTTGGGTATTGCACAAAGAATTGAAGCAGTCAAAATGAATATACTTCCACGTCTTCTATACCTTTTCCAAACAATACCGGTAGAACCTCCCAAAAAAACATGGCAGGAGCTGGACAGAAGGATCTCAAGATTCATATGGCAGGGCAAGAGACCTAGAATCAGATATAGAACCCTACAGCTAAACAAAGACAAAGGTGGGCTCGCGCTGCCAAATATCAGGGACTACTTTAAAGCCGCACAAATTAAAACTTTAGTAGAGATATGTAACCCAGTCTACTCTGCACAATGGAAGGAGATCGAATGCCAAATAACAAGTGACATCCCCCTACAGGCGATAATAGGGAACAATGTCTTACCTAAGCTTTTGAATAACACTAACCCGTGGATAGAGACCCCGCTAAAAATTTGGTTTAAGATAGTCAGAGAGAATCAAACTAAAGAGCCCTATCGACTTCTGCAATGGATCGCCTATGATCAGGACTTTACTCCTAATAAAACAGACACCAGATTTAAAAAGTGGAAGGAGAAGGGGCTGATAAAATATTACGATTTTTTTAAAGGGCAAATCTTAAGAAGTTTTGAAGATTTGAAAAAACAAGGCCTAATAAATCAAGACCTTTACAGGTTCTTCCAGCTTAGACACCACATAAACAATATACTTAAAAAGGAGGTTTTGGAAAGGGCCCAGTCAGGTGTTCTGAAGGTCTTCTTAATGGCATATAAAGGGATCCCAGGGATCAGATACATTTCTAAAATATACCAAGGTCTTCAAGACTTAAAAGGAGACAACACATCTTATATAAAAGAGAGATGGGAAAAAGAGGGGAATTTCACTTTACATCTGGAAATATGGGAAAAGCTAAATAAACAGCAATGGAAAAGTACCTCATCCCTGCAGTGGAGAGAATTTGGATGGAAAAACTTGGCAAGATTTTTCAGAACACCTGCACAAATCAAATTTACCCATAAGGGATTGAACTGTTGGCGCTTGTGTGGTGAAAAGACTGCAAATCATTTTCATGTGTTTTGGTCATGCCCAGTTATCCACCAATATTGGACCAATGTACAGACAATATTGGGGAAAATATTCAAAATTACAGTTCCCTTTTCTTTTGTAACTTTGTATTTGGGTTTACTACCGGACTCACTGGAAAGACGAGGAGAAAAATACTTATTCAATGTTTTAATATTGGCAAGCAAAAAAGCTCTAACTAAAAAATGGATGTTGAAGGACTGTCCTACACCTGAAGATTGGACTAACGTGATCCAAGACATTTACTCGATGGAAAAGTTGACATTCGCACTGAGACAGGACATGGATGGGTTCATGAACTTTTGGCAACCCTGGACCGCATATGTGTCTTCCATTAGATCTAATCTTTGACAAATACCATTTCAATAATGGTTCTGCTCTTTGTTCCAATGCTACTCAGATGCTCTTATCTTTATTTACTTACTTTTTCTTTTTGTTTGTTTTTTACTGGTTTGTTTGGTTTTTTTTTGTTTTTTGTTTTGTTTTTTTTTTCTCTTTAATTTCACTTTTTCTTTCACTTTAAAAAAAAAAAAAAATAAGGGGTGTTGTAAGAATTAATCTTCCAATGCTGTCAGATATCAGAAAATAAGGGAACATGTGATGAAAATGTAAACACTGCATTGCTGTAACGACCTGTATACCCTTTACAAAAACTTAAATAAAAAAAAAAAAAAAAATACATGGGCAATGGGGACTTCCGGGAAGATGGCGGAGAGACATAACGCTTAAACAGAGAGCTCCCCCTAGTCGGATTAAAAATCATTGGTAAATGGCCAACTTGACATAAATGGATCAATAAACCAAGGGATGAAAACACGAAGAAGCCGGGCACACGGACAAAAGCAGGGTAAAATTAAGGAATCCCTCTTCAACAACGCAGGAGAAATCGCTGAACACGAGGCCCAAAAAAACGAGGTGACTACAGCAGAGAAAATGGAGGACACCAAACTCGATACCATGAACACTGGCATTGCCAATATAGGTAAAGAGTTAAAAGACTTCAAGCGACAACTCCAACAGGATTTAGCGGCTCTTAAGGAAGAGCTGAAAAAAGAGATGAAGGAGGAAATTATGGGTCTCCGAAGAGAAATGGAGCGCAAGCTAGCTGAAAACATGGAGGAACTGCGCACCCAACGGGCAGGTATGACAGAAGCACAGGCTCGAATATTGGAGTTGGAAGACTGGAAGACCGAGGCAAGCGAGCGGCTGCAGACCCTGACGGCGCAAACACAGAGGATGCAGGAAAAAATAACCGACCTGGAGAGCAGGTCCAGACGGAGCAATATACGGTACGCATCTTCGGGATTCCGGAGGGCACTGAAGGCAACTCGATGACGAAATTCATGGATCATTTCTTAAAAAAAGAGCTTGAGCTGCCCGGTGAAGCGGACCTGAAGATCCAACGAGCGCACAGAGCCTCGGCACAGAACCCGAATCCAAACTCTACACCCAGGTCAGTTGTGGTAAACGTTCTGAAATACGACATAAAGGAAAGAATCCTGACACAAGCGTGGAAAAAAAAGATACGAATCGGCGACAAACAGATATTCTTTGACCATGACTACCCGACAGAAATTGTGTAGCAGCGAAAGAAATATGCCAACATTAAAAAAACGCTGAAAGAGAAAAAAATTAGATTCCAAACGCCGCTAACGAAGATGAGGATTCATTGGGAGGACGGCGTGAAGACATACAACACAGCCAGAGAGGCAGCGCAGGACATGACGGAGCGAGGCTTTGTGGTGAGCGTACCGGAGGAAGCGGCTGGAGCAGCGGCGGCACTGAACGCATCACGACAGCCGGAGTGGAGGCGAGTGAACGGCAGAAGGAGGGAGACGGGACGTGGCACACCGGGCCCAGGAAAAACTGCAAGGCTTTCAACGGAAAGCCTAGATTATAACAAAGATTAAGAAGGACACAGAAGAAACTAGAAAAGCACTCGGAGAGCGTAGACCTCCGCCAAGAGCCGCAGTTCCGCCCATACAGTCTTGAGATTCCTTGATCATGAAAACATATGAGAAGCAGTGGTTCAGTAGTTATTCCCGAAAATGGCATTTTCCGTAGTGGCGGCCACAGTTCCTCCCATACAGTGTTTGTGTGTACGTTTTCAGATTCCTTGACCATGAAAACATATGAGTAGCAATTGGACTGACAATGATAGGATTGGTGGTTTATTAGTTATTCTGGAAAATGGCATTTTCCATAATGGCGGCCACAGTTCCTCCCATACAGTGTTTGTGTGTACGTTTTCAGATTCCTTGACCATGAAAACATATGAGTAGCAATTGGATTGACAATGATAGGATTAGTGGTTCAGTAGTTATTCCCGAAAATGGCATTTTCCGTAATGGCGGCCACAGTTCCCCCCATACAGTGTTTGTGTGTACGTTTTCAGATTCCTTGGCCCTGAAAACATATGACTAGCAATTGGATTGACAATGATAGGATTAGTGGTTCAGTAGTTGTTCACGAAAATGGCATTTTGCGTAATGGCGGTTTTCTTTTGGACGGTGATCCGGATCACCACCAAAATGTAATCATCTGTAGGATACCCCATTTCTGACAATCTGTGAAAATTTCATGAAAATCCGTCCATAACTTCTTGAGTTATCTTGCTAACAGACAAACAAACAGACAAACCAACGCCGATGATCACATAACCTCCCCCTTTGGTGGAGGTAATGAAGGCCAAGAAGACAAGGTAAAAGAGAAACAAACGGCTAGGAGAGGTTTAAGTGATTTTTGTTGGACATTTCTAGACTAATGACTATTACTTGGATAGTAACTACAGGTATAGGGAGGGCCCTTCACTCTGTGAGGTCATTCCCTCCACCCACCAACAGGGCCCAATGGGCAGAAGAAAGGCCCAAAGTACGGAGGTCGAGATTCGTTAATGTGTTTTTGTATAAATATGTGTTAGTTTTGTTGTTAAAGGGGTTAGGAGCACAAGTTAAAAAAATGGAAAAACATGAATATGAGTAAAAATCTTAAGATAATGACATTAAACGTGAATGGTCTGAACTCACCTGTTAAAAGGGAAAGAATAATAAGAAAATTCAAGAAGGAAAAAGCCCAAATTATATTTATGCAAGAGACACATTTGAGCAAGACAGAACATGAGAAACTAAAGAGATTTGGCTATAAGAACTCCTACTACAGTTCATTTAAGGGAGGAACTAAAAGGGGGGTTATGATACTAATTTCAAATAAAATACAATTTGAATGTGAACAAGAAATCCAGGATAAAGAAGGCAGGTATGTAATAATAAAGGGAAGAATAGATGGTATGCAGATCACATTAGTGAACATCTATGCCCCACCAGAAAGTGACAAGGGTTTTTTCAACATCTGTTTGATCTCATAGCAACACACAGTGAAGGAGTTCTAATTTGTGGAGGAGACTTAAATGCCGTCATGGATCATGAAGTTGATACAACAAGTGTTAAGAAGACAAAAAAAACATGTAACAAAGTTCATAAGAACCTCACTGGCAGAAATGGGTATGGTAGACATATGGAGGGACCTCCACCCACTCGAAAAAGACTACAGTGATCCCTCACTTATCGCGGTTAATGGGTTCCAGAACCGACCGCGAAAAGTGAAAAACCACGAAGTAGCGTCACCCCCCTTTGTGGAATTCCAGGCTGATCTTGTTAGTTTTTTGATACATAAAATAATGTATAAATAATATAAATAATACGTACGTTCATTCTCTCACTCTCTCTCTCTCGGGAGAGAGAAAGAGCGAGAGAATGAAAAGAATCTCGCGAGAGTGCATCTCTCGCGAGATTCCCGAGCCGAGTCAACACGAGAACAAAATCTAGAGTCGGGAGCGATCTCTTAGGGGGGAGATGCTGCCCAGCGAATCAGAGAGGTGAATTTTGAGTTGTGCGGGCTCTCCGTGTTGATACATGATGTTCTAATGTATTTTTTCTCAATTTTGAATTTTTGATGAATATTTTTGAAAAATCCGCGATGCACCGAGGGTGCGAAAGGTGAAGCGCGAAGTAGCGAGGGATCACTGTATACACATTATTCAGCAGTCCATAAAGTACACTCTAGAATAGATTACTTCCTTATGAATGAAGGTGACAGACACAGGGTGAGAAATTGTCGGATTGGAGGGGCAGAAATATCAGATCATAATCCTATATACATGGAAATATATTTAAACAATAGAAAACGACAAACAACATGGAAACTTAATGTAGGACTGTTAAATGATGAGAAAATGAAAGAAAGAATAAAAGTAAACATAAACGAGTATATCGAAGAGAATGATAATGAAGAAGTGGACCCAACAATACTATGGGATGCACTAAAAGCCGTGTTAAGAGGTAAATTAATTGTTGAAACAGGAAAAGCAAATAAGTCTCGCTGGAGAGACTATGTCTCCCAGCTGGTCTGGTTACGCCTTGGTATCCTCTCTGAAGAGCTGGAGCAGGCGGCTGGGGAGAGAGAAGTCTGGGCTTCTCTGCTTGAACTGCTGCCTCCGCGACCCGGACCTCCGGAAAAGCGGTAGAAGATGGATGGATGGATGGATGGATGGATCATAATTTATTATTAAAGAAACTATAAAATTATGGTATTGGGGGGGGGGTAGCACTGTCCTGGTTATGTAGTTATTTAAAGAACAGATATCAATATGTATGTGTTGGTAGCAAAAACTCACCAGTTACTGAAGGTTACTTGTGGAGTCCCACAGGGTTCAGTTTTGGGGCCATTGTTATTCAATATGTATATAAATGATATACAGTGGGGCAAAAAAGTATTTAGTCAGCCACCAATTGTGCAAGTTCTCCCACTTAAAAGATGAGAGAGGTCTCCAATTTTCATCATAGGTATACCTCAACTATGAGAGACAAAATGAGAAAAAAAAAAATCCAGAAAATCACATTGTCTGATTTTTAAAGAATTTATTTGCAAATTATGGTGTTAAATAAGTATTTGGTCACCTACAAACAAGCAAGATTTCTGGCTCTCACAGACCTGTAACTTCTTCTTTAAGAGGCTCCTCTGTCCTCCACTCGTTACCTGTATTAATGGCACCTGTTTGAACTCATTATCAGTATAAAAGACACCTGTCCACAACCTCAAACAGTCAGACTCCAAACTCCACTATGGCCAAGACCAAAGAGCTGTCAAAGGACACCAGAAACGAAATTGTAGACCTGCACCAGGCTGGGAAGACTGAATCTGCTATAGGTAAGCAGCTTGGTGTGAAAAAAATCAACTGTGGGAGTAATTATTAGAAAATGGAAGACATACAAGACCACTGATAATCTCCCTCGATCTGGGGCTCCACGCAAGATCTCACCCCCGTGGGTCAAAATAATCACGAGAACGGTGAGCAAAAATCCCAGAACCACACGGGGGGACCTAGTGAATGACCTGCAGAGAGCTGGGACCAAAGTAACAAAGGCTACCATCAGTAACACACTACGCCGCCAGGGACTCAAATCCTGCAGTGCCAGACGTGTCCCCCTGCTTAAGCCAGTACATGTCCAGGCCCGTCTGAAGTTTGCTAGAGAGCATTTGGATGATCAAGAAGAGGATTGGGAGAATGTCATATGGTCAGATGAAACCAAAATAGTGTGGTATATATGACTCTTATATCCCATATCTACATATGTTAGAACAAGTGGAAATGTTTTGTGACAGCATATGTAAGGAACTTCACACCTGGAAAGGACAAAGGATCTCCCCCGCCGGGTTAAAGTCAATGGACCTCCCAAGACGCGGCGGCAGAGATGGACTTGACACCTTTACCCCCTAAGGCGAGAGGAGGAGTTCCCATCACCTCCCAAGACAAGGAGAGGAGATAGCAGAACAATGGGGGGGTTAAGATAACGGGGGGATGTCAGCTTTTTCAATGTGTGGCTCTGATGTCAGCTTTTTCAATGTGTGGCTCTATGTGTGCTTGTATTTAACCAGCTAGCGGAGCAGAGATCACGCTCTTACCTTCTGCCAAGCTCTACACCTGATGAGACTCGATAGAAGAGCTATTCATTAAAAACCCTGTTTTTAATACAAAAATCGCCTCGTTATTTCAGCTCCTCTACACTGGTGACCTTGACGCGAGAATATGGACCGGAGGCGTTCTTCAAGCTGCTCATCCATGGTGACTCGGGCATACGCCAGCGACGACGCAGACGAGGGAACAAGCAGACAGCTGTTCCCCACGGCAGAGGGCACTGAGAGAGCTCAACCGAGCTCCAGCACCGCCGTGAGTGCCGAGGCAAGGCACTCTCACCCGGCGGGCACAACAGTGATGGTGTGCACGAACGCCGTTGCTGTCAACCTGCCAGACTTCTGGCGAGAAGACCCCGCCTCTTGGTTTCAACAAGCTGAAGCCCAGTTTATACTGGCGGGCATCACAGCAGACGATATTAAGTTTTACCATATCGTCTCCAAACTCGACTCCGCCACTTCGAAGTGTGTGCGGAGCTTGGTCCGGCGACCACCAGCCCGGGACAAATATGAGACACTCAAGGCGACCATCGTGGCGAATTATGTCCCATCAGCGGAGGAAAGAGCCGAGAGGATCCTGGCGGTCTACGGCCACAGAGGGAGCAATCCGAGGACCCTCATGGAGGATTTGCTACATCTCAAGGAGGAGGATAATGATAATTTCCTTTTCCAATTCATTTTCCTCAGCATGCTACCACCGCAGTTGAGAGGGACACTCGCCAGTATGAAGTGCAATAATCATCAGGATTTCCGCACACTGGCCAACGAGGCTTACCGGCTCGTCAACGCCTGCAGAGAACGGACACTCACAGCGGCATCTGCAGATCTGAAAACTGACACCCCGAGCCTTGGAGAGACTCAACCCATGGTGACAGCGGCGCGGCCCAAGCGCAACGAGCAGAACGACGTCTGCTATTATCACCACCGCTTCGCAGAGAAAGCCCGCAAACGCGTTCCCCCCTGCAAGTTTACGATATCGTGGAAACGCCAAAGCCGAGGGCCATTAACAGCAGCGGTTCTCGGCGAGAAGAATAAGCTGTTATACGTGACGGATGGATACACAGGCAAGCAGTTCCTCATCGACACGGGAGCTCAGCTGAGTTTCGTCATGCCCTCCCACGCAGATCGAACCATGGGCACCCGGGGCAACGGAGCAGTGGCAGCCAACGGCTCTGACATCGACACGTTCGGGTAAAAGTGCCTGCACCTCCTCATCCACGGCCGCAGCTACAGATGGACATTTGTTGTAGCAGCGGTGAGCTTTAACTTGTTAGGCGCAGATTTTCTGTGTGCACACGGGTTATTAGTGGATCTTGCAAATAGGCGCCTGGTTAATGCACTATCTTTTGCTTCTATTCCATGTTCAGCTCGAGTTTCCCCACCACCTGTGCAGGCCAACGTCACCACAGCGGGAGGTAAGTTTGAACAACTCCTCACCCAATTTCCAGCATTTACAACCCCCAAATTCTCAGCCACTGTAGCCAAACACGGGGTTAAACACTTCATTCCGACAACAGGACCTCTTGTTTTTGCCAAAGCTCGCCGCTTAGACGCGGCCAAGCTCAACATAGCAAAGGATGAATTTGCAGCTCTCGAAAAATTGGGCATTGTTAGACGCTCGAAGAGCCCCTGGGCTTCACCACTTCACATGGTTCCGAAATCCGACGGTTCTTGGAGACCGTGCGGAGATTACCGCAGGCTAAACAACGCTACAGCGCATGACCGCTACCCCATTCCTCACATTCAGGATTTCTCACTACATTTAGCGGGTGCGCGCATTTTTTCAAAAATAGACTTAGTCCGCGGTTATCACCAAGTCCCAGTCCGAGCTGAAGATATTCCTAAAACAGCGGTTATAACCCCTTTCGGCCTTTTTGAATTCCTAAGAATGCCGTTCGGCCTCAAAGGCGCTGCTCAAACTTTTCAACAGATGATGGACGCAGTCCTGCGCAACCTACCCTTTGTTTTTGTCTACCTCGATGACATGCTGGTAGCCAGCTCATCCGAGGAAGAACACGAGCAGCACCTCACTACCGTTTTTCAGAGGCTGGAAGAGCACGGACTTATAATCAATCCAGCCAAATGCAAATTCGGCGTATCGCAAATTGATTTTTTGGGACATAGGGTCTCCCCGACAGGGGCATTTCCGCTTCCAGACAAAGTTCGTGCGATAGAAGGTTTTCCACGGCCTCAAACGGTTAAATCGCTACAGGAATTTTTGGGGATGGTTAATTTTTACAACTGTTTCCTCCCCCACGCAGCCCAGCTCATGCAACCCCTATATGACGCGCTCAGAAAAAAGAAGGCTTCCAACGCGGTCAAATGGACCCCGGAGCGCGAACGCGCTTTCGCGGAAGTAAAAAACGCCTTAGCTAACGCCACAATGTTAGTCCACCCAGATCCCTCAGCCCGCATTGCTCTGACCACAGATGCTTCTGACCTGGCTATAGGGGCAGTTGTAGAACAACTTGTCAGCGGAGTCTGGCAACCTTTGGCATTCTTTTTAGCAAATCGCTAAACCCAACGGAACGCAAATACAGCACTTTCGACAGAGAGCTGCTAGCGCTTCATTTGTCCATCCGCCACTTCCAGTTTTGGTTAGAAGGGCGGAGTTTCACGGTCTTTGTGGACCATAAGCCGCTCACTTTTGCTATGGCTAAAATTTCAGAACCATGGTCGGGCAGACAACAAAGACAGCTAGCTGCGATTTCAGAGTTCACCACAGACATTCGACACGTAGCAGGCAAACTTAACGTTGTAGCTGACTGTCTCTCTCGCGCTGTGACACCGCCAGAGCACGAGGAGACAGATTACGCCGCCTCAGCAGCGGAACTCTTCACTAACGCACACACATACGCAGCACCTATCCAGGATGGAATAAATTATGCAGCCATGGCGGAAGAACAAAGCAGTGATGCAGACGTGCGCGCGCTCCTGTCCGGACCAACAGGGTTAAGGCTGGAGAAAAAAGGGTTGCGCGACGGCGTGCCCCCCCTAATATGCAACGTTTCAACCGGCCGACCTCGCCCGTTAGTACCAGCTGCTTGGCGCCGCCGTATTTTCGACGCAATTCACTCCCTTGCACACCCAGGTGTGCGCGCCTCGGTCAAAATGGTTGCTGAAAAGTTTGTGTGGCCAGGCCTGCGCAAAAACGTAAAAGAATGGGCAAAAACTTGCATTCCTTGTCAACGCGCCAAAATACACAGACACACAAAAGCCCCTCTGGAGCCTTTTCCAATTCCTGCTAGAAGATTCGACCACATTCACGTCGACCTCGTGGGGCCGCTACCTTCCTCCCAAGGTTTCACACACCTGTTAACAATGATAGACCGCACCACGCGCTGGCCAGAGGCAGTCCCTCTAGCATCAACCACAGCGGAGGAAGTCGCTCGAGTTTTTCTAGCAAACTGGGTGGCACGTTTCGGCGTTCCATCAGACATCACGTCAGACAGAGGGCCTCAATTTATCTCAGAGCTCTGGTCAGCCATGTCTAACAGTTTAGGGGCAACAATTCATCGCACCACCGCTTATCACCCTCAGGCTAATGGGTTATGCGAGCGTTTTCACAGGTCCTTAAAGGCTGCCCTCAGGGCCTCACTAACGGACACAAATTGGGTAAATAAACTTCCCTGGGTTTTATTGGGGTTGCGTGCAGCACCTAAAGAGGATTTAGACGCTTCTCCTGCAGAATTAGTTTTTGCCCAGCCTATCAGACTCCCAGGAGAATTTTAACCAGAGAACCCAGAACCAGGACACCTTCCAGTCCCAAGGTTTTTAGGCAGCAGTGGACCGGACTCCCTCCACGGTTCAGCTCATCACTCTTTTCCACGAGTTTTTGTTCCTCAAACTTTAAAAAACGCTGAGTTCGTTTTTGTTAAGCATGAAGCCATTAAACCAACGTTACGCCCAGTTTACGATGGCCCGTTCAGAGTGCTGGAAAATGGTGACAAACACTTTGTGCTTGATTATGGGGACAGAAAGGAAGTGGTCAGTGTTGACAGACTCAAACCTGTTTTCTTGCTGAGAGACGAACCTGCACAGTTGGCATGAGCACCTCGGCGTGGTAGACCCCCCAGAGGAAAAGTCTCAGCCCCCAGGCAGGGAACAAATAATCTCTTTCCTTCCCACAATGCAGATTCACCATGAGAAGGTCCCAGCGGGACACCAAAGCCAACCTACAGCAGTTTTGGGAGAAGAATAAAGCCCAGACAGCACAGGGACTGATACCAACCACCCCGCAATTATTCACTAATTGTGCTACAACAGTTTAAGGCTACTTATGATTTCACTATGCTGTTATGTTTACCACTGAACTTTCTTAGGAGCATGGCTGCTAGAAAACTTCTCCTGTGGCAACAGTTGTAACAAGTAGTATTTCATAGTTATTATCTTAGACTGTGATTCTTTCTGTGTCCTTTCCTAGTGTTTGGGGGGCCTGTGGTATATATGACTCTTATATCCCATATCTACATATGTTAGAACAAGTGGAAATGTTTTGTGACAGCATATGTAAGGAACTTCACACCTGGAAAGGACAAAGGATCTCCCCCGCCGGGTTAAAGTCAATGGACCTCCCAAGATGCGGCGGCGGAGATGGACTTGACACCTTTACCCCCTAAGGCAAGAGGAGGAGTTCCCATCACCTCCCAAGACAAGGAGAGGAGATAGCAGAACAATGGGGGGGGGTTAAGATAACGGGGGGGGGATGTCAGCTTTTTCAATGTGTGGCTCTGATGTCAGCTTTTTTAATGTGTGGCTCTATGTGTGCTTGTATTAAACCAGCGAGCGGAGCAGAGATCACTCTCTTACCTTCTGCCAAGCTCTACACCTGATGAGACTCGATAGAAGAGCTATTCATTAAAAACCCTGTTTTTAATACAAAAATCGCCTCGTTATTTCAGCTCCTCTACAATAGAACTTTTTGGTAAAAACTCAACTTGTCGTGTTTGGAGGAGAAAGAACACCATACCTACTGTGAAGCATGGGGGTGGAAACATTGTGCTTTGGGGCTGTTTTTCTGCAAAGGGACCAGGACGACTGATCCGTGTAAAGGAAAGAATGAATGGGGCCATGTATCGTGAGATTTTGAGTGAAAACCTCCTTCCATCAGCAAGAGCATTGAAGATGAAACGTGGCTGGGTCTTTCAGCATGACAATGATCCCAAACATACCGCCCGGGCAACGAAGGAGTGGCTTCGTAAGAAGCAGTTCAAGGTCCTGGAGTGGTCTAGCCAGTCTCCAGATCTCACCCCCATAGAAAATCTTTGGAGAGAGTTGAAAGTCCGTGTTGCCCAGCGACAGCCCCAAAACATCACTGCTCTAGAGGAGATCTGCATGGAGGAATGGGCCAAAATACCAGCAACAATGTGTGAAAACTTTGTGAAGACTTACAGAAAACGTTTGACCTCTGTCATTGCCAACAAAGGGTATATAATAAAGTATTGAGATGAACTTTTGTTATTGACCAAATACTTATTTTTCACCATAATTTGCAAATAAATTCTTTAAAAATCAGACAATGTGATTTTCTGGATTTTTTTTTCTCATTTTGTCTCTCATAGTTGAGGTATACCTATGATGAAAATTGGAGACCTCTCTCATCTTTTAAGTGGGAGAACTTGCACAATTGGTGGCTGACTAAATACTTTTTTACCCCACTGTATGTAAAGTTTCGGAAAAAATGGATTTAATATTGTTTGCAGATGACACTAATTTATTATGCAGTGGAAGCAATTTGGAACAACTTTTGGATACACTCGGAAAGGAATTAGGAAAGCTTAAAACTTTGGTTTGATTCAAAGAAATTAATGCTCAATTTAAGTAAGACAAAATTTATAATTTTAACAACCATCAAAACAACTTAGTATCTGAACTCAGTGTAAATTGTGTAGAGATTGAAAGGGTATCTGAAATTAAATTTCTTGGCGTAATAATTGATAATAAACTCTGTTGGAAGTCACATATTAATTATATTAAATTTAAAATATCCAAATCAATCGCAATACTACAAAGAGTGAAATATTTGCTGAATCAACCCACACTATATACTCTATCATTCATTAATACTCCCATACATGACATACTGTACTGAAGTATGGGGATATACATACACACGTGGACAAAATTGTTGGTACCCCTCTGTTAAAGGGTACCTGTGGTGGTCGTCTAAATGCATTCAACTTGAAAACATTAGGCAAAGTATTCGTTATTTGGTTAAATAATTATTGCCAGCCATATACCACCAGAGAAATATGCAAATACGACCGCAGGCATGGCCAGCCAATGAAAACTCTGCGCGCAGCCATGACACATGCGGATGTGACGTCATTACGTTGCTACTGAACAGTCAATACTCCCCCTGTACGAGCGAATAGGGTGCTTTTGTGAGTGTTTTTATTCTTTTATGGCTGAATTGTCGGACTCTGAGGAAGAATTCGTCCAACATGGCTACAGGTTTGAGCCAGAAAGGTCTTCTGAGGGTGAAAGTGACGAAGTGGTCCTCACACACAACGCAATTTCGTCTGAAAGGATTCGTCTGTGCCCTGTTCCGAGATTGCGCAATCACTTTTCCGCTACGATCTTCTGACAAGGTGAGCTGGGTTTGGGTACACAAAAGAAGTGTTTATCTTTGTTTTTTTGCTTATTATTGAGACATCCAAAGGCTTTACGTTCCGCCATGTTGCGATATCCATATCGCATTGTATGTTTTTGTTGTTACAAGAGCGCCGAGTGTCTGCTGCTCTGTATATAGTATCATCGGCCGTCTGGCGGCCGTTACGACCTCAGATCAGACGAGACGACCCGCTGAATTTAAGCATTTATTTATTTATTTTCTACTCGTTTTAATTCTGCATTTAATATGAACCCTGAGTTTGAAATAAACGTTTGAATTTGAATTTGAATATCCCGAAAGCCACTGCTCATCCGGGCACTCCAGGCTCAGCCAATATTGATCCAGATCGCGGTAGCCACGATACTACGTCACAGGAAGCGTCCTGGCAGGCCATGTAGCTGCTAGTATGGCTGCACCCATGTTTTGCTGACATAGCTGAACCAGCACATCAGAAATGGATTTATATCACATTGCTTTGAACTTGAACTTAAACTTGAACTAGAACGTGAGACAGGGGGTCAATATAATATCTTTTTTTTCACGACCACCACAGGTACGCTTTAATGAAAGAAAAACCCACAATGGTCACAGAAATAACTTGAATCTGACAAAAGTGGTAATAAATAAAAATTCTATGAAAATTAACCAATGAAAATCAGACAATGCTTTTGAATTGTGGTTCAAGAGAATTATTTTAAAAAACAAACTCATGAAACAGGCCTGGACAAAAATGATGGTACCCCTAGAAAAGATTGAAAATAATGTGACCTTACAGATATGTTCAACCAAGATGTGTCCTCTAATTAACATCACAGGTGTCTACAAACTTGTAATCAGTCAGTCGGCCTATTTAAAGGGTGACAAGTAGTCACTGTGCTGTTTGGTGACATGGTGTATACCACACTAAACATGGACCAGAGGAAGCAAAGGAGAGAGTTGTCTCAGGAGATTAGAAAGAAAATTATAGACAAGCATGTTAAAGGTAAAGGCTATAAGACCATCTCCAAGCAGCTTGATGTTCCTGTGACTACAGTTGCACATATTATTCAGAAATTTAAGATCCACGGGACTGTAGCCAACCTCCCTGGACGTGGCCGCAGGAGGAAACTTGATGAAAAATGTAAGAAACGGATAATACGAATGGTAACAAAAGAGCCCAGAACAACCTCTAAACACATTCATGGTGAAGTCCAAGGTCAAGGTACATCAGTGTCAGATCGCACCATCCGTCGTCGTTTGAGCCAAAGTGGACTTCATGGGAGATGACCAAGGAGGACACCACTGTTGAAAACAAATCATAAAAAGCAAGACTGGAATTTGCCAAACTGCATGTTGACAAGCCACAAAGCTTCTGGGAGAATGTTCTATGGACAGATGAGACTTTTTGGCAAGGCACATCAGCGCGATGTTCACAATGCAAAAATGAAGCATACCAAGAAAAGAACACTGTCCCTACTGTGAAACATGGAGGAGGTTCTGTTATGTTCTGGGGCTGCTTTGCTGCATCTGGCACAGGGTGTCTTGAATCTGTGCAGGGTACAATGAAATCTCAAGACTATCAAGGTATTCTAGAGAGAAATGTGCTGCCCAGTGTCAGACAGCTTGGTCTCAGTCACAGGTCATGGGTCTTGCAACAGGATAATGACCCAAAACACACAGCTAAAAACACCCAAGAATGGCTAAGAGCGAAACATTGGACTATTCTAAAGTGGCCTTCTATGAGCCCTGATCTAAATCCTATTGAACATCTGTGCGAGGAGCTGAAACATGCCGTCTGGAGAAGGCACCCTTCAAACCTGAGACAACTGGAGCAGTTTGCTCATGAGGAGTGAGCCAAAATACCTGCTGAGAGGTGCAGAAGACTCATTGACAGTTACAGAAATCGTTTGATTGCAGTGATTGCCTCAAAAGGTTGTGCAACAAAATATTAAGCTAAGGGTACCATCATTTTTGTCCAGGCCTGTTTCATGAGTTTGTTTTTTAAAATAATTCTGTTGAACCACAATTCAAAAGCACTGTCTGATTTTCATTGGTTAATTTTCATAGAATTTTTATTTATTACCACTTTTGTCAGATTCAAGTTATTTCTGTGACCATTGTGGGTTTTTCTTTCATTAACAGAGGGGTACCAACAATTTTGTCCACGGCTGTATAAAACAAACATATCTCCAATCTTTATGCTTCAGAAGAGAACTATTAGAATAATAAATAAAGCTGCTTACAGGGAACCAACAAACCCACTTTTTCTTAAATTAAAAGCTCTCAAGTTGAAAGATCTGGTTGACTTTAAAACTGCAGTAATAATGTTTAAAGTGAAGAATCTATCACTGCCCGCAAATATCCAAAAGTTGTTCCAAATAAGAGAGAAACAATATCATTTCAGAGGAACATGTATATTTCAAAAACCTTCAGTGAGAACTACCACCAAGCAACACTGTGTCGGACCGCGGCGCACAGTCCTCTGTAGTGGGGGGGGGGGGGGGAGAGTTGTTATCCTCTACATTGCAGATATTTTAGTATAATTTTTATTGCACTGTAGGTTATTTTTTCTTGTCAAAAAAAGCCACACATTTTTTACATGGCATGCTTCTTTGTGCGTGGGGGCTTGTTTGTTCATTCATTCATTCATGAATGAATAAACAACCCCCCCCCCCCACACACACACACACACACAGCCCTGAGTGTCACCTTTCATTAGAGCCCAAGATCAAGCTTCTATATTGAATCATTCAAAAGTTACAGATGTTTTTCCAAACTGTGCCATTTGGCACAATTTGGCACAGTTCAAAAACGCCTGGGAACAACCTGACAAAAAAGCTAAAGCTATGTAATATATTCATTTTTTGTGGTATTGTTACAAAATTTTGACCTCAGCTGGATAACACTTGGTTCTACATTTCTGTTGCATTTTCCAGCCCGTATCTGACAGCTGTGTGTTATTTGCAAGCATTTGTATCCAAAAAAACACCCAGGCGAACTTTATTTTCTTCAAGTTCAGTATGTTTAGATGACTGTTACTCAGTGGCAGGAGCACTTAGAGAGATTATGACTGTTTTGCCAAAAAAATTCAAAGTGTTTTCTTTTAAATGAGACCAACCCCAATGAAGATACTGCAAAGGGTTGAAGAACAGCTTTTGATTTACTTTGGGTACGTTATTTTTAGGCGTTTTTAGGGAAATTGACCAGAGTGCAAGGGGTTAACCTAACTTGCATGTTTTTGGCATGTGGGAGGAAACCGGAGAAATCTCGGAGTAAACCCACGCAGACACAGGGAGAACATGCAAACTTCACACAGATCACTGTTGGTTGGGGGCTGGGATCGAACCCACGATCCCCCGGCCAAGGGTGAGTTGCTGTGCTGCCGCAGTGCTAACCACTCCGCCACCGTGCCGCCCTGAACAGCTTTCATATTTACAAAAACAGTGTGTTTGTGTGTGCAGGCTGCACTTTTGACTGTTGCATTTAGCACCACAAAAAGCAGGATATGTTTTATTTCAGAGGGGACTGTCACGAAAAAAGAGCAGATGTGAAGTGAACTGGGATGCATAGATTGCTCCTCACCGACAGGACAGACGGTTCTCTTCTCCACTACTCCAGGCTGTGGGAGTGACTGAAAAATGCTCTTATAACAGAGACTTTTTTTTCCAGTTTCTTCCTTTTTTTCTGAGCCCACAGTGGGTTAATTTTGCATGGGTCTCTGGAGGAGGAATGCGGCGGAGAAGCTCCATGACGGAGGCTGTTTTTTATGGTCTTGCCTAGCGGTGTCAAACACAGAGCCCGCGGGCCAAAACTGGCCCATTAGTTTGTATGATATGGTGAGTGTGTTTAGGTGGTTAGGACTGATGACCAATGTGGAAATGTATGTTAATTTAAAATAATTTCTAGATCTTGATAAGTTATTTTTAATTACAAAGTGAAATACTGTAGTATATTTTTTTTAATGATTAAACTGCACTGCTTGCACAGTGGTACAGTGGTTAGCACTGCTGCCCAACAGCTAGAAAGTTCCAGGTTGGAATCCCCAGGCTGGCAGATGTAGGAACCTTTCTGTGTGGAGTTTACATGTTCTCCCTGTGCTGTGTGTGCTGGTTTCTTCCCACAATCCAAAGACATGCATGTTAGGTTAATTAGTGATTCTAAATGGTCCCTAGGTATCGGTCTCTGATAGGCTCTTAAGCCCCTTTTCCACTAGTACCTATATAACCTAACCCACCTCGGCACAGCTTTACTCAGCTCAGCTTGCTTTTGTTTTCATTACAGCTGAGTAGCGCCTGGGGTGGGTGAGGGGTTTTTTTTACAGCAAGGCGGCGCAACACTCCCGTGACGTACTGTAAAGCACACGACACAAGCAAAACACAAGATGGCGGAGTACAAGGCGACTGCTTGGTCTCTGGTTTTTTTCAGAGTAAAGGCAAAAAGGGAGAGCCAGAGAAGGCTGCAAGCAGCAAGACGACACACTCTGGAAAAGTACTGGAGTGTTTAGGAAGTGTAACAGTATATGAATTAATAATTATGATCAGGTATAAAAATTATTTAATTTATATTAATGTCTTAGAACCTGAGATGAATTCTCAGTTCACACTCACAGGAAAAATTGATAACACTTGTGTAGGGGAACCAGCTTCCGTCTAAAGAAGCAATTTTAATCTTTAATTTCACTTTATACCTGTTTAATCACTCAATGAATTAATCAATAATCAGTCTCAAAATTTTAGTGAATTCGATACTGGGGACTTAAACCAGACTCAAAATTAAATAAATTCTCAACAACGTCTCTCATTTTCACATATTTACTAAATGAAATGATAATTAAAAGACATTGCAGTGATTTCATTAACCATAAAATTAAACTTGTAAATGATGGATTAACAATTTAAATATTTGCAGAACCAGGGTTAAACTGTTAAATGAATTTAGATCAGTTTGAAGTTAACAGATTATGGAAAACATAACGCAAATTTATGGGGAAAATTTTACTAATTATATGAAAAGTTCTGAATTACTCTAAGAAAATGAAAACGGGATTTTAATTAAAAGGAGTTACGTTAATGATTTCTTAATTTGCATCTGATTAGATATCAAATTATTATCAAACCTCGGACGTTTAACTCAGCAGATGAACAAGAATGTTGCTCACGTGATTCCTTGCATGACAGTTGAAAATGAAGATCCTCCTGTGTTGTTCTGTAGTTCTTAGATGGCTCCAAAAGTCAGAATATTTGACCAGCAAATATTCTTTGATGAGGGATGAGATTGGTATGTTTGATCCCAATGGCTGAAATCCAGCCGAGGCGTCTAATCTTTGTGGCGTGCTGATTCCTTCAGCACGCGTGATAGTGGGGAGCTGCGTCTTCTCTCCTCTTCGTTGGCAAGCGGCTTTCCCAGGGAATTCGATAACAATTAAAAATATCTAATCTGATCTCAAATTAAAAGAGTTTCAGACTTTAGATAAAAGAGCTTCTGGTGTGGGATTGGTCTATAAAAATATTATAAAAATAAAGTCAAGATTAAAGCTTACATTAAAATTAAAAACGGTGGTTTTACGGGAGCAGTGCCTTTGGCATGGCAAACCGGGGTGGTGGTTCCTCTCTTCAAAAAAGGGGACCGGAGGGTGTGCTCCAACTTTAGAGGGATCACACTCCTCAGCCTCCCTGGGAAGGTCTATGCCAAGGTACTGGAGAGGACAGTCCGGCCGTTGGTCGAACCTCGGATTCAGGAGGAGCAATGTGGTTTTCGTCCTGGCCGTGGCACATCGGACCAGCTCTTTACCCTCTCAAGAATTCTCGAGGGTTCGTGGGAGTTTGCCCAACCAGTTTACATGTGTTTTGTGGACTTGGAGAAGGCATTTGACCGCGTCCCTCGTGGTTTTTTGTGGGGGGTGCTTCGGGAGTATGGGGTATCGGGCTTGTTGTTACGAGCTATTTGGTCTCTGTACGACCGTTGTGAGAGTTTGGTTCGTATTGCCAACACTCGGTGGGACTCCGCCAGGGCTGCCCTTTGTCACCGATCCTCTTCATAATTTTTATAGACAGGATTTCTAGGCGCAGCCAGGGAATGGAGGGCGTCATGCTTGGTGACCACAGGATCTCATCTCTGTTGTTTGCAGATGATGTTGTCCTGTTGGCTTCATCCAGCAATGACCTACAGCTCTTGCTGGGATGGTTTGCCGCTGAGTGTGAAGCGGCTGGGATGAGAATCAGCACCTCCAAGTCCGAGTCCATGGTCCTCAGCCGGGAAAAGGTGGATTGTCCTCTCTGGGTTGGGGACAGGCTCCTGCCCCAAGTGGAGGAGTTTAAGTATCTTGGGGTCTTATTCACGAGTGAGGGGAAAATGAAGCGAGAGATTGACAAGACGGATTGGAGCAGCATCTGCAGTGATGCGGATGTTGTACCGGTCTATTGTGGTGAAGAGGGAGCTGAGTTCTAAGGCAAAGGTGTCGATTTACCAGTCAGTCTACATTCCTACTCTCACCTATGGTCACGAGCTTTGAGTAATGACCGAAAGAACAAGATCACAGATACAAGCGGCTGAAATGAGCTTTCTCCGTAGGATTGCTGGACTCACCCTCCGATAGGGTGAGGAGCTCAGTCATCCGGGAGAGGCTCAGAGTAGAACCGCTGCTCCTCCACATTGAAAGGAGTCAGCTGAGGTGGTATGGGCATCTGATTAGGATGCCTCCTGGACTCCCACTTGAGGTGTTTTGGGCACGTCCCACTGGGAGGAGACCCTGGGGCAGACCCAGGACTCAGCGGAGAAACTGTGTCTCCCAGCTGGTCTGGGAACGCCTTGGCATCCTCTCTGAAGAGCTGGAGCAGGTGGTGGCGGGGGAGAGGGAAGTCTGGGCTTCTCTGCTTGAACTACTGCCTCCGCGACCCGGACCTCTGGAAAAGCAGTAGAAGATGGATGGATGGATGGTTTTACAGAAAGTTTAACAGGAAAAGGTTATAAGAATAAACGTCTAGGATTGGAGTTTAACTCCTAATTAGAATTGAGCTCAAAGGAAAAAAAGAATCAATTCCCAGACGTTTAAGAGAAAAGAAAAAAGCATTAAAATTCCAAAGAGGTTACAAACAAAACATACTTCAGGCTCTGTGATTGTAGAAAAGAAACACGTGGGATAAGTCCTTTGATCTCCAGTGGTTCTCTGCTGTGTAGAGATGAAGACAATAGAAGTGAAAAGCCGAAAGAGAGCCTGAAGTGAGCAGTTCCCTTTTATCTGTGGAGAATTTTCGCGGGCCTCCGTGATTGAAAGGAGCCCCCAGCCCCCAGGAAAGGAGCCCCCAGTCCAATGAGCAAACAGTCTTTTGTCTGGAACAAACAACACTGAGAGCTGTTGTCAAGCAGATTGGCTGCTGGTAGTCACATGATTTGAGATACGCTTTGCAAATTCTAATATACAGGTTTCAATACTGCAATATTCCTCTATACATTTATGTTTAACTCTAACCTATCTCAGTGTTCATGCAACCTACAGTATAAGCAGTGCTTCTAAATTAACATGCAAGAATAAACATTCATTTAAACATTTTAGCATGCAGATATTTAAATCAAGGATTAATACATTTCAAACCTATTATTGATTGTCCAGAATAAACATTAAGAGTCCACTTGCTTTTCCCATGGTCTCCAGGGTTCTGTTCTGTGTCTCCACGTTTATTGGGCCATAAAAGTCAAAACAGGAAATGCATTAGGGTGAATTCCTTAGACTGGTTTTAACAAAGGATTCTGAGTTCAGTTGTGGCCTGAAGTAAAAGAGCAGTTTCCTGGCTGTCTTTTTCCTGGGTGAAACAATGTCTTTAAGCTGAAGAATAATTCTTATTGATGAGCCAAAGTGAGATGATGCTACAGAAGCCATACAGCGGTATAAAGAGGACTGTATTAATAAAATATAAAAGGATGCACTACAATGGGTTTCAAATATTTGTAATGTGTCTTGTGATAGTACTACATGAGTTCATTGATGATAAGACTATAAACTATTCAATTCAATTCAACTTTATTTATACAGCGCCATTTCACAACAACAGTCATCTCATAGCACTTTCAACTGTTGGGGGAACCCCCACAGTTGCAGAAAGACCCCAGCAATCAGGCGATCCCCTGTGAGCAAGCACTTGGCGACGGTGGAGAGGAAAAAACTCCCTTTTAACAGGAAGAAACTTCCAGCAGAACCAGGCTCAGGGAGGGGCAGTCATCTGCTGCGCCTGGCTGGGGGTGAGGGGACAGAGAAGATGAAAAGAACAGACATGTAGAGAGTGTAACCCAGTGTTAAAAACGTGGATGAAATTATGAATGTCGATGCCGCTTTAAGAAGAAGGGGGGACATTCATTTCACAATGGGAGTAGATAGTTTAACGTGAATTAAATTATAAATATTGACACCGCTTTTAAAAAGAAAAACACCCATTTCACAATGGGAATACATAATTTGAATATGAATATTTAAATAAATATATATTCATAAATAGTACGAACATTTTCTAGAAGGTTCTGATAAAGTTTCTAGTATTGTGTTGATATTTCGAGTAACCAATGGCTGTGCCGTTGCTGGGTCACGCCACCCAATGGGTTAAGCACTCTCTCCCTGGGTCTGGGATGACTTGCATTTTTGGCTCAGTCACGCCAGACGCCGAAAGACACAGACCAGAGAGAGAGACTGTCCTTGGTGATATGGCGACGCTAACGTGCTGGTAGCAGCCTTTGCCTGGATAAAATCCTTGAAATTGGTAAGCCTAAACCAAAATGAGAAATGAGACATTGCGGTATTGCCAAATTCTAATGCCCTGTCTATTAAATTTTAAGATTGGGATCCAAAGGTTGTCAACGTCGTTGAGCACGGGAACACCATTGAAGCACGAGCCACTTGGCATGGTGAGTGCTATTTATTCATTGTGTATGTGGATGCTAATCACTAGCTTAAAAAACGTTAGCCGCGAAGCTAAATTCGGCTAGTTTTTTCATCAGAAAAAGCTATTTTTCAAGGCTGTAACGGTTAGCAAAGGTCCCAGTTCCCTTGCCCTTGATTGCTACTTGATGATGAATGATGAATCTGTGGTCTATGTGTGTTTAAAGTGCAAAATTGTGATAAATTGTTGTGCTAGATGTGATGTTAGCTTGGTGCAGCACACTGCACAAATGTCCCGTGATGTCAAGTGTTCCAAATGCACTTTACTCATCGTGATAGCACCATTTTGATAAATTTGAATGGTAGATGTGTTTGTTTAATGCACATTTGCTGATTTTGGGAAATTGACTTAGATATAGACTAAGCTCTTTGTGTTCTGACCTATTTTATAGGTCAGGTTCTTTTTCTTTTTTTTTTCCCTTTGGACTGGTTTGACCAGAGCGTGGATCTCCAGATCTGGATGGCGAGCCGAAGCCCGAACCCTATGAACTGCTAAAGGTGACTCCACTAGTCACCTGGAAAGGACCAAAACAAGAACTGTGAATATTGTAAATATAAGTTTGAGTTTATGGATTATTATTTTTTTCTTTTTTATTGCACTATGTATTTATTTTTGTGTACATAATTGTAAATAATATACATAGTTGCAAGTTCTATATACGGCTGTGTATGTGTCATCTGTTGTTGCACCTCCCAGGCTCCTATGAACCCAGAGTCGGTCTGACCTGGTCCAATTATCCCTCTGCCCAGGTAGAAAAGTTAAGGTAACTACATTACCATAACACAATACTACCAAAAAGGGTACTACACCTAAAGTGAGTAGGTGTTAGTTAGTAAGGGTTACACAGAAAAATGTGGCGAGCGCAGGTGTTAGTGGGTGTTACCCTGTCACCCAATTACCCGCAGAAATTATACCCAGTGGTATTATATACCCTGTGTGTTACAGTGGTATATTGTGCTACAAAATTTGGCGAGACAAGTAAGTGTCGCAGGGTTATAAGAGCAAACAGCACGATGGGGACTCAATCTATGGGAGAGAACAAACAGATGTTAATGACCAGCAAAAGAAAAAATATTTCATTGAGAGTGAAGAAAGGAGTGAGGCCCAGTGCATTATTGGAGGTCCCCCGGCTGACTAAACCTATTAGCAGCATAACTAAGGGAGGGTTCAGAAACACATGATCCCTCCCTAATTGTAGGCTATATCAAAAAGGAAGGTTTTAACCCTGTTCTTAAAAACAGAGATCGAGTCTGACTCCCGAATCCAGATTGGCAGCTGGTTCCACAGGAGAGGAGCTTGATAACTGAAGGCTCTGCCTCCCATTGTACTTTTGGAGATTCTAGGTATTACAAGTAATCCTGCATTTTGGGAGCGTAGTGCTCTGTTAGGATAATACAGTAGTATCACATCTTTTAAATAAAAAGGAGCCTGATTGTTTAGAGCTTTGTAAGTAAGAAGAAGGATTTTAAACTTAAAGGCCAAATGTCACGTAATTTTTTTTTCTAAATGACAACGAATTTAGATAAAATACACATAGCTTAAACCAAATATTCATACCGGAGACCATATCACCCACCTGTATTTACATAATTGCACAAAATACACCAGGTGAAGGCCCCACCTTGCTTGCTGGCTTGTGACAGCCAGTCCAGACCACGCCCATGTTTTTGACATCACCAGTTGTACCCTGGCTGCCCTGCCTATCCACATTCACACTTATCAACATTGGACAATCATGATGGAAAGTGACAGCGATTGTGAACAAATTAGTTTAGTTTTGTCTTTTTTTTTTGTCAGTGGTTCAGACAGTGACAGAGGCACTGAACCTTACCGGTTCGAGCCGTCCGAGACGGAATCAGATGCTTTGTCTGATGACAACAGTTCCAACGATGACCAGAGAGCAGAACCAGTGGAAAATGTCATTGAACTAGACATTAATCGCCTCCAGAATTGCGAAGCCGGAGGGGGTCTGTCGAGGGCGCCCCATAAATATTGATTTTTCGGAAGCCATTATTATTACAGTGGAGGAGAGCCGCTGCTGTCAAGAAATTGACCAGATCAATATGAAAATGGAGGCGAATACCTGTCAAGGGAGACGTTTTCGCCGTATTTTGGTGCCAAGCGCGGCTGTGGGAGACGGCAGAGTGGTTTGGGACACTTTTCTGGGAAATGTTTTAAATGTAGTTCGTGTTGTTATTGTCAAATATTTTAACCACTTGCACTCTGGGCAATTTTCCTAAAAATGCCAAAAAAAACGTGCCCAAAGTAAATCGAAAGCTGTTATTCAACCCTTTGCAGCATCTTCATGGGGTTGGTCTCATTTAAAAGAAAACACTTTGAATTTTTTGGCAAAAAAAACATAATCTCTCTACGTGCTCCGGCCACTGAGTTACAGTCATCTAAACATACTGAACTTGAAGAAAAAAAATTTGGACACAGTGTTTTTTTGGATACAAATGCTTGTAAATATCACACAGCTGTCCGATCCGGCTGGAAAATGCAACAGAAATGTAGAACCAAGTGTTATCCAGCTGAGATCCAAATTTGGTAACAATACCACAAAAAATGAATATTTTACACAGCTTTGTTCTCAGGTAGTTCCCAGGCGTTATGGAACTGTGCCAAATTGAGCCAAATGGCACAGTTTGGAAAAACGTCTGTAACTTTTGAATAATTCAATGTAGAATCTTCATTTTAGGCTCTAATGAAAGGTCACACTCAGGGCTGTGTCTGTGTGTGTGTGTGTGGGCGGGGGGTCGTTCGCCCCCCCCCGCTACCAAGGACCAAATTCGGCCCTCGCTACAAGACGGAATACACTCTTTTTTTTTTTCCCTTGCATGTTTTCACAGCGGCTCCCCCCCCCCCCTCGCTACTGTGTGTGTGTGTGTGGGGGGGACCGTGAACGGACCGTGAACGCCCCCCCCCCCTCGGTACAGAAGAGGGCCATCGCTACATGATGGAATAGACTGATCGCTTCCCCCCGCCGACCGAGGAGCGTTCGGACCGTGCCCCCCCCCTCCTCTTCTGCAGCGGGTGGGGGGGGGGGGCGTTCACGGTCCGAACACGGCAAATGAACCGTTTATCGCGGCGCACGCACTTCGTATTTCGTGCGCAGTACAGTTGTAATTTCCCGATCGGTCAAAAGTCATTTTTGGATTACAGTTTTCAGGGATAAATAAATATAACACCTTACCTCTTCAAAGCAGCAGAGTCGTGGCGAACAGCTCTTCCCACGCGTCAGACGAACGCGACGCTGCTCCGCTCGTGGATCCCGATCAACATAATTCCATTATTGCCGTTTTGGCGAATGATTTACGACTTTTGTCGTCGGCCTCCGTCTATTCTGCTGGAATGAGTGCAGGTCCCACTTGTGGGTGTTCTCCATGCTGCTGGGTGAGCCTGGGTCTGTAGGAGATTTGTCCAGCGTCCTTTGTTTTCATCTGTGGTAGCAGTAAATATCGCTTCACCCAGCCAGAATTTCTGTGCTTCAATTGGCTCCTGCGTTCACAGTAGGCGGGTCCTCCTTCCTAGATTTTCATTCATTGGTTCTTCAAGGTTTCAGAAACCCAATTCAAGGCTCTTATTAGTCGAATGAGAGGTCAATCAGATGAACTAATCTGTTCGCGGCTGTCTCTGCAGTTTTTTTTTGAGTGGCGCTTGGACGCTACTACATCACCATCACCACCATCATGCGTCATGCGCACGAGGGCGCACGAGCGCGCTCTCGCGCGCCCTCGTGCGTCATAGGACGCAGAGACTTGCCCGCCCGCGGAACAACGGAGCGTAAGTGGTTAAGGAAAATACGGGGAAAATGCAATTTTAGCAAAAACGGGCGTATTGCCATTTCTGTACGCCCAAAAGAAAAAATATACTGGAAAAAAAACTGAGTGTCTTGAGGAGCACTCCTGTGTGTGATCACTCACAGCTGGGGTGGGCTGATCGCTCAGCGGGAGCTCTTCTCACTACTGTTCGAAGTGTGGAGTCACTCATTAGTTTAATTGTCTGGGCGGGCAGATCGCTTAGCGTCAGCTATTCTCACTACCATGAGAAGTAATTAGGACAATGGTTTAACACGTTGAGCTGTGCAGCGGTTGCAGAACAGACAGATCCCAGAGAGGTGTGCCTTGTTGCTCTGCCGTTCCTTATAGCCGCTTTTTACGGTGTTGAAGTACGGCGAAAACGTCTCACTTGACAGGTAAGAAAACATTTCCCAGAGAAGTGTCCCTTATTACCCAGCTGTCCCTGATAGTCCCGTTTTAAGGTATGGGTGAAATATCCAATTTTTTCTTTCTTGTTGCTCACTTCAACCTTCCAGTCTCCATATAAACAATCAATTGAAATACCCCAAGCATCAAACTAGGGTGCAATCGATTTCGTCACTTCCGCCTTCTTCCCCAGGCGATTCCAGGGGCCGTGTCAGGCCAAGCGCGGCAGTTTTAAATTAACGAATATTCCGTTGTTACTGAAGCATATGCACCAAGACCCGAACGGATCGATTCCCTTTTATATCTAGTTTCAAGATATTTAAAGTACCCTGTTACGTGACATTTGGCCTTTAATTCTAAACTCTATGGGAAGCCAATGAAGGGAGGCCAGAACCGGAGAGATATGATCTCTCATTCTAGTACCTGTTAAAACCCTTGCTGCAGCATTTTGGATCAGCTGAAGACTTTTTAAAGATGTTTTAGGACAACCTGATAATAAAGAATTACAATAATCTAATCTCGAGCTAACAAAAGCGTGGATCAGTTTCTCAGCATAACTCTGAGACAAGATGCTCCTAATCTTGGCAATATTACGCAAATGATAAAAGGCAGTCTTAGAAACAAATTTAATATGTGAACTGAAGGAGAGATCTTGATCAAAAATAATTCCAAGGTTCCTCACAGAGCTATTAAGAGAAAGAGTAACCGCATCCAAACTGAAAGTTTGATTTGTAAAGGTATTTCTAAGGTTTTCTGGACCAACAAGAATGACTTCAGTCTTATCTGAATTTAATAGCAGGAAATTACAAGTCATCCAAGCTTTGATTTCCTTACGACAGGCTTCCAACTTGGCTAGTTGATTACTATCATCTGGCTTCATTGACAGGTATAATTGTGTGTCATCTGCATAACAATGAAAATGTATAAAGTGCTTTCTAATAATGTTGCCTAGCGGAAGCATACAGTGGGGCAAAAAAGTATTTAGTCAGCCCCCAATTGTGCAAGTTCTCCCACTTAAAAGATGAGAGAGGTCTCCAGTTTTCATCATAGGTATACCTCAACTATGAGAGACAAAATGAGGAAAAAAAAAAAAATCCAGAAAATCACATTGAACGATTTTTAATGAATTAATTGGTAAATTCCTCATTAAAATAAGTATTTGGTCAATAACAAAAGTTCATCTCAATACTTTGTTATATACCGTTTGTTGGCAATGACAGAGGTCAAAGGTTTTCTGTAAGTCTTCACAAGGTTTTCACACACTGTTGCTGGTATTTTGGCCCATTCCTCCATGCAGATCTCCTCTAGAGCAGTGATGTTTTGGGGCTGTCGCTGGGCAACACGGACTTTCAACTCCCTCCAAAGATGTTCTATGGGGTTGAGATCTGGAGACTGGCTACGCCACTCCAGGACCTTGAAATGCTTCTTACAAACCCACTCCTTCGTTGCCCGGGCGGTGTGTTTGGGATCATTGCCATGCTGAAAGACCCAGCCACGTTTCATCTTCAATGCCCTTGCTGATGGAAGGAGGTTTTCACTCAAAATCTCACCATACATGGCCCCATTCATTCTTACCTTTACACGGATCAGTCGTCTTGGTCCCTTTGCAGAAAAACAGCCCCAAAGCATGATGTTTCCTCCCCCATGCGTCAAAGTAGGTATGGTGTTCTTTGGATGCAACTCAGCATTCTTTCTCCTCCAAACACGACAAGTTGAGTTTTTACCAAAAAGTTCTATTTTGGTTTCATCTGACCATATGACATTCTCCCAATCCTCTTCTGGATCATCCAAATGCTCTCTAGCAAACTTCAGATGGGCCTGGACATGTACTGGCTTAAGCAGGGGGACACGTCTGGCACTGCAGGATTTGAGTCCCTGGCGGCGTAGTGTGTTACTGATGGTAGCCTTTGTTACTTTGGTCCCAGCTCTCTGCAGGTTATTCACTAGGTCCCCCCGTGTGGTTCTGGGATTTTTGCTCACCGTTCTCGTGATCATTTTAACCCCACGAGGTGAGATCTTGCGTGGAGCCCCAGATCGAGGGAGATTATCAGTGGTCTTGTATGTCTTCCATTTTCTAATAATTGCTCCTGCAGTTGATTTCTTCACACCAAGCTGCTTACCTATTGCAGATTCAGTCTTCCCAGCCTGGTGCAGGTCTACAATTTCGTTTCTGGTGTCCTTTGACAGCTCTTTGGTCTTGGCCATAATGGAGTTTGGAGTCTGACTGTTTGAGGTTGTGGACAGGTGTCTTTTACACTGATAACGAGTTCAAACAGGTGCCATTAATACAGGTAACGAATGGAAGCCTCTTAAAGAAGAAGTTACAGGTCTGTGAGAGCCAGAAATCTTGCTTGTTTGTAGGTGACCAAATACTTATTTTACCAAGGAATTTAACAATTAATTCATTAATCCTTCAATGTGATTTTCTGGATTTTTTTTTCTCATTTTGTCTCTCATAGTTGAGGTATACCTATGATGAAAACTGGAGACCTCTCTCATCTTTTAAGTGGGAGAACTTGCACAATTGGTGGCTGACTAAATACTTTTTTGCCCCACTGTATATAAACTAAAAAGAGTAGGGCCTAGCACAGATCCCTGTGGAACTCCATGACTGAGCTTTGAGTTGAAAGAAAACTCATTATTGACATGAACAAACTGGAACCTATCAGATAAATAAGACCTAAACCACTGCAACGAAGTTCCATTAAGTCCAACATAGTGTTCTAATCTATCAAGTAGAATATTATGCTCGATAGTATCAAAAGCTGCACTAAGGTCTAAAAGAACAAGTACAGAAACCAGTCCATTATCAGATGCGATGAGGAGGTCGTTAGTGACCTTCGCTAAGGCTGTTTCAGTACTATGATGGATTCTAAACCCAGACTGAAACTCTTCAAGTAAACCATTTCCCTGCAGGTGGTCAAATAATTGCGAAGCAAACAACTCTAAGATTTTTGAAATGAAAGGGAGATTAGAGATTGGTCTATAGTTAGCTAAAGCTCCTGGATCTAGCGTTGGCTTTTTGAGTAAGGGTTTAATTACAGCCATTTTAAAAGCCTGCAGTACACGGCCTAAAGTTAATGAAGAATTGATTATATTAAGAATAAAGCTACCAATAAGTGGGAAGACTTCTTTAAATAACCTGGTAGGAATAGTGTCTAAAAGACAAGTTGAAGGTTTGGATGAGGAAACTATTTTGTCTAACTCACAAAGGTCAATTGGAGTAAACTCATCAAGACAGACATCAATTGAAGGAGTTGTAGTAGTTACTGTATTTAAGTTAACGGTAGGAAGAATCTGATTGATTTTATCTCTGATGGATGAAATTTTATTATTGAAAAAGTTCATAAAGTCCTGACTAGTAAGCTCTAACGGAATGCTAGGATTGACAGAGTCCTGACTCTTTGTCAACCTGGCTACAGTACTGAAAAGAAACCTGGGATTATTCTTGTTCTCTTCTATTAATGCAGAATAATAACTCGTTCTAGCTTTTCTAAGAGATTTTTTATAAATTAAAAGATGATTTCTCCAAGCTAAATAGATTTCATCTAAATTAGTGGAGCGCCATTTTCTTTCTAACTGATGAGTCTTCTGTTTTAAGCTACGAGTTTCTGTGTTGAACCAAGGAGTTAGAAATCTCTGATTAGACTTTTTCTTTTTTAAGGGGGCCACCAAGTCTAGAGTCTGATGCTGAAAAGCTGTAACACTATCTACCATGCTATCAATTACAGAAGGAGCAAGCTCTCTATGGCTTATTTCCGTTGTGTTGACACATGGCATAGAGTAAACAATCTGCATAAATTTGGTAACAGCATCATCTGAGAGGCATCTACTGTAGTAATATTTTTCTTTAGGAGCCAAATAGTCAGAAATAGTAAAATCAAAGGTTAACAGACAATGGTCTGACAGTACAGGGATATGAGGAGACACTACCAGATTTTCTGTTTCTATGTCATATGTCAGAACAAGGTCCAACGTATGGTGGAGATAATGAGTAGAATTTCCTACTTTCTGAGAAAACCCAATCGAGTACAATATTGAATTAAATGCCACATTAAGGCAGTCACTATCTACATCTACATATATATTAAAGTCCCCTACTATAATTATTCTATCTGATTTCAGCACTAAATCAGCTAAGAATTCAGCAAATTTGGATAAAAATTCTGAGTAGGTTGATGAAGGACGATAAACTATGGCAAATAAAATTGGGTTTAGCCTAAAACTGCTAAAGTGCCCAATACTGAGGACCAGGCCCTCAAAGGAATTAAAACATGTTTTTTGCTTTACATTAACTAGTAATTTGGAATGGTAAATTGTTGCTACTCCTCCTCCACGACCAGAACTTCTGGGATTTTGACAGTTTAAATAACCAGAGGGAGTTGATTCATTTAAACCAACATAATCCTCTTGTCCTAACCAAGTCTCTGTAACGGATATTAAATCAATCTGACGATCAATTAACAGATCATGAACTAACAGAGACTTGGGAGTTAGAGACCTAATATTTAACAAACCGCATTTAATTTTTAAATTATGAGGAGGAACAGAGGCCAAATCATTCAATTTAGAGGCTTCATGTTTAATTTGAGTTTTACTAACTTTTTGTTTAATCACTTTGGGATGCTTATACATTACAGTGGTACCTCTACTTACGAAATTAATTCGTTCCGGAAGTATTCTCGTAACGTGAAAATTCCTTAAGTAGAAGCACGTTTTACATGTAAATGCCGTAATCCGTTCCAAGCCCCCCAAAATTCGGGCATAAATCATAAAAACGCATCAAAACATGTAACAAATACATGTTACAATTAGATTACTGCACAATAAACATAAAATGAGAGTTTAAAATGAGAGAAAGAATAATAAAAGAGAATAATAAAAGAGAAAGAATAATAAAAATTATGTTCATTTACCTTTTAACTGCTATCGTCGTCACCTTTTGCCTTCTTTGGTTCATGTTCTGTCTCATCAGTGGTTTTTGCCTGACGTTTTGTGAAGAAACGATCCAAGGACGTTTGCTTTTGTCGGCTTGTAAGGGCTTCCTTTTGTTTTAATACCGAGCTGATCGTTGATGTATTACGGCCATATTCTTTGGCGAGATCAACCAAACGCATCCCCTTTTCATACCTTTCGATTATCTCCTTCTTTGTTTGTATGGACAAAAAAACTCTCTTCTTCTTTTCTCCTTTTCCACTTATCTCCGTCACTTTCTTGGGGCCCATAGCGAATAAATGTTAATTCTGTACTGTACACACATGTAAAACTGCCCGAACACTTCGTGGCCAATGGGATACCAGGAAGATGCTAGGCGATAGCCAATGGCAGAGCAGCTACAGGTATGTTTACGTTCGGTAAACTACAGGAGCTGCGAGGAGCGCGTACTTTTTTGCCTTTCGTATCCTGAAATTTCGTTCGTAACAAGAGGCAATATTTTCCCGTTGAGGCGTGTCGTAACCTGAAAATTCCGTATGTAGAGACGTTCGTAAGTAGAGGTACCACTGTATCTTTTTATTTACTTTGGAGGGAGTAGACAATAATTCTCTGATGGGGAAGACAGGGGCTAAGTTGAGGGGTGGCGGATGAAGAGGAGCTGCAGAGAGGCGTGTAAGACTGCAACTCTGCTTCCTGGTCCCAACTCTGAGTTGTCAAGATTTTGGAAATTTGGATAAAAAAGATGCCAGATTGTTAGATAAATGAGACGCACCATCCAAAGTGGGATGGACGCTGTCTCGTCTCATAAGACCAGGTTTTCCCCAAGATGAGCTCCAATTGTCAATGTAGCCCACGTTGTTTGCAGGACACCACACAGACAGCCAGCGATTGAAGGATGACGAGCGGCTAAACATGTCATCACTGGTCAGATTGGGAAGGGGGCCCAGAGAACACTACAGAGTCCGACATTGTTTTGGCAAAGTCACACACCGATTCTACATTAAGTTTCGTGCCTTCCGACTGTCGGAGACGGATGTCATTAATGACAGCGTGAATAACAATTGTGGAGTATTTACAGTTACTTTTAGCCAGCATTTTCAAATTTGACTCGATGTCACCTGCTCTGGCCCCAGGAATGCATTTGACTATGGCCGCTGGAGTCTCTAGGTTCACGTTTCTGACTACAGAGTCGCCAATGATCAGAGTTCTTTCCTCAGCGGGTGTGTCGCTGAGCGGGGAAAAACGATTAGAAACATGAACAGGTTGGTGGTGTACTGGGGCTTTGCAAATAGGCTTCCTTCTCACCATCACCCATCCAGTCTCCTCGCTGCTGAGGAGGGCCAGAGGACCGCTAATGGGGCCTATGCTAGCGAGCTCCGCAGCAGCTAGGGGACGTCCGTCGAGAGTAACTGGCGCAGACGGTGCTTCAATGCAGCGGAGTCAGGATTCCAAATCAGACAACCTCGCTTCAAGCGCCTCAAAAAGACAACATTTATTACATTTACCATTATCACTAAAAGAGGCAGAGGTGTAGCTAAACATCTGACAGAGAGAGCACACCAGAGGAGGAGAGGAAGAAGAGCTAGTAGCTATAGCTAGTGGCTAACCCAAAGCTAACAAAAACACTGATGAAAGGTGAACAGAAGGCTAAAGAGGGTGATTAGGTGACATGGAGTGCGCACACAGGTGCAAGAGGCTTGATAAACAGAAGTGAGAACTAACGGTAGATGGAAAAAAGTGGTTAAAATACAATTAAAAGCAAAAACCTCAGGAGAGTGAGGAGAGCTAACCACATGGACAGACAGCAATACAGGAAGTGACGATACATTACCACAAGTGACGTTCACCAACCGATGAGCTGGCAGGGAAAAGTACACATACTACACAGGGAAAACTACACATATAAACTAAACTATAATGGTGACTGAACAACTCCCATTCCCCAAAGTGCAAGATACACCATTATGAATATAACTCATAAAGGATCACAGAAGTGATCTGACAAAAATACATAAACAAGCGGTTCGTAAACAGTCGCTAATATTGGATGTCCCATTCATTTTCAATTATTCTGTAATTAATATTCACACAATCAAATAAATCTCAGTTCAGTCCCTTTCATATCTGTCAAAGTACAGTACATGTGTGATTGCCTGCATATAGGCTACACCTCTGTATTCCACTTTCAAACACAGCCTACATTTGGGCCTGTAAAGCCTGATTAGACTACCTATTTCAGACAGGAATACTTGCTTTCTGCAGGGATGCACTAGTTATAGTTCAAGTACATTCAAAAGTGAGTTCTGTAATATTTTTAATTAAATGGAAATTTTGCTAGTTTGGTTTTGGCACTTTATCTGTACTTTAACTTAAAAAGCAAAGGATTTGAGCACTTTCTCCACCACTGCTAAAAACAACGCTCTGCGTGCAACTTGTTTCTTACCAGTCATCACACGTCATGCTAAACGTTGCCAGTGTCAGAGCAGATGCTGGTCAGACTCTAGAACGAAAACACACACAACTTAAGTACATGCACAGCACCAAAGTGCAACATGTAAAAAAACACCTTTTTAACCACTTGCACTCCGTTGTTCCGCGGGCGGGCAAGTCTCTGCGTCCTAGGGTGCACGAGGGCGCACGAGAGCGCACTCGTGCGCCCTCGTGCGCATGACGCATGATAAGGATATTGATGGTGGTGGTGTAGGTGGTGTGGCCTCCAAGCGCCACTGAAAAAAAAAATCTGTAAACACAGCCGCGAACAGATTAGTTCATCTGATTGACCTCTCATTCGACTAATAAGAGCCTTGAATTGGGTTTCTGAAACCTTGAAGAACCAATGAATGAAAACCTAGGAAGGAGGACCCGCCTCCCAACGCTTTGAATGCAGTGAGCCAATTGAAGCAGAGAAGCTCGTGAGCTGTTTTTTTTTAAGGCTGGGTGAAGACTGGCTGCTGCAGCGGATCAAAAAAGGACAAAGGAAGAGCTCCACAGACCCAGCAGCATGGAGACCATCCACAAATGCAACCTGTGTGACAGGGAGTGCCATTCGTGGATCGGCATGTTCAGCCACAGGCGGTGCTTATTTTGTATTGGTTCCAGCAGAGTAGACGCTATGATTTCTTCCATGGTCATTATAGACCGACGGAGGCTGACGACGAAGGCTGAGTGACACACACGCCTTCGCCAGTCTTTTTTTAATTACTACTGTTATTTGTTTTGAAAAATCGTTCGCCAAAAACCGCAATCATGGAAGCACAAAACCGCAATAATGGAATTATGTTTTGATCGAGTCGCGAGACCAGAACCAGAGCGGACCAGCGTCGCGTTCGTCTGACAATGAGGAAGACAAGTTCGCCAAGACTCCGCTGTGAAGAGGTAAGGTGTTATAAGCTAAATTATTCTCTATCCCTGAAAATTGTAATCCAAAATGACTTTTGACTGATCAGTAAATTACAGCTGTGCGGTTCACGAAGTCTGAAGTTCGTGCGCCGCGGTACAAGGGGTTGCTCGCAGTGTACAGGCTGTGAACGCCCCCCCCACCCCCGCTATTCTTCTGCAGCGAGGGGGGGGGGGAGCCGCGGTGACTGCACTGCTGTCCTACATCACCACATAAGGCTAATCCGTTGTGTAGCGATGGCTAAAGTCCATCCTCTGGACAACCCCCCCCCCCACACACACACAGTAGCGAGGGGGGGGGGAGCCGCTGTGACAGCGTTGCTGTGGAAACATGCAACAAGTGTAAGTAGCGAGGGCTAAACTCTGTCCTTGGTAGCGGGGGGGGGGGGGGGGACGACCCCCCCCCACACACACACACACACAGACACAGCCCTGAGTGTAACCTTTCCTTTGAGCCTAAAATGAAGCTTCTACATTGAATCATTCAAAAGTTACAGACATTTTTCCAAACTGTGCCATTTGGCACAATTTGGCACAGTTCCAAAACGCCTGGGAACAGCCTGAGAACAAAGCTGTGTAAAATATTCATTTTTTGTGGTATTGTTACCAAATTTGGATCTCAGCTGGATAACACTTGGTTCTACATTTCTGTTGCATTTTCCAGCCGGATCGGACAGCTGTGTGTTATTTACAAGCATTTGTATCCAAAAAAACACTGTGTCCAAATTTTTTTTCTTCAAGTTCAGTATGTTTAGATGACTGTAACTCAGTGGCTGGAGCACGTAGAGAGATTATGTTTTTTTTGCCAAAACATTCAAAGTGTTTTCTTTTAAATGAGACCAACCCCATGAAGATGCTGCAAAGGGTTGAAGAACAGCTTTCGATTTACTTTGGGCACGTTATTTTTTGGCATTTTTAGGAAAATTGCCCGGAGTGCAAGTGGTTAACCAGGATTACCACTAGCTTATTTAGTTAGATGTTGTCGACACAAGCACAAAATACAAGCAGAGCACAGAGTTAGCACTGATGGCTAACTAGCTAGCTCATTGTCTGCATACAGGAGACAACGGTGTTGTTTGTTCAAAGTGAACTTTCCACTCCTGGGATAAATAACATAAAAGATGCATAGTATCACATCATATCACAACACTCACCATCCTCTATATCCTCTAATATCATGGTTTTCAACTGCTGTGGTTGGGTCCTCCTGTTATTTGCCGGTCAGTGGCCGTAAATTCATTTCGGGTGGCTCCATCTAGTTCTCTCTGGATTCTCTCATCAGCCAAAAGGCACAGAAAAGTCTGCTGGACCACGGTATTGATTAAAAGCCATTTCTATTGTTGCTGTTTATACTGACACTTGCTTGCTCGCTCGCAGACAAATCTTTGCAAATGGCAGCTGGAGATTCTGTAGAAGACATCACTCTCATGACATTACGCCCTGACCAATCGGTGGCCTGCAGTCTGTTGACGTCACATTTTCAGCTCGACTCAGCTCGCTTGGAGCCCCAGTCGGATGGATCCGAAAATAGTACTGGCTACGAGGGGTAGGTACTAATGGAAAAGCCTACAAAGCGTGCCGAGTCAAGGCGAGTAGGGCTATATAGATATAGTGGAAAAGGGGCTTTAGAATAGAGGGCTAGTAGTAGTGAAGCACTTTGAGTGGTCAAGTGCTAAATAAGTACAGGTACTTATACTTGCAGTCAGTTTTAGAGAAGTAACAGATGTTGTTATTGTGCCACAAGTTTTGTCTTGTGCTACATGACTATGAACCTCTGTAGCACCAGTGCTATGAGCAAAAAAAAAGTTAACCATAATATAAATAAATAAATAATATAAATAACCTTATCAACATTATGTGTTCATGTTATCAGTTCATAAGCATTTCCACTGCCCAGTTCATTAGCACTTTCCCAGTTCACAAGCACTTCTACCCCCAGGTAAAAAAAACCAAAACACTACCTATAAGTTCATGTATATAAAAATGTACCTGTCCACTAATAAGCATGTGGGAGGCAGGGACCTTACAGCACAAGTATACTCCCAAGGTATTCTAAGATTGTGGTGTACATCAATATAGGTTTTTTTTATAATGTTTACAAACATCAAAGGGAGCTCACACCATGGCACATGTTTAACCAAGGAAAGTTTATTCATCAAAATTATTTACCATTATTTCTAAACCAAAAAAAAAAAAAAAAACGTTCAAAGTACCACGACGATAGCCCAATATCAGACAGAATTGTCATGTAATAATAAACGGAAGCTTTCAACTCTAGAGTGGGAAACCATAAAGCAGTTCACTTTTGGCCACTAGATGGCACCAAAGAGGACTGTGTTGAAAAGCTTCAAGTGATTGAACCCTTTTCAGATACACGCTTCAGTAAGCTTCATTTGTCCATCACTAGCCACAACCATAAACACTAGATTTGGAGAGAAGTCAACAAGGCCTATGATGAAATGTACACCATCCATACTGTTTGTGCCCTAACATTCACTGTCAACTGTGAGACCTTATATAGACAGGTCATGTCCAATCAACTGGAGTCCATAGGTGGACTCCAATCAAGCTGTAGAAACAGCTCAAGGATGATCAGTGGAAACACGATGTACCTGAGGTCCATTATGAGCTTCATGGCAAAGGCTGTGAATACTTATGTACACGTGATTTCTTAGATTTTTTTTATTTTTAATAAATCTGCAAAAATCTAAAACTTTTTTCATGTTGTCATTATGGGATAGTGTGTGTACAATTTTGAGGAAACAAATTAATTTAATCCATTTTGAAATAAGGCTGTAACATAACAAAATGTGGAAAAAGTGAAGTGCTGTGCATACTTTCAGGATGCACTGTATAATAATAATAATAATAATAATAATAATAAGTTTATTTATAGCACACTTTTCACAGACAGAGTCACAAAGTGCTTAACATGGTAAAAAACAAAATAAAAACACAGGCACATAAAACAGTAAAAAAAAACAAAGTAGACAGTAAAAGCACATAAAAATACAATCAACACATAGTTAATTAAAAAGCCAGGCTAAAAAGGTTGGTCTTTAGTTGCTTCTTAAAAACATCAATGGAAGATGCAGATCTAAGTTCAAAAGGTAAGGAGTTCCACAGTCTGGGAGCAACAGCAGCAAAGGCTCTATTGCCTTTGGTTCTGAGCCTAGTGCTAGGGACTACCAATAGATTCTGATGAGAAGACCTGAGAGACCTGCTGGGCTGGTGTAGATGGAGCAGGTCACTAATATAAAAAGGTGCCTCTTCATGAATGGCTTTGTAAGTAAGAACAAGAACTTTAAAATCAACTCTATAATTTACAGGAAGCCAATGCAAGGAAGCCAAAACAGGAATGATATGACAGAATCTACTGGACCTAGTTAGTAATCTTGCAGCAGAGTTCTGGACTAACTGTAGGCGGTGTAAAGAGGATTTGCTAAGACATGTGAAAAGAGCATTACAGTAGTCCAAACGTGAAGAAACAAAGGCATGGATAATGGTTTCTAACCGACTGTAGGAAACCAATGACCTAATTTTGGATATATTCCCAAGGTGGAAAAAACAACTCCGGGTCAGAGATTTGACACGCTGATAAAAACTCATTGATTGATCGAAAATGACACCAAGATTTTTTAGATTAGACCATACATTAGAGCTTAATGAACCAATGCTATTAACCGTCTTAGGAATTAGATTATCAGGTGCTACAATAAGGACTTCAGTTTTATCAGCATTAAGTTGCAAAAAGTTACTAGACATCCAGTCCTTAATTGCAGTAAGGACTTAGTAAGGATTCCACGCATTCTGCCATTGAGTTAAAACCATTTTCGGTTCCTTCTATCAGACCATGAATTCTTATGTTGTCTCTTCTTTGTTTTCCTTCTTGGTTGGTTAGCTTAGCCTCTATAGCTGCTTGTCTTTTGCGTAGGTCTAGCACAGAATCTTCGAGCACTTTTATTCGATCCTCTGTTTCCAAGATTCGGTTCTCGGCCTGGTCCACTCTGCTGTTTGTCCTTTTCAATTCTTCTCTGAATTCCCGAAATTCGGCCGTAACATCTCGGCGAAATCGTCGTAGCTCCTCAAATAGTGATTTCAGGCTAACCCTTTTGTTAGCTATCACCAGTTCCTCGTCTTCTGAACGGAGATCTTCCAGTTCGGATTCTCCGGCCGATACGTGTCCTGGCCTGGAGAATTTCAGTTTCTTCTGTTTTCCTTTAGACATGATGATTTTGTCTTTTGATTTTCACTCCTCCAAAAATCCGTTAAGTTTGATTTTCAAGGTGTTATCCTGGATTGGGTCTGAGAACTTCAGTGTTAAGCTGCAGTCGCCATGGCGTCAGAGACAGAAGTCTATAATACTGTTTTTGAGGCACAAAAGGCTGCGTTCCCGCATTTCTGATGCCGAAGTCATTGTTTTTTAAAAAGGAAAAGTGTCCCGTTTCAGTGACAACCATACGTTCTAAACTAGTACTGGAAGTTGCTACCATAATTCACACAAGGCATCATGGGGCCTAGGAATAAGGTGGATAAGCATGGGACAAATGAGAGAAGCTCATTAACCACAGGTCCTCAAACTTTTTTTTTGTGATTTTGTTTTTTGGGGATCGTGTTATTGTTTTCTGTATTTTCCTTGCATTTATTCATTTGTTTGCCTTTTGTTTTAAATGTGCTCAAGACAGGATTTTCCCCATGCAGCGTACCTCAACCATTTTAGACAGTACATTTGTTTGTTTTTTTGTTGCTTAGCAACAAGGCATAACACTTGGGTCATGTTCTTCAGAGGACTGCAATACTGAGAATAAGACATAAAGCTACTTTAACATAGGATGTGGTAGGTGCTGCACTCCACTGTCAAACAGTTCATGTGTACGTGTTGTGCAACGCAAAGACAAATTACAGCTGTGCTAGGCTAAGGTTGAGTGTGTGCTCAAAATATTTTCAACTTGGGTGGCTCAAAAGGACCCACTGGAGGCAGTTTGGTCAATTTTAAAGAAAAGTAAAATGGGAAGATAGAAGATAATCTTGAGGGTATCCCACTATGTCGAGCTATACGACAAGTTTAAGGGTATAGGAGAAACCAAGAGAAAAGCTCTTGCATGGTGTCAGAAAAATGTACAATGTTATCATTTTATATGTCTATGCCCTATGCAAGCGTAGAAGTGAGCTCTACTGGAAAAACACTAAAGCAACACTCGGGGAGCGAGTTCTACTGTAAGAATACTGCGAGTTCTACTGGAAGAATACTAAGGTTGCATGCAGGGAGCCAGTTCTGGCGGAAATGTACTGATACTGACATACCATAGCGAGAGAAGGAACAGGTTGCTTCGTCCTTTCAAGCTGTTAATGATGTGCCAAACCTGTTACACTCTTTTGTCTGTGATGTATTCAGCTGAAACCGCTTTGTCCTGCTTCCGTTTGTATGTTGCAACTACTCCTTGTATATAAGCTTTCTCACTGAAGGCAGTCTTCAGTACTGACCTCCTCCAACCTGAGGTTCGTACTCCTTGTATACAATTTATACAAGTAAAGCTTTTAAAAGGATATTCTTGTGTCTCGAATCTTTATTGAGGTAACGAACTAATATACAACTAGAAAAGCACTCGGAGAGCGCAGACCTCCGCCAAGCGCCACAATTCCCCCCATACAGTGTTTGTGTGTACGTTTTCAGATTCCTTGAGCATGTAAACATATGACTAGCAATTGGATTCACAATGATTATTTGTTTATTTGACAGGGACAGTGCAATAAACACACAATTAATCAATGACAATCAATCTGATAGTGATAGGATTAGTGGTTCAGTAGTAAAAGCATTGCCTCCTTGGCGGAGGTAATAAACTGAAGTGTTGCTGTTGTGTCCATCTCCTCCACTGACGGATGCAAATTGGGTAGACAGGTTGCCGTGGGTTTTATATTATATTATTTTGGGGTTTCGCTCCGCGGCAAACGAGAATTTAGAAGCTTCGCCGGCAGAGAGCTCGTTATTGCGCAGCGCGTATGGCTGGCCGGGGGATTTCTGCCAAATGCGCAGCTCCTATGGCTGGCCGGTGAATTTCTGCCAAATGCGCAGCGCCTATGGCTGGCCGGTGAATTTCTGCCAAATGCGCAGCGCCTATGGCTGGCCGGGGAATTTCTGCCAAATGCGCAGCGCCTATGGCTGGCCGGGGAATTTCTGCCAAATGCGCAGCTCCTATGGCTGGCCGGGGAATTTCTGCCAAAGAATCCGTCGGCGGACAGCTGCCCGTGTGAGGTTTTGCAGTTGCGCGCAAACACAAGCACGCTGGCGGGCCCAGGCCAGCAGTGTTTTCCGCGTGCTTTTGTGCCTAAAACGTTGAAGAATGCAGAGTTTGTGTTGCAGACACGACGACCAGCAGCCCTCCATTGCGCCTGCGCACATGTTGAAAATGGCCCTATGTCACAGTGTTGAAAAATGCTTTAAAAAAATTCCTGTATCCAGACGGTGAACCGAATCACCCCCAAAATTTAATCAGTTCTTCCTTGTACCATTTCCAACAACGCCTGAAAGTTTCATGCAAATCCGTCCAAGACTTTTTGAGTTATCTTGCTAACCAACAGACAAACAGACAAACACACAAACCCTGGCAAAAACATAACCTCCTCCTGGCCTTTTCGGCCTGGCGGAGGTAATCATATTCCGAGTGTTTTCAGAGATTCCTGACACATGGAATACAATTTTCAAATTTTAACAAGTTGGCCTTTAAAGGTGTGTGTAAAAAACAGTGGTAGAAATGTGACATTTGTTTCTATTTTTACAACATAATATTTCTATAAAAATGCTGCCAAGTCTTTCCTTAAACTCACTTGCCAAAATGGACATGATTTGCTAGTGTGCACCCTCCTCCCATGGGCAGAGCGGGGGAGGAGTGTATATAAGATAAGATAAGATAAGATAAGATAAGCCTTTATTAGTCCCACAACGGGGAAATTCCAGGATTGCAACAGCACAGGGATAGCAACACTCAGAGCAACAATCAGAAGGCAAGAAAAAAACAAGCAAGCAAGAGCAGCTAATATACATATGTACGTATTACTATAAAATATATATATATACACACACACACAGACACACAGTGCAGAGCATTGTAGCTGGATGGAATAAATATATGAATATATGAACACACAGTGCAGAGCATTGTAGCTAGATGGAATAAATATGTAAATATATAAACACCCACAGTACGGAGCATTGCAGCTAGGTGGAATAAATATGCAAGTATATAAACACACACAGTGCGGAGCAATGCAGCTAGATGGAATAATATGTAGATATATAAATATATAAACACACCCAGTGCTGAGCATTGTAGCTAGATGGAATAAATATGTAAATATATAAACACACACAGTGCAGAGCATTGTTGCTAGATGGAATGAAACAGCATAACCGTCTACTTAGTTATCCTACATGGTATGATTATGTGCCCATACATATTCTCACCCTCCATAGCGACCGGTATGTTCCTAGTTGTATGCCGGAGGGGACCATTGTGTAAGTCTATTGCATCTTTTGCATTCAAAAAACTATTAGTTTGTTACGTCTTTTTGCTATCTCTGCGAGCAGCCCTGCTTAGGTTGTACAGTCTGACAGCCGTTGGTAGGAAGGACCTACGAAACCTCTCGGTTGTGCACCTGGGATGATGTAGTCTGCTGCTAAATGAGCTCCTCAGTGCATTCAGTATGTCCTGCATAGGGTGGAACTCGGACTCCAGCAGAGATGACAGTTTAGCCACCGTCCTTCTCTCTCCTATCTCCTCCATCGGATCAAGGCGCTGCCCCAGGACAGAGCTAGCTTTCTTAATCAGTTTGTTCAGTCTCTTCCTATCGGCTGCAGTAATGCCACTGCCCCAGCAGACCACTCCAAAAGTGATGGCTGATGCCACCACCGTGTCATAGAATGACTTCAGCAGCGCCCCTTGTACACCAAAAGACCTGAGTCTCCTCAGCAGGAACAGCCTGCGCTGTCCCTTCTTGTAGAGTGCATCAGTATTGTGTGACCAGTCTAGTTTATTGTTCAGATGAATACCCAGGTACTTATAGGATGTCACCATCTCGATGTCTGTTCCCTGTATATTTACTGGTACTGTGAGGGGCTGCCCATGCCTGCGGCAGTCCACCACCAGCTCCTTAGTTTTCCTCGCGTTGATCTGGAGGCAGTTCCGATGGCACCAGTCCACGAAGTCCTGGATAAGCCCTCTGTACTCAGCTTCATCTCCATTGGAGATGAGGCCAACGATCGCAGAGTCATCAGAGAACTTCTGTAGATGGCAGTGTGTTGTGTTGTGTGAGAAGTCCGCAGTATAAAGAGTGAACAGGAAGGGAGCCAAAACCGTTCCCTGGGGGGCCCCCGTGCTACTGATGATCGTGTCGGACACACAGTCCCGGGTTCTCACAAACTGAGGCCGGTTCGTGAGGTAGTCCAGGATCCATGATGACAGGTGCTGGTCCACCCCTGCGCGCAGCAGCTTGTCCTTCAGGATCATCGGTTGGATGGTGTTGAAAGCACTGGAGAAGTCAAAGAACATGATCCTCACCATATTCCCGGGCTTCTCCAGGTGGGACAGAGAACGGTGAAGGAGGAAGATCACCGCATCCTCCACCCCAATGCCATGCTGGTAGGCGAACTGGATATGCATCTAAAGGCAAAAATTTTGATTTTAAGTGTCAATATTTAGCTCCCCTCTTAAAACGGTTCTGTTCCGCTCCACTCGTTGGAGGCCCCAAAGGAACAATTGGAAACTCGCCGACTGGGACAGGAGACCCTTGATCAGTCAAAGGCAATACAAAAGTGCCGGACGCCACTGCTGACAGACTTGCAGTTAGCTCTTAGCATGGAATTCATTTCAGCAATGAATTAAAAGGCGGAAGAGGAAGTAGTGACAGCCACTGTTAGGAGGTGTTGTCATGTGTGTGCCTCTACGCAGTGCACGGAGGGAAAAACAACCCAGTCGCTGGACTGTGAGTTTGTGCGTTTATTTGGCAAAAACACAAACAAGTGCAAAGTGAGCAAACTACGAAATAACAATGACGAATCTACTTACAAAGATGGCATGCCAGAGCGAGATTGGGCTCTGGTGGAGACAAGGGAGAAACAGTCCTTTACAGAGACGACGAGACAGTGACAATGAAAATGAAAAACAATCTTCTTTAAATAGGGAACAAACTGATTGCAATGAGAGACAGATGTGGGCTGACCTGAGTAAGGGAAAGCAACAACAACTAACAATTGGATACAGCTGGTAATAATAATGAGGAAGAGTGGCTGATGGTGTGACAGGTGTGGGAGGGGCAGCTGGCAGTTTGACAAGCGGCAGGGCACGCCCATACGAGACTGCACAACCCTGGCCGCTGTCAAAAGTGAAAAGGGAAACACAGGAAAACACAAAAATGACACCCAGAATAATACATAACAACTGCAGAAATCAAACACAACAGGAAAATGGCAACAGAACCTAAATACCGGGAACAGATACTGATCAATACAGAGATAACGGAGGGCGGCAAGGAACACACAAGACATAACAATATGGTAGACCAATATGAATACACGGTGAAGTCATGAAACTGAGTTTGGGGGGAAATCCCAAACTTAGTACATGACAGGTGTGGCCACACTACAGTTCTGATTTGGGCTGAGAGTGGAGCTCCAGCACAACATCCATGTGGTGGCTAAAAATCCTGAGTGCTCCTCTATATTGTACCTGTAGTATTTAAAGCTTGTGTCTACCTGACGTACAGGTCATTGTGGAAGTAAACAGTAACGTCAGTGAATAGCCGCTCATACCAGCAGGTGGGACGTCTCCAGTTTTCACAGTCAGGGACGTTGATTTTATCTGTTATTTGAAGTAAACAAACTAAAACAAGTACATTTATATTGATTTTATGTTTCATCGTACAGAGAATTCAATTTTTGCTGTTTAAGGGCCTATTCTCACTGTAGTGCTGGTTCTGTGCAGACCGAGGTTTCACCCCTGAAGTACAGAACTTTTGTCAATGTGATCACTCCCTACCGGCACCTTCTCCCAGCTTCGAAATGGTTGGAGGAAGTCTGTAGAACAGAACGAATGCAAATGTTCGTGCAGGTACGAGCACGTGCATGTGCATGTATAGGGCTGTCACTATAACCTCACTACTGACAAGCTGACGAAGGTTGCCAAGCAACCCCAACAGTTGCAGCTGGCATATCCTGTTTTTTTTTGTGTCAATGTGCATCTTTTCCCCCACATAAATTTTGTTCTGCAAATCTAGAGCTCTTTGGCCGGCTGTACCTGATGCTGCTGCGTCAGCCGATGATGACACTGGGTTACGTTTATGTATTTTAACCTCTTGCACTCCGTTGTACCGCGGGCAGGCAAGTCTCTGCGTCCCAGAGCGCTCTAGGACGCATGATGGAGATGGTGATGTAGGACGCATGATGGAGATGGTGATGGCGTCCAAGCGCGCACTGAAAATAAAAGCTGCAGACACAGCCGCGAACAGATTAGTTCATCTAATTGACCTCTCATTCGACTAATAAGAGCCTTGAATTGGGTTTCTGAAACCTTGAGGAACCAATGACTGAAAACCTAGCAAGAAGGACCCGCCTACCAACGCTGTGAATGCAGTGAGCCAATTGAAGCAGAGAAGTTCGATAGCTGTTTTTTTTAAGGCTGGGTGAAGACAGACTGCTGCAGCAGATGACAAAAAGGACCTGCAGGAAGAACCCCACAGACCCAGCAGCACGGAGACCATCCACAAGTGCAACCTTTGTGACAGCGACTGCCATTCGCGCATCGGCATGTTCGGCCAGGCGGTGCTCATTTTGTTTTTGTCCCAGCAGAATAGATATTAGGATTGTCTTCTATGGTCATCATAGACCGACGGAGGCCGACGACGAAGGCTGAGTGACACATACGCGTTTGCCAGTCTATTTTTAATTACTACTGTTATTTGTTTTGAAAAATCGTTCGCCAAAAACCGCAATCATGGAAGCGCAAAATCGCAATAATGGAATTATGTTTTGATCGGGTCGCGAGACCAGCGTCGCGTTCATCTGACAATGAGGAAGAAGTTCGCCAGCTCCACTTCTGCTGTGAAGAGGTAAGGTGTTCTAAGCTAAATTATTCTTTATCCCTGAAAATTGTAATCAAAATGACTTTTGACCGATCGGTAAATTACAGCTGTGCGTTATCGCTGCATGACGGACCGTGGCGCAACGGGCGATGTCTTTCCTCTGTAGCGAGGGGGGGGGACAACCCCCCCCACCCACACACACACACAGACACCGCCCTGAGTGTGACCTTTCATTAGAGCCCAAAATGAAGCTTCTACATTGAATCATTCAAAAGTTACAGATGTTTTTCCAAACTGTGCCATTTGGCACAATTTGGCACAGTTCCAAAATGCCTGGGAACTACCTGAGGAAAAAGCTGTGTAATATATTCATTTTTTGTGGTATTGTTACAAACTTTGGACCTCAGCTGGATAACACTTGGTTCTACATTTCTGTTGCATTTTCCAGCCCGGATCTGAAGCTGTGTGTTATTTGCAAGCATTTGTATCCAAAAAAACACCCAGGCCAAATTTATTTTCTTCAAGTTCAGTATGTTTAGATGACTGTAACTCAGTGGCCGGAGCACTTAGAGAGATTATGACTGTTTTGCCAAAAAATTCAAAGTGTTTTCTTTTAAATGAGACCAACCCCATGAAGATGCTGCAAAGGGTTGAAGAACAGCTTTCAATTTACTTTGGGCACGTTATTTTTTGTCGTTTTTAGGGAAATTGACCGGAGTGCAAGGGGTTAAATAAATTATCAACTAAAAAAAGTTGGCAGATTTTTTTTTTTTGACCACTCTCCGCCTCCTACCGACTAAGGCTGTTGGTGTCTGTTCATTAAATCTCATAGCACTGTGCTATATAAATAAAGTTGAATTGAATTAAATGTAGGCCATTTTCCCTAAGGAAGACTTGAAAACAACAGAGCTCCATGCTGGAAGCTCTTCAGATGGGCTATTTCCCTGCCGACACCCCGGGTGATGAGCTCTGACGGCCGCATGAACAGCGGTGGAAACCTGAGAGACCATTGCGGTGCTGTGTCAGAGGAAGCCAATGATCTAGAAACTGTTTCTGCTCACTTGGGGGGTGGGGGAAATCTTCCAATACAATATGAATAGCCTACAATATAAACCTGGGAAGGTGAAAAAAAAAAAAAAGTGAACAGCACGGGGAAGCTGAATCGTGAGCTCTGCTCCAGCTTCACAGAGCCCCACGGCAGGCCGCTGCAACAGTCAGGGAAAGATGGTGACAGAAATACTTAGACTGGTACTGACCCCCTGCTGAGAGTGCCCTGTCACCTTACCATGGAAGAAGACAAATGGCACCAGTGAGAGTATGACCTGAAACACCTAATTCATTAAAAAAAAAAAAAAGTTTTTCGATGAATGAAAAACCAAAAACATCTGTGCCAAAATATCCTGTATATGTAAACATTGTGGTGAACACTAGACACAGCGGGTGGACATTCTCTCACACCCAGAAGCAGGAAGAGGGGCAGAATAATGGACTGAAGGGGGAAGCCCCCCCCCCCGGGGGGGGGGGTAACTAGACCAGACAACGAGGTGCCTTCACCCCCACTGCACCAAGGCAGCATGAAGGGCAGGGGGGTGGATGCATTGTAATGTATGTAACAAGTGTTAGGATAACTGCATCACACAATTCCTTTGTTCATACCCAATGCATAATGCACCAGCCCCAGTTTCTATGCGAGGTTAATAAAGCTATATAAACAGAATGCAGAGAAACAAGGGAGGCTTCTACAGGGATTCGGCCCCAGCGGCCCACATTGGGGGCCATAGGCTGTACATAGATGTTGGATGGTTAATAAAGATTGTGTGTCGTCCTAAGCTCGTGCCTCGCATCCACATCCTTCCCTTTTCCCCTCTACAAGACAGCATTTTTATAAGAATAAATCTACACACAAGATGCTAGGGGACCCCCCCCCCCCCATTTATTTGACCTTGCTGCACTGCACGCACCAAGTTACAAAAATCGAGACGTGCATGACCTGGAGAAACGACACAAAAGCACACTTAACACTGATTGCGATGCCATTTTTGATGTGCGGTGAGTCCTCAAGAGTCATATATAATCTAGCCTTCTTGGAGTATAGTCGAGGTGTCAGACTGGGGGTTATGGTAGAAATAGCCTGGCTCCACAGTGGAGAGGATGTCCACTGAAAGCATAAACTGTTGAATTCTGCCGCAGGCATGGGCAGCCCCTCACAGCACCAGTAAATATACAGGGAACAGACATCGAGATGGTGACATCCTATAAGTACCTGGGTGTTCATCTGAACAATAAACTAGACTGGTCACACAATACTGACGCACTCTACAAGAAGGGACAGCGCAGGCTGTTCCTGCTGAGGAGACTCAGGTCTTTTGGTGTACAAGGGGCACTGCTGAAGACATTTTATGACATGGTGGTGGCATCAGCCATCACTTTTGGAGTGGTCTGCTGGGGCAGTGGCATTACTGCAGCCGATAGGAAGAGACTGAACAAACTGATCAAGAAAGCTAGCTCTGTCCTGGGGCAGCGTCTTGATCCGGTGGAGGAGATAGGAGAGAGAAGGACGGTGGCTAAACTGTCATCTCTGCTGGAGTCCGAGTTCCACCCTATGCAGGACATACTGAATGCACTGAGGAGCTCATTTAGCAGCAGACTACATCATCCCAGGTGCACAACCGAGAGGTTTCGCAGGTCCTTCCTACCAACGGCTGTCAGACTGTACAACCTAAGCAGGGCTGCTCGCAGAGATAGCAAAAAGACGTAACAAACTAATAGTTTTTTGAATGCAAAAGATGCAATAGACTTACACAATGGTCCCCTCCGGCATACAACTAGGAAAATACCGGTCGCTATGGAGGGTGAGAATATGTATGGGCACATAATCATACCATGTTGGATAACTAAGTAGACGGTTATGCTGTTTCATCCCATACTAGCAACAATGCTCTGCACTGTGTGTGTTTATATATTTACATATTTATTCCACCTAGCTGCAATGCTCCGTACTGTGTGTCTGTGTGTGTGTATATATACATTTTATAGTAATATGTACATATGTATATTAGCTGCTCTTGCTTTTTTTCTTGCCTTCTGATTGTTGTTCTGAGTGCTGCTATCCCTGTGCTGTTGCAATCCTGGAATTTCCCCGTTGTGGGACTAATAAAGGCTTATCTTATCTTATCTTAATTCAAATAATTTTGTATGTAGGGAGGAGGCCACCTGACAGTGGGAGTTGTAAAAAGTAAATAAAACTTCATCTAAATGGCTTCAAGAACCAGCTAGATAAATGCTGGATACATTAGTCTACTATTAGTGAATGAAATTTTCAAAACTAAATCAATCTACCAACAGACTTTTAATACCTGAAATAAGTAAACTGCATTTTTTTTTCCCCCAATGGAGTGCAGGAATTCAACATTTCGGGTCACAAAGCATCGTCGTGGTCGTTTTTAAAGTGGCAAAGTGGTTAACTTGAACGTTAGTTGATGTAGTCGGATTCCTATACCTGTTCTTCAGAGCTGTGTCAGCCTGGGTGCCCGCACACAGGACCATGGACAGGGGGAACTGCTCCCTGTTGTCTCCCTCTCCATCCCTCAAAACATCGAAGCTCAAACACGGGGCACCTGAACATACACACACAAATCTATGAATTCACACAAGACGTTATGGACGGGTGAACAAGCTGTCAGCGTTGGTAAGTCTGCCAACAGTTTCTAAATGTGGCCCCAGCTTGCCTGTTTGGCATTCGTGGTACATGCGGTAGGCGGACCGGTCCATTTGCAGCTCCTGCGCGGGCCCAAGCGGCTCCATCCCGGGGACGTAAACCTTCTTCTCCTCTTCATCTTCCGCCCCCTCATCCTCCATCTCCACTCCTTCATCTTGATCGCTGCTCGCCTCTCCCACCGCCTCCATCTCGGCTTCCACGAAAGCGTGCTCCTCGGGCGCAGACATCTTTGCAAAAGCAGTTTGCTCACTTCCGGTAAGTGGAGCGCCCACGTGGTTCATACTGCACGTGGTCCCGCGTCGCTCTCCCCGCTCCCCAGCTCCCCTCGCTCCCATTTACGGGAATTCAGCAGCCCCCCCTTGGCCCTGCTGCCAGGAAACATCTGACTTGCAAATATCTGTCCTAAAACTATAATGCCCAAACAATAACTTTTTTACTTACAACGGAATTAAGGAGATGTTAGGCGTCATCTCCTTATCCCTGAAAGATAAGTATTGTTTTAGAAATTTAATTATTACATTTAGGATCTCTTACATGTACAGGACCAGATTTCCGATTGAGTGACTCATGACTATTACGTTTATTTTGAGGTGGATTATTAACACATAAGTACAGTCCCTAAAGAGAGCGGTGCAAAGGCATCATGCATAATCACATTTGTCAGACCCTTACAATTTCACAATGCATTAATGTAAAGATAAGTAAGGATGTTACAGTAGTGACCACTGCAACATTCATGTGGGTTTTGAAGATTACGAAATTAGGAGGAGGCCCCTATCAAGAGGACTGTGGTTCTTGCGTGCATGGGTGTGTACAAGCAGAGGCAAGTGCTTGCACTAAGTAGTGTTCTTGTTCCTGTAGAAGACAGAAGCCATTACAGGTCTGGAGAAAATCCACAGCACATGCTTCCCTCATCTGTAACTTATCTTTTAGTTAAAGTAGAGTTGCAAAATAGTGGTACAGTGTTTATGCACAAAAAAATGAGCTATGTGAGAGCCTGCATGATTTGGATCCTCTCCAGTAGTTCAAATGCAAGCTCATGCATATGATCTGATCTCTGAAAACACAAGACATCACTATAAACATCTAAGCTGCCCTGGCAGACAAACAAAAGTGGAGACTTCTTACCAGCCAGACTGTAGATTTGTAAATGCAATGTTGCAGGTATTTCCCCTAGGTGCGTTATATGTTAGCAGTATTGTGAATGGCAAAAGACGATCTGACTTTATCAGCTTCATACATTGTTTCAGTTTATAACAGTGCTTCTGGTATCATATTGCATTCATGTTGCATCGTGTCTGGAGGGTCTCCTCTTGACACCAGCTACTTTGAGCAATCACAACATTTTCTTCTGAAATGTGAAGGGGGGGTAAATAGCATGAATGTACATATGAAAGCTGTACCTAATCTCTGTTTCCAAAATTTATACTGTAATAAATACCTCTTAGAGCCCTTGGGATACATCCTGATCATATTAGTTGATCCCGTGTCATAACTTGTAGTGTATGGGGCGGCGCTGAGCTCCGTTTCACTGACCCTAGGCCACACAGCTACTGTAAGTAGTGAAAGCTACAGTGTGAGGTCAGTCCTTCTGGTAGCTCTGTGTGTTATTAGTTTAGTTTATTGGTTTATTTGTCAGGGACCATGTACAGAAAAAACATTAAACACAGGGTAAAGATGCTCTGTACCAGGATATAGCGTTCTCACTAATTTACATCTGTAGTTCCTGAGGACTGTATTATGCTGAGCACCAAGCTAGAAGGCGTAAAGTACCATTTTATATGGTCTTTGGTATGATCCAGCCGGATCATATAAACCAAAACTTAACTCTTCATATATCTAAATGTCTTTAATTTACAGTTATATACAAAAGTAAACACATTTACATTGTAAAAAAAAAAGAGAATAAATCCACACAGACAATAGCTTATGTGCATTTGCTAGTTCAGTTTTTATCTCTTGTTAGTATGAAGAGCATAGCTAGCTGTAGCTTGCAGCTTTGCTCTAGAATGAATGGCTATAGGATTATACCTATGATACACTTTGTTACACAACACTTTCTGACAGTTTGAAATAACTTTGGACATTAAATGCAACCTGTGCATATCACTTCTTTTAAACAAAGCTTACTGCTTTAAAAACAAACCACAAATTTCTAAAAACAATCATTCAGTGCAGGAAAATATGTTGCATTATGTGTACATCCTTACTAATCAGATCCAATTTTAGTAATTATGGCTGCAGCCACCAGTAGAGTCTAAATAACAAGGGGCTCCAGACAAAAGCGGAATATGACAGAGGACCACTGCTGGACGATGGTTGTGTAATATCCATGATCTTGTCTTGCTGGCCTTCTTCCACCTTGCTTATAGCACGTGTGGTCAAGAGTCTGGCCCTTGATGGACCATAGTCCTTCCTCTCAACAGAGGGGGGCAAGGTGGGCAGGGTGCAAGTTTCAACTGAAGGTAGGCACGCAACATCAAGCCAACGAGCAAAAAGTTCTGACGTCAGCTTCAGGAGTTCCTCTGGGGGTGAAGGTAATGTTGAAAACTGAGCCAAGTCTGTCTCCTCCTGGAACCTCTGAAAAGGGAGCAAATAAACATTTGTAATAAAGTTTCCAGAAAAACGGGCCTCAAGTTTTACTGCAACCCCGGACCCCTGGCTGCCTGCCCCCTTTGCCTTTCCTCCTGGGGGGGGGGGGGGGGGGGGGTGCTTGGTTGTCCTGGGGCTGGGTGGCTTTGGAACATTCGTGCTCTGTGGGGGCTATGGGTTGCCTGGGTGATGTGGGGGCAATGTCTTGTTTGCTTTCATCCTGGGGTGGGTGATACTCCTATCCTCAGTTATTTATTTATTTACTTTGTGTGTTTCCTGGAAAACCACACACACCCACATACACACTTTCTTACATGCATGCACACACATACTCGCACTCTCACACGCGCGCATGGGCACACACACATCTATGTGTTCTCTTTCAGGTGCAGATATCAGGCTTGTGTTGAGATCTTCCCAGAAGCAGCAATTGTTTCTTGTGTTTTCTCTCTCTCTCTCTCTCTCTCTCTACCCCCTCACCCCAAACCCCTTACGACCACTTCATATCCCTTCAATTCCATCCCCCATTTCCACCCCTGTGAGGTCCAGCATAAGTAAGACAATTTAAATAAAGTATTAAAGTTATTATACATCAAGAAGCGTCTATTAATACTATTTATAGTCAGCATATATCAAATATGAACAGAGCTCCTTTTGGCAAAGTAAATGTGTTTGGCACAATAAAGCAAGCAGATATTTGTTCTGTTTGTCAAGCTACTGAACAGGACAAAAAAAGTTTTACAAAATTGTAGTCAAATTTTTAATCATATATTACCTCTGTGTGGATGTTCTTTTGAATAATTTTATCCAGTGTCTGTTTCAGTTCGAGTATCAGGGAGTGATTTAAGTGCTCATCCCAGAGGTTTCTGAGAAGCACTTGCCATGAATCCTGAAGGACGACTGCAGCTGGGAACACGCAGCACTGTGGAGAAAAGGTGGGACAACACACCAAATCAAAATTACACTTGGCACGCAAAACACATGACAAATCACCACAAGAGCCCCATGAAAGCTCAATAACTAATTAGGTTTGAAGCTGCAGGTACAACAATGTTGTTAAAGCCGAATATGAAGCAAAAACTACTGAATATTCTGAATATTCTTAAAGACTTGCAGGTATGCATGGAAATTATTGAATAGGAAAATTCAGTTCCTCTTTTCATCTGATAAGCAACTCACTGGATCAGTGTCACAGAGCATACTTTTTGTGTATCGATGAACCACATAGTAGTCTTTAGGGAATACTTTCCTCTGAAAGGTAAACCAAGCAGAGACAAAAGAACAGAATAAGCCCTCAGAGGATAAAATAAATAAGTATTTATACATCAACTGCCACTATAAGGAACCATTCCAATTCCTGAGATGCCTTTTTAAAACTTAAGAAACACAAGAATATGAGTACAAATTACTTACAAATCCAGCTGGATTAGAGTCGATGGTGAGTTTAATGTTTTTCACACCTTCCCAGTCAACGCCACATCCACCACATTGGACAACCAGAAGTGATACCAACAGCAAGACTGATGTAGACATGAGTTTGAATTAAAAGTACAGAACACGTTCAGATAATTGATGGAAACTTTCTGCGGTTTTAAGTCTGTTCACATTGCATACCTGCTTTAAAAAAGAACATTACATCATTTCCTGTGGCAATTAGGCTTTTTTTTCTGCAGAAAGCTTTTGCTGCAGCACTACTGACTGAATGAAAGCATGTGAAATGTTGACTATGAACAGTTGAGTCAATAGCATCATTTTTTAATTCATCAGTTGAAAAATTACTGATTTTTTTTAATGTAATCAAACACTTTAAATAAAAAGGCTCTAGAAAATATTACATATGAACGAATTTCTTACCTGGCAGTGACATCCTTTTTATCTTTCTAAGAGTGGACACTTCTCCATTTCTCTTGTTGACAGCAGTCACTCTGCAGAAGCTTTCAGTAACAGACTGTGAAAGGCAAAGTTTCCTTCTCCGTGGTTTCTTGAGACCTTTGACAGAGTATGCTGCCACTTCTTCTTCTTCTTCTTCTTCTTCCCTGTTTGTTATTTACTCTTCCAAGTGATATCCTTTACATATGTTCCTTCTTTTTGGGTTCCTGTGGTACTTTCCAAACAAACGCCTCATTTATCATGTCTCACCATCACGTTCCCTCACTTTGGATTTTCCCACTTAAGCCTGAGTGACTGCAGCCTTTGCTTTCCAGACCCTGGTTGGTTTCCTTTTTTGTCTATCTCTTTCCCTTTCCCACCACTGACCTAGAATTTTCCCCAACAGTCAAATCTGAACCCCTCCCCTGTCCCATAAAGCTGGTTAATGGATAAAGCTGCACAGACACTGCCCGCTTCTGCTGCTCCTCAGCCACAGCCACCACGCAAAGTGAAAGTGTTCGCCTGTCTGTGCCCTTTAAGTCTCAGCCCCTCCCACCGCCACACGTTTTACCTCACTATTGACTGACCCTGGCCCCCTCCCCCGCAGCATTCCCCTCACACCCACCCACCCCATCGTCCTTCACCATGCCGGGGCGAGGAGTCATGCAGCCGGAGCGTATGTTTTTCATTTGGACTCTCCCCCACACCTCTGCGCCTGTTGATCTCCTGGTTTTTGTCTCTTCGGAGTTATTACGCAGTATCATCCTGTTTAATCATCACATGATCACTCTTAAACAAATCACATTCCTTGAAAATCTGACAAGCAGGATTGCAACACCCCCACTGCCAGGACTTGCAAGTCATACCATGTGAGACGTAGCTTTCCTTAGTCATTTCTGTTAAAATTTAGTCTTCCCAGATGTTCATGGGGACGGGGGATTAGGTGTTGTGGGCAACTGTCATCATCTTGTCATTAATGTGTTGTTTTCATGCCTCAGGTTATGTGAAGCATCACACTGCTCTGGGAAGTGAGTTAGATGTCAAGTAAGGAGTTGATGAGCAGTGAAAGGAAGGAACGGGGCCGGGGGGGGGGGGGGTGGCTAGTGGTGGTGGTGGGGTTGGTTCAAAGACAAATTGTTTCCCTGCGTGTTTATTTGATTGTAAGCCAAAGGACATAGAACAGCTTCTTGAGAGACAATCTCTGCTGAGAGGAAAAAGGAAAACGGGACAGCTGCAGCAGAACGAACCCTTAACGCTCCCCAAGGCATCATCAACTCAGAACCTCTTCACCAACACTGCATAGCTTTTAATGAGCATAAATAGCCAGTCATTGTGTCTTCTTCCTGTTTCATAACTCACTTGCTTATTCAGTCAAGTAAAAGTGTTGCGAGTTTGTGAAGTCTTTGCAAATTAGATTTGTGCCTCATGCAGTGTCACTTGTAAGACTGACGGAAAAAAAAGGTGTGTGTGTGTGTGTGGGGGGGGGGTAATGCTGACAGCTACATTTCTTGAAAATAAAAACCACAGCCAACCCAATATTTGCAGACTCACATTTTCCTCCTAATTTGGACTACAACAGAAAGGCCACACTCCCATTTTTTTTATGCACTCCTTGTGTAACTTACAACAAAACCATCAACCCTCCATGTAAACAATCCCGCATGTTCCTGAATTTTATTGACTTAAATCTGCAAGCACCAGGCTCAAATACTTGGTAGAAGTCAGTGAATCACTGTGTGTGCCTCATTAAGAAGTCAAAATTCTGCTGCTGTGGTCAGCTAAACTGGAGCGAGGCCTTGTTTTGCAACCATTTTGTACATGTCAAGACACCCAAAATCATTTAAAGTGTCTTACACCACTTGAGGTTTGCTGGCTGGCAGGAGCTCAAACAAGTGATTGGGAGCGGGTGGAGAAACAGATCTCTACTCCACTCCTCTATTTTTTCTCTTCACCACAAGATGGAGCCATGTCTTCTTCCTCTTTCAGCGGCTCCCTTTTGGGTCGCCAAAGTGTATCATTCACTTGATCCGCATGTTGATTTGGTAAGGATTTTTATGCCGGATGCCCATCCTAACCTGACCAACTTTGCCCATTTATCCGGGCTTGGAACTGACACGGGGAGTAACCCTGTAACTGGGTGACCAACTTTTCTTTCTCCATTCTATTATGCTGAGCACCAAACTAGAAGACAGGAAGTACCATTTTTATATGGCCTGGTATGAACCCACAACCTCCCAGTAGTTCTACTAACTAGGTCACCACTCTGGTTACAAGATGGAGCTATGTGCAGACTTAAAAATAGTAAGGTCAGACTGACAGTTCACATCGTTTTATTTGATTTTAAAAGAGAAAGAGTACATAAAGTGCAAAGCCTTTTTAAAATAAGTTTAACTACATAACAGTATGACAAAAATTCCCTTTGACCCTTAGACAAACATAAGCGCCCATGCATTATCCAATCTGGGTTAATCTGAGCAGGGTAATCGTTAGGGTGTTACACAACAGATTTGTTATTACTTAAAATTAAAAATAATTGATGAACACAAAAGCAATCCAGTCATCCTTTCACAAACGCATCTCATTCAACTCACAGTCCCAAAACCGTCACTTTCTTTAAGTATTTGTCTCCCTTTTCTTTACCCCTTTTCTCCTCCTGCCTTTGTCACTGGCTGGGGCTCCTCTCCCCTCCTCGGACTGCTGTCATTAAATGACTCTTATAGGTTTTGCTGAGTCCAGTCATCCAGTACTTGAGCAGCCTCACGTTGTCCTCCTCCCCAGGTCCCGTGGCACCAAGGAGGGCCAGAATCTTCTGGGTGTCCTCCCTCCCCCGGCCATCCACTTTGGAGAACTTGAACAGAACTTTGACTTTACTGAAAGAAGTAACAGGAAAGAGTTAGAAGAACGCTCAACATTGGGCAACTTTTCACTAGTCGTTTCAATTTAGAACTGTTCCTCACTTCATCCACTCCTCCTTTAAACACAGCAGGCAGTGAGACACAACATCCACTGACAAGTTCTCATTAGACAGAGCCACCTCAAGCTTGTTAAGTAAGGTTGGACCTGAAAAAACAGAGGATAAAAGTTTAGATTAATGAATAGTTTGGCAGTTTATCCTATCACAGTAAACTTTTTGCAGTGTCCTCAAAATAAACATAGAATACCAGATGAAGTGTTCAAGAGAACAATCTGAGGAGATGTCCTCAGAAAGAGTTTATAAAAGTTGTGAACTAAAAAAACTAGCCACTTCTTGGATAAACATCTATTCATTCAGCTTTATTTGTAAAGCGCCACATCACAACAGAAGTCATCTCATAGCGCTACAAAATGCAGAGAAAACCCCACAATTTCAGAAAGACCCAGCAATCAGACGATCCCCTGTGAGCAAGCACTTAGCGACGGTGGAGAGGAAAAACTCCCATTTAACAGGAAGAAACCTCTAGCAGAACCAGGATCAGGGAGGGGCAGTCATCTGCTGCGACTGGCTGGGGGTGAGGGGATAGAGAGGATAAAGAGGACAGACATAAAGAACGTAACAGTGAGATGCCAAGTACATTATTGGAGGTCACCCAGCAGTATGGATCTATTAACAGCAGAACAGAAGCGGGGTTAAGAGACACAAAATCCCTCCCTAATCGTAGGCTATATTAAAAAGGAAGGATTTTACCCTGTTCTTAAAAACAGAGACCGAGTCTGATTCCCGGACCCAGAGTGGTAATTGGTTCCATAGAAAAGGAGCTTGATAGCAGAAGGCTCTGCCTCCCAACGTACTTTTGGAGATTCTGGGCATTACAAGTAATCCAGTATTTTGGGATCGTAGTGTTCTATTAGGATGGTAAGGTATGTTAATGGATACATCTATGTCTCCATTAACAAACTACATCAACAAATCAGAGAATAAAATGAGCATAATTGAGGAGAAACTGCAGAAATTAAATTTTTTTTTTCAATTCATCTCAGCTTTATTTGTATAGTGCCTAGTCACAACAAAAGTCATTTCAAGGCGCTAGATATACTGTAGAAGCACAAATCATAAATAATTCAGAGAAAGTCCCCAACAATCAGATGATCCCGTTTGAGCAAGCACTAGGCAACAGTGGGAAGGAAAAACTCCCTTATAGGAAGAAACCTCTGGCAGAACCAGGCTCAGGGAGGGGAAGTCTTCTGCCACGACTGGTTGGGTGCAGGGGGGAAGAAGACTCGTACTATTCACAACATAACAACATACAGGTAGAACAATGTTGGTACAGATATCACGTGCAAGTTCTATCAAAGCTAGTTTGACCTAAGTTTACAGCATTTTTATGGGCTTTTTCAGTCTTATTAAGCTAACTATGAAATCTCATAGGTAGCACTGCAAGCAGACAGATCCATAGCTGCACCTAGTGGTGTAATGCCCATACACTATGCACAGTGAGCATAAATGGCAGTTTTTTTAAATAAGTGGACATAGTAGATACTAGTAAGATTCAAAACTATGACATGCAAAATCCAAGCTACACTTGTGAATGACGGGATCGATTCCACCCCTGTCCATCGTGGGTTCGATTCCACCCCCAGACCATCGGTGACCCTTCTGTGTGGAGTTTGCATGTTCTCCCCGTGTCTGCGTGGGTTTTCTCCGGATACTCCGGTTTCTTCCCACAAGCCAAAGACATGCAGGTTAGGTTAATTGGCATCAACTGGGGATTCTAAATTGTCCTTAGGTATGAATGTGAGAGTGAATGGTTGTCTGTCTCTCTGTGTTGGCCCTGTGATGGACTGGCGAGCTGTCCGGGGTGTACCCTGGCTTCTGCCCAAAGATGCTGGGATAGGCTACAGCCCTTCCGTGACTCGAAAAGATTAAGTGGTAGAAGATGGATGGATGACCATCTAGTTAGCCAGCTGTTACATAGCTCATACACACAATCAAATGCATGTGCAGTGGGCCCCATTGATGCGGACTACAACACTATGCACACGTCTAGCAATGGAACAGTATGCATAGTACCGCTACACTACTAGTTACATAAGATATAACATGTGGGAAGTCTATTTAAAAGCTTTGTCAAATAGGAAAGTTTTCAGTTTTGTCTTAAAGGCAGAGAGGGTGTCTGCCTCACAGACCCAGCCGGTAAATGGTTCCATAGAAGAGGGGCCTGAAAACTGAAAGCCCTTCCCCCATGCTACTTTTAGAGACCTTAGGGATTACTAGGAGTCCTTTATTCTGAGAGCGTAATAACCTGTTAAGATAATAGGGTATGATCAATTCTTTAAAATAACTGGGGGATAGATTATGTATGGTTTTATATGTCAAGAGAAGAACTTTAAATTTGATTCTGGATTCAACAGGGAACCAGTGAAGGGAGGTCAATATGAGGGAAATATGATCCCCCTTTTTAGTGCCCTTTAATACCTTAGCTGCAGCATTTTGAATTAATTGGAGATTTTTTTAGAGAGTTTTTAGGACAACCTGACAACAGTGAATTACAATAATCTAATCTAGAAGTGACAAAGGCATGGACTAGTTTCTCTGCATCAGTTTGGGGCAGGATGTTCCTGATTTTAGCAATATTCCATAAGTGGAAGTAAGCAGCTTTAGAGATTTGTTTGATGTGTGAATTAAAGGAAAAATCCTGATCAAAAATGACTCCAAAGATTCCTGCCAGTGGCGCTAGGGGCTAGGGTAAAACCATCTAAGCTACATACAGTGGATATAAAAAGTCTGCACACCCCTGTTCAAATGCCAGGTTTTGTGGTGTTAAAAAAAAATGGGACCAAGACAAATCATTTCAAAACTTTTTCCACCATTGATGTGACCTATAAACCTGTACAACCCAATTGAAAAACAAACTGAAATCTTTTAAGAGGAAAAATAAAAAATAAAAAAACTTACAATAACCTGTTTGCATAAATATGCACACCCTTAAACTAATACTTTGTTGCAGCACCTTTGGCTTTTTATTACAGCACTCAGTCTTTTTGGGTAGGATTCTATCAGTGTGGCACATCTTGATGTGGTAATATTTGCCCATTCTTCTTTGCAAAAATGCTCCAAATCTGTCAGATTGCAAGGGCATCTCCTATGCGCAACCCTCTTCACATCACCCCATAGATATTCGATAGGAGCAAGGTCTGGACTCTGGCTGGGCCATTCCAAAACCTTAATCTTCTTTTGGTGAAGCCATTCTTTTGTTGATTTGGATGTGTGCTTTAGGTCATTGTCGTGGTGAAAGATGAAGTTCCTCTTCATCTTAAGCTTTCAAGAAGGACCACCACCTTGCTGAAAACCTCTCTGATCTGACAGATGGCTCCAACAACATCCATGAGTACTGGCAAGGACTCAAGACCGCCATTCATAAGGCCTGAGCTGAATCAATTGGCTACTCCACCCGCCAACACCAGGACTGTTTTGAGGAGAATGACTTGGAAATCCAAGCACTCCTCAGCCAGAAGAGAAAGGCCTACCATGCATGGCAAAACCAGCCAGCCAGCCAGCCTAAGCTAACAGCTTATTGCAGGCTTAAAGCTGAGATGCAAAGGAAATTACGCCACCTCAAGAACTCATGGTGGCAGGCAAGGGCCCAAGAGATCCAATGCCTTGCTGACAAGCACAACATGAGAGGCTTCTTTCAAGCAATGAAGGCCATTTATGGGCCTAGTTTGCATGGTCCGACACCTCTGAGATCACATGATGGTTCCATTCTCTTCAGGGATGATGTCACTATCAAGCAAAGATGGAAGGACCATTTTGAGACACTCCTGAACCGTGAATCAGAGGTATCAGATGCTACCATTGAGTCCATCCCTTAGCACCCTGTTAGAGAACCACTTACTGACCTGCCAACACCTGAAGAGGTCTGTCTTGCAATCAGTCAGATCAAAAACAACAAGGCACCTGGACTAGATGGCATCCCCGCTGAGATCTTTAAAGTAGGTGGATCACTGATTGTGCAGAAGCTTTACCAGCTCTTTCTTAAGGTCTGGGAATATGAGGACCTGCCTGCTGAGCTCAGAAATGCTAACATTGTGACCATCTTTAACCCCTTGCACTCCGGTCAATTTCCCTAGAAACGCCAAAAAAATAACGTGCCCAAAGTAAATCGAAAGCTGTTCTTCAACCCTTTGCAGCATCTTCATGGGGTTGGTCTCATTTAAAAGAAAACACTTTGAATTTTTTGGCAAAACAGTCATAATCTCTCTAAGTGCTCCTGCCACTGAGTTACAGTCATCTAAACATACTGAACTTGAAGAAAATAAATTTGGCCTGGGTGTTTTTTTGGATACAAATGCTTGCAAATAACACACAGCTTCAGATCCGGGCTGGAAAATGCAACAGAAATGTAGAACCAAGTGTTATCCAGCTGAGGTCAAAATTTTGTAACAATACCACAAAAAATGAATATATTACACAGCTTTTTCCTCAGGTAGTTCCCAGGCGTTTTTGAACTGTGCCAAATTGTGCCAAATGGCACAGTTTGGAAAAACGTCTGTAATTTTTGAATGATTCAATATAGAAGCTTCATCTTGGACTCTAATGAAAGGTGACACTCAGGGCTGTGTGTGTGTGTGTGTGGGGGGGGGGGTTTGTCCCCCCCCCCTCGCTACAGAGGACGGACATCGGCCATCGCTACATGACGGAATAGACTCATGTGGCGATGTGGTGACCGCGGTGCAGTCACCGCGGCTTCCCCCCCCTCGCTACAGAAGAGTAGCGGGGGGGTGGGGGGCCTTCACGGTCCGGACGCGGCGCACGGACTTCGGACTTCGTGCGCCGCACAGTTGTAATTTACCGATCAGTCAAAAGTCATTTTTTGATTACAATTTTCAGGGATAAAGAATAATTTAGCTTATAATATTTACCTCTTCACAGCAGCAGTGTCCTGGCGAACTTCTCTTCCTCATTGTCAGACGAACACAACGCTGGTCCCTTGTTACGGACTCGTGGTTCTGGTCTCGCGACCCGGTCAAAACATAATTCCATTATTGCGGTTTTGCGCTTCCATGATTGCGGTTTTGGCGAATGATTTACGACCTTCGTCGTCGGCCTCCGTTGGTCTATGATGACCATGGAAGAGAATCTTAAACATCTATTCTGCTGGAATAAAAAAAAAAAAGCACCGCCTGTGGCTGAACAGGCCGATACGAGAATGGCAGTCCCTGTCACACAGGTCGCACTTGTGGGTGGTCTCCGTGCTGCTGGGTCTGTGGCAGGTTCTTCCTGCGGGTCCTTTTTTTCATCTGCTGCAGCAGTCTGTCTTCACCCAGCCTTACACAAAACAGCTTGCGAACTTCTGTGCTTCAATTGGCTCGCTGCATTCACAGCGTTGGTAGGCGGGTCCTTCTTGCTAGGTTTTCAGTCATTGGTTCTTCAAGGTTTCAGAAACCCAATTCAAGGCTCTTATTAGTCGAATGAGAGGTCAGTCATATCTTATCTGTTCGCGGCTGTGTCTGTAGTGGAAGAACGGAAATGCAGCTCTTTTTTTTTCAGTGCGCTCTAGGACGCACGAGGGCGCTCTCGGGCACCCTCGTGCACTCTGGGACGCAGAGACGTGCCCGTCCGCGGTACACCGGAGTGCAAGAGGTTAAGAAAGGGGATAAGTGCGGTTGCGCAGTGGTTAGCACTGTGCCAGCACAGCAACTCACCCTTGGCCATGGGATCCCTGGTTCGATCCCAGCCCCTGACCAACAGTGATCTGTGTGGAGTTTGCATGTTCTCTGTGTATCTGCGTGGGTTTACTCCGGGATTTCTCCGGTTTCCTCCCACAGGCCAAAAACATGCAGGTTAGGTTAACTGGAGACTCTAAAGTGGCCCTAGGTGTGAATGTGTGTGTGAATGGTTAAGGGATAGGTATACAAAATAAAAAAAATTAAAAAAATTTTCAAAAAAGTCCGTATATGGGAATTACCATGGTATCTCCCTTCTTTCAATTGCTGGGAAGATTCTTGTCCGCATCCTCCTCATCCGCCTCCTTCCTCTTGCTGAGGATCTACTCCCAGAGTCTCAATGTGGCTTTAGACCATCTCGTGGCACAATTGACATGATTTTTGCTGCACGACAAATCCAGGAGAAGTGTAGAGAGCAACATCAGAATTTGTTCATAGCATTCATTGACCTATCCAAGGATTCTGACTCTGTCAATCGTGAAGCCCTATGGAAGGTACTCTCAAGGTTTGGCTGTCCATCAAAGTTTATCAGAGTACTGAGATTGCTTCACGATGGGATGACTGCCACTGTCCTCTACAAAGGCTCGGAGTCAGATTCATTTGCTATCCACACCGGTGTTAAGCAGGGCTGTGTAGTGGCTCCAACCCTTTTTTCTATGTTTGTCTCTGTGATCTTAAGCCTTGTACACGACCGCCTTCCCCCTGGTGTTGAGATTGAATACCGAATGGATGGTTCCATTTTCAACCTGGGAAGCCTCCGCTCCAAATCCAAGGTTACCAGAACTGCCTTTTCTGAGCTACAGTATGCTGATGACTGTGCCATCCTCTCACATACTGAGGAAACTCTACAAACTACTCTGAATTTGTTCTCCAGTGCCTACCACAACTTGGGGCTCTCCCTCAACACTGGGAAGACCAAAGTGCCTTTTCAGCCTGCCCCAGGGGTGAGTTATCCATCCTCCTCCCCAGTGTGCCAGTGCATCCTTTGGAAGACTGCTTCACCAAGTATTTGCAAATCGAGTCTTGTGGAATAAGACCAAGGTCTTGGTGTATAATGCTGTGGTTGTTCCCACACTCCTCTATGGGTGTGAGACATGGGTAACTTTCCATTGCCATCTGAAAAGCTTTGAGAGCATCCATCAACGCTGCCTACGGAGGATACTGCACATTAGATGGGATGACTATCGCACAAATGCTGATGTGTTGTCTGTAGCCCAGTCCACCATCATTGAAGCACAGATCATGAAACACCAACTTCGTTGGACTGGCCACTGTGTGCGCATGGATGACACCTGTATACCAAAGCAGGTGTTCTTTTCCCAACTGTGTCACGGCAAATGAACCCAAGGTGGCCAGAGAAAGCGCTACAAAGATACACTAAAAGCATATCTCCAGAAAGGTGGCATTATCCAGCAGACTGGGAAGCACTGGCTGAGGACAGGTCAGCATGGCGCCTTGCTGTGCATCATGCCGCAGCTCTCTTTGAGGAGGCTTGTCTCAAGAAGGAGGCCGGGAAGTGACGGAGGAGGAAGGAGAGAGCACAACACCCTGGACAAGCAGCCCCCCATCAAACAACAACTACCTGTCACATCTGTGGAAGGCAGTGCAGGGCTCAAATTGGTCTCATTAGTCATCTAAGAACTCATACCACCTCTTGACACATTAAACCTTTTTCTTTTGTTTTGTTTGTTTCTTTCTGTATCCCCCTTAGGTAGACATCATCCTCAGTGATATGAGGGATTGCCTAAAAAAAATACACACACACACACACACACACACACATATATATAAAGACATGAATTCACCGTCTGGGTGAGATGCAGACAGCGAAGTTGCCACTCACCTGAAAAAGTTGTCCCTGCCTTGGAAAACTTGACATGTGCTTCCGTTGCTAGCTTGCTAGCCTTGTTAGCACGTCTGTGACAGGAATCCATGGGTAAATAAATCCAACATCCTGATTCTGTTATGACCCGAGCGTCGGTTCTTATCGCGCTCGGGTTAAAGTTATGTCTCGCTGCCGGCCTTGACAGCTGCGGGCGGTATTTCGGCCTCTCCGGGCTCTTATTGTGAAAGTGCTCGGAGGGGTTTCCGCCTGTCAACGGTCGGTCAGCTGTGTGTCATTCTGTCATTAGTCCCTGGTTATTTAAGCTGTGTGCTAGCGTCATTACGACGTAGCAGTGTCTGATCGCATGATCGTTAAACTGATCGCATTTGATCGTTATCTGATCGTTATCTTGTTCACCCATCATCACGGATGCCTGGACTAACCTCACCTCGGCTGCCTAAGGGCTTGACCGTCGTTTCACCGGCTTAGTAAGTGAGCTGTATAGCCTTATTCCCGTTGGTGTATTTGGTTCTGTAAGTCCCTGCTTTAGCAGTCCAGGTGCATTTATTACCTAGCTTGTCTGTGTGTGACTGTTTCCTGCCCTGGACCCGTAGTGTGCTGGATAGCCTATGCTTCCTGTTCTGCAAGGACTCTGTCATCAGCTCAGCAGCTTGTGTAAACACCCTTATCACCGTAATAAAACTCACTAAAACTCACTGGTGGACTTGTGTGCGTCTTATTGGTAGCCCGCGAGGGCTACCATGACAGTACACTGCTGCCCAAACAGCGTTACGGTGACGCCATTTTGAGACGCTTTTTCACCAGTGAGTTGAGTTTTGGACGTTGTTTTCCCTGTCTGGGACCTTTGTATGCGTGGAATGCCGTCACCGAGGAGTCACGTGCTGATGTGTGTCTTGGAAGTGGTAGATGAGTTACTCATCTCCGCTTCCATGTTGGACTATGCCCCCGGCATACATTGGTACCTGGACGCCGCCGAAGATGTGCTCTGTAACCTCTCTCCCTGCTTCGCCAACCACCCGGAAGTCGACGTTAGGAGGGAGGACATCGCTGCCCAACGCGAACTGTTCCTGATAATGGAGGAGGAACGCGGCATGGAGCAGGTGAAGAGGCACACCTGTTTTTCGCCTCAGGATCCTTTTCGGGAGTTCGCACCATCTGGGGGCCGGCGAAGGCGTCGGCGTCACGGCCGGGCGCATCTTCGGCAAGCTCCAGCTCCAGATCCAGTTCCGGGCCGCCGGAATGACCCCCTCAACCAGCCAGCTGCTGAGTGTGAGCCGAGTCCTGCGCCGGTGGGCTCCGTTCTTGGGTTTTTCAGCATTCAGCGAGCGAGGGAAGGAGCAACGTTCGCTACAGCCGATAACATCCTCCCCCCGGGAGACAGGCAAGTCCAAGTTCACTTTCCTTGTAGTAATAGTGATCTGTCTTGTCTGACTCCTGGGGGTGAAGCTCAGGGTACGCAGCTCCCTGAGTTTCTTTCCCCAGCTGTAGCCAATTATACTAAACCTGCTGCCTCTGTGTCTCCTCCTGCGGAGCGGTCCTCGGCGTCAGTCCCACGCCGGCGAACGAGGGGGAGGCCTGCAGCTCTGGGAGACATCCCGGTCTTGCAGTCTTGTGTTGGACAGAGGAGGAGAATGGACTGCAGTGAGGAGCCAGAGCCGACGAGAGAGCGTCCCCAAGGTTCTTCAGGGATGAAGCCCGAGTCAGCAGGTCCAGGGTCCTCTGCCTCCACGCCATACGGGTTATTGGCATGGACGTCTGCGCATGAGGATCCAGCTGCAGAGACCATCAGGCCAGTTGTGGAACCCGACACAGCCGAGTGGGAGCCCGACGACGAGCATCTTCTTGAACCTGGATCGGCGAAGTCCTGGACGACTCCAGAGCCCGAGTGCAGGCAAGTGCTCTTTCTTGTTTTCCTGTATGGTGTGTTAGAGCATTTTTGCCTGCCTCATGGGGAGGCGAGTGAGGGGCAGCCGGCCGCTGCACCCGAGCTCGTCTCGCTGGGCTCTGGCGCTGCCGGTGGAACTGATCCCGGTTCTCCCTTGTGTTCTGAGCACCTCCACAGCGTTGCCGGTCCGGAGCCAGTCAAGGTCACGGGACCGGGGGGTCCAGGTTCGGAGATGGAGGTCGTCGCCGGAGCAGTCCTGAACCAGTCGTGGTCCAACGTGTGGGCCGAGGAGACCCGGTCGGGGTCCAACGTATGGGCCAAGGAGACCCGGTCGGGGTCCAACGTGTGGGCTGAGGAGACCCGGTCGGGGTCCGACGTATGGGCCGAGGAGACCCGGTCGGGGTCCAACGTGTGGGCCGAGGAGACCCGGTCGGGGTCCAACGTGGGTGCAGCGGTGACCCAATCTGGGTCCGTCCTGACCCAATCGGGGTCCGACGAGGTCCAGTGGGGGTCCAGCGCAGGTGCGGCTGCGACCCAATCAGGATTCGAGGGGGCCCAGGGTTTTGGTTGTCCCCCTCTCAGGAGCCACCAGCTGGGGGCCATTAGTGGGGTTTGTTTGGCAGATCGGCGCTCTCCTGTTTTGTTTTCAGGTGAGCGGCTGCACGCAATCCCTCCATGGTCCTGCTGGTTGTGGTATGCGGGTCAGCCACCCGAGGAACTGCTTGGAGCGTTCGGCGTCTTGGGTTGGCCACCCAATAGACTGTGTGGGGTACGGGGTGACCTGGTTCGGCCACCAGAGGACGTATTCCTGGGGGCATGGGACTGGGGCAGGCCACCTGACCGTTCATGTACTGTGAGATTTTCTGTGGGCCCATATGGTGCCAATTCTTGTCATGTATATCTTGTAATTTTTTCTTGTTTTCCAAGTCATAGTCCTAGTCTGGTCCGAGCAATTTTAGATTGCCCCTTGTTTTCAAGGTCATTGTCTTTGTCTGTTCTGAGCAATTTTAGATTGCCTCTTGTTTGTCATAGTCTTAGTCAGGTCTGTGCAATTTTAGATTGCCTCTTGTTTCAAAGTCATAGTCTTAGTCAGGTCAAGTTCGAGCAATTTTTTTTAATTGTCTCGTGTTTCTTTGTTTTGTCATAGTCTTAGTCAGGGCTGTGCAATTTTAGATTGCCTCTTGTTTGTCATAGTCTTAGTCTTGATTACGGTTAAGTCCGAGCAATTTTTTGTTTTTTCTTGTTACCTTGTGAGTCCTTGCCATAGTCTTGTTAGAGCATTTTTTTTTGTCTCTTGTTTTTTTATCCCTTGTGAGTCTCAGTCTTGTCTTAGCCTTGTTTTGTCATGTGTTTTCTTTTCCTTAGTCTTGTTGTTTTTTCCCCAGAGTCATGTATTTTCCTGTATGGTTTTTTGTCTTAGTCTTGTTTTTTTTTTCCCTAGAGTCATGTATTTCCTGTATTGAGTCTTAGTCTTGTCATAGCCTTGTTTAGTCTTGTTTTTCCTAGAGTCATGTATTTCCTGTATGTTTTTCTTGTCTGGTCTTAGTTTTGTTTTTCCCCAGAGTCATGTTTTTCTTTTCCTAGTCTTGTTTTTTTTTTCCTTGAGTCATGTGTTGTATGTATTTCTTGTTTTGGTCTTGTCTTGTTTTTGTTGGTTGGTTTCTCTCCCTCCGTACCTGTCCCCCTACCTCCCACCCTGGGGGGGGGGGGGGGCAGGGTGGTCCCTTGGGGCGTCCGGAGTCCACCCGTGGAGGGAGGGTACTGTTATGACCCGAGCGTCGGTTCTTATCGCGCTCGGGTTAAAGTTATGTCTCGCTGCCGGCCTTGACAGCTGCGGGCGGTATTTCGGCCTCTCCGGGCTCTTATTGTGAAAGTGCTCGGAGGGGTTTCCGCCTGTCAACGGTCGGTCAGCTGTGTGTCATTCTGTCATTAGTCCCTGGTTATTTAAGCTGTGTGCTAGCATCATTACGACGCAGCAGTGTCTGATCGCATGATCGTTAAACTGATCGCATTTGATCGTTATCTGATCGTTATCTTGTTCACCCATCGTCATGGATGCCTGGACTAACCTCACCTCGGCTGCCTAAGGGCTTGACTGTCGTTTCACCGGCTTAGTAAGTGAGCTGTATAGCCTTATTCCCGTCGGTGTATTTGGTTCTGTAAGTCCCTGCTTTAGCAGTCCAGGTGCATTTATTACCTAGCTTGTCTGTGTGTGACTGTTTCCTGCCCTGGACCCGTAGTGTGCTGGACAGCCTATGCTTCCTGTTCTGCAAGGACTCTGTCATCAGCTCAGCAGCTTGTGTAAACACCCTTATCACCGTAATAAAACTCACTAAAACTCACTGGTGGACTTGTGTGCGTCTTATTGGTAGCCCGCGAGGGCTACCATGACAGATTCAGCTGAAGAGCTCCCGGTCCTTCTGCCTCTACTTCGGGTACAAAATAACAATAAAGACAACCGTGCAGATCCAAGAAATAATTTTACCGGAGAAAGCCGAGGAGAAAAGTTAAAAAATGTCTTGTGGACAGACTTGGAGTAATGAGGAGATGCAGGCTCTGATAGATATTTGGTCTGAGAACCAGATTTCTCGGCTGCTTGTGACTACACACAAGAATACCGATGTTTTTAAAATGTTTAGCGACATGATGGCGGCACAGGGGTTTATACAGACAGCGGAGCTTTTTATTTTTATTTGCTTGTAGCGGACAAATAACCTGGCTGAAGGGAACGGTGTTATGCCGAGAACTGCTCGCTTGCCAAGAATTGCATCCCATTGTCGCAAGCAGGTGTTTAGTGTTAGTCAAAGTCAATCCAACTTTGAAAAGGTGATTGCCCTTTTTACCAATAATGCATAAATGCAAAATCTCAACTTTGAAGATTGTAAAACATGGAGTTGGATCACTATGATTTCAAACCCTCTTTGAAACACTAAAATGTCTGGTGAATAAACATAATTTAAAGATAATTTACAAGCAGTAATAACAATTTTTACTTCTAAAAATGTATAATGGGTACTTCTAAAAATGCACAAATGGTTACAAGCCTGGCTGTAGTGTTATATTTTACAGTTTTGGTGGATGGGATACAATTCTTGGCAAGCAAGCAATTCTTGGCATAGCACCGGATTTCCCTTTTCGGTCCTGGCCAATCGACAAGCCGGATTTCTCTTCTTCGCTGAGATTTTTTCTTCCTGGTCAAGAGGGAGCTGAGCTTTAAGGCAAAGCTGTCGATTTACCAGTCAATCTACGTTCCTACCCTCACCTATGGGTCACGAGCTTTGGGTAATGACCAAAAGAATAAGATCGCGGATACAAGTGGCTGAAATGAGCTTTCTTCGTAGGATCGCTGGACTCACCCTCAGAGATAGGGTGAGGAGCTCAGTCATCCAGGAGAGGCTCAGAGTAGAACTGCTGCTCCTCCACACTGAAAGGAGCCAGCTGAGGTGGTATGGGCATCTGATCAGGATGCCTCCTGGATGCCTCCCACTTGAGGTGTTTCGGGTACGTCCCACTGGGAGGAGACCCCGGGGCAGACCCAGGACTCGCTGGAGAGACTATGTCTCCCAGCTGGTCTGGGAATGCCTTGGTATCTTCTCTGCAGAGCTGGAGCAGGTGGCTGGGGAGAGGGAAGTCTGGGCTTCTCTGCTTGAACTGCTGCCTCCACGACCCGGACCTCCGGAAAGGCGGTAGAAGATGGATGGATGGTGTCTAATAGCTGAAATTTTATTGGTAAAGAAGTCCATAAAATCATGACTATTAAGCTTAGAGGGGATTCTGGGTTTGACTAAATCTTAACTGCTAGTCAGTCTGGCCGCTGTATTGAAAAGAAATTTGGGATTATTTATGTTGTGGGAATCCCTCTCACTATATTCACACTCAGACTTAAAAGACAAAAGGGAATTGTCACGGGGGGTTTGTGTGTGGATGTGGGGGTGGTGTGTTGATGTGAACAGTGACAAAGAGAATGGGAATTACAAAGGCTTTGATGTTAAGGCAACACACAGAGAAGGCTGACCGAGTGGTAGGATTTAAGAACAGAGGTGCCTGAGATCTGTTACTCTTTTGCTGCTTGTGTTTCTAGAGAAATGTAGAGAGAGAGTGAATAAAGCCTGATATGATCTGGACCTCTCTGCCAGATTATTTCTCTCTCCACACTGGTGACCCTTGATGCACAATGGAACGCGAGGCGAACACCCTGGAGATGACCCGGACGGGTACCAGCAACCCGTGCGCCGTTTCGGTCAAACTCCCAGACTTTTGGCTACACGACCCGAAGTCTTGGTTTCTCCACACCGAGGCCCACTTCGCGCTCTGGGGAATAATGGCAGATGACACCAGATACTACTACGTGGTCGCAACGCTGGATGCATGCACAACTCAGCAGGTGGCGAGCCTGCTCCAACTGCCCCCAGCCCGTGACAAATACGGCGCTCTCAAACTGCGCTGACCCGGCGCTACACGCTCTCGGACTGTGAGGGAGCGGAGAGGCTCCTGACGCGCTCTGAGTTAGGAGACGGGTCGGCGGTCGAATTGATGGAGAAGATGTTGGCGTTGATGGGCACAGATGACGGGCATTTCCTCTTTGCTCACCTTTTCCTCCGGAACCTCCCGATGGCGGCCAGAGCGGTCCTTGCCAATTCGCCGCTGCTGTCTGCGTGCAACTACCGGGCGCTAGCCCAGGAGGCAGATCGGATTATCCTCACCACCAGAGCCCTCACAGTGAACGCAGCGGCATCAGACCCCAGCGAGACGGCCAGCGGAGGCGAGGAGCCAGCGATGGTGGCTGCAGCAGGGGCCAAGAAGCACCGGAGAGATACGCTTTGTTTCGACCACCGCCGTTTTGGACAGGACGCACGCCGATGCGTGCCACCGTGCCAATTCAAGCGTCTGGGAAACGCCAGGACCAGCCGTCGGTAGCAGCTGCGACCGCCGGTGAAGCAAGCAAGCTGCTCTATGTGACAGACTCACGGTTGGGGAGACGGATCCTCGTGGACTCCGGCTCCCAAAACAGCCTCATCCTGCCGTCCTACGCTGACCGGCTGGCAGGAACTAGCGGCCCCGAGCTGACGGCCGCAAACGGCTTAGACATTAAGACTTTTGGTGAAAGGACGCTGACTGTATCCTTGCACGGCCGTACATACCAATGGACATTCGTCATAGCGGCATGCAGCTTCCCCATCTTAGGTGCTGATTTTTTGTGTGCACACGGACTACTAGTTGATGTTACTAACAGACGCCTGATTAATGCAGTGTCTTTTGATTCTCTCCCTTGTACAGCTCGAGGAGCTGGGCCAACAACACTAGCCAACGTCACAGCTCCAGGTGGTAAGTTCCACACAATGTCATCTTTAGTTAATAATGAGTAGTAAGATGTTCTAGCATTCTTTAAAGATTTTTTGTAGATTAATAATTTATTTTTCCATGCTAAGTAAAATTCCTCTGATTTGGAGGAGTGCCATTTTCTTTCTAATTTTCGAGTTTTCTGCTTTAAGCTGCAGGTTGTTGCATTGTATCACGGGGTTAATGATCAATGATTAGATTTTTTCCTTTTTAGAAGGGCAGCTGAGTCTGACGCTAACTGTTGTGCATCTGTAACATGATTGACAATATGATCTAGTATAGGGGAATTAAAGTACTGATCAGACTCTGTTTTAGTGTCGTATGGCATAAGTGAGTGTGAGGAAATTATTTCTTTAAATTTAGCTTCAATACCATCAGAGAGACACCTACTATAACAGTACTTGTCTTTGGGCATCGAATAATCAATGGTGAATTCAAACATTAGTAGATCTGACAGAACAGGGTTATGAGGTAATGTAGTTAAATTGTCAATATTTATGCCATATGATAGTACAAGGTCAAGCGAGCGGCTTAGAAAATGGGTGGAGTTTTGGACATGTTGTAAAATACTGAATGACTGTAGAATTGAATTAAATGATTTATTAAGACTATTGTCTTCTATATTGATGTGAATATTGAAATTACTATGAGTAATTTGTCTGAGATTAGAAGAAGGTCAGATAAAATTTGTGAGAATTCAAATTCAGAATATGGGGATGGTGGGCGATACACTACAGCTAACAGGACTGCCTTTGGCATTGGTTTCATTTTACTATGGTGTATGATTTGTAATACTAAGGTTTCAAATGCTTTATTGGACAAATTACCTTTAATATTAGTATTTTGGAGGGAGCAATTGCCGCGGTTCCACCTCCTCGTCCTGTTGTTCTATTCTTTTTGAAAGTTAAAGTAATTTGGGGGGGGGGGTAGACTCATTCAGCGGCACAGAGTCCTCCCCATGCAACCATGTTTCATCCATTCATCCATCTTCTTCCACTTAATCCTTTTTGGGTCGCAGGGGGGCTGGAGCCTATCCCAGCATCTTTGGGCGAGAGGCAGGGTACACCCTCAGTAAGTGCAAATAAATCAATTTGATTGTCTATTATTAAGTCATGTACTAGTAAAGATTTAGAGGCAAGGGATCTAATGTTTAATAAACCACATCTGATTATTAAATTCTGAGAGGTGATTGTGACATTTTTTAATTTCAAGTTATTTTGCTTCAGTCTTTTGGTGACACAAATTTAATTTTTTTGTGGTGTATTTAAATTATTTAAACTAAGGGGCCGTGAGACAGACACTTTGTTACAGGACTGTTTGGTGGCAGACAGCATGAATGATAATTGGGACAGGATTGTAATCTAAGATAAGATAAGATAAGCCTTTATTAGTCCCACAATGGGGAAATAACAGGATTGCAACAGCACAGGGATAGCAACACTCAGAGCAACAATCAGAAGGCAAGAAAAAAAACAAGAACAGCTAGTATACATATGTACATATTACTATAAATATACTGTATATATATATATATATACAGTATATTCAATTCAATTCAATTCAACTTTATTTATATAGCGCTATTTCACAACAACAGTCATCTCATAGCACTATCAACTGTAGGGGGGAACCCCCACAGTTGCAGAAAGACCCCAGCAATCAGGTGATCCCCTATGAGCAAGCACTTGGCGACGGTGGAGAGGAAAAACTCCCTTTTAACAGGAAGAAACCTCCAGCAGAACCAGGCTCAGGGAGGGGCAGTCATCTGCTGCGACTGGCTGGGGGGTGAGGGGACAGAGAAGATGAAAAGAACAGACATGTAGAAAGCAAACAGCACGATGGGGACTCAATCTATGGGAGAGAACAAACAAATGTTAATGACCAGCAAAAAAAAAATATTTCATAGAGAGTGAGGAAAGGAGTGAGGCCCTGTGTGTCTATATATATATATAGACACACAGTGTGGAGCATTGTGGTTGGTGAATGTGCAGCAGAAAGTCTAAGCTCTCTCTCCGCGGATGCGGCGGGCCAGCTGGATGTCTTTGGGCATGATGGTGGTGACCCTCTTGGCGTGGATGGCGCACAGGTTGGTTTCCACGAAGAGACCCACCAGGTAGGCCTCGCTGGCCTCCTGCAGAGCCATGACGGCGGAGCTCTGAAAGCGCAGGTCGGTTTTGAAGTCCTGAGCGATCTCCCTCACCAGGCGCTGGAAGGGCAGCTTACGGATGAGCAGCTCCGTGGATTTCTGGTAGCGACGGATCTCTCTCAGAGCCACGGTACCGGGCCTGTAACGGTGAGGCTTCTTCACTCCGCCGGTGGCCAGAGCGCTTTTTCGAGCAGCTTTGGTGGCTAGCTGCTTCCTGGGGGGCTTTTTCCTCCAGTAGATTTACAGGCGGTCTGCTTGGTTCTTGCCATCGCTCTTTATTATTCTGTCTTATATTTCTTGCACGCCGCCTAAACTCCAGCCCGGCACCCGCGTCGTTTTCGCCACAGTTCCTCAGCATGTCAAGCTTCTCCGTTAGCACCGGGTGGCAGTTGGAGCTAGCTAGCCAGCTAGCTAGCTCTTCCCTGCTGTATCATCCCCCGCTGCAAACAGTGGCTCCGTCCGCCGACTCGGGAGACCCTTGGGGCGATATGTGTGTCCGTGATATATGTATAGAGTGAAAGGTGTAGAAAGAAGAAGGAAGATAAGAAAAGGGCAGTTGCAAATGGCAGCCAACCCGTGTGGCGCCGCCGGTCCGGCGGAACCGGAAAAAAAAATATTAATCTAAGATTAATATTGGTAGACAGAATAAATGAACCACTATAATTGGAGTGTAAACGATCTGGTTAAAAAGGTACAGACGGTTATGAAAAGATGAGAAATTATCTACATAGGGAATTCTTCTGACCTGACACAGTGCCATCAGCCATGTGTGCAGCTGGGACAGTTGGCTGAACTTAACGTCTCTGAAACGGGGCGATGGCAGAGGACCGGAGATAATCAGTCTTTTATTGGTGTCTATAATTGAGTCAATGAGTGTGGTGAAGTCCCGTTTTACCAGTTCAGATTGTCTTTTGTGGATATCCTTAGTGCCACAGTGGATGACGATGTTCTGAATATGAGGGTGCTGTGTGAGGAGATCCGGAATCTGTTGCAGCACATTAGCGACTTTTGCACCGGGAAGACAGTGAGTCACAGATGATTTTGTTTTAACGTGTCGGACAATTGAGTCACCAACAATCAAGGAGGAGATGATGTTATTGGTCCCAGTTTGGGCAGGGGTGCGGCATGGTGGAGCAAGGACAGCCGCCACCTCAGCAGCCCCAACTGGCTCCTGGGGTGAAGGCCGCACAGAGCGCTGATGGACGGCCTCCCTCAGGAGCTTACATCTGGTAGATGAAGCCGTGGGCCTGTGAGGATGATGCTGAGGCTCAGATGCGGGATGCTCACTTATCTTGTGGCCACCTACCAAGGCCGCAGCTGTCGGTGGGGAAATAACTGCAGGGTCAGAATCTGTCGGCAATCTATATTCAGCAGAGTGAAGTGGTTAGATAGAGTCAGGCCAGCGCAGAGGGAGGCTCAGCAGGTAGAGTCCTTTGGCCATGGACCACCACCTCGGCCCACGTTGACTCATGGTTTGGCGTGGAGCAGGAGGGTTGCCAGGGACAAGTGGCAGGGTCCCAGAGAATGGTGTCAGTGCTGTCAGAGACCAGTTTCTTTCCTTGTTGTGCCGCAAAGGTGCTCGTCAGGAGAAAAAGGTATGCGGCAAAGCTGGAGAGCAGTGCGTTTTTATCCTCAAGTTCACAGTGGAGGAGACGAATATCTTCCTTGAGGTCAGCAATTTCTTTATATGCAGTTTGTTGTCGTCAGTCGAAGTTGCTGGGGTCATCCTAAGTTAATGTCGACGGTTGTAAACTAGACTATAAAACAGGTCTACTGTACTATACTACATTACACAGAATCAGTTGGAAAGATCAACCAAAAACAGCCAAAAGAGTGTAAAATATCAAAAATGAACTATCCCTTTTTCCCTTTCTGTGTGTACAGTGGCTATAAAAGAGTGCACACCCTGCTAGGATTTGTGACACATAAACATTAGCGCATGATGAAGCATTTCAAAACAATTCCCACCTAATGCCAAATTCAATTGGAAAAAAAAAACTCAAATCCATTAGGAGGGAAAACATACTATAAGTTGGCTGCAGGAGTGTGCACACCCTTAAAGAGCCTATATCATGCTATTTTAAGCCTTTTGGAGTAAACTATATGCATGTATGTGATAGTATATTACCTTTGGTACACTGGAGAATGAATTTCTTATGAAATATGAGTTATTTTCGCGAGCTACTTTTTCAACCTGGAAGTAAGATGCCTTGATCTCTGAGGCTCAGCCTCTCCTTCTTGTGGCTGCCGCCCATTTCATGACGTAACCCCTGAGCCGGCTGCTGCAGTGTGTCGCTGGGTTCCGCCCACGAAAACTTAGAAGACATTGTCTTACGTAAAAAAGCAAACAGTTGTTGTCACTGAGCAGATTAGGTGCGAGAGGGAACTACTTCTTCACAGCGTCAATGCTAAAGTGAAAGAGTTTTGCCGATCACCGCTCCGTTAGCTGCGCGGAGAAAGTGGGTGTGTGCGTTAGCCTGGGGGCGGTGCTGGCAGCACAGGCACTTCCTGGAGTGGGCGGCTCACCCACGTTCATACGTATGAACGTGGGGACCCAGTCATTATCAGGGACAGGGCGGAGCAGCAGCTCAGAGAGCAGGGTTGAGGAGGAATACTCAGAGATGCGTGAATGGAGCAAAATACCACTTTGGGGGTGTTTTTGGTGAGGAATTAACATTATAACATGCTTAAAAGCTCAAAAAAGTCGATTTTGCATGATATAGGCCCTTTAAACTAATACTTTGTTGAAGCACTTTTGATTTGATTATAGGAGGTTTTTTTTGGGGGGGGGAGGAGTTTATCAGCATGGCACATCTAAACTTGGTAATTATTTTCTCACTCCTTGCAATAGTGCTCTAAATCTGTCAGATTGTGAGGGCACCTCTTGTGCACAGCCTTCTTCAGCCCATAGAATTTCAGCTGGATTGTGAGCTGGGCTCTGGCTGGGGCATTCTTAAATTTTAATTTTCTTCAACTGAAGCCTTGTTTTTGTTTTCATGTCCACTGTATTCAAGTGTAAAATTGTACATTTTTTTTTCCTCTTAAGCTAAATTTTGGTTAAATCAGTGCACCACTAGTACAGTTCACAAAACACAGGAAGAGATGAACAGTAAATAGACTCACCCCTGTCTACTGGTTGTGTGTTGGCACTGCTGATGGTGAACTGATAAAGTGAGCAAATATCGTCTTCACCTACAGCTGTACTTTGACCGCTTCTCTCTGTAGTGACATCCATCAACACCGAGAACTCTTTAAGAAGAAGCAACAGAAAAGTTAAAAAAAATCATTCAAATATGACTTTCTACAGTTTGTGATGATGTTGTTGTAGAAGATAAACTATAACAGTTTGTACCAGATGAGCTGACATGTGCTGGAATGGGAACATCTGGACTGAGGCCCAGAAAGTTGCATTTGTAGGCCTCCTCATACTGAGCACTGTATGGTACGGAGCGGACACAGCCGACAGGAAGCAAAGACTGATGGGAAAACAGGACAAAGATCCGGGTTATAAAAACTGCATGACAAAGTAAGCATGTTTTGGCCTTGAACACACACATTAATTTATCTGGCTGACATTTTAATATGTCACGCTACACAAACCACAGGTCAAAGTGATAAAATTAATGATGTCTGAATTCCATATAGACGATATATACAGCCTCATTTTTAAATGGAGAAGAACTATTGTTAAGGTTATAAAGGCCTGATCAGAGTCCCTCCAAGGGAAAAACGTTTGCGTTCTGTAGACTGCGTTTGCATACACAGCAGTATTCAGAGTGTTTTTTGAGCCACTGCAGCTGCCGCTCAGCAGCCGTGTTTCACGCATGTGCAGTGGAAATAATCTGCAGTTCATATGCCTGTACTGTTGGCAGCAGCCAAGAGCCACCAAACTGATTTGAACAGCTGTAATCCAAACACAAAACAAAAGCATGGTGGCAGATGTTTTAAATGGCAGAAACGATGGTACTGTGGAGGAACAAAATAAGTTCAGGCGAGACACGGCGAGCTGAAGGTTTAAGAGTTTTATTCCTCCATTATCATGAGACACACTGCAGCGCTGTGTGCTGTGTGTGCGCTAGTGAGGCATGTAAAGTCGGCTCTTTTATACAGACAAGAGAGAATGCATGGCACATTTACATATTGATATACATATCAGACAATACATATCAATCACGTGATTAACTGGCACCAGACTCCTCTCCTTACTCCGGGGATGAATAACAATAGTCATTGTTCTGGTTGTCCCCCTAGGGCTCTCTGTTCGTATGCAATCCCTGCTGAGCGTGAATATTATCAGTCTGCATTGTGCTGGGTGCCCACACCGCTCTCCCCAGAACGGTCAGAAGGGGTTGTGACCCCCCCCCCCCCCGTCGTTTGGGCTCCAGCTCCGGTAGAACTGTCGGAGGGCATGTCAGTCCATGAGGGGGACGGGGAAGGGGTGGAAAGGGCAGTGTGCTCTGCTCCGAATTCCAGCACGCTGAAGGGCCGTGGATCGTGGGCACATGGGCCGGTGTGCACTCGTGCGTAATGGAACCAGATGGCGATCGGTCGGCATTGGGAGTGAGGTGCGGGAAAAGCTCTGTGCAGGAGGAGGTTGAGGGGGTGGGAGTAAGCGAGTGCCGGTCTGGGACGTCAAAGGTGTCTGGGCCGCGCAAAAATTGCGTGTGGATCCGCAATGGTGAGGAACTTTCCCGTTAAATGTGGCGGAGATCCACAGCGGCTGTGAAAAAAAAAATTATATCTCTACACTTCTCTCGTGGCTCGACCAGCAAGGATGTGGGGAAGGCAAGCGGCCAAATTCCCCGAGGATGCGTAGCGGCTGTGATAAACTGAAGCTGTGTCAGGGACTCGGCAGTTTGGCTTTAGGTGCGAGAAGCAGCCCTAAAGTCATCGGGGAAAGCAATCGGCTAAATTCCCGTTGTGCGCCGCGGCTGAGAAACCCATACAAAGTCCTGTGTGCAGGCTGCACGTCTGCTTCAGGCGCGTGATCAGCCCTGAAGGTTCCAAGTGTGGCGATCGGCCGCTTTTCTCAGGCATGTGCAGCGGCGGAGGACGATGTATCAGTCTGTGGAGCTGGTTTGTCCCTGGTTTGTGGCGCACGCCTGGTGCAGTGACCACATAGCTGGCAGTTGCGCTGTCCTCGTAACCCTGCAGTGTGCGCGTGGCTTCTGTGCGCGGGAGGTCTGCTGTCCGGAGTTTAGTCAGAGTTGGGGAGCTCGGTGTAAATCAGCGCAGTCGGCGTCGATGATTGTCCCCGTTCAGGCTGTTTCTGTGCGTTGCTTGTGTCACTAATCCTCGTGCGTCTCGGTCCAAGCGCTGCGCCCTTCGTCCGGCCCTGGAGGTCACCATCGTGGAGAGAGGACAAGGCGTGCGTGCTCCCGTGTGGATGCGAAGGATGTAGGTGATCCCCGGTCTCTGAAATCCACAGCGCGGTGAGAGGGAGCAGATGGTCATTTTCCCTCGTAAGGTCACCAGTGTGGAGGTAAAAGATCAGGAGAGGGTTGCACCATGACGTGTGCTGAGGCTTCCCGTCCGGGTCATCTTCGGGATGTTCGCCTCATGTTCCATTCTTCATCAAGGGTCACCAGTGTGGAGGAACAAAATAAGTTCAGGCGAGACACAGCGAGCTGAAGGTTTAAGAGTTTTATTCCTCCATCATCATGAGACACACTGCAGCGCTGTGTGCTGTGTGTGAGCTAGTGAGACATGTAAAGTCAGCTCTTTTATACGGACAAGAGAGAATGCATGGCACATTTACATATTGATATACATATCAGACAATACATATCAATCGCGTGATTAACTGGCACCAGACTCCTCTCCTTACTCCGGGGATGAATAACAATAGTTATTGTTCTGGTTGTCCCCCTAGGGCTCTCTGTTCGTATGCAATCCCTGCTGAGCGTGAATATTATCAGTCTGCATTGTGCTGGGTGCCCACAGTACGTGAATGCAATAACAATCAGGATGAATAGGAGCTTTTGCTGTTAAGTGGCAGAGAAAGAAAGCAGACAGGCAAAAGACAGACATTTATTCACCCAGTATTGGCGGATTGCTCAGCACTTCCCTCTGGCAGGAGTTTCCGGTTGCATGCACAGTTCACTGCAACCATTTGTGTACTTGTATGTGCATTCACTTTTTTGGGGCTGCATGCACTCGGTCAGCACTCACTCTCTACATAGGGTTTGCGCACGAATGCGTCCATTGTGCTCATAAGATAAGATAAGCCTTTATTAGTCCCACAATGGGGAATTCCAGATTGATTCGCATACTGATGCGTTTTTGCCACCATAAGTTGGGCTTACGTCAAAACTTTGCTTTTCTGACAAAAGGAACAAGCACTCTGTGGCAAGTGCAATATCCCTTGCCTCCGTTTTCTTTGACGATTCCAATATGTCACTTCAGGAGAGCAGTTTTCAACTTTTCTTGTGGTATGCGTCATAACCAATAGGCCACCAGATGTCATTTCGGCAAAGCCTAAACGAGGTAATACAATGGCGCAGCATCCGTTCGTCCTCATTTCTTGGGAATTGCTACTCCTCCTATGCAGTTGCACCAAACTTACTCACAATGATCCTCAGGTGGGCATGGTCTGCATCCAGGCTGTGCTCAAGGTCAGAATCAAAGGTAAGAGATCTGGGGCCTCGTGTATAAAGGATTGCACAGCTTTCATACTGAAAGATGGCATACTCACAAAATCTGAAATGTAGGTGCACACAGAAATTTTCAGGTGAAAAAACTGTGTGCATGCCAGATTCTCCGCTCCTTTTCTTTATGCATCCCACCTTACGTTGAAAATCAGCGCACGTGCACGATCTCTTTACTCCACCTCAGTTCCTCCCATTAATGACTTTGTAAATGACTAAAAACGCCCCTTCTGTCAAACAATAATTGTCAATCCTGCGGGAAAGCGCAACATAAAAGAATAATAACAGTGTCACACTGAGGTGTTGATAACGGAGGTGGACGTAAAAAAAATATTTTATTATGTTCTGACTTTCCGGAATCAGCATTAAACCAATAAACGTAAGTTTATTGAGTTTATTAAGTTTATTAAGTTTAGTGTTTAGTATTAAGTATTAAGTTTAGTAAGTTTATTAAGTTTATTTTTCAAAAAAACAAAGAACACTTTGAAAACGCATCAGATTTTTTTTTTTTTAATTTAAGTTTTTGTAAAGGGTATACATGTCATTACAGCATTGCATTGTTTACTTTTTCATCACGTTCCCTTTTTTTTGTTTTTTGACAACATTGGAAAAATAATTCTTACAACACCCTTTTTTTTAAGTGAAAGAAAAAGAGAAATCAAATCAAAATCAAATCAAATCAAATTCTTACTAGATGGCGGCAGCGCGCACGGACGCAGCGGCCCCTCTTGGCATCAGCGAGTGTGAAAGTTTTGAGTGTTTTGATCTTCCCAGATGTACATTCTGTAAAACTTACAACCGTGAGACCTTATTAAACATCAAGGTACTGCACGCTGCAAGAATCGCGGCGATCGGTTGTGATTTGGACATTCTACGCCAGCATGGAATTCTGGCGGAGACCCCGCTGGAAGCTACCCGAGAGAGGAGGAGGCGTAAGCGGAGCGAACGCAAGCAAAACAAACTAATAGTAACAAACTAGTAACAAACTAATAGTTGTTTTTTTTTTTTTGTTTTTTTTTTTGAATGCAAAAGATGCAATAGACTTACACAATGGTCCTCTCCGGCATACAACTAGGAACATACCGGTCGCTATGGAGGGTGAGAATATGTATGGGCACATAATCATACCATGTAGGATAACTAAATAGACGGTTATGCTGTTTCATCCCACCTAGCAACAATGCTCTGCACTGTGTGTGTTTATATATTTACATATTTATTCCATCTAGCTACAATGCTCTGCACTGGGTGTGTTTATATTTATATATCTATATATTTATTCCATCTAGCTACAATGCTCCGCACTGTGTTTTTATATATCTACATATTATTCCATCTAGCTACATTGCTCCGCACTGTGTGTGTTTATATACTTGCATATTTATTCCACCTAGCTGCAACGCTCCATACTGTGGGTGTTTATATATTTACATATTTATTCCATCTAGCTACAATGCTCTGCACTGTGTGTTCATATATTCATATATTTATTCCATCCAGCTACAATGCTCTGCACTGTGTGTCTGTGTGTGTGTGTGTATATATATATATTTTATAGTAATATGTACATATGTATATTAGCTGCTCTTGCTTGCTTGTTTTTTTTTTTTTTTTTTTTTTTTTTCTTGCCTTCTGATTGTTGCTCTGAGTGTTGCTATCCCTGTGCTGTTGCAATCCTGGAATTTCCCCGTTGTGGGACTAATAAAGGCTTATCTTATCTTATCTTATCTTAAAAGTGTGGAAAAAGGGCCGGGATCCATGCTAGGCTAAAGGCTAACCCCTCCAGACCAGCGGTACCGTCGCTCTCTCTAACGTCCGCTCCCTCGAAAACAAGCTGGACGAGCTGCGTCTGCTGAGAGAAACCCGGAGAGAGTGGAGAGACTGCTGTGCGTTTGTTTTCACTGAGACATGGCTCCACCACAACATCCCTGACGAGGCCATTCAACTGGAAGATATGGCGATGTTCCGTGCCGACAGGGAAACGGCGAGCTCCGGTAAGAGCCGGGGGGGTGGGCTATGCATCTATGTTAACAAGAACTGGTGCGTCAATGCCACATTAGTGTCTAAACCAGGGGTCTGCAACCTTTGCCAGCTGAAGAGCCGTTTTGCCCGTCTCCGACTAAAACAGACGTGGCTGAGAGCCACAACGGCAATTTGACCTTTAAAAATAAAGATTATGCTGCTTATAAAGTTGTTTATATACTGTCCATAGCTCTGAATATTATGTGGCATTAATGAATTCCTACTACAGCAGTGGGAAAAAACTGCTTATAGCTTCATTTATATAGCTTCATTCATGAAATAAATGTTAGATATATATTATAAATTGTTTTGTGCTGAAAAATAAATTTCTGAATATCTGACCATAATTTTTGCATAGTTGTAATTATCAGCACATTCATAAATTGTTTAAATCTGAAAAATATCACCCATCTCCTGCTTTCAACAGTGATCACACAGCTTTAGTTCCTGATATTTTCATAAATTAGAGATGAAAGTTTTATTTAGAAGAAGCTACTTTTCATCCTGTTTCCTCATAATGCTCCTTGTTCAACTGTATTAATATAATATAAATCTGTATCCTTCACTTGTTCTCCAGACTCTCAATTTGTCAACTAGTGGATTGGTTGTGGGCGGCGCGGTGGATAAGTGGTTAGCACTGTGGCAGCACAGCAACTCACCCTTGGCCGGGGGATCCTGGGTTCGATCCCAGCCCCCGACCAACAGTGATCTGTGTGGAGTTTGCATGTTCTCCCCGTGTCTGTGTGGGTTTACTCCGGGATTTCTCCGGTTTCCTCCCACATGCCAAAAACATGCAAGTTAGGTTAATTGGCATCAACTGGGGATTCTAAATTGTCCTTAGGTATGACTGTGAGAGTGAATGGTTGTCTGTCTCTCTGTGTTGGCCCTGCGATGGACTGGCGATCTGTCCAGGGCAGGGGTCAGCAACCTTTACCGCTCAGAGTCATTTGCACCCGTTTCCCACAGAAAAGAAAACATTGAGAGCCACAAAAACCCTTTTGACACTTAAAATGAAATAACACTGCATATAACTTTTTTTCCCTTTATGCTATGTATAAACAAACTATGTGTTGCATTTATGAAATCAGGGAACTCCTGCAGAGAAAACAAAATTACATTTCTGCATGCAACAAAAACATTTTGAACTCCGAAAAAAAAAGACATTGGGTTGAAGGTTGACATTGGGTTGAAAGGAGAGTGCTATTTCTAGCACTGATGACTCCTGATCCTTTGATAAAAATCTCATAACTCCGCTGAAAACAATACTGAAAGATCAGAATTCCAACACGAACCAGCGATGTGATTTGGGGTTGGGGAAATTATCTGAAAATTCAGCAGGGGGTCTGGGGGACATGGTCCCCCAGCGGGGTCCGGGGTTGGATGGGAGGCAAGGGGGGCAAAGCCCCCCGAAGCTCCTGGGTTTTTATGATTTTTAAGTACCAGAACTGTGCTTAAATGACATAAAACAAACAGCTGAATGCCACTTATTACTGTATAATATTGACTTATGTTCCAAGAAGATAGCATTCCTAAAATATTCCAACAAGCATTATCCATCACATGCTTTAACACTTGATCAAATCAAAATCAGTTAATTTTATCTATTCCATAATAGAAATAAAATTCCAACATACCATTACTTTTTATAATTTCAGCATTCATTTCAGATCACCAGTTTCAATCTCCATTGAGACTTGAGCAGTTCATTTTGCACAATCACTGATGTAGCCAAGTCTTAGAAATATTCAAAAGTTATGAGTCAATGTGCACTGTGCACTGTCAATTTCAAACTGTTTGGAATCATAAAAGGGGATGGTTAACTTTTATTACCGTTTAATCCCTCGCACCAGCCCAGCTCATACAGCCGTTGTAGAGTTAATGACTCTCCACCTGGCCATATCGATTACCGGTGGCCATACGCCACTTCCAGTCCTGCCTGAAAGGGCGCAGCTTCACTGCGTTTGTGGACCACAAGCCGCTAACGTACTTAACGTACTTTATCTTCCTGGAAGATAAAATAAAGCGGAATTTGGTGAATTAACAGAAAATCACATCCTTGAGAACACGCCGCCATGAATCTTTGAAAAAGCATACAACGAGCCATTTGATTGGTCCAATCATTTGCAACTATCCAATCACAGGGCTGTTTACAATACAGCAGTAGCTTGAACACAACACATCCGGGTTATCGCGGGAGATGACTTCCGACTTCGTGTTGATTTTTCGCTGACGGTGATTAAACTTTAACACGTTTTTTTTTTTTAGATTTTACAAGATCACGATAATCTTCAAATTTAGAATTACATTTTAAAAACTAATGAACTAAAATAAAATACATTTTAATTAAATACTCATTATTTATTTTCCAAAGCCACAGGGAGCCGCAGCAGAGGGATGAAAGAGCCGCATGCGGCTCCGGAGCCGCGGGTTGCCGACCCCTGGTCTAAACACTGCTCTCCGTTGGCGGAGTTCCTTATTGTAAATTGTCGGCCATATTATTTGCCGAGGGAATTCAGCAACGTGTTTGTAGCTGGTGTTTACATAGCGCCGAGCGCTAATGCTAAGAAGGCACTCGGGGAACTGCACAATGCGATTAGTGAAATCCAAACTTCACACCCGGACAGTTTTGTGGTGGTTGTGGGGGATTTTAACCACACCAGCCTAAAGACTGTGCTCCCCAAGTTTAAACAATGTGTCGACTTTAAGACCAGAGGAGAGAATATGTTGGACTTAGTGTACACAAACACAGATGCATATAAGGCGATATCCCGCCCCCATCTCGGCCTTTCTGATCACATATCCGTGATGCTGCTGCCTGCCTACAAACCTTTATTGAAGCGCAGCAGGCCAGCAGTGAAACAAATTAGAATTTGGCCAGAGAATGCAACCTCTGCACTGAAAGACTGTTTTCTGCACACAGACTGGGAGGTCTTCAAAATAGCAGCCTCCCAGGAAGACAAGACAGATGTGGAGGAGTATGCTGATACGGTCACCAGCTACATCGCGAAGTGCACAGAGGATGTCACTACAGTGAAGACCATCACTATGCGGGGTAACCATAAGCCCTGGATGACTGCAGAGGTGCGCTTGCTGCTTACAGCCAGAGATGCAGCCTTCAGAGTGAAGGACAGGATCGCCCTCCGCTCAGCCAGGTCTGCGCTCTCAAAGGGAATTAAGGCGGCAAAGCACGCCTATGCGGAGAAAATCCAGGGACACCTCTGTGACACTAGGAACACCAAGCAGATGCGGCAGGGAGTTCGGACACTGACGGGCTATAAGTCTAGGCAGGGGGTCGATGATGACGACGCTTCCCTTCCAGACAGGCTTGACGACTTCTTTGCACGTTTTGAAGCATCAAACTCGACAATCAGAGGGAGGGCTGGCCAACCCCCACCATCGGTCGGACCAGCTTTTACCATCAACACAGCGGACTCACGGAGGACCCTAACCAGAGTCAACCCACGCAAAGCTGCAGGTCCGGACAACATTCCGGGACGTGTGCTCCGAGACTGCGCGAGCGAGTTGGCGGATGTCCTGACTGACATTTATAACATCTCCCTGAGTCAGGCCATCGTTCCCAGATGCTTCAAGACCTCTATCATTGTACCAGTGGCAAAGAAACCAGTTGTGTCCTGTTTGAATGACTATCGTCCTGTTGCACTGACACCAATTGTGATGAAGTGTTTTGAACGGCTTGTCAAACCACACATTACAGCCTGCCTCCCTGCATCACACAACCCGCTCCAGTTTGCATATCGTTCAAACCGCTCCACGGAGGATGCTATAGTCACCACCCTACACTCTGTCATCACCCACCTGGACCAGAAAGACACCTACGCCAGACTCCTGTACATTGATTTCAGTTCAGCATTCAACACCATTATTCCCCAGAGACTGATGGAGAAATTACTCCTTCTCGGTCTGAACACCGCCACATGTCTCTGGATCCTGGATTTCCTGACTGAGAGACCTCAGTCTGTCCGGGTTGGAAACAACATCTCCAACTCTGTCATGCTGAGCACCGGATCCCCTCAAGGCTGTGTACTCAGTCCACTGTTGTTTACACTTCTAACACATGACTGTGTATCCAGACATGAGGGGAACCAGATTATTAAGTTTGCAGACGACACCACGGTGGTGGGACTTATTCAGAGGGATGAGGAATCAATGTACAGGGAAGAAGTGAGAGACCTGGAGGGCTGGTGCAGGGAGAACAATCTGGTGCTCAACGTGGACAAAACGAAGGAGATGATTATCGACTTCCAGCGGTCACAGCCTGAGCACGTCCCCCTCAGCATTGGCGGCCGTTTAGTGGAGAGAGTGGAGAACATCAAGTTCCTTGGAGTGCAGATCTCGCAGGACCTGACCTGGAGCAAGAATTCCTTGGGGAATCAGGAAGTGGGCTCAGCAGAGACTGCACTTCTTGAGGAAACTCAAACAGGCCTCTCTCCCCATCTGCATCCTCAGGACCTTCTACAGAGGTGTGGTGGAGAGTGTTCTGACGTACTGCATTGCTACATGGTACTCCAACTGCAGTATGTCAGACAAAAACGCCCTGCAGAGGATAGTCAAGGGGGCTGAGAGGGTAATTGGAGTCTCCCTCCCCTCTGTCCAAGAACTTTTTCAGAACCATTGTAGGAGCAGGGCACTGAACATTGTCAAGGACTGTTCTCACCCTCTGCATAAACACTTTGAACTTCTTCCATCTGGTAAACGATTCCGGAGCATCAGAGGCAGAACCACCAGACTGATCAACAGCTTCCTTCCACAAGCTGTCAGGATGCTGAACAGTTGACCCGTAATCTCTCATACACACTACTACACCTACGGACATTTTGTATATTATTTGTATATTATAGTTAGTTTTTTTTTCCCCAAGTATGTCTCAGGGATGTGTGAATGGATGGGGGGGGGGGGTGGAGCTATGTGGGAGTGTGTCTTAACCCCTTGCACTCCGGTCAATTTTCCTAAAAACGCCAAAAAATAATGTGCCCAAAGTAAATCGAAAGCTCTTCTTCAACCCTTTGCAGCATCTTCATGGGGTTGGTCTCAATTAAAAGAAAACACTTTGAATTTTTTGGCAAAACAGTCATAATCTCTCTAAGTGCTCCAGCCACTGAGTTACAGTCATGTAAACATAGTGAACTTGAAGAAAATAAATTTGGCCTGGGTGTTTTTTTGGATACAAATGTTTGCAAATAACACACAGCTGTCAGATCCGGGCTGGAAAATTCAACAGAAATGTAGAACCAAGTGTTATCCAGCTGAGGTCCAAATTTTGTAACAATACCACAAAAAATGAATATATTACACAGCTTTTTCCTCAGGCTGTTCCCAGGCATTTTGGAACTGTGCCAAATGGCACAGTTTGGAAAAACGTCTGTAACTTTTGAATACTTCAATGTAGAAGCTTCATTTTGGGCTCTAATGAAAGGTCACACTCAGGGCTGTCTGTGTGTGTGTCTGGGGGGGGGGGGGTTGCCCCCCCCTCGCTACAGAGGATGGACATCAGCCATCGCTACATGACGGATTAGCCTCATGTGGGATGTGGGACAGCAGCTCAGTCACCGCGGCTCCCCCCCCCCCCCCCCGCTACAGAAGAATAGTCAGGAATAAAGAATAATTTAGCTTATAACACCTTACCTCTTCACAGCAGTGTCCTGGCGAACTTCTCTTCCCCATTGTCAGACGAACACGATGCTGGTCCGCTCGTGGTTCTGGTCTCGCGACCCGATCAAAACATAATTCCATTATTGCGGTTTTGTGCTTCCATGATTGTGGTTTTTGGCGAACGATTTTTCAAAACAAATAACAGTAGTAATTAAAAAAGACTGGCGAAGGCGTGTGTGTCACTCAGCCTTCGTCGTCAGCCTCCGTCGGTCTATGACCATGGAAGAAATCATAACGTCTACTCTGCTGGAACAAAAAATAAGCACCGCCTGGGGCCGAACATGCCGATGCGCGAATGGCACTCCCTGTCACACAGGTTGCATTTGTGGATGGTCTCCGTGCTGCTGGGTCTGTGGGGTTCTTCCTGCAGGTCCTTTTTTGATCCGCTCCAGCAGTCAGTCTTCACCCAGCCTTAAAAAAAACAGCTCGAGAACTTCTCTGCTTCAATTGGCTCACTGCATTCACAGCCTTGGTAGGCGGGTCCTTCTGGCTAGGTTTTCAGTCACTGGTTCTTCAAGGTTTCAGAAACCCAATTCAAGGCTCTTATTAGTCGAATGAGAGGTCAATCAGATGAATTAATCTGTTCGCGGCTGTGTCTGCAGCTTTTATTTTCAGTGCGCGCTTGGACGCCATCACCACCTACATCACCATCATCAGTATCTCCATCATGCGTCCGAGACTCATGCGCCCTCGTGCGCTCTAGGACGCAGAGACTTGCCCGTCCGTGGTACAACGGAGCGCAAGAGGTTAAATCATGCTGCTTCTATTTATATGGATGCCAAGAGAAACGCAATTTCATCTTGCCTGCACTACAGTTGTATGTACAGCAATATGACAATAAAGTTTGATTTGATTTGATTTGATTTATGGAGTGGACAGGTGTTACAGTGGTATTTATGCCCCCTTAACACAGGGGTGGAGAGATCATTAAGAAATCACCAATTTTTGATCTATTGTGGGCACATATGCGGTTTCCATATGCTTCACATGCTTGTTACTGTATGCTTATTGTTTACTGCATGTCTCAGAGGAACAAAAGGTCTGAACCTCCTAGGGGTAGCAGGAGGATGCGAAGTCTGGCCTTTTGTATGCAGAGAGACGGCCATGGAGGATTTCCTGACCACCAGGACTTCAACTGGAGACAGAAGACCTGAAGGGGGGTGCGTTGTGATTTGGGATGTAAAGACAATGCGACTGTTTGCGTTGATGTCCTGGGGTATAAAAGGACAGCTGTAAGGGCATGCCTTCCTCTTGTCTGTTTTTGGATGTTGGAGAATGTGGTGGTGAATAAAACTGATTTTGAGTAATAAACTCAGCCTCGTCTTTCCACACATCTCCACACTGGTGACCCTACGACGTATCATGAGCGGAGACGAATCTCCCGAGCTAGACTTGCCAGGAGCCAGCCAAATGAGTGCAGCCACAGTCCACCTACCGGACTTCTGGCCGAACAATCCGCGCTCCTGGTTTAGCGCAGTCGAGGCACAGTTCCACCTCCGGAGGATTTCGGTGGACGACACAAAGTTCTACCATGTGGTTGCAAAGCTGGACAACCACACAGCCCAGCGGGTGGCGAACCTGATCAACCACCCGCCGGACAGCAACAAGTACAGCACGTTGAAGGCTGCACTCATCCATTACTTCACCCCCTCGGTGCAGGAGCGAGCAGAGAGGCTCCTAGTGCTGACTGAATTTGAGGGCGACAGACCTGCAGACCTGATGGGGAAGATGTTGAGTTTGAGAGAATCCGAAGATGATAACTTCATCTTCACCCACCTCTTCCTCAGAACCCTACCGTCAGAGGTGAGAGTGACCCTGGCCAGTTCACCACTGCTGGCCTGACGAGACTACCACGAGCTGGGCCAGAGGCTGCAGCACCAGACTCACCGACGGCGGCGGCGGCAAGGGCCAGGAAACACGGAGCAGACGACGTCCTTTGCTTCTACCATCGCCGTTTCGCAGAGAGGGCACGCAAGTGCATTCCACTTTGCCACTTCAAGCGCTCGGGAAACGCCAAGACCGGGGGTCGGTAGCGGCTGCGGCCCTCGGAGAGGAGAACAAGCTGCTCTACTTGAAGGATGCGCACTCGGGGAGGCACTTCATCGTGGACACGGGCTCCCAGCTGAGTTTCATCACACCTTCCTACGCTGACCGACTGGCGCCTTCCAGCGGTCCCCGGGTGTCAGCAGCGAATGGCTCGGCAATTAAGACCTTCGGTGAGAGAACTCTGCTTCTGTCTTTACACAGCCGCACTTTGGAATGGACTTTCGTCATGGCGGTAGTCAATTTCAACATGTTAGGGGCTGATTTTTTGTGCTCACATAGTTTGTTGGTCGATCTTGCTAACAGACGCCTGGTTAATGCACTCTCTTTTTCTTCTATTCCCTGTACAGCTCGAGTGGCCCCGCCAACAGCACAAGCCAACGTCACAGCTGCAGGTGGTAAGTTCCACACACTCCTCACTCAGTTCCCAGCACTCACGGTCCTAACATTTTCGGTGACAGTGGCTAAACACGGGGTGGAACATTTTATTACTACCACCGGACCGCCCGTTCTCGCAAAAGCTCGGCGCTTGGATTCAGCTAAACTGACCATAGCGCGCGAGGAGTTCGCCAACCTGGAGAGGTTGGGCATCATCAGGCGTTCGAAGAGCCCATGGGCTTCACCGCTTCACATGGTCCCAAAAGCTGATGGCTCGTGGCGGCCTTGTGGTGATTTCCGCAGGCTGAACAACGCTACAGCGCACGACCGCTACCCGATCCCGCACATCCAAGATTTTTCAGTTCATTTGGCGGGGGCGCGCGTTCTTTCTAAAATAGACTTGGTACGCGGTTACCACCAGGTCCCAGTGCGTGCTGAGGACATACCCAAAACAGCGGTAATAACTCCCTTCGGGCTTTTCGAGTTTTTGCGCATGCCGTTTGGGCTTAAGGGCGCTGCGCAGACGTTCCAACGCATGATGGACGCAGTTCTGCGCGATCTCCCTTTCGTGTTCGTCTACCTGGACGACATATTGGTAGCCAGTGCGTCCGAAGACAAACACGAAAACCACCTCACAGCAGTTTTCCGGAGGTTGGCAGAGCACGGGTTAATAATTAACCCGGCGAAGTGTCAGTTCGGGGTGATGCAGATTGATTTTTTGGGCCATCACGTCTCCCCAGAGGGAGCGGTCCCTCTGCCTGACAAAGTGCGCGCAGTAACAAATTTTCCCCAGCCACAAATGGTCAAAGCGTTACAGGAGTTTTTGGGAATGGTAAATTTTTATAACCGTTTCCTCCCCCGCTCAGCGCAGCTCATGCAACCATTGTATGCTGCACTAAAAAAACAAAAACCCACAAATAAAGTCGAATGGTCTCCGGAGCGAGAGCGCGCATTTTCCGAAGTCAAAACAGCCCTGGCAAACGCTGCGTTGTTAGCACATCCAGTCCCAGCGGCCCACATGGCGCTCACTACTGACGCGTCAGATGTGGCCATAGGGGCGGTCGTGGAACAGTTTGTAGCTGGAGCCTGGCAACCGCTCGCCTTTTTCAGTAAGACCCTGCGCAACAGCGAACGAAAATACAGCGCATTCGACAGGGAGTTGTTAGCTCTCCACTTGGCCATTCGCCACTTCCAGTTCTGGCTGGAAGGACGCCGTTTCACCGCGTTCGTTGACCACAAGCTGCTGACTTTTGCGATGGCCAAGATTTCAGAACCTTGGTCGGACCGGCAGCAGAGACAGCTGGCCGCGATTTCGGAGTTTACTACCGATATCCAGCATGTGGCGGGTAAACTTAATGTAGTGGACTGCCTCTCGCGCGCCGTGGGGGCTCCCGCCCGCGCGGAGGTAGATCCTGCAGCCATGGCCGCGTTTGCTTTGATGTCCTGGGGTATAGAAGGACAGCTGTAGGGGCATGCCTTCCTCTTGTCTGTTTTTGGATGTTGGAGAATGTGGTGGTGAATAAAACTGATTTTGAGTAATAAACTCAGCCTCGTCTTTCCACACATCTCCACACTATCAATGATCTCCAGTGATCTCCACAGTCGCCATGTTCTCCTTAAAGTTTTGACTTGGTCCAGAACACACAAGGATCTCCCAAACAATCCCAAAGATTAAAAAAGAAACAAAAAACTGGCACAATCTCTCAACAATTTCCGTGCTGTGTAAAAGGCAGCCGGACTCAGACTTGCAGTGAAAATAAGTATTGAACACGTCAACATTTTTCTCATCAAGCATACTGTATTTTTGATAGAGCCATTGACCTGAGATTTTCACCAAATGTCAGTAACAACCGAAGTAATCCATACATACAAAGAAATCAAGACAACTGCTTTCACAAAACAAGTTATATTTAAAAAAAGTGAAATGACACAGGGAATAAGTATTGAACACACTTGGTGAAATTCATTTAATATTTAGCAAATAAGCCTTTGCTGGTAATAACAGCTTCTAGACACTTCCTGTATGGAGAAACTAGGCACAGGCATTGCTCAGGAGTGATTTTAACCCATCCTTCCAAACAAACTGTCTTCAAATCTTGAAGGTTCCATGGATGTCTTCTATGAACTCTGATCTCCAGTTTGTTTTATATATTTTCAATTGGATTCAGGTCAGGTGACTGACTGGGCCATTCCAGCAGCTTTATTTTCCTTCTCTGGAGCCACGTGAGAGTTTCCTTGGCTATGTGTTTGGGATCATTGTCTTGCCGAAATATCCACCCTCGTTTCATTTTCAGCATCTTGGCAGATGACAACAAGTTCTGATGTCTCTGTACGTCTGTCCATTCATCTTTCCTTCAATTATATGAAGTCTGTCTGTACCATGTGCTGAAAAACACTCCCACACCATGATGTTCCCACCTCCAAACTTCACTGTTGGTATGGTGTTTGGGGGCTGATGTGCACTGCCATTTCTCCTCCAAACATGCTGTGTATTGTGGCATCCAAAAAGTTCAATTTTGGTCTCATCTGACCAGACTATATTCTCCCAGTATTTTACTGGGTTGCTCAAATGTTGTGCAGCAAACTTTAAATGAACTTCAACATGTTTTTTCTTCAGCAATGGAGTCTTGCGAGGTGAGCAGGCTATTGTTTTCTTTGAAACAGTGCACGGACTCACTTGCAGCGCTAAAAATCATACAAACACTAAAATATACAGACGTGGACAAAATTGTTGGTACCCTTCTGTTAATGAAAGAAAAACCCCACAATGGTCACAGAAATAACTTGAATCTGACAAAAGTGGTAATAAATAAAAATTCTATGAAAATTAACCACTGAAAATCAGACAATGCTTTTGAATTGTGGTTCAACAGAATTATTTTAAAAAACAAACTCATGAAACAGGCTTGGACAAAAATGATGGTACCCTTAACTTAATATTTTGTTGCACAAACTTTTTGAGGCAATCACTGCAATCAAACGATTTCTGTAAGGACAGTGTTCTTTTCTTGGTATGCTTCATTTTTGCGTGTGTGAACATAGCGCTGATGTGCCTTGCCAAAAAGTTCCAGTTTTGTCTCTTCTGTCCATAGGACATTCTCCCAGAAGCTTTGTGGCTTGTCAACATGCAGTTTGGCAAATTCCAGTCTGGCTTTTTTATGATTTGTTTTCAACAGTGGTGTCCTCCTTGGTCGTCTCCCATGAAGTCCACTTTGGCTCAAACAATGACGGATGGTGCGATCTGACACTGATGTACCTTGACCTTGGAGTTCACCATGAATGTGTTTAGAGGTTGTTCTGGGCTCTTTTGTTACCATTCGCATTATCCGTCTCCTCCTGCGGCCACGTCCAGGGAGGTTGGCTACAGTCCTGTGGATCTTAAATTTCTGAATAATATGTGCAACTGTAGTCACATGACTAGCAGTTTCCAGCTGCTTGGAGATGGTCTTATAGCCTTTACCTTTAACATGCTTGTCTATAATTTTCTTTCTAATCTCCTGAGACAACTCTCTCCTTTGCTTCCTCTGGTCCATGTTCAGTGTGGTACACACCATGTCACCAAACAGCACAGTGACTACTTGTCACCCTTTAAATAGGCCGACTGACTGATTACAAGTTTGTAGACACCTGTGATGTTAATTAGAGGACACATCTTGGTTGAACATGTCCCTATGGTCACATTATTTTCAATCTTTTCTAGGGGTACCATCATTTTTGTCCAGGCCTGTTTCATGAGCATGTTTTTTAAAATAATTCTGTTGAAACACAATTCAAAAGCATTGTCTGATTTTCAGAATCAGAATCAGAATCAGAATCAGAATCAGGTTTATTGCCATTGTTCATGTAGTACACAAACTAGGAATTTGTCTCGGTACAATGCTGCAACATTAAACATGATAAGATAAGAGAAATAAACTATACATGTAATAAAGTGTAGGATAAGATTAAGTGATACTGGTCAACAGTTAAAATATATATTAGCCAGCAGCAGATACTGTGGAGAACTATATAGTGCAGTCGGTAATGCAGGAAGAAAACAGTGATGATTGACATGAGTCTGGTTGAGCTGCTGTACATGGTGCACGAGAGTCACTTAGTGTTCAGCAGTCTAATGGCAGAGGGGAAGAAGCTGTTCATGTGACGGGAGGTTTTAGTCTGGATGGACCGAAGTCTTCTACCAGAGGGGAGGGGGGCAAACAGTACGTGACCAGGGTGTGAGGGATCGGCTATGATCCGGCCAGCACGCCTCCGGGTCCTGGAGATGTACAGATCCTGGAGAGATGGGAGCTTGCAGCCGATCACCTTCTCAGCAGTGCGCACGACGCGCTGCAGCCTTAGTCTGTCCCTGGCAGTGGCTCCTGCGTACCACACGGTTATGGAGGTGGTGAGGATGGACTCGATGATGGCTGTGTAGAACTGCACTAACATCTTGGTGGGTAGCTTGAGCTTCCTCAGCTGCCGCAGGAAGAACATCCTCTGCTGGGCTTTTTTGATGAGTGAGCTGATGGTCAGCTCCCATTTGAGGTCCCTGGTGATGGTAGTGCCTAGGAAGCGGAAGGAATCAGCAGTGGTGATGGGAGAGCCTGAGAGGGTGAGGGGGGGCAGAGGAGTAGTGACTTTCCTGAAGTCTACAATCATCTCCACTGTCTTCAGAGCGTTCAGCTGCAGGTTGTTATTGCTGCACCAGGACGCCAGCTGGGCCACCTCTCTCCTGTAGGCGGACTCGTCGCCGTTGGAGATGAGCCCGATGAGGGTGGTGTCGTCCGCAAACTTGATCAACTTGACAGACTGGTGGCTGGAGGTGCAGGAGTTGGTGTAAAGGGAGAAGAGTAGGGGGGAAAGTACACAGCCCTGGGGTGATCCGGTGCTGATGCTAGTATAGTCTGAGACAGTCTTTCCCAGCCGCACATGCTGCCTCCGGTCCGTCAGGAAGTCGATGATCCACCTGCAGAGGGAGTCAGGCACGTTGAGCAGGGACAGCTTGTCCCGGAGCAGAGCGGGGCGGATGGTGTTGAATGCGGAGCTGAAGTCCACAAACAGGATCCTGGCGTAGGTTCCCGGGGAGTCCAGGTGCTGCAGGATGGAGTGGAGGGCCAGGTTGACTGCATCGTCTACAGACCTGTTGGCTCGGTAGGCAAACTGCAGCGGGTCCAGGAGAGGGGTGGTGATGGACTTGAGGTGGGACAGGACCAGGCGCTCAAAGGACTTCATGACTACAGAGGTGAGCGCTACAGGTCTGTAGTCATTAAGTCCAGTGGTCCGTGGCTTCTTGGGGACAGGGATGATGGTGGAGGATTTGAGGCAGGATGGCACGTGGCATAACTTAAGGGAGGTGTTAAAAATGTCTGTGAATACAGGAGCCAGCTGTTTCGCACAGAGTCTCAGGGTGGAGGGAGACACGCCGTCTGGGCCGGGGGCCTTGCGCGGGTTCAGTCTGGAGAACTGTTTGAGCACATCCTGCTCACTGATGATAAGGGGAGGGGGGGAGGAGGGGGGGGGTGTGCCTTAAATGAAGTAGGGAATGTGGAGGCTGTGGAGCTGGAGGGAGGGGGGGAGTTGGACACAGATGACGAGGTGTCAAAACGGGCATAGTGTTGGGACAGTCTCTGACAAAGGGCTTTGTCATCCTGACCTTTAGGAGCCTTAGGTCGATAGTTGGTGATTTGCCTCAGTCCTCTCCACACGGAAGCCGAATCATTAGCAGTGAACTGCTGCTGGAGTCTCTCTGAGTACACAGATTTAGCCCTCTTCAGCTCTCTGTTAAACCGGTATTTAACCTCCCTGTAGCAGTCCCTGTCTCCACTTTTCAGCACTGCTTCCTTCTCCTTCCTGATCTGTCTGAGCTTAGCTGTGAACCAGGGTTTGTCATTAGAGTAACTCACCCTGGTGCGTGATGGAAGAATGTTCTCTTCACAAAAGTGGATATATGAGTTCAACAGTGTCCGTGTACTCATCCAGATCATTTCGTTCATTTCGATCATTTCGTTGGTTAATTTTCATAGAATTTTTATTTATTACCACTTTTGCCAGATTCAAGTTATTTCTGTGACCACTGTGGGTTTTTCTTTCATTAACAGAGGGGTACGAACAATTTTGTCCACGTCTGTAAAAGGGAAGACCTGGTGATTGAGCTATATCACAGTTTATTTAGGTTACACGGGGTGATGGAGAAGTTCAGTTTTGTTGGGTTCCTGCACATGAAGGGTTGAAAGGGAATGACTGTGCAGGCAAATTAGCAAAAAGTGCTCTTGGAAAAGAAATAACTATACCATTGTCTCTTGGAAAAGGTGAAAGGAAAGCATCCATCCATCCATCCATCTTCTACCGCTTTTCCGGAGGTCCGGGTCGCAAAGGCAGCAGTTCAAGCAGAGAAGCCCAGACTTCCCTCTCCCCAGCCACCTGCTGCAGCTCTTCAGAGAGGATACCAAGGCGTTCCCAGACCAGCTGGGAGACATAGTCTCTCCACTGAGTCCTGGGTCTGCCCCGGGGTCTCCTCCCAGTGGGACGTGCCTGAAACACCTCAAGTGGGAGGTGTCCAGGAGGCATCCTAATCAGATGCCCATACCACCTCAACTGACTCCTTTCAATGTGGAGAAGCAGCGGTTCTACTCTGAGCCTCTCCCGGATGACTGAGCTCCTCACCCTATCTCTGAGGGTGAGTCCAGCAATCCTACGGAGAAAGCTCATTTCAGCTGCTTGTATCCGTGATCTTGTTCTTTCGGTCATTACCCAAAGCTCATGACCATAGGTGAGAGTAGGAACGTAGATAGACTGGCAAATTGACACCTTTGCCTTAGAACTAAGCTCCCTCTTCACCACAACAGACCGGTATAATGTCCGCATCACTGCAGGTGCTGCTCCAATTCGTCTGTCAATCTCTCGCTCCATTTTCCCCTCACTCATGAACAAGACCCCAAGATACTTAAACTCCTCCACTTGGGGCAGGAGCCTGTCCCCAACCCAGAGAGGACAATCCACCTTTTTCCGGCTGAGGACCATGGACTGCTGATTCTCATCCCAGCCGCTTCACACTCAGCGGCAAACCGTCCCAGCAAGAGCTGTAGGTCATTGCTGGGTGAAGCCAACAGGACAACATCATCTGCAAACAACAGAGATGAGATCCTGTGGTCACCAAGCATGACACCCTCCATTCCCTGGCTGCACCTAGAAATCCTGTCTATAAAAATTATGAAGAGGATCGGTGACAAAGGGTAGCCCTGGCCGAGTCCAACTCTCACTGGGAATGACTCCGACCAAGTGTTGGCAATACGAACCAAACTCTCACAACGATCGTACAGAGACCGAATAGCTCGTAACAACAAGCCCGATACCCCATACCCCCGAAGCACCCCCCATAAAAAACCAGGAGGGATGCGGTCAAATGCCTTCTCCAAGTCCACAAAACACATGTAAACTGGTTGGGCAAACTCCCACAAACCCTCGAGAATTCTCGAGAGGGTAAAGAGCTGGTCCGATGTGCCACGGCCAGGACGAAAACCACATTGCTCCTCCTGAATCCGAGGTTCAACCAACGGCCGGACTCTCCTCTCCAGTACCTTGGCATAGACCTTCCCAGGGAGGCTGAGGAGTGTGATCCCTCTAAAGCTGGAGCACACCCTCCGGTCCCCTTTTCTGAAGACAGGAACCACCACCCTGGTTTGCCATGCCAAAGGCACTGCCCCCGACCTCCACGCAATGTTGCAGAGGCGTGTCAACCACGACAGCCCTACAACATCCAGGGCCTTGAGGTACTCAGGGCGAATCCCTTCCACCCCCAGGGCCTGGCCACCAAGGAGATTTTTAACCACCTTGGCGACCTCAGCCCCTGTGATAGGCGAGTCATCCCCCTCGTCCCCAAACCCTGCTTCCTCTGTAGAAGGTGTATCAGTGGGATTGAGGAGATCCTCAAAGTATTCCTTCCACCGCCCGACGGTATCCCCAGTCGAAGTCAACAGTGCCCCATCCGCACCATACACAGTGTGGACAGGGAGCTGCTTTCCCCTCCTGAGCCGCCGGACAGTTTGCCAGAATCTCTTCGAGGCCGACTAAAAGTCTTGTTCCATGGCTTCACCGAACTCCTCCCGTACCCGGGTTTTTGCTTCAGCAACCACCCGAGCTGCACTCCACTTGGCCTGCTGGTACACCTCTGCTGCTTCGGGAGTCCCACAAGCCAACCAAGCTTGATAGGACTCCTTCTTCAGCTTAATGGCCCCCCTCACCATGGTGTCCACCACTTGGTTTGAGAGTTGCCACCACGAGATGCACCGACCACCTTGCGGCCGCAGCGCTGGGCCGCCACTTCAACAACAGAGGTGGAGAACATGGCCCATTCAGACTCCATGTCTCCAGACTCCCTCGGAATGTGGTTGAAGTTCTTCCGGAGGTGGGAGCTGAAGACCTCCCGGACAGGGGCCTCAACCAGATGTTCCCAGCACACCCTCACTACTGTATATGTTTGGGTCTACCAGGTCTGAATGGCTTCCTCCCCTGCCATCGGATCCAACTCACCACCAGGTGGTGATCAGTTGACAGCTCTGCACCTCTCTTTACTCGGGTGTCCAAGACATACGGTCGCAGGTCTGATGACACAATAACAAAATCGATCATCGACCTGCAAACTAGGGTGTCCTGGTGCCAGGTGCACATATGGACACCCTTATGCTTGAACATGGTGTTCGTTATGGACAAACTGTGGTTAGCACATAAGTCCAATAACTAAACACCACTCGGGTTCAGATCAGGCAGGCCGTTCCTCCCAATCACCCCTCTCCAGGTTTCACTGTCGTTGCCCACGTGCGCATTGAAGTCCCCCAGTAGGACAATGGAGTCTCCAAGAGGAGCACCCTCCAGCACCCCAGTCACAGACTCCAAAAGGGGTGGGTACTCTGAAATATCATTTGGTGCATAGGCACAAATGATGATCAGGACCCGTTTCCCAACCCGAAGGCGCAGGGAAGCAACCCTTTCATCCACCGGGGAAAACTCCAATATAGAGGCAGCAAGGTGGGGGGATACAAGAATACCCACCCCTGCTCGTCGCCTCTCGCCCGGGGCAACTCCAGAAAAGGCCAAGCTCCAGTCCCTCTCCAGGAGACTGGTTCCGGAACCGGAGCTGTGTGTTGAGGTGAGGCCGACTATATCTAGCCGGTATCTCTCAACCTTGTACACCAGCTCAGGCCTCCTTCCCCACCAGAGAGGTGACATTCCACATACCAAAAGCCAGTTTAGAAAGCTTGGGATCAGTCCGCCAAGGTCTCCGCCTTGGAGAAAGCAGTAATCAAGAAAAAAGGAACTGAGCTATGGCCAAAAAAAATGGGATAAAGATCATAAACGTAGATCGTATTACAAAATACAAAAATCTATTGCAATAAAGAATTTCATAACAACCAAAAGGAGGGAAGACATCATTATGGCAAGACTCAGACTGGATCACACACATTTAAATGGCACTTTATTCACCACGGGGAAAAGCGAAAGTGACAAATGTAGAGAATGTGGAGTAAAGAAAATGTCGAGCACATCTTATTACACTGTCACAAATACGGAAATGAAAGACGAGAGGATAGAAAATGAAGTTCGAGAGGCCGGTAGGGAATGGGATTTAACTGGGATTCTGGGAACAGATGGAGATGGAGAGGCAATAAGAATCACGAGGAGGGCTCTTTTCTCTTTTTTAAATAACACAGGATTAAGTCATAGAATTTAGGAGTCGGGCTCAAGATGAAATAATGTTACACACTCTTGTACAGTAGGTGGCGGTATGCATTTTTCAGTTGTTTGCGATCTGCCAGTAACCGAGAGAAGAAGAAGAAGAAGAAGTAGTAATACCTGCTAACTCCAGGTCTTTCTGGAGCTCTCCACAAGTGGCCTTTGGCACTTGGATAACTCTTCTGATAATTCTTTTGACTCCTCTGTCAGAAATCTTGCGAGGAGCTCTTGGTCGTGGCCGGTTTATGGTAAAATAATGTTCTTTCCACTTCCGAATGATGGCTACAGTAGTGCTCACTGGAACATTCAGCAGTTTAGAAATGCACCTATAACAGGGGTGGGCAAAGTTTTTGGCTCAGGGGCCACATTGACTTTTAAAATTTAACAGACGGGCCGGGCCAGCACCAGATGCATATCAAAGCATATATCAACATATCAAAGACAAACATAAAAATGGCATTACAGTGTTAATACTTACATTCACATTTAGTGGAAGCAGTGCTGTTGATCACCCTTTTTTGCCAGTGCGTCGAAGTCTGTTAGTTTTGCTGTGGCAATTCTCAAAACAGATCTGAGGTGTTCATCACTCAACTGGGATCTGTGAGGTGCTTCGTTGGTGTTCACACTAAAAGTCTGTTCACAGACATACATAGATCCAAACAACACTAGCATCCTCTGTGCCATCTTCTGGATGTTTGGAAATTTTGCTGGGCTTAATGAAGCATAAACCTCATCCAGTTTAAGAGAGTGGAACTTCTCTTTCAAGATGGTGTCACATTGGAGATCAATCAGTTCCAACTGCAACTCCTGTGGCACCGTTTCAGGATCTTGTGTGACACCCTCTGAAGTGACTTGTCAATTTTTCCAAAATCAGAGAACCGACAACAGAATTCTCCATGCAGGTCATCCAGTGATTTCCTGCATTTTTTCACATGTCGAGGGGCCTCTTTCAGTGTAGCCAGCGTGGGGAAATGAGTGAATGACTTGTTTGACATTTGCTTTGAGAATAAAGCTAGCTTGGCTTTGAAGGCTCTGACATTTGTGTACATTTCATGCACAAACTGGTCTTTCCCTTGTAGCTTCATGTTCAGCTCATTCATGTGTGTCAGTATGTCCACAGCAGAAGCTAAATCACAAAGCCAATCGGTATCACTCAGCTCAGGAAAATCGTCAGCTTTCTCAAGTTGCTCCAAAAATGCGATAATCTCCTGTTTCAGCTCCCACACTCGTTGACATACTTTCCCCAAACTTAACCAGCGGACACTGGAATGATAAAGCAAGTCCTGGTGATCGGCGTCAGTCTCTTCAAGAAACTTAATAAACTGACGATGCTGAAATCCCCTCGCTTGAATAAAGTTAACGAGCTTTACAACTGGCTTCACTACGTGGTCAAGCTTACGGATTGGCACTGCTTCCTGGTGGATTATGCAGTGTAAGAAAATTACCTCCTGTTCGGGGTTGTCCTCTTTCACCCTCTCCTGGATTCTTCTGAACAACCCGACATTTTTTCCTGGCAGAGTTGGCGATCCATCTGTGGTAACATTGGCGAGCTTACTCCAAGGTAGCTTGTGCTTCATGATGACCCCCGACGCGCTGTTATACAAGTCCTCTCCTCGCGTTTTCCCTTTTAGGGATTCCATGGCCGAGAACTCTTCCATTATCTCAAAATTGTCATTAATCCCTCTGATGAAAAAAGTATTTAGTTGTCCATTCCTTATTAAACACTTGGCACTCACTGTCAACTTTTCTTTTCTTTGGCCCACTCATTGTTGCAAATGGGTTCTGCTGTCACAGCAGTAGCAGAATAATAACAAAAGAGTAGCCCTGGCTCTACAAAATCAAGTGTTTTGCTGTGCCTAATGCACCACCTGGTGGAATTACCAGGCATTACAAGACAAGGTCAAATGAATGCAGTCATAATTATGATATGATTTGGGCAATTATGTACCAATCTTTGCCGGGCCAGATTAAAAAACCCAACGGGCTGGATGTGGCCCGCGGGCTGTAGTTTGCCCACCCCTGGTCTATAAAGTGCTCTTTGCTTCTACCCATCATGAGTTCTTTGTGGTGTGACAATCCTCTTCTTCTTCTTTTAGATTTGATTGGTGGTTGGCTTCTTCTTCTTCTAATTTGCACTGATGGGGGATGGCCTCCTAAATTCTGATGGATTTCAGCTGATTTCTTGGCTTTCTATGCCTTTTTGCACCTCTTTTTCTTGTGTTCGATACTTATTCCCTGTGTCATTCTACTTTATTAAATATAACTTGTTTTGTGAACATAGTTGCCTTGATTTCTTTGTATGTATGAATTATTTGGGTTGTTACTGATGTCTGGTGAAAATTTCAGGTCAATGGCTCCATCAGAAATCACTCTATAATCACTCTAAAAAGCAAGAAGTCTGTGTGTGTGTGTCACGCTTCATAGGACATCATAGGACGGCCTATGATCTCTGCCTGAACATCATAGGACGTCCTATGAACTCAGGCATCATAGGATGACAAATGCATCTTTATGATGTCACAGACCACAGAGATCATAGGACAATTTGTCTTTATGATGTCACGCTGCTCCTCCACATTGAAAGGAGTCAGTTGAGGTGGTATGGGCATCTGATTAGGATGCCTCCTGGACGCCTCCCACTTGAGGTGTTTCGGGCACGTCCCACTGGGAGGAGACCCCGGGGCAGACCCAGGACTCGGTGGAGAGACTATGTCTCCCAGCTGGTCTGGGAACGCCTTGGTATCCTCTCTGGAGAGCTGGAGCAGGTGGCTGGGGAGAGGGAAGTCTGGGCTTCTCTGCTTGAACTGCTGCCTCTGCGACCCGGACCTCCGGAAAAGCGGTAGAAGATGGATGGATGGATGGATGGATGTCACACAGATTTGTCTGTGTCGACAAATGTGTCTTTATGATGTCACCTAGACCGCAGAGGTCATAGGACGATTTGTCTTTATGATGTCATACATAGATTTGTCTATGTGTCTATGTGCATAGTATGCCTGAGTTCACAGGACGATTTGTCTTTATGATGTCACACATAGATTTGTCTATGTGTCGACAAATGTGTCTTTATGACGTCACAAAGACCACAGAGATCATAGGACGATTTGTCTTTATGATGTCACACATAGATTTGTCTATGTGCATAGGACACATAGACAAATGTGTCTTTATGATGTTACATAGACCACAGAGATCATAGGACATGTCTGTGTGTGTGTCACGTTAATAGGACATCATATATAATAGGGCGGCCGATGATCTCTGCCTGAACATCACAGGACATCCTATGAACTCAGGCATCATAGGACTCGTGATGCCTATATGACAGCACATAGACAAATGTGTCTTTATGATGTCATATACATCAAGCCTGTCTTCATGTCTTTATGATGTCATATACAGTGACAGACATCAGACAACATGTCTTTATGATGTCATAGACATCAAGGCTGCCTTCATATCTTTATGATGTCATATACAGTGAGTCCATGCCGGAAAGCCTCTTTTTGCTCAGATCTATTTTCATGATCTTGTCCATGAACTGAAATTACGATGCACCTATCCCTCAACCAGTGGTCTCAACGAACACCTGTGGTTCCAGCAGTACATTGCACCCGTCTGAGACAGGAGGACACCCTTCAGCAGCATAGGGCATGTCAGACTTTAAAGCACGTTTCTAGGACATCATAGGACAGCCTAAGATCTCTGCCTCATCATCATAGCGCGTCCTATGAACTCAGGCATCACAGGACGACTCGCCATGCCTACATGACGGCAAATGTGTAACCTTGACAAATGCCAGTCTACACTACAAATGTGTAAAATGCCAAGCAAAGCGCTGATTTTCTCCGGGTGCTCAAGTTTCATGGTTTCTACGGGCATGCACGGGCCTTCCTGAACAGGGTCGAAAGCCACTTTTTCAGGATTGTGCCCATGAACTTGAATTACGACGCACCTATCCTTCAACCAGTGGTCTGAACGAAGAAGAAGAAGACCCACCAGATAGAGAGCAATAGAATGAGGAGAACTGCTGCACGTCAGAAAGGATGCCGTGAACATGAAACACATCAGGTTCTAGCAGTACGCTGCAGGCATGACTGTGAACAACACAGCCATCTGAGACAGGAGGAGACCCTTCCGCAACGGGCATGCAGAAATACTTTATACTTGGTTTCTATGGGCATGGACAGGTATGCATGGGTATGTACTAGTATGTTTAATGAGAAGAATGCTGACATATTCAAAATTTATTTTCCCCACTGTATATATATATAAAGTGAAATGAGCTGACATTAAAGTCAAGGTGGATCACTGCTCCCTGATAGTGTTGCTAAGGGTGACTCCTGCGAGCCAGTGCTGATGATATTTTTGAAGGAATCGACAGGACACTAATTTAACCCTTTGGAGTGTGTGAATTTGTGTGATCCACCACAGGTTGATCAAGCCCAGTTCTGTGATTAGGACAGCAGGAAGAGGCAGCAACTCTCTGCTGAAGAAGAAGGCGATTCGAAGAAGAGATCTCCTGAGGGAAGGCGTTGAAGAGAAGAAGAAAATTTGGACCGCATTGTAGACGGCTAGTGGCAGCAGCATTTTCGTGGAAAAGGAGTGAAAACCGGGAAGTCAAAGGGAAGGCGTCGAAGAGAAGAAGAAGAAAGATTGGGACCGCATTTACATCTGTGTTCGGCTGGCGGTAGGATTGATTTGTTTGTATGCAGTCTGTAACATTATGGCATCTACAGCCATGGACAAAATTGTTGGCACCCCTCTGTTAATGAAAGAAAAACCCACAATGGTCATAGAAATAACTTGAATCTGACAAAAGTGGTAATAAATAAAAATTCTATGAAAATTAACCAATGAAAATCAGACAATGCTTTTGAATTGTGGTTCAACAGAATTATTTTAAAAAACAAACTTATGAAACAGGCCTGGACAAAAATGATGGTACCCTTAACTTAATATTTTGTTGCACAACCTTTTGAGGCAATCACTGCAATCAAAACGGTTTCTGTAACTGTCAGTGAGACTTCTGCACCTCTCAGCAGGTATTTTGGCCCACTCCTCATGAGCAAACTGCTGCTCCAGTTGTCTCAGGTTTGAAGGGTGCCTTCTCCAGACGGCATGTTTCAGCTCCTTCCACAGATGTTCAATAGGATTTAGATCAGGGCTCATAGAAGGCCACTTTAGAATAGTCCAATGTTTCACTCTTAGCCATTCTTGGGTGTTTTTAGCTGTGTGTTTTGGGTCATTTTCCTGTTGCAAGACCCATGACCTGCGACTGAGACCAAGCTGTCTGACACTGGGCAGCACATTTCTCTCTAGAATACCTTGATAGTCTTGAGATTTCATTGTACCCTGCACAGATTCAAGACACCCTGTGCCAGATGCAGCAAAGCAGCCCCAGAACATAACAGAACCTCCATGTTTCACAGTAGGGACAGTGTTCTTTTCTTGGTATGCTACATTTATCATGGTGCGGTCCTCGCGGACCGCTAATGAGACGCTATAGGCCGCCGATGAGTTTACATAATTTATTAAAGAGAGATGACAAAATAATGAGCCACGGGGGGCGAAAACACAACTAAGGTTTGACTTAGACACTCCTTAGGAATACAAACTCTCAGGATATACGCTTACAGTGACGGATGATAGATGAAGGGAGGTTCACGAGTGAACATCTTTGACGACGTCTTGACGAATGTCGTTGACGAGATCGCAGCCCTGAGAGACAGGAGCTACTCCCTAAAATAGGGCGAGATAATTAATCAGCTGATGAGGTGTCAACAGCTGAATCAGATCAAGGCCGGCTGTCACTGCTGAGCTTGGCTCTGACAGGCAGAAGCCCCACAGAGACGATGTCAAAATAAGAGCTCAGAGAGCCCACAAGGAATTACTAAAGAATGGGGAGAAAACACTGCATGACCCGAGCGCGGATGAGATTGGCGCTCAGACCATGACATCATTTTTGTGTCTGAACATAGCGCTGATGTGCCTTGCCAAAAAGTTCCAGTTTTGTCTCATCTGTCCATAGGACATTCTCCCAGAAGCTTTGTGGCTTGTCAACATGCAGTTTGGCAAATTCCAGCCTGGCTTTTTTATGATTTGTGTTTTCAACAGTGGTGTCCTCCTTGGTCGTCTCCCATGAAGTCCACTTTAGCTCAAACAACGACGGATGGTGCATCTGACACTGATGTACCTTGACCTTGGAGTTCACCATGAATGTGTTTAGAGGTGGTTCTGTGCTCTTTTGTTACCATTCGTATTATCCGTCTCTTCCATTTTTCATCAAGTTTCCTCCTGCGGCCACGTCCAGGGAGGTTGGCTACAGTCCTGTGGAGCTTAAATTTCTGAATAATATGTGCAACTGTAGTCACAGGAACATCAAGCTGCTTGGAGATGGTCTTACCTTTAACATGCTTGTCTATAATTTTCTTTCTAATCTCCTGAGACAACTCTCCTTTGCTTCCTCTGGTCCATGTTTAGTGTGGTACACACCATGTCACCAAACAGCACAGTGACTACTTGTCACCCTTTAAATAGGCCGACTGACTGATTATAAGTTTGTAGACACCTGTGATGTTAATTAGAAGACACATCTTGATTGAACATGTCCCTGTGGTCACATTATTTTCAATCATTTCTAGGGGTACCATCATTTTTGTCCAGGCCTGTTTCATGAGTTTGTTTTTTAAAATAATTCTGTTGAACCACAATTCAAAAGCATTGTCTGATTTTCATTGGTTCATTTTCATAGAATTTTTATTTATTACCACTTTTATCAGATTCAAGTTTATTTCTGTGACCATTGTGGGTTTATCTTTAATTAACAGAGGGGTACCAACAATTTTGTCCACGTCTGTAGCTCTGACGGGTATGACCAAGATCAGGTAGGCTGGATACTATCCATTCCTGGGGGCCGGAAAAGAGCAGTTAGGGGGACACCAAGACTTTAGAAGCGGCTCAGATGACAGCGATGTGGGAGGAAGTAACAATGTGAAGAAAACACGAACTGGCCAAAATGGATGGCAGTTTGAGGATGTTGAAAGGGAATGACTGTGCAAACAAATTAGCAAAAAGTGCTCTTGGAAAAGAAATAACTATACCATTGTCTCTTGGAAAAGGTGAAGGGAAATCAGTAATCAAGAAAAAAGGAACTGAGCTATGCAAAAAAGATGGGATGAAGATCATAAAGGTAGATCATATTACAAAATACAAAAATCTACTGCAATAAAGAATTTCATAACAACCAAAAGGAGGGAAGACATCATTATGGCAAGACTCAGACTGGATCACACATGTTTAAATGGCACTTTATTCACCATGGGGAAAAGCGAAAGTGACAAATGTAGAGAATGTGGAGTAAAAGAAAATGTCAAGCACATCTTATTACACTGTCACAAATACGGAAATGAAAGACAGATAATGGAAAATGGAAGTTTGAGAAGCCAGTAGGGAATGGTATTCAACTGGGGATTCTCGGAACAGCTGGAGATGGAGAGGCAATAAGAATCACGAGGAGGGCTCTTCTCTTTTTTAAATAACACAGGATTAAGTCATAGAATTTAGGGGTCGGGCTCAGATGACATAATGTTACACACTCTTGTACAGCAGGTGGCGGTATGCACCTTTCAGTTGTTTGCTATCCGCCAGTAACCGAGAGAAGACGACGAAGACGAAGAAGAAGAAGAGGAGGATGTAGGGAATGACTGCAAGGTTGTCATTGAGTTCAATCAGGGTGGGGGACACTATCACCCGGTTAAGCTAACAAAAGCAATTGAGAAAGAAATTGGGAGAGTTAAGTTTGCTAAGTTCTTGAAGAATAACCGGCTGTTAATTCATGCCACAAGTAAACAACAGCAACAGAAAATACTGACAATGACATGTCTAAACGGAGAACAAATGGAGGTGCATGTTCCTGGTGTGACAGCTAACTTGAGGGGAGTTATATCAGGTGTCCCTTTGTGCATGTCTATGGAAAAAGTGAAAAACGAGATCCAAGGAGGAAAGGTTAAGGATGTGAAAAGGCTACAGAGTAAAAAAGAAGGCTTGATGAAGGACACACAGTCTGTCATGATTCAGTCTGAGGAAACACTCCCTAAATCAGTTCAAATAGGATACATGTATTTCAGTGTCAGAAAATAGGTCCCAAAGCCACTCAGGTGCTACAAGTGTCAAAGGATGCTGAGGACACTGCTCAGCAATGCAGGGGAAAGCTAAGATGTGCTAGATGTGGAGGGGAGCATGAATATGGTAAATGTGACAAGGACGCCAAAGTAAGACGCTAAAGTGTTGCAAATGCGGGGGTGAGCACAGTGCTGCATACGGAGGATGTGTTGTGCAGAGGGAAGCTAGACAAGCCCAGGAAATCAGAATAACCAAGAAAATCTCATATGCGGAAGCGCTAAAGACAGAGAGGCAGGAATAGTCAGAAACACAGCAGGCCTTCCTAGAAGAAGTGCAGTTCAAATGGAAGCCCAGCAATCAACGGGTCCCTCGCAAGCACAGGATCGTGCAGCTGCAAGGAATGTTTGTGTTCACAAATGCAAAATGGATGATGACACATTGATAGTTAAGAGGACAAACTTTATAGCTTTTATCTGCCACACCATGAATGTTGCTGCACAGCTACAGAAGAAAAGTGACAGAATCAAAACCATTGTGGAAGCAGCAGAAAGCTTCCCAGATGTGAAAGATATCACAGCTGACCAGATTCATTCTTTATTGAAAGCTGAAACTGGGAAGCCTGCACATGCTGAAACAAGACCTTAATTATGGTACTACACATACTACAGTGGAATGTGAAGAGTCTTATAGCAAACGGACAAAAACTCAAGAAGTATCTTTATGAACTAGAAGTTGTTCCACAGGTAGTGTGTGTACAGGAGACATGGCTTCAATCTCACTTAGATTTTGTTATTCCAGGATACAGTTCAATCAGACAGGATAGAATTAACACTGTAAATGGAGGAGGATGTGCCACTTTCATTAAAGATGGCCTGGCGTATAGGGTGATTCCCTCCCCTGTGGATATAGAGTGTAATATTACTGAAATATGTAGGCCAAATGTACAAGGAAATATTAAGCTGATTAATTATTACAATGTATGGTGCGGATGGAGCGCTGTTGACTTCGACTGGGGATATCGTCGGGAGGTGGAAGGAATACTTGGAGGATCTCCTCAATCCCACTGATACGCCTTCTACAGAGGAAGCAGGGTTTGTGGACGAGGGGGATGACTCACCTATCACAGGGGCTGAGGTCGCCAGGGTGGTTAAAAATTTCCTTGGTGGCCAGGCCCCAGGGGTGGACGAGATTCGCCCTGAGTACCTCAAGGCCCTGGATGTTGTAGGGCTGTCATGGTTGACACGCCTCTGCAACATTGCGTGGAGGTCGGGGGCAGTGCCTTTGGCATGGCAAACCGGGGTGGTGGTTCCTCTCTTCAAAAAAGGGGACCGGAGGGTGTGCTCCAACTAGAGGGATCACACTCCTCAGCCTCCCTGGGAAGGTCTATGCCAAGGTACTGGAGAGGAGAGTCCGGCCGTTGGTCGAATCTTGGATTCAGGAGGAGCAATGTGGTTTTCGTCCTGGCTGTGGCACATTGGACCAGCTCTTTACCCTCTCGAGAATTCTCGAGGGTTCGTGGGAGTTTGCCCAACCAGTTTACATGTGTTTTGTGAACTTGGAGAAGGCATTTGACCGCGTCCCTCGTGGTTTTTTGTGGGGGGTGCTTCGGGAGTATGGGGTTTCGGGCTTGTTGTTACGAGCTATTCGGTCTCTGTACAACTGTTGTGAGAGTTTGGTTCGTATTGCCAACACTCGATCGGACTCATTCCCAGTGAGAGCTGGACTCCGCCAGGGCTGCCCTTTGTCACCGATCCTGTTCATAACTTTTATGGACAAGATTTCTAGGCGCAGCCAGGGAATGGAGGGTGTCATGCTTGGTGACCACAGGATCTCATCTCTGTTGTTTGCAGATGATGTTGTCCTGTTGGCTTCATCCAGCAATGACCTACAGCTCTTGCTGGGACGGTTTGCCGCTGAGTGTGAAGCGGCTGGGATGAAAATCAGCACCTCCAAGTCCGAGTCCATGGTCCTCAGCCGGAAAAAGGTGGATTGCCCTCTCTAGGTTGGGGACAGGCTCCTGCCCCAAGTGGAGGAGTTTAAGTATCTTGGGGTTTTATTCACGAGTGAGGGGAAAATGGAGCAAGAGACTGACAGACGGATCGGAGCAGCATCTACAGTGATGCAGACGCTGTACCGGTCTGTTGTGGTGAAGAGGGAGCTTAGTTCTAAGGCAAAGCTGTCGATTTACCAGTCAATCTACGTTCCTACCCTCACCTATGGTCACGAGCTTTGGGTAATGACCGAAAGAACAAGATCACGGATACAAGCGGCTGAAATGAGCTTTCTCCGTAGAATTGCTGGACTCACCCTCAGAGATAGGGTGAGGAGCTCAGTCATCCGGGAGAGGCTCAGAGTAGAACCGCTGCTCCTCCACATTGAAAGGAGTCAGTTGAGGTGGTATGGGCATCTGATTAGGATGCCTCCTGGACGCCTCCCACTTGAGGAGTTTTGGGCATGTCCCACTGGGAGGAGACCCCGGGGCAGACCCAGGACTCGGTGGAGAGACTCTGTCTCCCAGCTGGTCTGGGAACGCCTTGGTATCCTCTCTGAAGAGCTGCAGCAGGTGGCTGGGGAGAGGGAAGTCTGGGCTTCTCTGCTTGAACTGCTGCCTCCGCGACCCGGACCTCTGGAAAAGTGGTAGAAGATGGATGGATGGATGGATTATTACAACCCACGTAGGAAGTTAACAGCAGATATTTTCAGTGCTACGGCAGGGGAAGGGCATATGAAAGAGGTATGGTGTGGAGACTTTAATGCCCATAATAGCTTGTGGGGAAGCACACATACAGATGATAATGGAAATGCTGTGGAAGAGATGTTAGATGAAAGATCATTAATTTGTCTAAACAGTGGTGAAGGTACCAGGGTGGATGTGCATTCTCATGTTTTGACCTGACTCTAGTATCTGATTCTTCAGTGAGCACCCGTGAATGGACGGTCATGAACAGGACAACTATGGGAAGTGATCACTTCCCAATACTTACAGTCATTAAAACTGAAGTATGGGACTTCCGGTTATGGCGGCCACGTAGGAAGACGTGTTTCACACTGCTCTGCTCTTGAAAATAAAAAAAATTACTAAAACTCTCTTAATTGGAACAAAAACCCATCCTAGCGTTTTGGCGCGGATATTGTAAAGACTAAGGTTGGAAAATTGGGTGGAGGAAAAGGTAACTCGACAAAACAACCCAAGCTAACAGACCTTCCACGCTCGAAGCGGCAGAGAAAATTCCAGAGGCAGTGGCAGAGGAGGGAGCCAGCGGCGGAGCGGGAACTGCTGAAGAGGGGACAAATGTAGTGCTCACTGCCATCAACTCCATGAGAACAGAGTTTTCGTCTAAATTTGATGGGATTATAGCAGCGATAGAAGGTATGAGAAAAGAAATAAACGACTGCATGGAGCAAGTGTTGCAGGTGGAGCTCCGAATTTCAAGCGCTGAAGATGGCGTCACCAGCCTGCAAACTAAACTGCAAACACTGGAATTAAAATGCAAACGTCTGGAAGATAACGTCCTAGACTTGGAATCTCGCTTGCGACGGAATAATTTGAGGCTGGTGGGCCTCCTGGAGGGAGCGGAGGGACGGGACCCGTGTTCCTTTTTGGAAAAGTGGATTCCAGATGCGCTGAATAACGCGGATCTGCAGTCATCGGTCGTTTTAGAGAGAGCTCACGGAATTGGCCCACCGAGAGATAATAAGACACCACCGAGGACGCTGATTATGAAGTTCCTCAACTACAGAGACAAGATGACAGTCACCAATGCGGCACGAGCTAAAGGGGAAATTAAATACCAGGACCAACAGGTGCGGTTCTATCCGGACTGGGCTGCAGGAATACAACAATTGAGAAAACAGTTCGACCCCGCCCACAAAGAGTTGCGCAACCTAGGGATTCGACACGGAGTAATTCATCCGGCAAGACTGTTGGTCACATATAAGGGGAGAACCCACACCTTCAAGACCCCTCAAGAGGCGCAGGAGCTCATCAAGCAGATCCAAAAGGAGACTGGTGGGAGCTAAGCATGAACATGACAAAGGTAGAACATTTAAATATATGTACAGACATCTGACTGATCTGAAACATAAACATGTCTACAAAATACAGACTGTATTAAAAAAAAAAGTTATGATGTACAACGTTGCTATAAAACTTTGAAGTTATGTTGAAAAAACTACAGAAGAGAGTTAATGTCATAAGAATAGTAGTAGAGTCAGGGTGATTGAGAGGAGAAAGAGAGAGTGGTTTGACTGATCCTCGCAGGTGTGGAACAGTCACCAGCTATAATGGGAGACAGAATTTTTTAATTTTGGGGGGATTACCACGAATGTGGGGAAAGGGAATCTGTTTTTGTTTAGTTTGTAGGATGAATGTTCTATCATCCATGTTTTTGCTTCTCTGTAAGAGTATGTTCATATTGCAAGGTAATCTCAAACTCCTTATTGATCATAGATCAAAGCGTTAATCTTAATTTAACTTCATGGAATTGCAGAGGTCTACAAAATCTTAAAAAACTTAAACAAGTCATGAATAAAATAAAAGACAGATTCCAAAAATTGTACTTCTACAAGAAACTCATCTATTAGAGAAGGATGTAAAAAGAATTAGGAGAAGATGGCAAGACAATGTGTTCACCTCATCATTTTCATCCCGAGCTAGGGGAGTTATGATTCTCATACATAAAACAGTCCCATTTCAAACAAAAAATGTAATTAGAGACAAATTTGGAAGATATTTAATTATCCAAGGATCTTTGTTATTAGAAAATACAAATCTGGTGAACTTATATGGCCCCAATATTAATGATCAAAACTTCTTTGTTAATTTATTCCTCACTTTATCATCACTTACAGGGCAACATATAATAGCAGGGGATTGTAATTGCACATTGAATTCCAGTATAGCTAGATCAACAGGACTGGACTGCACGCACAATGGATGTAGGATGACCATTAATCATTTTAAGAAAGAATTGAGATTGCTAGATATATGGAGAGAAATGAAACCACAAGTCAAAGCCTATTCTTGTTATTCTAATACTGATAAGACATTCTCACGTATTGACTACTTTTTGATCTCTACAGAATTAAGGTCCAAGATTCAAAACTGTTTCTATGATAACACTGTGATCTCTGATCATGCACCCTGCTGTCTAGTATATGTAGATAAGAAATTGACAAAGGGATCAATTAGGTGGCATTTTCAACATAAATGGCTTCAGGATGAGGAATTAAGTACATAGAAAAACAGATGAGTTCTTTGATATCAATACTACACAAACAACGGCATGTATAAAGTGGGAGGCTTTCAAAGCTTTTGTTAGGGGGCATATTATTAGTTATACAGGTTCAAAATCTAAGAAGACCCGAGAGGAGAGAGTCCAATTGGAACGTAAAATAAAAACTCTTCAAGAAAAGGTGTATGCAGGAAGTAACCCACAGTTAGAGAACGAATTACTGATTCTGAGAGCTGAATATGACAAAAAATAAGTGAATAGAGCTGTCTCGAGTCTTCTAAGATTGAAGTAAACTTTTTATGAACAAGGTAAAAAATCAGGAAAATTATTGGCATGGCAGATTAAACAATTAGAATCTAAAACACCAATTACCAGTATTATAAGTAACTGACAGGTAGTTATAGATCCTTTAGAAATTAATAGTGCCTTCCGAGATTATTATGAAAAACTATATGATACAAAAAATGAAACTGACTTAACAAAACTAAATGGGTTTTTGGGTGGATTATCCATACCAGGTATTTCAAATGAAAACAGGGAGATACTGGAGTCTAAAATTAGTCAAGAAGAAGTTGGGCAAGCCATTGATGATATGAAATCAGGAAAAAGAGCAGGACCAGATGGTCTTCCAGTCGACCTCTATAAAAAATTTAAGAATAAATTAATAAAACCACTTTTGGAAATTGTTTTAGAAGCATTTCAAAATGGTAATTTACCATCATACATGAATAATGCCTTAATTATACTGTTGCCAAAACCAGGTAAACCTTCTAATAAATGTGAAAACATGAGACCAGTAAGCCTATTAAATGCTGATCTTAAAATAATCTGTAAAATTTTAGCAAAACGACTACAAGAAATATTACCAAATATTATTAACCAAGATCAGAATGGCTTTATAATGGGAAGACAAGGCTTCCATATTGTAAGAAGACTATTTAATATTATTTATTCCAATAAAGAAGCACCGGATACAGCTCTCCTATCATTGGACGCCGAAAAGGCCTTTGATAGGGTTGAATGGCCTTATCTTTTTGAAGTCCTACAAAGGTTTGGACTTGGAAATAATTTCATAAAATGGGTCCAGATAATATACAATAATGCTACAGCAGAAATCCTAACAAACAACAATATCTCAAAATCAATAAAAATCAATAGAGGATGTCAACAAGGCTGTCCACTTTCACCTTTATTGTTTACTATGGCAATTGAACCTTTAGCGATGGCAGTACGTTTACATCCACAAATATATGGAATTAAAGTAGGACCAACAGAATATAAAATCTCCCTGTATGCCGATGACATAATTTTGTTTATGTCGAATTTTAAAATATCATTTTCGACCTTGTTAAATTTGATGAAGAACTTTGGGGATAAATCAGGATATAAAATAAACAAAACAAAATCTTCAATATTAATGTTAAATGAGAACCAGAGAAATCATCCATCTCCTGAGGTAAACCAATTCAATGTTGTAGATCAGTTTAAATATTTAGGAATTCAAATTTTGCCTAAGCTAGAATCAGTCGCCAATGCCAACTATGAAGCCTTAATGACAAATATTAATGAGTTGCTTCAGAGATGGATGTCACTACCAATGTCGATGATTGGGAGAATTAATATACTTAAAAGTAATATCTTACCAAAAATACTTTATTTATTTCAAAACATTCCTTTACCACCACCTTCAGATCTATTCTCAAGAATTAAAAAAAAGTTAGTGGAATTTATATCGAACAATGGGAAGGCTAGATTACGTTTGTCCTTACTATACTTACCATTTGATGGTGGAGGTCTGAACTGTCCAAACTTTATGCTGTATTACTGGTCAGCCCAACTGAGGTCTATGACATATTTTTCATTAAATGATCCTCCTCACTGGACTGAAATGGAATCATACAATTTACCTTTACCTCTTCCCTTATTCATATACTCAGACTTGGCTAAAAAATTACAGAAACAAGTTAAAAATCCAATTGTAAAGCACATGATCAAAATATGGTGTGAAACTAAAAAATATTTAAAAGAACCACACTCACTGTCACAATTTAGCCCAATATGGGGTAATCAATATTTTACACCAGGGAGAGCGGATATTGTATTTAAAGTATGGAATTTAAAAGGGATTCAAAAGATTCAAGACTTTTTTTTTTTTTTTTTTTTTTTTTTTTCTCTCGGCGCCACACGAGTCGGCTGCCTTTTGCAACAGCGGCTCGATTCCGAGTCTTTTTCCCTTCCTCTCTCTTTTGATCCGTCTTTTTTTTTCACCCCACTTATATCACGGACACACAGATCGTCCTAAATGTCTCCTGAGCCGGTGGACGGAGCCACTGTCTATAGCAGGATACGATACAGCAGAGAACAGCTGCTAGCATTCAACCGCCACCCGGTCCCATTGGAAAAACTCGACATACCGAGAGAACTGAGGCGAAAACGCCGCGGCTGCCGGGCTGGAGTAAGGCGTAGGACAAAAAATATAAGGTACAGACCCTCCCTTCTATCTGTTGTCATGGGAAATGTACGGTCGATACTGGGAAAGTTAGATGAGCTAGCGGCTATCTCCCGTTATGATAGCACATACCGGGAGTGCTCTCTCCTTTTGTTTACTGAGACGTGGCTAACTGAACTAGCAGCAGATGCTAACATTGAGCTGGAGGGTTTTCACATGATACGAGCTGACCGAACACCAGACAGTGGCAAGGCTAGGGGCGGTGGAGTGATAATGTATGTTAACAACAACTGGTGCAGACCGGGACATATCACTGTTAAACAACGACACTGCAGCAAAGACATTGAGTTGCTAGCTGTTAGCATGAGGCCTACATATCTCCCGAGAGAACACTCACACGTGATCTGCATTGTTGTTTATGCAAATCCGACGGCGAACGCTGGGACAGCACGTGACGTCATCCATTCAGTAACCAGCAGGCTGCAGACAGAACACCCAGATGCTCTTCTCCTCATCTCAGGCGATTTCAACCATGTTTCACTGTCTCCCATTCTACCCACGTTCACCCAGTATGTCACATGCCACACTAGAGACAATAAAACACTGGATTTATTCTACGCAAACACTAAGGAGGCGTACACCTCATCACAACTCCCCCCACTCGGGAGATCGGATCACAACTTGGTTCATCTCCGGCCGGTGTACAAACCCCTAGTGCACAGACAACCTCCGGCCATGCACACTGTGGAGTTATGGTCTGAGGAGACAATGGACACCCTAAAGGGCTGTTTTGAAGCCACCGCCTGGAAGCAGCTCTGCGATCCACATGGTGAGGACATCGATGGCCTCATTCACACCTTCACGGGCTACCTCAGCTTCTGTGTGGACAAATCCGTTCCCACCAAGACCATACGGCGTCACTCAAACAACAAACCCTGGATCAACCCTGAGATAAAAACACTTCTGAGAGAGAAGAAGAGGATCTTCAGGTCAGGGAACAGGGAGATGCTGAAGTCCGTACAGAGGGAGCTGAGGAGAAAGATCAGAGAAGGCAAGGACAGCTTCAGGAAGAAGATGGAGGACAAGCTGCAACAGAGCGACATCAGCGGGGTCTGGAGAAACCTCAAAACCATCTCGGGGCTCCAGAATACCTCCCCCCAGGCCACAGGGGGCAGGGAGTGGGCGAACAACCTGAATCTGTTTTTCAATAGATTTGACCAACCGCCCTCCCCCCTGACTGCACAACAACCACTGCTGCCTCTAAAGAAATCAAGTCCTGCTGCCCACTCCCCACTCCACCAACACCCCCCCACTCCCAACACACAGCCCCCCATCCTGACCCTGACCAGGACCCAGGTGAGGACGGAGCTGAGGAAGATCAAGGCGAGGAAGGCGCCGGGACCGGACGGCATCAGCGCAAAGCTCCTCAAGTCCTGTGCAGACCAGCTGTGTGGGATTGTGACGTATATCTTCAACATGAGCCTGAAACTGGGGAGGGTACCACAGCTGTGGAAAACATCTTGTGTGGTACCTGTACCAAAAACTTCCCACCCCAAAGACCTGAACAGCTACAGACCGGTGGCCTTGACGTCCCACTTGATGAAGACCCTGGAGAGACTGCTCCTTGCTCACCTCCGCCCCCTGGTGGAACCAGCGATGGATCCACTCCAGTTCGCCTACCAGCATGGCATTGGGGTGGAGGATGCGGTGATCTTCCTCCTTCACCGTTCTCTGTCCCACCTGGAGAAGCCCGGGAATATGGTGAGGATCATGTTCTTTGACTTCTCCAGTGCTTTCAACACCATCCAACCGATGATCCTGAAGGACAAGCTGCTGCGCGCAGGGGTGGACCAGCACCTGTCATCATGGATCCTGGACTACCTCACGAACCGGCCTCAGTTTGTGAGAACCCGGGACTGTGTGTCCGACACGATCATCAGTAGCACGGGGGCCCCCCAGGGAACGGTGCTGGCTCCCTTCCTGTTCACTCTTTATACTGCGGACTTCTCACACAACACAACTCACTGCCATCTACAGAAGTTCTCTGATGACTCTGCGATCGTTGGCCTCATCTCCAATGGAGATGAAGCTGAGTACAGAGGGCTTATCCAGGACTTCGTGGACTGGTGCCATCGGAACTGCCTCCAGATCAACGCGAGGAAAACTAAGGAGCTGGTGGTGGACTGCCGCAGGCATGGGCAGCCCCTCACAGTACCAGTAAATATACAGGGAACAGACATCGAGATGGTGACATCCTATAAGTACCTGGGTATTCATCTGAACAATAAACTAGACTGGTCACACAATACTGATGCACTCTACAAGAAGGGACAGCGCAGGCTGTTCCTGCTGAGGAGACTCAGGTCTTTTGGTGTACAAGGGGCGCTGCTGAAGTCATTCTATGACACGGTGGTGGCATCAGCCATCACTTTTGGAGTGGTCTGCTGGGGCAGTGGCATTACTGCAGCCGATAGGAAGAGACTGAACAAACTGATTAAGAAAGCTAGCTCTGTCCTGGGGCAGCGCCTTGATCCGATGGAGGAGATAGGAGAGAGAAGGACGGTGGCTAAACTGTCATCTCTGCTGGAGTCCGAGTTCCACCCTATGCAGGACATACTGAATGCACTGAGGAGCTCATTTAGCAGCAGACTACATCATCCCAGGTGCACAACCGAGAGGTTTCGTAGGTCCTTCCTACCAACGGCTGTCAGACTGTACAACCTAAGCAGGGCTGCTCGCAGAGATAGCAAAAAGACGTAACAAACTAATAGTTTTTTGAATGCAAAAGATGCAATAGACTTACACAATGGTCCCCTCCGGCATACAACTAGGAACATACCGGTCGCTATGGAGGGTGAGAATATGTATGGGCACATAATCATACCATGTAGGATAACTAAGTAGACGGTTATGCTGTTTCATTCCATCTAGCAACAATGCTCTGCACTGTGTGTGTTTATATATTTGCATATTTATTCCATCTAGCTACAATGCTCAGCACTGGGTGTGTTTATATATTTATATATCTACATATTATTCCATCTAGCTACATTGCTCCGCACTGTGTGTGTTTATATACTTGCATATTTATTCCACCTAGCTGCAATGCTCCGTACTGTGGGTGTTTATATATTTACATATTTATTCCATCTAGCTACAATGCTCTGCACTGTGTGTTCATATATTCATATATTTATTCCATCCAGCTACAATGCTCTGCACTGTGTGTCTGTGTGTGTGTGTATATATATATATTTTATAGTAATACGTACATATGTTTATTAGCTGCTCTTGCTTGCTTGTTTTTTTTCTTGCCTTCTGATTGTTGCTCTGAGTGTTGCTATCCCTGTGCTGTTGCAATCCTGGAATTTCCCCGTTGTGGGACTAATAAAGGCTTATCTTATCTTATCTTATCTTACTTATATTTGTCACGCTCAGATAACATGTCTTGAATAACTGAGGATTAAATTCAATCTTAATAGAACACGCTTTTTTAAACATCTTCAGCTTAGAAATTTTATTCGTTCAAATCAAAATAATGCTCTCACCCGACCTACTTATTCAACTTTGGAAAAAATTTTGATGAAAGATAGTAAGAGAAAGGGTATTATTTCAGAGTTTTACAACTCATTGACACTATTCTCAAGTGAAAACTCACAGAAAAGACTGAATGACTGGAAAGAAGACCTGCAAATTGAAATTTCAGAGGAACAATGGGAAATGGCTTGTGCAGGAGCTCAAACCAAATCAATAAATGTACTGTGGCACATATATTGAGTTCATATTTCCCCACAAATGTATGGCTGTATGTGTATTGGGGGCTTCACGTCTCGCGGGACAAAGAAGGTCTGGGTCTGCAGAGATCTACAGGAGATGACGAGGAGGTGCGAGTTTTGGCCCTTGTCTTAGAGAGGATGCCCCAGAAGGATTCCTGGAACATCGAGGGATAAGAGACGGACATCAAAGAGTTGCATTGTGACTGGGAATTAAATACCATGTGATTGTATGTTTGCTGAAGCACCATGTGACTTAGGCAGGATAAGAGTGTGGTATTTCATTGCTCGGTCTCTTTTTCGTGTTGAGAGATTGCTAGAGATGTGTTCTCTTAATAAAGCCGAACCTGAGAAATAAACTCAGCCTCATCTTTGAACGCATTCTCTACACTGGTGACCCGACAACAAATTATGGCCGGGGACGATCTTCCCGCAATGGACTCATCAGGAGCCAGCCAGGCTAACGCAGCTACCGCAGTCCAGCTGCCCGATTTCTGGCAGCATAGCCCGCGCTCTTGGTTCAACACGGTCGAGGCGCAGTTCCATCTTCGGGGAATTTCGGCGGATGCAACGAAGTTCTACCATGTAGTTGCAAAGCTGGACAGCCTCACAGCCCGGCGGGTGGAGAGCCTGACTAACCACCCACCAGATGACGACAAGTACGGCGCGTTGAAAGCCGCTCTCATCCGTGCTTTCACCCCCTCGCTGGGAGAGCGAGCAGAGAGGCTCCTGGCGTTGACTGAAGGCGAGGCAGACAGGCCGGCAGACCTGATGGTGAGGATGCTGAGCCTGAGAGGCGATGACGATGACAGCTTTATCTTCGCCCAGCTTTTCCTCAGGACACTACTGTCAGCGGTGAGAGTCACCCTGGCCGGTTCACAGCTGCTGTCCAGCTGAGATTACCACGAGCTGGGCCAGGAGGCACAGCGACTCATCGACGCCCATAGACGCCACACGGCCACAACGGCGGCAGCGGAGCTGAGCGCAATGCCCGGAGACGACAGGGGGCCAGAGGCTGCAGCACCAGATTCGCTGACGTCAGCAGCGGCGGAGGCCAGGAGACACGGAGCGGGCGACGTCCTCTGCTTTTATCACTGAAGTTTCGCCGAGAGGGCATGCAGGTGCATTCCACCGTGCCAGTTCAAGCGCTCGGGAAACGCCAAGACCGGGAGCCGGTAGCAGCCGCGGCTCTCGGCGTGAAGAACAGGCTGCTCTACCTGACGGACGCGAAATCGGGGAGACAGTTCCTGGTGGACACAGGCTCCCAGCTGAGTTTCATCACACCGTCCTATGCTGACCGGCTGGCGCCTTCCAGCAGACCCCTGGTGTTGGCAGCGAACGGCTCGACGATCAAGACCTTCGGAGAGAAGACCCTCCCCCTGTCTTTCCACGGTCGGACATTCGAGTGGACTTTCATCGTAGCGGCAGTCAGTCATAACATGTTAGGTGCTGATTTTTTGTGCTCGAATGGTTTATTGGTTGATCTTGCTAATAGACGTCTGGTTAATGCACTGTCTTTCCACTCTATTTCCTGTACAGCCCGGGTGGCCCCGCCGACTGCACAGCCCAACGTCACAGCTGCGGGTGGTAAGTTCCAAGCACTACTCACTCAGTTTCCAACACTCACAGTCCCAACGTTTTCGGCGTCAGTGGCTAAACATGGGGTGGAACATTTTATAACTACTACCGGGCCCCCCGTTTTTGCAAAAGCTCGGCGCTTGGACTCAGCTAAGCTGGCCATAGAGTGCGAGGAATTCGCCAACCTGGAAAAGCTGGGCATCATTAGACGCTCTAACAGCCCCTGGGCTTCACCGCTGCATATGGTCCCCAAGGCTGATGGCTCGTGGCGGCCTTGCGGTGATTTCTGCAGGTTGAATAACGCTTCAGCACACGACCGCTACCCGATTCCGCACATCCAGGATTTTTCGGTGCATTTAGTGGGGGCGCGCATTTTTTCTAAAATAGATTTGGTGCGCGGGTACCATCAAGTCCCAGTCTGCGCTCAGGACATACCCAAAACAGCGGTTATAACTCCTTTTGGGCTTTTTGAGCTTTTGCGTATGCCGTTTGGACTCAAGGGGGCTGCGCAGACCTTCCAGCGCATGATGGATGCAGTTTTACACGGCCTCCCTTTCGTGTTCGTCTACTTGGATGATATTTTGGTAGCCAGCGTGTCCGAAGACGAACACGAAACCCACCTCACAGCGGTTTTTCGGAGGCTGGCAGAGCACGGGTTAATAATTAACCCAGCGAAGTGCCAGTTTGGGGTGGCGCAAATCAATTTTTTGGGGCACCACGTTTCGCCAGAAGGAGCGGTCCCGCTGCCTGATAAAGTACGCGCAATAACAGATTTTCCTCAACCTCAGACGGTCAAAGCGTTGCAGGAATTTTTGGGAATGGTTAATTTTTATAACCGTTTCCTCCCAAGCGCAGCGCAGCTCATGCAGCCATTGTACACGGCACTTAAAAAACAAAAACCTGTGAATAAGATCGAATGGTCCCCGGAGCGGGAGCGTGCATTCTCCCAAGTCAAATCAGCCCTGGCGAACGCCGTTTTGTTGGCACACCCGGTGCCAACGGCCCGCATGGCGCTCACCACGGACGCTTCCGATTTAGCGGTGGGGGCGGTCGTTGAACAGTTTGTGGCAGGGAGCTGGCAGCCGCTCGCATTTTTCAGTAAAACCTTGCGCGATAACGAGCAGAAATACAGCACGTTCGACAGGGAGCTGTTGGCCCTGCATTTGGCCATCCGCCATTTCCAGTTCTGGCTGGAGGGGCGCCGGTTCACCGCGTTTGTGGACCACAAGCCGCTAACATTCGCGATGGCCAAGATTTCAGAGCCTTGGTCAGGCCGGCAGCAAAGACAGCTGGCCGCGATATCGGAGTTCACCACCGATATTCAGCATGTCACAGGCAAACATAATGTAGTGGCAGACTGTCTTTCGCGCGCGGTAGCAGCGCCAGGCTCTGTGGGGGCAGACTCGGCAGCCGTGGCCGCGGGCCAGGTTTGTGGAGCGGAAGCACTCGCAGCCCCGGTCCGCGTAGGTTTGGATTACGCAGCCATGGCCGCGGAGCAGGCTAGCGACGCGGATGTGCGCGCGCTCCAGTCTGGACCAACAGGGTTAAGGCTGGAGCACAGGGTGCAGCAAATAGGTATGCCCCCTCTAATCTGCGATGTCTCCACGGGCGGCCTCGCCCTGCGGTCCCAGCTGCGTGGTGCCGCCGCGTTTTTGACTCAATCCATTCCCTGGCGCACCCGGGGGTGCGCGCGTCGATTAAAATGGTGGGGGAGAAATTTGTTCGGCCGGGGTTGCGTAAACAGGTCAAGGAGTGGGCAGCAGCCTGCGTGGTGTGTCAGCGAGCCAAGATACACAAGCACACTAGAGCCCCTTTGGAGCCTTTTCACATCCCGGCTAAGCATTTTGATCATGTGCATGTTGACTTGGTGGGCCCCCTTCTGTTGTCGCAGGGGTGTACACACCTTTTGACGATGGTAGATCGCACCACGCGTTGGCCAGAAGTGGTCCCTTTGGCGTCAACTGCAGCGGCAGACGTTGCACGCGCGTTTTTAATGGCTTGGGTCACGCGTTTTGGAGTTCCGTTGGACATAACGTCCGACAGAGGTCCCCAATTTGTTTCCGAACTCTGGTCATCGATGGCCCACAGCCTAGGGGTGAAGATTCACCGCATTACCGCGTATAACCCCCAGGCTAACGGTTTGTGCGAACGCTTTCATAGGTCATTGAAAGCAGCCCTCAGAGCGTCTCTTACGGGGGGGATAAACTTACATGGGTTTTATTGGGGTTGCGTTCCGCACCTAAGGAGGATTTGCAGGCTTCTCCGGCTGAATTAGTCTTCGCACAACCCCTCTGTTTGCCAGGGGAATTTCTTCCCGACAACCCCACGCCAAATTGCCCCCCCCCCCGCTCAGCTGTCACAGGATCAAATACCCTTCCTGGCCCAGTTCATCACAGTTTTCCACGCGTTTTTGTGCCAAAGGCTTTAAAAAATGCGGAGTTTGTTTTTGTTAGACATGATGCCCAACGCCCAGGCTTGCGACCGCCTTACGACGGGCCGTTCAGAGTGCTAGAAACAGGAGAGAAACATTTTTTGCTTGATTTAGGAGGCAGAAAAGAGTTGATTTGCATTAACAGACTCAAACCTGCCTTTGTTCTGGCTGATGAACACGTGCAGTTGGCCAGGACCTCCCGCCGTGGCAGGCCGCCGAGAAGGCATTCTTCGCAGCCCTCACAGAGATGTGGTAATGATTCTGATCCACAGATGCAGCAAGCCAGGGCAGAAGGCACCAAGCCGGCTTACAGCAGATATGGAAGGAGGTTAAAACCCAAGCATTCGGTGGACTGATTTGTGATATGCAGTGATGTTTTTGTCATGCATCTCTGATTATGTTTTGTCCCTTAAATAGACGTTTGGGGGGGGGGGGTTATGTGGCACATATATTGAGTTCATATTTCCCCACAAATGTATGGCTTTATGTGTATTGGGGGCTTCACGTCTCGCGGGACAAAGAAGGTCTGGGTCTGCAGAGATCTGCAGGAGATGACGAGGAGGTGCGAGTTTTGGCCTTTGTCTCAGAGAGGATGCCCCAGAAGGATTCCCGGAACATCGAGGGATAAGAGACGGACATCAAAGAGTTGCATTGTGACTGGGAATTAAATGCCATGTGATTGTATGTTTGCTGAAGCACCATGTGACTTAGGCAGGATAAGAGTGTGGTATTTCATTGCTCGGTCTCTTTTTCGTGTTGAGAGATTGCTAGAGATGTGTTCTCTTAATAAAGCCGAACCTGAGAAATAAACTCAGCCTCATCTTTGAACGCATTCTCTATAGTACGTCTTAAACTGATACATTTTAAATGGTTAATGCGGATGTATGTTACACCAGTGGAATTAAATAGATATAACAAAAACATACCAGATACATGCACAAAATGTATGGAAAGTAAAGGAACCCTATTTCACTGTTTATGGGAATGTAGAAAAATCAGAATGTCTTGGGAAGAGGTGAGGGTAACAATTGAAAAAATAATTTCATAACAAATCACATTGAACCCTAACCTGTTCTTGTTGGGTCTGTATCCAGAAAAACATAACTTTTTAATAAGCGTGAAAGAGCATTCATAGACCTCAGTTTGCTTAATGCCAAAAAATGTATTGCGCTACTGTAGAAAAAGACTCATAGACCAGATGTGACTCAGTGGTTAAGACAGATGTTAACAAACCTTCCACTAGAAAGAATAACATATATACTGAAATCAAAGGAAAATGTGTTTGAGAATATATGGAGACCTTTCATTGATTATGTAAAGAAATTAAACAACTTCTGAAGAAGGTGAATGATATGTGTGGACCTTGCAAATTCCAAGCTGGTGAATGTATATTATGTATTCTTATGTAATAGATTACCTAGACTAAACAGAGGAGCATTGTTGTTGACTTGTTTTTGTTATAGGCTGCTGTTGTTTTTATTACACTTTTTTTTATTTTGTTATTGTTTTATTTAATTTTTTAAATTACTTTTGTGTTAGTGTCTGACTGTGTGTGCTATGTTTGTGAAAAAAAAAGTTCAATAAAAAATACTGTGGGGAAAAAAAACAGTATGTATACAAGAGGGAAGATGTTTTACAAGATGGTGTTTTGACAAGGCAGACTGGGAAAAGTTTAGGCAATACTGTGTTCAATCATGTCATTGGATAACATTAGAAGGTGGCATAGAAAAGTCTTGTTCAAGTCAGGTAACCAATCATATTCTGAATGCTGCAATAGCAAATATACCTAAGAAAACAACACAGGGTAGGAAGAAGGTTGTACCCTGGTAGAATGACGAATGTAGTATTGCAATAAAAGAGCTAAACAAGGCATTCAGAGAGCTGAGGAAGAAAATGACTAATGAAAACTTTAGAGTATAAAAAGAAAAGGGCAGTAGCTCGAAGGATTATTAAAAACAGGAAAAGGTCAACATGGAGAGAATTTTGTTCCACCCTTGGTAGGAAAACAACTAGGTGATGTCTGGGGTGTGTTTAAAAAAATGAGTGGGAAAAGGATATCAGTTAAAATTCCAGCTTTAGTGGATGGAGACAAGATGGCTGTATCAGACAAAGAAAAGGCAGAAGTCCTAGGTAGAGCATTTGCAGCAGTGCATAGAGGAGACCATCTTGGTGAGAGTCATAGACAGCAAAGGCAGCAAAAACTCAGAGAAATGCAAACTTAAAAAATGAAGTGAAAGAGGACATGACTGTATTAGACCTCGAGCTCACAATGTCAGAGCTTAAGAGAGCTTTGCCAAGATAGTGGATACACAGCTCCAGGATATGATCAGTTAAGCTATGCTATGTTCCGGCAGTTGCCTATGCAATCAATGCAACTGGTACTGAAATTGTTTTAACAGGATATGGAAGGAGGGGGTTATCCCAAGTGGGTGGAAAAAGGCTGTAATTTTACCATTTAATAAGCCAGGGAAAGATCCAGCTCATCCAGGCAACTACAGGCCAATAGCATTAACATCACATTTACGGAAATGGATGGAGAAGGTCCATCACAGGGCCAACACGAAAAAGCGGAAGAAGTTGGATGGATGGATGGATGGATGGAGAAGGTGTTAGTTTACAGACTCTCATATGTATTAGAGCAAAAACAATTAATAAACGACTATCAGAATGTTTTAGAAGAGGAAGATCCACAGTGGATGCTCTAGTTAGGGTAAGTAATGATATTGAAAAGACGCGCAAAATGAAAGAAGTAATGGTTATAGTTTATCTGGATATTGAAAAGTCTTATGACTCACTCTGGAGGGACGGTCTTCTTATGAAATTGAATAAAATGGACATTGGTGGTAGGATGTATAATTGGATAATGGATTTTTTTTTTAACACAGGACAATTAGGGTTAAAGTAGGATCAGAAGTTTCTAATGACTTTGAAATAGAAAATGGTGTTCCTCAGGGGAGTGTGATAAGCCCTGTTTTATTCAATATGATTAATGACATGTTTGAGGATCAAGAGGGATCCATCAAAACAGCACTATATGCAGATGATGGAGCCATATGGATGAGGGGAAGAAATGAGAAATTGGTGTTCAAAAACATCAGGAAAGCAATGGGGAAAGTGGAAAAGTGGTCATATGACTGGGATTTAAATTTTCAAACAGTAAAACCTGCTATATAACTTTCACAAAAAAACAAAAACGCAGAACTGGTAAAGAACCATTAACATTATATAATCAACCAATAGAGAAAGTCAGTGAGTTCAAATATCTAGGATTGTGGTTTGACAGTGCATACACATGGAGAGTCCATATTGAAAATCTGGAGACAAAATGCAAAAAAAGTCATTAATCTCATAAAAGCTGTAGCTGGACATGAATGGGGTGCAGATAAACAGGCATTAATTGGCATTTACAGAGCACTAATGCAATCGACTAATAGACTACGGATGCATGATTTATGGAGCAGCGGCAAAGACGACTCTGGAAAAAATCAACAAAATGCAGCATAGAGCGCTTTGCCTGTGCATTGGAGCCATCAAAACACCACCAAACAATGCAGTTTTAATAGAAGCAGGAGAAATGCCAATGGATTTGAGAAGAAATAAACTGGCATTATACTGGGTCAAGCTGAAAGGAAGTGACGAAGCAAATATTTCAAAAACAACACTACAAAACTGCTGGGAATACTCTTTAATTTCCAGGAACATGGGTTTGGGTGGACAATTGAAAAAAGGACCAGGATGTATGGCCTGCACACTATTGATATAGCTAACACCAGTCCAGTGAGTAATGTTCCCCCTTGGTTGTTTCTGGGAATAGAAGTAGACACTAGTCTGCTAATGAGGAAAAAGGATTGGCTTTTGAGTGAAGTTGGTGTTAAAACAAGCATTTACTTCAGGAACAATTACTATAACTTCTTACAGCTCTATACTGACGGTTCAAAGAATAAAGAGGGCTCTGTTGGAGTATACACCCCAGAATTTAAAGTGACCATCGCAAAAAGACACTCCCAACAATACATCTGTGTTTACAGCAGAGATGGTGGCAATAATTATTGCTTTGCAGTGGGCAGAGGAGGTCAGACCGGACCGGGTAGTGGTGTGCACAGACTCACTTGCAGCGCTAAAAACCATACAGACACTAAAATCTACAAGGGAAGACTTGGTGATTGAGCTATATCACAGTTTATTTAGGGTACACAGGGGTGGTGGAGAAGCTCAGTTTTGTTGGGTTCCTGCACATGAAGGGTTGAAACGGAATGACTGTGCAGACAAATTAGCAAAAAGTGCTCTTGGAAAAAAAGATAACTATACCATTGTCTCTTGGAAAAGGTGAAGGGGAAAGCAGTAATCAAGAAAAAAGGAACCGAGCTATGGCAAAAAAGATGGGATGAAGATCATAAAGGTAGATCGTATTACAAAATACAAAAATCTATTGCAATAAAGAATTTCATAACAACCAAAAGGAGGGAAGACATCATTATGGCAAGACTCAGACTGGATCGCACAGGTTTAAACGGCACTTTATTCAATTCAATTAAATTCAATTCAGCGTTATTTATAATGCGCCACATCACAACAAAAGCCGTCTCGTGGCGCCACAGTGCAGATGCAATCAGACGATCCCCTATGAGCAAGCACTAGGCGACAGTGGAGAGGAAAAACTCCCATTTGGAAGGAAGAAACCTCTAGCAGAACCAGGCTCAGGGAGGGGCAGTCGTCTGCTGCGACTGGCTGGGGATGAGGGGATAGGGAGGATGGAAAGGACAGACATAAAGACCACAGCAGTAAGATGCCAAGTACAATATTGGAGATCAACCAGCAGTATGGGTCAGATAACAATAGAACAAGAGTGGGGTTAAAAGACACAAATACCCTCCTTAAACGAAAGCTATATTAAAAAGGAAGGATTTTACCCTGTTCTTAAAGACAGAGACCGAGTCTGACTCCCGGACCCAGAGTGGTAACTGGTTCCAGAGAGAAGGGGCTTGGTAGCAGAAGGCTCTGCCTCCCACCGTACTTTTGGAGATTCTGGGCACCACAAGTGAGCCAGCATTTTGGGAGCGCAATGCTCTGTTAGGATGGTAAGGTAATATCAGATCTTTTATATATTGGGGGGCCAGATTGTTAAGAGCTTTGAAAGTAAGAAGAAGGATTTTAAACTTGATTCTGAATTCAATGGGAAGCCAATGGAGGGAGGACAGAAGCGGGGAAATATGATCTCTTTTTCTAGAACCAGTTAAAACTCTAGCAGCAGCATTTTGAATCAATTGAAGACTTTTCAAAGATACTCTAGGACAACCAGATAATGGCGAATTACAATAATCTAATCGCGAACTGACAAAGGCGTGAATCAGTTTCTCAGCATCACCCAGAGATAAGATGCTCCTGATCTAAGCAATATTGCGCAGATGATATAAGGCGGTCCTAGAAAGAGTTTTAATATGTGAATTAAAGGACAAATCCTGGTCAAAAATCACTCCAGGTTCCTCACACAACTGTTCAGAGTGAGAGTGGCAGCATCTAAATAAAGGGCATAATCTGAAAAGGAATTAATTTCTAAGATGTTTTTGTTATGACCTGAGCGCCGGTTCTGATCGCGCTCAGGCTAAGTTATGTCTCGCTGCCGGCCTTGACAGCTGCGGGCTGTATTCCTGGCCTCACCGGGCTCTTATTGTGAAAGTGCTCGGTGGGGTTTCTGCCTGTCAACGGCCGGCCAGCTGAGTGTCATTACCGTCGTTAGTGCTTCGCCATTTAAGCCCAGCACTGGCGACGGTAGGACGCAGCAGTGTCAGTCGTTCTACGTCTGAGCTACGGACGCCTTGGACTATCACCTACCTCGTCTGCTTGTGGTTGACCGTTGCTTCTCCAGGACCAGTAAGTGAGCTGTTAGCCTTACTCCTCCCGGTGAGAGTAGACCTCTGTGTGTCTCTGCCTCAGCAGCCTGTGTAGCCATTACTTTAACAGCCATTGCCTGTGTATGACCGTCTCCTCCTAAGGACTCGTAAGAGAGCTGTTTAGCCTTACGCCCCCGGATGTGTGTAGACGTATGTGTCATTGCCCCTGCATCTTGTGTTGTTTACTTCTCACCGTAATAAAAACTCACTGAAAACTCACTGGTGACTCTGTGCGTCTTATGGTGGCTCGCGAGGGCCACCGCATGACAGTACACTGCTGCCAAAACAGCGTTTACGGTGACGCCAACCCGAGACGCTATTCACCAGTGGGTTCGAGTTTTGGACGTTGCTTTTTCCTGTCTGGGTCCTGTGTATGTGAGGAATGCCGTCGCCGAAGAGCCACGTGCTGACAGGTGTTTTGGAAGTCGTGGATGAGCTGCTCATCTCCGCTTCCCTGCTGGACTATGACCACGGCATACATTGGTACCTGGACGCCGCCGAAGATGTTCTCTGTCATCTCTCTCCCCGCTACGCCAACCACCCGGAAGTCGACACGAGGAGGGAGGACATCGCCGCACAACGCGAAATATTCCTGATGATGGAGGAGGAACGCGGCATGAAGCAGCAGAAGAGGCACTCCTGCTCTTCGCCTATGGATCCTGATCCTGCCTTCGATCCGTTTCGGGAGTTCGCACCATCTGGGGGGCGGCGAAGGCGTCGGCGTCACAGCCGGGCGCATCTTCAGCGGGCTCCTGCTCCGGATCCAGTTCCGGGCCGCCGGGATGACCCCCTCAACCAGCCAGCTGCTGTGAGTGAGCTGAGTCCTGTGCCGGCGGGCTCCGTCCTTGGATCCTTTTTTACCATCCAGCGAGCGAGGGAAGGAGCAACGTCCGCTACAGCTGACATCATCCTCCCCCCGGGAGACAGGCAAGTCCAAGTTCACTTTCCTATTGAAAATAGTGATCTGTCTTGTCTGACTCCTGGGGGTGAAGCTCGGGGTTTGCAGCTCCCTGAGTCACTTTTCCCAGCTGTAGCCACTTGTATTAAACCTGCTGCCTCTGTGTCTCCTCCTGCGGAGCGGTCCTCGGCGTTAGTTCCACGCCATCGAACGAGGGGGAGGCCTGCAGCTCTGGGAAATATCCCACCCTGCAGCCTTGCTTTGGACAGAGAAGAACGGACTGCAGTGAGGAGCCAGAGCCGACGAGAGAGCGTCCTCAGGGTTCCTCAGGGATGCAGCCCGAGTCAGCAGGTCCAGGGTCCTCTGCCCCCACGCCATACGGGTTATTGCCGTGGACGCCAGCGTGTGAGGATCCAGCTGCAGAGACCATCAGGCCGGCTGTGGAACCCGACGCAGCCGAGTGGGAGCCCGACGACGAGCGTCTTCCTGAACCTGGATCGGCGAAGTCCTGGACGGCTCCAGAGCCCGAGTGCAGGCAAGTGCTCTTTCTTGTTTTCCTGTATGGTGTGTTAGAGCATTTTTGCCTGCCTCATGGGGAGGCGAGTGAGGGGCAGCCGTCCACTGCACCCGAGCTCGTCTCGCTGGGCTCTGGCGCTGCCAGTGGAACTGATCCCGGTCCTCTCCTGTTTTCTGAGCCCCTCCACAGCGTTACCGGTCCGGAGCCAGTCAAGGTCACGGGACTGGGGGTTCCAGGTTCGGAGATGGAGGTCGTCGCCGGTGCAGTCCTGACCCAGTCGGGGTCCGACGCGTGGGTCGAGGTGACCCAGTCGGGGTCCGTCCTGACCCAGTTGGGGTCCGACACGTGGGCCGAGGTGACCCAGTCGGGGTCCAACGTGGGTGCAGCAGTGACCCAATCGGGGCCCGTCCTGACCCAGTCGGGGTCCGACGCATGGGCTGAGGTGACCCAGTCGGGGTCTAACGTGGGTGCAGCGATGACCCAATTGGGGTCCGACGAGGTTCAGTCGGGGTCCGACTCAGGCGTGGCTGTGACCCAGTCGGGGTCCGACGTGGATGCAGCGATGACCCAATCGGGGGCCGACGAGGTCCAGTCGGGGTCCAACGTGGGTGCAGCGATGACCCAATTGGGTTCCGACGAGGTTCAGTCGGGGTCCGACTCAGGTGTGGCTGTGACCCAGTCGGGGTCCGACGTGGGTGCAGCGATGACCCAATCGGGGTCCGATGAGGTCCAGTGGGGGTCCAGCGCAGGTGCGGCTGCGACCCAATCAGGATTCGAGGGGGTCCAAGCTTTTGGTTGTCCCCCTCTCAGGAGCCACCAGCTGGGGGCCGTGAGAGGGTTTTGTCTGACGGACTGGCGCTCCCCTGTCTTGTCGTGTTCAGGTGAGCGGCTGCATGCTATCCCTCCACGGTCCTGGTGGTTGTGGGATGCGGGTCGGCCACCTGAGGAATTGCTTGGCGCATTCGGCGTCTTGGGTTGGCCACCCAATAAACTGTGTGTGTTACGGGGTGACCTGGTTCGGCCACCAGAGGACTTGTTTCTGGGGGCCTGGGACTGGGGCAGCCCACCTGATTATGTACTGTGCTTGCGGGACTATCTGTTGGCCCATACGGGGCCTGGTCATGTTAAGTACGTCTAGAGATTTTTTGTTGTTTCACGTAGTCACAGTCTTAGTCAAGTCATGCAAATTTTGGATTGTCTCATGTTTCCTTTTTTTGGAAAACCATAGTCATAGTCATAGCCAAGGCAAAGCAATTTTAGATTGCTCCCTGTGTGTTGGTATGTATTTCTTGTTTTGTTCGTGTTTTGACTGCCTCATGTTTCTTTTTTTTTTTGAAGATCATAGTCAAGTCAGAGTAATTTTTAGTTTGCCTCATGTTTTTTTTTTTTTTTTTTGTTGAAAGCCTTAGTCAGGTTGTGTCATAGCAATCTACATTACCTCTTGTGTTTTGCATCCATAGTCTGGTTTTGTTTTGCTAATTGTTCTTTCCTCCCCTCTTTTTTTGAGGGGCTATGGTCAAGTCTTGTCTTTGTTTTGTTCTCCCCTCTTTCCTTGAGGGGCTATGGTATGGGGGTTTTTGTTCATAGTTTCCAGGTGTTTCCATGTATTTCTTGTATGTTTTTTTGGTCTGGTCATGGTCTTGTTCAGGGGTTGGTTTCTCTCCCTCCGCACCTGTCCCCCAACCTCCCACCCTGGGGGGGCGGGGGGGGGCAGGGTGGTTCCTTGGGGCGTTCAGAGTCCGCCCGTGGAGGGAGGGTACTGTTATGACCCGAGCGCCGGTTCTGATCGCGCTCGGGCTAAGTTATGTCTCGCTGCCGGCCTTGACAGCTGCGGGCTGTATTCCTGGCCTCACCGGGCTCTTATTGTGAAAGTGCTCGGTGGGGTTTCCGCCTGTCAACGGCCGGCCAGCTGAGTGTCATTACCGTCGTTAGTGCTTCGCCATTTAAGCCTAGCACTGGCGACGGTAGGACGCAGCAGTGTCAGTCGTTCTACGTCTGAGCTACGGACGCCTTGGACTATCACCTACCTCGTCTGCTTGTGGTTGACCGTCGCTTCTCCAGGACCAGTAAGTGAGCTGTTAGCCTTACTCCTCCCGGTGAGAGTAGACCTCTGTGTGTCTCTGCCTCAGCAGCCTGTGTAGCCATTACTTTAACAGCCATTGCCTGTGTATGACCGTCTCCTCCTAAGGACTCGTAAGAGAGCTGTTTAGCCTTACGCCCCCGGATGTGTGTAGACGTATGTGTCATTGCCCCTGCATCTTGTGTTGTTTACTTCTCACCGTAATAAAAACTCACTGAAAACTCACTGGTGACTCTGTGCGTCTTATGGTGGCTCGCGAGGGTCACCGCATGACAGTTTTGGGCCAACAACGACTTCAGTCTTATCAGAGTTCAATAGTAAAAAATTACAAGTCATCCAAGCTTTGATGTCCTTAAGACAGGCATCTAGCTTGGCCAACTGATCACAATCATCGGGCTTCATTGACAGGTATAGTTGTGTGTCATCAGCGTAACAATGAAAATGTATACAGTGCTTTTTGATGATATTGCCCAGCGGGAGCATATATAGACTAAAAAGAGTAGGGCCCAACACAGATCCCTGTGGAACTCCGTGAGTGAGCTTAGAGCTGGAAGAAAATCCATCATTGACATGGACAAACTGAAATCTATCAGACAAATAAGATCTAAACCACTGCAACGGAGTTCCACTGAGTCCAACAAAGTGTTCCAATCTATCAAGTAGAATGGCATGATCGATAGTGTCAAAGGCTGCACTGAGATCTAAAAGAACAAGAACAGAGACAAGTCCATTATCAGATGCAGTCAGGAGGTCATTAGAGACCTTCACTAAGGCAGTTTCAGTGCTGTTATGAGCTCTGAACCCAGATTGAAACACCTCAAACAAACCAACTCCCTGCAAATGGTCAGATAATTGCACAGCAACAACTCTTTCCAGGATTTTTGAAATGAAAGGCAAATTGGAGATTGGTCGATAATTGGCCAAAACTCCAGGATCGAGTGTCGGTTTTTTAAGTAAAGGTTTAATTACAGCAGTTTTAAAAGCCAGTGGAACATAACCCAGAGTTAAAGAAGAATTAATGATAAGAAGAATACGGCTACTAATAATTGGGAAAATTTTAAATAACCTGGAAGGAATAGGGTCCAGAAGGCACCGATTGGAGTAAATCTATCCAAGCAGATATCAATTGAGGGAGCTGCAGTAGTTAATATACTAGAGTTTACGGTAGGAAGAATCTGACTAATTTCATCTCTAATAGATAAAATTTTAAGATTGAAATAGTTCAGAAAGTCCTGACTAGAAAGCTCAGGGGGGATGCGAGGATTGACCGAGTCATGGCTCTTTGTAAGCCTGGCTACAGTGTTGAAGAGAAACCTGGGGTTATTCTTGTTTGCTTCTATTAATGCAGAATAATAGCTTGAGCTAGCTTTTCTAAGAGATTTTTTTATAGATTAAGAGATGATTTCTCCACGCCAAGTAGAATTCATCTGAATTAGATGAACGCCATTTTCTTTCCAATTGACGAGCCTTCTGTTTCAAGCCACGAGTTTCTGAGTTAAACCAAGGAGTAAGAAATCTCTGGTTAGACTTTTTCTTTTTTAAAGGGGCTACCAAATCTAGAGTCCGATGCAGAGAGGCAGTAACACCATCAACCATGCTATCAATCACGAATGGAGCAGACTCTCCACTTATTTCAGTTGTTTATGTTGTGTTGACCCATGGCATAGAGGAGACAAGCTGCAAAAATTTAGCAACAACGTCATCAGAAAGACATCTGCTGTAGTAGTATTTTTCTTTAGGAAATAAGTGATCAGAGATAATGAAATCAAAAATTAGCAGACAATAGTCAGACAGTACAGGATTATGAGGAGACACAACCAGATTTTCGATATCTATACCATATGTCAAAACAAGGTCCAATGTATGGTGGAAATAATAGGTAGAATTTTTTACTTTTTGGGAAAACCCCATTGAGTCTAAAATTGAATTGAAAGCCTTATTAAGACAGTCACTCTCAACATCAACATGTATATTAAAGTCCCCTACAATAATTATTCTATCGGCTTTCAGCACCAAATCAGCTAAAAATTCGGCAAATTCCGATAGAAACTCTGAATAGGCCGTGGGAGGACGATTAACTATGGCAAAGAGAACCGGGATCAAGCCAAGATTGCCAACAGGCCCCACACTGAGGACGAAACCTTCAAAGGAATTAAAACATAATTTCTGCTTAACATTAACCAGCAATTTAGGATGGAAAATTGCCACCACTCCACCACCACGACCAGAACCTCTGGGGTTATGACAGTTTAAATACCCAGAGGGAGTTGATTCATTCAGACAAACATAATCATCAAGCCCAAGCCAGATCTCTGTGAGGGATAGTAGATCGATCTGGTGATCGATTAATAGATCATAGACCAGAAGAGACTTAGAAGATAGAGACCTAATGTTTAATAAGCCACATTTAATTTATAAACTTTGGGGGGGAAGAGAGGCCAAATTATTAATTGTATTAATTTTAGAGACTTGAGGCTGGATTAGAATTTTCCCAACATTTTGTTTGATCAATCTGGGAAGTTTATGCATTCTATTTTTTTTTAACTTTTTTATTAACTTTAAAGGGAGCAGAAAAAGGTTCTCTAAGGGAGGAAAGAGGGGCAAAGTTGAAGGGTGGTGGATGAGGAGGAGCTGCAGGAGTGCGAGTGTTTTTCAGGTTGTGTTGTAATAGTCCTGGGTTTAGGGCAACGGGAGACAGACTCAGTCTCTGAAGGATTATAAATCAAAGGCTGATCCAAACGGTAAAGACCACCCGAGTTAACGGGATCGATACAATATGTGGGAACAGGACCAAAAAAGGGCAGATTGGCAAACCTAGAAACTTCAGAGTGAGTAAACACACCAAATTTCAGTCACTGTACCAGAAAACACCAAATAAAATAGCTTTCCCCATGGTGAAAATCGCTTTTCACCATGGGGAAAAGCGAAAGTGACAAATGTAGAGAATGTGGAGAAAAAGAAAATGTTGAGCACATCTTATTACACTGTCACAAATATGGAAATGAAAGACAGATAATGAAAAATGACGTTCGAGAGGCCGGTAGGGAATGGGATTTAACTGGGATTCTGGGAACAGATGGAGATGGAGAGGCAATAAGAATCACGAGAAGGGCTCTTTTCTCTTTTTTAAATAACACAGGATTAAGTCATAGAATTTAGGGGTCGGGCTCAGATTACATAATGTTACACACTCTTGTACAATAGGTGGCAGTATGCACCTTTCAGTTGTTTGCTATCTGCCAGTAACCGAGAGAAGAAGAAGAAGAAGCACACCCATTCAGAGCCTTTGATGGTCAGTTTACATTCGCTAGCAGCCGTATTACTTAAGCAAAGAGGTTCCACACTCCACCACGAAACCGAGAAACGGCAGAAGATCCTTTCACACATAAGGAGTTGTTCAGAAATGATGATAATCAAGTCAGTGGCAGTAATGCACCTGTAAGCTGGTTGCCAACCGCCAATCAAATCTAAAAGAAGAAGAAAGACATATATGGAATGTGTGGTGGTAATGCACCTGGTTTGATTGGACACAGCAATGATGATAGAAGGACTACAGCTCCTGACCAGATAGTGATGATATAGAGTGAAGTACGTGGCGGAGATATAGAATGATGATAATCAAGTCAGTGGTGGTAATGCACCTGTAAGCTGGTTGCCAACCGCCAATCAAATCTAAAGGAAGAAGAAGAAGAACTAACTTATGTTAAATTCAAGCAAAACTGAGGTAATTGTCTTCGACCCTAAAAAAGTCAAGAGATTCCATGTCTAACCATATAGTTACACTGGATGGCTTTACCTTGGCATCCAGTACTACTGCGAGGAACCTTGGAGTAATTTTTGACCAGGATTTATCTTTTAATTCACACATTAAACGGATGTCTAGAGCTGCTTTCTTTAACTTGTGCAATATTGCCAAAATCAGGAACATCCTGTCACAAACTGATGCTGAAAAATTGGTCCATGCATTTGTTACATCTAGCCTAGACTACTGCAACGCCTTGTTGGCTGGGTGTCTAAACAATTCCCTCAAAATTCTTCAACTGATTCAAAATGCTGCTGCCAGAGTACTGACAGGTGCTACCAAGAGAGATCCCATTTCTCCCATCATATCCTCTCTACACTGGCTTCCTGTTAAATCTAGAATAGAATTTAAAATCTTTCTCATTGCTCATAAAGCCCTCAGCAGCCAAGCCCTTTCTAAACCTTAAAGCCTTAATTGTTCCATATTACCCTTCAAGACCTCTTTGCTCTCAAAATGCAGGCTTACTTATGGTTCCAAGATTTTTTTAAAAGTAAAAATGGGAGGTAGAGCCTTAAGATATCAGGCCCCTCTCCTATGGAACCAGCTCCCTGCCTGGGTACGGGATACTGATACCCTCTCTTCTTTTAAGATCAAGCATAAAACTGTTCTTTTTGAGAGCTTACAATTAGCTTTGTTATTGTGGGCGGTGTGGTGGCGGAGTGGTTAGCACTGCGGCAGCACAGCAACTCACCCTTGGCCTGGGGATCCTGGGTTCGATCCCAGCCCCCGACCAACAGTGTTCTGTGTGGAGTTTGCATGTTCTCCCCGTATCTGCGTGGGTTTACTCTGGGATTTCTCCGGTTTCCTCCCACATGCCAAAAACATGCAAATTAGGTTAATTGGCATCAAAACTGGGGATTCTAAATTGTCCTTAGGTATGAATGTGAGAGTGAATGGTCGTCTGTCTCTGTGTTGGCCCTGTGATGGACTGGCGATCTGTCCAGGGTGTACCCTGCCTCTCGCCCAAAGATGCTGGGATAGGCTCCAGCCCCCCCGCGACCCGAAAAGGATTAAGCGGAAGAAGTTGGATGGATTATTAGTAATGTTATTTTCATTGATTTCCAGTTCATGGAATTTTGACTCTTTTGACTTTTTTATTGTGTTTTTATTGTCTTATAGTTGTTTTAATCAATTCCTTTCTTGCCTACATATTTTTGAATATTTTAACCTCTTTTTGTGTTTTTATATGTTTCTGTTTGACTATGGTTCTGTAAAGCACTCTGGGTTGCACATGTGCTTGAAAGGTGCTCTATAAATAAACTGAACTGAATTGAACTAAATAAACACCATTGAATACCACTCCTAATCTTACAGCTAAATTTAGACTAGTTACAAACCAAATCTGTCAGTGTCACTGCCACAATCCAAATTACGCACGATAACCAGGCAGAACACACAGAGCAGCACAATATAAAAGTCTTATTTCCAGATTGTAATCTCCAAACAGCTATTTTAGAAAATGGAAACATCTCTGAGACAGCTGCGTGCAAATGTCTCTGCTGCAGCTACAGGGGTTCACCCATAGCCCGTCTTCTGCCTCACAGAATGCACTGCGCTGGAAGCGGGGCACAAAAGTGCATTTTGCCGACCCCTCCCAGGAGAGATGGATCTGTGCGCATTGCCTCATGAGTATAGCCTAGTCTCTAGCAAATTTTATTGTCTCTATGTCACATTTAGCCTACAGAAACAGGATCCAGTTAACAGCAGCTCTGGCTGTGGTTATTTGAGGAAAATTAGTTATTATTCATCCAGGTTTCACTGCACTCAATAAGCCGAGTTGTGGAGATAAATCACGTAATAATAATCATATTTGTCACAGACTAATTTATAGACAAATAATTTTAACTGATGTAGAAATGTTATTTTATCATATTCTGTGAATTTCAGCTGTTTTGTTGCTTGGTAGACCCACCTGATAGAGCCAAACAGAATTATGCGGACAGCCGCAATTTCTCACGGCAGGTGGAAACTTTGCGGCCCAGCCCGCAGATTCTCATGTCACGTTTGTTTTTATACATCCCACTGTGTATGTGAAAATCAGCGTAAGCCGTGTTCTTGTGGATGGTGGCCTAGAGGTAACTGGAGGTGGCAACCGGAGTGGTGGCCTAGCGGTAGAGCGTCTGCCCCACAGCCAGGAGGTTGGGGTTCAAGTCCTGGCCGGGTCATGCCAAAGACCATATAAAAATGGAACTTCCTGCCGTCCAGCTTGGTGCTCCGCAAAAATGGAACAGAGGAGGGAAATGTGGCCGGCAGTGGCTCAGGAGGTAGAGCGGGTCGTCCAATAACCAGAGGGTTGTTGGTTTGAATCCTGCTCTCCCCAGCCATCCTGCTGTTGCGTCCCTGGGCAAGACACTTTACCCACCTTGCCTCCAGTGTCCATGACACTGGGTATGAATGTGTATAAATGTTTGGTAGTGGTCGGAGAGGCCGCTGGTGTGGATTGGCAGCCACGTTTCTATCACTCTGCCCCAGGGCAGCTGTGGCTACAGAAGTAGCTTACCACTATCAATGTGTGTCTGGAATGAATGAATAATGGATTCATTGTAAGTGCTTTGAGATGTCACTTGACATGTAAAGCGTCATACAAATTTATTATTAAGTGCACCATTTATACATGAGGTCCCTGAGCACTTGTGATTTCAGAAAAATCATTACTCCTCTTAGGCAGCTGCCTCAATGCTCGCCAAATTCACTCACAAGGATCTTCAGGTAGGTCAGAATCAGAATCAGGTTTATTGCCATTGTTCATGTAGTACACAAACTAGGAATTTGTCTCGGTACAATGCTGCAACATTAAACATGATAAGATAAGAGAAATAAACTATACATGTAATAAAGTGTAGGATAAGATTAAGTGATACTGGTCAACAGTTAAAATATACTGTATATTAGCCAGCAGCAGATACTGTGGAGAACTATATAGTGCAGTCGGTAATGCAGGAAGAAAACAGTGATGATTGACATGAGTCTGGTTGAGCTGCTGTACATGGTGCACGAGAGTCACTTAGTGTTCAGCAGTCTAATGGCAGAGGGGAAGAAGCTGTTCATGTGACGGGAGGTTTTAGTCTGGATGGACCGAAGTCTTCTACCAGAGGGGAGGGGGGCAAACAGTACGTGACCAGGGTGTGAGGGATCGGCTATGATCCGGCCAGCACGCCTCCGGGTCCTGGAGATGTACAGATCCTGGAGAGATGGGAGCTTGCAGCCGATCACCTTCTCAGCAGTGCGCACGACGCGCTGCAGCCTTAGTCTGTCCCTGGCAGTGGCTCCTGCGTACCACACGGTTATGGAGGTGGTGAGGATGGACTCGATGATGGCTGTGTAGAACTGCACTAACATCTTGGTGGGTAGCTTGAGCTTCCTCAGCTGCCGCAGGAAGAACATCCTCTGCTGGGCTTTTTTGATGAGTAAGCTGATGGTCAGCTCCCATTTGAGGTCCCTGGTGATGGTAGTGCCTAGGAAGCGGAAGGAATCAGCAGTGGTGATGGGAGAGCCTGAGAGGGTGAGGGGGGGCAGAGGAGTAGTGACTTTCCTGAAGTCTACAATCATCTCCACTGTCTTCAGAGCGTTCAGCTGCAGGTTGTTATTGCTGCCCCAGGACGCCAGCTGGGCCACCTCTCTCCTGTAGGCGGACTCGTCGCCGTTGGAGATGAGCCCGATGAGGGTGGTGTCGTCCGCAAACTTGATCAACTTGACAGACTGGTGGCTGGAGGTGCAGGAGTTGGTGTAAAGGGAGAAGAGTAGGGGGGAAAGTACACAGCCCTGGGGTGATCCGGTGCTGATGCTAGTATAGTCTGAGACAGTCTTTCCCAGCCGCACATGCTGCCTCCGGTCCGTCAGGAAGTCGATGATCCACCTGCAGAGGGAGTCAGGCACGTTGAGTAGGGACAGCTTGTCCCGGAGCAGAGCGGGGCGGATGGTGTTGAATGCGGAGCTGAAGTCCACAAACAGGATCCTGGCGTAGGTTCCCGGGGAGTCCAGGTGCTGCAGGATGGAGTGGAGGGCCAGGTTGACTGCATCGTCTACAGACCTGTTGGCTCGGTAGGCAAACTGCAGCGGGTCCAGGAGAGGGGTGGTGATGGACTTAAGGTGGGACAGGACCAGGCGCTCAAAGGACTTCATGACTACAGAGGTGAGCGCTACAGGTCTGTAGTCATTAAGTCCAGTGATCCGTGGCTTCTTGGGGACAGGGATGATGGTGGAGGATTTGAGGCAGGATGGCATGTGGCATAACTTAAGGGAGGTGTTAAAAATGTCTGTGAATACAGGAGCCAGCTGTTTCGCACAGAGTCTCAGGGTGGAGGGAGACACGCCGTCTGGGCCGGGGGCCTTGCGCGGGTTCAGTCTGGAGAACTGTTTGAGCACATCCTGCTCACTGATGATAAGGGGAGGGGGGGAGGAGGGGGGGGGGTGCCTTAAATGAAGTAGGGAATGTGGAGGCTGTGGAGCTGGAGGGAGGGGGGGAGTTGGACACAGATGACGAGGTGTCAAAACGGGCATAGTGTTGGGACAGTCTCTGACAAAGGGCTTTGTCATCCTGACCTTTAGGAGCCTTAGGTCGATAGTTGGTGATTTGCCTCAGTCCTCTCCACACGGAAGCCGAATCATTAGCAGTGAACTGCTGCTGGAGTCTCTCTGAGTACACAGATTTAGCCCTCTTCAGCTCTCTGTTAAACCGGTATTTAACCTCCCTGTAGCAGTCCCTGTCTCCACTTTTCAGCGCTGCTTCCTTCTCCTTCCTGATCTGTCTGAGCTTAGCTGTGAACCAGGGTTTGTCATTAGAGTAACTCACCCTGGTGCGTGATGGAAGAATGTTCTCTTCACAAAAGTGGATATATGAGTTCACAGTGTCCGTGTACTCATCCAGATCATGCGTGGCTCCTTTAAGCATGCCCCAGTCAGATATTTCCATGCACGTTTCCAGCTTCTCCTCAGCATCACTGGTCCGTATCTTCGTAGTGCTCACAACAGGTTTAGTGAGCTTCAATCTCTGTCTGTATGTGGGAATGAGGTGAACCATCACGTGATCAGATAATCCCAGCGCAGCTCGAGGGACAGCGCGATATGCGTCTTTCACTGTGGTGTAACAGTGATCCAGTGTGTTTAATCCTCTGGTGGGGCATTTAATAAACTGTTTGTAGCGGGGGAGATCGTGGCTCAGATTGCACTGATTAAAGTCGCCAGCCACAATAATCAGCGAGTCTGGAAAACTCCGCTCTGTGTGTTGAATGTGATCCGCGAGCACGCGCTGAGCTTCGCGCGTGTCCGCGTCGGGAGGGGCGTACACAGCGATCATTATGAAAGAAGCAAACTCCCGCGGGGAATAGAAGGGCTTGCAATTGATAACAAGAAATTCCAAGGCAGGAGAACAGTGTTTGGAAATTACCGTTACATCAGAGCACCAGCTGCAGTTGATGTAGAAGCAGACTCCGCCTCCTGTGGTCTTGCCGGAAAGCTCTGTGTCACGATCAGCACGGAAGAGCTGGAAGCCGTCGAGGCGCAGCGCGCTGTCCGGTATATTTTCCCGGAGCCAGGTCTCAGTAAAGCAGAGGACAGCTGAGGAGGCGAGGTCCTTAAAACGCATCAGCAGTCTCAGTTCATCCACCTTGTTAGAGAGAGAGTTGGTATTGGACAGAAATATGCCAGGCAGCGCCGTTCGCGAGCCTCTCCTGCGAAGTCGCACGAGAGCGCCCGCTCGTCTTCCTCTCTTCCGCCGTCTCACTTTCCGAGCCAAACAACAGGTCTGCATCCACGTTGTGCTCAAGGTCAAAGATCAGGAGATCTGGGCACTTATGTGAACTCCGAACAGGCAGTTGCTCAATTCTCAACAAATTCATGCACAGTGATCATCGGGCAGGTGTGCCTCAAGGCTGTGTTCAAGATCAGGGTCACTGACATTGCTCACAAGATCTGAGCATTTATGATTTGACAAAAATTGTAACTCCTCTGAGGCAAGGTCAAGAGTCAGGAGAGTCTGAGCACTCTCAGGGTGATTTCATCAGGCCGGAATGAGCTACTCCGTCATTGACGGTCTGGTTATAAATATAAATCCTGTGGAAGCCCAATAATCTAAAATGTTGTAAAATGATATATTGTAGCCTATTATGGCATACCTAATGACAATTTAGTTTTATAAACCGTTTATACTCAGTGTGAAATGTGCTGTGATTACATACAAAGGAAAAGACATGAAGCGAGTGCCTGCAAGCACGCATCCACATGAGTTGGATTTTGTTCAACTCGGGCCAGGAGTTCATTTGATGCTTTCGCCGTTGGTGCTGGAATTAGTTTGAAAATGAGACAGACAGCCACTTATTGGACAAGTGCCACATCAGAGGTGTGCTCACCTGAGGGGGGTTCTTTTCACGGCAGACATGCTTTTCTCAATTCAACACTGGTGGACCTCTGTATCCACCACATGTTTGGTCCTCGGGGCAGCCGATGCCCACATACGATTTCTGTGGGAGGTGGTGATATTTTTCCCATCTGGATAGTGTTGTGGGCTCAGCAATAGTAGCAGTAATAATATAATAGTAGTAGTTGTGAAGGAATCCCCAACTCGGGCTCAGCCTCCGTTGAGAGGAGAAGAAAAAGAGGAAGATTGCGTTCGTGCTGCCGCTCATTGACATGGAGCAGCCAATGCAGGCGCCAATACACGACGACAGCAAGTTGTTTGCAATTTCTGGGCCAAAATAGACACACCATTTCCCATGGACCGCTGAACATTCTCTCATGGACCCCCAGTCGAAAAACAAGGCCTTATTCAATATTCCTTTCAGCCTTATTCTAAGAATTTATTGCAAAAAAGACCTGTTTTCACATCTTTTACATTTTCATTACTTTAAAACAACATTTAGCCCATGCAAATGGATATGGTACAACAGATAATATTGGCCAATACTGTTCAGTATATTGGTGCATTAACAGTGCAATGGTAATGTAATAACATTAACTTGATATAACAACACAATTATTATGCCCCATGCAAAGAAGTTGTCAAGGGTATAATGTTTTTGACCCACTCGATGTTGTCGCCACGATAACTTCCACATTTCTGATCGGAATGACTTCAAATTAATATCTAATGAGGGGATCCATTTTTTGGGGGGTGGGGGGACTTATTTTTTCCTCCAACTTTATCTTGATCACAGTTCTCATTAGGGGCCCTCTGATATGCATATGCATGGGATGGGGTATGTGAGCTGGCACACTAAGGTTCTTTCATTGTTACAGGGTATCAATCCTTTTCTTCTATTTGAAATTTCTGCAGCCATGACAAAATAAAACAAGCATGTTTACACCAACCAAACAACATTTAACCAATTACACATTACTACACAATGACTCAACTCTCACGTATCACTGCTCATGCTATTTTAGCCACATCATAATAAATGTGAAGTACCTTTAGCACAGTGAAAGCTGACTGGATAAGCCCAGAATCTGCACCTCTCCATATGACCTGATTTCCCATGAGCACGTGCCATGCTAGCTGCCGAAATTCAGCGGCCCCGAGGACCTGCAGAAATGAGCCACAGTGTGCATGAAGCAACAGCTCAGACATCAGCATATGAGCTAACATTGTACTGTGAACTCTTCTAAACATACAGTAACTACCATAATAAAAAACACCACTGATGCTTCAGTTTTATTTCTAGCCAGCCTATATGGTAAAAATGACTTATTATGCACTAGTTACATAAAAAAGTTTACCTGTCTCAAATGCCTTAGTGACCTAAATTGTGGACCAGGTAATTCATTTAAGTATGCATCATCACACAGGAAGTTGAGGCCTAGTTTGCTCTCTGATTGGTGGTGGTGTGATTTTTGTCCATCTCCTTCTGCTCCTTCCCAGCAGCTCATTTCCTCTTGCTCTTCTGGAAACACAGTGACAGAAAATATCAAATGTTTACATGCCCACAATTATTACGGATAGGAGGAATTTCCACAAGAAATTATCACAGAAGGCAGACACTACATCACATGAGTCATATCAAGACACTGATGTCATAGCGCTGTTAGCGCTTGCTCACAGGGGATCGCCTGATTGCTGAGGTCTTCCTGCAATTGTGGGGGTTTCCCCTACAGTTGAAAGTGCTATGAGATGACTGTTGTTGTGAAAAGGTGCTATACAGATAAGGTTGAATTGAAAAATTAATTGAAAAAATATACTAAAAAGATATACTTATCCAGTATTTCAGAACCAAAGTACATCCCTGATACTCACATTTATGTTCAGACTCACATTTACGTCCACTGACTTTGTAATTTAGCTAGAAAATGAGGAGTCCTTAGAAGTGTCACTGCATACAAAAATTTCAGTATGTCCTTTGGTTTTAAAGTCTGTTTCAGTTTATTTTGGTAGAATAAGGGAAAATACTACAAAATAAGAAATTGTCTTTTACCTAAAAACCTATCAATTTCTTTTTTAGTATTGTAAACAATTGCTTATTATGCTGAGGTGGTTTGGACATCTGCTCAGGATACCTCTTGGACGCCACGGCCCACGTGAAGTGCTTTGAACATGTTTACTGGTGGGAGACCCCGGGGCAGACCTGAGACATGCTAGACAGACTATGGCCCCTTTCAAACTACCCCAGTAATCCAGGCAAACCCAGTACGATCTGGTTTCCCGCTGTTGTTTGAATAGGGTTACCCATCGCTTATATAGCACTTTTTTCTCATCCCTGGATGACTAATGCTTAGCCTTACCCCCGTATTGCACAGAGGTGTGAATGCTGATGAATGTAGCAATTTGGGTGTTTCGTCAGGGTTTGTAAAAGGTGCCAAACAGGTTGCAAACTGTTTTTAAGGTCCCAAACAGTTTTTCTTGTCGCTTAAAAAATTTGACCATGCATTTTTCCGCAAACAGTTGCAAACATTCACAAAATAGTTGTAAGCATTTGCAAATGGTTGTAACGTGTTAGCAAAAGGTTGTAACAATGTCGCTACTGTTCTTTTTGGTTCACCAAATAGTGAACACCAATCACTAGACGGGCTGACTGATAGTCTGGGGTTTTATCATCACTGTAAAAGCAAGAAATCTCTCTTGTGTGTGTGTGTCACGCTTCATAGGACATCATAGGACGGCCTATGAACTCAGGCATCATAGGATGACAAATGTGTCTTTGATGTCACATAGACCACAGATCAGAGGACGACTCGTCTATGATGTCACACATAGATTTGTCTATGGCACATAGACAAATGTGTCTTTATGATGCCACATAGACCAGAGATCATAGGATGTCCTATGACACATAGACAACTGTCTGATGTCATATGATCTCTGCCTGAACATCACAGGACGTCCTATAGGACAGAGACAAATGTGTCTTTATGATGTCATAGTCCATGTGGCTTTGGGACTCAGGCATCATAGGACACATAGACAAATGTGTGTTTATGATGTCATATAGACTGTGTGTCTATTGATTTTCATGATCCTGTCCATGAACCTGGAATTACGATGCACCTATCCCTCAACCAGTGGTCTTGACAAAGAAGACCCACCGGATAGAGAGCAACAGAATGACAACTGCCGCATGTCAGAAAAGATGCCATGAAGATGAAACACCTGAGGTTCCAGCGGTACATCGCACCCATCTGAGACAGGAGGACACCCTTCACCAGCATAGGGTACAACAGACTTTAAAGCACGTTTCTAGGACATCATAGGACGACCTATGATCTCTGCCTCATCATAGCACGTCCTATGAACTCAGGCATCACAGGACGACTCGCCATGCCTACATGACGGCAAATGTGTGACATAGGATGACTCGCCATGCCTACATGACGGCAAATGTGTAACCTTGACGAATGCCAGTCTACACTACACATGTGTAAAATGCCAAGCAAAGTGCTGATTTTCTCCGGGTGCTCCGGTTTCTTGGTTTTTACAGGCATGCACGAGCCTTCCTGAACAGGGTCGAAAGCCACTTTTTCAGGATCGTGCCCATGAACTGGAATTACGACGCACCTATCCCTCAACCAGTGGTCTGAACGAAGAAGAAGGAAGACCCACCAGATGGAGAGCAATAGAATGAGGAGAACTGCTGCACGTCAGAAAGGATGCCGTGAACATGATAACACCTCAGGTTCCACCAGTACGCTGCAGGCATGACTGTGAACAACACAGCCATCTGAGACAGGAGGAAACCCTTCAGTGGTTTGAATGACGAAGAAGACCCACCAGATGATGTCTATATGATGACACAGACAGAGCACATGACTCCCTACAAGACATACACTACCGTTCAAAAGTTTGGGGTCACTTAGAAATTTCCTTATTTTTGAAAGAAAAGCAGTTTTTTTCAATGAAGATAACTTTAAGCTAATCAGAAATACACTCTAATATCTAATATACTGTACATTGCTAATGTGGTAAATGACTATTCTAGTTGCAAATGTCTGGTTTTTGGTGCAATATCTACATAGGTGTATAGAGGCTCATTTCCAGCAACTATCACTCCAGTGTTCTAATGGTACAATGTGTTTGCTCATTGCGTCAGAAGGCTAATGGATGATTAGAAAACCCTTGTGCAATCATGTTAGCACAGCTGAAAACAGTTTAGCTGGTTAGAGAAGCTATAAAACTGACCTTCCTTTGAGCAGGTTATCTGGAAAAAAATATTTCAAATACAAATCATTATTTCTAACCTTGTCAATGTCTTGACTATATTTTCTATTCATTTTACAACTCATGGTGGTAAATAACTGTGACTTTTCATGGAAAACACAAAATAATTGTCTGGGTGACCCCAAACTTTTGAACGGTAGTGTATATAGACACAGGTAAGCAACATAACACAGAACAGTGACAGGCAGGAGAAGAAGGTAACAAGCAAGGGCAAACAGCCCCGGATGGCAGGGCATATTTTGTGTGATTGTTTCGCTGCATACAAAAGCCATTGCATGTGATTGCCACTTAGTGCTGTGTTGCTATACCAACTGTCCTGTAACTGGCAAGAATTCTGTTCCAATGCATCCCGTCTACGGGCATGCATGGGTATGCACTAGTGTGAATAAACTTTGAACAAAATCTACATGTCTCCCATTCCATGACCTTTCCTAAATTTGTGTTTTATGTTTTCTTCAACTGCTTAAAGATGTTGTTCACCTGCGGGGGCTTTACCACTAGCTGGCAGCGGTTGGAGAAAGGCATCGTTACTGGATGCACACTTTCGGTCATCCTATTTGCAGCTGCAATGAACCTCTTGGTCAAGTCAGTGGAGAAGCTGAGAAGAGGTGCAGTTTTGGCAAGTGGTATTCAGCATTCTCCAGTTAAAGCATTCATGGATGATCTGACAATAACTGTGAATCCACAGGCCCACAGGGGCAGTGGATTCTGGAAGATCTTTGCAAGATTATTACAGGCACCAGGATGGAATTTAAGCCATCAAAGTCACGGAGCCTTGTGCTAAGGAAAGGATGCATCCAGGACTGGTCCTGCTTCAGAATTGGAGAAGAACTTATCCCCGCTATTAGCCAGAGACCCATTAAGAGTTTGGGAAAATGGTACAGAACAGAACTGAATGACAGAGCGTGAAGGAGATGCTTGGACAGGCTGAGGCGTGGCTGCAAATCTTGGACAGGAGTGGGCACTCTGGTAGATTTAAACTCTGGGGCTACCAGCATGGAGTGCTTCCAAGACTCCTTTGGCCACTGCTCATGTACAAGGTGCCATTAACAACAGTCGAAGCCCTGGAAAGGTGGATTACCACCTTTCTTCAAAAATGGCTGTCAGTACCCAAAAGCTTCTCTTCAATTGGCCTGTACAGCTCAGGAAGCAAGCTGCAGCTTCCAATAACATCAGTCGTTGAAGAATTCTAGGTGGCCAAAGCCCGGCAGGTGATAATGCTGCGTGACAGCAGCGACCGACTTGTGCGCCAAGCAGATATTACCATCTGCACAGGACAAAAGTGGGTAGTAAGTAAGGCTGTGGCAGATGCAGAGGAAAGGCTACGCCACAAGGACATTGTGGGGACAGTCAACCAAGGCCGACTGAGCCTAGGAGTCATAACCATGGCAAGGTGGAAGGAGGCAGATGCTAAAGGCCGCCACAGCCTAGTCCAAGAAGAGCTTTGCATGATGGAGGAGGAGGAGGGCAGACAAGTCAGGGCTGCATCCATGAATAGCCAGGGGAGGTGGACATGTTGGACCAGTGTTCAAGGAAGGTCACTGGGTGGAGGGATATGTGGGGCATGGAGGACCAGCAAATAAAGTTCCTCCTATACTCCACATATGATGTCCTGCCAACACCGGTAAACCTCCACCGTTGGGGGCTGGTTGAGAAACCTTATTTCCAAAGATTACAAAACCTACAAGAATAACGACACACTGTGCTACCCTGATAGACAACATTTTTACCAATGTTATTGAATATAATATGGTGAGTGGTATAATAATAAATGATATTAGTGACCACTTGCCTGTATTTGTTTCTTTAGATGTTAATTATGGGGCTAATGAGAGTAAGAATAATAATAAACTATGTAAAAAGATTATCTATAAAAGAATATGAACAGAAGATAGAATCAGGGATTTAAAAGAAGACTTAATGTTACAGAACTGGGATGTTGTCTATAGAGAGAAAAATGTGGACTTGGCATATGATAAATTTATTGATATATTTAAATTATTATATGATAAAAACTGTCCAATTAAAGAAATTAATAAAAAACACATATACAAAAATTGCCCATGGTTAACCAAAGGGTTACAAAATGCTTGTAAAAAGAAAAATTATCTCTATAAAAATTTTATTAAATTAAGAACTAAAGAATCTGAAAAAAGATATAAAACATATAAAAATAAATTAACTGATATAATACGAACTAGTAAAAAATTATATTATAGGAAAATGTTAAATGAAAATAAAAATAATATAAAAGGAGTCTGGGATATATTAAACAAATTAAGGAAAAATGGAACTAAGAAAATGATATATCCAGAGTATTTTACTGATAATTGTGGTGATATTTATGATAAGAATATGGTAGTCAATAAAATGAATAAATTTTTCGTAAGTGTTGGGCCAGAGTTGGCAGCAAAGATTCCAAATCAAGGAAAAGACACTGTGAGTGAGACTTTAATTGGAAGTAACCCTCGGTCAATTTTTCTTACAGCGGTGGATGAACTAGAGGTAAAATCTGTTGTTGAAAAGTGTAAAAATAAATTATCTACTGACTGTGATGGTATTGATATGGCACTAATAAAAAGAACTGTTGATGGTATATTAAAACCATTCACATATATTTGTAATTTATCATTTCAAACTGGTTCATTCCCGCAGAAAATGAAAATAGCAAAAGTAATTCCATTATTTAAGCAGGGAAATAAACACCAATACACAAACTACAGACCAGTATCACTTCTCCCACAATTTTCAAAAATTCTGGAAAAACTTTTCAACAACAGATTAGAAAACTTTTTAAATACACAGGATGTGCTGAATCAGAACCAGTATGGGTTTAGAGCCAAGAGTACAACATCATTGGCGATAATGGATGCAACAGAGGAAATAATAAATGCATTAGATCAAGGAAAATATGCAATTGGTGTGTTTATAGATTTTAGAAAAGCATTTGATACAATAAATCATTCAATACTTCTTAATAAATTGCAAATGTATGGTATTAGGGGAATTGCTCTGAAATGGGTTACAAGTTATCTATCTGAGAGACAACAATTTGTGAAAATGGGAGAATATCTGTCTGGGTGTATGGGAATTGCCTGTGGGGTCCCCCAAGGGTCAGTATTGGGCCCCAAATAATTTAACATATATATAAATGATATATTCCAAGTTTCTAAATTATTAAAAATAATATTATTTGCTGATGATACTAATTTATTTTATTCTGGAAATAATTATAATCAACTAATCCATACTCTAAATAATGAATTAAATAAGCTAAAAAAATGGATGGATTGTAATGAACTATCACTAAATATAGATAAAACTAAGGTAATGATATTTGGTAATTGTAAAAATAAAGAAGATATACACATTCATATAGATAATGTAGTTATTGAAAAAGTTAAGGAGATCAAGTTTTTGGGTGTAGTACTGGATGATAAAATTAGTTGGAAACCACATGTCAGATACATACAAAATAAAGTTGCAAAAAATATTGCAATTATAAATAAAATTAAGCAGGTCCTAGATTATAAATCACTTCATATTTTGTATTGTTCATTAGTACTTCCATACTTGACTTATTGTATAGAAGTTTGGGGTAACAGTTATAAAAGTAAACTTAATTCATTGTTGCGGTCTGGACGCCATGGCGACTGCAGCTTAACACAGAAGCTCTCAGACTCAATCCAGGATAACACCTTGAAAATCAAACTTAACGGATTTTTGGAGGAGTGAAAATCAAAAGACAAAATCATCATGTCTAAAGGAAAACAGAAGAAACTGAAATTCTCCAGGCTAGGACACGTATCGGCCGGAGAATCTGAACTGGAAGATCCCCGTTCAGAAGACGAGGAGCTGGTGATAGCTAACAAAAGGGTTAGCCTGAAATCACTATTTGAGGAACTACGACGATTTCGCCGAGATGTTACGGCCGAATTTCGGGAATTCAGAGAAGAATTGAAAAGGACAAACAGCAGAGTGGACCAGGCCGAGAACCGAATCTTGGAAACAGAGGATCGAATAAAAGTGCTCGAAGATTCTGTGCTGGACCTACGCAAAAGACAAGCAGCTATAGAGGCTAAGCTAACCGACCAAGAAGGAAAACAAAGAAGAGACAACATAAGAATTCATGGTCTGATAGAAGGAACCGAAAATGGTTTTAACTCAATGGCAGAATGCGTGGAATCCTTACTAAGAGAGAAATTGGATATTCCACAAACCACCGACTTGAAGATAGAAAAGGCACATCGTTCATTAGCCGCTAGGCCGGCGGCGGAAGCGCCCCCACGTTCGGTGTTGGTAAGATTTTCCAATTTCAAAATAAAACAAGAGGTTGTAAGACTGGCCTGGCAGAAAAAAGGATTTATGCACCAGGAGAGAAAAGTCTACGTGGAACACGATTACGCCCCGGAGGTCCTTAAAAAGCGCAGGGAATACAATGACGCGAAAAAGGTGTTAAGAGAGAAGAAATTGCGCTTTCAGACACCATTTCCTGCGAAGTTAAGGGTCTTCTACGGCGATGAAACGTGTCTCTATAATTCGGCGGAAGAAGCAACAGCTGACATGGCGAGAAGAGGGCTCCCGGTAACGGTGTTTAAACCCGCAGCAGACCCGAGTGAGAAGATCAAAGCGCAAACATGGACAACACAAAGACCCTCAAAATCCACGGACCAGCAGCGGGAAACCCAGCACCAGAGCGTCGCGGATAAACTATCCGTTTTCAGGTTGGAATAGCGACCTTTTTTTTTTTTTTTTTCCCTTCCTCTTGAATCAATCCGCACATCCAACCCCCCTCATACAAGGTAACAAACATTAAAGGAGATGCATATTCAGCATGTGGTAAAACATTTCATGGAACAATCATATTATTTGAAACAAATAAGTCTTTGTAATAAAAAAAAAAAAAAACTTGTTAAAATAGAAATGTGACAATAATCCACATGTTCTGCTCATACTAACAAATACTGTTTTTGCGTGAATGTTTGATGTGATGGGGGTGGGAGGGTGCACACAATTTCACAGGGTTTAGGCATAAAAGGAAAAAAAAAAAAAAATCATTACAAGTTTGGATTGGGTTCTGAAACTCACGTTAAAAGCATGGGACTACTTTCAGTGGTACGAGAGGGCCCTCAACACGTAACAGAGTTTGAGGAATTTCCCTCAGGGCCTTCACTCCATCAAGGCTCTTACAGGGTCTTTAAAAAGACCTCAGCTCAGGAAGTTCTTTTGACAGTTTTTTGTTTTAAAGTTTTTTACACTATGTTCTTAATGTTTTTCTTGTTTTTAATGTTCTTTCAGTTTCTGAGTAGCACAAAAGAGGGCCACCACACAGTTATACTAAACAAAACAACACAATGGAGAAACAGGGTGTAACCAAAATAATTTCATATAATGTAAAAGGGATCCTGAATCCAGTTAAAAGATCCAAGATTCTAGGCAAAATGAAAAAAGACAAAGCAGGAATAATACTTTTACAAGAAACCCACCTAACAGACGTGGAACACAATAAACTCAGTAGACAAGGGTTTAAAATGATCTCTTCATCTTCATATAAATCAGGGAGGAGGAGGGGAGTAGCGACATTGATATCAACCAAAATTACATTTGAAAAAAAATCAGAACACAAAGATAAAGAAGGGAGATACAGTTTGGTAACTGGGCGGCTAGAGGGAGAAGATATCACCCTGCTGAATGTGTATGCTCCCCCAGGGGCTAACTGGAAATTTTATAAAAATGTATTCGACCTAATGATAACTAAAGCTCAAGGTTTAGTGATATGTGGTGGGGACTTCAATCTTAGACTGAATCCATACTGGGATGCTTCTGGTAATTCCCCACATCAAAATAACACCCAAAACAGGAAGACTCGGATGCTACTAAAAGAAATGGGAATCTGTGATGTGTGGAGGGAACTCAACCCCAGTGTAAAAGACTATACATTTTACTCAACTCCACATTCATCTTACTCAAGGATTGACTATTTTTTTATGTTTAATAGAGACATTGGTAGAGTAAAAACATGTAAAATAGGACTGATGGATCTCTCCGACCACAGTCCGATCTACATGGACTTAAATATCCAAAAATACACAAATAATACATTTTCTTGGAGGTTAAATTCAAATGTCCTGAAAGGACCATTGAAAGATGAATTGGAGTCAGATATTCTCAGATATTTGGAAGATAACGATAATGGAGAAGTATCCCCTTTAATACTGTGGGATGCATGTAAAGCTGTAATAAGAGGAAAGATTATTGCAAAACTGGCAACCCAAAAGAAACTAAGACAAGAAAAACTATCCACATTAGAGTCAGAACTTAGGAACCTAGAAAAAGAACACAAAGGCAACACTCATTCTACTGACTCGCTCAAGATTAAGGAAATTAAAAACCAAATAAATGAGATCTACACAATAGAAATCCAGAAGAAACTTACATTTCTGAAACAAAAATACTATGAAGCAGGCAGTAAATCGGCAAAATTGCTAGCCTATAAATTGAGGAAACATCAAACAGAAAGAGCAATCTACAAAATCAGAGACCCAGTAACAAAGGAAATAAAATTCAGAATTCAGGATATTCTTAAAAACTTCGAGAATTACTATAAGAACTTATACTCCCACAAAAAACATAAAAACGCATCCGAGGCATTCCTAAACACATTAAACCTTCCCCAACTTACGGAGTCACAAAATAAAACACTACTGTCAGAAATACATTCTAAAGAATTGGAAAAAGCAATTATGAAACTTAAAGCTAACAAATCCCCAGGAGCTGATGGCTATACAGCAGAGTGGTACAAAACCTTTAAACAGCAACTATCTCCTCTCCTCCTGAAAACATTTAATTATGTCCTCCACACAGGGGAAATCCCCCCCTCCTGGAGAGAAGGGGTCATTGCAGTTATACCTAAACCTGAAAAGGATAAACTAGAGTGCTCCAACTACAGACCAATCAGTGTACTAAATCAGGACTATAAGCTTTTTACCATTATCCTTGCCAAAAGGTTAGAGAATATACTGACAGACCTAATTCATTTAGACCAAACAGGTTTTATAAGACAAAGACAGACACAAGACAACATTCGACGCACTTTACACATAATTCATCATATAAAAAAATATAACTTAAATGCAGTCATATTAGGATTAGATGCTGAAAAAGCATTCGATTCGGTTGACTGGTCTTTTCTATACAGAATCTTATCCAGTTTCAATTTTCATAACAACTTCATTAGAACTATACAGGCATTATATAAAAAACCAACAGCTAAAATAAGGATTAACGGTAATTTATCATCATCTTTTGAACTGGAAAGAGGATGTCGTCAGGGCTGCCCCCTGTCTCCACTGCTCTTTGCAATCTTCATAGAACCTCTGAGCCAATGGATAAGACAAAACCAAAAAATTCAAGGTATTACACTTGGTCAGAAGGAACATAAAATAGCACTCTTTGCTGATGACATTTTAATATACCTAGGGCAGCCGGACACTTCTTTACCAGAACTAACCTCAGTTTTTTCAGAGTATGGAGATTTATCGGGGTACAAATTAAATATGCATAAAACCCAAGTTTTAACATTCAACTATGACCCAAATCATTATTCACTAAGCAAACTCAAAACTAACTGGGAGTCGGAATCTATGAAATATCTGGGGGTCAATATCCCGAAACAACTCAACAAAATTATATCACTAAACTATGATCCACTGGTGACAAAAATAAAATCTGACCTAGCAAGATGGAATATGATACCATTCTTGGGTATTGCACAAAGAATTGAAGCAGTCAAAATGAATATACTTCCACGTCTTCTATACCTTTTCCAAACAATACCGGTAGAACCTCCCAAAAAAACATGGCAGGAGCTGGACAGAAGGATCTCAAGATTCATATGGCAGGGCAAGAGACCTAGAATCAGATATAGAACCCTACAGCTAAACAAAGACAAAGGTGGGCTCGCGCTGCCAAATATCAGGGACTACTTTAAAGCCGCACAAATTAAAACTTTAGTAGAGATATGTAACCCAGTCTACTCTGCACAATGGAAGGAGATCGAATGCCAAATAACAAGTGACATCCCCCTACAGGCGATAATAGGGAACAATGTCTTACCTAAGCTTTTGAATAACACTAACCCGTGGATAGAGACCCCGCTAAAAATTTGGTTTAAGATAGTCAGAGAGAATCAAACTAAAGAGCCCTATCGACTTCTGCAATGGATCGCCTATGATCAGGACTTTACTCCTAATAAAACAGACACCAGATTTAAAAAGTGGAAGGAGAAGGGGCTGATAAAATATTACGATTTTTTTAAAGGGCAAATCTTAAGAAGTTTTGAAGATTTGAAAAAACAAGGCCTAATAAATCAAGACCTTTACAGGTTCTTCCAGCTTAGACACCACATAAACAATATACTTAAAAAGGAGGTTTTGGAAAGGGCCCAGTCAGGTGTTCTGAAGGTCTTCTTAATGGCATATAAAGGGATCCCAGGGATCAGATACATTTCTAAAATATACCAAGGTCTTCAAGACTTAAAAGGAGACAACACATCTTATATAAAAGAGAGATGGGAAAAAGAGGGGAATTTCACTTTACATCTGGAAATATGGGAAAAGCTAAATAAACAGCAATGGAAAAGTACCTCATCCCTGCAGTGGAGAGAATTTGGATGGAAAAACTTGGCAAGATTTTTCAGAACACCTGCACAAATCAAATTTACCCATAAGGGATTGAACTGTTGGCGCTTGTGTGGTGAAAAGACTGCAAATCATTTTCATGTGTTTTGGTCATGCCCAGTTATCCACCAATATTGGTCCAATGTACAGACAATATTGGGGAAAATATTCAAAATTACAGTTCCCTTTTCTTTTGTAACTTTGTATTTGGGTTTACTACCGGACTCACTGGAAAGACGAGGAGAAAAATACTTATTCAATGTTTTAATATTGGCAAGCAAAAAAGCTCTAACTAAAAAATGGATGTTGAAGGACTGTCCTACACCTGAAGATTGGACTAACGTGATCCAAGACATTTACTCGATGGAAAAGTTGACATTCGCACTGAGACAGGACATGGATGGGTTCATGAACTTTTGGCAACCCTGGACCGCATATGTGTCTTCCATTAGATCTAATCTTTGACAAATACCATTTCAATAATGGTTCTGCTCTTTGTTCCAATGCTACTCAGATGCTCTTTTATCTTTATTTACTTACTTTTTCTTTTTGTTTGTTTTTTACTGGTTTGTTTGGTTTTTTTTTGTTTTTTGTTTGGTTTTTTTTTCTCTTTAATTTCACTTTTTCTTTCACTTTAAAAAAAAAAAAAAAATAAGGGGTGTTGTAAGAATTAATCTTCCAATGTTGTCAGATATCAGAAAATAAGGGAACATGTGATGAAAATGTAAACACTGCATTGCTGTAACGACCTGTATACCCTTTACAAAAACTTAAATAAAAAAAAAAAAAAACTTAATTCATTGTTAATATTACAAAAAAGGGCAGTCCGTGTTATACACAAAGTTGGGTACCTCGAACATACTAATTTATTGTTTTTACATTCGAAGTTATTGAAATTATGGGATCTGGTTCATTATTACACAGCACAATTAATGTTTAAAGTTAGTAAAAACCTCTTGCCACACAATATACAGAATCTATTCAGGGAGAGAGAAGGGAAATATAATTTACGGGGGAATGCAAAATTTAAAATTCACTTAGTAAGATCTACACGGAAGAGTTTTTGTGTGTCTGTGTGTGGGGTAAAATTGTGGAATGGGTTGGGGGAGAAACACAGGCAATGTCCCAACATCCATATATTTAAATCAACATATAAAGAAATGATTTTTGAGCAGTATGAGAATGAAGGGCAGTGATGTTACATTGTGTCTTCAATGAGGGAAGGTTGTTGTGTGTTATGGTGATTGTGAAGGTGATGGTGTTGTTTGTGTTTGCATTGAACATGCCAGAATTGTATGTTTATTGTTGTTGTAATATTGTTGGATATGGACTGTCATTGTTGTGTCATTTTTGTTGTATAAATTGACTATGGGTGTATTACAGTGAATGTGGTTGTGGGATAATGATGATTATGAGTAATACTGTAATTTGTTTGGTGTGGAGAAGGGGTGGGACTGTATAAGCCTTGGCTTCTTCCCACTCCTTTTGAACATTTTATTTTGGTTTGTTTTTTTGTTGTGTTTTGAACTCTCTTTTTTTCTTTCTTTAACAATGTTCAAATAAAAATCAATCAATCAATCAAAATCCAGGTTGTATGCTGTGTGGAAAGCCGGCAAGCCTTGAACACGTGCTGTCATCATGCCAAGCTAGTCTGATGGATGGAAGTTCAGATGGAGGCATGATCAGATACTGTCTGAGCTTGCCACAGGTCTGGAGGTGGAGAGGAGGAAGACCCACAATGCCACCAGGACGACAGGGCCCCGCCTGATTAGGTTTGTTAGGGCAGAGGAAACCGCTAGTGGGACACAAAACAAGTGTAGGAATCCTGGCATCTGCTGCTGACTGGGACATGAGAGTCGACCTCAAGAGACAACTTAATTTTCCAGAGGAGATTATATCATCAACCCTCACACCAGACAGTTTTGTGGTACAGAGCATCGAAACAAGTGGCCCTTCTTGAGCTGACTGTGCCATGGGAGGAGAGGATGGAGGAGGCCCATGATAGGAAACGTGGGACGTACCAACCCCTCATTTATGAGTGTCAGCAGAGGGGGATGGCAGGCATAGAACTTGCCAGTGGAAGTGGGCTGCCGAGGATTTCCTGGGCAGTCACTCTGGAGCGACCTGTCCAGACTCGGAATTAAATGTTGCAATAGAAGAAGGCTAGTGGCTAATATCACCAAGCAAGCAGAGGCAGCATCGAGATGGCTGTGGCTGAAGCCCTTGAGTGCTGGAACAGCCCATTGGACATGAAGGAAACACCTTAGAGCAGTGGTGGTGGAACTCATGGGGGCGAGGGGGCTGCCTCAGGATTCTGGGGTCAGCTGTCAAGCCCCCTGGAGGTGTTGTGGGCTAATTGATGAAACACCGATGAAGACCTGATGACCCAAAGAAAGCACCATGGGCCCATGCCACAAGGTTCAGTCACTCTACTTGCAAAGCATAAGTGCTGCCCATCATCCTCAAAAACATGGCTGGGAGTCTACCCAGCCACTGAGGTGAAAGCGACAGATTCATCGTATTATAGACTTTCCCATCTGGCAACCCAGTGACGACTAGGAAAGACTAGTTGGCAACCATGGAAGAATGGTGACAGCAAGGACAGACTGCTGGCATCTGGGAAAGACCAGAACCAGGAGTGTGGCAGCTTGGCAGGCCAAAACACATCCTCCATGAGGAGGAACCCAAAGCACTTGCTATGGACAAGCACGTGATAAGATACCCCCAAGGTCGGGCAAGAGCCAGGAAGGATGATCGACCAACAGGACGGACTATGGTATTGACTTTGGAAAGTGTAAATCCTACATCAGTACAGGCTAACACCACAACTGCGGTTTGCACATGCAGGAAAGTCTGTAAGAACAGGAAAGGCCTTGAGATCCATCAGGCAAAGATGAGTTGCCTACACTCTAGCAGTGTGCAACGCACAGGGCAACCTGGTGAGACGAAGGAGAGGCTGGAACCGGTAGCCAACCACAGTACCCAGAATCTCCAGGCACATAGCAGAGAGAGCATGGGCAACACCACCCCTGACGTATCGCTGGTGGAATTGTATGGGCAGAGTGGAAACATCGAGCAGCAATTTCAAGATAGCCACAAGGCAGTGAAAAAGGCAATCAATTGGTCAGCAGCTCAAGCAAAGAAGGAGTGGGAGAGATCTGACTGTGAAGTGGATGAGGTGTTGAAGCATGTTCTGGCAGGGGAGCTGAATCGGAAAATGAGGCAATGGCGAGGATAATCTGGAACTTCAGTGTTGTGCGTTTCAGAGTGAAACAAGTCCTTTTCCATCAAGACCTGCACAACAGAGGGAAAACTGCAGGACCAAGGAGATTAAACAACTTCGTGGTGATCTCCAGAGGCTCAGGAAAAGATTCATGCAAGCTGAAGAGGAGACGAAACAAGCTTTGAAGGAGATCTCAGACACTCTGAGAGAGCATATTAAAACCTTAGGTTGAGCAGAGTGCCACAGAACAGACCCAAGATGCTGGGCTAAGCAAAGGGAGCAAGTTTACCAAAAATCCATTTTCCTACCTGTCTAAGCTCCTAGGGGATAAGCGATCTGGCCAACTCTAGGCATCAAGACAAGAGGTAGAGGAGTACCTCTCCAGCATGCATAGTGATCCAGAAAGGGGTGTAGAACTAGAGATTAAGGAGGCCTTGATGACCCTTGATGGGCCAACATCCATGTTTGCTGAACAAGAACCTTCATGGAAGGGGGTCAGTGACTTCCTAACAGGCCCCAGGACCCAGTGGGATCCCATACAAAGTGTACAAATGGTGTGAGAAACGGAGAAGGCGGCTCTGGAAGCTGCTGAAGGTGATGTGGAGGGCAAATCGCCTTCCAGATGAATGGCTCATTGCGGAGGTGTGTTTTATCCCCAAAGAGGAAAACTCACTGGATATCAAACAGTTCAGCACCATTCCTCTTTTTAATGTAGAGGGAAAGATATTCTTTGGAATTTTGGTAAGCAGGCTCACCAACTTTCTGGTGAGCAATAAGTATATTGACACCAGTTCAGAAGGGGGGAGTCCCAGGAGTTCCAGGGTGTGTGGAGCACACAAGTGTCATCTCAAAGATAATCCAGGATGAGAAATGCAATCACGGAGCTCTTGCAGTTCTGTGGCTTGATATATCCAGCCAAACCAGGTGGAGTTATATCATGTTTTGTGTTCATATATTCTGTTATTCAATATATGCTCTGTATAGCTTATGAGGGCATCTGTCTTCCACAGTGGTAAGGAGAAACTGAATGCTGCAGAGGCTTTCCGCACCCTGTTTTATTGGGATGAATCCCAAGATTCACCTGACATTCATCTGGTATTTTTGGTAAAGGTGTCAAATCTCAAACAGTGGCAAAAGATAAGATAAGCCTTTATTAGTCCCACAATGAGGGAAATTCCAGGATTGCAGCAGCACAGGGATAGCAGCACTCAGAGCAATAGTAGATAAGAACTGGTTAGTCAAAGCAGTAAATACACATACAGTACGTACACAATTATATACACAGTGCAGGAGCATTGCAGCTAGATAGTATCAACAGCATTACAGTTTGTTAAATTACCCAGCAGGATATAAATATGTACCCAGACAGTATATTTCACATTTGAATGAACCGTGTTGTTGCCACCCGCAATAGTAAATTGTCTTGGTTGTGTATTGGAGGGGACGATCTCTATTGTGCAAAGTTGTTACATTTAATACGATCTCTACATTTAATACAACTTCTACGAGCAGCACCGGTTAGATTATAAAGTCTGACAGCCATAAGTAAGAAGGACCTGCGGAACCTCTACTTCGAGCACTTAGGACAGCACAGCCTACCACTAAATGAGCTCCTCAGTGCATTCAGCATGTCCCACATAGGGTGGGACTCGGACTCCAGCAGAGGTGACAGCCACCATCCTCCTCTCTCCTATCTCCTCCACTGGGTCGAGGCGTCACACCAGAACAAAGCTGGCTTTTTTGAACCGCCTGTTCAGTGTCTTCGTGTCGGCTGCCATGATGCCGCTGCCCCAACAGACCACTTCAAATGGGATAGCTGATACCACCACCAAATCATAGAAGGTCTTCAGAAGTGCTCCCTGCACTTCAAAAGACCCGAGTCTCCTCAGGAGGAACAGCCTGTGCTGCTCCTTCTTGTAGAGCATGTTGATGTTGTTTGACCAGTCCAGTTTATTCAGAATCAGAATCAGAATCAGAAAAGATTTATTGCCAAGCCCATTTACAAGTAAATAACAGGTAATATACGAGGGATTTGACTTGACACTGAGAATGTCATGAATGACATTATCAATGACGCGGCGGCCATGGAGGCGCCTGTCAACAGGAGGGGAACAGGAGCAATGGGGGAGAAAGGGGGGGGGGGGTAAACACAATAGGAGAGAGAAAAAAGCATTGTTTATCAGAATATAGTTCATATGTGACCGATATTATGATTACAAGAAAAAAACTCTCAATGCACAATTAGCAGACCATAGAATCCACACAGTGACACAAAGAGAGCAGTGGATGAATCTTCAAGTCAGTATAGTGTATCAGTGTTCAGTGATACACTATACTGACACTATACTGTTCAGTGATACACTATAGTGTATTATTGTTCAGGTGAACACCCAGGTACTTGTAAGATGTGACCATCTCAATGTCTGTTCCCTGGATGTTTACCAGTGCTGTGGGGGGTTGTCCTCGCCTGCAGCAGTCCACCACTAGTTCCTTGGTTTTCCTTGCATTGATCTGGAGGCAGTTCCGCAGGCACCAGTCCACGAAGTCAAAGTCAAAGTCAAAGTGCCTTTATTGTCATTCCATTGCTAATAATGCAATGAAATTGAGAAATTGAGAAGTCCTGGATAAGTCCTCTGTACTCCGCATCATCCCCATCAGAGATGAGGCCGATGATCGCAGTCATCAGAGAATTTCTGTAGATGGCAGTATGGTGTATTGTGTGAAATGTCCGCAAAAGAGATGAAGGATGAAAAAGAGTTGTAAATAGTTGCTAATCGTTACAAATGCTATAGCTAGCATTTGTTAATAGTTGTTAATGTTTGCCAGCTGCTTTTTCAAAAACTCTTGCAAACGCATGAATGTTGCAAATGGTTGTTAAAGGTCGCTAAACATTGTTAATTGCCAATGGCAGAGGCGAATCGTGAACATTCCTCAGAAAAGTTGGCGAATTCAAAAATTGTCGCGTTCATCTACATTCGCCGCACTGTGAGATACTACCAGTACAGATCCAGCTATCTACCCATTCACACACACATTCACACACTGATGGCGACAGCGATGTGGGTTGTTGCCCACCTCAGCTCAGCGGACATTTGAATGGGACAACGCGATGGCTGTCTTGTCATTATTCTGACAGATTATACTGAATATGAAGCTGCAGCAGACAACTGTGAGCAACAATTACACAAATATCACAGCGTCTGAGAGAGAAGTTTCTTTTAAGAGCATTTTTTCGGTCAGTTCTGTGGAGACGGCAGCAGCTCTGATAGTCTCCAGCTGCTGTGGACCCGAGACCAGCCTGTCCTGAAACAAAAGCTGTGGGAGGCAGTGGTTTGGCGTGGGGCAGTTTTATTTAAAAACACTGGACTAAAAACTAAAAAATTAAGACGTTTTGGTGTTCATCCAAACACCATCATCAGTTGTAAGGGTGTAGCAGGAAGTATCTCTGGCCAACAAATACACACAAGCCACCTGACAAACATGACGAAGTCCCACGACTTGTGGGAAATGTAGTCCGTAGTGTGTGAACAAAGGAGGGGAAAAAACCTTGTGGTGCTCCTCCCCTAAACTTGGAGGTGGAGCAGGTTGATTTGCATACCTGTCAAGGCATGCCTCCCTTATTGGGAGGGCTTTCACACCTGTACTGAGTACTTAAAAACTGTATTTATCGGCAGATGAAAGAAAACTGAAGCAAACAAAAGCAAAAACCAAACAAACTATAGAAAAACAGATAGACGAGTTCTTTGACATCAATACTACACAAACATCAGCATGTGTAAAGTGGGAGGCTTTCAAAGCTTTTATTAGGGGACATATTATTAGTTATACAGGATCAAAATCTAAGAAGACTTGAGAGGAGAGAGCTAAATTGGAACATAAAATAAAAAGTCTTCAGGAAAAAGTGTATGCAGGAAGTGACCCAAGGTTGGAGAATGAATTACTGATTTTGAGAGCTGAATACGACAAAAAATCAGCGAATAGAGCTGCCTCGAGTCTTCTAAGATTGAAACAATCTTTTTATGAACAAGGTGAAAAATCAGGAAAATTATTAGCATGGCAGATTAAACAATTGGAAATTAAAACACCAATTACCAGTATTATAAGTAACGGACAGGTAGTTATAGATCCTTTAGAAATTAATAGAGCCTTTAGAGATTACTATGAAAAATTATATGATACCAAAAATGAACCTAATTTAACAAAACTAAATGGGTTTTTGAACGAACTATCTATACCGTGTATTCCAAATGAAAACAGGGAGATATTGGAGTCTAAAATTAGTCAAGAAGAAGTTGGGCTAGCCATTGATAATATGAAATCAGGAAAAAGTGCAGGACCAGATGGTCTTCCAGTTGACCTTTATAAAAAATTTAAGAATAAATTAATAAAACCTTTTTTGGAAATGGTTTTAGAAGCATTTCAAAATAATAATTTACCATCATACATAAATAATGCCTTAATTATACTGCTGCCAAAACCAGGTAAGCCCTCTAATAAATGTGAAAATATGAGACCAATAAGCCTATTAAACGCCGACCTTAAGATAATCTGTAAAATTTTAGCAAGACGAATACAAGAAATTTTACCAAATATTATTAATCGAGATCAGAATGGCTTTATAAAGGGTAGACAAGGCTTCCATAATGTAAGAAGACTATTTAATATTATTTATTTTAATAAAGAAGCACCGGATACAGCTCTCCTATCATTGGACGCCGAAAAGGCCTTTGATAGAGTTGAATGGCCCTTTCTTTTTGAAGTCCTACAAAGGTTTGGATTTGGAAATAATTTCATAAAATGGGTTCAAATAATATACAATAATGCTACAGCAGAAATCCTAACAAATAACAATATTTCAAAACCAATAAAAATCAATAGAGGATGTCGAGAAGGCTGTCCACTTTCACCTTTACTGTTTACTATGGCAATTGAACCTTTAGCGATAGCGATACGTTTACATTCACAAATATATGGAATTAAAGTTGGACCAACAGAACATAAAATCTCCCTGTACGCCGATGATATAATTTTGTTTATGTCGAATCTAAAAAAATCAATTCCAACCTTGTTGAATTTAATAAAGAATTTTGGGGAAATATCAGGATATAAAATAAATAAAACTAAATCTTCAATATTAATGCTAAATGAGACCCAGAGAAATTACCCAGCCCCTGAGGTAAATCAATTCAATGTTGTAAATCAGTTTAAATATTTAGGAATCCAAATTATGCCTAAGCTAGAATCAGTCGCCAGTGTCAACTATGAAGCCTTAATGTCAGATATCAATGAGTTAACTCAGAGATGGATGTCACTACCAATGTCGATGATCGGGAGAATCAATATACTTAAAAGTAATATTTTACCTAAAATACTTCATTTATTTCAATACATTCCCTTATCACCACCTTTAGATCTATTCTCAAGAATAAAAAAAAAGTTAGTGGAATTTATATGGAACAACGGGAGGGCTAGATTACGTTTGTCTTTATTATATTTACCATTTGATCGTGGAGGTCTGAAATGTCCAAATTTTATGTTGTATTATTGGTCGGCACAACTGAGGTCTATGACATATTATTTTTCATCAAATGATCTCCCTCACTGGACTGAAATGGAATCATACAATTTACCTTTACCTCTTCCCATATTCATATACTCAGATTCGGCAAAAAAATTACAAAAACAAGTTAAAAATCCATTTGTAAAGCATATGATCAAAATATGGTGTGAAGCTAAAAACTATTTAAAAGAACCACAGTTATTGTCACAATTTAGTCCAATATGGGGTAATCAATATTTTAAACCAGGGAGAGCGGACGCTGTATTTAAAGTATGGAATTTAAAAGGGATACAAAAGATTCAGGATTTATATTTGCCATGTGCAGACAACATAATGTCTTTTGAAGAGCTGAGGATCAAATTTAATCTCAATAGAACACATTTTTTTAAATATCTTCAACTTAGAAACTTTATTCGATCAAATCAAAATAAAGCTCTCACTCGACCTATTTATTCATCCTTGGAAAAAATGATGATGAAAGATAGTAAAAGAAAGGGTATTATTTCAGAGTTTTATAACTCATTGACACTATCTTCAAGTGAAAATTCACTGAAAAGATTAAACTACTGGAAAGAAGATCTGCAAATTGAAATTTCAGAGGAACAATGGGAATTGGCTTGTACAGAAGCTCAAACCAAATCAATAAATGCACGCCTTAAATTGATACATTTCAAATGGTTAATGCGGATGTATGTTACACCGGAGGAGTTAAATAGATATAACAAAAATATACCAGATACATGCACAAAATGCATGGAAAGTAAAGGAACCCTATTTCATTGTTTATGGGAATGTAGATTAATAAGAATGTTTTGGGAGGAGGTGAGGGTAACAATTGAAAAAATAATCTCAAAACAAATCATATTGAATCCTAAACTGTTTTTGTTGGGTCTGTACCCAGAAAAGCATAATTTCAATAAAAGTGAAAGAACATTCATAGACCTCAGTTTGCTTAATGCCAAAAAATGTATTGCACTATTATGGAAAAAGACTCATAGACCAGATGTGACTCAGTGGTTAAGACAGATGTTAACAAACCTTCCATTAGAAAGAATAACATATATACTGAAATCAAAGGAAATTGTGTTTGAGAATATATGGAGACCTTTTATTGATTATGTAAAAAATTTAAACATAACTCTTGAAGAAGAAGGTGAATGATGTGTGTGGACCTTGTAAATTCCAAACTGGTGAACATAATATGTATACTAATGTATTGGATTGTCTAGACTAAACAGAGGAGCATTGTTGAAGACTTGATTTTGTTGGTGGTTGTTGGTGTTTTTAGGGCATTTTTATTTTTTTTTTTTTGTAGTACTTTAGTGTTAGTGTTTGTTTGTATCATGTTTGTTAAAAAAAAAAAGGTTCAACAAAGATATTGTGGAAAAAAACAAAAACAAACAAACAACAACAATTGCAACATGAACTATTTCAAACATATTTATTCAAATGTACACGTATATGGACACAATCTTGAGCCATAACTTTTTGGTAATGTGAAAATAATAAGCCAAGCAGCACAAAAAAAAAAAAATTAAATTAAAAAAAATAAATGATATTAATAATAAATAAATAAAAATAAATAAAAAAACAATATTTTTCAAATTTACATTAGCACAAGGTAGATTGCTTAATTTGAAAGTATACAATAAGAATAATTCTGAATATAGTTCTTAATTAATTAATTAAGTATACTTAATTAATCTCTTCGATCCAAGATGGCACCCACAGTGGTCGCCATGGTGCTTCGCTGCGCTTTTTTTTGTTTGTTTTTGTTCGTCAATTGTGTGTCTGCCTGCTCTTACACCCGTGAAGAGCTACTAAATATCAGGACTTTCACTCCCACGGACATATTCCCAGTTTTTTTGGCTCCTGCCGCCGATCTGGTTCACTTTTTAGCCCAAAAAGTGAGACGGCGAAAGAGAGGAAGACGAGCGGGCGCCCTCGTGCGGCTTCGCAGGAGAGGCACGCGTACGGCTTTGCCTGGAATCTTTCTGTCCAACGTCAACTCTCTTTATAACAAGGTAGATGAACTGAGACTGCTGATGCGATTTAAGGACCTCTCCACCTTGTGTGCCCTCTGCTTCACTGAGACCTGGCTCAAGGAAAAGACACCGGACAGCGCGCTCCTCCTCGAGGGATTTCAGCTGTTTTGTGCAGACCGCGACACGGGGCTCTCCGGCAAGACCACAGGCGGAGGAGTCTGCTTCTACATCAACAGCAGCTGGTGCTCCGATGTAACTGTGATCTCCCAACACTGTTCTCCCGCTCTGGAATATTTATTCATCAACTGCAAGCCATTTTATTCCCCGCGTGAGTTTGCTTCATTCATCCAGGCTGCTGTTTACGTCCCGCCCGACGCGGATGTGCGCGAGGCTCAGCGCGCGCTCGCGGATCACATTCAGCAAGCGGAGCGGACTTTCCCGGACTCTCTGGTTATTGTGGTTGGCGACTTTAACCAGAGCAACCTGAGCCACGAACTCCCCCGGTACAGTTTATTAAATGCCCCACCAGAGGAGAGAACACGCTGGATCACTGTTACACTACAGTTAAGGACGCGTATCGCGCTGTTCCCCGCGCTGCGCTCGGACTATCTGATCACGTGATGGTCCACCTGATTCCCACATACAGACAGAGACTGAAGCTCACAAAACCTGTTGTGAGCACTACGAGGAAATGGACCAGTGAAGCTGGGGAGGAGCTGCGCACGTGCTTGGAAATAACTGACTGGGACATGTTTAAAGGAGCCACGCATGATCTGGATGAGTACACGGACACTGTGACCTCATATATCCACTTTTGTGAGAACAGCATTCTTCCATCGCGCACCAGGGTGAGTTACTCCAACGACAAGCCCTGGTTCACAGCTAAGCTCAGACAGATCAGGAAGGAGAAGGAAGCAGCGTTGAAAAGTGGAGACAGGGACTGCTACAGGGAGGTCAAATACCGGTTTAGCAGAGAGCTGAGGAGAGCTAAATCTGTGTATTCTGAGAGACTCCAGCAACAGTTCACTGCTAACGACTCTGCTTCTGTGTGGAGAGGACTGAGGCAAATCAACTATCGGCCTCAGGCTTCTAAGGGACAGGATGACAAAGCCCTTTGTCAAAGACTGTCCCAACACTATGCCCGTTTTGACACCTCGTCAGCTGTGTCCAAGCCCGCCCCCCTCCCCCCAGCGCCACTGCCTCCATGGTCCCCACTTCATCAAAGGCGGCCCCCCCTGCCCTTGCCATCAGTGAGCAGGACGTGCACAGACAGTTCTCCAGACTGAACCCGCGCAAGGCCCCCGGTCCAGACGGCGTGTCTCCCTCCACCCTGAGACACTGTGCGGAGGAGCTGACTCCAGTCTTCACAGACATTTCTAACACCTCCCTGAAGTCATGCCACGTGCCGGCCTGCCTCAAAACCTCTACCATCGTCCCTGTCCCCAAGAAGCCACGGATCACTGGACTTAACGACTACAGACCTGTAGCACTCACCTCTGTAGTCATGAAGTCCTCTGAGCGCCTGGTCCTGCCCCACCTCAAGACCATCACCACTCCCCTCCTGAACCCACTGCAGTTTGCCTATAGAGCCAACAGGTCTGTGGACGACGCAGTCAACCTGGCCCTCCACTCCATCCTGCAGCACCTGGACTTCCCGGGAACCTACGTCAGGATCCTATTTGTGGACTTCAGCTCTGCATTCAATACCATCCGCCCCGCTCTGCTCCAGGACAAGCTGTCCCTGCTCAACGTGCCTGACTCCCTCTGCAGGTGGATCACCGACTTCCTGACGGACTGGAGGCAGCATGTGCGGCTGGGAAAGACTGTCTCAGACTCTGTTAGCATCAGCACTGGATCACCCCAGGGCTGTGTACTTTCCCCCCTGCTCTTCTCCCTGTACACCAACTCCTGCACCTCCAGCCACCAGTCTGTCAAGCTGATCAAGTTTGCGGACGACACCACCCTCATCGGGCTCATCTCCAATGGCGACGAGTCCGTCTACAGGAGAGAGGTGGCCCAGCTGGCGTCCTGGTGCAGCCACAACAACCTGCAGCTGAACGCTCTGAAGACAGTGGAGATGATCGTGGACTTCAGAAAAGTCACAGCCCCTCTGCCCCCCCCCTTACCCTCACAGACTCTCCCATCACCACTGCGGATTCCTTCCGCTTCCTGGGCACCACCATCACCCGGGACCTCAAGTGGGAGCCGACCATCAGCTCCCTCATCAAAAAGGCCCAGCAGAGGATGTTCTTCCTGCGGCAGCTGAGGAAGCTCAAGCTACCCACCAAGATGTTGGTGCAGTTCTACACGGCCATCATCGAGTCCATCCTCACCACCTCCATCACCGTGTGGTACGCAGGAGCCACCGCCAGGGACAGACTAAGACTGCAGCGCGTTATGCGCGCTGCTGAGAAGGTGATCAGCTGCAAGCTCCCATCCCTCCAGGACCTGTACATCTCCAGGACCCGGAGGCGTGCAGGTCGGATCATAGCTGACCCTTCACACCCTGGACACGCACTGTTTGCCCCCCTCCCCTTAGGCAGAAGACTTCGGTCCATTCAGACTAAAACCTCCCGCTACATGAACAGCTTCTTCCCCTCTGCCATCAGACTGCTGAACACTAAGTGACTTATTAGACTCTCGTGCACTACATACAGCAGCTCAACCGGACTCATGACAATTATCACTGTTTTCTTTTTGCACTACCGACTGCACTATGTGGAACTCCACAATATCTGCTGCTTGTTAATATATTTAATAATTGCATAGATTAGTATTACTTATTCATATTCTACCTTTTATTGCATGCATAGTTTTTTATTTTTATCTTTAGTGCTACTCCATGTTTAATGTTGCAACATCGCACCGAGACAAATTCCTAGTTTGTGTACTACATGAACAATGGCAATAAATCTCATTCTGATTCTGATTCTAATTGTCACCTAGATATATACACTTGGAATTAAAGAATTTTTAATTGTCAGCTTTGTTACACTAATGCACTTGGATGAACTTGAAACAAGAAAATGTTCACTGATGCTGCTTGTTATAGTTCCAAGTAGCAGCCTTTGCTGACTCTAGCATTTTTTTTTGAAGGCTTGACCTTGAAGCATGGAGTGTCACAATTCATTTTCACTTGCATGAAAGAAGTCAGAGTTTCTGGGAGCATACTTTTTCTGAAGTCGGTGTGAATTTTCCTGACAATGCTGAAAGCCCTCTCACTGTCAGCGTTGCTGTGAGGAAGGCAAAGCAGTGCTGAGTACACTTTGAGGAGCTGGGGGAAGCGGGGCACATCAAGGGCTGTCTTCAAGGCCATCACCTGACCCCAGTAGACATCAACACGGACAGGCTTGCCATCCTTGTCTTGTAGAGGCACTGTGTTTTCTGGCAGCAGTTGCAGGTCCGCCCATTCTTCTTTCAGCTCTTCTGTATTAACAGTAGGGCAAAATGCACCAGCAAGCTCTACAATAGGGCCATAGGTCAGGGACTCTGTTTTCCTGGGGTCGAGGACAGAGAGGTGTGGCAGAATTTTATCGTCAAAGGGGAACTTGTTGAGCATCTTTCTCACTACAGCTTCATAGAAGCCTCTTACTGCTTCAAAGAACTTCAGCTCTGTGCCTGGGTCAAGTTCATGGGTTTGTAGGGCTTCTCTGGTTTCCAGTCCAATGGCGATAAACTCAAGAGTGCTGCAGGTCACTGTCCAGGAAATCCAGCCTTCTTAGGTCATTGGTCGCCTTTACATACTTCATTTGAACAAATTTGACCAATAGTTTTCTCAAGAGACGATCCATTTCAGGGAGGAGACTGCCTATCTTGCTCTCGTCTGCTTGAAAGATGGTGTTGAAGTTGTTGATGATAGGCAGGATGAACTTGAGAAGCAGGAACAAGTCACATACTGTCAGGCTCTTTTGGCCATGTACCAAAAAAAACCCAAAACCGACTTCTTTGACAGACTAATCACATAGAATGAAACATACGTCCATCACTATGATACAGAAACTAAAGCCCAGTCGAGGCAATGGAAGCGTTATGACTCACCACCTCTGAAGAAGGCACATGTCCAACCCTTGGCAGGCAAGGTCATGCTCACGGTCTTTTGCAGCATGGAGTAGTGATGGTGGATTGCCTGGTAAAGGGTACCACAATTACCGGGACTTACTACACTTCACTGCTGCAGAAATTGAAGAAGGTCATCAAAAGCAATCATCATGCTGACCAAAGGTGTCTGCTTCCTGCAAGATAATGCCGGGTTCACAACTTGCGTTGCCCAGAAGGAAGCACAGTCCTGCGGCTATTTAATCCTTCCTCACCCCACTTCCCCTCCCTACCTTACACCATTGACTTCCACCTTTTTCCAACAATGAAATCATTTTTGAAGGGCAAGCCCTTCCAAGACAATGAAATGCTGATTTCCATGGTCAAGTTGTGGCTTCTGGCACAGCCTGCAGACTTCTACAGGTGAGGTCTCCGCAGCTGCATAAAGCGATAGGAGAAATGTGTAACCCTTGGTGGTAACTATGCAGAGAAATGTCACACCCGGCTCTAGGGAGCCGAGCAATAAGAGCCAAGGGTGAGCCAGTGAGTCGAGATGTTTTATTGAAGGAAAGGGTGAGGGATGAGGGAAGCACAGATACTCAACACAATAACACTCATGAGCAGTACAGCGACAGAGAACACCGTTGGCATCGGGCGTAGGGGTACACAACAAGGGGGGCTCACAGCAGGTAACACTCATGGGTTAAGCAGCCAGAAGAATAGAGAGCTGGCACTGGGCAAAGGACTCCAATACACAGGTCACTCTTACAAGGTGGTACTCCCAAGTGATACAGTAAGGCAAGTAGCGGGTTAGCACCAGACATGGGGGTACCAAGGCACAAACTCCTTACGGGAAACACGAGTTGTGCTGAAGATGAGGCAGGGGCTGGCACCAGACGAAGGGGCTCCAGCCTAGCAGTGCTTATGTCGCAGCCCCGAGTCATCGAGGCTGCTCCTATTTATTCTCATTGGCAGCGCCCCAGCTGATGAGGACTAATTGGCCCCAGCCGTCCGTAATGCTGCCAGCTGGGAGCCTGCTGAGACGCTGCTCAATGGGAAGCAGGGATGAGGGAAAACATGGGCTGAGCGCCGAGACGGCATCTCAACCCATGGTGACAGAGCCTCCCCCTCAAGGTCAGGCTTCTGAACGACCAGAAACATCCCAGCGCCCCCCCCCCCCCCCACACACACACCTAGGGCGGGAGGAAGGGAGGCAGGGCCGGAGGGGACGAAGCAAGGGGAACACCAACAGGCCAATGTAGGGTAACAGGGCAAAAGAAAAACCCAAACACAGCACTCTACATTGCACCAAAAAAAAGGAAAAAAAAAACCCAGGGCACAGATGGGGAGAAAAACTGGGTCAGAACGCCGGTTACACAGTACTCAGAGAGTACCAACAATGCGTGACCCAGAGCAAGGAAAAAAAAACCACTAAAAAGGTAACAGGGCGAAACGCTGAGAATGGTTAATGAGGGAAAAACACAATACACAGCGCTAATAAATATACATACACACAGTCACCAAGAAAAGTGAAATACTGAGTACGGGCAAAGGAAAACCCACAGCACTACGGATATAGAAATACCCACAGTCACCGAAAGAAAAAGGAAATGCTGAGTACGGGCAAAGGAAAACCCACAGCACTACGGATATAGAAATACCCACAGTCACCTAAAAGAAAAAGGAAATGCTGAGTACGGGCAAAGGAAAACCCACAGCACTACGGATATAGAAATACCCACAGTCACCTAAAGAAGTGAAAGTGACTGGAACGAACGGACAACTGCAGAGTATGATCTGATAGGAAACAAAACATAACTCTACAATGCAAGGACGAGGCTAAAAACATGGTACAAAAAGTAAAATGCTGAGTACGAGGAATGGAAAACACACAGCACTATGAAAACACATCCACCAACAGGACAAAATATTACACCCGAGTGACCTTAATAATGATAAAAGAAAAAGTGACACCCGAGGAATATTGCAGGCAGAGTCCAAAAATGGCCGAGATGGCTCCGGAGATCTCCCCGCCCATTGTCCAGTTGGCGAACCAGGGAAAGGGAAATGTTCGGACGGCGACCTCCGGACCCAGATCCCAGGAATCCAGTCCACCGGCAGCCGAACCAGGCCGCCCAAAGGCAAACACAGACCAGTGGGGGGAACCAGATCACCGAACCGAAAGTTTTGTGGGTCGGGTCGTCGACCCGCATCACTCAACCACCAGAACCGTTGAGACGGACGAAGGGTCAGAGCGGATCCCGGTGGAAGAGGCTCAGGAGAGAGCCGATGACGAGGGCGATGGGCGTCAGGCCGCAGGGAAACGGCCACCTCCTCACCGGACCTGGACAACACTGGGGCAGCACCCACGTCGGACCCCGATCGGGCCTTAGGTGAACCCACGTTGGACCCCGATCGGGTCTCGGGCGAACCCACGTTGGACCCCGATTGGGTCTCGGGCGAACCCACGTTGGACACTGCACCAGAACCGACCTCCAACGTTGAACCTGGACCCTCCAGCACCACGAGGAACAGCAACTCCTCGCCGGTGACCCTGGAAGAAGGCTCAGAAGAGAAAACAGAACCGGGATCAGGATCACCGGCAGCGCCAGAACCCGGCGAGACGAGCTCAGACGCAGCGGGCGGCTGCACCCGGCTCGTCTCCCCTAGAGACAGGCTGAAGTGCTCAAAGATAAAAGGGGAGAAAAGAAAGGAGAGCACTCGCCTGATCTCAGGTTCTGACGCCGTCCAGGACTGCGAAGATCCAGGATCCGTCGTCAGGAGGTCGTTGTCAGGCTCCCATCCAGCCGCGTCGGGCCCCGCAGCCAGCACGATGGTCAGCGCAGCTTGAGGTTCCTCCAGCTCCGGTGACCCCGCCGACGATCCACTCGGCGGGAAGCCAGAAGAATCTCGTCCCGCTGGACCGAACCGCTCCTCCGTGGAGACCCGGGGACGCTCAGTCGTCGGCACAGACTCCACGCAGCAGTCAGTCCCCCTCCTCCGTCCGCAACGTAGCTGCGGAACCACAGGTCCTCTCCTTATCCCACCACGTTGACCCGGAGCCGGGGATCGCTCGGCGGAGAGAGACACAGAGGATGCGGGATTAGGAACACAGGTTACAGCAGGTGGGGAGAGTTCAGGGAGCTGCGAACCCTGAACTCCTCCTCCAGGAATGTGACAGAGCAAATCATTAAGCAGATGTGAAAAAACTATGACTTGCCTGCCTCCTGGAGGTTGAGTATCGCCTGCTGTAGTGGATACTGCTTCTTCCTCTCCCCGCCCGGCGATAACGGAGGACCCCCCGGGAATTCGTCTGAGGATCGCTCGCGTTGTCTCCAGCAGAGAGCTCGCCAGGCCGGAATTCCAGGCACACTCAGCAGTCAGGAAGCGCGTCGAGGAGGAGGGGGAAACAGCCGGGGTGAGCCAGCCCGAATGTCCAGGAATGACAGCGGGGAAATGAGGCTCAGGGAACGAGGCTGTGAAAACTCCACACTGACGAGGCGAAGAGGCGACAGCTGCGTGGGAGGAATGGTCCTGGCGACGGCCCAGAACTGGATCCGGACGAGGTTCGTGCAGAGGTGACTCGGCGATGTGATGACGGCTATTCCCAGGGGACGAAGCGAGGGGGGAACCCAGGATTCGCTGCTCCAGATCGGAGATCGAGGCGAGGAAGGCGTCGAGCACGGGAAAGCTTCGTAGCCCTGAAGTCCTCTCCATCAATCTCACTGCCACCGCCACATGCCTGAAGATGGTAACAGGACACACAGTAGAGCTCGCGACAGCCACTCGACCCCAGACATAACTGCTGTCAGCTGCGGCTCCTTGAAGGGAATCCCGAGTGACGTGGCGCAGGTCGGGGGAAGCCCTCTGGTTGGCGCGAACTCCCGGACTGGAATGGCGGCAGGAACGGGATTCCGAAGCGGGGGGAAACGTCGCCCACTTCGGCTTCCTGCCGGGATTTCCATCCAACCCGCGGAGCTTCTCTCGCTGTGTACCTGTGGCGTCTATCCTGGCGCTGTCCTCCAGATGGTACACAGAATGAGGGTAACAGTCCAGGAGTTCCTCAGCACGGCCCGGATGCCAGCGTCTCGCGTTGGAGGCGTCGTGCAGGGTGAAGAGCGTCCCGTCAACAGCCTCCGAGATGGACCTCAGCTCGTCGCCCTGACGCCGGAAGTGACTCCTGGGAAACGGCATGCTAGCAGCGCTGACACCCGGACAGAAAGGTACAATTCCACGGCGACTCACGGCCGCCGGTAACTCGTCTGGCTGCGACAAGAAAGACTAATAAATATGCCAAGGTTGAGTCTTCTCAGTCCATGGAAGATGACTCAGGGGAAATCTCTTATGAACAGCCCTCATAAATGTGTAACATTTCTATATTTTAGCTAAATTATATAAAATTGAAAAGCCTGTTTTTTAGTGCCATAGCTATCATGGAGCAGCATATGCCCTGCTGAATCTGAACAGCGCTGTCAGTCAAAGATGGCGTTTCCCTATTCTCACCTACTGTAAATCATCACCTTCATTGGGTTTGATCTACTGAAAGCTGAAGTTTGATACTTTATATCCAGTGTGTCTAGGAAGCATGAAGGACTAAAAAGGCGCCGACCTGCAGTGTGGGTCTGGCTGTCAGGTACGATCTGATGCAGATGAGCGTATGCGTATGCTCGTCCGCCGCTACAAAGGCGGGTTTGAGTCTGTCTATGCCAATTTCTCGAAGCTCGGACTCTCCCATTCTTTTCGGTGACGTCCAGTCCCTCGACTTCCCTTTTCTTCAAGCTTTGTTTTCTTCGCCGGCGGCGCGCTGCATGAAGCCATTTTGAAAATCACAAAAAGACTGCTTAGGTGTGCTCAATTTCACCAGGCATCGAATAACTGTTCAGTTGATTTTAGGTTCTCTCAATATTTTTTTTTTTCGCTGTATATTTTTCTTTTTGGCATACAGAAATGGCAATACGCCCGTAATTGCTAAAATTGCATTTTCCCCGTATTAAAATACGGCGAAACCGTATCACTTGACAGGTATGGATTTGTCCATAAAGTGCCAAGGAATCTATCTATAAATTCAAGGGATCTCTGTCTGTTTGTGTAGTGTGTCTGTATGTGTGTGTTCCTCAGATATCTCTCAAACCATTTATCACACTGACCTAAAATTTTAAACGTGCTTTGCTGAAGCTACGAGGGTGAGCATCCTCGGATATGGAGTCAGTCAAAATAGGTAATTTTTATCAATAAAAGTTTAGCCACCGCTGTGTGACCGCTCTATGTCTTCACCCCCCTGACTCAAGAAGTGTAGGAGGGGTTTCGGATTGACTCCGTGCCCATTGGAGAATACACTGCATCACGGCCATGCTGATTGGACAATAGTGGCATCACAACCATGCTCATTGGATAACACAGCATCACGACCTGTCAGTCACCACAACACTTTGCAAACAAAGATTTTAGAAGTGCTTTGCTGCTGAGGTTACCAGGGTTTGCATCCACGAGTATGAAGCCGCTCAGTCAAAATATATACCATAAAGTTGCATAGGTCTCATGGATATACAGTATTTGCCATAGAGAACATGAGGTGCTGGGGTGGGGGGGGGAGCTGCCGGCACCTGCTGCTGGGGACCCATGGTACCACAATGCCATCACTGGCACACGGGTAAAGCAGCCGAGACTCCTGTTAACCGGCCAACACCGATGTCCCACCGTGCGCAAAAATGTCCAAATAACGAAATCTATCATTTTATTTAAATATTTACAGACAACTGGGCAACACTGATGCAAAACTTGCAGCCAAATGTGTGTGTGTGTGTGTGTGTGTGTGTGTGTGTGTGTGTGTGTGTGTGTGTGTGTGTGTGTGTGTGACTGCTGAAGGGATCGGCGCCGTACATGGATGCCCTGAATTTCCCTCTGGTGATCAATAAAGTTTACAAGATACAAAATACAAATAATAATAATAATGTTCGGTGTTTTGTACTTATAATATTGCTAAAATATAAAAGGATGTACTACAATGGGTCTCAAATATTTGTAAATGTGTCCTGTTATAGTAGTGCATGACTTTCTTGATGATAGACTATAAACTACACATATAAACTACAGTAAATTATAATGGTGACTGAACAACTCCCATTACCCAAAGTGCAACATACAACATTTATGAATATAACTCATAAGAGATCACACAAATAAGTGATGTGACAAAAAAGTGGTTCTTAAACAATTATTTTGTAATTACACAATTATTCTGTAATTAATATTCACACAATCAAATAAATCTCAGTTCAGTTCCTTTCATATTTGTCAAAGTCTAACGTGTGATTGCCTACATATAGGCTACACCTCTGTATTCCACTTTCAAACACGGCCTACGTTTGGGCCTGTAAAGCCTGATTGGGCTACCTGTTTCAGACAGGAATACTTGCTTTCTACGGGCATGCACTAGTTGTTTTTAACACAGCATTGTAAACAGAGGACAGATGACATCTCAGTCCGCCTCCTCCATTAAGGGAGGGCCATTCCACTTTGACATAAATAGCTTTCCAAATGCCTCGTTCAACCCCGCCTCAAGATGTGTACATCTTGATTTTGAAAAGTGCGTTGTTTTTGTTGCAGGTGAGTATACACTGCTGAATTTTGTCCAGACGAATTTTCTCTTCTGTGTTGCAACATGCATTTACAGAGCTACTCTTTTGTTTCCCTGATATAAAGATCGTCACACTCCTCACTACACTTTACTGCATATACCAGGTTGCTCGTTTTGTGTTTGATATCTGGTCTTTAGGATGAGCCAACCATTGTTGCAGAGTGTTTTGGGGTTTGAAGTACACAGGTATGCTATGTTTAGAGAAAATCCTGAGAAGCTTTTCAGAGAGCCCAACCACATATGGAATAACTATGTGATTTCTCTTGATTTTACACTCTGTTCCTCCTGGTAGCATAGGAATCTTCTTACGTTTCATGTGTGTTTTGATTAAGATCCACTTTGGATAACCAAGGTATTTTAAGGCTTGCTTTATATGGATGTGTTCTTTTACCTTAGCTCCAGAGTCTGTGGGTATGGTTTCTGCAGTGTTGCAATGTACATATCACTCCCAGCTTATGGTCAAGTAGGTGGTGTGAATCAAACATGAGATTCTGGTTAGTGTGGGTAGGTTTTTGGTACACCTCAACATGAAGTTTGCCCTCTTCACCAACCTTTATCCCACAATCCAGGAAAGGGAGTTTGTTGTCCTTCATATCCTCCCTAATGAACTTGATGTGACTGCTGACAGAATTAATGTGCTCTGTGAAGGGGGTGATTTCTTGGGTCTTCATTTTCAATTGCGGCATTATCAATCCCAACATGTAGGAATGTTCAAATGTATCCACGTATTCCTTTTAAGAGGACTTTTTTTTTTACCTTTATTTATTCAATCATGAATGCCAAATGCATCACAGTGAGGAAGGATTAGACATAGTGACTTCAAATACTGTTGACACATCTGAATCCTTTATACCAATAGTCACTTTTGTGTGAACAATAACACTAAAATGATGCCAAAAAATTTATATGCAGTTGGGACATCCTGATAATACATGTCCACTGGTCTGTTTTTTTGTCAGGAGGCATTGCATTAGAGATGCGCTGTGGTGTAGGGATAGGTGTAACCAGGTGGAGTTTTAAGGAAAACCAATAGTCAAGGAGCTCTGTCCCGGGGGAAGACTGTCATTGGTCCTGCTGCTTGAGAACACACAGGCTCCTGGACAACTTGGTAGAGTATGAGTGTCATATCTTTAAAACAAACCTGCAAAACATTTTGTGCAAGAAATAGTAAGTGTGTGGCGGTTTGGGAAAACCCCCACAAACAGACTAAGGACAGACAGCTCGCTACTCCTGGTTTTTTCCGCTACACTACTGTGATAATGTCACCTTTCATGCATTGTGTTCATGTGTCCTGTCCTTACTGTGACCTAGAGACTCAGATCAATATGTAGATGTGCCTGTTAACCCCTTTGTTCTGCACCTAGAGCACAGTCTAGCAAATCTGCCTATTGTGATGTACTGTATGTCTCACAAATGCAAATATCTCATGCCTCTTCTGCAGTCCCTTTGATCAGACAAACTGCTGTGAATCTGCTTTGATGTATTGTTTGAGTTGGGTATAAATACTGCACAGGTTCTGTAACACTTCCTCTCACTCACACTTCACCCTCTGCTGCAGGACACAGACTTTGTGTCCCTCCTTCTCTGAGAGCCAGAGGATCCCGCTCCAGCCTGCACACACTTGGGCTGGAGAGGGGATCCCGTGACGGTGGTATGATAATAAAACTCTACTTAAAACCTCCAACAACGCCGCTTTATTTCATGCCGCCGCAAGTGCTGTTAATGAATCCGTTGTTATCTGACATAAAAAACCGCTGGTGTAAACGTTCAGCACCACATCACTCAGCCGATGCATATTTGGTGCCTGGACCTTATTTGCATAAAGTTAAAAATTTCAACTTCATGCAAATGAGAGGTAGGAGGAAGTACCGGCTACTCGATACACCGGAGCCCAAGTCTCACTGCACAGGAGCCAAATACTTTTTGTTGCATTTCACATACACGATAAAAGGGAAGAGGAAAAAACGATGGATCCAGTGGACAAGTACCATTTATCTCAGGGTCTATCAGAGAAGGGATTTTATTCTGTAGACAAGTAGAATACATGGCACATTTGCACTCTATGGGGGGTGCTGAAAAGTTCATAGCATTAAGGAGTTATGCTACAGCAACGAAATTAGTCATGCATTAAATTAAACCTTTTCTGATACCAACTGCATTGTTTCTTTTCAGATACATCAACATTGGAGACTATGTTGAAAAATAAATGACATTTGGGTCAAATTTCACCATGGCATCATGGTCAGCCATTGAACCCCCCCACCCCCCCACCCCCCATAGGTCCTCATGCAATTCTAACATGTTTCTTAGAAAAGGTCACCAGATTTTAAAGAATTTGTTAGAAGAATCCTGCAATGAGACACCCCCCCCCCCCTCAACCTCATAAGATATTCTTGATTCACGGCAGCAGTCCCTTTCTTGTACAATTGGAAGAGGTAAGGATTCATTTTAGTAAAGCCTCCCAAGTTTTATGTGTAATTTCCCTGTCCATATCATGGTCCCATCTATGCCTGATAATAGTGACATGTTCTGATGATCAGACAATGTGCTATAGAAGTTAAGTATTAGGCCTTTAAATGATTGGACTGTTGCCATTAGGAAGTCAATTTCTGAAAGTGGGGAGGTTTTGGAAATTTAGAGTGTTGTTTCTGGACTAAGTCACACACTTGCAAGTATTTTAAAAAAGGTAAGCACGTGGAATAAGAAATTTAGAGCTCTAAAATGGGTCCTGTAGTGTTTAATCCCTTATTATTATAATATAGAAAAAGGAAACTGAAATGTACCCAGTCATCAGAGAACAATTTTGACCCACTGTTTTTCAGTGCTCTTTCCTGAACAACAGTTGTGGGGAAATTCCTTAGGAGACCTGCCTGAAAGCCACTTCTGGTCTGACAAATAAACGTGTGTGTGTGTGTGTGTGTGTGTGTCTCATATATTGTCAAAGACTGTTCACGCTCAGTACACTTAATTATCTTAACAGCATGTACTTGTACCACACTTTGCTAAAGACCTTTATCAACAGGGTACTGATGGCAATAATAATCACTGTTATTATTTTTTATTCATGCAACACTTTGGCAACCTTTCTCTTCTTAAAATGTGCTATATAAAAAAGTGGATTGGATTGGTATTAAAATTCAACTCTCTAAATGCTGTGCTTCACTGGGAAATATTTTTTCTTTAAATCTTTTACTCACTTTAAAATTCTTGATTAAAAAACTTAACATTCTCTGCAAAGGCACCTCCTTACATGACTGTAGTGAATCATTCTGGAGGTTTTTCTGCTGTCTGCATACCAACTGTCCAAACTCATGACAACCCACTGATATCATACTTGTCCAAGAGGTCAAAGCCTTCCAGGAAATGGGAAAATGTGGCTTTATAGCCCCATTTCTAACACCAGGAATCAACTGAGGGGGCCAGGAACTTCTAGGGCTGTTTCTGTATTTGGCCGTCTCACATGTCGTGTCTCCATTATGGGGGTAGGAACCATCTGTCTCTGGAGGATTTGCTGGTAATGTAACCATCTGACAGTTTTGGTCTAACGCAGCGTGGCAGAGTCCATCCATCCATCTTCTTCCGCTTAATCCTTTTCGGGTCGCGGGGGGGCTGGAGCCTATCCCAGCATCTTAGGGCGAGAGGCAGGGTACACCCTGGACAGATCGCCAGTCCATCGCAGGGCCAACACAGAGAGACAGAGACATTCACTCTCACAGTCATACCTAAGGACAATTTAGAATCCCCAGTCTGATGCAAATTAACCTAACATGCGTGGCACAGTAAAATGTTAAAATAAAGCAGAAATGGTTATGCACAAAATAAATACAGAGTGGAGTGCATGGGACCAACTTACCACCGTTGCTGTCTAGTAATTGTAAAGAGGAACTGATCGATTAAATGGCATTAACCGCGCGAGCAGCACCAGCAGGCAGGTTCAGGTTAATTTATTTGTACCCGTAGGTAGATTTGTTTTGCAGTCTGGTGACATCCATATTTACAAACCACAATTACATTCAACATGAACACAAACACAGGCACACGTGTAGCTGACTATAAACATGATAAAAGTGCTCAAGGCTCCACCAATCAGGACATAGGACAAAGAGATAAGAGAAAAAACAAAGAGATAAGAGAGAAGGGTCATATTAAAAAGTTAAGACTAGTCAAAGAGGTTAAAAACTCAAAAGTCTAAAACCCAATAAAAGATTTAGAACCCAAATAAAAAACCTACAAAAGTAAATATAAAATAAAATTAATAAATAGGTAACTAAATTATGTGCAATATATTGTTACATCTTGTTCAATTCATTAACAGCAACGGGAACAAAGCTGCTTTTGTAGCGCTGGGTTTTACTTTTTGGGACAGCAAACCTCCGTCTGGAGGGAAGAAGCTTAAAGTGACGGTGCAAGGGTGGGAGTCATCATTTAAAATGGAGGTAGCAATCCTCTGTAACTGTCTGGTGTACAGGGATGTCAGGCTCAGCTGTGACTCACCAAGCAAACGACTGGACCATCTAACTACCTGATCCAAGGATTTCCTCTGTTTCAGTTTTATCTGAACAAACCATGACACTAAAGAAAAGGATAAAACAGATTCAATAAAAGCCCGATAAAACACTGTCATTATGGTTCGGTCAGTTTGGAAGCGTGCAAGTTTCCTTAAACAATGCAAATGTTCCTGACCGTTTTTGCACACCCTTTCACAGTTCTCTTCAAAGTTTAAATTACTATCAATAATTGTCCCAAGATATTTGTAGGATTGTACACATTCAGTGGTCTGGCCTTTTAGTACAGTGACTTCGTGCCTGGGAGTTTTCCTCCCAAAGTCAATAATCATATCTTTAGTTTTTGTCGTATTCAGCTGCAGGTAGGAACCCTCACACCAGTGAACAAAATCATCAACTACTGGGCCGTGGCCACTCTCACCATCCTGGAGGAGACTGACAACAACTGAATCATCAGCATACTTTATAATGTGTCTGTTGTCATGTCTGCTCCAACACATGTTTGTGTACAAGATGAAGAGTAGTGGTGACAACACACACCCCTGCGGAGAGCCAGTAGAAGAACACTTTTGGTCAGACAATGTACCATTGACCCTTACTCTCTGTGTCCTGTTGGTTAAAAAATCCAGAATCCAACCCACCAGATTATTACTCAAATCAAATTGTTGCAGGAGCCTTTCAACTAAAATATGAGGTTGGATTGTATTAAAGGCGGAAGAAAAGTCCACAAATAAAAGCCTGGCATGTGTCCCATTAAAATCCAGATGTTCAAAAAGCATGTTAAACAGAGTGACAGTGGCATCCCCCACTCCTCTGTGAGGCCTATAGGCAAACTGCAAAGGATCCAATGCATGCTCAGTCTACTTTAGGACCTCAAATCTGACCAGTTTTTCAAAAATTTTCATTAAAATTGAAGTCAAAGCAACTGGTCTAAAGTCATTTACCGTTTTAGGACAGCTGGATTTTGGAATGGGGACAACCACAACATCTTTCCAGATCTTAGGCACATGTGTCTGTAAGGACTTATTGAAAATGTAGTGAAATACAGGACTCAGCTCATGTGCACAGGACTTTACCAAGCGCCCACATATATTATCAGGGCCCTGACTTTTGTTCACTTTTACAGCACAGAACGCCCTTTTAACATCCTGCACCTCAATATTAAAGTGCTGATTGTCTTTGAGTTTCTGTTTCAAACCTTGGGTTTCTGTGCTAAAATCAAAGGAGTCAAAACGACCATAAAAACAATTAAGAGCATTAGCCAGCTCTGTGTCTGAATTAAAACCATCGAAAAACACACGATTACTGCGCTCTGTGCTCTGAAGGCCTGCAATAGTTTTCATACTGGCCCAGGCTGAACCAAGTTTCTTTGTTGCCATCTTGCTTTCCAATTCTGATTTATAATTCTGTTTTGCTCTTAAAATTTCAGCCTTCAGCTCTTTTGTGGCAACCTGCAGCTCAGAAACAACCCCCTGTTTAAAGGCAAGTGCTTTCCTCTGTAAGCAGGATTTAACTGATTTTGTAATCCATGGCTTGTTGTTGGGATATATTTTGACACGTTTACGTGGAACGATCATGTCTCTACAGAAAGCCATGTATGAGCATGTCGCATCCACTAAAGAGTCCAAATCTTCTCAGCAGGCCAGTGTGAACACCTCCCAGTCCTGGAGGCAGTGCACTGAATCCTCTGTCCACACATTTATGTCTCTGGTCTTCGCCTTGTCTCTTCTGAGAGCAGTTTTATATGTGGGCAGCAAATGTACACAGTTGTGATCTGAGGATCCTAAAGGAGGAAGGGGAATAGATTTATAGGCCCTCTCAATGGATCCATAGCACAGGTCCAATGTCTTTTTTTGCCTGGTTGGGCAGGAGACATACTGATAAAAGTTTCTAAGTATCTTCTTTAAAGAAACATGGTTAAAATCCCCAAGGATAAAATTTGGAGCCTCTGGGGAAATCGACTGCAACCGCTGTACCACATCAAAGACTGTGCTGGAGGCGGAGTCATCATCCGCTCTTGGGTGAATGTACACAGTCATTATGAAAAGTTGGGGGAACTCGTGGGGCAGATAAAAGGGGCGTAGTGACACGGACAGAAGCTCCACATCTGGTGTACAGATGCGCTCTCTGACCGTGACAGATGTACAGTACTGTTTATTAATATATAAACATACGCCACCCCCCTGACATTTCCCCGTTACCTCTTCCTGCCGATCCAAGCGAAGTGGGGCTCCAAAGCCGTCAATACACAGGTCCGCATCCCGGTCATGCGCCGTAAGCCACGTCTCCGTGTAAGCCATGACACAGCAGTTCTTGAAATCCTTCTGATATCGTACATTCCCTTGAATTTCATCCACTTTATTTCTCAGGGATTGTATGTTCCCCATAATAATGAAAGGAAGAAGAATGCGGTTGAGCTGACGCCTCCTCAGGTTTAATCTTACGCCTCCACGCTTTCCGCGTTTCCTCCTCTTGTCCCTCTTTTCATTGCTGTGTCCATGAAAATCTCTTAAAATAAAGTCCGGCAGTTGCGGCACGGACTCAAACACAGATGCTGCGTTATTCATGTTTAAATGCAGTAACATGTCTCTGGAATACTGTATTCTTCCTGGCATGATCGCGATCGCTCTTACCTCCAAAACAAAGAGCCGGTGAGAAAGAATCCACAGTGCAAAAACAAGAAGGAAATCCATACTGATGGAACCAGGGAGCTCTTCATTATATAGTCCACAAACATTCAAGGACAAAAACGACACAGAGAATTACATTGAAACACATTAAAGTGCATAAAAACAAAGACACAGACGTCGGAACTTTTTTCACCCGCTGCCGGTCGCTGCGTGCGCGTGCGCCCACTCCAAGTGGCATGCGCCACAGTCCACAGGGCATTCCACCTTTGGCTGGCTAACAGTGTAGACTCACTCTCCGGCTACAAACAGCCTGAGCAGTTTAAACCCGACGCAATCACGGCAGCATTACATTATATTTTTTTAAGTACTGGATCTTCACTATTTCTTTTTTTGGTCAAATTTACCATTTTTCATTTCGTTGTTTGTTTCCAGAGTGCTCTGGCTGTGATGCAGAATTTTATCCAATCAGCACCTAGTAAATCCTAAACCCCACGCAGCAGTTTTCAAGGTCACTCTGATATACAATACCTACTCCTGACCAGGGCCATCTTTTGGCCGCTAACGGTTCCTGAAAACTCCCCCTTATGGGGAGGTTCCTGTAGTGGAGACATGCACCATTGGGGAAGTTCCTGTAAGATTGGTTCCTGGTATTGGAAGTGGGGCTTTTGTTTCAGAGTTTTATGTCTATGACCAGTTTGCAAACTCTACCTGTTTGTCTCTCTATGAGCACCAGTGTGTCCTCAGTGGGGGCTCCTTCAAGAAGCTTCTCTGTCAGACGACTGCCACAGGCCTTCAATAGCCTGGAAATGAGGTGCAATTTGACATCAGCAAGACCAGGTGAACAATTACAGCTTCAAAGAAAAAAAGAGGGTGAGTGTCCTTCTGGGACTGACTGTCCATTAACTCACCAGCTAAAGGAGGAGTGCAGGCTGGCCCAGAGATTGGGATGCTGGGTGAGTGAAGTTAGTGATCGTGCTGCATTGCCACTCCGTTGGTGTGGAAAAACCGCAGGTGAAAATGCACTGTTCATTCTCGCAGCTCGCTGAGGGCAAATGCCTTGCTCAGTATCGAACACCTGATGCACAGCAGAGTATTGAGAGCATTAGGAGCCCATATGTGTCTTGGACCCTGTTTACCCCTGCGATCAGATTGTAGTCAGATAGACCTAGACCACATTATGTGTAACATGTGTCTCCATAAATTTGGTTGCTATCTGATCATGCTCCTTCCAGTGCTTCACCAAGTGAAAGAAAAAGTATGTCTGAGCCAGTGAGTGAATAATAATAATAATTTAATTAAAATTTCTGTCGAAGAAGCCCAAATAATCATGAGTTTTAAAGTTAATTTTAGGGGGTATTTTTAAATAAATCTGGTGGCCTTTTTTAGTTGTAAGCTTGTATATCTTTAAATGTGTTGTGAGAGCTGGATGCGCAATTGTGCTTTAACTATAAATACATAAAGTTTAAAACTTAAAAAGATGTGGGGTAGGTTCTGAGCATCTGAGTCTTGGTCAGTCATAAATTTTTAACCCACCATCAGTGTGTGAATGGGTGGATAGCAGGATCTGTAAAGCGCTTTGGTCATCAAGAGATGAGAATAAAAGCGCTATATAAGTGAATGCCATTTACCATTTAATATGTTGTAAAACAAGTGGCAAAAAGTGACAGCCCAGAGAACTGGAGCAACAAGAGTAAAAGTAAAAATAAAACCTAAAAAAAATGCTTTTATAGATGTTGGTTGACAGCATATTTTCATTTTCAACTATAAACATATCAAGCTTAAAGCTTAAAAAGGTGTGAGCTTTTCATCAGAGATGTGTGTTTCAGGGACGGAGTTGCATTATTCTGTTAAATGTGATCAACCTGCATCCCTGACCACCTTTGGAAGTGGTCTTGCAGATTGGATAAAATTCTGTCCTGGTTGCATTTTGAGTTCATTTACATCAGAACTTTGCCATATCCGATAGCAGTCCAATTTAAAAAAAAAGGTACCAGGTGTAAATAAGACATTTATTTGAGAAAGCTGTAAGAAGGCATGCTTATGTGCAGCTCCCTACCTTCAGAGCTGTGCTTTGCAGACTGTGTATAGTAAGTCTGAGGTGACGCAACAAGAAAGGCCAGGAGTTGATGAGGTAGATTCTATCCATAGCGACCATAACAATACTGTACCAGCGCTGGAAGCCCCTGGCCAGGCTGTCTTTAATAAAAAAGGTGTGTGAGAACACAAATCCATGTTGCTCATCTCCAAAAAAAATTGGCCCCTCCCGCCCGGGACACACCTGAATCCAGAGGAGAGAGACAACAAATAGAAGTATAAGAGGAATCAGAATAATTCAGTCCACGGGATGTTTGAATCACACACACGTACGTACATTGTCGTTTACCTCACAACTGAGACTGCGTACACAAGCCTGGCGGACCACGCTGAAAAGCTGGGGCTGCCTAGGGTGCTGGTGGCTCAGGAAGCGAATACCTGTCTCATCATCGATGCTCACGAAGCCAGGGTGAGATGCAGGTAGAGATCGACACCCCTGTGAGACATGGAAAACGTGTCGTATAAGATGCAAGACAGAATCATGAAGTCATGTGACTGAGGGTGATCTGATTAACCAGTCACATCATCTCCCAAGTCTTTTTTTTTTCCTGCTCTCACCTCACACATTTCACCTCTTTGTGTGGCTGAGCTGTTGGCCCTCATGGTCAACCCTTCCCCATCCCGATCAACATCCCTATCTCTGTCCCCAGGCACTGCGACACCAGCCTGGGATGAAGGGGTAGGGGATGGAGGGTGTAGTGCCTCAGTGCAAAACAGTGTCCGGGGGCCATGGAGCTCGCAAAAGTGACAGAGAGCCACTAGAGCATTCATCTGACAGCCACAGACAGAGCGAGGACAAGTGTTGACTATTTGGGAATTAGACATGAAGATCTGGTCACATTTGGCTTTCGTCAATCATAAATATCACTAGATTATAACTGTGTAACGAGGAGTCGTGACAGCAGACGTGTATCGGATGATCTTACCTTCAGCACAAAGACAACTTCAGTGACCCTTCACAAAGGGACATTCATAGGTCGTCGAGTTCAAAAATACCGTCACATAAAACGAAAGGACAAGTGAGACAAATCCGTATCAAATACCTGACCCCATTTTTTAAAAATTTTTTTTTAAATCCCCCAGTCCTAAAAAAAATAGATTTCTCTTACTTTCTTGATCCTCTCCGTACACTCTCTAGCAGGCAATAACAACAGACACTGTCATGTGATGAAGAGTCACGCGCGAGGCTAGAGCACAATGACTCGTGGCTAGCACACGCGGTCTTTTTTTTTCTCTTTTTACAACTCACTCGAAATATCGTTGGTATTTTATCACCTACATGCCAGTACGCAAAACAGTTTTCCAATATCTTGTCATTAATGCAGATTTCAGGCATTACATGCTTTTAAAATAGACAAAAATGGGGAAGAGTCGAATTAAGACTACAACACCCATAATCCTGTTTGATAAGGGTTCAAAGGGTGACACTGCCGTTAACTTTGATTAGCCCTTGAGCGCGCTTAAAAATAACGTGTTAGCTAAAGGTGCTTTTATATTTAAAAAATAAAATAATATAAATTATTTTTGTTTGTTTTGAATTAAGAAGGACAACACTAGCTCGTCACTTCCGCATTAATACAAAGAACTCGTTTTTCCTGATACAGGTGTGTCCGGGTTTTACTTCCATCCCTACCTTGTCAAACATCTCAGTGACAAAGCAGCTCTTTCTAAAGTAACCCCCTGAAATTAACTTCTAACCATGGCATCGGGCGCTTCAGGAGTGACAGAAATGTCGGGAGAGGGACAAAATGATGGTGGGGGTACAAACCAGGAACCAACTAACCTGACTGGACCAGACAACGGTGAGACCCCTAGTGGCTCTAATACCGGAAAAGACTCCCTTAAACCCTCAGCAGGTAACTCACTTTGTTTTTACTCATACGCACTTTTGCGACATTTGGAGTTTCCAGTAAAATCATTTTCGTTGTAACTGTTTATTCCTTATGCAGTAATTTAGTCCTTAGTTTTATGAATCACCAGTCGGTGATATTTCTGTGGTACTGTAAACGCTTGAATTCTGGTAAGGTTTTGCCATCTGCCTGGAGCCCCACATGCGTTAGATGGGAGCTGTTTAATGCTGTTACTTCATACCCAGTCTGAGCTCTTGACCTGTCTGCTTTACTTCCACCAGTTACTGTGTCCATATTCTTGTTAAAGTTCCAGCGATTAATGAACTTACGAGATGCAGTCATTCAGTCATATTTTCCTTACAAGTACCCTAAGATATAATGTCAGGAAGCAGTTTAGATAAACCCAAAAGTATGTTGGGAATTTCTGGAAGCTCTGCTTGCCAGAGACGTCTCCTTGGAAAAGACAACCATTACAGCTAATACTGTAGTCAAGAGTGTTTGGGTCGTGAGTCATTCAGTTCTGATGGCTTAAAATAGTGTGACGTTTGCAAGGTTCACACAAAGAAAATGGAGCAAGATGGTTGTGATCAACGGGCTTTATTTTACACACACTCTGAGCACAGGCAGGAGGGGAGGTCATTCTCCCAGACCTCCGTTTAAATCACGGTTACACACACATAATAAATCTTGCCTATGAAATACTGCTGAATAGCTCAGTAATAACATTTACTACACACACAAAGTAATAACATTTACTACACACACAATAACATTTACTACACACACAAAGTAACGTTTCAATTGTCAAAGCATGCTGGGAAACCCCTGCCCCCCTTCACAAGGCCCCGACGTTACACTGCCCACCCCCCGGACTGGTTTCTGTCCCCAGAAAAATTAAAGTCCAATTTAGAAGTCCAATACAAACTCATCCAGGTGTCGGCGCGGTCTTCGGCACCGGCGGCCAACACGTACAGGCCCCCCAGTGTCCATCTGGGTCTCGGTCGGGTTATCGGGCCGGGATGGAAGCTCCGGTTCGTCCACCAGCGGTGCAGATGGCCGATACGGGGCGAGACGGTCACGATGAAGGACCACAACCCGGTCCCTTTTTCTAAGCCTCACCCTGTACTCCACATCCGACAGGCTCTTCAGGACCACGCACGGTCCCGACCAGTGGCTCGCCAGCTTCGGTGATCGTCCTCTCTTCCTCTCAGGGCAGAAAACCCAGACTCGATCTCCCGGTGCGAAGTCCCTCCCCTGGCAGCGGGAGTCATATGCTCGCTTCTGCCGACCCCCTGCCGCTGCCAGGGCCTCTCGAGCCAGCTCGTGCACCGTGTGGAGACGTTCTTTCAAACAAAAAAAAAAATCCAATCCGGGTTTTCCTTCCACCTCCGGCTCAGGGGGGGGGGGGGGGGGGCCGAATACCAAATCCACCGGTGTGTGCAGCTCGCGTCCAAACATGAGCGCCGCAGGGGTGCATCGGGTAGATTCCTGAGCCGCCGTCCGGTACGCCCACAAAACAAAAGGCAGGTGCAGGTCCCAGTCTCGCTGTTGCTGGTCCACTAGGATAGCGAGCTGGGTGGTGAGGGTCCGGTTGAATCGTTCGACCAGGCCGTCGCTCTGTGGATGCAGTGGGGTGGTCCGGGTTTTCCGGATGCCCAGCCGCTTGCAGACCTCTCCGAAAACCTCCGCCTCGAAGTTCCGACCCTGATCGCTGTGCAGCTCCTCCGGTGCGCCGAACTGACAGAACATCTCGTCCACCAGCTTTGATGCCGTCGTCGTGGCGCTTTGGTCCGGGACCGCGTACGCCTCTGGCCACTTAGTGAAGTAATCCATCGTGACCAGCACGTAGCGGTTCCCCCGGTCCGTGGTCGGAAAAGGGCCCAGGATGTCCACTCCCACTCGCTCCATTGGTGCTCCCACCCGGTACTGCTGCAGGGGAGCATGGGATCGCTGAGTTGGTCCTTTCTGAGCTGTGCACGTGTCGCAGCGGTGAACGTGGAGCTCCACGTCCTGATGACAACCGGGCCAGTAGAACCGGGACCGAAGGAGCTGCAGCGTCTTTGTCACTCCGAAGTGGCCCGCTCCTACCGCCCCATGAACCAGCTGGAGTACTTTGGGCCGGAGTCAACGAGGAACCAGCAGCTGCCAGACGTGCCGCTGCCCAGCTGGAGTCTGCCACTGTCGATACACCACGCCCTCGTGACAGCGGAGGTTGGCCCACTGGGAGTGTAGGGCCTTAGTCTCTGGGTCCAGCGGTGACACAACCTCCCAGGCGGGCCGCTGTCCTGCGTCCAGCCACTGCCGAACCCGCGAAATGACCGGGTCTCTGTCCTGCTCGCTCTGCAGCTGCTGCGTGCCAAGGGCCTCTGTGATGTCATCGCTGGGGAGAGCTGCCTGATCATCCGAGGAGGGGCTGTGCATCGCTGCGTGATTCCTGCTCGCAGCGGCTCGGAGAGCGGCAGCCCATGGGGAGATTTGGTCCCGATCTTCAGCCTGTTGGCAGTGACGACACTCCTCTGTCGCACAGGGGCGCCGAGACAGCACGTCAGCGTTGGCATGGAGGCGGCCTGCCCGATGCACAATCTGGAAATTATAATCCTGCAGTGCCTCCAGCCATCTCGCCAACTGTCCATCCGGTTCTTTGAAGTTTAACAACCAGGTCAGGGAAGCGTGGTCCGTCCTGAGCTGGAACCTCCCCCCGTACACATACGGGCGGAAATGACGCAGTCCTTGGATGACAGCCAGCAGCTCTCTGCGAGTCACACAGTAATTCCTCTCGGCTCTGCTGAGAGTGCGGCTGAAGAAAGCGACTGCCTGCTCTCCGTGTTCTCCCTCCTGGGATAGCACCGCCCCGATGCCCTGGTTGCTGGCGTCCGTGTCCACAATGAAAGGGCGGTTCGGGTCAGGATACTGCAGGACGGGGGCTCTGATGAGCGCTGTGCGAAGCTGGGAGAAAGCAGCAGCACAGCTGTCACTCCACTGGAACGTGCATCCTTTCTGCGTCAGCTGATGCAGCGGGCTGGCGATGGTGGCGAAGTCTTTCACAAACCTCCTATAATAGGAGGCCAATCCAAGAAAACTTCTCAGTTCTCCAACGTTCCGCGGCACTGGCCAGTCTCTCACTGTTGCCACTTTTTCCGGGTTGGTGGCGACCCCCACTGCGCTGACGACGTGGCCCAAAAAGGTGGTCTCCCGCCGGAACAGGTGGCATTTCTTAGGGTGTAACCGTAGCCCCGCCTGCTGGATGGCTCCCAGCACCTCTCGGAGATTTGACAGGGCGCTGTCAAAATCAGCTGCATGCACCAGTAGGTCATCCAGGTAAACAACGCAGCGACTCCGGGGCACGTGAGCCAGCACTCGCTCCATCAAGCGCTCAAAGGTGGCTGGAGCGTTGCAGAGTCCAAACGGCATCACTTTAAACTGGTACAGTCCCTGCCCGATGGAGAAGGCTGTTTTTTGGCGGGCCTCAGGTGACAGCTCTACCTGCCAATAGCTGCTGCGTAGATCCAGCGAGCTAAACCAACTGGAGCCGGCGATGTGGTCCAGTGCGTCATCGATGCGGGGCAGGGGGTAGGAATCTTTCTTGGTGGCGTCGTTCAGGCGCCGGTAATCCACACAGAACTGCCACGACCCGTCCTTCTTCTTGACCAGCACCACAGGCGCCGCCCAGGGGCTGCTGGAGGGCTCAATAACATCTGCCTTCAGCATTTCTCGCACTTTTTGTTCTGCCGCTGCCCGCCTTGAAAAGGGCAGCCGGCGTGGGTGGAGTCGAATCGGCCTGGCCTCACCGGTGTCGATCTCATGCTGCATCAACCCGGTCCGGCCGCATTCCTCATCCTTCGCGGCGAAAACACCCATGTAATAGTCCAATAGCTCCCGCAGCTGGCGTCTCTGTTCCGGGTCCAGCCCGCTGCAGCTCCGCTGAAATAATTCCTCGACCGCCTGCTGCGTCTCTGCTGACACGTTGACCCCTCCCCTTGCTGTCCCTGTGTGTACTTGTGCTCCCTCTGTCTGCGCTGGTGACGTCATCGTGTCCGGTCCTCGCGGTGGCCCGCCTGGTCCGGTCTGTCTTGGTGATCCCTCGATTGCGCGGCCCCCCGTGTTCCGTCCCTGGGTTCTGCTGTGGAGCGTGATGGTCCGGTTTCCCAGCTGGAGGGACGGTCCCGCGGTGTCGATCTTGGCGTTCCAGGCTGTGAGCAGGTCTAGTCCAATAATACAGGGGTCTTGGATGTCAGCCAGCCAGAACGGGTGTTTTATGTTCTGACCGGCCACCCCCACCACCAGCACTCTCCGCCCCTTCAGTCGGGCGCGCTCACCGGTAGCCGTGGTGACGCAGCGCTCGGTGGGTTCCCACCCCTGCGGAGTCGTCTTGCTTGTGCCCGGCAACACACCGGGTCGAACCAAGGAGATTGTAGAGCCGGTGTCAATCAGGGCCCGGATCGACGTCTTCCCCAAGCTGCACTGTAGATACATCCCTGGAGAGTGTCCAACTCGGCCCACGCGCAGTGCCGGCTCCTCAGGGGAAACATCTGCTGGAGGTGGCCTGTCCCCGTTCACGCCACCTTGCTCTAGTTTAACGCCGGCGAGGGGCCAGTTTGTCGTGGGGTGGGTGCGGGGCAGTATCGTGCGATGTGTCCCATCTCTCCGCAGCGGAAGCACCCTTCCTCGCGCCGCCGCGGCCATCTTCTCCATGGACGCGCTGCCGTGGTCTGCCGTAATTCCTCCTCCTCCCCCTCGCTCTCCATCGTAGCCTGGTAGGTTCTTCGGCTGTGCGTTGGCGCTTCAGTTGTGTGATTTATTAGCGGCTCTGCCCGCTCTGCTTCTGCCACTGCAGTCTTCCAGTCGCTCGCAGCGTGGAGCCGTACGTGGTTCTGGAGCTGGGCCGGGCGGAGACCTTGGATGAAACTCCGGAGGGCGAGCTTCTCTACTGCCTCCGGTGCGAAATCTGGGTAGCTGCGCCGGGTTAACAGCCATATGTCTGCAGCATAGTCTCCTAGTTTTTCCTGGTGGTTCCGGCGGCGGCGGGTCAGTTGTTCTTGGGTGTGCTCAGCGTCCGCTATTCTCCCAAATCGTCTCTGGAGCGCCCCTTGTAGTGCTGGCCAGCTATGGCGCTCCTCGGGCCGGAGATCAGAGAGCGTGCAGAGGGCTTTCCCTTCCAAGGCCAGCGCGACCTGTACGGCGGTTCCCTCTGGTGACCAGCCGTTCAGCGCCACGGTCAGCTCGACCTGTGTCAGGTAGTTGTCCAATGTGGCTTCGCTGTTGAAGCGGGGGATCTTGGCCCGCTGTCGAACAGGTGGGGTGGTCGTCTCCTGATCGCTCGCCACTCCTGATCGCCGTGGGGTCGCCAGTCCGCCCCGTACTGAGAAGGGTGGAATGTTTGCTCTGTTTCGCCTGCTCTGTCTTGAATAAGACAGGAGGCGGGGTGCGCTGGCCCCGTCGGGTCCGCCGCTTCGTTCGTCCTGGCTCCCGGTGGTGGTGCCTCGGTCTCATCGTCCATCATCAGCTGGGCAATGGCCTGCTCCAGCTGCTGGATCTCCATTCTGATCCTGGCTTCCATTTGCTCCATGCCCACTTCTGACACCAGTGTGACGTTGGCAAGGTTCACACAAAGAAAATGGAGCAAGATGGTTGTGATCAACGGGCTTTATTTTACACACACTCTGAGCACAGGCAGGAGGGGAGGTCATTCTCCCAGACCTCCGTTTAAATCACGGTTACACACACATAATAAATCTTGCCTATGAAATACTGCTGGGTAATTATAACGCAGTTATAATTACACAGCAGCAGAATAGTTCAGTAATAACATTTACTACACACACAAAGTAACGTTTCAATTGTCAAAGCATGCTGGGAAACCCCTGCCCCCCTTCACATGGCCCCGACGTTACAATAGTTTTGCATCTACTTGGCTGAAATGTGAGTCCCGTGAGGCAAGTCATTGCCACCTGTTATTTTATTGGTACTCTTAGATTAGAAAATGTTCTGCAAAAAGTTTTGTCCCCTACTAAATGTCTTCCATTTGTTTATACAGTGCATCCAGAAAGTATTCACAGCGCTTCACTTTTTCCACATTTTCTTATGTTACAGCCTTATTCCAAAATGGATTAAATTCTTTTTTTCCCTCAAAATTCTACACTCAATACCCCATAATGACAAGGTGAAAAAAGTTTTTTTTGAGATTTTTTGCAAATTTATTAAAGATAAAAGCTAAGAAATCACATGTACATAAGTATTCACAGCCTTTGCTCAATACTTTGTTGATGCACCTTTGGCAGCAATTACAGCCTCAAGTCTTTTTGAATATGATGCCACAAGCTTGGCACACCTATCTTTGGGCAATTTAGCCCATTCCTCTTTGCAGCACCTCTCAAGCTGCATCAGGTTGGATGGGTAGCGTCAGTGCATAGTCATTTTCAGATCTCTCCAGAGATGTTCAATTGGATTCAAGTTTGGGCTCTGGCCGGGCCACTCAAGGACATTCACAGAGTTGTCCTGAAGCCACTCCTTTGATATCTTGGCTGTGTGCTTAAGGTCGTTGGCCTGCTGAAAGATGAACCGCCACCCCAGTCTGAGGTCAAGAGCGCTCTGGAGCAGATTTTCATCCAGGATGTCTCTGTGCATTGCTGCATTCATCTTTGCCTCTATCCTGACTAGCCTCCCAGTTCCTGCTGCTGAAAAACATCCCCACAGCATGATGTTGCCATCACCATGCTTCACTGTAGGGATGGGATTGGACTGGTGATGAGCAGTGCCTAGTTTCCTCCAAACATGACGCCTGGCATTCACTCCAAAAAGTTCAATCTTTGTCTCATCAGACCAGAGAATTTTGTGTCTCATGGTCTGAGAGTCCTTCAGGTGCCTTTTGGCAAACTCCAGGCAGGCTGCCATGTGCCTTTTATAAAGGAGTGGCTTCCGTCTGGCCACTCTACCATACAAGCCTGATTGGTGGATTGCTCCAGAGATGGTTGTCCTTCTGGAAAGTTCTCTTCTCTCTACAGAGGAACACTGGAGCTCTGACAGAGTGACCATCAGGTTCTTGGTCACCTCTCTGACTAAGGCCCTTCTCCCCAGATCGCTCAGTTTAGATGGCTGGCCAGCTCTAGGAAGAGTCCTGGTGGTTCTGAACTTCTTCCATTTATGGATGATGGAGGCCACTGTGCTCAATGGGACTTTCAAAGCAGCAGAAATATTTCTGTACCCTTCCCCAGATTTGTGCCTCGAGACAATCCTGTCTTGGAGGTCTACAGACAACTCCTTTGACTTTATGCTTGGTTTGTGCTCTGACATGCACTGTCAACTGTGGGAGCTTATATAGACAGGTGTGTGCCTTTCCAAATCATGTCCAATCAACTGAATTTACCACAGGTGGGCTTCAATTAAGCTGCAGAAACATCTCAAGGATGATCAGTGGAAACAGGATGCACCTGAGCTCAGTTTTGAGCTTCATGGCAAAGGCTGTGACTACTTATGTACATGTGATTTCTTAGTTTTTTATTTTTAATAAATTTGCAAAAATCTAAAAAAAAAAAACAAAAACAAAACGTTTTTCATGTTGTCATTATAGGGTATTGTGTGTAGAATTTTGAGGAAAAAATGAATTTAATCCCATTTGGAATAAGGCTGTAACATAACAAAATGTGTAAAAAGTGAAGCACTGTGAATTCTTTCCGGATGCACTGCACTGTATATTGTAACTTCGGGGCTGTGATAAGGAGCGGGGCAATTCTCCCAGCATGTTTTGTGTCACGGGGTATTCAAAGACTTATTATTCTTGTGCTCTGAGCATTATTGTTGTAGTGTTATAATTGTGTTATAAGTCTGGTTGTGCTAGTGTTGTTTTCCCTGTGTGTGAGAGATTATGTGTCTGTGTCACCCTGAGTGAGGTGAGTGTGTGTGTGTGTGTGTGTGTGTGTGTGTGTGTGTGTGTGTGTGTGTGTGAATGACCTTCCCCCTGTTCTGTGTAATTTGTCAGTGAAGAATACGTAAATGCCTGTTACATTTCAAATACTCTCTCATTATTGTGTGAACCCTTGAAACATCACACTGGTGTCAGAAGTGGGATATTTGAGAGGTGAAAGTGAAGATCAAGGCAGTGATTTAACAGCTCATTGCCCAGATGGAGATAGGCAGCAGAGCAGGCACGCCAGTTGCCAGAGCTGCTCACTGCAAAGAATGGGGAAGTGGGCCGGAGAGAGCAAGCGCATCCCGTGTCCCGCCTTTTTCAAAACAGGATGGGGAGCGCCAACGGGGAAACTATGAGCCAGCAATCCCACTGCAGCCCAACCTCACTGGATGACTACCTTGTCCAGGTTGAACTGGCCACCACGCTCAACAGCTGGACACCTGAAGAGACAGCTGTGCAGGTTGCACTGGCTCTGGAGGGCAGAGCTCTCTGCACGTTGTCCAGTCTCCGACCTGAGGAACGTCACAGCTAGCCAGCGCTACAGGGAGTGCTTCGGAGGCAGTTCAGGAGGGTGACCCATGCTGACCATGCCCGGGAACAGCTGGCCAGCTGCCGGCAATGCGACCGAGAGAGCCTGGAGCCTTAAGCTGGATTCATGGTGTATTTCCCCTCTGGTCCGCGTGCACTTTGGATGAGCCCAGCACACATGTGGTGCTGTATATACCCACTTTATTCATCTACCAGGCCAAGCGGTTGACGCATGTGCACAACTATTATTTGTATTTTTGCCCCAGCCCCATGGGTAGCATAAATGCGCCAACACACCAGTTTGTTCACCAGCTATAAATGTGAGAGCGATGCACTTTTTTTTTGTAGCAACAACAATGGCATCATTTCAAGGAAAAGGAGGAATTACCATTTTTCAGTGCTCTTCTCCGCTCAAGCAGCTGCTGCTGCTGCAAAACGATTCATGTATGCTTATTCTCATGTTCTGCTTCTTCTTCGTCTTCTTTCTCTTCTTTGCCTTTGTATGCTGTGTTGGTAGCGCCACGTTGTGAATGGGATGTTCAATCTTGTGCCTGTGCAGTCAATGTGGTCAGGCCACGGTCAGGCTGCATGATCAGGAAATTGGCTGCACACAGTCGTCCGCAGAGGAGCTCTGCAGACACTAGCAGACGAGGATATTACGTAAATTTTGTCACGCAAGCCTTGTGGTTGCGTGCACGGGGACAACAGAGGTGCAGCATGAATCCAGCTTTATGCAGCAGATGTCTGGCTGCTGACACAGCGCAGCCACCCGGACTTCGAGCCGGAAGCAGTGAAGAAGCTCGCCCTGCAGAGTTTCATCTGAGGGCTCCGCTCGGCCCGGTGTTCTACCATTTTAAAATATTTTATCAGAATACCATACCCCTATGGCAAACTGTTAGATATAGCTATTGCTTTAGCATACTTTGTCAGAATCAGTGGTCCTGCAAATATGCCGCTAGCATTACATAATTGCTTACCTTCCATCAGCTGGGCCACGGTATGCTATTGTTTACCTTCTGTCACCTGTATTGAGTAATTTTTAACAGCAGGAAATACAGTCATGTGAAAAAAAAATAGGACACCTTATGAAAGCCTGTGTGTTTTTTTTAAACATATTTGGACATATGGATATTTAATATCAATTTTAACAATACTGGGAGATCCAAGTAATATACTGTACCGTAAGTAAAGAATTAAAACTGAAGAAAAGACTTTTTAAAATTTTCTGTAAAATGTAATTCTAAAAACATGCAATTTCTGGTAAGGAATAAAGTCGTACACCCCCACATTTATTCCCACTTAAAATGGCTAAAATCACACACAGGTGTATCACATTAGGTGCACACGATTAGAACATCTTTACTCAGCATTTTGAAGGAAGCTTGTTCTATTTAAACCTCAGACCTTTAGTTTGGTTTGCTCCTGACTGTTGAAGTGAGAGTGAACACTATGGTGAGATCAAAAGAGCTGTCTTGAGGCCTTCAGAAAGAAGATTGTAGCAGCATATGAGTCTGGTAAGGGATTTTTGAAAGATCTCAAAAGAATTTAAAATCAGCCATTCCACTGTCCTGAAAATAGTTTACAAGTGGAGGACAATCAACAGCCAATAGGTGCTTTTCCATTTGGCACACTTTGGCCTCGTTTGGCCTCCTTTCGCACGGTACAGTTCGGCTCGCATGTTTTTCTACTGCACTAGGTGTCATTTGAAGTGGGTGGGAAATAGTTAAAAGGGAGGCGGTGCAACCCTCTCCCTCCCGCTACGTAAAACAAGCGTAACTGGCGTAAATCAAGCGTAACGTTACGCAAAACACAAGTTAGCAGGATACGAGGCGTCTGCGTTCTCTGGCTGTTTTTGCCAGAATAAAGGCAAAAACGGAGAACAGAAGGCAAACCCGCAATACGACACACTCTGGAAAGGTACTGGAGCATTTAGAAGACATGAGGATGCGAACTACATTACGTATGACGGTAAGCTAATGATTGCTAATGCTACTTTGCTTTTAAGTCCACCGTACAACATTGTAATGTCGGCAAGTTATCGATACTAGGTCCTAAAATCTGTATTCTGTGTGTGTGTTTCAGATGGCTCTCTTCTGGCAAAAATATCACTTCAAACGGTCGGTGTTAATGTTCATCACAGTGATGTGACCCCAAGTTCACGAACGCGAAGTGGCTATAATGTCTGTAGAAATGTTTAGCTTCCTGTGAAATAAATTGATCTGATCTATGTCAAAATCATGGAGAGACTGTTGAGACGTCATGGAATTTATCTGCTCCAGCCAGTGGTGTCGTGACAAAACATGGATCAGGTGCCATATAGTAGCATGTGAGCCGTTAAATATATATTTCAACAGGTAAACAGTACTGAGTTAGGCATAAGATATATTTAGCAATTATGATGCATTTTAAGCCAAAACAAATGGATCTAGGATTAGAAGTAATTAAAATAAAGCAGTCCCAAGGTTACATGGAGAAATACGTGGATTAACTGGAAATATATCGTATTGAGTATTGCTGACTACCTGTAGATACTGTATAAATATACTCTGCATCAACAGTGAACTATACATGTATTCATGTAGTATTGCCCTGGGAATTTTGACAATAAACCTTTGTACTTTTGCAGATGTCTCTATTTTGTTTTACAGTCTTCAGCAAATGATTGTTTTGGTTACTTTTCTTAAAAATGAGCCATTATTTTCAAAGTCACTGATAAATGGTTCGTACTGTTGACTCTTTTCCCACCGGTGTCTGAACAGACAAAATAGAAAATCATGATGCAAACACATAAATCACTAAATTGTTTATTCCAATCAGCAGCAAATTACAGATTATTTAGAATGTGCAAAATTAAAACTGTAAAAAAAAAAGAAACTGGAATGGGTAACACGCCAGCCACGCTGCCTCAGAGAAGCAACTGGTCGGCCCCTCATACTGGTCCCGGTTCAGCAGATCTTCAGCCTGCATCTCTGTAAATAGTGAGGCAAGGTCTGGTTTGGGTGGCTCGTTTTCCCCTTGCCTAGATGAAAGACAGAAATGGGTGGTGGATAATTAAAGAAAGTTTAAAACATATTTGAGAAATGAATGAATCTTTATTTTGGATAATTAGATTAAAAGAAACGAACAGAATAATAGAACAAAGGGGGAAAAAATCCAATAAGGTCAAATTAAACAGGAACTCCTCGGATTATACAATTCAACATAACTTATCCGAAATGGGTGATGGCTGAAGCCGCAGCTTATATTGCCCACCCATGTTCTAGCTAAGAATTCAAAAATAAAATAAAATAAGAGTGATTACAAATCAGAACAAAGCCAAGACAAAATGTGACAAAAAATAAGCAACAGCACAACACAGACTGGATATGATAATCCTTGTGTGATTTTACATGTCGTTTTGTATATACAGCCGTGGACAAAATTGTTGGTACCCCTCTGTTAATTGAAGAAAAACCCACAATGATCACAGAAATAACTTCAATCTGACAAAAGTGGTAATAAATAAAAATTCTATGAAAATTAACCAATGAAAATCAGACAATGCTTTTGAATTGTGGTTCAACAGAATTATTTTAAAAAACAAACTCATGAAACAGACCTGGACAAAGATGATGGTACTCCTAGAAAAGATTGAAAATAGGCCATAGGGACATGAACATGATCATAGGCACATGTTCAACCAAGATGTGTCCTCTAATTAACATCACAGGTGTCTACAAACTTGTAATCAATCGGCCTATTTAACCCTCAAGCGACCGAGTGGGGTCATTTACGACCCCAGCCATATAATTTAATGTGCCGTCTCTTTATTTTTTATCCAAATTTTCTTTCCTAGCATGAATTTGTCAGTCTACTAATCCTACACACTTTCATAGTTTTTTGCAGGGATCAACCAATTGGTGTGGTGTAGACATCGCAAACTCTTGTGGGGTCATTTATGACCCCGAAGAGAAGCACTGGTTTTTAAACATTGGTTTTATAAATTTTATTCAAATGTTCCACTTCTAATAGTTAGATAGTTAATCCCTTCACACCTGAAGGTGTATATGGGCGGCGCCTATCTCCGTTTCTCTGACCCTAGGCCACACAGCTACTGTAAGTAGTGAAAGCTACAGCGGGGGGTCAGTCCTCTGGTAGCTCTGTGTGTAACTTTACTTTCCCCATTCCATTATGCGGAGCACCATGCTAGAAGGCAGAAAGCACCATTTTTATATGGTCTTTGGTATGACCCGGCCGGGATTTGAACCCCTGCCTCCCGGGTGTGGGGCGGATGCTCTACCAACTGAGCCACCACTCCGGTTTCCACTTCTAATCAGTACTTTATATTGTATTGCAGTGAACCATGGCTGACAGACCTAGGATAGCAAGATTTACATTTGTCTGTTTGTCTGTTTGTTTGTCTGTTTGTTTGTCTGTTTGTTAGCAAGATAACTCAAAAAGTTATGGACGGATTTTCATGAAATTTTCACAGATTGTCAGAAATGTGGTATCCTACAGATGATTAGATTTTGGTGGTGATCCGGATCACCGTCCACAAGAAAACCGCCATTACGCAAAATGCCATAATAGGTATCATGATCATCATCGTAACTACAATAATAGGTATCATCATCATCGTGATGATGATATGATGACTATGATGATGATGATGATGATGATGATGTTCCAAGAGTGAACTGACAAGGACTGTCTAAATAAATGTAATGTTGTTCTTACAGTCTGCGTTTTGGTTATTTCTTGCAATAAAAGTATTATTAGCAAACACATTTTACATTAGTTCATTATAAAATACCTGTCTTAAATACAGGGAGTAGTTTTGGTATGATAAACCTCCAACCAGCCATTTATAATAAGGATCCCTGTACAGAGCACAATGGGGTCATAAATGACCCCACTTGGTCATTTCAGTCCGTAAAATAGCTTGGTCGCTTGAGGGTTAAAGGGTGACAAGTAGTCACTGTGCTGTGACCATTGTGGGTTTTTCTTTCATTAACAGAGGGGTACCAACAATTTTGTCCACTTGTGTGTGTTTGGAGTATTTATTCCTTTAGTTTTTGTTTAAATTGTCCAAGCTTTGTACAGGATTTTAATTCAGGTCCAGAAGCGTTCCACAGTATGACTCCTTGCACTGAAACACAGTGTTGCTTGGTAGTAGTTCTCAGATCCCAGGGCAGACCCAGAACTCACTGGAGAGACAACATCTCCCAGCTGGTCTGGGAACACCTTGGTATCCTCTCTGAAGATCTGGAGCAGGCGGCTGAGGAGAGGGAAGTCTGGGCTTCTCTGCTTGAACTGCTGCCTCTGCGACCCGGACCTCTGGAAAAGTGGTAGAAGATGGATGGATGGATGTCATGTATGGGAGCATTAATGAATGATACAAAGTCTATAGTGTGGGTTGATTCAGCAAATATTTCACTCTGCGCAGTATTGTGACTGATTTGCATATTTTACCTTTAAAATAATTAATATGTGACTTCCAACACGGTTTATTATCAATTATTACACCAAGGATTTTAATTTTGGATACCCTTTCAATCTCTACACCATTTATACTGAGTTTAAATACTGAGTTATTGTGATGGTGTGAAACAACGTTATCAATAAAATTTAGCCACCACTGTGTCGCCCTGGTTTCAAGTGTGGGTGGTGTTTTGTGCTTGTATTGCTAAAATATAAAAGGAAGCACTACAATGGGTCTCAAATATTTGTAATGTGTTCTATTACTGAATGAGTTTAAAGATGAAATGCTATACACATATAAACTAAATTCTAATGGTGACTGAACATCTCCCATTCCCCAAGGTGCATGATACACTATTATGACTCATAAAGGATCACAGAAGTGATCTGATAAAAATAAATAAACAAGCGGTTTATTTTATGGTGGCTACTATTGGATGTGCCATTCATTTTCAATTACTCTGTAATTAATATTCACACAAATAAATCTCAATTCAGTCCCTTTCATATTAAGTGGAAATTGTGCTACTTTAAATTTGGCACTTTACCTAAACTTTAACTTAAAGTGAGGTAGTCGGATCCGGGGAAAAAATGCTTTTTTTGCGTGCATGGAAAGAAAATCCTACAGACACATATAGCGTGATTGTCTGCGAGTGTGAATGACCTGTTCCATGAGCAAATGTACGTTTTTTTGGTCCTTGGCTGTTGAAATTGAATTCTTTTCTCCCGAAAATATCATTTTTGAATATTAATTACAGCTAAATGGGAGCAGTTTCGATGCCGACATTTCACATCCTAATATACGTGTTCTATACACCATCGGCTTTTGCGTGTCCGACTACCTCGCTTTAAAAAGCAAAAGATTTGACTATAAATATGATGTGTTGTTTACCTGTCAAAATACATTGGTGTCAAAACGTCGCCATTCTGAGCAGATCCTGTTTGGACTCTACAATGAAATACACACAAATTAAGTACATGCACAGCACGAAAGTGCAACATGTAAAAAAAATAAAATAAATAAAATAAACTTTTTAACCAGGATTACAACTAGCTTATTTCATCAGATATTGTCAACACAAAAAAGCAACATACAAGGATGGACATAGCGTTAAGCTAGGTCATCGTTTAAACACGATTAAGTTTTCGTCTGTCCTAAGTGAACTTTCCACTGTTGGAAAAAATAACATAAAGCATGAATATCACATCACTCACCGTCCTGTATATCACAATATCACGGCTTCAACTGCTGAAGTTGGGTGCGTCGCGGCTGTACATTCAATTCAATTCAGGTGGCTAGGTCTAATTCCCGGTGCGTCTCCGTCTATTTTGTGGTGGATCTGCTTGTGCGCCCCACTGCAAGCTCAGTCTGCTTCCCTCTGCATTCTCTCATCAGCCAAAACGCACAGGAAACTCTGCTGGACCGCGGTGTTAGATTTCTGCTGATTTCTGTTAAGCCATTCTATCATTGTGGTTTATAATATCACTTGTTCGCGGGCTCACTGACGAAAAATTGCAAATGGCGACCAGCAAGCGATTCTCGAAAGTCAGCATAATGCCCACTCTCATGACGCTACGCCCAGACCAATGAATGGCCAGCAGTGGCGTGACGAAACCGTGCCGGTACCCTTCGGACCTACTTTTATCGGTGCCGATAAAAGTGGAACAGTTCTGAAATAACGGAACTGTTAGGCCATTGGGTGCCGAAAGGAAAAGCGGACAAAGGAGGCCGAACCGTGCCAAACGAGGCCAAACGAGGCCAAAGTGTGCCAAATGGAAAAGCGCCTAATATGCTCAGGCCTGGCCATCCAAACAAGTTCACCCCGAGAGCAGACTGCAAGATGCTCAAAGAAGTCTCCAAAAACCCTACAATGTCATCATGGGACCTACAGCAGACTCTTGCTATTGTTGATGTGAAAGTGCATGCCTCTACAATCAAAGAAACTGCACAAGTTTAACCCATTAACTGTCCCAGTCACCATATGGTGACATAACCCCTAGTGGTCAAGAGTGGTAATGATTTTTTGTCAAAAAAATAGTTCAGATTTCCAAGGCTATAACTTTAAAGTTGCAAGAGATAATGGCTTACTGTCAATTAGAAAGACGTAGAATATGATCCAAATTTTCAGATAGAAATAAATTTACACATCTAATTTGCATAATGTTGTGGCAGCTATATAAATTACATAACTCAGTCAAAAATGGACTTTGGACATATTTACACATAGAAGGGTTTGGTTTTTTGACACCGTTTTGTCTACAGGGATATGTTTTTATCTTATCTTCAAAGTATATGAGCCAGAAAATCAGTACAATGTAAAAAAAAAAACCAAATTCGTCACTTACTGGTGGCGATTGGGGGGGGGGGGGGTGCTCGCTTGCTCTCTCGCTTTCATGGTTGGGCCGTTTTCGCCCATTGTGGTCGTTGTTTTGCATTTTGTCAGTCATTTACGCTCTCTACCACATCTACAAACTCTTATGATTATCCCACATAAATTTTGTTTGTATTACACAGCTATTTTTCCTGTATGATGCAGTTTTCTGTGACAATCCACGACGGTCATGGCGGCCATATTGGTCTTGTGAGCTCAAAGCAAGAAAAAGAATAATAATAATGAAGATTTCTTCTTCTTTGCTGTATTCTGTGTCAGCCATGAGTCCTCCAACGTGTGCCTGCCAACTTCTGAACTGGCACGATCAGTACAAGTGCTGGTACAGCTGGGGAGTTATAGAGATGTCAAGATTCAGTTGACAGGTGCAGTTGTGGCGCTGCGGCACTAGGGGCGCGTGAAAACGTGGACAGTTAAAAGGTTAACTTGCATGGGAGGCATGCAAGGAGGAAACCTTTGCTCTCTAAGAGAAACAAGAAGGACTGACTGAAGTTTGCCAGAGAGAATGTAAACAAAGACTAGGACTTCTGGAATAATGTTCTTTGGACAGATGAGTCTAAAATTGAATTATTTGGATAGCAGAACAAAGGATGTGTTTGGTGTAGACCAAATACAGCATTCCAGAAAGAGAACCTCATACCAACTGTGAAGCATGGAGGTGGAAGTGTCATGGTTTGTGGATGCTTTGCTGTTGCAGGACCTGGCCAGCTCACCATCATAGAATCCACCATGAATTCTACCATGTATCAGAGGGTGCTTAAGGACCACGTGAGACCATTTGTAAAAAAAAATAAAGCTGAAGCAGAACTGGACCCTGCAATATGACAGTAGCCCAAAACATACCAGTAAATCCACCAAGGACTGGCTAAAAATTAAGAAATGGAGAGTCCTGGAATGGCCGGGTCAAAGCCATGATCTTAATCCGATTGAAATGCTGTGGGTTGACTTGAAACGGGCTGTCAGAACACGAACCACCCATTCTGGCTGGCTGACATCCAAGACCCCTGCATCATCGGACTGGATCTGCTCGCAGCATGGGGCGCAAAGCTCAACACCGCAAGCTCTTCTCTCCTGTTGCAGGCTAAGACCATCATGCTCTGCGGCAAGAACCAGATGGGGAACCAAGGGACTTTCGAGATCGAGGGGCCGTCAGCGCAGGCCGAGTTGAGGGGATCGCCACCAGAGCCAACCACTGCAGCACCACCAACGCGAGCGGAGGGTCGTCATCACCGCTAGAGTCAGCACTGAGGGGGGCCACCAGCGGAGCGAGTCGCCATGTCATCAGAAATCCAGCAGGTGGTCGAGGAGCTGTTCCAGTGGAGTTGCAGGGGGATAGAGTTGGGGCAGAGATGCCAGCTGCGGGAGGTGTTGGACTGCTGTGTCGACGTTTTCACTGCTAGGGATGAAGCATGCACCCAAACCAGCTTGGTGCAGCACCAGATCGACATCGGTGAGACCAGGCTGATCCGGCTCCACCCCCGGCATCTGCCTTTTTCAAGATGGGCAGCAGCAGAGCAAAAGATTCAGGAGATGCTGAAGATGGATGTCATTGAACCCTCCAGCAGCCCCTGAGCTTCGCCAGTGGTTCTGGTCAAGAAGAAGGATGGTTCGTGGCGGTTCTGTGCGGACTATTGGCACCTGAATGACGTCACCTGTAAGGACTCCTATCCTCTGCCCCGCATTGACAACATGCTGTTGTTACATTGCTGGCTCCAGCTGGTTCAACTCGCTCAACCTGAGCAGTGGCTATTGGCAGGTGGAGCTGTCACCAGAGGCCGACCAGAAAACAGTCTTCTCCATCAAGCAGGGGCTGTGGGAGTTCAAGGTGATGCCATTTGATCCCGGCCACCTTTGAATGCCTGATGGAGCGAGTGCTGGCTCACATCCCCTGGAGCTGCTGCATTGTTTTCTCGATGACCTGCTGGTTCACGCAGCTGATTTTGGTGGCACCCTGTCCAACCTCCGGGAGATGTTGGACGCCATCCGCCGGGCCGGCCTGTGGCTCCACCTCAGAAATTCCACCTGTTTTGGCGAGAAACCACCTTCCTGGGCCACGTCAGCACTGCGGGAGTCGCCACTGACCCAGAGAAGGTGGCAGTGGTGAGAAAATGGCTGGTCCCATGTGACGTAGGAGAGCTGTGGAGCTTTCTCAGACTGGCCTCCTATTATAGGAGGCTTGTGAAGGATTTTGCCACCATCGCCAGCCTGCTGGATCAATGACACAGAAGGGCCACTTGTTAGAGTAGAGTGATGACTGTGCTGCTGCTTTTTCCCGGCTCCGCTCAACGCTCATCGGAACCCCCATGCTGTGGTATCCTGACCCAAACCGCCCCTTCATCTTGGATACAGACGCTAGCAACCAGGGCATCGGAGCAGTGCTATCCCAGGAGGGAGAACGCGGCAATCAGGCGGTTGCTTTTTTCAGCTGCACTCTCAGCAGAGCTGAAAGGAATTGTTGCATTACCCACCGAGAGCTGCTGGCAGTCATCCAAGGGCTTCGCCACTTCCGCCCGTACATTTACGGAGGGAGGTTTCAGCTCAGGACAGACCATGCTTCCTTGACCTGGCTACTGAATTTTAAAAAGCCAAATGCACAGTTAGCGAGATGCACTGCAGGATTATGATTTTCAGATTGTGCATCGAGCAGGCCACCTCCATGCCAACACTGATGTGCTGTCCCAGTGCCCCAGTGCTGTGGAGGCCTGTCGCCACTGGCAGCGGGCAGAGGATCGTGACCCAGCAGTCTCATGGGCTGCTGCTCTCCAGACCGCTGCGGCTGGGGATAGCACAGTGGCTTACAGCGTGTCCTCAGATCATCAGCCAGCCCTCTCCAGTGATGACGTCACAGAGGCCCTCGGCCAAAGACCGGATACAAAACATGAAAAGAGCAACCTAGTTTATGCTGTCAAATGTCGTGAGGAGTGTGACGATCTTTATATCGGGGAAACAAAACAGCCACTCTGTAAACGTATGTCACAACACAGAAGAGAAAATCCATCGGGACAAAATTCAGCCAGCTGTACTCACCTGCAACAAAAACAACACACCTTTCGAGAACAAGATGTGCACATCTTGGACAAAGAGGGGTAGTTTGAAAGAGGTGTTAAGGAAGCCATCAATGGCACAGTGGAACGGCCCTCCCTTAACAGAGGAGGGGGATTAAGATATCATCTGTCCTCAGCTTACAATGCTGTGTTAAAAGCTATTCCTCGGTACTTTATGGACAAATGAACTTGCTTCAATTCCCAAGCTTTAGGGAGGAGCACCAGGTTTTTTTTTTCTCTCTCCTCTTTTCTCCTCCATGGTCACACACCATGGACTATTTTTTTTTCCTCTTTGGTCACACACCATGGGCTACATTTTTTTTAAAATATTTATTTATTTAGCTATCTATCTATCCATCCATCCATCCTCTGGTCACACACCATGGACTACATTTTATTTATTTATGTACTTACTTCTCTGGTTACACACCATGGACTACATTTCCCACAAGTCATGTGACTTCCTTGTAGGTTGTTTATTGGCTAGAGACACTTCCGGCTGCAGTCTTACAGCTGATGATGGTGTTCGGATGAACACTGAAACGTCTTGAATTTTTAGTTTTTAGTCCAGTGTTTTAAAATAAAACTCCTTTTTGAAAGTTTATCTGACACCTGGATGTTTGAAAATTAACTTGCATAGATTACTTGATGTCGTTGTTGGCCATCTGTCTGATCTGGCTCACATAAAGATAGCTGAGCCTAAATAAATTCTTGAAGTAATGCAAACCTGTGAAAATGTAGTATGTCTGCTCAGCTGTGTAAATATTATATCAAGCGCTGCATTGTTTTGCATTGTCTTGGAGTCCTATTTAAAAGACATGGACTATTTTATGTTTATAGGTAAGTACAAATCTGAGCGAACAAAAATAACCTGTGAAGTTCCCCAAGGTTCTATTTTGGGACCTTTGCTTTTCAACATCTATATGCTCCCACTAGCTCAAATCATAAAAAAAAACAATAAAATATATTGCCATAATTATGCAAATGATACACAAATCTACATAACTGTCTCACCAGGAGACTATGGTCCAATTAAAACCCTGATCAAATGCATTGGTCAAATTAAAGAGTGGATGTGCCAGAATTTTCTTCAGTTAAACAAAGACAAAACCGAAATAATAGTTTTTGGAGCCAAAGAAGAAAGACTCAGAGTTAGTACTCGGCTTCAGTCGATGATGCTAAAAACCAACAGCCAAGCCAGAAATGTGGGTGTGGTTCTGGACTTGGATCTGAATTTTTAACAGCCACATTAAGACAGTAGTGAAGTCAGCCTATTATCACTTAAAGAACATAGCGAGGATTAAAGGTCTGATGTCTCAGCAGGATCTAGAAAAACTTGTCCATGCATTTATCTTCAGTAAACTGGACTATTGTATCGTTGTCCTCACGGGTTTCCCTAATAAGTCGATCAGACAGTTGCAGTTGGTTCAGAACGCTGCAGCTCAAGTCCTCACGAAGACCAAGAAAGTGGATCGTATACAGACGTGGACAAAATTGTTGGTACCCCTCTGTTAATGAAAGAAAAACCCACAATGGTCACAGAAATAACTTCAATCTGACAAAAGTGGTAATAAATAAAAATTCGATGAAAATTAACCAATGAAAATCAGACGATGCTTTTCAATTGTGGTTCAACAGAATTATTTTAAAAAACAAACTCATGAAACAGGCCTGGACAAAAATGATGGTACCCTTAACTTAATATTTTGTTGCACAACCTTTTGAGGCAATCACTGCAATCAAACGATTTCTGTAACTGTCAATGAGACTTCTGCACCTCTCAGCAGGTATTTTGGCCCACTCCTCATGAGCAAACTGCTCCAGTTGACTCAGGTTTGAAGGGTGCCTTCTCCGGATGGCATGTTTCAGCTCCTTCCACAGATGCTCAGTAGGATTTAGATCAGGGCTCATAGAAGGCCACTTTAGAATAGTCCAATGTTTCGCTCTTAGCCATTCTTGGGTGTTTTTAGCTGTGTGTTTTGGGTCATTATCCTGTTGCAAGACCCATGACCTGCGACTGAGACCAAGCTGTCTGACACTGGGCAGCACATTTCTCTCTAGAATACCTTGATAGTCTTGAGATTTCATTGTACCCTGCACAGATTCAAGACACCCTGTGCCAGATGCAGCAAAGCAGCCCCAGAACATAACAGAACCTCCTCCATGTTTCACAGTAGGGACAGTGTTCTTTTCTTGGTATGCTTCATTTTTGTGTCTGTGAACATAGAGCTGATGTGCCTTGCCAAAAAGTTCCAGTTTTGTCTCGTCTGTCCATAGGACATCCTCCAAGAAGCTTTGTGGCTTGTCAACATGCAGTTTGGCAAATTCCACTCTGGCTTTTATATGATTTGTTTTCAACAGTGGTGTCCTCCTTGGTCGTCTCCCATGAAGTACACTTTGGCTCAAACAACGACGGATGGTGCGATCTGACACTGATGTACCTTAACCTTGGAGTTCACCATGAAAGTGTTTAGAGGTTGTTCTGGGCCCTTTTGTTACCATTCGTATTATCCGTCTCCTCCTGCGGCCACATCCAGGGAGGTTGGCTACAGTCCCGTGGATCTTAAATTTCTGAGTAATATGTGCAACTGTAGTCACAGGAACATCAAGCTGCTTGGAGGTGGTCTTATAGCCTTTACCTTTAACATGCTTGTCTATAATTTTCTTTCTAATCTCCTGAGACAACTCTCTCCTTTGCTTCCTTTGGTCCATGTTTAGTGTGGTACACACCATGTTAACAAACAGCACAGTGACTACTTGTGACCCTTTAAATAGGCCGACTGACTGATTACAAGTTTGTAGACACCTGTGATGTTAATTAGAGGACACATCTTGGTTGAACATGTCCCTATGGTCACATTATTTTCAATCTTTTCTAGGGGTACCATCATTTTTGTCCAGGCCTGTTTCATGAGTTTGTTTTTTAAAATAATTCTGTTGAACCACAATTGAAAAGCATTGTCTGATTTTCATTGGTTAATTTTCATCGAATTTTTATTTATTACCACTTTTGTCAGATTGAAGTTATTTCTGTGACCATTGTGGGTTTTTCTTTCATTAACACAGGGGTACCAACAATTTTGTCCACATCTGTAACTGCAGTTCTCAGATCTTTACACTGGCTTCTTGTCTGTCAAAGAATAGATTTCAAAATACTGCTGCTGGTTTATAAAGCGCTGAATGGTTTAGGGCCAAAACACATTTCAGATCTGCTAGCCCATTTTGAATCACCCAGAGCCTTCAGTGTCATGCTTGCCCCTTTCAGGGCATAAATGAGGTGCCAGATGCCAACAGTGAGTTTGCTTGTTTATTAAAGAAGATACAAAATAAAGAGCCACGTGGGACAAAACACAAACACTAAACTTGGGCACAAATAAAGAAAATTAACACTGATACAAGAAGGTAGCGAGGGCAGAACCTGACGCTATGGAATAAACACTTACAGATACGTAGGAGCGAGGAAGGAAATGGGAACAGGACTGGAGCCGGGCGTAGGGACTCCAGTCTAATGTTGGTATAGGTCGCAGTGAGGAGTGAGCCTCAGCTTCTCCCTTAAATACTGATGACAAAAGGCACTGAACCACACAGGAGAGGAGGAAACATAATTACAAATCACGATCAGCTGTGACAGTGCCAGCTAGACTTTGACAGCTGAAAGTCTGGCCGCGGCGCTGTCACGGTAAAAGCCCTGGGAAAACCAATAATAACTAAGCAGAAATAATAAGGGAGAATACTGAGTGGCCCGGGCGCAGATAAACTCAGTGCTCGGATCACCACACTGAGGTCATCAGGGTCAGGCCTACTATCTGTGCCCGGAGTTAGAACCAAACATGGTGAGGCAGCATTTAGTTTTTATGCCCCTTACATATGGAACAAACTCCCTGAAAGCATCAGGGCTGTTGAAACTCCGTTGCTTTAAAGCAAGGTTAAAAACTCTTATTGGCCGTGGCCTTTCAGTAGCCTACAATGTACTGTAACTTTTGTTTCTGTCGAATTCTATTTTAGCTTGTTTTTGTTTCTCTTTAATTTTTTTTTCCACAATATTTTTTATTGAACCTTTTTTTACAAACATGGCACAAACAAACACTAACACTAAAGTAATTTAAAAACAAAAAAAACAAAAAAAAAACACTAACTACAAAAAAAATGTACTAAAAACACCAACAACCACTAACAAAGGCAAGTCATCAACAATGCTCCTCTGTTTGGTCTAGGTAATCTATTACATAAGTATACATATTATACATTCACTAATTTGGAATTTGCAAGGTCCACACACATCATTCACCTTCTTCTTCAGAAGTTATGTTTAATTTCTTTACATAATCAATGAAAGGTCTCCATATATTCTCAAACACATTTTCCTTTGATTTCAGTATGTATGTTATTCTTTCTAGTGGAAGGTTTGTTAACATCTGTCTTAACCACTGAGTCACATCTGGTCTATGAGTCTTTTTCCACAGTAGTGCAATACATTTTTTGGCATTAAGCAAACTGAGGTCTATGAATGCTCTTTTCACTCTTATTAAGGTTATGCTTTTCTGGATACAGACCCAACAAAAACAGTATTTATTTTATATCCTGATATTTCCCCAAAATTCTTTATTAAATTTAACAAGGTCGGAATTGATTTTTTAAAATTCGACATAAACAAAATTATGTCATCGGCATACAGGGAGATTTTATGTTCTGTTGGTCCTACTTTAATTCCATATATTTGTGGATGTAAACGTACTGCCATCGCTAAAGGTTCAATTGCCATAGTAAACAATAAAGGTGAAAGTGGACAGCCTTGTCGACATCCTCTATTGATTTTTATTGATTTTGAGATATTGCTGTTTGTTAGGATTTCTGCTGTAGAATTATTGTATATTATCTGAACCCATTTTATGAAATTATTTCCAAGTCCAAACCTTTGTAGGACTTCAAAAAGATAGGGCCATTCGACCCTATCAAAGGCCTTTTCGGCGTCCAATGATAGGAGAGTTGTATCCGGTGCTTCTTTATTGGAATAAATAATATTAAATAGTCTTCTTACATTATGGAAGCCTTGTCTTCCCATTATAAAGCCATTCTGATCTCGGTTAATAATATTTGGTAATATTTCTTGTAGTCGTCTTGCTAAAATTTTACAGATTATCTTAAGGTCAGCATTTAATAGGCTTATTGGTCTCATGTTTTCACATTTATTAGAGGGTTTACCTGGTTTTGGCAACAGTATAATTAAGGCATTATTCATGTATGGTGGTAAATTACTATTTTGAAATGCTTCTAAAACCATTTCCAAAAGTGGTTTTATTAATTTATTCTTAAATTTTTTATAGAGGTCAACTGGAAGACCATCTGGTCCCGCTATTTTTCCCGATTTCATATTATCAATGGTTAGCCCAACTTCTTCTTGACTAATTTTAGACTCCAGTATCTCCCTGTTTTCATTTGGAATACATGGTATAGATAATCCATCCAAAAACCCATTTAGTTTTGTTAAGTCAGTTTCATTTTTTGTATCATATAGTTTTTCCATAATAATCTCTAAAGGCACTATTAATTTCTAAAGGATCTACAACTGCCTGTCTGTTACTTATAATACTGGTAATTGGTGTTTTAAATTCTAATTGTTTAATCTGCCATGCCAATAATTTTCCTGATTTTTCACCTTGTTCATAAAAAGTTTGCTTCAATCTTAGAAGACTCGAGGCAGCTCTATTCGCTGATTTTTTATCATATTCAGCTCTCAGAATCAGTAATTCGTTCTCTAACTTTGGGTTACTTCCTGCATACACTTTTTCTTGAAGAATTTTTATTTTACGTTCCAATTGGACTCTCTCCTCTCGAGTCTTCTTAGATTTTGAACCTGTATAACTAATAATATGCCCCCTTATAAAAGCTTTGAAAGCCTCCCACTTTATACATGCTGATGTTTGTGTAGTATTGATATCAAAGAACTCATCTATCTGTTTTTCTATGTACTTAACAAATTCCTCATCCTGAAGCCATTTATGCTGAAAATGCCACCTACCTGGATCCTTTGTCAATTTCTTATCTACATATATTAGACAGCAGGGTGCATGATCAGAGATCACGATGTTATCATAGAAACAGTTTTGAATCTTGGACCTTAATTCTGTGGAGATCAAAAAATAGTCAATACGTGAGAATGTCTTATAGGTATTAGAATAACAAGAATAAGCTTTGACTTGTGGTTTCATTTCTCTCCATATATCTAGCAATCTTAATTCTTTCATAAAATGATTAATAGTCATCCTGCATCCATTGTACGTACAGTCCAGTCCTGTTGATCTATCTATACTGGGATTCAATGTACAATTAAAATCCTCTGCTATTATATATTGCCCTGTAAGTGATGACAGAGTAAGAAATAAATTAACAAAGAAGTTTTGATCATCTATATTGGGACCGTATAAGTTCACCAGATTTATATTTTCTAGTAACAAAGATCCTTGGATGATTAGATATCTTCCAAATTTGTCTCCAATTACATTTTTCACTTGAAATGGGACTGTTTTATGTATGAGAGTCATAACTCCCCTGGCTCGGGATGAAAATGATGAGGTGAACACATTTCCCTGCCATCTTCTCCTAATTCTTTTTACATCCTCCTCTATTAGATGAGTTTCTTGTAAAAACACAATTTTTGAATCTATGTCTTTTATTTTATTCATAACTTGTTTAAGTTTTTTTAGATTTTGTAGACCTCTGCAATTCCATGAAGTTAAATTAAGATTAACGCTTTGATCTATTATCAATAAGGAGTTTGAGATTATCTTGCAATATAAACATGCTCATACAGAGAAGCAAAAACATGGATGGTTGAACATTCATCCTACAAACTACACAAAAACAAATTCCCTTTGCCCACATTCGTGGTAATCCCCCCAAAATCAAAAAAAAAAAATTCCGTCTCCTGTTATAGCTAGTGACTGTTCCACACCTGCGAGGATCAGTCAAACCACTCTCTCTCTTTCTGCTCTCAATCACCCCGACTCTACTACTTTTTAATGACATGACATTAACTCTCTTCTGTAGTTTTTCCAACATAACTCCAAAATTTTGTAGCAACTTTGTACATCATAGCTTTTTTTTTTATATATATATACAGTGGGGCAAAAAAGTATTTAGTCAGCCACCAATTGTGCAAGTTCTCCAACTTAAAAGATGACAGAGGTCTCCAATTTTCATCATAGGTATACCTCAACTATGAGAGACAAAATGAGAAAAAAAAAATCCAGAAAATCACAATGAAGGATTTTTAATGAATTAATTGGTAAATTCCTCAGTAAAATAAGTATTTGGTCAATAACAAAAGTTCATCTCAATACTTTGTTATATACCCTTTGTTGGCAATGATAGAGGTCAAATGTTTTCTGTAAGTCTTCACAAGGTTTTCACACACTGTTGCTGGTATTTTGGCCCATTCCTCCATGCAGATCTCCTCTAGAGCAGTGATGTTTTGGGGCTGTCACTGGGCAACACAGACTTTCAACTCCCTCCAAAGATTTTCTATGGGGATGAGATCTGGAGACTGGCTAGGCCACTCCAGGACCTTGAAATGCTTCTTACGAAGCCACTCCTTCATTGCCCGGGCGGTGTGTTTGGGATCATTGTCATGCTGAAAGACCCAGCCACGTTTCATCTTCAATGCCCTTGCTGATGGAAGGAGGTTTTCACTCAAAATCTTACGATACATGGCCCCATTCATTCTTTCCTTTACACGGATCAGTCGTCCTGGTCCCTTTGCAGAAAAACAGCCCCAAAGCATGATGTTTACACCCCCATGCTTCACAGTAGGTATGGTGTTCTTTCTCCTCCAAACACGACAAGTTGACTTTTTACCAAAAAGTTCTATTTTGGTTTCATCTGACCATATGACATTCTCCCAATCTTCTTCTGGATCATCCAAATGCTCTCTAGCAAACTTCAGACGGGCCTGGACATGTACTGGCTTAAGCAAGGGGACACGTCTGGTACTGCAGGATTTGAGTCCCTGGCGGCGTAGTGTGTTACTGATGGTAGCCTTTGTTACTTTGGTCCCAGCTCTCTGCAGGTCATTCACTAGGTCTCCCCATGTGGTTCTGCAATTTTTGCTCACCGTTCTCGTGATCATTTTGACCCTACAGGATGAGATCTTGCGTGGAGCCCCAGATCGAGGGAGATTATCAGTGGTCTTGTATGTCTTCCATTTTCTAATAATTGCTCCCACAGTTGATTTCTTCACACCAAGCTGCTTACCTATTGCAGATTCAGTCTTCCCAGCCTGGTGCAGCTCTACAATTTTGTTTCTGGTGTCCTTTGACAGCTCTTTGGTCTTGGCCATAGTGAAGTTTGGAGTCTGACTGTTTGAGGTTGTGGACAGGTGTCTTTTATACGGATAATGAGTTCAAACAGGTGCCATTAATACAGGTAACAAGTGGAGGACAGAGGAGCCTCTTAAAGAAGAAGTTACATGTCTGTGAGAGCCAGAAATCTTGCTTGTTTGTAGGTGACCAAATACTTTTTTTTACCGAGGAATTTACCAATTAATTCATTAAAAATCCTCCAATGTGATTTTCTGGATTTTTTTTTTCTCATTTTGTCTCTCATAGTTGAGGTATACCTATGATGAAAATTGGAGACCTCTCTCATCTTTTAAGTGGGAGAACTTGCACAATTGGTGGCTGACTAAATACTTTTTTGCCCCACTGTATATACTATAATACAATCTGTATTTTGTAGACATGTTATATGTTTCAGATCAATCAGATACCTGTACAAATGCTTAAATATTCTACCTTTATATCTTGTTCATGCTTCATGCTTAGCTCCCACCAGTCTCCTCTTGGATCTGCTTGATAAGCTCCTGTGCCTCCTGAGGGGTCTTGAAGATATGGGTTCTCCCTTTATATGTGACCAGCAGTCTTGCCGGATGAATCACTCCGTGACGAATCCCGAGGTTGCGCAGCTCTTTACGGGCGGGGTCGAACTGTTTCCTTAATTGTTGAATTCCTGTGGCCAAATCTGGGTAGAACCGCACCTGTTGATCCTGGTATTTAATTTCTCCTTTAGCTCGCGCCGCATTGGTGACCGTCAGCTTGTCTCTGTAGTTGAGGAACTTCATAATCAGCGTCCTCGGTGGTGTCTTATTATCTCTCGGTGGGCCGATTCGGTGAGCGCTCTCTAAGACGACCGATGACTGCAGATCCGCGTTGTTCAGCGCTTCTGGAATCCACTTTTCCAAAAAAGAACATGTGTCCCATCCCTCCGCTCCCTCCGGGAGGCCCACCGGCCTCAAATTATTCCGTCGCGAACGGGATTCTAAGTCCAGGACATTATCTTCCAGACGTTTATTTTTTAATTCCAATGTTTGCACCTTTGATTGTAGGCTGGTGATGTCATCTTCAGCGCTTGAGATTCGGAGCTCCACCTGCGATACTCGCTCCATACAGTCGCTTATTTCTTTTCTCATTCCTTCTATCGCTGCTATAATCCCATCAAATTTAGACGAAAAGTCTGCTCTCATGGAGCTGATGGCAGCAAGTACCGCACTCGTCCCCTCCTCAGCAGTCACCGCTCCGCCGCTAGCTCCCTCCTCCGCTAGCTCCCTCCTCCGCCATTGTCTATGGAGATTTTTCTGCTTCGTCACGAGCGTGGAAGTCTGTTAGTTTGGATTGTTTTGATGAATCACTTTTTCCTCCGCCTAATTTCCCAGCCTTAGTCTTTACCATGTCCGTGCCTAAACGCTGAGATAGGTTTTTGTTCCAATTGAGAGAGTTTTAGCCTACTTTTTATTTTTAGGAGCAGAACAGTGTGAAACACGTCTTCCTACGTGGCCGCCATAACCGGAAGTCCTTAATTTACTTTTTAGTTTGCTTTTAAATTCTTGTTTTTGTAAAATATTTGTTTAAACTTTAAGGGAGGATTTGAGGCCCCCCTCATAGAAGAAAAGGAGTGGGTTAGAGGCCCCCCTGATAAAAGGAGTTTGAGGCTCTTGAAAGGGATTGACAAAACCGAAGGCTATTTGGACTAGTCAAAACATTGTCCGTGTTTTTTTTCACATATAAAAAATAAAAGGAAAGGAAAGGAGGTTTGAGGCCTTCTAATGTGTAGATTCCATTTGAAACTTGCTGTAATGCATTAATGTTTTTATGTAAAGCACTTTGAATTGTCTTGTACACAAAATGTGCAATACAAATAAACTTGCCTTGTCTTATCCTTCATGAAAAACAATCATCTCTTTTCTTAAAAGGTAATAGATGTAAAAAAAAATTGAGAACCTTTATAAGCTGAAAAGGGAGAACAAGCACAGTGTAGTGAAACAGTTGTTTTTAATTTTGCAGGCTGAAATCAATGATAAACTTCATGATTCCTATACTTTTTAAAGGAAGTAAAGGTTCCAAGGTTGTCATAGGCAGGAGCGGCACTGGGGTTAAGCTCCCAGTGCTCATAAAATGCTCCTTACGACGTGCGTCTTGAAAAGCCTCTGACAACTAAGTCCAACTCCTAGCCTGCCCGTGTGGTTTAGTCTCTAAGCCCGGCGGAACTGCTTTTACTAATAGGAGAAGGGGCGAGGGCGGATCTCTGGCGCCTTAAAACCAGATGCTTCGGGTAGATGGTGGCTCGTCAACCTGGGAAGGTAGTCCATCTAGGGGAAGGTAAACCCTGATTTCAAACCTCCGCTGCCTTGCGGCACACCCGGTCACAGGAAAGGCTTCGGGAGTCAACCCTGAGGAAAAATCCGGAGTCGGAGCCCCTAAGGCAGTTCTCTGTTGTGCTCAACATCGTTCTGGCAGCTCCTGCGATGGCGCTGGTGCCAAACTGTAGCAGCCCTGCTGTTCCTTTGGATTCATCAGTGACGTGGAGAGGGAGGACATGCTGCATGGGCAACATCTTGTCCTCCATATCTTCCTGCCCAGGCTTGAATCCTACCAACGCCCAACGCTGGAAGGTAGAACACCGGATCACTGGAGAGGACACTCCAGCTTCGCCTTTGGCGTAGACAAAACAATGGGAATGACAATTACCGGAGATAAGCCATCGCTCAATTGGCGTAGAGTGCGGCGCCAGGGGTTGTTCCCGACGGTGGGAGGGATCATTGGATCTCATTGGACAGCTACCGCCCGCCTCAAGCTGGGCAGCCCCCAGCCAATAAGGTGTTGTCCCGCCACAGCTTGCTTTCCTCATTGGGTGCATGGGGATGAGGAGAAGTCCGAACAGCAGGCTGAGAACCTTCGCACCAGGCAAGACAAAAACCAAAAGAGACCAACTCTAAAACTGGGAACTTGGAACGTCCGCATTATGATGACAGGACTCGCTGCTAACCTCAAGGACATCAACGACACCAGGAAGACTGCCATCATCAATAATGAGCTGAAGAGACTAGGAGTGGGTATCGCCACTCTCCAGGAAACACGGTTGGCTGACGCAGGCACACTGAGAGAGAAGGACTACACGTTCTACTGGCAGGGAAAGGCAGTGATGAACACAGGGAACACGGAGTGGGCTTCGCAGTGAAGAACACCTTGCTGAAGATGGTGGAACCGGGCAGCAATGGCTCTGCGCGACTCCTCACCCTCCACCTCAACACCACTCAAGGGCCAGTCACCCTCGTCAGTGTGTATACCCCAACACTGACAGCCACACCAGAGGCAAAAGACGAGTTCTACGAGAATCTCGCAACAACTGTCAGGATCATCCCCAACTCTGAACAACTCATTCTCCTTGGAGACTTCAATGCCAGAGTGGGTGCTGACCACGACTCCTGGCCCTCCTGTCTTGGACAATTTGGCGTGGGCAGAATGAATGAGAACGGACAGCGGCTGCTCGAGTTCTGCACATATCATGATCTGTGCATCACAAACTCGTTCTTCAAGACCAAGCCCCAACATAAGGTTTCCTGGCGACATCCGCGCTCAAAGCACTGGCACTAGCTGGACTTGATCCTGACCAGGCACACCTCACTGAAGAACGTGCTAATCACCCGTTCGTTCCAGAGTGCAGATTGCGACACAGACCATTTATTGGTGTGTTGCAAGGTCAAGCTGCAGCTGAAGAAATTCCATCGTGCTAGACAGCCTGGAAAGGCACAGATTGACACCATCAAGATGGCCCAACCAGAACTTGTTGAGCAGTTTGCCTCCACCTTTGAGAAGGAACTTGGTGTACCACAAGAAGGAGAATCTGCAAAGCAGAAGTGGGAAGAGCTGCGAAACACCATCCACTGCACAGCCTTGGGTACCTTTGGGAGGAAGACCTCAAAGTCACAGGACTGGTTTGATGCCAAGTTGACCGAGATGACCCCCGTCATTGAAGCCAAGCGCTCAGCACTTGCTGAGTACAAGAAGTACCCAAACGAGAAGAATCTCCAGATTCTCAGGGCTGCAAGAAGCAAAGTTCAGCAGACTGCTCGGCGCTGTGCCAACAAGTACTGGACTCAGCTCAGCCAAGACATTCAAACCGCTGCCATAACAGGGAACATCCGTGGTATGTACGATGGCATCAAGGAAGCACTTGGTCCGGCTCAGAGCAAGACGGCCCCCCTCAAATCCTCCACTGGGGAGATGATCACAGAAAAGAACAAGCAGATGGAGAGATGGGTGGAACACTACTCCGACCTCTACTCCAGACAGAACACCGTGACACCGTCAGCCCTTGATGCCATCGACTGCCTGCCATCCATGGACGAACTGGACGCCGAGCCAACCATCGACGAACTCAGCAAGGCCATTGATAGCTTGGCCGCTGGCAAGGCACCCGGCAACGACGGCATACCCCCCGACCTGATCAAGCACTGCAAGACTGCCCTACTGCTGCCATTGCATGACGTCCTCTGCCAGTGCTGGAAGGAAGGTGCCGTACCACAGGACATGAGGGATGCCAAGATCATCACCCTCTACAAAAACAAAGGGGAGAGAAGCGACTGCAACAACTACAGGGGCATCTCCCTCCTCAGCGTTGTTGGCAAAGTCTACGCACGAATTGTTCTCGTTCGTCTACAGAAGCTTGCCGAACGTGTCTACCCCGAGTCGCAGTGTGGCTTCCGCGCTGAGCGATCAACGGTAGACATGATATTCTCCATCTGCCAACTCCAGGAGAAATGCAGAGAACAGAACATGCCCCTGTACATCGCCTTCATCGACCTCACCAAAGCGTTCGATCTGGTCAGCAGAGATAGCCTTTTCAAGATCCTGTCAAAGATAGGATGCCCACCAAAGTTGCAAAGCCTCATCGAATCGTTTCACACCAACATGCAGGGGATAGTGCAGCACGACGGCAACATCTCAGAGCCATTCAACATACGCAGCGGAGTGAAACAAGGCTGTGTACTTGCGCCAACCCTCTTTGGGATTTTCTTTGCTATGCTCCTGAGGCATGCCTTCAGCACAGCAACAGAGGGAATCTACCTGCACACAAGATCTGATAGCAGGTTTTTCAACCTCGCCCGCCTGAAAACCAGAACCAAAGTATGCGAGGCTCTAATCAGAGACATGCTGTTTGCAGACGACGCTGCAGTCGCGACCCACACACAGCAGGAGCTTCAGACCCTGATGGACCGCTTCTCCCAGGCATGCAAGGACTTCGGGCTTACCATCAGCCTGAAGAAGACTAACGTCTTGGCGCAAGGCACGGAAGCACCACCAACCATCACCATCGATGACTACGAGCTGGAGGTCGTGAATCAGTTCACGTACCTGGGGTCCACGATCAGCAACAACCTCTCCCTTGATACAGAGATCGACAAAAGGATTGGAAAATTAGCCTTCACACTCGCTCGCCGCACCACACGAGTGTGGGAGAATCCCAAACTCTCTGTCAAGACGAAGATGGCAGTGTACAACGCCTGCGTCATCAGCACACTGCTCTATGGGAGTGAGACGTGGACAACATACGCCCGGCAGGAAAAGAGACTGAACTCCTTCCACTTGCGCTGCATTCGCCACATCCTGGACATATCCTGGCAGGACAAAGTGCCCAACACAGAAGTTCTGTCCCGCGCCGGCCTTCCCTCCATGTTCACTCTACGCAGGCAGCGCAGGCTCCGCTGGCTAGGCCACGTTCACCGTATGGAGGATGGCAGAATCCCCAAAGACGTCCTCTACGGAGAACTGGCGACTGGCAGGAGAGACGTTGGCCGCCCACAGCTGCGCTTTAGAGACGTCTGCAAGAGAGACATGAAGGCCCTGGAGATCAACACAGAGTGCTGGGAGGACCTTGCAACGGACCGTTCCAAATGGAGAGGCACCCTGACCAGACAGCTCAAGGCGGGTGAAGAGAGACTGACTGCTGCAGCAGATGAACAAAGGACCCGCAGGAAGAACCGCAACAGACCCAGCAGCACGGAGACCACCCACAAGTGCGACCTGTGTGACAGGGACTGCCATTCGCGCATCGACCTGTTTAGCCACAGGCGGTGCTGTTCCAGCAGAGTAGACATTTAGGATTCTCTTCCATGGTCATCATAGACCGACGGAGGCCAATGAGGGAGGTAAAAAAAAAAACACAACTATCTCTGAAATAACTTGAAATTGATGAAAGTTTACATCAATTATTATTTATCATATTCAACACAAATTAGACTTTGCTTTTGATTATTGATTCAGCTGAATCTTCTTATACAACAGTTAGTTCCGACTGAGCGATATGATTGGACAATAGGGATTCCAGGAGTTGCTAAAATACCTGATAATTGCACTCCAATTTCTTCGGATATGTGTCACTCTGCTTCAAAGGTGTTCTAGTAACTGTTAATTACTAACTGTTACTTGCTGGGGTAGCAGTATCAGAGCCAGCGACACCAACAGACGACAAGATTATCAAGAAGGCTGACTCTGTGATTGGTCTCAGGCCGGAGACCTTTGAGTCTGTGGTGGAGAGGAGGACACTGAACAAACTACAATCAAACATTGCCATTCCTGATCACCCCCTCCACCACACATTGGACAAACAGCGGAGCACTTTCTCCAGCAGGCTGCTACAGCTTCGCTGCCAAACAGCCACATACAGGAAATCTTTTCTGCCACATGCTAATTCACGGTACAATAACTCACTCTAATGTGGAATTTTGGTCATAACAATGATGCCACACTGCATCTTCCAGTCTTAACTGGTATCTCGCATTTCACCTTGTGCCTTATAACCCTCTTTTGTACAGTTTGTACTATCCATAGACTCATAAGGATCATCATCTATTTAACCTAGTAGTAGCCCATGTAGTATATTGTGGGAACCCACTCAGTATGTTTCCACTCAGACTGAAGGGGAAGGGTTATGGAGGGATTTGTGTGTTGATGCGAAGAGTGACAAAGGCAAATGGCAAATGTATTTATGTTAATGCAGCACCCCAGGTCGCGGAGAGAGTGGTATGCTATAAAAGGAGAGGTGCTCGCAATCTGTTTTTTCATGCTTGTGATTCTTGTGAATGTGAGGGAGAGATTAATAAAGTCTGTTCTGCTCAGCACCGCTTCGCCCAATTATTTCTCTCTCCACAATGGTGACCCTTGCTGTACAATAGAACTCAAGGCGAACACCCCGGAGACGACCCGGACCGGAGGTGCCAGCAACGCGTGCACCGTTTCGGTCAAACTCCCAGACTTTTGGCTACATAACCCGAAGTCTTGGTTCCTCCACACCGAGGCCCAGTTCGCACTCTGGGAAACAACGGCGGATGACACCAAATATTACTACGTGGTTGCAGCACTGGACGCACACACAACTCAGCAGGTGGCGAGCCTGCTCCAACAGCCCCCAGCCCACGACAAATACGATGCTCTCAAAACCGCGCTGACCCAGCGCTACATGCTCTCGGACTGCGAGACAGCGGAAAGGCTCCTGACGTGCTCAGAGTTGGGAGATGGGTCGGTGGTTGAATTAATGGAGAAGATGTTGGCATTGATGGGCACAGATGACTGGCATTTCCTCTTTGCTCACCTTTTCCTCCGGAACCTCCCGACAGCGGCCAGGGCAGTCCTTGCCAATTCGCTGCTGCTGGCCGTGTGCAACTACCGGGTGCTCGAACAAGAGGCAGATCAGATTATCCTCACCACCAGAGCCCTCGCAATGAACGCAGCGGCGTCGGAACCCAGCGAGACCGCCAACAAAGGTGAGGGGCCAACGACGGTGGCTGCAGTGGAGGCCAAGAAGCACCGGAGAGACACGCTCTGCTTCTACCACCGCCGTTTTGGAGAGGACGCACGCCGATGCGTGCCACCGTGTCAATTCAAGTGCTCGGGAAATGCCAGGGCTGGCAGTCGGTAGCAGCTGCGACCACCGGTGAAGCAAGCAAGCTGCTCTATGTGACAGAATCACACTCGGGGAGACGGTTCCTCATGGACTCCGGCTCCCAAAAGAGCCTCATCCTGCCATCCTACGCAGACCGGCTGGCGGGAACTGGCGGCCCCGAGTTGACGGCCGCAAACAGCTCAGACATTAAGACTTTTAGTGAGAGGACACTGACTGTATCCTTGCACGGCCATACATACCAATGGATATTCGTCATAGCGGCATGCAGCTTCCCCATTTTGGGCGCTTATTTTTTGTGTGCACACGGACTACTAGTCGATGTTGCTAACAGACGCCTGATTAATGCAATGTCTGTTGATTCTCTCCCCTGTACAGCTAGAGGAGCCAGGTCCACAACACTAGCCAACGTCACAGCCCCAGGAGGTAAGTTCCACACACTACTCACCCAGTTCCCAGCACTCACGCTCCCAACGTTTTTGGCGACCGTCACTAAACATGGGGTGGAGCACTTCATTACCACCACGGGGCTGCCCGTTTTCGCATGACCTCGGCACCTGGATGCAGCTAAACTGGCCATAGTGCGCGAGGAGTTTGCCAACTTGGAAAAGCTGGGCATCATCAGACGGTCAAACAGCCCATGGGCATCCCTGCTACATATGGTTCCGAAAGCTGAGGGATCGTGGCGACCTTGCAGAGATTTCTGCAGATTAAACAACACCACAGTGCACAACCGCTACCTGATCCCCATATTCAGGATTTTTCCATTCACCTCACCGGGACACGCATTTTTTCCAAGATAGACCTGGTCCGCGCTTACCATCAGGTCCCAGTGCACGCTGAGGACATACCTAAAACAGCAGTAATAACCCCGTTTGGTCTTTTTGAGTTTTTAGGCATGCCTTTCGGGTTTAAAAGGCGTGGTGCAGACATTCCAACACATGATGGATGCGGTGTTGCACGATCTACTGTTTGTGTTCATCTACCTGGACGACATCCTGGTGGCCAGCGCGTCCGAGGACGAACACGTAGCCCACCTCAGAACAATTTTCCAGAGGTTGGAGGAGCACGGGTTAATAATCAACCTGGCGAAGTGCCAGTTCGCGGTGACGGGAATCGATTTTTTTGGGCCACCGCATCTCACCGGAGGGCGCGATGCCCTTATCGGACAAAGTGCGCGCAGTGGCAGATTTTCCCCGGCCTCAGACAGTGAGGGCGCTGCAGGAGTTTTTGGGGATGGTAAACTTCTACAACCGTTTTCTCCCCCGCGCAGCCCAGCTCATGCAGCCGTTTTACACCGCGCTTAAGAAACGGAAACCGGCGGACAGAGTCGACTGGACTCCTGAGCGAGAACAGGCGTTTTCTGAGGTTAAAACAGCTCTGGCGAACGCCACACTACTGGCGCACCCGGACCCGGCGGCTCGGATAGCGCTCACTACCGACGCATCGGATGTGGCCATAGGGGCCGTTGTGGAGCAGTGCGTCGCCGGTTCTTGGCAGCCGCGAGCCTTTTTTAGCAGGTCTTTGCATGGCAATGAGCATAAATACAGCGCGTTCGACAGGGAGTTACTGGCTCTCCACCTGGCCATACGCCACTTCCAGTTCTGGCGGGAAGGGCATACCTTCACTGCGCTCGTGGACCACAAGCCGCTAACGTACGCTATGGCCAAGGTTTCGGAACCATGGCCGGGCCGGCAGCAGAGACAGCTGGCTGTGATCTCGGCGTTTACGACCAACATTCAGCATGGCCGGTAAACTAAACGTGGTGGCGGACTGCCTCTCACGCACATTAATGGCCCCAGTCTACGTGGGGATAGATTACACGCCCGTGGCTGCTGAGCAGATCAGCGATGCGGACGTTTGCGCGCTCCAGTCTGGACCAACGGGGTTAAGGCTGGAGAGCGGAGTACTGCCAGACAGCCGCCCCCCCCCGGTCTGTGACACCTCCACAGGCCGCCCACGTCCGGTGGTCCCACACGCTTGGTGCCGCCACGTTTTTGAGTCCTTTCACTCCCTGGCGCACCCAGGAGTGCGCACGTCAGTCAAAATGGTGAGAGCAAAGTTCGTCTGGCCGAGCCTGCGCAAACAGGTGAAAGAGTGGGCTGCAGCCTGCATAGCGTGCCAACGAGCCAAGGTGCACAGGCACACAAAGGCCCCCTTGGAACTGTTCCATATCCCGGCTAAGAGGTTCAACCACGTTCACATGGACCTCATGGGCCCCCTCCCGCCATCGCAGGGGTTCACGCACCTCCTGACAGTGGTGGACCGTACCACGTGCTGGCCCGAGGTAGTCCCGCTAGCTTCCACTGCGTTCGCAGAAGTTGCACATGCTTTTTTGACAACATGGGTGGCACGTTTCAGCACCCCTTCGGATATCACGTCCGATCAGAGCCCGCAGTTTGTTTCCGACCTCTGGTCCATGATGGCCCGGAGCCTGGGCGTCACAATTCATCCCACGACCGCGTGCAACCCCCAGGCCAATGGGTTATGGGAGTGTTTCCATAGATCACTTAAAACAGCGCTCAGGGCTTCGCTTACGGATGCAAATTGGGTGGACCGGTTGCCGTGGGTTCTATTAGGGTTGCGTTCAGCACCGAAGGAGGATTTGGCAGCCTCCCCAGCAGAGCTGGTTTTGTCCCAGCCGCTGCAGCTCCCCAGAGAGTTTTTGCCAGACAACCCCATGCCGAACACCGATCCATCCCTGTTTTCACTGCGTAGTGCAGAGGCAGGGATGGTACCCGGTCCGGCCCACCACTGTTTTCCCCGCGCTTTTTGCCAAAGACCTTGAAGGACGCATCGTTTGTATTTGTCAGGCACGATGCCCACCGGACCCCATTGCGCCCGCCCTACGATGGCCCGTTCAGAGTGCTTGAACCTGGGGAGAAACATTTTGTGTTAGACTTGGGGGGACGCAGGGAAACAATCTGTATAGACAGGCTTAAGCCCACCTTCGTTTTAGCAGACGAGCAGGTGGTGTTGGCCCGTGCTCCTCGGCGCGGATGACCCCCACTGAGACCTCCCCAGGTAAATGACTCGTCAGATCAGTCACAATGGCATGCTGAAGATGTCCCCCCTCCACTGTCCCCCCACAGACGGACGCACCCCCAGGAGCCCCCCACCGGCACAGAAGCGCCTCGGAGCCGCTGACCGCCCGTTACAGCTGCTATGGACGTAGGCTGAAGCCCAAAGGACATGAGGGTTAAGGCTCAGTCTGAGTTTCTGGGGGGGGGGGGGGGGGGTGGTAACCCACTCAGTATGCACTGAGGAGCTCATTTAGCAGCAGACTACATCATGCTAGGTGCACAACCAAGAGGTTTCGCAGGTCCTTCCTACCTACGGCTGTCAGACTGTACAACCTAAGCAGGGCTGCTCGCAGAGATAGCAAAAAGACGTGACAGCCTAATAGTATTGAATGCAAAAGACGCAATAGACTTACATTACACAGTGGTCCCCTCCGGTATACAACTAGGAAAATACCGGTCGCTACGGAGGGTGACAATATGTATGGGTACATAATCATACCATGTAGGATAACTAAGTAGACGGTTATGCTGTTTCATTCCATCTAGCTACAGTGCTCTGCACTGTGTATGTTTATATATTTATATATTTATTCCATCTAGCTACAATGCTCTGCACTGTGTGTGTTTATATATTTACATATTTATTCCATCTAGCTACAATGCTCCGCACTGTGTGTTTATATATCCATATATTTATTCCATCTAGCTACAATGCTCCGCACTGTTTATATATTTACATATTTATTCCATCTAGCTACAATGCTCCGCACTGTGTTTATATATTTACATATTTATTCCATCTAGCTACAATGCTCCGCACTGTGTGTTTATATATTCATATATTTATTCCATCTAGCTACAATGCTCCACAGTGTGTGTTTATATATTTACATATTTATTCCGTCTAGCTACAATGCTCCGCACTGTGTTTATATATTTACATATTTATTCCATCTAGCTACAATGCTCCGCACTGTGTGTGTTTATGTATTCATATATTTATTCCATCTAGCTACAATGCTCCACAGTGTGTGTTTATATATTTACATATTTATTCCATCTAGCTACAATGCTCCGCACTGTGTGTTTATATATTCATATATTTATTCCATCTAGCTACAATGCTCCGCACTGTGTTTATATATTTATATATTTATTCCATCTAGCTACAATGCTCCGCACTGTGTGTCTATATATTTATATTTATATGTACATATGTATACTCGCTGCTCTTGTTTTTTCTTGCCTTCTGATTGTTGCTCTGAGTGTTGCTATCCCTGTGCTGTTGCAATCCTGGAATTTCCCCATTGTGGGACTAATAAAGGCTTATCTTATCTTAGTATGTTTCCACTCAGACTGAAGGGGAAAGGTCATGGGGGGATTTGGTGTTGATGCGAAGAGTGACAAAGGGGAATGGCAAATATTTATGTTAATGCAGCACCCCAGGTCGCGGAGAGAGTATTATGCTATAAAAGGAGAGGTGCCCGCGATCTGTTTTCTCATGCTTGTGATTCTTGTGAATGTGAGGGAGAGATTAATAAAGTCTGTTCTGCTCAGCACCGCTTCGCCCAATTATTTCTCTCTCCACAATATAAAGTTATCTAAGCATTTTTTTACTTCCCTGGGTAATGCCTTTTTCTATTATGCTGTGTGTATTGCTGTTGTTTTTGGGTTGTCTACTGTGTCATGTTGCTGTTACACTGTAATTTCCCAGTTTGGGATTAATTAAAACATCTATCTATCTTACTGTCGACTTCTGGTCAGCACTTTAAGGCAACATTAATGGAGTACAGCAAAACGATGGACAGTTTTCCGAATAGAACATTTGAGTTAAATTATGAATAGTCATCATGTTACAGTGAGGCAAAAAAGTATTTAGTCAGCCACCAATTGTGCAAGTTCTCCCACTTAAAAGATGAGAGAGGTCTCCAATTTTCATCATAGGTATACCTCAACTATGAGAGACAAAATGAGAAAAGAAAATCCAGAAAATCACATTGAAGGATTTTTAATGAATTAATTAGTAAATTCCTCAGTAAAATAAGTATTTGGTCACCTACAAACAAGCAAGATTTCTGGCTCTCACAGACCTGTAACTTATTCTTTAAGAGGCTCGTCTGTCCTCCACTCGTTACCTGTATTAATGGCACCTCTTTGTACTCGTTATCAGTATAAAAGACACCTGTCCACAACCTCAAACAGTCAGACTCCAAACTCCACTATGGCCAAGACCAAAGAGCTGTCAAAGGACACCAGAAACAAAATTGTAGAGCTGCACCAGGCTGGGAAGACTGAATCTGCAATAGGTAAGCAGCTTGGTGTGAAGAAATCAACTGTGGGAGCAATTATTAGAAAATGGAAGACATACAAGACCACTGATAATCTCCCTCGATCTGGGGCTCCATGCAAGATCTCACCCTGTGGGGTCAAAATGATCACGAGAACGGTGAGCAAAAATCCCAGAACCACACGGGGGGACCTAGTGAATGACCTGCAGAGAGCTGGGACCAAAGTAACAAAGGCTACCATCAGTAACACACTACGCCGCCATGGACTAAAATCCTGCAGTGCCAGACGTGTCCCCCTGCTTAAGCCAGTACATGTCCAGGCCCGTCTGAAGTTTGCTAGAGAGCATTTGGATGATCCAGAAGAGGATTGGGAGAATGTCATATGGTCAGATGAAACCAAAATAGAACTTTATTGTAAAAACTCAACTTGTTGTGTTTGGAGGAGAAAGAACACCATACCTACTGTGAAGCATGGGTGTGGAAACATCATGCTTTGGGGCTGTTTTTCTGCAAAGGGACCAGGACGGCTGATCCGTGTAAAGGAAAGAATGAATGGGGCCATGTATGGTGAGATTTTGAGTGAAAACCTCCTTCCATCAGCAAGGGCATTGAAGATGAAACGTGGCTGGGTCTTTCAGCATGGCAATGATCCCAAACACACCACATGGGCAACGAAGAAGTGGCTTCGTAAGAAGCATTTCAAGGTCCTGGAGTGGCCTAGCCAGTCTCCAGATCTCAACCCCATAGAAAATCTTTGGAGGGAGTTGAAAGTCCGTGTTGCCCAGCGACAGCCCCAAAACATTACTGCTGTAGAGGAGATCTGCATGGAGGAATGGGCCAAAATACCAGCAACAGTGTGTGAAAACCTTGTGAAGACTTGCAGAAAACGTTTGACCTCTGTCATTGCCAACAAAGGGTATATAACAAAGTATTGAGATGAACTTTTGTTATTGACCAAATATTTATTTTACCGAGGAATTTACCAATTAATTCATTAAAAATCCTTCAATGTGATTTTCTGGATTTTTTTTCCTCATTTTGTCTCTCATAGTAGAGGTATACCTATGATGAAACTTGGAGACCTCTCTCTTTTAAGTGGGAGAACTTGCACAATTGGTGGCTGACTAAATACTTTTTTGCCCCACTGTATGTCTGGAAGCAGGGACCAGTGGACACGTTCTGTGTGTTGAAGGTTAGCTTTAATGAATAAGCTAGCAACACATGGAACATACAGGAACAAGCTAACAGTAGCTCACTGGAGTGAGGTGCAGGCAAAGGCAGGCTTGAGGCAGAGCGCCAAACAGAGTGTCTCCCACCGTTAGCCCCTTAATATACCCACGGCGTGGTGACATCATCACTTGAATACGTCCCCATGTCCGTGGCACTTAAAGTGGTATTAGCGGTATGCCACATTTACTTCCCCCTTGGAAAAAAACAGAACTACTGGTGATGGTTTCACCTTAGCTGGGTGTGGTGATGCAGTGGCATACAACTAGCACAGCACAAACATGACCAGAACCATTTCATGTAATGAAGCACAGAGCTAGCTAACAAACATGGGCAGTGCGGTGGCGCAGTGGTTAGCACTGCACCAGCACAGCAACTCACCCTTGGCCATGGGATCCCTGGTTCGATATCAGCCCCTGACCAATAGTGATCTGTGTGGAGTTTGCATGTTCTCCCCGTATCTGCGTGGGTTTACTCCGGGATTTCTCCGGTTTCCTCCCACAGGCCAAAAACATGCAGGTTAGGTTAACCACTTGCGCTCCGTTGTTCCGCGGGTGGGCAAGTCTCTGCGTCCTAGGGCGCACGAGAGCGCACGAGGGCGCGCTCAGACGCATGATGCATGATATACTGATGATGGTGCAGATGGAGATGGTGCTGGCCTCCAAGCGCCACTGAAAAAAAAAAGCTGCAGACAGCCGCGAACAGATTAGTTCATCTGAGTGACCTCTCATTCGACTAATAAGAGCCTTGAATTGGGTTTCTGAAACCATGAAGAGCCAATGAATGAAAACCTAGGAAGGAGGACCCGCCTACTGTGAATGCAGGAGCCAATTGAAGCACAGAAATTCGGGCTGGGTGAAGAGATATTTACTGTTGCAGCAGATGAAAACAAAGGACGCTGGACGAACCTGCTACAGACCCAGGCTCACCCAGCAGCATGGAGAACACCCACAAGTGGGACCTGCACTCATTCCAGCAGAATAGGATTAGGATTCTCTTCCGTCATCATAGACCGACGGAGGCCGACGACAAAGGTCGTAAATCATTCACCAAAACCGCAATATTGGAATTATGTTTTGATCGGGATCCACGAGCGGAGCAGCGTCGCGTTTGTCTGACAATGGGGAAGAGAAGTTCGCCAGGACTCTGCTGCTGTGAAGAGGTAAGGTGTTATAAGCTAAATTATTATTTCTCCCTGAAAACTGTAATCCAAAAATGACTTTTGACCGATCGGTAAATTACAACTGTACCGCGCACGAAGTACGAAGTGCGTGCGCCGCGATAAACGGTTCATTTGCCGTGTTTGGACCGTGAACGCCCCCCCCCCCCGCTGCAGAAAAGGAGCGGGGGGGGGGGGCGTTCACAGTCCGAACGCCCCCGGTCTGCGGGGGGAAGCATATGAGTCTATTCCATCATGTAGCGATGGCCGTCTTCTGTAGCAAGGGGGGGGACAACCCCCCCCCCCACACACACACAGTAGCGAGGGGGGGGGGGGAGCCGCTGTGACAGCGTCGCTGTGGAAACATGCACGGAGTGTAAGCCGTCATGTAGCAAGGGCCGAACTCCGTCCTTTGTTGCGGGGGGGGGGGGGGTTGCCCCCCCCCCCACACACACACACACAGACACAGCCCTGAGTGTGACCTTTCATTAGAGCCCAAAATGAAGATTCTACATTGAATTATTCAAAAGTTACAGACATTTTTCCAAACTGCCATTTGGCACAATTTGGCACAGTTCCAAAACGCCTGGGAACAGCCTGAGAACAAAGCTGTGTAAAATATTCATTTTTTGTGGTATTGTTACCAAATTTGGATCTCAGCTTGATAACACTTGGTTCTACATTTCTGTTGCATTTTCCAGCCGGATTGGACAGCTGTGTGTTATTTGCAAGCATTTGTATCCAAAAAAACACCGTGTCCAAATTTATTTTCTTCAAGTTCAGTATGTTTAGATGACTGTAACTCAGTGGCCGGAGCACGTAGAGAGATTATGTTTTTTTTGCCAAAAAATTCAAAGTGTTTTCTTTTAAAAGAGACCAACCCCATGAAGATGCTGCAAAGGGTTGAATAACAGCTTTCGATTTACTTTGGGCACGTTTTTTTTTTTGCATTTTTAGGAAAATTGCCCGGAGTGCAAGGGGTTAACTGGAGACTCTAAAGTGGCCCTAGGTGTGAATGTGTGTGTGAATGGTTAAGGGATAGCGCCATACCGTGGCTGCTTCATCCATCCAGGTGGATGCCCTCAATTTCCCCTCTGGAGATCAATAAAGTATACAAAAAAATACAGAAACATGCATGGCCTGGCTATCGGCAAGTGATATAGCTGCATCTTGTACACATGTACAGTGCATCCGGAAAGTATTCACAGCGCTTCACTTTTTCCACATTTTGTTATGTTACAGCCTTGTTCCAAAAGGGATTAAATTCATTTTTCCCCTCAAAATTCTACACACAATACCCCATAATGACAATATAAACAAATTTTTGGGAGATTTTTGCAAATTTATTAAAAATAAAAAACTAAGAAATCACATGTACATACTAGTATTCACAGCCTTTGCCATAAAACTCAAACTTGAGCTCAGGTGCATCCTGTTTCCACTGATCATCCTTGAGATGTTTCTACAGCTTAATCGGAGTCCACCTGTGGTAAATTCAGTTGATTGGACATGATTTGGAAAGGCACATACCTGTCTATGTAAGGTCCCACAGTTGGCAGTGCATGTCAGAGCACAAACCAAGCATGAAGTCAAAGGAATTGTCTGTAGACTTCCGAGAAAGGGTTGTCTTGAGGCACAAATCTGGGGAAGGGTACAGAAAAATTTCTGCTGCTTTGAAGGTCCCAATGAGCACAGTGGCATCCATCATCTGTAAATGGAAGAAGTTCAGAACCACCAGGACTCTTCCGAGAGCTGGCCGGCTATCTAAACTGAGCGATTTGGGGGAGAAGGGCCTTAGTCAGGGAGGTGACCAAAAACCTGATGGTCACTCTGTCAGAGCTCCAGTGTTGCTCTTTGAAGAGAGGAGAACCTTCCAGAAGGACAACCATCTCTGCAGGAATCCACCAATCAGGCCTGTATGGTAGAGTGGCCAGATTGAAGCCACTCTTTAGTAAAATGCACATGGCAGCCTGCCGGGAGTTTGCCAAAAGGCACCTGAAGGATTCTCAGACCATGAGAAATAAAATTCCCTGGTCTGATGAGACAAAGATTGAACTCTCTGGCGTGAATGTCAGGCATCATGTTTGGAGGAAACCAGGCACCGCTCATAACCACACCAATGTTGGTAGCATTATCATGCTGTGGGGATGTTTTTCAGCAGCAGGAACTCGGAGACTAGTCAGGATAGAAGGAAAGATGAATGCAGTAATGTACAGAGACATCCTGGATAAAAACCTGCTCCAGAGCGCTCTTGACCTCAGACTGGGGTGACACTTCACCTGTCAGCAGGACAATGACCCAAAGCACACAGCCAAGATATCAAAGGAGTGGCTTCAGGACAACTCTGTGAATGTCCTTGAGTGGCCCAACCAGAGCCCAGACTTGAATCCAATTGAACATCTCTGGAGAGATCTGAAAATGGCTGTGTACCGATGCTTCCCATCCAACCTGATGGAGCTTGAGAGGTGCTGCAAAGCGGAATGGGCTAAATTGCCCAAAGATAAGTGTGCCAAGCTTGTGGCATCATATTCAAAAAGACTTGAGGCTGTAATTGCTGCCAAAGGTGCATCAACAAGGTATTGAGCAAAGGCTGTGAATACTTATGTACATGTGATTTCTTAGTTTTATATTTTTAATAAATTTGCAAAAATTAAAAAAAAAAAAAAACTTTTTTCACATTGTCATTATGGGGTATTGTGTGTATAATTTTGAGGGGAAAAAAAGAATTTCATCCCTTTTGGAATAAGGCTGTAACAACAAAATGTGGAAAAAGTGAAGCGCTGTGAATATTTTCTGGATGCACTGTATATGGCAGTATACTGTTACCAGTGCTGTGGCTAACATACTAAGCATGATGTTAAGTGCTATATTTAGCCGATGTTTAACCAGCATGTGGGTAAACATATTTGCCTGATGTCATTGCATGATATGGTTGATTAGCTTCTAGACCCAAACCGTATTCATGGTTCCATGCACCACAACCTATTGCTATGAATCTGGGCAACCAGGTAGACTGCCGGTGCGACCCTGCATGGTTGAGTGGATTATTCTGCCACTGTTACCAACCATGCTCTGTTTAAACATTTTCAAAAACAGTCACTTTACAGTTCCACCTCAGGGGCTTTCTGGCAAGCCCACAGCGGGCGCAGCCCTGGAGGTGCTGGATGTGGTGGACCCGGGTGCCATCTTGCTAGAATCGCTCTCTTGTCAGCCAAGTCCTAGTCCGGGTCCCACACTGGCTGGGTCGGTTCCAGCGTCGTGTCTTGATCCGGGGCAGCTGCTGCTCTTATCTTCTGCAGAAAGCTGGCATGCCATCTCGAGCCATCGGCCATCTGGAAGGTGGCTGGCCCCAACTGCACAGTGATCTGCATCGGCGGGGACAGGAACATCTGCAGGTCGTCTGGACATTCGGATCGGCGGACCTGAACCCAGTCGAGCACCGTGAGTCTGGACCTAGTCGGCTTTATGCGGCACTGTTACTGCTGTCTTGTCCCTGATGCTGGTTGTAGTTGCGGCAGCGTGATGTTCTCGCCGGCAGCAAGACGTGCTCTGGGTTGGCGTCGTTCACCGGGGTCCTGTTTGGCCATGGAATCTCTCTCCTGAAGCTTTACGGCAGCTCCATGAGGCTTATGCCGGGTGAGGCCTAAAACATGCAGGTTAGGTTAATTGGAGACTCTGAAGTGGCCCTAGGTGTGAATGTGTGTGTGAATGGTAAAGGGATAGCGCCGTACCGTGGCTGCTTCATCCATCCAGGTGGATGCCCTCAATTTCCCCTCTGGGGATCAATAAAGTATACAAAATCAAAAAAAAAAAGTTATGCCCTCTCTCCTCTGTTGCTGGTTGTGGTTGCAGTGGCGTGACGTTCTTGCCGGCAGTAGAACACTCTCCAGATTGGCATTGTTCACCAGGGTCCTGCTTGGCCATGGACTCTCTATCCTGCAGCCGTATGGCGGCTCCATGAGACTTATGCCGGGCGAGGATCTGAGACGAGTCTGGATTATGCCCTCTCTCTGTGTGGTGTCAAGCTTGGAGCGGCTGTATCCACGTCTGGATGACACACGTTCCGGTCATCAGCGGTCAAACAAAGTCCTTCGTGGTCGTGTATGGTGAAACCCAATTAGTGGAAAAGGTCACACCTCAGGATGTTGTCGCCGTGCGTTGCTACCTGGAAGGTGAACGCTGGGTGGACTTTGGACCCGTAGCAAACTGTCAGCGTGATGATTCCTATGAGGCTGATTCTGGTGTGCCTGTATCCATAAAGCTCTGCTGCGTTCTTCCCAATCGTAGGAAGAACGAGGCCACACATCTACTGTAAGTGGTGAAAGCTTCAGTGTGTGTGTGTGTGGGGGTGGGGGTGCCTGTCCTTCTGGTAGCTCTGTGCGTTAACTTTCCTTTCCCCATTCTATTGTGCTGAGCACCAAGCTAGAAGGCGGAAAGTACCACTTTTATATGGTCTTTGGTATGACCTGGCCGAGATTTGAATCCACGACCTCCCGGTTGTGGGGTATATGCTCTACCAATTAGGCCACCACTCCGGTACCTCTCAACTGAACAAGAATCAAATTTAGATGGGATCTTGAGTGCTGCAGATGCTCCAACAAAGTTTGTTCCTCTGTCACAGCAAATTTGCTTCACAGGGCCTTGAATGGCAACAAACCGTCTAAGGGCATTAATGAAACTCGAAGAATCAACACATTCAGTGACCTCGGTGTGGACTGCCCTCACAGCCATACAGGTAAATATTACACCCCATCTCTTGCTGTGTGCCAGGCCTCCTCGTCTGCCATTCCACAATAGACCAGGGGCCAAACACATCCAGTCCAACACTGGTAAATGGGGGTTCCATGGACAAGTGGTCAGCCGGCAAGTCAGCCATCTTCTGGATTTTAGAACTAGCACGAAGTTTATGACAGGTGATGCAGTGGTGAATGATGTTGCTCACACACCTCTTCATACCTAGAACCCAGTAGCCGTCTGCTCGAATGGCACCTTATGTGAATAGGCACCCCTGATGCATAGTTTGCTCGTTGTAGTATCTAACCAGGAGTGTTGCAGTGTGGTGTTTGTTGGGGATGATCTTAGGGTTCTTCTCTTGTGGATGGAATTCTCCTCTTGTGCGAACTACAACTCTGAGGAGATTGTGTGCAACAATGAAGGGGTCCAACGTTTTGAGAGGGCTACAGCTGGGGAGCTTTTTATTCTTTCTTATACAAGCCAATTCTTCAGCATACACCTTTTCCTGCACTGCCCGGATAATGATGCGTTCAGATTCACAGAGCTGTTCAGCTGTAAGTGCTTTCTGGCATGAGTGCCATCCTTTACAACCGCTGCTTGCTGTAGTTGGGTGCTTATGGTAACAGTAGGCAATATGACGGAGATGGGTGATGGCATGAATCAAAGATCACTATGAAGACAACTTGGAGAAGCAATGAGACCCAAGCTGTTTGACAGAAGTAAATGTACTCAGTGTAGAGATCTGAGGACAATGTTGGGGTCCATGTTTTGATCAACAAGCTTGAATATGTCAGGTTCTGAGGGTCTTTGATAAGGCTGATTCAGAGAAGGGGGTCCCTTAAGCCAGATGGCATCTGGGAGATAAGCAGCAGCTACAGATCTGGTGCCGCAGTCTGCTGGATTTTGATCTGTGAGTATGTAGTACCTCCATTACTGTGGCTGAGAAGATCTTCATTATTCGTACAACACAATTGCTTACATAGATATAGAAGCATCTCATTTCATTGCATATATACCCGAGCACCACCTTGCTATCAGTGTAGAAGGTTGTGTCACTGATCTGCATGTCAAGCTCAGACATGATGAAGTCAGCCAATTCTACAGCCAGCATGGCAGCACAAAGCTCAAGTCTTGGGATTGTGTGATCAGGTTTTGGGGCTAGTTTTGCTTTACCCATTATGAAACCAGCATGACAATTTCCATGTTAATCAGTCACTTTTTGGTAAGCAACTGCAGTGATGGCCTTTGTCGAGGCATCCAAATAGACACATAGTTCTCTTCTCTTTGCTGTAGAAAGTGAGACTTTTGTATAAGGCCTTAGAAGCTGTAACTCGCTAAGGCTCTTTAAGGAATCCCTCCAAGACCTCCACTGATCTTTCATATCTCCTGGCAGTGAAGGATCACAGTCGCATTTTCCTTGTGTGAGCTCTGTTAGGATACGTTTGCCTTGAATGGTGATAGGAGCTGCAAAGCCTAGGGAATCGTACACACTGTTCACAGCTGACAGAACCCCTTGGTGTGTGAAAGGCTTTTCTTCATTGTCAACTTCGAAGGTGAATGTGTCCAACTTCAGGTCCCAATTAAGGCCAAGACTATGCTGCAGAGGTGTTGTATCTGAGCATAAAATCCAAGTCCTTCAAGTTGCTGGCATGATGATTTCAACCCATCATCAACGTAGAAATTACGGTCAATGAACTGTTTCACCTCAGGGTCATAGTGAGGGTCTTCTCCCATCACAGACTGTCTGAGACAGAAGATTGCAACTGCTGGGCTGGGACAGTTTTCAAACACATGTACAGTCATACGAAACTCAACATCTTGTGCAGGGTTATCTCTGATCCAGAAGAAGCGTAAGAAGTTGCGATCTTCCTCCCTCAAAATGAATCAGTGAAACATTTGCTTAATATCTGCTGTCACAGCAACAGCTTCTCTCTGGAATCTAATGAGGACTCCCAGGAGCAGGTTATTCAGGTCGGGGCCTGTTAACAGGATATTGTTGAGGGATACTGCTTCATACTGGGCTCTTGAATTGAATACAACATGGATATTTCCTGGCTTTCTTGGATGCTACACTCCAAAGAGCAGGAGGTACCACCTTTCCTGTGCTTTCTCCAGGGGAGGTGCAACTTCAGTATGTCTATTCCCAAATATCTTCTCCATGAATGAGAAGAAATGTTGCTTCACCTCAGGTTTGTTGTCAAGACTGCACATAAGGGAGGTGAAACATTTGAGAGCATGTAGTCTGTTGTCAGGTAGTCATTGTCTGGGCTGCTTGAAGGGTAGGGGAACTACCCAGCTACCTCAGTCATCATTTTTAAGGCCCTTTTCCATTATTGCCATAAAGGCATGGTCTTGAATGGCTGGGGCTGGCTTATCATCATTGGTCGACTGAAAAACTGTATGGCCCAGGTAACCCATTTCTCCATTAAGAGAATGCTCTAGCTGCTTGGGAATGTATCTCTCTTTCACATGTAGAACACTTGGACATGACTCAAAGATGGATGGATGATCTCACTCAAAGGTATTAGTGAAGAGAGCATTGACACAGAGTGGTCTGTGAGCACGGCCCAGACAGACGTTGCCCACAATCACCCATCCAAGGTCAAGTTTCTGGGCATAAGGGGCCATAGAAGGACCGTTGATATGTTTGCGCACCTTGTGAAGTGTGATGGCATCACGACCAAGTAAGAACATGATGGGAACGTCAGGCTCTATTTGTGGAATAAGGTGAGCAATTGGCTTAAGATGGTTGTGGTAAAGTGCAGCAGTGGACGTAGGAATCTCTGTTCTATTGTCTGGTATCTCATTACACTCTAGCAGATTTGGCAGGGGTTGAACTGTTTTACCATCCAATGATTCTATGAAGAACCCTGCAGCTGTTCTTCCTGTGTTCTCTGTCACACCTGAGCAGGTCTTCAGAGAGTAGGATGCATTGGGACCATGTATGTAATACATGTCAAAGAATTCCGGATGTGCCAAAGATCTGTTGCTCTGTTCATCTAAAATCACATACACTTTTGATGCTCTGTCATTTTGTCCACCAGGATAGACTTTGGCCAGGCAAATCTTTGAGCAGCACTTTGCAGTAAGCTGTCCTCTGCAGACCTGTGTGCGATGTGTCAGGACCGCTGGAAAAGGCGCAGATTCTGGCTCCCCGCCATGCTCTAAAGAGGGGGTTGTCCCGTTAACCCACAGTGGTTGTCCTGGGTGTAAAGCAGATAGGTGTCTGTCACTTTCACATTCAGTTCACTTCACTTTGCTTTGGCAACGTCTGGCAGTGGGAGTTGTGGAGATGCAAGACTTCAAACAAATGCCATGCTCTTTGAGGAAGTTCCTTCGCTCTTCCAATGGTTTCTTCTGAAATGCATAACACTTTTGTACAGTGTATGGCCTCTTTTGAATAGGGCATCTTCTCTCTGGGTCCTCCACATTTTTTCTGTATTTGTCTTGGTCTGAGCAGGCCGCTGCAGACACTCCTATTTTATGAACGGAAATCTCTTTCAGTCTTATCACTTTTACAAGGGGGCTTTTCTACTTTTGTTGCATCCGTTGGCCCTGCAAGGTTAAAACATAGATTGTTTCTCATCTGAGCTTGCTGGTGGAGGAAATCAGCAAAGACTGAAAAGGGGGGAAATGCTACTTGGTGTAGCTGCTTGTAGCTAGACCCATATGACAGCCACTTTTCCTGCAACCCGTGTGGAAGCTTTTGGACTATGGAATTTACTCCTCTTGGAGTGTTGAGGTAGGAAAGGCCGGGAAGGTCTCCCTCAGTCTTTGCAGTGTCCAGCTTCATCACCAGATCACTGAGATTCCTTAGTTTGGAATAGTCTTTACTGCTAGTTTTGGGAAAACTATCCAAATTCTGGAACAAGGCTTCAGTTGCTTCAGCTGAGCCATAACACTCATCCAGTCTACTCCAGATCATATGAAGCCCCTTTGCTGGCTGGTTTATGTGTATGGACCTAATGCGCTTAGCATGTTCGGCTGACTCTTTGCCTAGCCACTTAACAAGAAGATCCATCTCCTCATCATGTGTTAAGTCTAGGTCTCTCACTCTGCTCTGGAAGTAGCGGCGCCAGGCTCTATAACTCTCTGGTTGGTCATTAAATTGAAGCAGGCCAGTTGTGACAAGCTCTTGTCGTGCCAAGAACCTAACAAAATCTGTCATGTGGGTATCAGTGGTATGAGTGGGTTGGCGAGTGTGAGCTCATTGGTGTGAAGTCGTAGCAGGCATGATGTCGCTGTAGCTATAAGGTGAATGATGGGCTGTATGACTAGGTGGAGGTGTTAGAGAATGCTCTTCTTTGACAAGCACCAAATGTTACTCCCTGAGGCCACCTGCTGTATTGAGCTGAAGTATGGTTCACATCCAGAGTGAGAGAGGCATTTTTGGGCTTATGTTTACTTGGAGAATATATGGAAATATCATAGATGTGAGCTTCAGCAGTGGGGGGAATGGCCCTTATCGTAGTGAGACGTGGAGCATGCACAGAGTGAAGTATTGTGGTTTCTGTGTGTGGCTATTTTGTCGTCATGATGGGGTGAATCCTTCTGTTCTGCTAGCTGCGTATCGTCACATTTTTTAGCTTGTTCTTCCACATAATTTCTTGTACATTCAGTAGGGTTGAATGGTGTCGATATGAGGGGGAATTTGCAGCTGACCTTTCTTTCGCCACCACCACTCACTGCCACCAAAGCCTCAGCCTTCACTACGGCTGCAGCAGTTTTTTTTAAATAGCAAGCATACAGTATGTATGGAGGCCTTCAACCTTACTTTCTCCATCTTCAGTTGCATTTCCTTTTCGGCATACTTCAGACGTGCTTTAGCAGCTTTGGCCTTAGCTCTAGTCTTTGCGACAGCAACGCTTGCAGTTGAGCTGCAAGAACTTTTAAATGATGCTGAAACATAAGACCTAGTCTCGACGGTGGAGACATTTAAGGCTTTGTCCATGGTGCAGATGAATAACCTTGCTGCGTCGCTTGGGCTATTATAAATGCCAATGTGTGCAGAAAAAATGCTGTAATCATGTGCACTGCTTAGCCTTGTCTGATGGGTGCCATCTTTCTACTGTACTGTCTTTCCTTCTTTGAAGATAACAGAAGAGGATCCGGCAGCAAATTTTAACACCTTCCTTCCATTAACACTCTGAAGACTGTTGTTGTCCACAGGTTTAGTAATGTAGAAAGTGTAAAACTACAAAACAGAAAATAAAGCACAATTACAGATATGCCTGGTGGTGAAATTATGCATAAATTATATGCTGTATAAACTTAAGCATGTCCAATATCACACTAGCAATGCACGGAATGTGTATATTTAGCATAGAACACGTGCATTCTGCTAATGTACTAATTCATCATAAAATCTGTGAATGTCACAAAATATCAACATAGAAGTGCAGATGAGTATAAAATAAACAATATACATACAGATGATGCCATGAAAGACGAAGGAAGGACCAGATGCAAACAGAGTGAAAAACATTCCTCATCAGTTTCTGGCAGGCATGCTGACTCTAGCTGTCTGCTGCACTTCCTGTGACATCACCACACAATTTCAACTAGTGTCCACTACTGGGGGAGAGAAAGACAACAACGGAAGTGCTGTGGCAGCACAGTTACACTTGACATAGTTACAGTATTAATCCTTCCGGTTACGGCGCCACACGAGTTGGCTGCCTTTTGCAACAGCGGCTCAATTCTGAGTCTTTTTATCTTCCTTCTTCTTTCTGATCCGGTGATAACTTTCTGATCCGGCACACCTTTCACTCTATATACTGTATATCACTGACACACAGATCGCCCCAAAGGTCTCCCGAGTCGGCGGACGGAGCCACTGTTTACAGCAGGAGACGATACAGCAGGGAAGAGCTAGCTAGCACTCAATTGTCACCCGGTGCTAACGGAGAAACTCGACATACCGGGGAACTGAAGCGAAAACGACGCGGGTGCCGGGCTGGAGTTTAGGCGGCGTGCAAGAAATATAAGACAGAATAATAAAGAGCGATGGCAAGAACCAAGCAGACCGCCCGTAAATCTACTGGAGGAAAAGCCCCCAGAAGCAGCTGGCCACCAAGGCTGCTCGGAAAAGCGCTCCGGCCACCGGCGGATTGAAGAAGCCTCACCGTTACAGGCCCGGTACCGTGGCTCTGAGAGAGATCCGTCGCTACCAGAAATCCACGGAGCTGCTCATCCGTAAGCTGCCCTTCCAGCGCCTGGTGAGGGAGATCGCTCAGGACTTCAAGACCGACCTGCGCTTCCAGAGCTCCGCCGTCATGGCTCTGCAGGAGGCCAGCGAGGCCTACCTGGTGGGTCTCTTCGAGGACACCAACCTGTGCGCCATCCACACCAAGAGGGTCACCATCATGCCCAAAGACATCCAGCTGGCCCGCCGCATCCGCGGAGAGAGAGCTTCCGCACTGTGTGTCTATATATACTGTATATATATATATATAAATTTATAGTAACATGTACATATGTATACTAGCTGTTCTTGTTTTTTCTTGCCTTCTGATTGTTGCTCTGACTGTTGCTATCCCTGTGCTGTTGCAATCCTGGAATTTCCCCATTGTGGGACTAATAAAGGCTTATCTTATCTTATTATGATTATACTAACTACGGCTGTGATACTCTAATGCCCTCCGCATATCACAGCCGCAGTTACTATAATCACAATACTGAACTTCGTCTCGTGTAATATTGCTTAATTCTTTCAGCTGCTCCCTTAGAGGTTGTCACAGTGGATCATCTGCCTCCGTCTCACCCTGTTCCTTGCATCTTCCTTTGTAGGACCAACCCTGTCCATGTCCTCCTTAACTACATTTATGAATCTTCTGTGGTCTTCCTCTTTTCCTCCTGCCTGGTAGCTCCATCTTCAACATCCTTTGTCCAAAAACCGCTCAACCTGAGCTATCCCTCTGATATACTCATTTCTAATCTTGTCCCTTCTAGTCACTCTCAATGAGAATTTTAGCATCTTCATCTCTGCCACCTTCAGTTCTCTCGTCTTTTTGTCAGTGCCGCCGTCTCCAAACCATACATCATAGCAGGTCTCACTACTGTTGTGTAAATCTTCCCTTTCACTCAAACTGCTATCCTTCTGTCACAAATCACCCCTGACACACATCTCCACTCACACCACCCTGCCTGCACTCTCTTCTTCACCTCTCTCATGCACTGTCCATTACATTGGATGGTTGACCCCAGGTATTTAAACTCCTCTCCCTTCACTACCTCTACTCATTGTATTTTTACATCACACCAGCCTCCCTCCCATTTACACATATGTATTCTGTCTTGCTTCCACTGACTTTTATTCCTCTTCTCTCAGTGCATACCTCCACCTCTCCAGGTTCTCCTCCAGCTGCTCCCTACTCTCACTACAGATCAGAATGTCGTCTGCAAACATCATGGTCCATGGAGACTCCTGGCTGACATCATTTGTCAGCCTGTCTGTCATCATAGCAAACAAGAAGGTGCTCAGAGTCGATCCCTGATGTAATCCCACCCCACCTTGAATTAGTTTGTCACTCCTACAGCACACCTCACCACTGTCTTGCATACATGTTCCTTCACCACCCTTGCGTACTTCTCTGCCACTCCTGACTTCCTCCTGATTTTCTTGTTGTAAAGCTGATGTGACTGGCCAAAAAGCCCCAGTTTTGTCTCATCAATCCAAAGGACATTCTCTCAGAAACTTTGGGGCTTGTCAGCATGTATTTTGGCTAGCTTTAAAAAAAAAATTTCTGTCAGTAGTGGAGCCCTCCTGATCTTCTTCCATGGAGTCCATTACTGTTCAAAATGCAGCCCATGGTGTGATCAAAAAGCAACGTACCTTGACCTATGAGTTCAGCCTGAATGATTTTGGATGGTTTCCTAGGCTCTTTTTCTACAATATGCACTATGCTTCTGATCAGCCTGGGGTTGCATTTCTTCTTGCCTTTATGTCCCGGGAGGTTAAACCTTATACTTTTTAGCGATAATGGCAACTGTGGTAACAGAAATGTGATACTGCTTGGAGGTGGTCTTATAGCCTTTACATTTAATATGGTTATCTACTGTAATTTTCTTTCTGAGCTCCTCAGACAGCTCCCTCCTTTGCTTTCTCTGGTCCATGTTCAGTGTGTAGCATGTTTTTTTCCCTTTAAATTGGTTGAATGGCTATTGGCAAATGCACATATCTCAAGCTGGGTTTATGCTGTGTACGTCTGCTCAAGCATGAAGCCTGTGATGTACATTTCTTTCTTCTCCAGTCCGCTAGGCTCCGCTGAGTCCCTCTGTAGCTGTGCACATGCAACCAAAATTTTGTGCCCACGTTGACTCTACGTGCTGACTACGCATGTGCAAGATAGAAGAAGAAGAAGAAGAAGAAGAAGAAGAAGAAAAATTAAAAAGAAACTTGACAAGAGAGACCAGAAAAAAAATACAGTTGGCAGTAAAAGTAGTAAACAATGGAGTTCCTTTTCTGACCTTCTTGCAGGTGCTATTGTCATTGCTATAATGTGTGTGGTTCTTGCAGTTATTGTCTTTTATATAGCCAGTGAACAAACTGGTGTGTCAGGGCATTTACATTACCTATCAGGCTGGGTAAAACTGCAGATGATGGTTATGCGCATGCGTCAACTGCTTGGTCGAACAGTAGATGAAAATGAAACATATATACAGCCACATACACACTGTCTGAAGCAAAAGTGCCTCAGTGCAAAATGTACTTCACTGTGAAGTACAGAGATCACTTATTAAGAGTGATTGCTGTGAAAGGTGGTTCCACAAAATATTCAATTTAAAGGTGATAGAGATAACATTCTGACCTCCTGGCCAGTAGGTGTTGCACTTACTCTTCCCCCAACTGCTTGGTAGAGACACGTGGTATCAACTCAATTATACCATTGGCTGTGACCAGCTATGATAGCTTTACCAGCCATAGACATAAACACTAGATAGGTTGTGGTGGTACATAGCTTACTTAAATAATTACAGTAACCACAGCAAACAATTATTTGGGTATCCTGTTATCACAGTGCTACTGGTGTTGTCAACCAATATAATTACGTACAGAATGTGGCAGCTCTGTTTGACATGAAAATATTAGCTATTTCCTATCGAATGTTATACTGTATATATCTCCATTACTGGTCACCGTAGTCTCAGTTATCCAGTGGCTCAGATGTAAATATTATTTTTTGACTTGTAAATTTTTTTTAAAGTTTTTTTTCAGACTTTTATTACGCACCTTTCTAAACAGTTTGTTGATGTGTGTGTGTGTGTTTTTTTTAAAGTTTGTTTTCATGAAAATACTGTCTAGTTCACCTTTAAAGATACCATCTTTTTTGTCCATGACATTTTAATTTGTTTAATTTTATAAAATATTCAACAGAATCAATCAAAAGCAAAGTCTGATTTGTGTTAAATATGATACAAACAATAAGGGATGCCATTAACTGTTAGTCAGCTTCAAGTTACTTCAGACATAGTTGTTTTATTTGTTGTTTTTGTGGAAGTCTACTAACAAATTTGCCCACATCTGTAGCTTAGTCATCAGGCAGGCTCCACATTTATTTAATGACTTAAGAAAAGGACTGTCATTATTTTACAGGGCTGCTTTATGCAAAAGTTGTTGTGGTTTTTTTTATCTTGTTCCATTGCTGTTTTTCTTAGCCTATTCAAATATTGAAGCCAAATAAAAAGGCTTCATCCAATCCCTTTACTCACTTTGTTTAAAGATTTGTGTACATTTGTTTTTCTAATTCTAGCTTTTCTCACTGTCTTTTCCTCTGTGGCCCTATCTTTTACAGAGTCTGTGGTGGATGAAGCGAAAGTCTGCCAATTTTTCAAAATGAGAAAGTGTCATTTTGGCCAGCGATGCCGTTTATCTCACAGGTCTGTTTTCCTTACTCTGTGCAGCTGTCACAAACAGGATTGCAGTTAATTTTTAGACTATTTCTTTTCTTCACTTCTATTGCTTTTATTACTGCAAATTTATCAATTATTGTAAACTGTGTAGGTATTGTAATTCAGCTGCTACATATGGGAAACTGTGTTTTTCAAACTGTAAAACTTAATTTTGTATGTACATTTTTTTGTTTTGTTTGTTTTTTTTCTGATGCTCCTCATGTTACAGATGCTAGATACAGTGGATATAAAAAGTCTACACACCCCTGTTCAAATGCCAGGTTTTTATGATGTGAAAAGATGAGACCAAGCTAAATCATTTCAAAACTTTCCCCCCATTAATGTGACCTGTAACCTGTATATGCCATAACGCACGGCTCAGGAGGCACGCACACACAGGCTTAGAGTAGTTCAAAGAGTCTATTAACAGCAGGGGTGAATGAGTGTGTGTCTGCGGGATGCAGATGTGTTGGTGGTGGCGTCTGCTTCAGGCACAGAGGCAGATGACCGTTCGGCCGAGCAACCTTGAGTTGTCAGGATAGCTGGCACAGCAAGGGGAACGTAGCCCGGGAGACAGCCACCTGGAGAGCTCCGTGCAGCAGCGAAGGATGGGCAATGGAACGGAGATGTCCGCCGCCGGGGAATCCACCTGTGCACAGGGGAGCAGACTGGAAAAAGAGGTAAGGGTTCTTACCCAGAATAGCGATGCTGAAGAAAGGTATGCTCACGGCGGTGAGGGAACGAAGTCTGACGGCTTCAGGCCGAGCCTCCGGGCGAGGCGGCTTTTATCCCTCGCCGCTGATGAGGATCAGGTGTGTGAGCAGGTGGCGCCGCTGATGAACGGCGCGGCGTGACAGTACTCCCCCCTCTAGCAGCGCCTCCTGGCGATGGCTTATCCGGGTGCGCTCGGTGGAAGTCCGCGATGAGCGATGGGTCCAACACAAACGACGGGGGCACCCATTGTCGATGCTCGGGCCCATAGCCCTCCCAGTCCACCAAGTATTGCAACCCACGACCCCGGCGCCGGGAGTCCAGGATGGAGGAGACGGACCAGGCCGGGTGGCCACCAATCATCCGGGGCGTGGGTTGCGCTGCAGGAGGAGGGCAAAGGGGGTCGGTGACTGCCAGCTTCACCTTTGATACGTGGAAGGTGGGATGGATGCGGAGGGAGGGGGGAATAGCCACGCGCACAGCCACCGGGTTGATGATCCGGGTGATGGGGAAGGGACCCATGAAGCGCTGTGCCAGCTTCCTCCTCTCGCCTTTTAGGGTGACGTCCTGGGTGGAAACGTAGACAAGTTGCCCAACTCTGTACGCCGGGGCAGGTCTTCTACGCCGGTCCGCCACGGTCTTGTTGCGCTCCGCTGTGCGTAAAAGCGCATGACGCGCGGCGGCCCAGGTGGAGCGGAACTGCCTCACGTGCGCCCTAACTGACGGAACAGTTACCTCGCTCTCCTGCGCTGGAAGCAGCGGGGGGTCGTAACCCAGGGACGCCTTGAAGGGGGACATCCCCGTTGCAGAAGAGCGGGCGGTGTTGTGGGCGTACTCCACCCAGGCGAAATGGTTGCTCCATGATGTCGGCTTGGATCTTGCAACACAGCGGAGCGCAGCCTCCAGCTCCTGATTGGTCCTCTCACACTGCCCGTTAGACTGGGGGTGATGGCCGGAGGAGAGGCTCACCTTGGCTCCGATGGCGTTGCAAAAGGATTTCCAAACCTCGGATGAAAATTGGGGGCCCCGGTCCGAGACCACGTCCACCGGGATCCCATGCAGCCTGACCACGTGTTGGACGAGGAAGCCCGCCGTCTCCAGGGCGGTAGGGAGACCTCGCAGGGGGATGAAGTGTGCCGCCTTGGAGAAACGGTCCACGACGGTCAGGATGGTGTCGAATGAGTTGGAAGCTGGGAGCCCGGTGACGAAATCCAGTGCGATGTGCGACCATGGCCTGCCAGGGACGGGCAGAGGCTGGAGCAGACCCGCTGGAGGGGCGTTTCCCGACTTGCTGGTGGCACAAATTGGACAAGCCCGGGCGTAGCGGGCAGCATCCCTCCGCAGGCCCGGCCACCAAAAGGACCGTTGGAGGAGGCTGATCATCCGAGAGGTGCCGGGATGACAGGTGAGCCGGGAGGTGTGGAGCCAGTGGATGACCTCTCCTCGGACCGTAGACGGAACGAACAGTCTTCCCTCCGGTCCGCCGCCAGGATCAGGTTCCACCTCCTGTGCCTTCCGGATCTTGTCCACAATGTCCCAAGAGATAGCTCCCACGACGCACGACCTGGGCAGGATAGTGTGGGGCGTCTCCTCAGCCCCCACGGGGGTGAACTGTCTAGAGAGGGCGTCAGGCAGGCCGTTCTTGGAGCCTGGCCTGAAGGTGATAGAGAACCGGAACCTGGCGAAGAACAGAGACCAGCGCGCCTGGCGGGCATTCAGGCGCTTGGCAGATCGTAGGTACTCTAAATTCTTATGGTCCGTCAAGACCACAAACGGCAGGTCCGCCCCCTCTAGCCAGTGGCGCCACTCCTGTAGGGCGAGTTTAATGGCCAGGAGCTCTCTGTCCCCCACATCATAGTTCCTCTCCGCCGGGGACAGGCGCCGGGAGAAGAAGGCGCACGGTCGCTTGGCGCCATCGTCCGGTGATTGCTGGGATAACACTGCTCCCACTCCCGTGTCCGATGCGTCCACCTCCACAATGCACTGCAGCGCGGGGTCGACCTGGCGAAGGACCCGGGGGGAGGAGAACTCCGCCTTCAGCGCCTTAAAGGCAGTATCGACCTCTTTGGTCCACCGGAACGGGACCTTCGGGGACGTGAGGCGGGTCAGTGGTCCGACGATCCAGCTGAAATTCGGGACAAAACGGCGGTAAAAATTGGCGAAGCCAACAAACTGTTGCACCTGCTTCCGAGATGCGGGAGTAGGCCACTCCACCACCGCCTTCACCTTCTCTGGGTCCGGGAGCACCTGGTCTTGGGCGATGATGAATCCCAGGAAGGATGTGGTCCTAGCGTAAAACTCGCACTTCTCAGCCTTCACGTACAAACGATTCTCCAGCAGTCTTTGAAGGACCCGCCTCACACGGACCCGGTGCTCGTCTCTGGACTGAGAGAAGATCAGAATGTCGTCCAGGTAGACGAACACGAAGAGGCCGATGAAATCCCGGAGGACGTCATTGATGAGGCGCTGAAAGACGGCAGGAGCGTTGGTCAGCCCAAACGGCATGACGAGATACTCAAAGTGGCCGTTCGGGGTACGGAAGGCTGTTTTCCATTCATCTCCCTCCCGGATCCGGATGAGGTGGTAAGCGCTGCGGAGATCCAGCTTGGTAAACCAGGTCGCCCCCTGGAGGGAGTGGAAGGCAGTGTCCATGAGGGGCAGGGTGTAACGGTCCCTCTCAGTGATGTCATTAAGAGCTCGGTAGTCAATACAGGGACGGAGGGAACCGTCCTTCTTCCCTACAAAGAAAAACCCCGCCCCCACGGGTGATGACGATGGGCGGATAATCCCAGCGCTCAGTGATTCCTTCAGGTACGTATTCATAGTCTCCTTCTCCGGCGCCGACAGGCTGTAGAGCCGACCAGATGGCAGGGGGGCCCCCTGGCGGAGATTGATGGCACAGTCATATGGTCGATGCGGGGGGAGAGACATAGCTTTCGACTTGCTGAATACCATACCCAGGTCGTGAAAATCTGGGGGCACCAGTGACAGGTCCGGGGGTGCTGTATCCGCCACAGGAGGAGCCGCGGACGGGGAACAGGCAGCGGACTGAAGGCAGGTGCCCATGCAGAAGGTACTCCACGCCGACACCCCAGCTGACCTCCAGTCCAGGACAGGATTGTGGAGGCGTAGCCAGGGATACCCCAGGATGACGGGCGACACAGAGTTGGGCAGGACGTAGAAAACCATTTCCTCCCGGTGGTTCCCTGAGATGATGACTGGGACAGGAATGGTTTGATGGGTAACTCTCCCAAGGGAGGCACGGGAGAGATGGACCAGGGAGATGGGGTGTTTGAGCGCCTGACAGCGGATGCCCAATCGGGTTGCCAGGCCTTGTGAAATGAAGCTGCCCTCTGCGCCCGAATCCACCAGTGCGTGGGTGAGGTGCCCAGTGGGATTGTGGCAAAAACGGATGGGCAGCTTTAATTGAGTGAGGGGACTTTGCCGATTGACGTCCGCGAGGCCCCCTACAGTGACTCGCGGACCCCACCGTTTGGCTTTTGTGGGCAAAGCTCTACCGTGTGTTGATTGTCTCCGCAATACATGCAGAGACCCAACTCACGGCGGCGCTGTCTCTCTGCCAAGGAGAGCTTTGCCCAGCCCGTCACCATCGGCTCCGACTCCTCGGGGCACGATGGTGGCGGCGTCACCAGGGGGCGAGCTTGGGGCAGGCGTAGCGGGACTCCTCGAGGGCGAGAAGCAGACGGCTTCCGTCCTGAGGAGCGCTCGCGCAGCCTGTTGTCCAAGCTGATTGCTAATGAGGTTAGCTCCGCTAACGTTCCGGGGATATCCCGTCCAGCCAGTTCATCCCTCAGATCACTATTGAGGCTGCGGAGAAACAGGCCGCAGAGGGAGCGCTCCTCCCAGCCCAGTTCCTCCGCCGCTACCCGGTATTCGATGGCATAATCCGCGGCCGACCGGCTTCCCTGCTGGAGAGCGAGAAGCCGATCGACCTGGACCGCCTCGGAACGGGAGTGATCAAACACCTCCAGGAAGCGCCTCACGAACTCGGCATAGGTGAGGGTGGCATAACTGGGTCTCGCCATAATAGCGTAGGCCCAAGTTAAAGCACGCCCCTCCAGGAGGTTCCCTATGTAGCCGATCCGGCTGTGATCTGAGGGAAAGTCTCCGGGCACACGGTCAAACACGGACTCGCACTGCATCACAAACCCCCGCGCTCCGCCAAGCTTTCCGCTAAAGCGGGCGGGGGTCGGAATTGGTGTGAGTCGGGCCGGTGCCACTGGAGCTGGCTGGACGGCCACCGGAACAGCAGGAGCTGCGCCACCCTGAGGAGCCGGGGGGAACGGCTGCTGGGGGTCCAGGCGGTCCAATCGGCCAGTGATAGTTATCAATTGATTTAGGATCACCTGCTGTTGATAAGCTATTTGATCCACTCTAGCCTCGAGAGTGGTAAGCCGGTGTGCGAGCCCGCCGTCCGCCGAGCCGCTCTGCTGAAGCCGTACTGACATAACGCACGGCTCAGGAGGCACGCACACACAGGCTTAGAGTAGTTCAAAGAGTCTATTAACAGCAGGGGTGAATGAGTGTGTGTCTGCGGGATGCAGATGTGTTGGTGGTGGCGTCTGCTTCAGGCACAGAGGCAGATGACCGTTCGGCCGAGCAACCTTGAGTTGTCAGGATAGCTGGCACAGCAAGGGGAACGTAGCCCGGGAGACAGCCACCTGGAGAGCTCCGTGCAGCAGCGAAGGATGGGCGATGGAACGGAGATGTCCGCCGCCGGGGAATCCACCTGTGCACAGGGGAGCAGACTGGAAAAAGAGGTAAGGGTTCTTACCCAGAATAGCGATGCTGAAGAAAGGTATGCTCACGGCGGTGAGGGAACGAAGTCTGACGGCTTCAGGCCGAGCCTCCGGGCGAGGCGGCTTTTATCCCTCGCCGCTGATGAAGATCAGGTGTGTGAGCAGGTGGCGCCGCTGATGAACGGCGCGGCGTGACAGTATAACCCAATTGGAAAAACAAACTGAAATCTTTTAAGGGGAAAAATAAAAAATAAAAAACTTAAAATAACATGGTTGCATACATATGCACACTCTCTAATAAAGGGGGTGCGGCTGTGTTCAGAATTAACCAGTCACATTCAAACTCATGTTAAATGGGAGTCAGCACACACCTGCCATCATTTAAAATGCCTCTGATTAACCCCAAATAAAGTTCAGCTGTTCTAGTAGGCTTTTCCTGACATTTTTGTAGTCACATCTTACAGCACAAGCCATGATCCACAGAGAGCTTCCAAAGCATCAGAGGGATATCATTGTTCAAAGGTATCAGTCAGGAGAAGGGTCCAAAAGAATTTCCAAAGCATTAAATATACCATGGAACACAGTGAAGACAGTCATCATCAAGTGGAGAAAATATGGCACAACAGTGACATTACCAAGAACTGGACATCCCTCCAAAATTGATGAAAAGACAAGAAGAAAACTAGTCAGGGAGGCTGCCAAGAGGCCGACAGCAACATTGAAGGAGCTGCAGGAATTTCTGGCAAGTACTGGTTGTTTAGTACACGTGACAACAATCTCCCATCTTCATATGTCTGGGCTATGAGGTAGGGTGACAAGACGGAAGCCTTATCTTATGAAGAAAAACATCCAAGCCCGACTATATTTTGCAAAAACACATTTGAAATCTCCCAAACACGTGGGAAAATGTGTTATGGTGCGATGAAACCAAGGTTGAGCTTTTTGGCCATAATTCCAAAAGGTATATTTGGCGCAAACACAACACTGCTCATCACCAAAAGAACACCATACATACAGTGAAGCATGGTGGTGGCAGCTGGAACTGGGGCCTTAATCAAGGTCGAGGGAATTATGAGCAGTTCCAAATACCAGTTAGTGTTGGCACAAAACCTTCAGGCTTCTGCTAGAAAGCTGAAGATGAAGAGATGACCCAAAGCGCACATCCAAATCAACAAAAGAAGGGCTTCACCAGAAGAAGATTCAGGTTTTGGAATGGTCCAGCCAGAATTCAGACCTGAATCCGATCAAACATCTGTGGGGTGATCTGAAGAGGGCCATGCACAGGAGATGCCCTCGTAATCTGACAGATTTGGAGCATTTTTGCAAGGAAGAGTGGGCCAATATTGCCACATCAAAATGTGCCAAGCTGATAGACTTCTACCCAAAAAGACTGAGTGCTGTAATAAAAGCCAAAGGTGTTGCAACAAAGTGTTAATTTAAGGGTGTGGATATTTATGCAACCAGGTTGTTGTAAGTTTTTTATTTTTTATTTTCCCCTTAAAAGATTTCAGTTTGTTTTTCAGTTGAGTTGTACAGGTTATAGGTCACATTAATGGTGGAAAATGTTTTGAAATGATTTATTTTGGTCTCATTTTTTTACATCACTAAAACCTGGCATTTGGGCTGCACGGTGGCGCAGTGGTTTAGCACTGTGGCAGCACAGTTTTACCCTCGGCCGGGGGACCGCGGGGATCATGAGATCGTGGGTTCGATCCCAGCCCCCGACCAACAGTGAGCTGTGTGGAGTTTGCATGTTCTCCCCGTGTTGCGCGGGTTTACTCCGGGATTTCTCCGGTTTCCTCCCGCACACCAAAAACATGTAGGTTTAGGGCGCTCGCGCACGCAGCGACCAGCAGCCGGTGGCTTGTCACCAGACTGCAAACCAAGTCTACCTACGGGTACAAATAAGTAACAAAAAAAAAAAAAAAAAAAAAAAAAATTGAACAGGGGTGTTTAGACTTTTTATATCCACTGTATTTAGACATTATTTTTACATCAGGAAAACAATTTAGTACTTTATTTTTTTTTATGAGAACAATACATTATGCTGTTTCTTCATACATTTTTTTGTAATGCTGCCCTTATTTTTCAGTGAACCATCACCAGATGAGTCAGGGGCTGCGTGTCCTGACATGGATGACACACAGGAAGAGGAAAAGATGGAAAAAAATAAGAAGAAGGGCAGTATGAATAAAGCTTCAAAGCAGAAAAATGCTGAGGGCAAAGGTAATTTTATATCTCTTATAATATTCTACAGTAGCAAGAAAAAAAATGTGAATTAATTGTAATTACTTGTTTTTCTGTTTTAATTGGCCATAAAATGGGATCTGATCTACAGTACATCTACAGTGGGGAAAATAAGTATTGAACACGTCAACATTTTTCTCCTTCAAACATATTTCTGATGAAGCCATTGTTCTGAGATTTTGACCAGATATCAGTAACAACCCAAGTAACCCATACATATAAAGAAATCAAGGCAACTGCGTTCACAAAACAAGTTATATTTAACTAGAAAAGCACTCGGAGAGCGCAGACCTCCGCCAAGCGCCACAGTTCCCCCACCATACAGTGTTTGTGTGTACGTTTTCAGATTCCTTGACCATGAAAACATATGACTAGCAATTGGATTCACAATGATAGGATTAGTGGTTCAGTAGTTATTGATGAAAATGGCATTTTCCGTAATGGCGGTTTAGCACCACAGTTCCCCCCATACAGTGTTTGTGTGTACATTTTCAGATTCCTTGACCATGAAAACATATGACAAGCAATTGGATTGACAATGATAGGATTAGTGGTTTAGTAGTTATTCACGAAAATGGCATTTTGCGTAATGGCGGTTTTCTTGTGGAGGGTGATCCGGATCACCACCAAAATCTAATCATCTGTAGGATACCCCATTTCTGACAATCTGTGAAAATTTCAGGAAAATCCGTCCATAACTTTTTGAGTTATCTTGCTAACAAACAAACAGACAAACAGACAGACAGACAGACAAACAAACGCCGATGATCACATAACCTCCAGGCCCTTTGGCGGAGGTAATAAAGTGGGATGACACAGGGACAGCGCGGTGGCGGAGGGGTTAGCACTGCGGCAGCACAGCAACTCACCCTTGGCCGGGGGATCCTGGGTTCGATCCCAGCCCCCAACCAACAGTGATCTGTGTGGAGTTTGCATGTTCTCCCCGTGTCTGCGTGGGTTTACTCCGGGATTTCTCCGGTTTCCTCCCACACACCAAAAACATGCAAGTTAGGTTAATTGGCATCAAAACTGGGGATTCCAAATTGCCCTTAGGTATGAATGTGAGAGTGAATGGTTGTCTGTCTCTCTGTGTTGGCCCTGTGATGGACTGGCGACCTGTCCAGGGTGTACCCTGCCTCTCCCCCAAAGATGCTGGGATAGGCTCCAGCCCCTCCGCAACCCAAAAAGGATAAAGCAGAAGAAGATGGATGGATGGATGGATGGGATGACACAGGGAATAAGTATTAAACACATGAAGAAAAAGAGGTGCAAAAAAGGCATAGAAAGCCAAGAAACCAGCTGGAATCCATCAGAATTTAGAAAGCCATCCCATTCCCCATCAGTGAAATTTAATTTCAGCTGGTTAAGTCCTGACTGATAGCCTTTTAAAAAGGTCTGTGAATATCAAACTGTCACACCATAAAGAAATCATGATGGGTAGAAGCAAAGAGCTCTCTCTAAACCTTCACAACCTTATTGTTGCAAAACATAATGATGGCATTGGTTACAGGCACATTTCTAAACTGCTGGATGTTCCACTGAGCGCTGTTGGAGCCATCATTCGGAAGTAGAAAGAACATCATTTTACTATAAACCAGCAATGACCAGGAGCTTCTCACAAGATTTCTGACAGAAGAGTCAGAAGAATTATCAGAAGAGTTATCCAAGAGCCGTAGACCACTTGTGGAGAGCTCCAGAAAGACCTGGAGTTAGCAGGTACTGCTAACAATAGGTAATACACTCAACCAACATGGGCTCTATGCCCACTCATCTCGCAAGGCTCCATTGCTGAAGAAAATGCATGTTGAAGCTCATTTAAAATTTGCTGCACAACATTTGGGCAAGCCAATAAAATACTAGGAGAATATAGTCTGGTCAGACGAGACCAACATTTAATTTTTTGGATGCCACAACACACAGCATGTTTGGAGGAGAAATGGCACTGCACATCAGGCGCAAAACACCATACCAACAGTGAAATTTGGAGGTGGGAGCATCAGCACATGGTATAGGCAGACTTCATATAATTGAAGGAAAGATGAATGGACAAATGTGCAGAGACATCCTTGATAGGAACCTGTTGCCATCTGCCAAGATGCTGAAGATGAAACGAGGGTGGACATTTCAGCAAGACAATGATCCCAAACACACAGCCAAGGAAACTCTGAACTGGCTCTAGAGAAGAAAAATAAAGCTGCTAGAATTGCCCAGTCAGTCACCTGACCTGAATCCAGTTGAAAATCTACGAAACAAACTGAAGATCAGAGTTCATAGAAGACACCCACGGAGCCTTCAAGATTTAAAGAGTGTGTGGAAGAATGGGCTAAAATCACTCCCGAGCAATGTCTGTGCCTAATTTCTCCATACAGGAGGTGTCTGGAAGCTGTTATTAAAAACAAAGGCTTTTCTACTAAATATTAAATGAAATTCACCAAGCCTGTTCAGTACTTATTCCCGGTGTGATTCCACTTTATTATAACTTGTTTTGTGAACACAGTTGCCTTGATTTCTTGTATGTATGGATTACTTGGGTTACTGATATCTGGTGAAAATCTCAGGTCAGTGGCTCCATCAGAAATACGGTATGTTTAATGAGAAAAATGTTGATGTGTTCAGTACTTATTTTCCCCGCTTTAAGTCCCAAGTATAGACAAACACAATGTGCTTAACCTAATACCATACATACAATTATATTTCATGTCTTTATTGGATGCATCCATTAAACATTGTCAGTGCTGGTGGAAAAAGTAAGTGAACCATTGGATCTAATAACTGGTTGAACATCCTTTGGCAGCAATAACCTCCAGCAAACACTTCCAGTAGCGGCTGATCAGACCTGTATAATGTTCAGGAGGAATTTTGGAATGAATTTTGTGGAGTGTCAAGGTGCTCTTTAGCAAACTTCAGGCGTACAGTGATGTTATGTTTTGGGGGTATTTAAGCAGCGACTTCCTCCGAGGTGTTCTACCATGGACACCATGCCTGTTCAATGGTAGACTCATGAACAGAGTTGTTAACTAGTTCCATTGACTTCTTTAAGGCTTTAGTTGAAGTTGTTTGTGAAAAGTTATTGGTGGTGGTGCTTTGCATGGCAGCAGCCCATCTGATTCTAGATGTGATTAACATTGTAGATAGGAGAAACGTAATTTTGTTCTACTGTACATGATTGGCTGTATGGACTGAATGACAATGAAGTTGGCTTCTTCTTCTTTAGCTCTTACTCTAGGGTTCTTTTTTACCTCATTGCATATTCTGTGTTGTGCCTTTGGAGTCAACTTGGCTGTACACCCACTTCTAGGGAGAGTAGTCACAGTACTAAATTGTCTTCATTTGTAGACAGTTTGTCAAACTGTGGAGTGGTGAATACCTAAAGATATGGAGGTTACTTTTGTATCTATTTCCAGTGTTATGCAAATTTACAATTCTTGGTCATAGGTCTTTGGAGAGCTCCTTTTTTTGTGGGGCATGGCTCACATCAGCAGATGCTTCTTGTGAATAGCAAACTCAAAATTTGAGTGTTTTATATCAGCCAAAGTAGCTCTACGCCTCACTTCAATCTTGTTTCATTGCTTGGAGTTCAGGTTTGCTAGCACCTGGCTTTGGTTGAAGTGTTAGCATGTGGGTTTACTGTGAATGTTTAATAGATGTGTCCAATAAAGACAGGAAATACTGTGGTGGCACTGTGTGTGGGGGTTCTCCACCCAGAGTTGGAAGCTGGGGGGGAGGCGGCAGAGGACTGAAGGAGGAAGTGGCACCAGGGGGTCTCAGATGTAACAGAAAGGACTATCCGCCCGCCGGGGAGTTCAGGAAATGCCGGAGTTCGCTAGAGGAAGAGAGGGTGTGAGAAGCAGTACTAGTGTTGTATGATGTTAATGTGCTAGGCAGTCTTTGTGCACTGAGTGTATTGTCTTTGGCTCCCTGGGTTTTATGGGGCAGAAATAAAGGGTGTAAAAAGAAGGCGCCCAGAGACCCCAGGAGAGTATTTTCTGTACTTGATGTTGGAAGGTGAATAAAGTTTGTGTGTCGTCCAGCTCGCGGTCTCGTCTGCTTTCATCTTCCACAATATTACAATTGTTTGTATGGTATTAGGTTAAGCTTATTATGTTTGTCTGTATTTGGGACTCAGATCACATTTTATGACTTATTAATGCAGAAAACCAGGAAATTACAAAGGGTTCACATACTTTTTCTTGCAGTTGTATAGTCTTAATGTTTATCCATTCAACAGAATATGTAAAACTTTCCAGGAGAGATGAACAAAAAGCCACGTATGCGCACAGCAGATGACGTAATCTCTCGGATCCTGTGGGACCCATCAGTTGATGGCTCAGAATTTGTAGTGGGGTATGTGGATCGCTTTCTCGGTGTGCTTGAGCGTCCATTCTCTGACTTCAACTGGGATACCAATCCCTGTGACTGTGATTACTCTGTTGAGCTGGCCTTGCCCAGACACAGAATTCAGTACTTCACCTACAGAGGGCAACGCATCTGGGACCGGCACACCAGGACCGACAGGGTTTTTGGTTCCACCGGTCAATCTTTGGCTCCCCCATTTGGAGGTGAAGAGGAAGTAAAAGGTGAGAAAAAACTTTGAATTACTTCTTTGCTCTACAAATGACCAAATACATAATTTAAAGAGAGTCAACCTTTTGTTCTAGTAGAACAGAACATAGAACAGCAACAAGACCATGCTAAAGTAATGGAATTGGAGGCACCTGGTGGTAGCATGCAGGAAGAAGATGAAACAGATGTGTGTACTCATACCGAGGACACACATCTGGAAGAAGAGAAGCAGCATGTGATGAATATTCACGCACCAGACTCCATACTTCCAGCTCCAGTGTGTAAAGGAAACGGTTCACAGGAACATCAAGAATCACAAGGAGCATGTGTTGTGGAGGAGGCTGCAAATAGGTCTGGTGTTCATCATCCTTTACATTTAACTGATTTGTACTGATAACCAAAGCAACATGATCAGTGTCTATGTTTTCTACTCTCAGCTGATTATGTAAAATCAATAAAATAAAAAAAAAAATAATGAATGAAACAAAATCTTTAGCCAAAGCAGTCAACAACTGCTGCTGGGGAAGAAGCTTTTTTAAGAAACTTTTGCCAAGAATAAAATTTGCATAGAACCACAAAACACATTTGAGCCTTAAAAGGAAGATAAAACTACTGAGGAATAAGAATTAACTTGCCTCTCAACATTAGTAATACTTGGTGAAATTTTCCTCTTAAAGTATCCAACTTTTTCTCGTAATTTTGTTTCGCTTTCTAAAAATTGTCTCTTTGCATATATTTGCAAAGTTTTTTTTCTTAAATTTGAGACTTTAGTTTTGAAAAATTGCAGCACTTGTTTTCAAATATTTGCAAGTTTTTTTCTTATAAATTTGGAATTTTTTTCCATTAAAAGTGCAACCATTTCCCATTACTTTATGAAGTTGTTTTTGTTTGTTTTGTCAAAACCAAACAATGAAGTAAATGATATGAAACTTTAAAAAATAAGTATGAGGGGAATAAAACAGGGGAATTTAACTCAGATTCTTCACATTAGATTAACCGATTTAACCCCTTGACTCCTGAATTTATTTCCAACTGTGAACAAATTTTTTTTTTAATTTAATTTTTTTTTCATAATTAAAAATCGTTGTTTTTTTGTTTTTTGTTTATTTTTTTTGGATTGATGCGAATTCGCGACAATAGGCGTCAAGGGGTTAAATGCTAACTTAATACTTTGAGGACATTGGACCTCCACAACCATCTGTCGGTGCTTCCCCGATTCAAGGGGAAAACGAGACAGAAATGAATAAAGCTACTCTGCTTCTACTCATCCAAAGTTAGCTTGTCAAACCAAATCACATTTCACTGGAAAGTGTTTCAATGTAAACCCCCAAGTTTTCAATGAATCATCAAAATTATCTTAGTGTTTTAGACTCTAAGACTCATAATAGGGATTAAAGAAGAAATCAGTAAAAGAATCACACATAAGACTGGTGTACAGTGATCCCTCGCTACTTCGCGCTTCACCTTTCGCGCCCTCAGTGCATCGCGGATTTTTCAAAAATATTCATCAAAAATTCAAAATTGAGAAATAATGGGCGGGCGCTAGCAGAAGGCAGGGAGACTACATTAGACCATCAGGTGTCAACACGGAGAGCAGCACAACTCTCTGTTCGCTGTTCTCGTGTTTGCTCGGCTCGGAAATCTCGCAAGCTGATTGGCCGAGACGTTTCACCCCGCAAGCTGATTGGCCGAGACGTTTCACCCACCTCCTCTCCCTGCCGAGCGCCCATGAAGGGAAGAAAGACCGCATTCATTGCTTTTTATCGCTCGTGTTACTTAGTCTCGCTGCGTGGAACTTTTTGCTGTTCTCTTGTGCCATTTTGTGCGAAATAGTCTTCCCGTCGATCCACTACGCCACCTCCTGCAGCTTCAGCTCTATCGGAAGCTGCCCTCGATGATCCTGAGCCTCCAGCACCTCACGATGAGGCGTCACCTGAGGAGCAGTAAAGCTCTCATTAACCTGTGCAGTAAATCATTTTCATCTTGAGTTATGTATCTTGTTATAAGAATAAAAGAGTTCTAAAAACATATTTATGTACACTTTGTTTACATCTACGTATGTATGTACACGTACACACACACACGTATCATATGAGAGAGAGAGAGTGGGAGAATGAACGTACGTATTATTTATGGATGGCGTCATTAGGGGTGACGCTACTTCGCGGTTTTTCACTTTTCGCGGTCGGTTCTGGAACCCATTAACCGCGATAAGTGAGGGATCACTGTATACTTTAGATTTTTAAAATTTTTTTTTTTTTTTTTAAATATACACTACTCACAAAAGTTACGCATATTTGGCTTTCGGGTGAAATTTCGGGATGCACCTAAAATGCCCTATAACCTTTACAGGTGAACATAATTTGACCCTCTCTAACCTTTTGAATGCAGATGTCCAACTATTCAGTGTTTCAGTACTTTTTGCATAACTTGCTGTTCTCTAACAAGGTGCTTAACAGCAAAATTCACAACAGGTGTTTGATCCATGAATCGACCAACAAATTTTCTGGTTCAATTAGAATTGGTATTTAAGAAGAAGACGAAGAAGCTGACTTTATTGTCATTCAGTCCATACAGCCAATCATGTACAGTAGAATGAAATTACATTTCTCCTATCTACAGTGTTAATCACATCTAGAATCAAAGGAGTCGCTGCCGTGCAAGGCGCCGCCACAAATAACTTTTCCTTCCCCCATTCTATTATGCTGAGCACCAAGCTAGAAGGCGGGAAGTACCATTTTTATATGGTCTTTGGTATGACCCGGCCGGGGCTTAAACCCATGACCTCCCGGCTGTGTGGTGGATGCTCTACCGGTAGGCCACCACTCCGGTTAAACGGTCCTCTTCATCATGCTGTTCACATTATGACATCATGAGGTCAAGACGACACCTAACAACTGATCAGCAATACCTTGCCATTGTGAGGCTTCAAACAGGATGTTCTCTGAGGGAAGTGGCCACTGAGCTTAGAGTGTCACAGAGTGTCATCAGCAGGTTGCAACACAGATACAGAGAGACTGGAAGAGTCACAGAAAGGCATAGAAATGGACGTCCTTTGACCACATCCCACGCTGATTACCACTTCATTGTGAACAGTGTCCTGCATAACCGGATGATGAATGCCACTCAACTCCAGGCATATTTAAGGGAGGTGAGAGGAACCCAAGTGTCACGTTAGACCATTCAAAACTGTTTACATCAGCGTGGTCTGCGTACTAGATGACCTGCAAGGGTACCTGACCATACCAGGCACAGGCTTCATTGTCTTGCATGGACCAGGGAGCATTTACGCTGGACAAGGGTCCAGTGGGCCTCTGCTGTTCTCTGATGAAAGTCGATTCACACTGAGCAGAAATGATGGTCGCCAACAATGTTGGAGACGTCAATGAGAATGCCATGCATCAGCCACTGTTGTCACCAGACGAGCCTTTGGTGGTGGTGGTGTTACAGTCTGGGCAGGTGTGTGTAGTCAATACAGAACTGCCCTACACCTTGTGAATGGTACAGTGACAAGCTGATACTACCTGAATAACATCATTAATCCAGTCATTATGGCCCTGCTTGAACAACACAGGCCTAATTTCATCTTCATGGACAACAATGCTCCAGCTCGTCGAGGTTGCATCATTAGGGAACTGCTGCTGGAGGCTGGGATACCCCAAATGGAGTGGCCTGCATTTTGTCCAGATCTGAATCCCATAGAAAACCTATGGGATCAGCTGAGTTGTCGTATCGAGGCTCATAACCCTGCACCCCACAACCTCAATAACTTGAGGGCTGTCCTTCAAGAAGAGTGGAATACCATGCCTCAGCAGACAATAAGTCGAATTGTGAACCACATGAGACGTCATTGTCAAGCTGTAATTGATGCTCAAGGGCACACGACATGTTATTGAGACATTGGCATTTTTTGTTGTGGTATACTCACCACTCTTGTTGGCTTTTGCTTTAATAAATTGTTCGAGATGAGGAAATCACCATTGCATGTTTCTACGTAAATGCCCTACTTTTATATTATACAGTTAGGCCCAGAAATATTTGGACAGTGACACAATCTTCATGATTTGGGCTCTGCATGCCACCACATTGGATTTGAAATGAAACAACTACAACGGAACTGAAGTGCAGACTTTAAGGTTTAATTCAAGGGGGTGAACAAAAATATATGATTAAACATGTAGGAATTGTAGCTATTTTCATACAAATGCTCCTCATTTCAGGGGCTCAAAAGTAATTGGACAAATAAACATAACCCTAAGTATAATGTTACTTTTCAATATTTTGTTGAGAATCCTTTGCAGGCAATGACTGCCTGAAGTCTGCAACCCATGGACATCACCAAACGCTGGGTTTCCTCCTTTGTGATGCTTTGCCAGGCCTTTACTGCAGCTGTCTTCAGTTGTTGCTTGTTTGTGGGTCTTTCTGCCTTAAGTTTTGTCTTGAGCAAGTGAAATGCATGCTCGATTGGATTGAGATCTGGTGATTGACTCGGCCATTGCAGAATATTCCACTTCTTTGCTTCGAAAAACTCCTGGGTTGCTTTTGCAGTATGTTTTGAATCATTGTCCATCTGTACTGTGAAGCGCCGTCCAATCAACTTTGCTGCATTTGGCTGAATCTGAGCAGAAAGTATATCCCTATACACTTCAGAATTCATCCGGCTGCTTCTGTCTTTTGTCACATCAACAATAAACACAAGTGACCCAGTGCCATTGGAAGCCATGCATGCCCATGCCATCACACTGCCTCCACCATGTTTTACAGAAGATGTGGTGTGCTTTGGATCATGAGCTGTTCCAATTCTTCTCCAAACTTTCTTCTTCCCATCATTCTGGTACAGGTTGATCTTAGTCTCATCTGTCCAAAGAATGCTGTTCCAGAACTGGGCTGGTTTCTTCAGGTGTTTTTTGGCAAAGTCAATTCTGGCCTTTCTATTTTTGAGGCTGATTAATGGTTTGCACCTTGTGGTGAATCCTTTGTATTTACTCTCATAAAGTCTTCTCTTTATGGTAGACTTAGATACTGATACACCTATTTCCTGATGAGTGTTCTTCACTTGAGTGGATGTTGTGAAGGAGTTGTTCTTCACCATGGAAAGGATTCTATGATCATCCACCACTGTTGTCTTCCGTGGACGTCCGGGCCTTTTTGAGTTCCCAAGCTCACCAGTGCACTCTTTTTTTCTCAGAATGTACCAAACTGTTGATTTGGCCACTCCTAACATTTCTGCTATCTCTCTGATGGATTTCTTCTTTTTTTTTCAGCCTCAGGATGGTCTGTTTCACCTCCATTGAGAGCTCCTTTGACCGTATGTTGTGTGTTCACAGCAACAGCTTCCAAATGCAAACGCCACACCTGGAATCAACTCCAGACCTTTTAACTGCTTAATTGATGACTGGTTAACAAGGGAAGAGCCCATGCAGCCCTGTTATTACCTCCGCCAGGCCGCAGGCCAGGAGGTTATGTTTTTGCCGGGGTTTGTCTGTCTGTCTGTCTGTTGGTTAGCAAGATAACTCAAAAAGTTTTGGACGGATTTCGATGAAACTTTCAGGCGTTGTTGCAAATGGTACAAGGAAGAACTGATTAAATTTGGGGGATGATCCGGATCACCGTCTGGGTACAGGAATTTTTTAAAGGATTCTTTAACATTGTGACATAGGGCCATTTTCAACACACAGGATGCGGAGAATCACCATGCTGCAGCGACACAAGAAATGCAGCGACTCAGGCGCTATTGAAGCTCGTCGAGCTTAGTTTTATTTTTTTTTTTGATTGATTTTTTTCTTACTACCTCCGCCAGGAGGTTATGTTTTTTTTTTTTTTAAAACAAGATCTGCTCGATATTGCCAGTCATGCCTCATTCAGAGTCTAAAAGTGTGAAACACAGAAGGCAACAGAATGCAGAGTGCATGAGAAAGAAAAAAAGGCAGGGAGATAACACAGACGATGCGGAGAATCACCGTGCTATTGCTACTCATATGTTTTCATGGTCAAGGAATCTCAAAACGTACACACAAACACTGTATGGGGGGAACTGTCGCCGCCATTACAGAAAATGCCATTTTCGTGAATAACTACTGAACCGCTAATCCTATCATTGTCAATCCAATTGCTAGTCATATGTTTTCATGGTCAAGGAATCTGAAAACGTACACACAAACACTGTATGGGCGGAACTGTGCCGCTTGGCGGAGGTCTGCGTTCTCCGAGTGCTTTTCTAGTTTTTTTTGCAGCCTTCTGAGTCAATTGTCCAATTACTTTTGGTCCCTTGAAAAAGAGGCGGCTACGTATTAAAGAGCTGTAATTCCTAAACCCTTGCTCCAATTTGGATGTGAATACTCTCAAATTACAGCTGAGAGTCTGCACTTTAAGCCCGTATTAATTATATAATTGTATCCTGAATATGTTTTCATAAACAGCTAAAATAACAAAACTTGTGTCACTGTCCAAATATTTCTGGGCCTAACTGTAATAGCACTGTAGCATTAACTATTTACATTTTCCATGAATTTCACCCGAAAGCCAAATATCCCTAACTTTTTGTGAGAAGTGTATGTAGTGTCTTTGTTTTAAGACAAAACCTAAAACTCTGGAGATATACTTGGGCTTCTTGAGTAATTTGACTCATCTGTTTTAATTCTAGTCCTCAGGTTTCAGCAAACCCTAGCCCCTCATTCCAGAAAAATGAACTGGGTGAGGAGGAGGAGAAAGAAGTTCTGGCTGAATGGGAAGAAAGTTGGGAGAGTAAAGATGACGCTGAGGTGGGTTTCAGCAGTAGGACAGTTATTAAAACTAATATGTATTGTTGCTGTCTTTGTCTACATTGCTGTATGTTTTACAACAGATCCCAACATAAATTATGAAGATGAAAATGTGCTTCTTTGAGACAGGGCAGTCTACTCATTATGATCCTCTTGTGCAACATTTATTCATGTAAACAAATTTTAATCTGTAGTCCCTGGGAGAGTCATAACTTACAAAAAACATTAAATTACAAAAGCAAAACAGTACATAATCACAGACAAAAATTAAAAGTCCCCCCATAGCTATTGCAATATTGTAAAAATATTGAACTATAGTAACTATTAGTAATCAAATATGCTGACACTGGTACACATTTTTTTTAAACTAAATGTTATATTGAATTTTGAATTTATTTATTTATATTTTGCTTAAAATTTAGTCTCCAGTTATTAATTAGTGGAGTCCTTGGTCACTGATGAATATTAATATCTGAAGTCTAGCGAGTAGAGCTCATTTCACTGTCCAAGTACATTGTGTTACATTTGGTTTCTTCATCATTTTACAGTGTTCTTCTTTCACCACACAGACTCAAATTGGATCCCTACAAATTAGCCAGGATCCATCGGTTCCTCTGGAGCAGAGGGAGAAGCGTGGTGGTCGCCCGCCCAAAAAACAACCCACACACTTCATCACCTTCAGGGCCAACACACCAGCTATCCTCTCCTGTTTCCAACAGCTGCAGGAGGAGCTAATCTCCATACTCCCTTCCTCTTCTCCTCACTGGCACACTGCCTCCAGCCTTCACATCACCCTGTGCCTCCTGGTGCTGCATGGTCCAGAGGAGGTGGCTGCTGCCGGAGAAATCCTCCGACAGTTCGCCCATTTGGATCGCAACCCACCCGTGGCCGTGACCTTTCCCGTGAAACTGAAACATTTCAACGGGACGGTACTGTATCTGAGCCCCCATCCTCAGCTTCACCTCCAGCAGCTTAACAGCGGCCTGCAGGAGGCATTCAGGAAGGAGGGCTGGCTCCACAGAGACTCCTATAACCCACGCTATCACCTCACTTTGGCCAAAGTAAGGGGCACTGATAGAGAAAGGATATTTGAAGGTGTGGGGGACCTGAAGGTGGGGAAGGGGTTGAATTTTGGTCGTCTGCCTGTTAACACACTACACCTCTGTGCCGTGGGTGGTTCCAAAGTCGATGATTTCTTTGAGATTGTGTGCACAGTAACTCTTCGATGATAAATTAATATCTTTCCATACATCTCACATGTACACACATCATACAGTGGTGTGAAAAAGTGTTTGCCCCCTTCCTGATTTCTCATTTTTATGTATGTTTATCACACTTAAATGTTTCAGATCATCAAACAATTTTAAATATTAGACAAAGATAACACAAGTAAACACAAAATCAGTTTTTAAATGAAGGTGTTTATTATTAAGGGGGGGAAAAAATCCAAACCTACATGGCTCTGTGAAAAAGTGACCCCCCCCCATTAAAACATAAATTAACTGTGGTTTATCACATCTTTGGAAAGCTGAGCTCAATTTCTCTAGCCACACCCAGGCCTGATTACTGCCACACCTGTTCTCAATCAACAAATCATTAGGAGGACAAACTTTATAGCTGTTATCAGCCACACCATGAATGTTGCTGCACAGCTAAAGAAGAAAAGTGAAAGCATCAAAACCATTGTGGACGCAACAAGAAGCTTCCTAGATGTGAAAGATATCACAGCTGACCAGATTCATGCTTTATTGAAAGCTGAAACTGGGGAGACTGCACATATCGAAACAAGACCTTAATTATGGTACTACACATACTACAGTGGAATGCGAGGAGTCTTATAGCAAACGAACAAGAATTCAAGAAACATCTTTACGAACTAGAAGTTGTTCCACAGGTAGTGTGTGTACAGGAGACATGGCTTCAACCTCACTTAGATTTTGTTATTCCAGGATACAGTTCAATCAGACAGGATAGAATTAACACTGTAAATGGAGGAGGATGTGCCACTTTCATCAAAGATGGCCTGGTGTATAGGGTGATTCCCTCCCCTGAGGATATAGAGTGTAATATTATTGAAATATGTAGGCCAAATGGACAAGGAACTATTAAGCTGATTAATTATTACAACCCATGTAGGAAGTTAGCAACAGATATTTTTAGTGTTATGGCAGGGGAAGGGCATATGAAAGAGGTATGGTGTGGAGACTTTAATGCCCATAATAGCTTGTGGGGAAGCACACATACAGATAACAATGGAAATGTTGTGTAAGAGATGTTAGATGAAAGATCGTTAATTTGTCTAAACAGTGGTGAAGGTACCAGGGTGGATGTGCATAGGGGCACATTATCATGTATTGACCTGACTCTGGTATCTGATTCTTTAGTGAGTACCTGTGAATGGACGGTTATGAACAGGACAACTATGGGAAGTGATCACTTTCCAATACTTAGTCATTAAAACTGAAGTATGTACACAAGAGGGAAGCTGTTACAAGATGGTGTTTTGACAAGGCAGATTGGGGAAAATTTAGGCAATACTGTGTTCAATTGTGCCATTTGGTAACATTAGAAGGTGGCATAGAAGAGTGTTCAAGTCAGGTAACCAATCATATTCTGAATGCTGCAATAGCAAGTATACCTAAGAAAACAACACAGGGTAGGAAGAAGGTTGTACCCTGGTGGAATGACGAATGTAGTATTGCAGTAAAAGAGCGAAACAAGGCATTCAGAGAGCTGAGGAAGAATATGACTAGTGAAAACTTAATAGAGTACAAAAACAAAATGGCAGTAGCTCGAAGGATAATTAAAAACAGGAAAAGGTCAACATGAAGAAAATTTTATTCCACCCTTGGTAGGAAAACAGAACTAGGTGATGTCTGGGGTATGTTTAAAAAAGTGAGTGGGAAAAGGTTATCAGTTAAAATTCCAGCTTTAGTGGATGGGGACAAAATGGCTTTATCAGACAAAGAAAAGGCAGAAGTCCTAGGTAGAGCATTTGCAGCAGTGCATAGAGGAGACCATCTTGGTGAGAGTCATAGACAGCAAAGGCAGCAAAAACTCAGAGAAATGCAAACTTAAAAAATGAAGTGAAAGAGGACATGACTGTGTTAGACCTCGAGCTCACAATGTCAGAGCTTAAGAGAGCTCTGCAAGATAGTGGATATACAGCTCCAGGATATGATCAGTTAAGCTATGCTATGTTCCGGCAGTTGCCTATGCAATCAATGCAACTGGTGCTGAAATTGTTTAACAGGATATGGAAGGAGGGGGTTATCCCAAGTGGGTGGAAAAAGGCTGTAATTTTACCATTTAATAAGCCAGGGAAAGATCCAGCTCATGCAGGCAACTACAGGCCAATAGCATTAACGTCACATTTAGGGAAATGGATGGAGAAGGTGTTAGTTTGCAGACTCTCATATGTACTAGAGCAAAAACGATTAGTAAACGACTATCAGAATGGTTTTAGAAGGGGAAGATCCACAGTGGATGCTCTAGTTAGGGTAAGGTACTGTCACCCTCTGCATAAACACTTTGAACTGCTGCCATCTGGCAAATGATTCCGGAGCATCAGAGGTAGAACCACCAGACTGATTAACAGCTTCTTTCCACAAGCTGTTAGGATGCTGAACAGTTGATCCGGAATCTTTCATACATACTACTGCACCTTATGGACATTGTGTATATTATATGTATATAGTTCTAGTTAGTTTAAAGTATGTCTCAGGGATGTGTGAATGGCTGTGTTGGGGGGGGGGGGGGGGTTGAGGGTGTGTGTGAGTGTGTCTTAAATTATGTTCTTTTTACTTATATGGATGCCTAGAGAAACGTAATTTCATCTTGCCTGCACTAAAGTTGTATGTACAGCAACATGACATTAAAGGTTGATTTGATTTGAAAATGGGCATTGGTTGTAGGATGTATAATTGGATAATGGATTTTTTAACACGCAGGACAATTAGAGTTAAAGTAGGATCAGAAGTTTCAAATGACTTTGAAACAGAAAATGGTGTTCCTTAGGGGAGTGTGATAAGCTCTGTTTTACTCAATATAATGATTAATGACATGTTTGAGGATCAAGAGGGATCTATCAAAATACCACTATATGCAGAAGATGGAGCCATATGGACGAGGTTGAAGAAATGAGAAATTGGTGTTCAAAAACATCAGGAAAGCAATAGAGAAAGTGGAAAAGTGGATTTAAATTTTCAAACAGTAAAACCTGCAATATGACTTTCACAAAAAAATGCAGAACTGGTACAGAACCATTAACATTATATAATCAACCAATAGAGAAAGTCAGTGAGTTCAAATATCTAGGATTGTGGTTTGATAGTGCATACACTTGGAGAGTTCATGTTGAAAATCTGGAGACAAAGTGCAAAAAAGTCATTAATCTCATAAAAACTGTAGCTGGACACAAATGGGGTGCAGATAAACAGGCATTAATTGACATTTACAAAGCACTGATGCGATCGACAAAAGACTACGGATGCATGATTTATGGAGTAGCGGCAAAGACGACTCTGGAAAAAATAGACAGAATGCAGCATAGAGCGCTTCGCCTGTGCATTGGAGCTATCAAAACAACACCAAACAATGCAGTTTTAATAGAAGCAGGAGAAATGCCAATGGATTTGAGAAGAGAAACTGGCATTATCATACTGGGTCAAGCTGAAAGGAAGTGACGAAGCAAATATTTCAAAAACAACACTACAAGACTGCTGGGAATACTCTAATTTCCAGGGACATGGGTTTGGGTGGACAATTGAAAGAAGGACCAGAATGTATGGCCTGCACACTATTGATATAGCAAACACCAGTCCAGTGAGTAATGTTCCCCCTTGGCTGTTTCTGGGAATAGAAGTAGACGTTAGTCTGCTAATGAGGAAAAACGATTGGCATATGAGTGAAGTTGGTGTTAAAACAAGCATTTACCTCAGGAACAATTACTATTAACTTCTTACAGCTCCATACTGATGGTTCAAAGAATAAAGAGGGCTCTGTTGGAGTTGGAGTATACATCCCAGAGTTTAAACTGACCATTGCAAAAAGACTCTCCAACAATACATCCGTGTTTACAGCAGAGATGGTGGCAATAATTATTGCTTTGCAGTGGGTGGAGGATGTCAGACCGGACCGGGTGGTGGTGTGCACAGACTCGCAGCATTAAAAACCATACAGACACTAAAATCTATAAGGGAAGTCTTGGTGATTGAGCTATATCACAGTTTATTTAGGGTACACAGGGGTGGTGGAGAAGTTCAGTTTTGTTGGGTTCCTGCACTTGAAGGGTTGAAAGGGAATGACTGTGGAGACAAATTAGCAAAAAGCGCTGTTGGAAAAGAGATAACTATACCATTGTCTCTTGGAAAAGGTGAAGGGAAAGCAGTAATCAAGAAAAAAGGAACTGAGCTATGGCAAAAAAGATGGGATGAAGATCATAAAGGTAGATTGTATTACAAAATACAAAAATCTATTGCAATAAAGAACTTCATCACAACCAAAAGGAGGGAAGACCTCATTATGGCAAGACTCAGACTGGATCACACAGGTTTAAATGGCACTTTATTCACCATGGGGAAAAGCGAAAGTGACAAATGTAGAGAATGTGGAGTAACAGAAAATGTCGAGCACATCTTATTACACTGTCACAAATACGAAAATTAAGTTCAAGAGGCCAGTAGGGAATGGGATTTAACTGGGATTCTGAGAACAGCTGGTGATGGAGAGGCAATAAGAATCACGAGAAGGGCTCTTTTCTCTTTTTTAAATAACACAGGATTAAGTCATAGAATTTAGGGGTCGGGCTCAGATGACATAATGTTACACACTCTTGTACAGTAGGTGGCAGTATGCACCTTTCAATTGTTTGCGATCCGCCAGTAACCGAGAGAAGAAGAAGAAGTGAAGTTGACCAAAAGATCCTCAAAAGCTAGGAGTCACGCTGCGATCCAAAGAAATTCAGGAACAAATGCGAAACAAAGTAATTCAGCTCTATCAGTCTGGAAAAGCTTATAAAGCCATTTCTAAAGCTTTGGGGCTCCAGCAAACCACACTGAGAACCATTATCCACAAATGGCAAAAACATGGAACAGTGGTGAACCTTCCCAGGAGTGGCCGGCCAACCAAAATTACCCCAAGAGCGCAGCAACGACTTGTCCAAGAGGTCACAAAAGACCCCACAACAACATCCAAACAACTGCAGACCTCACTTGCCTCAGTTGAGGTCAGTGTTCATGACTCCACCATAAGAAAGAGACAGGCAAGAATGGTCTGCATAACAGAGTTCCAAGACGAAAACCATTGCTGAGCAAAAAGAACATAAAGGCTCATCTCAGTTTTGCCAGAAAACATCTTGATGATCCCGAAGACTTTTGGGAAAATACTCTGTGGACTGATGAGACAAAAGTTGAACTTTTTGGAAGGTGTGTGTCCCATTACATCTGGCGTAAAAGTAAGACAGCATTTCAGAAAAGGAACATCATACCAACAGTAAAATATGGTGGTGGTAGTGTGATGGTCTGGGGCTGATTTGCTGCTTCAGGACCTGGAAGACTTGCTGTGGTAAATGGAACCGTGAATTCTGCTGTCTACCAAGAAATCCTGAAGGAGAATGTCCGGCCATCTGTTCATAACCTCAAGCTGAAGTGCACTTGGGTTCTGCAGCAGGACAATGATCCAAAACACACCCGCAAGTCCACCTCTGAATGGCTTAAGAAAAACAATGAAGACTCTGGAATGGCCTAGTCAAAGTCCTGACCTGAATCCGATTGAGATGCTGTGGCATGACCTTAAAAAGGCAGTTCATGCTCGAAAACCCTCCAGTGTGGCTGAATTACAACAATTCTTCAAAGGCGAGTGGGCCAGAATTAATTTTACACTTGATTGCAGTTGTTGCTGCTAAGGGTGGCCCAACCAGTTATTCGGTTTAAGAGGCAATCACTTTTTCACACAGGACCATGTAGGTTTGTATTTTCTTTTTTCCCTTAATAATAAGCACCATTTAAAAACTGCATTTTGTGTTTACTTGTGTTATCTTTGTCTAATATTTAAATTTGTTTGATACGTAATTTCAGCTCCCGACCAACAGTGATCTGTATGGAGTTTGCATGTTCTCCCCGTGTCTGCGTGGGTTTACTCCGGGATTTCTCAGGTTTCCTCCCACATGCCAAAAACATGCAAGTTAGGTTAATTGGCATCAAAACTGGGGATTCTAAATTGTCCTTAGGTATGACTGTGAGAGTGAATGGTTGTCTGTCTCTCTCTGTTGGCCCTGCGATGGACTGGCGATCTGTCCAGGGTGTACCCTGTCTCTCGCCCAGAGATGCTGGGATAGGCTCCAGCACCCCCGCGACCCGAAAAGGATTAAGTGGAAGAAGATGAATGAATGAGTGAATGAATCTGAAACATTTAAGTGTGACAAACATACAAAAAATGAGAAATCAGGAAGGGGGCAAACACTTTTTCACATCACTGTAGATGTACTGTAAGTCATTAGCCAGCATATCTGGGGTGTAATACCTTGTGTGGCCTTATCTACCAAAGTTGATGGGATTTTTTTAGAATTATTTTTCAGTATTTAAAATTATTTTTTAATACAGTTAAATATTCAGTGACATGGCACTTTTATACAACAGCTTCAAAGGGGTCAAATTAAACAACTTTATGAAGGTACAATGGTTCTGTGCAAAAAATAAGTTTAAATTTCATTTAATATATATTGCTTCTATTGAATACAAATTGAATGTATTTTAATATAAGGATCTACAATATGTACTATCTATCTCATATTGATGTTTAAAGATGTGGAATGAATGTGAGACACTCAAAATAAAGACAGTTGTTGACACATGCTGATTAGGTCCTGAATTTACTGAAAGAGAAAAAGAAGGTTTGAAAAAAGATGGATGAAAAAATAGTACGCAACAGAATTACACTGAGGGAATTACACATACATAGTTTTATAGATACAGTAAAGCTGAATAATAATAGACTCACCATAAATGGCTAGAATAATTGTGCCGCATGCTACAGATGGAAATTAGTGAGAACGCTATAATCTGGTACAGAGCATCTTTACCCGGTGTTTAATGTTTTTGTTTTTTTTTTCAGTACATGGTCCCTGACAAATAAACCAATAAACTACACATGTTATATTCTGGCTATTGTTGATAGAAACCCATACACTGATTAAATATACTTCAACATTAGAACAGTCAAAATATTCTAAAGGAAACTGGCTAAATAAAATCCCAAAATCAATTAGTTTTTATCCCCCGCTGGTCAAAGCCCAAAGGGGTCGAAGAACCCTTTGGGTAAAGACCGAAGGGGGATTACATTATGGGTCTGTCCGTCTGTCCCACTTTTGTGAAATCAACTCCTACAGTTTTGTTCTGATTGTTTTGAAACCTGGTACCAGGGTTTGATATACACTAATGATGCACATATTGCAATTTGGTTCTGATCGGATGATTTTTGCAGGAATTTTAGCCCCTGACCTATGACCTCCTGTTTCACCTCACTTCATAGACAGTAACTGTCTCGTGAATTCAACTCCTACTACAGTTTTGTTCCTAATGTTTTTAAACTTGGTATCACGGCTTGATATATGCTCTGATGATGCACATATTGCAATTTGACTCTCATCAGATGACCTTGAGGTCAAAGGTCAGAAATCAGATTTTTCCCTAAATCTTGTAAACACAATAACTACTGAAATAAATAATGCAGGCTTTTCAAATCGATACAGTAGTTGTATCTAAAACACATCTTGGACACCTTACACCATGACCTGAATATGGGTTTGGGGGCAACGGGTCAAAGTTAACATTCTAGTTGCACTATGGTAAATGCTAAATTTACTATTACTATAAAAGTAAAGCTAGGGCCACCAAATCTGGTATACAGGCTCATCTTGGGATCCTGACCTCTGACTATGGGCTTGGGGTTAAAAGGTCAAAGGTCAACATTAACATTCCCTATGCCTTATTACCAGTGTTGGGCAAGTTACTAAAAAATAGTAACTAATTACAGTTACTATTTACTTCTTTTCAAAAGTAACTGAATTACTTTACCAATTACTGCATCATTAAAGTAACTAGTTACTTGGAAAAGTAACTTTCACGTTACTTTTAAATGCATACTTAACTCCTTAGCATTCCTGCCAATTTCCAGCCAATGTGAAATGTTCTGCGGGTGGAAAACTAGAATTTTAAGAGGTTAAGAAGATCTTTCCTTATTCATCATTACACATTGTTGTCCGTCACACAGATAAGACGAAAACATTGCATGGCCAGATTAGAAAAATTGATCCTAATATTTTTTTTGTAACTAAAATGTAATGATTCACTGCATCAAAAGTTTTTTTTAGGTCCAGTAAAACAGCTCCCACAACCTGACCATGATCGATAGACCTTTTTTTTGTTTTTAATTTGTTCAGTCAAGTAGGAGTTAGCACTCTCAGCTGAATGATTTGGTCAGAAGCCATAGAGGATGTAAGTAATTATTAGACTCCATTTGCTCCAATAATTGTGTAGCAACAGTTTTTTTTTAAAAAAAAAATTGGTAATATACTAACAGACACAGACCTGATTTACAGCTCTAGATTTAAATCCCTTACCATTTTAGCCAGTATCCAGCCAATGTAAAACGTTCCACAGGTGGGACGTCTTGCACACATAGCAAGATAATTAATGAATTACATTATAGGCTTATTAATGTCAGGCTAAAAACGGACTGTTTCAGACAGAACGTTAAGAACATGTTCAGTCTGCTTTATCCTGCCTTGAGAGCTCTTATTGTGGGAAAAATCTGAAGAAAATCAACATGATATTGCCAGTAATTTCCTCATTTTGGAGTGAGAGTTGGCAACACTGCATAAAGCTATCTATGTTTATCTTACCTTTATGATTATGGATTTAATCCGATGTGCAGTTATCCCAAGAAAATGTCTATCCACAGTCCAAATGTCTGCTGTGACAGAGACATGATTCAGTCCCTCAAATTCCTTTTGGAGATCAAAGTCCATTTTTGAATGAATAATCTTTATCCAGGTAGCAAGTAAATGCATTTTAATTTCAGTGGCTCACAGGCCAGCTCTCTGATGGAAAGTGTTATCATGTCTTCAGTCTGGAACGACGTGTCTGGCAATCAGTCGGTTTAATTCTTGCTGGGTCACAAACTGTCCAGATGCATACCTGTGCTTGAAATCCAGCCATGGGTGTTGAGACAAGTATTTCCACTTTACATCCAGCCGTGGCTGTTCAGAATACAGTGGATCCACTTCACGGTGTTGTTAGCATAGCATAGCACTAGCTTTGTTGGAGCTGAAGATTGCCTAAGTCTCAACCGACTCTAGTTTGCAACCCACCAATATGCTTTTGTCTTTAACCACAACAAAGGAAAAATAATCTCTTCTGCCGCTCAGTAATTAAGACTCACAGGCTCTCTGCAACAGGTCACATCAACTGATGGCTGTGTCATCTATGTAGGATCAGCTTGTATATTCATTTATTTGCGCTAAAAATATCTATTCATATTAATAAAACAAGTAACGAGTAACTCATCTGATCAAATTTCAGTAACTGTAACGCATTATTGAATTTTTAAACAGTAATTCCGTTACACAACATGCTACTGCAAAAGTAGTGGTGTTACTCCCCAACACTGTTTATTACTGTACGAGTGGTTTTGGGATTGTAAGGTCAAAGGTCAACATCAAAATGGCTTAGAAAATATATCTCAATCACAATGAAAGGTAGGGTCACCAAACTTGCTACCCAGGTTCACCTTGGGATCCTGACCTCTATGGGTTTTGGGTCAAAAGGTCAAAGGTCAAGGTTGGCACTCCCTATGCTCTCTTACTGTAGAACGGGTAAAGCTCTCTAGGGTCATCAAACTTGCTACACAGGTTCATCTCGGGATCCTGACCTACAACTATGGGTTGTATACTTTGTTGTACATTCATGGATGATGGGCTTATCATAATTTGGTTCTGCCACAGTAATTATATTGAAAAGTTGAAAATTGCTCTCTGTCAGTAAGTATTGGGATCGTCAAAGAAAACTGAGGCAGGGGATATTGCACTCGCCTCAGAGTGCTCTTGTTCACATTGGGCCAGGCAGGTTTAGATAGCTTTTCTGCCTTAATAAATTAAATCATTTAAAAATCTGCCTTTTGTATTTACTCGGGTTGTCTTTGTCTAATATTAAAATTTGTTTGATGATCTGAAACATTTAAGTGTGACAAATATGCAAAAATATTTTAAAAAGTCAGGAAGGGGGCAAATACTTTTTTACAGCACTGTATATGCAAAGCCCAAATTGTTTTACATAGAAATAGCCTGTTAGAACTTAGCCTTTTCTTCATCTGTTCTTGCCACCTTTGGCCTGAAGGCATCCCTAACTTTCCTGTCGTCCTGCACAGACGGGACACATGAATCTGCTGTAAAGCCTTGTTTTACCTCCATGAATTGTTCTTGTTTCACAGTGATGAATAGTATCTTATAATCCAGTGATTTATGTGGACATTGTATGGATTGTGCACCACAAGAATGATCCTTTTGTATCCATTTACAAATGACTATGATTCCTTTTATTTTATTAACATTAAATATTGAATTGGTTATTTTAAGTCCTGTGAGCAGTGATGTATCAGTACAGTGATAAATGATTTGAATCTGGTCTCGTGTGCAGGAAGCCTATGCAAATGCTCTCTGAGCTGTACTTCCATACATAATTTTCTGCCCCCCACCCCCCAAATACACACTATACATAGGCTCTATGAGTCAGTGAGTATGCTCTCTTACCGTTTGCTCCCTCACTTGCATTATCTCCCTTCCCCCACTCTCTTTCAGTGACACAGAAAAACTAACGCCGCCCCCTCCCTCTTTGCTTGCTTGCTTCTGCCCCCTTCTCCAGTGCCAGACAAACACTGTACTCTCTTTTTAACTTGTTCATGCTGTGTTTCAACACAATCTATTCATTTTGCATTTCTCAGTCCAGTCACCCACAGACCATCTCCGTCAGTACGCCCTTCTCACTTGTGTCACGTTGCTGCATCTTCTCCGCTGCCTCCTCGTCACTGAATCAGTCTTGATGCTATCCTGCAGCCTCCGCTGAAAACTGGTCTTGCCTACAAATACATGGCATGCTACTTTGCCCCTCTCTATTCATTGTTTGCACCAACTCTCTCCCTCCCTCTACCCTCTTTCGCTCAGCATCACTCCATGGGAACACACATTTTTTTTCAACTCAGTTTTTCCACGTCGCCTCTCGCTGCATCTCCCACTCCCAACATTCATTTGTGTTCCTCTTTTTTCCCCTAATTTTTTTATGTGCATCTCTTCCCCTCATTAGCCGTCACCCGGGTCCCAAGTTTACAGCCAGCATGTGAGTGGATTTCTGAAATCTCTTTTCTCTCTTTGTTTAGCAGACACAGTTGACAGGCGGTTTTGCATTTTTACTCGTCCTCTTGTTAATCTGGTCAGGATTCAGTCTGGTGGTCTGGGCAGAGATTGGTTGGGTTGATGGGAGTGCGCGTGGATGTTGGTGGGGGTCGACATTAGGTGGGTGCCCTGGTATGAAGTGAAGGAGGGGTTAGAACCCGCTAATCCGTGTTAACAGATTAATTATCTTTGGGCAATATCGTGTCACTGCCGTGTTGTGAAGTCGCTTAGGCATTAAACTACAAATGGCCACAATGCAATGATAAAGAGTCCCTGAGGGGTGTCTCCTCAATCTTAATCCCTCACTCTCTCTCTCGCGCTCTCTCTCCTCTCTCTCTCCCTCACTTGCACTCACTGAGCTCTCCCCTCTCATCCATCAGCACAAGCACCTCTCTACAGTCACCATACAACCAAACAATTATTGCCCATTTAATATTTCAATAGCTACCACAATTTACTGGCTCACTGTGTTTTTTTTTTTTAATACATTTGTGGCATGTCTCCAAGCCATTTTTTTCAGGATGAGTTTTTTTTCAAAAGCATCAAGCATTGATGACTGGCAGTATACCTCTTTGAGTGGGTAAATATTTGACGGGCACCAGTGAGGAGGAGAAGAGACAGAAGGAGAGAGAAACCTCCCAACACATTCGACAGAGGTAAGGCACCGCTCTCTCGTCGATGACTGCTTGATTGCTGATGTGGTCGCGAAGAATACCTAAACATATGCATAACAGTGGATGTGCATTTCACTATATCACAGTCTAGCCTTTTTCCAAATATGCTTAAGGGATGGAGATCCATGTTAATCTTTTACACTATCACACCTAATGGATGCTACCTTCCATGGATGTTTTTATAGAGTAAGGAACTCGGTTAGTGATACTGTGATGATTTGACTTTATACAGCTATTTTTTCCCTTTATTTATAGCCTTATCTGTCTTAGATTTACAGTGATAAACTATTTAATCTCCATTGTATTTTAATGATGTGTTCAGTTGCAGTTTATCAGCTGGGTCAGCAATGTGGGCACCTTTTCCTGCACTCAACTTCATGTCACGCTGGACTCTTGCACACAACAAAGCACTGATTTGCACTGACTGACTGACTCGTACCTTCGGTCAACTGCACTCACTTCTAAGGTTCATTGTTGGAGCTGCAGATGGCTGGAAAGAGGATTCTGAATTATAGTTGAAACTCATCTTTTTTTATGTAAGGACAATTTCTAACCCTTTACAGAGATGTTGATTTCTCCTGGCTGTTGTATTGTGCCACTTGGATTTAATGCCAGTTCATAAATAACGATCATTAACGCTGTTGTTAAGACGCTGTTAGACAGCTTCTTGGGCTGTAAGGTGAATCATAACAGGTTTTACGAGACAGTTTGGAAATGCGGATCGTTTCAGGAGCAAGCAAGTTGTATTAGTCACATCCTCTGATACAAATAACTATACAAAACACAGGGATGTTATTTTTTCAGAGGGTAAAGAGGATCCTAAATTCAGCTGACAAGTGATGCTTCAGCCTCCGTCTCATTAGCTGCTTCACAAAATGGCCCTTTCTTTACTTTCAGACATCATGGAGTCTCATATCATAACCAATTTTATCCTCGGTGTTGTCTGAGCTCCACACAGAATAAACACGTAAGATTTATCCTGCTGCTTTGTTTTATTGTTGATCCAGTGAGAGTCCATGGTCTCCCTTCCATCTTCATCCTTCCCCTCATCTTCCTTTTTCCCTTTTAATTTTCCGCTCTCCGGCTGAACTTGGAATCACATTTATTTTGCCTCCACTTATGCAATGCCAACAGGCGTAATAATAAGCTGGCAGGAGACATCAAGTCAACTTGAGACTTCCCGTCTGTGACAACTGCTGAGTAACTGCTGCTCTGGGACTGGACCCCACCACACACACACACACACACAGACACAGACACACACACACACACACACACACACTAGGTTACATCCACGTTTTGGGCTTCAGCAGAATCCTGTGTGAACTTTGACCTGTTATCTCTCATAACTGCGTTTCTTCAGCCTAGCGATCTTGACTGCATTATTTTTCCCGGTGAAATTGTCATCGCAGTGAAACACAAAACTTGCACTAAGTTAGATGACTCATTTCTTCATCTGTAATTGCTTATAAATGCCATTTTATTTGGCGTCATCCGCTCGTGTCGCCTCTTCTCTTTCTCCTGGTGGAATTTCATTGTTTGCCCAGGTTTGTTATCCATCAAAGCTTTTCTGCATCGACCAACTTCTTTGGTGGCAGTGATCTTGACAGGTAGACCGGTTGTCCTTTGATTTTAGAATTATCACCTCACTTGTTTATTGTGCCTCTCAAAGTTTGATAAATGCATCTCATAGACCAGCCTCCCAACTCCTGCAACACATCTAATCTAATAAATTCACTCAACGTGAAAGATCATAAAGGAAATATAACATCAGTACACAGAGTATTCCGAGTCTGTTTACGCTGCTGATGGACAGTGGATGGATGTACTTCCTATTGAGTGTGAACCATTATGTTCAGCACAGTTTTAATAAGGGAAATGGAGTGTTGGCTGTGATTTGATTTGTGACAGTTGGGCTGCTGGAACCATTAAGGTGAACAGGCTTATTGTAATGGGCTTAGAGCAGCCCTGTCTGCCCTGTGGGGGAGCTGTTAACTTGTTCTGGGCCATAACGGCCCCAAATCTGAATGGCCAACTTGTTTGGTATTGAAATGAAAATTTTTAGCCCCATAGCATTTAACACACAGTCACGTGCAGTGGTTTGTGAGCATCACAGCCGCACTGTGGTCAATCAATATGAACAGTTAAAAGCCCCTGTAAAGTAGAACGTTCAGCTAATTGTAACTTTTACTCATTGTTGAATACATCAATTACTTCAATTCACATGCTGGGTGCCAGTACTGAATTATGATACAAAGCTGTATCTGTCTGTGATATCATCATTGAGCTGAGCTGTATAAGCCATAGCACTGTTACTGTGACTGTTTTTCTCTGTTCTCTTTCGAGCGGTCTTAAAATGCTTCTTTCTTTAACAGAAAAGCTCCGATGGTCTCTGGCCAGTCGGTATCAGAAGGCTGCCAGACTCGGTCTTGCCCTCTGTTCCCTCCCTGCTCCGTCGCTGTAATGAGTATTCCAGGGTGTGTTTTACTTAACCGGATTTGCCCTTTGTATTTACCCTACTTTCTCTCCCCCCTTGGACGGCTTTAGTAAGATATGCTAAAGGCTGAGGACTGATGGTCAAATACATTCCTTTTGATTTTGTGCCCTTCACGGTGCCTTCATGGTACTTGTTCAGTTTATATTTTGAGTTGAGACTATCAGACCCCGCTTGTATAGATCATAAAGAGTATTTTAGCCTTTTCACTAAATTATGATTGACTTTCTTATGTTTCGTCCTATTATTGGAAGGTAAATGTGGTGGGAGAAAGGAAATGTGGGGACAGGGGGCAGGTTAGCAGTGAAGGGCTGTCTAACCAGAAATTGAATCTGGTCATTTGCTACTGACTTCATTTGTACCCATGTGATATGCAGGCCATTTACACAGCTGTGGGAATGTCCCTCCAGTGATGGTTCATGCTTTCAAATACAGAAAAAAAAAAAACATTTTGGAGATGAAACTTTCAGCTCTGTATGTCTACAGATTAACATTATAGCGTGGCTTTTTAATAAATTCTGTCCCAAACACCAGTTTTAGGACTCTGAATATTTGGGAGCGATCTAGAGTGAATATCCATATATTCTGTCTTTTTTTCCCCCTCTGTGAAATGCGTCAGCATCAATATTTTTCAGAAATGTTACTTTTCTTATAAATTTGTAACTTTCTCATGTAAATTAGCAACTTTTTTGTCATAAAATAAATTTATAAATTTGAAAACTTCACATAAATGTACTGCATTTTTCTTATAAATACAGTGGGGCAAAAAAGTATTTAGTCAGCCACCAATTGTGCAAGTTCTCCCACTTAAAAGATGAGAGAGGTCTCCAATTTTCATCATAGGTATACCTCAACTATGAGAGACAAAATGAGAAAAAAAACCCCCAGAAAATCACATTGAAGGATTTTTAATGAATTAATTGGTAAATTCCTCAGTAAAATAAGTATTTGGTCACCTACAAACAAGCAAGATTTCTGGCTCTCACGGACATGTAACTTCTTCTTTAAGAGGCTCCTCTGTCCTCCACTCGTTACCTGTATTAGTGGCACCTGTTTGAACTCATTATCAGTATAAAAGACACCTGTCCACAACCTCAAACAGTCAGACTCCAAACTCCACTATGGCCAAGACCAAAGAGCTGTCAAAGGACGCCAGAAACAAAATTGTAGACCTGCACCAGGCTGGGAAGACTGAATCTGCAATAGGTAAGCAGCTTGGTGCGAAGAAATCAACTGTGGGAGCAATTATTAGAAAATAGAAGACATACAAGACCACTGATAATCTTCCTTGATCTGGGGCTCCACACAAGATCTTACCCTGTAGGGTCAAAATGATCATGAGAACGGTGAGCAAAAATCCCAGAACCACACGGGGGGACCTAGTGAATGACCTGCAGAGAGCTGGACCAAAGTAACAAAGGCTACCATCAGTAACACACTACGCCGCCAGGGACTCAAATCCTGCAGTGCCAGACGTGTCCCCCTGCTTAAGCCAGTACACATCCAGGCCCGTCTGAAGTTTGCTAGAGAGCATTTGGATGATCCAGAAGAGGATTGGGAGAATGTCATATGGTCAGATAAAACCAAAATAGAACTTTTTGGTAAAAACTCAACTTGTTGTGTTTGGAGAAGAAAGAACACCATACCTACTGTGAATCATGAGGGTGGAAACATCATGCTTTGGGGCTGTTTTTCTGCAAAGGGACCAAGACGACTGATCCGTGTAAAGGAAAGACTGAATGGGGCCATGTATGGTGAGATTTTGAGTGAAAACCTCCTTCCATCAGCAAGGGCATTGAAGATGAAACGTGGCTGGGTCTTTCAGCATGACAATGATCCCAAACACACCGCCCGGGCAATGAAGGAGTGGCTTCGTAAGAAGCATTTCAAGATCCTGGAGTGGCCTAGCCAGTCTCCAGATCTCAACCCCATAGAAAATCTTTGGAGGGAGTTGAAAGTCCGTGTTGCCCAGTGACAGCCCCAAAACATCACTGCTCTAGAGGAGATCTGCATGGAGGAATGGGCGAAAATACCAGCAACAGTGTGTGAAAACCTTGTGAAGACTTACAGAAAACGTTTGACCTCTGTCATTGCTAACAAAGGGTATATAACAAAGTACTGAGATGAACTTTTGTTATTGACCAAATACTTATTTTACAGAGGAATTTACCAATTAATTCATTAAAAATCCTTCACTGTGATTTTCTGGATTTTTTTTTTCTCATTTTGTCTCTCATAGTTGAGGTATACCTATGATGAAAATTGGAGACCTCTCTCATCTTTTAAGTGGGAGAACTTGCACAGTTGGTGGCTGACTAAATACTTTTTTGCCCCACTGTATGCAACTTTTTCCTTATTTTTTTCCTCATAAATTTTCAACTTTACTCATAAATTTAGCATTTTTTTTCATAAATTTGCAATTCTCGTGTACATTTGTCTTTTTAAAAATATTTGTGAAAAAATTATGTAAATTTATTTTAAAAAATGGCAAATTATGTAATTTCATCATTAAGTTTCTACTTTTTTCTTGTGAATTTCTGAACTTTGTCTCCTAAATTTGCAGGGGATTTTTTAAAAAAATAATCTAGGTTCAAGCAAATTTGTAATATAGCTTTGTATTAAAATAAAGTAGTTGAAAAAGACAAATAACTGATTACTAAATTTGAAACCCAGTACCAGTGTACAAGCAAATATTCAGATAATCAAATAATTGGGTACAGTTCTAGTTGTGAGGGATCTTTATTGTAAACAGATATATTAGCCAGAGTTCATTTATGAATTTGTTCAAAGTTTGCTGATTTGGATTTCCTTGTTTATGAAATGTCAGACATAAGTACAGATTTGCACTAATTTCTCTAAAACAGTATTTGTTTACTGTAAATGGGCCATTTATGTTTACTCTTGTTTCTGCTATCCATCCAACCATCTTCTTCCGCTTAATCCTTTTTGGGTTGTGGGGGGTGGGGGGTGGGGGGTGGGGGGCTGGAGCCTATCCCAGCATCTTTGGGCGAGAGGCAGGGTCCACCCTGGACAGATCGCCAGACCATCGCAGGGCCAACACAGAGAGACAGACAACCATTCACTCTCACAGTCATACCTAAGGACAATTTAGAATCCCCAGCTGATGCCAGTTAACCTAACTTGCATGTTTTTGGCATGTGGGAGGAAACCAGAGAAATCCCGGAGTAAACCCACGCAGACACAGGGAGAACATGCAAACTCCACACGGATCACTGTTGGTCGGGGTCTGGGATTGAACCCAGGATCCCCCCGGCCAAGGGTGAGTTGCTGTGCTGCCGCAGTGCTAACCACTCTGCCGCCATGCTTGTTTCTGCTAGTTAAATTAAATGTTTACACTGATGTTAAATCTTTCTTTACTTTTTGTCATCCACTGTGTTTTAGCTGTTTCCACGGATTTGCACCTTTATCTCATCACCTTGTACTTTGCTCAGGAAATTGCTGCTCCTAAAGAGCGCCAGAAAAGTGGTCAGGCACAATGACAGAGCTGCACATTTCACGGTGACCTCTGCTCTCTCACCTTTCTGCTCAGGAAGCCCTTCAACCCTTCTTAGCCCCATTTCCGTCCTCTGTTCCTGCTTCACATCCTGGTTTCTTTCCTTCCTTGCACAGGGTGGAGGAAGGGACAAGTGGCAGTAGAAAATGGCGGCCATTACAACGGTACCCAGCTATACCCCTTCCATCTGGGTGAGAATGTGTCACGCCCTCCCCAGGCTGGACCTCAGCTTGCAAATGAGGAACAACATCTTTGTCCCCGACAGCTGGGAGTACCAGCAGGTAACAGACACCTGCCTGCACTGCTCAGACCACACTGTGGCCACATGTCACCTTTTATTACACTTAGTCCTCTTGCTCCATTCACATTATAGACATACATCGATTACATGGATTATGTGGTAATTTGTGCCATTCTTTAAATTGCGACATAAAATTTAGAATGCAAGAGCAACCTACAGAGCCATAATAGGGACATTTGCAGGTCTTTAAAACACTTTTAATGCCTTTTTATTGGCCTTATAATTATAAAGGAGATTGACCTAGCCCCCTGGAAGAGCTAAGCTCAATTTGACTTTTTGTATCTTTATTGCTTAAGATGCTCTAGTGCTCTACTGAACTGCAAACTGGATATATTTCGAGCTTGAGATTCAAAATGGTGCGAGTGTGCTTTTGTCTGCACAGTCTCCTTTCTGCAGTGAAATTCAGGGGCTCACCCCTCTCTTCCAACAAGCGTTCACACAAATGTTCCTGCTAGCCCTGTCTCACAGTGTTTGTGACTTCCCTGCGGTACAAGGAGGAGAAGGAGGGATGGCACGAATTATCCTGCAGAAGCAAAAGACAAAAGAAACTGAAAGTGCTCAGAGAAGAGAGAACGAGAGAAGCAATGAGTAATGTGAGGAGGGTGCAGAACAGAAAACCGGGCAGCGAGATGGATGGAGAGAGGGAAAGCAAACTGAGAGGGAGTGAGAACGAGAGCGAGTGGTAGTGAATGTATTTAAGTAGGTCACAGATTATTAATAGAGATTCAGCGGTGTGGATAGAAGGGAGAGTGGGGGGAGAGAGAGAGTGGAGGCAAGTGAGAACGTGGGGGGAAAAAATGATGGTTGGAGTTGAGCAATGGGGAGGAGTGTAGGAGAACATGAGGTGAGATGGAGAAAAGGTGGAAGAATGGGGAACTATAGATGGGCAGATGGATGGAGGATGATACTGTAGATGTATATCAGAGAAAACTGCATTTAAACAGTTTTGATGATATGGAACCTAGCACAGCACAGGAAATGTGTTGAAAAATCACCTCAAATTGCAAGTTGACACTGCAAAAACTGAAATTTAATTAAGATGCATTATATTCAATCAAGGTTACAAATGCTTATTTTTGGTCAGACATGTTTCTTTTTCTAGTGGGATTTTCATGTAACAATTTTACTTGTTTTTCAAAAAATCTTGAAAAGTCATTTTCTTGATAAATGACTTTTGGTTTATTTTATGCAATATATGCAGTCGTGAAAAAAATTAGGACATTCCATTAAATATTCAGTTCTTTATTAAGAAATGTTCACATATTGATGTCTAATCTTGTTTTTAATTTATCTCTGGAAAAGAAGGTAATTTAATTGCAGGTAAAAATTAACCTTGTTTTAATCATTAAACAAAAGATATCAACAAAAATATGGATTCTAACTGAGGAAAGAGTTAGGACACCCTACCGCCTAATAGCAAGTGTTTACCCCCTTTGGCTGAAATAACTTGAGTGAGACACTTCTTGTAGCCATCTACCAGTCTCTGACATCTGTCTGAGGAAAGTTTGCCCCACTCCTCAATGCAGAATTGTTTCAACTGTGAGATGTTTGAGGGGTTTCTTGCATGTACAGCCCGTTTCAAGTCGCCCCACAGCATCTCAATGGAATTAAGATCTGGGCTTTGACTTGGCCATTACAGGACTTTCCATTTCTTAGTTTTTAGCCAGTCCTTGGTGGATTTACTGGTATGTTTTGGGCCACTGTCATGTTGCAGGGTCCAGTTCTGCTTCAGCTTTAATTTTTTTACAGATGGTCTCACATGGTCTTCAAGCACCCTCTGATACGTACACGGTAGAATTCATGGTGGATTCTATGATGGCGAGCTGGCCAGGTCCTGCTGCAGCAAAGCATCCCCCAAACCATGACACTTCCACCTCCATGCTTCACAGTTGGTATGAGGTTCTCTTCCTGGGAATGCTGTATTTGGTCTACATGAAACAATCCTCTGTTCTGGTGTCCAAATAATTCAATTTTAGACTTGTCTGCCTAAAAAACATTATTCCAGAAGTCCTGGTCTTTGTCTACATTCTCTGGCAATCTTCAGTCTGGCCTTCATGTTTCTCTTAGAGAGCAAAGGTTTCCTCCTTGCACACCTCCCATGCAAGTTAAACTTGTGCAGTCGCTTTCTGATTGCAGAAGCGTGCACTTTCACATCAGCAGTAGCAAGAGCTTGCTGTGGGTTCCGTGATGACATTTTAGGGGTTTTGGAGAGTTCTTTGAGCATCTTGCAGTCTGCTCTCTGGGTGAACTTGTTTGGACGGCTAGACCTGGGCATGTTGGCAGTTATTTTGAATGTCCTCTACTTGTAGACTATTTTCCGGACAGTGGAATGGCCGATTTTAAATTCTTTTGAGATCTTTTTAAATTACCAGACTCATAAGCTGCTACAATCTCCTTTCTGAAGACCTCAGACAGCTCTTTTGATCTCACCATAGTGTTCACTCTCACTTCAACAGTCAGGAACACATCAAACTAAATGTCTGAGGTTTAAATAGGACAAGATTCCTTCAAAATGCTGAGTAACGATGTTATAATCATGTGCACCTGATGTGATACACCTGTGTGTGATTTTAGCTATTTTAAGTGGGAATAAATGTGGGGGTGTCCTAATTTATTCCTCACCAGAAATTGCATGTTTTTAGAATTACATTTTACAGAAAATTTTAAAAAGTTTTTTCTCCAGTTTTAATTGTTTAGTTATAGTACTTGAATCTCCCAGTATTGTTAAAATTAATATTAAATATCCATATGTCCAAATATGTAAAAAAAAACACACAGGCGTTCATAGGGTGTCCTAATTTTTTCACTTGACTGTATACAGTTTATTTAGTTTTTGAAAACAGTCTTTGCAGTGTAATTCTTACACCTTTTTTTAGTCACCATCTTCTGCTGGTAATATGGGTGCAAAATGTGACAAAACATTGTTGGCTGTGGCACAGGTGTAGTGTGGCCGACTACTGATCGGCGGGTCAGGGGTTCAGTTCTCACTCTGTCTGCAGTCTGCATGTCGAAGTGTCCTTGAGCAAGACACTGAACCCCCAGTTGCTCCTGGTGGTTCAGGCCAGCGCCAGTTCATGGCAGCTCTGCCGCCATCAGTGTGTGAATGGGTAGATAGCAGGATCTGTAAAGCGCTTTGGTCATCTAGAGATGAGAAAAAGTGCTATATAAGTGAATGCCATTTACCAAAACTAGTGAGTTAACAGAATTAGTTTTCAGTCTCTTAATATGCGTTTCTCCACTTGTAAAAATGGAATTGAAGTGTCTTTTTTTCCCATCCTCTGACTCAGGTGCTGATTTTCTTTCGCCCCCTCTTCTTCTTTTTTCAGACTCTGCTGGTTTTGTCCAGTTTATCGGCAATCGCTCTTGTTATCTCCCTCTTGGTGGTTCTCTCCTTCCTTATACACTATTGCTGCTGTCACCGTGGTGACCGGAGCGACGGGTCAGAGGAGGAGGAGGAAGATGAAGATGGCAGCACAGGTCACGGTTACAGTGGGAAGAAGGGGCGGGGAATCTGCTGTGTCACGTGGGTAGCCGTGGCTGCTGTCATGCTGTGCTGGTGAGAAGCGCAGTTCAGATTTGTTATTTTCTCATGATAATATAAACAGAGGTGGAAGAAGAATTCAGGCATTAAGATATGTAAAGATTAGGGCTGGGATATTTGACGCATTAACTTTTTTGATTAATGTGGGCCAGTTAATGCGTTAAAAAACTGATGTTGTTAGGTGGTGTTGGTAGTGGTGACTGGTTTGTCTCAGCAGCAGATCTTGTTTTTCAGCACTTAAATTTGCACCACACTATACTGATCCTCCGCTATTCAGGGCAACCTCATCTCACACACACAGACCACGGACCTGACACAGCATTATTGATTGGAGCTGCTTGCTCAAAATTATGAAAAGGGGAAAAGTTTCTGTCAGAGTGAGCAGAGGAAAACCCACACTCCAATATAAAGTAAATAATAGCTTCTAACTCACCGTTAAGATCAGGAGCTCTGGAAACCAATTAAGAATTGCTCTATTTGTTTGTACTTTTAAGGGTTGAGATAATCAGGAAAGTTAAAGACTCACTCCGATGGCTATAAATCCTCTATAAAAACAAATCTACATTGTCTAAAATGGTATCTTGTGCCCTTTTTACTACCAACAAAACCTTTCATTGTCTTACAGTTTCGTGTCAAAGTCTTTTCACTTTTCCTCCTTCAAACAGCAGGTTCTGTGATTACTCCCATCCACAACCCACAAGGCTAATAGAGAACCTATTTTATGCACCCTCTACTTCTGCATATGGGACCTTAAATCAGAAAAAATCTCCATTGAAGTGAATGGCAAGAGAAAAATTATCTTTTGATCCCATTCGAATTATGCGACGAGTTACACATGTTTGTCAATTTAAAAGATAATTTTCCACGTAAATAATGGTGTTGGTTGTTGTCTAACTGTTAAGGTATAAGGTTGTGAAAATACATAAATTGAAAGACTACAAACACAGACTCAGATAAGTTATGTTTTTTGTCCTCTTTGGATCCTTTTTTCATCGGTCAGAAAACAGGAGGTGAGCTTTGAGAGGGGAACTGCCGTAATCGTGTTTGGTGACGTGTATAGTTCGAGATAACTGGGGATGTAGTCCATTAAGTGGTTTCACAAAAACTAAATATTATTCTCTTATTATACGACAACCAACTTTAATTATTCAATTCAATTCAATTCAACTTTATTTATATAGCGCCATTTCACAACAACAGTCATCTCATAGCACTTTCAACTGTAGGGGGGACCCCCACAGTTGCAGAAAGACCCCAGCAATCAGGCGATCCCCTGTGAGCAAGCACTTGGCGACGGTGGAGAGGAAAAACTCCCTTTTAACAGGAAGAAACCTCCAGCAGAACCAGGCTCAGGGAGGGGCAGTCATCTGCTGCGACTGGCTGGGGGGTGAGGGGATAGAGAAGAAGAAAAGAACAGACATGTAGAGAGCAAACAGCACGATGGGGACTCAATCTATGGGAGAGAACAAACAAATGTTAATGACCAGCAAAAAAAAATATTTCATAGAGAGTGAGGAAAGGAGTGAGGCCCAGTGCATTACTGGAGGTCCCCCGGCTGACTAAACCTATTAGCAGCATAACTAAGGGAGGGTTCAGAAACACATGATCCCTCCCTAATTGTAGGCTATATCAAAAAGGTAGGTTTTAGCCCTATTCTTAAAAACAGAGATCGAGTCTGACTCCCGAATCCAGATTGGCAGCTGATTCCACAGGAGAGGAGCTTGATAACTGAAGGCTCTGCCTCCCATTGTACTTTTGGAGATTCTAGGTATTACAAGTAATCCTGCATTTTGGGAGCGTAGTGCTCTGTTAGGATAATACGGTAGTATCAGATCTTTTAAATAAAAAGGAGCCTGATTGTTTAGAGCTTTGTAAGTAAGAAGAAGGATTTTAAACTTAATTCTAAACTCTATGGGAAGCCAATGAAGGGAGGCCAGAACCGGAGAGATATGATCTCTCTTTCTAGTACCTGTTAAAACTCTTGCTGCAGCATTTTGGATCAGCTGAAGACTTTTTAAAGATGTTTTAGGACAGCCTGATAATAAAGAATTACAATAATCTAATCTCGAGCTAACAAAAGCGTGGATCAGCTTCTCAGCATCACTCTGAGACAAGATGCTCCTAATCTTGGCAATATTACGCAAATGATAGAAGGCAGTCTTAGAAACAAATTTAATATGTGAATTGAAGGACAAATCCTGATCAAAAATATGTGGAAATCAAAAATTATGTGGAAAATCATCTTTTAAATTGGCAAACATGGCAAAATTTTTGATTGGGATCAAAAGATAATTTCTCTCTTGCCATTCACTTGAGTGGAGACTTTTTTCCGATTTAAGGTCCCATATGTGGAAGTAGAGAGGGCATGACTTAGGCTCTCAATGGTGGCTAGCGTTACATTAAACAGAATAAATCTTGTGATAAAGACAACCGGTGGAAGGACATGCCCAGTTGTATGCATGGTGGCCAAGGATAATGACTGAAACTGCATCAGTCCTTAAAAGCAGTTTAATGGTGAAACCCATCTTAATTTGGATCAAGTTTTCAAAGCAGCTGCCCAAAGATGCTAACTGGCCCAGAGGCTAACTTCAGTTAGGCCACAGAATCCTGATTGGCTCAACACTACAGATGTGCCAGTGCTGTATATGGTTTTGTCACCAAAAGCACTCCATATAAACTCACCTTTTTTTCAGCGGGTGGGGCTTAAGTGAAACTTTAAAGCAAAAAAAAAAAAAAAAACAGACATTTGAGTGATTTCATTTTTGATATGTCTTGTTTCCCAAATTTCCCAGTTTGGGATCAGTGGGACTAATAAAGGCTTATCTTATCTTATCTTATAAAATCTCTCTCTCTCTCTCTCTCTCTCATAAAAACACATTACAGATGTGTTAGCATGAAAAAAACCTCGATTTTTGCATAGTATCACTAAGTGTAAGCACTGATTTCTTCTTTGAGCATTTCAAAATAAAACAGGAAATGTGACAATTTTAAAAATAATAGTTTTGCTGAGAAATTGACTCTATATCGAACTGAAAAAGAATGTTACAAATTGGTATCATAAATTGTAAAAAATGTAATTGAATATAGTCATGATTATCAAGTGCTTTATTTTGCTCTAACAGTATTTTTGTTTAATATGAGAGCCACAAGAATGTTCAATGAATAAAATCCAAATAAAAGTTGCTAAAGTGTACTTTTTCATTGATTCTTTTATAGATGTTTAGTGAGTAATCACAATTAATTATAGGAAAAATGTGCAATTAATTAGTTAAGATTTTTAATTGATGCACAGTCTGAGTAAAGTTACATAAAAATCCCATAAAAAGTTGGAATCCTACATTCCTGCTTCTTAAGAAGGTAAACAGAAGTATCATCAGCATAATATGAAGTACGAAAAATAACAACCACTTTGCCCTTAAACAGTTTTAAGAACATGTCATTAACACTTGCCTTATTTCCTGTTTGTATATTTTCTGAATTTCTGAATGAATGAATGAATGAATGAATGAAATCTTTATTTCGGATAGGTTAAAAAAGTAAAGATTAAAAAGAAAGGAACATAATAATAATACAACAACAACAAAGGGAAAATTTTGTTTATATTGCTTCATACATGTACGTAATTTAAATACCATCCATCCATCTAACTTCCTCTGCTTATCTGGGGATCCGGGTTGCGGGGGCAGCGTTCCAAGCAGAGAAACCCAGACTGTCACCCAGTTCAGATATACCCATGATCCCTCCTGCAGGTGGTGAGTGCACTGAAGGTAATTTAAATACCTTTAAGATGTTACAGCCGTGGACAAAACTGTTGGTACCCCTCTGTTAATGAAAGAAAAACCCACAATGGTCACAGAAATAACTTGAATCTGACAAAAGTGGTAATAAATAAAAATTCTATGAAAATTAACCAATGAAAATCAGACAATGCTTTTGAATTGTGATTCAACAGAATCACTTTAAAAACAAACTCATGAAACAGGCCTGGACAAAAATGATGGTACCCCTAGAAAAGATTGAAAATAATGTGACCATAGGGACATGTTCAACCAAGATGTGTCCTCTAATTACGCCAAAAACATGCAGGTTAGGGATACGGGGCGCTTGCGCACGCAGCAACCGGCAGCTGGTGGCTTGTCACCAGACTGCAAAACAAATCTACCTACGGGTACAAATAAGTAACAAAAAAAAAAAAAGGTGTCTACAAACTTGTAATCAGTCAGTTGGCCTATTTAAAGGGTGACAAGTAGTCACTGTGCTGTTTGTTGACATGGTGTGTACCACACTAAACATGGACCAGAGGAAGCAAAGGAGAGAGTTGTCTCAGGAGATTAGAAAGAAAATTATAGACAAGCATGTTAAAGGTAAAGGCTATAAGACCATCTCCAAGCAGCTTGATGTTCCTGTGACTACAGTTGCACATATTATTCAGAAATTTAAGATCCACGGGACTGTAGCCAACCTCCCCGGACGTGGCCGCAGGAGGAGACGGATAATACGAATGGTAACAAAAGAGCCCAGAACAACCTCTAAACACATTCATAGTGAACTCCAAGGTCAAGGTACATCAGTGTCAGATCGCACCATCTGTCACTGTTTGAGCCAAAGTGGACTTCATGGTAGACGACCAAGGAGGACACCACTGTTGAAAACAAATCATAAAAAAGCCAGACTGGAATTTGCCAAACTGCATGTTAACAAGCCACAAAGCTTCTGGGAGAATGTCCTATGGACAGACGAGACAAAACTGGAACTTTTTGGCAAGGCACATCAGCACTATGTTCACAGACGCAAAAATGAAACATACCAAGAAAAGAACACTGTCCCAACTGTGAAACATGGAGGAGGTTGTGTTATGTTCTGGGAATACTTTGCTGCATCTGGCACAGGGTGTCTTGAATCTGTGCAGGTTACATTGAAATCTCAAGACTACCAAGGTATTCTAGAGAGAAATGTGTTACCCAGTGTCAGACAGCTTGGTCTCAGTCGCAGGTCATGGGTCTTGCAACAGGATAATGACCCAAAACACACAGCTAAAAACACCCAAGAATGGCTAAGAGTGAAACATTGGACTATTCTAAAGTGGCCTTCTGTGAGCCCTGATCAAAATCCTATTGAACATCTGTGGAAGGAGCTGAAACATGCCGTCTGGAGAAGGCACCCTTCAAACCTGAGACAGCTGGAGCAGTTTGCTCATGAGGAGTGGGCGAAAATACCTGCTGAGAGGTGCAGAAGTCTCATTGACAGTTACAGAAATAATTTGATTGCAGTGATTGCCTCAAAAGGTTGTGCAGCAAAATTTTAAGTTAAGGGTACCGTCATTTTTGTCCAGGCCTGTTTCATGAGTTTGTTTTTTAAAATAATTCTGTTGAACCACAATTCAAAAGCATTGTCTGATTTTCATTGGTTAATTTTCATAGAATTTTTATTTATTACCACTTTTGTCAGATTCTAGTTATTTCTGTGACCATTGTGGGTTTTTCTTTCATTAACAGAGGGGTACCAACAATTTTGTCCACGTGTGTAATTTTAGGGACTTTTTGCCCCATTATATTTAGTTATCACAATTTCAGATTGATCACTTGATACTTAAGCAATGTTACAGGAAAGGGAGCTGTGGTAGACTGCAAGTCTAATTTAAAACATTACTGGCACATGCCTCTAGGGGGAACTACCTGTATTGTTCAGCACTACTATTAAGGGGACACATTAGAACAAGAGTGTGAAAACCCCGCGCAGAATCCATGTTCAGTCATATTATGTGTGTTGCAGAATAAACGGCAGAGTTAGCCAAAGAAATAACTCAAGTGTGATCATTGCTACACGGTAGGATATCACACAATTGGCGACGAGGATTAAAAGAAAAAAATCAGCGGCGAGAAACAGAGAACATTGCAAGTGTGGCGAACTCAAGTGACTCCAGTAGTTCGAGTGCAAGTTCAGAGGAGGAAAAACGAGGTTTCCCCACCACGACGAGCAATGGCGGCTGTAATCGGAACGGTAACCCCTTTTGATAACTCGACTCAGTCATGGGAAGAATATAGTGAAATGTTGGACTTTTTCTTCCAAGCTAATGACATTGAGGAGCCAGACAAAAGGAAGGCTGTACTGTTGAGTGGAGTTGGTGCAACTACTTACAGCTTGTTGAGAAATTTAATAAGCCCTGCATTACCGAAAGATAAAACGTACGACCAGCTTACTGCTGAGCTTCAGAAGCACTTCAGCCCCAAACCGAGTGAAATCGTGCAACGATTCAAATTTAATTCACGCATAAGGAGGAACACTGAGTCCATAGCAGAGTATGTGGCAGAATTGAGGAAATTAGCACTGCACTGTGATTACAAAGACTCATTGGAAGAAATGTTAAGAGACAGACTTGTGTGTGGAGTGAATGATGACCGAATGCAACGGCGACTTTTATTTGAAACAAAACTCACTTTTGCGAAGGCTTTGGAATTATGCCAAGCGATGGAAACAGCATCTAAAGATGTGAGAGAGATGCAAGGGAAGCTAACAGAGGACACAGCAACGCATGTTCGTGTGCCTAAGACCCAAGTAGGTGTCCACAAAGTGTTGACTGACAAAACTCAGCACAAATTCCCCAGTTGTTATCGCTGCAAAGGCCAGCACAATGCCGCCGAGTGCAAATTTGCCACTGAGCTGTGTCATAATTGTGGCAAGCGAGGGCACATTAAGAAAGCATGTAGAATAAAGGTGGACAGCGCACAGGTGCTGAAAGCGACAGTTAATGGGCAAAAGTATGAAAACAAGGGCCCAGGAAAGGAACAGCAAGCGAATCAACTGAGAGGGGAGGGAGAAAGTGATACAGAAGACATGGATTTTCACACAATTTACAACACGTCAGAGGAGCTGACCAAGGTAGCGCCCATCACGCGTACCATGAATGTTAATGGAATGAAAGTAACATTTGAAGTTGATACAGGCTGTGGAGTAACCATATTAAGTAAACAGCAATATACACAACTGTGGAAGAAAACAGACACAGCAGAATTAAATCCCTGTTCATTAAAATTAAAAACATACACAGGAGAGAAGCTAGACGTGCTAGGCATGGCACAAGTGAAGGTGCAACACGAAAACAAAGAAAAGGACTTACCTGTAGTAGTAGTTGGGAGCGAAGGACCAAATCTACTAGGGCGAAGTTGGCTACAAGAACTGGCCATGATGGATCAGTTGGTGAATAAAGTGGAATCTCAGCCCAAATTGCAGCTGGAGGAGATCCTCGAAAGACACGCTGAGGTGTTCAAAGAAGGCGTAGGACAGCTAAAAGGTGTCACTGCAAAGATTAATGTGGACAAGGAGGCCCAACCACGATTCTGCAAACCCCGACCGGTACCCTATGCAGTCAAGCCACTGGTTGAAAGCGAGCTACAGAGGCTGCTGGATGACAAGATCATTGAGCCAGTGCAGGTTGCAGAATGGGCGGCGCCCATAGTCCCAGTGAGAAAGCCGGATGGCTCCATTAGAATATGTGGAGATTACAAACTCACTGTCAATCGAGCATCACGGGTGGATCAGTATCCAATTCCTAAAGTGGAGGACCTCTTCGCACAGCTGAACGGCGGCCGACACTTCACGAAATTAGACATGAGTCACGCCTACCAACAAGTAGTCCTGGAAGAAGAATCAAGAAAGTATGTAACCATCAATACACACAAAGGCTTATATACCTACACACGCTTACCATTTGGAGTAGCTTCCAGTCCTGCTATATTCCAGAGAACTATGGAGGGCATCCTAGGTGGAATTCCGAATGTTGCCATTTATTTGGATGACATCCTTTGTACAGGACCAAATGAACAAGAACATCTGAAAACGCTGGAGGAAGTGCTTCAACGGTTGGAGAAAAGCGGTCTGAGGTTGAAAAGAAGCAAGTGTGAGTTCATGGGAAAAGAGGTGGTGTTCCTAGGCCACAAGATCAACGCCAGTGGTCTACACCCTCTAACAGACAAAGTGGAAGCCATTGCGGAGGCGCCTGAGCCACAAAATGTTACTGAGTTAAAAGCCTACCTGGGCTTGTTGAACTATTACCATAGGTTCCTCCCAAAGCTCTCCACGCTGCTGGCACCACTACATACCTTACTTAAGAAGGAAGAAAAATGGTCATGGGGGGTCAAGCAGCAGAAGGCGTTTGAAGAGTCCAAAGCGCTACTTCAGTCCTGTAGTGTGTTAGTGCACTATGATTCAAACAAACCACTCATCCTGGCGTGTGACGCATCACCCTACGGTGTGGGTGCTGTACTCTCTCATCGTATGGAGGATGGCTCAGAGAGACCCATAGGGTTCGTCTCAAGAACTCTTAGTGCAGCTGAGAAAAACTACTCCCAGCTAGACAAGGAGGGCCTTGCAGTAGTATTTGGTGTAAAAAAATTCCACAAATACCTGTACGGGAGACAGTTCGCTATAGTGACTGACCACAAGCCACTAATTTCACTGTTCAGTGAAATGAGAGCCATACCCCAGATGACATCTCAGAGAATTCAGAGATGGGCCGTTACATTAGCAGCATATGAGTACACCATCGTTTACAAAGCCGGACGGGACCATACGAATGCTGACGCGATGAGTAGGCTACCCTTGGATGGAGGAAGAGACAGCACGCCTGAGGAGGAGGAGAGAGTGCTATTGTTTGAAGATATCGGCGTGCCCCTGGTGAACGCACAACAAATAAAGAAGTGGACAGACAAAGACCCTGTTCTAGCAAGAGTGCGAGAATACATCTTGCGAGGATGGCCGAAGATGAACAGTCCTGAGTTCATTCCCTATGCCCGACGACAGGATGAGCTCAGCACCCAGGAAGGTTGTATCCTGTGGGGAGGACGCGTGGTTGTTCCACCACCTGGTAGGAATGCCTTACTGCAACAACTACACCAAGCACACCCTGGCATCACTCGCATGAAAGCGTTGGCGAGGAGTTACATGTGGTGGCCCAACATGGATGCAGAGGTGGAGGCGCTTGTGAAGTCATGTGCGGCATGCCAGGAGAACAGGAACAGTCCTCCAGCAGCCCCACTACATCCCTGGGAAGTTCCAGATAAACCATGGAGAAGAATTCACATTGACTACGCAGGTCCATGGATGGGAAGAATGTTCCTGATCATAGTTGACGCATACTCAAAGTGGATCGATGCATATTCTGTGAGTAGCTCTACTTCTACTGTTACCATTGAATGTCTTAGAAAGAGTTTCAGTCAACATGGGCTACCTGAAATCATAGTATCAGATAACGGTACATGTTTTACGAGTGAACAGTTCCAAGAGTTTTCTGAAAAGAATGGCATACGTCACATCACGACTGCGCCATACCATCCTTCTTCTAACGGCTTAGCCGAGAGGGCCGTGCAGACATTCAAGTCACTCATGAAAAAGATGACAGGAGACTCTATTGAAACCCGAATGTCGAGAGCTCTGTTCAGCTATCGAATAACACCCCAATCTACAACTGGCAAGTCACCAGCTGAGCTGTTGTGTGGAAGGAAGTTGAGGTCAACATTTGACTTAATACATCCAGACTTCAGAAACAAAGTGCATGATAAACAAGAGAAACAAAAAGGTTATCATGACATGCATGCTAGAGAGAGAATACTGAGAGAAGGAGACGTGGTCTACACCCGCAACTTTGGCTCAGGACCAGCCTGGGTACCAGGAGAAATAACTGAAAAGACAGGCCCTGTGTCATTCAAGGTGACATTAGGTCATGGACAAGTGGTGAGGCGACACATCGACCAAGTTCGTGGTAGGAGCTCCATTCCCCTGCCGATGGCACCAGAGGTGTTGTCTGACACCCATCCTGAGGAGAGCATCAACGAACCACCACTTCAGGTGAAACCTGAGGTAACCGTCTCTGCAGATTCTACGGGCAGCACTGCAGCAGCCGAAACAGTGGAGCAGTCTGAGTCTTCACCTGCAGTTGGCTCACCCGCCGTGAGAAGATCTCAGCGAGCTAGGAAAGCTCCAGACTACTTGAAGGACTATACTTAGTCAGTAGTGAGTTCCCCAGCCACAGGACAAGAATGCGTCCTGGAACCTCACTGGGATGCGGTAGTCAAACCAAATCCCCAGTTAGACTGTTATGTGTGTTATACATGTAAAAAAAAAAAAAATAGAGAAAGAAATTATGTGTATGGCACATGTGTTTAAGAAGTTAAAAGTAACTGTGATTGTTTAGGGTTAAATGGGAGTTCCAGGATGTCTAGCATAATTGGCTAGTGTAATTAAAAGTAGTTTAATCTAGAGGGGAGGGATGTGGTAGACTGCAAGTCTAATTTAAAACATTACTGGCACATGCCTCTAGGGGGAACTACCTGTATTGTTCAGCACTACTATTAAGGGGACACATTAGAACAAGAGTGTGAAAACCCCGCGCAGAATCCATGTTCAGTCATATTATGTGTGTTGCAGAATAAACGGCGGAGTTAGCCAAAGAAATAACTCAAGTGTGATCATTGCTACACGGTAGGATATCACAGGAGCACAGTATCATGAATCATGATCCCAGTGAGTAATTCATGACAGCACATGACCTTAACTGTGATATTGCTTTTCTACCACAGTTCCACAAGCATAATTTATTATTTCATAGCAATATACAGTGGATATACAAAGTTTACACAACCCTGTTCAAATGCCAGGTTTTTGTGTTGTAAAAAAATGAGACCAAGACAAATCATTTGAAAGCTTTTTCTACCATTAATGAGACCTATAACCTGTACAGCACAATTGAAAAACAAACTGAAATCTTTTAAGAGGAAAAACAAAAAAAACTTACAATAACCTGGTTGCATAAATATGCACACCTTTTAACTAATACTTTGTTGCAGCACCTTTGGCTTTTTTTTTACAACATTCATTCTTTTTGGGTAGGAGTCTATCAGCGTGGTACACCTTGATGTGGCAATATTTGCCCACTATTCTTTGCAAAAACGCTCCACATCTGTCAGATTGTGAGGGCATCTCCTGTACACAGCCCTCTTCAGATCACCTCACAGATGTTCAATCGGATTCAGGTCTGGACTCTGGCTGGGCCATTCCAAAGCCTTAATCTTCTTCTGGTGAAGGCATTCTTTTGTTGATTTGGATGTGTGCTTTGGGTCATTGTGGTACTGAAAGATGAAGCTCCTCTTCAGCTTTCTAGCAGAAGCCTGAAGGTTGTGTGCCAACACTAACTGGTATTTGGAGCTGTTCACAATTCCCTCTGCTTTGACTAAAGCCCCAGTTCCAGCTGAAGAAAAACAGCCCCTCAGCATGATGCTGCCACCACCATGTTTCACTGTAGGTATGGTGTTCCTTTGATGATGAGCAGTGTTGTGTTTGCACCAAATATCGCTTTTGGAATTATGGCCAAAAAGTTCAACCTTGGTTTCATCAGATGATAACACATTTTCCCACCTGCATTTGGGAGATTTCAAATGTGTTTTTGCAAAATGTAGCCAGGCTTGGATGTTTTTCTTTGTAAGATAAGGCTTCTGTCTTGCCACCCTATACCGTAGCTCAGACATATGAAGAAGACGAGAAATTGTTGTCACATGTACTAAACAGCCAGTACTTGCCAGAAATTCCTGCAGCTCCTTCAATGCTACTGTCGGCCTCTTGGCAGCCTCCCTGACCAGTTTTCTTCTCATTTTTTCATCAACTTTGGAGGGATGTCCAGTTCTTGGCAATGTCACTGTTATGCCTTATTTTCTCCACTTGATGATGACAGTCTTCACTGTGTTCCATGGTACATTTAATGCCTTGGAAATTCTTTTGTACCCTTCTCCTGACTGATACCTTTGAACAATGAGATCCCCCTGATGCTTTGGAAGCTCTCTGCGGACCATGGCTTGTGCTGTAAGATGTGACTACAAAAATGTCAGGAAAAGCATACTAGAACAGCTGAACTTTATTTGGGATTAATCAGAGGCACTTTAAATGGTGGCAGGTGTGTGCTGACTCCCATTTAACATGAATTTGAATGTGATTGGTTGATTCTCAACACAGCCACATCTCCAGTTATTAGAGGGTGTGCATACTTACAGTATGCAACCAGGTTATTGTAAGTTTTTTTTCCCCCCTTAAAAGATTTCACTTTGTTTTTTAATTGGGTTGTACAGGTTATAGGTCACATTAATGGTGGAAAAGTTTTGAAATGATTTATCTTGATCTCATTTTTTTGCATCACAAAAACCTGGCATTTAAACAGGGGTGTGTAGACTTTTTATATCCACTGTATGACAAAAGACTGATTTTTTGTGTTCCTTTATCCAGTTATTTTGCTCCACTGAAAAAAATATTCCCTCCTGAATGTAACCAGTTAACTTTGATTAAGCACAACACTGAGCATAATATAGAACAGAAAAGGTTTATTGTCATTTTACATACATGAGCAACGAAATTAGATACTATGCAGTGCAGAAGTCATTTCTTATATGTGGTATATACTGTGTTCTTCTTGAGCCAGTTGTGTGGGTCATGTGACTCAATACCAGCTGCCATTCATTTTGTTAGCTGTAGTGAACAAGTCCTGTATGAAGCCACAATTTTGTTATCACCACATATTGTAGGTATTAGAAGTCTCTGATTGGGATGGTAAATCAAACCTCAGCTCATCCATTTTTGTCTTCAGCCCATCCACTGTTAGCGAACGAGTTGACGTAGAGTTGGAGAATAAAGGCTTGAATATAATTGATGCTCGGGTCATTGCGCAAGCGAATAGTGATGTCACTAAATGGCTGTGACTGTTCATACCAGGACGTGGGGCGCCTTGAATTTTCATGGAAAGCAATGATGATTTTATCTATAAATGTGTACACTAGATGTTAGAACAAACAGAAAAAAACCCTTTCCCCCATTTGTTTTAATGAGCCAGCTGCGCTGTGTGTGCCAAGTTACATGAATCAGGAGGTGCACAAACAGCTGAAAAGACACACTACATAACACCTGTTGTGACATCATTTTTTGAACATGTAGCCATTCGCGAGGGCCAAGCACATCAAGTACAGACAGGCCTTAACGGCTCTTATTTCAGGCTTCAACCCATTTCCGCATTAGTTTTTACGCACTTCAATCTATTCTTCTTGGCATTTTCAGATGAAATAAAGAGTCTGTCATCACATGGGTAATGTGGTAGGCCCTCACAGGACATATTGACACACCCAAACGCCAGACAGAAGTTTGCAGTATTTATTAACAAACATGCAGCCCGAGGGCTGGAAAATATAGATGCCACGAACAGCAGGCAACTTACAATAACGGGTGATGCCAAGGCAGTGGCGTGGAGAGATCAAAGCATAAAAACACAACTTTGGATGCCGCAAGGAAGGACTAGAGGCAGCAGAATAAATAGCGTGACTAATCAATAACAAATAAAGAACAGCTGTGATAAATTAATAACGTACAAGGATGAGGCTAAACGGAAGATGCATTACGCTAACAGGAAGTAAACAAAGAGCACTGTCAAAATAAGAGTCCATACAGAAACGAGAATAATGAATGGCAATAATGATTATAATAATAAAGAGTTCAATAAAGGAACACAAAGTGTGGACAGAGTCTAACCTTGTCCAGATCATGACAGTACCTCCCCTTTAAGGGTTGAATACCAGACGACCCGAGGGATAGACCCCCTGCCCAGGGCGGATGGTGGGGGCCCTAGGAGAGGTGGCCCAAAAACATCCCTTACCCCCAGTCACACAGTCCGAAGGGAGAAGAGTTGGTCAGGTGGCCAACCCCAGTCCGTGGACCACCCGGTGGGGGGAGACAGTTCATCTGGTGGCCGTCCAGAGTCCCAGGACCACCAGATGGAGGGGAACGGCATGTTTGGTGACCTGTCAGCATTCCAAGGCCACCAGACGGGTGGATGCAATGCTGGGTCCCAAAACCCGTGGCACAGCAGCTGCGGGGCGCAGAGCTTGGGTAACAGCTGCTGAGATGTGGATAACAGGGGAGCTCTGAGTTCAGGAGAGGGCAGCTGCGGCACGTTGCGCTCAGGAGGAGATGGCTGGGGCACGCTGACCTCTGGAGGAGATGGCTGGGGTGCACTGACCTCAGGATGAGACGGCTGAGATTGGAAAGCGTTCAGCCTAGATGTCTGGAAATCCATCTCCCTCAAAGCGGCCATCTCGGATGAGGCAGAAAGGCAGGGAGAGAGTGAGGTGACACCAAAACTTTCAGCAGCAGAGACTGGCAGGAAGGCCCCAGAGACAGATGTAACCTGCACTTGGGGATCCCCACGGAGAGCAAGACAAGTCCTTTCTAAAGTAGATGTTATAAATACAAAGAAAAAGACTTGCCTTAGCTCCTGGTCCACAGCTGCTCGTGTGGCAGCTTCTGGATGAGCTAAAGGAGCGGTGGTCTCTGGGTGAGCTGCTGGAGCTGCGACTTCTGGGTGAGCTGCTGGAGCAACGACCTCTGGGTGAGCTGCTGGAGCAATGGCCTTGAGAGGGGCTGCAGGGTCGAACACCACGAGAGGAGCTGCAGGCGACGCAGTAGGGGAGGAGGTCTGGAGAGAAGCGGCAGGTGAGGAGGATGGGGGCGAAGCAGCAGGTGAGGAGGCCGGGAGCGAGGCAGCAGGTGAGGAGGTGGTCTGCAGGGAAGCAGCTACTGGAGCCCTTTGGAGGGGAGAAGATGCAGCTACAGGCGTGGTGCTCGGTGGAAGAAAGGAGGTGAAAACCAGTGGAGTCAGACAAACTGGGGCGACAACAGAGACAGGTGGTGAAGGTTCAGTGGTGGTTGGTGGCTGCCGCTGATGTCTTTCACCGGGAAAAAGGCAAGACTCGTCATTAGCTGATGTTAAAAAATGAGAGAGTACTTGCCTGTTCCTCTGTCCTGTTGCCGCAGATGCTGCCACTGAGAATCCGGGGAAGTCCTTCTGAGTGGCCACAGGGATTCCACGGTGAGTAGCTGCAGCTGGAGGACACCATGGAGCCAGAGCTGGAGTGCAGTGGGGTGAAGCGGGCAGTGGAACCCGGAGGCATTTCCTCATCAGCACTGGGGAGGGAGTGGTGGAAGGTCTTCTCACCAGGATGGTGAGGGACCACTGCAGGTTGGAGACTGAGATGAGGAGTCTCCCAAGCTCAGGGAAGTCCCACAGGCATGGAAAGTCCTTGATAATAATAGCTGCGGCGTACAAAAACTCGAGGGCCTCCTTGGGAGTACAAGAGGCACGGGCCAACTTGACATTCCCTTTTTCTTTTTTTTTCCTTTCTTCTTTATGACTGGCGCCTAGCGGCTGCCCCGGCCTTGGATGCGCTCTGCAGAGCGTGCCCAAATGCCAAGTCACGTTTCGTTACCTTGTATTCATACATGTGTAATGACAATAAAGTTGAATCTCATCATCTCATCTCTCATCTCATTAAGTCCTCCACGGAGGTAACAGCCCACAGCTGGTCCGACTCCAACCCAGCCCTGTAAACTTCATGTCCGCTGGGTCCTGATCTGGTGGCATCCTACTGTCATGGTAGGCCCTCACAGGGCATATTGACACACCCAGACGCCAGACAGAAGTTTGTGTTATTTGTTAACAAACATGCAGCCCGAGGGTTGGAAAATATAGATGCCGCAAATGGCAGGCATCTTACAATAACGAGTGACGCCAAGGCAGTGGTGTGGAAAGAACGAAGCATAGAAACACAACTTAGGATGCTGCAAGAAAGGACCAGAGGTGGCAGAATAAATAGTGACTAATCAATAACAAATAAAGAACAGCTGTGATAAATTAACAACCTGTGAGGATGAGGCTAAATGGAAGATGTATTATGCTAACAGGAAGTAAACAAAGAGCACTGTCAAAGTAAGTCCATACAGAAATGAGAATAATGAATAGAAATAATAATAGTAGTAATAATAATAATAATAAAGAGTCCAAAAAAGAGCATAAGGCATGGACAGGGTCTAACCCTGTCCAGATTATGACACATAGGTAATGCGGTTGGCTAATTGAGATAATAAATCGTCACTCCTCGAACCCTTATTGTCCAATCAAATTGTTCAGTCAGAGCTAATTGTTGTATGAAGCCAAATAAGAAATTCTTAGAGATTAAACATGTTTTCAACTCTTTTTGACATGCAATCTAACACCTGGACTTCAGTTCCATTCACTTGATTCATTTCTGAGAGGGACTGTGAGTCAGATACCTTCTTAGAAACGAGCTTCCAGCCTACACGAATGGAGTAAATGGGATTGCTGTTCACATTAAGAATTTTAAAAGTTAACATAGCCTTTAAAGAAATAATTCTGCGATAATCCCAGTGTTCTTGGAGAAATAAAAAATATTCACACTGTAATATCTCAGCTGTAGATACAGTATAAAGCAACATGTAAAAGTGGGTGCTTCTCACTGACAGTTAAGAAACTGTTCTTCCAGGGCTTTCTAAACTTAATAGCTACATACTCTGTGATTGTGTGAGCTTGATAAAATTAAAAATAATTTTTTACCTTTGCCACCATTGACTTTGAGCTGGAACAGAACAGGAAATTTGTTTTTACTGTCATTTTACAGTCTGTGCTAGCTAGCTTGGTTAGCAAAGTACAGCCTCATTTAATTTTGATGTTATTTGGGATGCCAATTTTACCTCATGACAAAAAAATATGCTTAAAATAAAATGTGTTTATCTGAAAAAAAAAGTGATATAGCCCGCCAGAATCTAACAAGTAACTTTTGTGAAAAAATGCCCAGTGAAACAGTCTGTTTTATTAATTTACTTGTATAGAGGCAACATTCAAAGACTAGTTTGTTTAAATCTTGCTACTTTATCTAACACAGGCTCCAACCTCTCTTTGTTGGGGTGGAGGCTTTGTTTGCTCTTGGTTCATATCAAATTGAATTATAATAAATGATTAATGATGATTTTTTTTAAATGTAAATGTTTTATACAATTAATTTGGTAAAGCATTTTATAGTAATGGTTGACAATCAATTAATAAAATTACAAACTTTATCATCTGTTTTGCTTAGAATATGATTTGGAGAACAAGCATGATGCTGTATTAATGCTGCCTTTAGTGAGTGAGCCCAGTTCCGTAAAAGGAAAATTTTAACTCAGGTAAATGAAAATTACAGTAATTTTGTTAGAAATTTCTATAAAGTTACTTCAACCATTATGACTGTGATGTTCAGAGATGGGTAACAATGAGCTGCCTTTACTCAAATACTTGTACTCAATTAACTTTTTCACACATTTGTATTTTAGTAGGTAAATTAATTGCAGGATACTTTATACTCTTATGTACAAACATGGGGAATAAAAACAATACTTTTACTCAATTAGATTTGGTCATACTCTTTTGACCGTATTACAACAATCTAGCCAACAGTCCATTGTCAAAGACAAAGCACATTTATGCGTGTGTCCAAGTCCATTTTGTTATCGCGGCAGCACAAAACTGAATTTTGCACCTAGTGGAAACTGGGAAGAGGCTGGTCTGATTATTCAAAGGTATATTTTGGGTGTAACATGCAATAATTCAATGAGGAGTGCTCCTGCTCTTCCTTTAATAAACAGGTGAACTAAGGTGAATGATGATCATGATGGCTTGTTTAGAATACGGGCTTTGCACTGGGAGTGAAAATGTGCACAATAGTGACACTGCTTGGCATTAAGCCATGCATTAATTATACTCCGTGTCCAGTCAGTTATTTTAGAAGGAGAAGGATGAGATGATTGAACAAATAGACTGAACAATCATGCTGAATTTAAATTAATTTAGGTTTAAAGTTATAAGGACAGATGCATGCTTCGTTGCACCCCATGCACTGCTATTCTTTTTTCGGACACAAGATCTACAGTAGATGACTGAGGACAGAATACTTTGTCACAGCAGACAGGTTTGTAATTTGAAATCTTCAGAGTGATAGCATCCTGTGGGTTTTAGACATCGCCTCCTTCATTTACCGGATCCACAACAACCACTGAAGCACAGAGCCTCCGGTACTGGTCTGTCAGAACCGGTCACAGAGGCCACACAGCTAAGGCTCAGTGGAGAGTGCCTTTGTACCTCTTCTGAATGTTACAGCCTGTGGTGGGAAAAAAACACTAAAATGTACACACACACTCCCTGTTCATTTATTCCCCTAAAAAATAAATTAATGAATACCTAATCTATAGGCAATACACCTCCTGTAAGTTTGTGATGAAAATGAAAATGTGGATGGAATAAAACTAACTATTCAGTGTATCATCATATTCAGGGCTTGACATTAACTTTTTTTGCTCACCGGCCACTGTGGCTAGTATTTTCCAAAGTTACTAGCCACTCAGCCTTTTTAGTAGCCACAATTTTGTGGTTGGAAAGTTATGTTTAATATGATTGAATTTGAGTATCACATGCTAAAATTTACTTGAACTAAATTTACAACCTTTTTAAATGTAAATGACCCTTATACAGTACATACATAAAAATAGCAAGAGAAACACTGTTTGTTGAATTATTTATTAACTGCAGTAAATGCTGTAAAACAGTTTAGAAAAATATTGGCAATATGAGAGTGAAGTACAGGTAGATTTGGGGTTCGTCCCAATTCTCATTTGTAGCTCTACTCCTACCCCTTGGCCCTTGATAGAGGTTGAAAATTACCCCTATGAATTGGGACAACCGTTCAGGACTGCATGAGGTCAATAGTAGTTGCTGATGGATTTAATCTATATTGACACTACCTGTTTTCACCAGAAAAAAGGAAAAAAAAAATGCTGAGGAAAAAAGTCTTATCTTAAGGATAAAAATGTCTCAAATTTACATGAACAATTCTAATCAGTAGAAAAAAAAGTCAGAAATTTACTGGAAAGCAAGCTGTAAATTCAGAGAAAAGCTTGGACCCCCGGCAGGCCGTTTTTGGTTCGCGGGCCACAGGTTTGACACCTTTGGACCAGCACATTAAAAATACATAATTAGAGGTTTTACTTCCATGAAAAAGTTACATATCAGAGATATAGATAATCACAGATAAAACAAAAGTTCACCTCAGAAGAAGCTTCAGTTGTTCTTTACAGTAGCATATCAAAGTTTAGTCACTTTTTCTGTCTGTCGTACAAAAACTTAAATTTGCACAGCTGTGGACAGCAAATGGGAGCTTCTTGCTCTAAAAATAATCATATTTCACCACAGACGTAGGGGCTAATGTGGGGGGAGAGTGCAGTTTATTAACTACTCATGCTGGGACAACGGGGGATCAGGTGCAATTCCCCTGGTGAACTGATCGCTGAGAGTGGGGACAGGTGTGTTCTGCTGGCTGGCCTGCTGTCAGTTCGTCACCGTTTCTGGCCACAAAATGAACCAACCTGTGGAACACACATCTGCAGCTTCTCCTGTCCCCAGCCTGAAGCAGTCCTGTGTACAGTGCTGGCAGTTGAGTCAGACTACATCCACGGCGACAGTGGACCAATGAGAATACACTGTGTGTGTGCAGATAGTGCTGATAGGAGTTGTAGTTTTGTAGTCTCACACTACGATAGGTTTATTATTTAGATTTTGCTTGAGAAAACTACAACCCGCCAAAGTGGCTAGTGGGAGTGGCTGTCTTACTGACTACCGGTGAAATCGGCAGGTGTTAATGTCAAGCCCTGATCATGTTATATAAAATCCCAGTGCATGCTGTGTTTCCTCATGTGCCCCTGTCAGAAGGAGCCCACCCACAATTATAAAATGCACTGTTGACAATAGGCCTGCTTTTTGCAGATCAAAAGACCATTGACATAAAATGCACAAAAATAGCAGTGCGCTGAGATTGCATCAGTGCCACATCTCTTTTAAATAAGTTTCCACCTTGCAGCTTAAAGCGGCGCTCTGTCTGCAGGTAATTAGATGGCGTGATGCAAAGTGTGGAAACCAGACTGTGCTGACATAAACTAACAAATCCACTGATGAAAGATGGAAAGCATGGTGCAAATGTGTGCCATAGACTCTCATAATAGGGCCCTTTGAGTGTGGCCTAGGACATGGCCCATCTGATGCATCACATACTGTAGTTGCAGAATGGACTGAAATGATTGAGTTGCTTTTTGCTGGCCTTTAGAGGTAATGCAGGTTCAGACTACATAAGCATTTGATTTTATCACTTTTATGGCCAGAATTAACATCTACTGCAATTTAGGGACTTAGGGGTCCTTTACACAGCATGGAGATCGTTGACATATTAGGCCAATTTTCATCTTTGGCCTCTAGCCCAAAGATGCTGGGATAAGATAAGATAAGATAAGCCTTTATTAGTCCCACAATGGGGAAATTCCAGGATTGCAACAGCACAGAGACAGCAACACTCAGAGCAATAATTTAGAAGATAAGAAAATAAGAGCAGTGAATATACATATGTACACATAAATATATACACACAGTGCGGAGCATTGTAGCTAGATGGAATAAACAGCATAACCGTCTATTTAGTTACCCTACATGGTATGAATATGTACCGATACATATTGTTACCCTCCATAGTGACTGATAGTATCCTAGTTGTATACTGGAGGGGACCATTTGTGTAAGTCTGTTGCGTCTTTTGCATTCAATACTATTAGGTTGTCACGCTTTTTTGCTATCTCTGCGAGCAGCCCTGCTTAGGTTATACAGTCTGACAGCCGTAGGATAGCTCCAGCCCTCCCGCGACCCGTAAAGGATTAAGCGGAAGAAGATGGATGGATGGATGGATGGATGGGATCGTTTGGGAGATCCTTGTATGTTTTAGCCTGAGTCAAATCTTTGAGGAGACTGTGGCATCTGTGCAGATCATTGATAGATCAAAAATTGGCCACATCTCTCAAAGATTCCTCAGTGATCTCCACCCCTGTGTAGCGGGGGTATAAGCAAATCACAAAGAATGTCAAATCTTTGTAAAATCAAATTTTTGCAAAGGTAAAATCTGTATTTGTTTAGACAGATCTAAAGCACATACCCAACAAGGCAGAGCAAATTTCCTTTGAAAGGGTAGGAAACTACAAAAGACAGGAGATTGATTTAACCTTTTAAAATAAAATGAATAATAACCATTTCATAATTCTGCAAAATCTAAAATCTCAAAAATGTAGTAACTATAGCAGTAGATGTCCCTCTAATACTAACTGGACTAACAGACAAAAATCATATTATCTCAAAACTGTAGTTATACTTTTTAATTTAGTCAGTTACTTTCTAAATTAAGTGAGTCTGTGAATCACAAGTCCCCCCCCCCCCCCATGGCCTCCATCATCATACATTTTTTTCAGTCTCTTACAGTCACTGATGTCACTGGAAACAGAACACAGGCCTGGACAACAGCTGACAGTCATGTTGTATTGCTGTTTCCCAACCACAAACCAACAAGTACTCTTAGCTTGTGCGTGTGTGTATTTTTAGTGCTTCTGTGTGCGTGTGTGAAGATGATCGCAGCTCGCCCACCTTTGGTATAGCATTCACTCTTTCACCAGGATCCCACAACTCTGGTGACTGTGCAGTCATCCAGTCAGTCACATTGTGTTCACTGTACATTACACAAAATTGCTGCGTGACATCTGCCCAACACACTCATATGATCACAGGAGCACTGAGTCATTAAGGGTAGGTTCAGCGTCCCCTCACATATTTTAAATTTTAAAGCTACAGGCCCAGCTGTGTGCTGTAGGGAAATTAAAGTGCAATTTAATGCTTCGTTGTTGTGTTCCAGTCCTCTCTGCCTGCACTTATGTGCACCGAGTCTGTATTGAAATATCACAGAACATAATGTACTGCAGATTTGATTTCAGCTGCCATAATGATGTCATCATTTACAGACTGTGGGTTGATGAGGTGGTTCGTGTCTCCCCCTCATGGAGCTGCTGTAGTGTTATAGACTCTGATGCGTCAGTGATGGAATAGAAAATAAAGCTGCACTTCAGTTCTTAAAAATGTTTAACATCATGCTGGTTCTCTTCAGATGTTGGCTTTGAGTAGGAATATATGAAAATAAGAGCATATCACATAGGAAATTCAGCTGCATTGGATGGCATTTACATTTGTCAGTTTGAAATGCGAAGCACACAGACAACAGGCACACATTCCTCCTTTTCCCCCCTGCTTTCTAATCTGGGTCACATACTTTGTGGGAGATTGGGTCATACCATTCCTCTTGGGTTTGAGGGGATTTGATGAACATCTGGCCTGAGCCTTAATCTGAATATTTGAATAACAGAAAAAAAGTGTAAACATGCCGCTTTGTTTAACGTTTCAAATATTTTCTTTGCTGGAGCTTAACTGTTGATGGGGGGAGTCAGCTTTTTCCCCCCAGTCATCTGTTTATTCCTTCCCCTGCGCTCCTCTGATGATACCCTCACCCAGAGCGTGCACACATCACGTACTCACCAGCTCTATCTCCTTGTGTCACATTCATTTAAAATGTACATACACTCCGAATTAAACATCACATTTATGCCTCTGGTATCTGTTCTCCCATCCCTTCTCTTTTTTCTCTCTGTCTCCCTCCCACAATGTTTTCATCTCTCTCTCTCTCTCTCTCTCTCTCTCTCTCTCTCTCTCTCTCTCACACCCCTTTGCAGTGTTGCCATAGGCATCGGTTTCTATGGCAACAGTGAGGCTAATGATGGGATGTATCAGTTGACCTCGTCTCTTCTCACAGCCAATTATACGCTGGCTTCCATCGATCTGCTGGTGAGTGCTGCTCTCAGCAAGTGAAATGTCATGCAGAATACCCACCTCGTGCATGTGCGTGCGTGTGTGTGTGTGTGTGTGTATGAGAGAGAGAGAGAGAGAGAGAGAGAGAGAGAGAGAGAGAGAGAGAGAGAGAGAGAATGTGTCTGGAAAATCAGATAAAAACTTATGTATTATCGATTTGCCTGTGGTCAGACAGTGGTTTATGTGTCAGACTGCTAAATGTCCTCCTCCCCAGCACTGAAGATTGAGCCCAGACAATGTTGATGACATATGAGTACCTATGAGTGATGCACAAGTGAATCACTTCAGCTTACATCCATTGATGTCAATGGAGGAAGATGCAATAGATGGCAAATTATGAACACATTTTAAACTGGATTATTTAGCACACATTTAATAAACTTCTAAGCATTACAAATAAGAGCTATCATGAGCATCAATGGTATTTGACAAGATTGTGATACTAAAATAAGTAGCATCAATTTGTGTGGTGATCACTTGTGTAATTTTTATCCTTCGTATTCTGGAAGTTCTTTAATTTACACAACTATAATAAAGATGATGGATTTAAATTGTATGAAAGAAACTGTGTTTATAAAGACTTTGATATCACATAGTGTAATATTGAGAAAACAATGGTCTAATACAGTGAATCTGAAAATTTAGCCATACTTTTAACATGCTCATGGATATACAGTATGAAATACATGAACTTTTTAATTGAATATACATTGAGTTCCTTGAGGTGAAAGATAAAACTAAACTTTACTTTTCAATTTTTTAAAATGGTAAACCTCTTCTTCTTCTTCTTCTTTCGGCTGCTTCCTTTACGGGTCGCCACAGCGGATCATCTGTCTCCATCTCACCCTATCCCTTGCATCTTCCTCTGTAACACCAACCCTCTCCATGTCCTCCTTCACTACATCCATGAATCTTCTCTGTGGTCTTCCTGTTTTCCTCCTGCCTGGCAGCTCCATCTTCAACATCCTTTGTCCAATATATCCACTATCCCTCCTCTGCACATGTCCAAACCATCTGAGCCTTGCCTGTCTTACTTTGTCTCCAAATTGCTCAACATGAGCTGTCCCTCTAATATACTCATTTCTAATCCTGTCCCTCCTAGTCACTCCCAATGAAGATCTTAGCATCTTCAACTCTGCATCCTCCAGCTTCACCTCCTGTCTTTTTGTCAGTGCCACTGTCTTCAAACCATACATCATAGGAGGTCTCACTACTGTCTTGTAAATCTTCCCTTTCACTCTTGCTGCTACCATTCTGTCACAAATCACCCCTGACACACGTCTCCACCTACTCCACCCTGCCTGCACTCTTTTCTTCACCTCTCTTGTGCATTTTTCCATTGTTTTGGATGGTTGACCCCAGGTATTTAACTCATCTACTTTCACTACGCTACTCGTTCCATCGTCACCGTTGCACCTGTCTCCCTGTCATTCACACTCATGTATTCTGTCTTACTTCTACTGACTTTCATTCCTCTTCTCTTCAAAGCATACCTCCACTTTTCCAGGTTCTCTTCCACCTGCTTCCTATTCTCACTACAGATCACAATGTCGTCTGCAAACATCATGGTCCACGAGACTCCTGCCTGACCTCGGTCTGTCAGCCTGTCCCTCACCATGGCAAACAGAAGGGCGTCAGAGCCGATCCCTGATGTAATCCCACTCCCACCTTGAATCCATCCGTCACTCCTACTGCATACTTCATCACCATCTTGCTGTCCTCATACATGTCCTACACCACCCTTACATACTTCTCTGCCACTCCTGACTTTCTCATACAGTACCACACTTCTTCTCTTGGCACCCTATCATATGCTTTCTCTAGATCCACAAAGATACAGTGCAACTCCTTCTGACCTTCTCTATACTTCTCCATCAGCACTCTTAGAGCAAACATTGCATCTGTAGTACTCTTTCTTGGCATGAAACTGTACTTGCTGCTCACTGATTGTCACCTCTCCTCTTAACCTGGCTTCAGAAACTCTTTCCCATATCTTCATAGTGTGGCTGATCAATTTTATGCCTCTGTAGTTACTACAGTTCTGAGCATCACCTTTGTTCTTGAAAATTGGCACCAAAACACTTCTTCTCCACTCCTCAGGCATCCTCTCACTCTCCATTTTTTAAAATGGTAAACCAAGAAGCAGAATATTTTCTTGTACATAAATTGGAATAGAAAAAAAAATGATTGAGAAGTGCCCAAGGTAAAAAAACAAAACAAGAATAGAATGTTTAGATCCCCAAAGTGGAGACTATACTACATACGGCACATTTAATAGAAAACAGGCCTTTTTAAGAATGAAAAATATTTCCCATAATCCATACTGAGTTGTGATTAATTTTCCTAATTCTGTATTTGCATGGGTAAAACTGCTACAAGTTTGTGAGGCTGCTGGTTTAAAATGTAGATATGTTATTTTAAAAGACTTAAATCTTTGCGTTGGCCCTTTTTATTTCAATGAGCATGTAAACATATGAAGTTATAGTTTATTAATGAATCAAAAAAAAGTATAAACTTGAGAGAAGTCATGTAGAAATGAAATAAGCTTATATCACAAATTATTGTTGGGTATTGGTTACATTTTGCAACTTTTCAGAATTATCATTCAAAATGTAAGCTCACCTCTTCTTCTGTACAGCTGCTCTTAAAAAATTAGACATATTACAAAATATGAAGTCTAAGTCTTAAGTGGATACCCAGAACAAATAACTGGTGTTATTCATCATAGGAGACACATTAGCAGGCTTCAGTTCTTTATCTCCACAACACCACCACTCAAGTGCAGCCATGATTTTATGAGGATGTGACCATTATCCTGCCTACTTTGTGATTTCCATCTCACTTAACCTCCCTGATACTCTTCCTTCCTCCCACTTAAGATTTCAGACACAGTTACTGGGCTACAGCTGTCTATCTCTGGACCACTGGCCTCCATGGAGGAGATGTTTACTGGCAGTAAACCCTTCCTAGTTTCTACGCGGAACTCCCGGAGGTTATCCGAGAACGTCATCAACCTCCTCTCCTCCATCTCTTTGGCTCGCTCTCGTGTTGATGCTGGACTTGGAAATGACACAGGTATCAGTGGCGCATCCATCACGCCTCTGACCCCCGTCCCGCCCTCCGTGGCTCCTACAGTGGTGCCTAGCAGCAGTTTGATGCCCAGCCCCTTCTCTCCTGGCTGGGCAGCCAACACTCTGATGGTCAATGAGGATTACAGGTGAGACTGCAGTCCACATCTGAGTTAAATTATACCCCAATGTGATAATATTGTCACCTTCATCACAGAGGTTATGTGTTTGGTTTGCTTAGTCTGATAAACAAAGTGGTGATTATCTAGATAATCATGATACAGTATGTCATGAATGATTTGAAACTTTTTTGTCCATTTGAGCTAAAGAAAGGTTGGATGATTATTGGACATTCATTCGTTCATCTTCTTGACCACTTAATCCTTTTTGGGTTGTGAGGGTCTGGAGCTTATCCCACCACTTCAAGTTAAAACAAGAGCACTCTGAGGCAAGTGCAATATCCCCCGCCTCCATTTTCTTTGAAGATCCAAGTATGTTACTGAAGGAGAGTAAGTTTCAACTTTTCCATACAATTATTGGGGCAGAACCAAATTTTGATAAACCTATCATCCATGAATATACAACAGATATAGTTGTATACAACCCATAGCTGTTGATCAGGATTCTAAGCTGAACCTGTGAAATAAGTTTGGTGACCCTAGAGAGCTTTGTGCATTCTATAGTAAGAGGGCATAGGGAGTGCTAACCTTGACCTTTTGACTCCAAACCATAGTCAGAGATCATGTCTCAGGGTGAACCTGTGTACCAAGTTTGGTGACAGTAGTTTTACTCATTCTGTAGTAATTGTGCAAAGGGAATGTTAACACTGACATCTGACCATCATCATCATCATCATCATCATCGCAGTCTGTCGGGGGCGACAATGACTGTTTCATTTAGGTCTGATCAGATTCCTCCACGCAGCTCTGTCCTTCGCCCTCCGCTGTCAGTAACTCCTGACCTTGTTAACCCGGGCGACGTCCGAGCCGGTATAAGTTGCTTTCTGACTGACCATTTCATGAAACTGCTTGCAAAGTATTTGAGTACCACTAGCTTTTGCTGGACTAGCAGCACATTCTTGGCAAATAGAGGTGTTATCAGTGGCAAGGACAGGCCAAGACAAACTGATTCCAGTATCTGTTGCAGTGACTGACCAGATGATAGGTTTGTTTATCTCTGCTCTTTGTGTAGTGCATGTCACGATGCACTGGCTGGCAAAAGTCCACCACAGACCTTGCGACAGATGTGCTTATCTGCCAGGATGTCTTGACCGCAAATCCATAGTCAGAGGTCAGGATCCCAGGGTGAACCTCTGTAGCAAGTTTGGTAACCCTAGCTTTCTTTGTTGTTGAGATACAGTTTATATGCCATTTTGATGTTAATCTTTGACCTTGTCATCCCAAAACCATAGTCACTCTTTAGGGTCACAGAGTGAACCCGTGTACTAAGTTTGGAGACCCTAGCTTTAGACGTTGTACAACAATAGGGCACAGGGAATGTTTACCTTGACCTTTGACCTTTTGACCCCAAACCCATAGTCAACAGTAAGGATCCCAAGGTGAACCTGTGTACCAGGTTTGGTCAATGGCAATTTTGGGGGGGTGGCAGAAAACATGCAAGTTAGGTTAATTGGAGACTCTAAAGTGTCCCTAGGTGTGAATGTGTGTGTGTGTGAATGGTAAAGGGATTGGCATCGCACTGTGGCTGCCTCATCCATCCACATGGATGCCCTGAATTTCCCTCTGGGATTAATAAAGTATACAAAATACAAATAAATAAATGATCTTGGTGATGCAAAGCTGCTATCTGACATGCTCCAATCTCCTTCACTTGATCTAGCTATGGCTGTGGATTTAGTTAACGCACTTAACAACTCATTTAAAAAGAGAAGAGAAGTGAATATTTGTACAGAATACAGAAGTGAATCATTTGTTGACAGTCTGTGGAGTGATATTGTAAACACTGCCACAAAGTGCAGTATAGCAATTGAAAATGCAGAGAAAAAGAGGTCTCAAAAAGTCTGTTCCAGACTTGGTGGATCTGTCATAGCATCTACAATAGGTCAGCACAAATGCAACAGTGGTGACAAGAATGCCTTTCGGAGAACAATCTATCCTGTTGTAGACACCATCCTTGGAGAATTAGACAGGCGTTTCTCTAAAGACATTTGTGACATAATGAGAGGATTACAAGTTCTGGATCCAAAAAGTCCAGATTTTCTTCAAGAGGAAGCAGTGTTTTGCTTAGGAGGATTTTATGAAAGTGAGCCGGAAGATCTCAGTCATGAACTTCACCAACCTAGGAGGCTTTTGCAAAGAAAACCTCAGCGTGGAATGCATAAATTGTCCAGTATTGTTGAATTTGCAGTGTTCTTTGAGCCTCATAAGGAGGTTTTTCATGAACTTATTCATCTGTGCAAGATAGCTGTAGCCCTACCAGTAAGTACTGCAGCATGTGAGCGAAGCTTCTCTACTCTTAAACTGGTCAAGACTCGTTTGCGCACAACTATGTCAGACAACAGACTGACCAACCTGGGTGTTCTTAGCATTGAGGCCAGTAGAGCTAAATCACTTGACATGGATAGGTTCATAAAAGTTTTTGCAAGCCGTCACCAAAACAGGAGAATCAGTCTCTTTTAGGTGGGTTAACACAGAGCCTGCTTGTATTATAGTTTGTGACAACACTTTGGCAGGAGAAGTAATCTGGTTTGTGCAAGAGTAAAGTAAGACTGTTCATTACATGGAATGTTTGATTAGTTCTAAAAGTGACAAAACAAACATCAAGAATTCAATAAAAGATATTTGTTGAATGTAAACATGAGTTTGAATTAAATTAATAGTTATAAATATGTTGAAGAAAAGCAGTGTTGTAGAGAGAATGAACAAGGCGAAGGAACGAGCTGAATCAGCACAGACTTTATTCTCTCTAAGAAGTCAAGATCACATGAGAGCTCCCAGGCCACAATGCATCTCACTTATATACCTTTAATCATTTGCATAGTGGCCTGGGGCTCTGACATCATGCTTATTACATAACAAAGCCTGTGCGTTGCGTTAACATAACATTATGCTGGTGCTGCACTACTTCCTTCTCCCGGCAGCCCAGCATCTTCTCTTCTTCGCGGGGGGTGCCCAACCTTTGTTGCTCCGTCTGGACCCCCTGGCGACCTCTCTTCTCCTGGACCATAACTCTCTGGGTGGAGAAGTCTAACACCTAGCCCCCCCATCCCCCCGAACACCCAGAATGGGCCTTAACACCCCCCCCCCCCGGTCGTTTGGGGTTCAGCCAACGTCCAAAACGGCTGTAACGGAGGGTTGCCGGCTCTGTGGCGCTGCTCTGCTGGTGGGGTGCCCCGGGCACGTCTGTCTGTGGGGGGGAAAAGGGGAGGGGGAGAAAACACATCCTCAACATGAGTGCCTGTCCCTGCTGAGGAATCACCAACCTGCAGAGGCCCCAACGGGGGACATCCACACCGGGGAGCCTGGGCCAACACCACCTGTTCATCTGCTAACACAAAGGCGGGCTTGAGCCTGTCAAAGTAGATGGTTTCTCTACGTCCCCCCAAGTCTAACACGAAATGTTTCGCCCCAGGTTCCAACACTCTGAACGGCCCGTCATATGGTGGGCATGTCGTATGGTGGGCGCAGCATGCATCGTGTCTGACGAACACAAAAGATGCATTCCGGAAGCTTTTTGGGACGAATGCGCGGGGAAAACAGTGGTGGGCCAGGCCCAGTACACTTCTTACCTCTGCGCCACGTAGAGAATGCAAGGGCGGCTCGACCTCGGGGGTGGAGTTGTCTGTGAAAATTCCCCGGGCATCCGCAGCGGTTGGGAAAAATGAGTTCTGCCGGGGAGGCTGCCAAATCTTCTTTCGGTGCAGAACGCAACCCTAAAAGAACCCAAGGCAGACAGTCTACCCAATTTGCGTCCGTGAGCGAAGCCCTGAGTGCTGCCTTAAGTGACCTGTGGAAAATGCTTGCATAACCCGTTGGCCTGGGCATTGTACGCAGTAGTGCGGTGAATGTTGACCCCCAGGCTCCGGGCCATCGCGGACCAGAGTTCAGAAACCAACTGTGGGCCCCTGTCAGACGTGATGTCCGAAGGAGCTCTGAAACGTGCCACCCAAATTGACAAAAAAGTGTGCGGTACTTCCGCGGACGTAGTATAAGCTAGCGGTACTGCTTTAGGCCAGTGCGTGGTGCAGTCCACGACTGTCAAGAGATGCGTAAACCCCTGCAACAGCGGAAGGGGCCCCACCAGGTCCACATGGACGTGGTTGAACCTCTTAGCCGGGATGTGGAATGGTTCGAGGGGAGCCCTGGTGTGCCTATGCACCTTGGCTCGTTGGCACGCGACGCAAGCTGCTGCCCACTCTTTCACCTCTTTACGCAAACGCGGCCAGACGAATTTCGCCCCCACTAGTTTCACTGAAGTGCGCACTCCCGGGTGCACAAGGGAGTGGACCGACTTGAAAACACGATGGTGCCAAGAGCGCGGGACCACCGGGCGCGGACAGCCTGTGGAGACGTCACAGAGTAGGGGAGGGGCCCCTTCTTGCAGTACCCTGCTCTCCAGCCTTAACCCTGTTGGTCCAGAGTGGAGCACGCATATGTCTGCATCCCCGGCTTGCTCCGCGGCCATAGCGGGGTAATCTATTCCCACGTAGATTGGGGCCACCAATGTGCTCGAGAGGCAGTCTGCCACCACGTTGAGTTTACCGGCCACATGCCGAATGCCGGTCGTAAACTCTTGAGATTGCAGCCAGCTGCCGTTGCTGCCGGGCCCACCCCGGTTCTGAGACTTTGGACATGGCGTACGTTAGCGACTTGTGGTCCACAAATGCGGTGAAGTCACACCCCTCCAGCCAGAACTGGAAATGGCGTATCGCCAGGTGAAGAGCCAGCAATTCTCTGTAGAATGCACTGTATTTGCACTCATTGTTGCACAAAGATCTGCTGAAAAAGGCGAGCAGCTGCCACGAACCTGCGACGACTGCTCCACTACGGTCCCTATAGCCACATCAGATGCGTCCGTAGTGAGTGCTATCCGTGCCAACTAATCTGGGTGTGCAAGTAACGCGGCCTTCGTCAGCGCTGTTTTGGCGTTCAAAAAAGCCTGACCCTGCTCGGGAGTCTAGTCGATGCTGTCCACAGGTCTCTTTTTTTCAAGCGTGGCGTACAACGGCTGCATCAGCTGCATGAGCTGGGCTGCGCGGGGGAGGAAACGGTTGTAAAAATTAACCATCCCCAAAAACTCCTGAAGTGCCCTCACCGTCTGAGGATGCGGAAAGTCTGACACCGCGCGCACCTTGTCCGATAACGGAATCGCGCCCTCTGGTGAAATGCGGTGGCCCAAAAAATAGATTGCTGCCGCACCAAACTGGCACTTCGCCGGGTTGCATCCTCGGACGCACTGGCCACCAGGATGTCATGCAGGTAGACAAAAACAAAGGGCAGATTGTGCAGCACTTTGTCCATCTTCCTTTGTGAAGGTCTGCGTCGCGCCTTTTAATCCAAATGGCATGCGCAAAAATTCGAAAAGGCCAACGGCGTTATCACCGCTGTTTTTGGTACGTCTTCTGCGCGCACTGGGACCTGGTGGTAACCGCGGACCAGGTCCACCTTGGAAAAAATGCGTGCCCCGGCCAGGTGGACGGAAAAATCCTGGATATGGGGGATAGGGTAGCGATCGTGTGCCGTAGCGTTGTTCAATTGCCGGAAATCACCGCATGGTCGCCATGACCCATCGGCTTTAGGCACCATGTGAAGCGGGGATGCCCACGGGCTGTTTGAGCGCCTGATGATGCCTAACCTCTCCAAGTTGGCGAACTCCTCGCGTTTGCTGGCCAGTTTAGCTGTGTCCAGGCACTGAGGTTGTGCAAAAATGGGCGGTCCTTTGGTAGTGATATAATGCTCAACCCCATGCTTGGTTACAACCGCTGAAAACATCGGAACCGTGAGTGCTGGGAACTGGGTGAGTAACTGTTGGAACTTACCCCCTGGAGCTGTAACGTTGGCTAGTGTTGTTGACCCGGCTCTCCGAGCTGTACAGGGCAGAGAATGAAAAGACACAGCATCCACCAGCCGTCTATTAGCAACATCAACTAATAAACCATGCGCACATAGAAAGTCTGCACCCAAAATGGGGGAGGCACATACCGCTATAATGAAAGTCCACTGGAAGTTGCGCCCATGTAAACTTATAGTCAGTGTCCGCTCACCAAATGTCTTAATGTCCGATCCGTTGGCGGCTGCCAGCTCGGGACCGCTACTTCCTGCCACCCTGTCTGAGTTGAACGTCAGGATGAGGCTCTTCTGGGAGCCAGAGTCCACCAGGAACCGTCTCCCCGAACGTGAGTCTGTGATATAGAGCAGCTTATCTCTGTTGCCAGCAGTCGCAGCTGCTACTGACTGCCGGCCTTGGCGTTTCCTGACAGCTTGAATTGGCACGGTGGCATGCATTGATGTGTGTCCACTCCGAAACGGCGATGATAGAAGCAGATCGTGTCCGTCCTGCGCCTCCTGGCGTCTGCACCAGCCACCACCAGCGGCTCCTCGACCTCGCTGGCCATCCCTCTGGGCTCCGGCGCCACTGCGTTCACAGCGAAGGTTCTGGTCATCAGGATGATATGGTCCGCTTCCTGCGCTAGCGCAAGATAGTTCTTCGTCGCCAGCAGTGGCGAGTTTGCTAGGATCGTTCTTGCTGCTGCCGGGAGGTTTCTGAGGAACAGGTGGGCGAACAGGAACAGCTCACCATCTCTGCCCATCAATGCCAACATGCTCTCCATCAATTCGACGGCTGATCTGTCCCCTAACTCAGAACGTGTCAGGAGCCTTTTTGCTCTTTCACAGTCCGAGAGTGTGTAGCACTGGGTCAGCATCTTCTTGAGGGCCTCGTATTTTTTGTGGACCGGCGGCTCTTGGAGCAGGCTTGCCACCTGCTGTGTTGTGCGTGCGTCCAGCGCAGCGACCACATAGTAGTATTTGGTCTTGTCTGCTGTTACGCCGCGGAGAGCGAGCTGGGCCTCTGTGTGTAAGAACCACGGTGTCGGGTCGTGCAGCCAAAAGTCCGGGAGCTTGACAGAAACAGCGCATGCAGTGTTGGCGCTTCCTCTCCAGCTTGTCTCCGGGGTGCTCATCTTGCCTTCCATTACACTTCAAGGATCATCAGTGTAGAGAGATTGAACAAGGCGAGGCAACGAGCTGAATCAGCACAGACTTTATTCTCTCTAACAAGTCAGGATCACATAAGTGCTCCCAGGCCGCAGTGCATCTCACTTATATACCTTTAATCATTTGCATAGTGGCCTGGGGCTCCGACATCATACTTATTACATGACAAAGCCCGTGTGGTGCATTAACATAACATTACGCTGGTGCCGCACTACTTCCTTCTCCCGGCGGCCCAGTGTCTCCTCTTCTCCCTGGGGGGTGCCCAACCTTTGTTGCTCCATCTGGACCCCCCGGCGACCTCTCTTCTCCTGGTCCATAACTCTCTGGGTGGAGAAGTATAACACCTAGCTCCCCCACAGTGTGATATTTAAACATAGTCACGTGGCAATAAACTATTAAACCTCTTCCTGACTTGGCCACCCCATATAGGCTCTGAGTCCGACCTTGGCCACCCCAGGAAAGATTTTCTGGATACGCCACTGGGTTTGGTGGCCCTAGCTTTACTCACTGTATAGTAACAGTGCAAATGGAATATTAACTTTGAACCTTTGTTCCCAAACCCATAGCCAGGTCAGGGACATCTTGGATCTTGTTGTCCAATATTTGTCTTTGATACAACTATTGTATTAATTTGAAAAGCCTACATCATTTCTTTCAGTAGTTATTGCGCTTAGAAGATTTAGGGAAAATCGGACCTCTGACCTTGACCTCAAGGTCATGCGATCAGGGTTAAATTACAATATGTGCATCACCAGTGTATATCAAACTCCGGTACCAAGTTTCAAAACATTTGGAACAAAACTGTAGGAAGAGTTGATTTCACAAGACGGTCACTGTCTATTAACTGAGGTGAAATAGGACATCATAAATCAGGGGCTTTGACTCCTGCAAAAATAATCTGATTGGAGCCAAATTGCAGTTCATTCATTCATCCATTCATTCATGTAATTTCTGACTGATTTAGTTAAAAAAAAATCAAGCCCTTTCTTGTACTGGTCAGTGTTGTTTGCTGATGAAAAGCTGGTATAGGTGAAGGCACAGTGCTTTAGCAAGTTTACATGCAAAAAAGTAAAGAACACAATATACAAGCATATATGAATCATACTATATATGAATAATATCTTCTGGTTCAGATGAATAATGTTAGAACATTTTTTATAGATGGAGATGAAACAGCTTTTGCACAAACTACTCATCAGTTTACCAATATCATGATTATTAGAGTTACAGGATGTTTGAGTTACTTTGATTCAGCTGGAAATGCGTCACTGCTTCACTGTCACAAGTAAATACGGGTATCTTCCACTCTGTTTGGTTTGTCTGTTTTTTTAACTGTTTGATTTTGAATTTCAACATTTGTGACCATAAAACTTCGTATCTAAAGTGCCTTTTATTTTGCACCTTTGATAGCATTATCCAGTAAGGTCAATAGTTATTTTGATCAATGAAAAGGGGTGAGTTTGCAAACCTCTGCTGGGCCACTTTTACATATCTAAGCCAGCTGTCTCAACATACAGGGTGTCCCATAAGTCTGGGTCCATAGGGAAAAACAATAAAATTACAAAATAGTCTCAAAAATTTTTACATGCGTCCAAAGTTTAGTTCATAATGTGTTAAAAGTGTCCACCATTGTGTTGCATAGAGAGAACTCTCTCTAGTCGGTGACGTGGGGTACCTACAACATAATAAAAAATATTACAAATCCCTATGGGTCCAGACTTATGGGATACCCTGTACTGCCCCATGCGTATTTGTATGACTGACAAATATCCTGACCAACTTGCATGTTTGAAATATCTGATAAGAAAATCTTTTGTGTGTGTGAAAGGACTGTGATTTTACATTACATTTAATTGCTGTAAATCTATTCTGCTGATAAATGATGGCATGTGAATAACATTGGTCTCATAAAGGGACAATATCCCTGTCCAGAAGCAGAACAAGGTTAAGTAAGGTTCAACCATTTCCTGACTACTATTGCACTTGTTTGCGGTTTAAATTCCGGGAACAGAGGAGTGATTTTTAATTCCTGAGAAACAGATAAACCCTAAATGTGCTGGAAGGAACAAGGTATTACTGTGCCATTTTTTTTTATTGCATTACTAAAACATCTAAATGAATAAAGCAAAAGAAAGGAGGTTGTGCTTCTAAATTATTATATTTTTCACATTCTTTTACAAGAACGTTTCCTGGTTGGAAATTAAGTTTTCTTGTTTAACTACGATTTAAAAAAACTAGTGCATGCCGGTAGAAAGCAAATATTCTTGTCTGAAAACAAGTAGGCCAATTAGGCTTTACAGGCCCAAATGTAGGCTGTGTTTGAAAGTGGAATACAAAGAGGTGTAGCCTATATGTAGGCAATCACACATGATTCATTTGATTGTGTGAATATTAATTACAGAATTACTGAAAATGAATGGGGCATCTAATATTGGTGACTGTTTTGGAACCCTTCTTTATTTTTTGTCAGATCACTTATTTGTGTGATCTTTTATGACTTATATTCATAAGTGTTGTATCTTGCACTTTGGGGAATGGGAGTTGTTCAGTCACCATTATGTTTTAGTTGATATGTGTCGTTTATAGTGTATCGTCAATAAACTCATGCAATACTATAACAGGACATGTTTAAAAATATTTGAGACCCATTGTAGTGCATCCTTTTATATTTTAGGAATATTATAAGTACAAAACACCCACCATTTTTATACACAGCAGAATGACCAGTTTGGCTGCAACTGTTGCATTAGTGTTGCCCATTTGTCAGTAAATATTTAGATAAAAATTATTTATTTCATTATTTGGATGTTTTTGTGTCCTGTTTGGTCACAGTTGTCATTTAGTCAAACCGTGCATGTGGCCACATATGACATGCAATTGATCTGGGCATTCTGCTCCACCATCATGGTGGTTTTAATATTAACTTCATTTTTAGATAGCCATGCAAGCACACTGAGAGAGAAGCACCATTGGTGACGGCGATTTGCGGTCCTGCAAAGGGACTCCCGTCTACCGCTGACTGGGCTGGCTGGGCTTGCTTCCTTGCGAAGGACCGCAGTCTGCCTGCTGCTTCTCCAACACCGGTGTTCATTGTCAGACCCTGGGTCCCCGCTGTCATTCCCCGAATTATCCTTTAGACCTACGCAATCACGGCAACATTATAGTGTAATTTTTTAAGCATTACATCTTCAGTATTCTCTTTTTTCTGGTCAGATTTGTCACTTTTCACTTCCTTTTTTTGTTTGCGGAGGGCTGTGGTGAGTGACTGGTCGTGATGCCGCGTATTATCCAATCAGTACGGAGTCAATCCGAAACCCCGCCCACATTTCCAGAAGCAAGAGCATGAGGAAACACAGCAGCGGCTAAACTTTTATTGATAAAAAATACATATTTTGACTAAGCAACTCCATACTTGAGAACGCAGACCCTCATAACCTCAGCAAAGCACTTATAAAATCTGAGGTCAGTCTGACGAACAGTTTGAGAGATATGTGAGGAACAGACGCACACAGACAGAGATTCCTTGCATTTATAGATAGATGGGAAGGAAACAGTTTATTTATCACATGCTTAATTGTATAAGAAGAATGATTATTTTCCACTGTAAGAACTAATATACAGTACATATGACATCCTGACACACAGGATAATGAAGATGAAAACAGGAGAAATACAGCATATTGAAGAGTCCAGCTTGGACTGTCACTTCTCATATAACTGCAGTTTCAGTTCAATTGTTACTTGTCCTTAAAAATGAAGAATTATCACAAATATGTAATGTAAAATCACGCTGAAGCATGCAACATGCAGTGTGGTCACTTGTATTCCTCCAGTGGCAATAGCTTAAGAGATAACGCATGGTGTAGCACTAAAATAAATGCTTCATAAATTCAATATTCCTCTTCTTCTTCTTTTAGATTTGATTGGCGGTTGGCGACCAGCTTACAGGTGCATTACTGCCAATGACTTGATTATCATCACTCTATATTTAATTGAAATTGATTTTATAAAAGTACTATTGTGGAGTGTGTGGAATAAGAGTCGGGCTCATGGCACACAGTTTATTACACACTTCACATCTCTCTAGCACAGAACAGACTGAACATTTCAGCAGGCACTCTCCTCTTAAGTTTCATGGCATTTCTCCACACACAACATGACATTTGCATCACACTGCATTCAACCCCCTACATCCTTGACTCCTTCCTGCTATCTCGCCAGGAACCTCCTGTGCATTGTTCTCCCATGTTTATCCACTGTCTCTTGTCTGAGATGCTAAATAATCTGACTCCCCCAAGGTGCTAAACTATTCTCAAAAATACTGAATATCAAAATTCATCCATTCATCCATTTCCTTCCCTTATTCCTTTCTGCATGTGCATTACATGAATTTACTGCACACCTGCCAGCCAATCAGAAAAGAGTATTCAGCCAGACGATCAGAGTGGGTAGGGCGGCCAGAAATAACACGAGTGAAAGCAATGTTACCCTATTAAGATTATTACTTAAGTACATGTAAGGGTAGTTACCACAAAGTTACTGAAGTAAAGAAGTATCTACTAAAAAGTTACTAATTTTATTAATGACTTCTACCAAATTTTGAGTTTTTTTTCAACCGGTGGGGGATTATGTTATGGGTCAGTCCGTCCGTCCGTTCGTGTGTCCGTCTGTCCTTCTGTCCGTCTGTCCCACTTTTGTGAAATCAACTCCTCCTACAGTTTTGTTCTGATTATTTTGAAACGTGGTACCATGGTTTGATATACTCTGATGATGCACAAATTGCAATTTCACTCTCATTGGATGACCTTGAGGTCAAAGGTCAGGTCAGATTTTTCCCTAAATCTTCTAAATACAGTAACTACTGAAAGAAATGATGTAGGCTTTTCAAATCCATACTGTAGTTGTATCTAATACACATCTTGGATGACTCACACCCTCACCTAACTATGGGTTTGAGGTCAAGGGGTCAAAGGTTCAAAGTTAACATTGCAGATGCACTATGGTAAATGCTACATTTACTATTACTGTAAAACAAGTAAAGCTAGGGCCACCAAACTTGGTATACAGGTTTACCTTGGAATCCTGACCTCTGACTGTGGTGTTGAGGTCAAAACGTCAAGGTTAACATTCCCTATGCCTGATTACTGTAAAGCGAGTAAAGTTAGGGTCACCAAACTTGCTACACAGGCTCACCTTGGGATCCTAACCTCTGATTATGGGTTTGGGGTCAATAGGTCAAAGATCAAGGTTAGCATTTCTTATGCCTTATTACTGTACAATAAGTAAAGCTAGGGCCACCAAACGTGGTACACAGGTTCACCTTGGGATCCTAACCTCTGATTATGGGTTTGGGGTCAGAAGGTCAAGGTTAACATTCCCTATGCCTTATTACTGTACAACAAGGAAAGGGTCACCAAACTTGGTACACAGGTTCATCCTGTGACCCTGAAGTGTGACTATGGTTTTGGGGATCGCAAGGTCAAAGGTCAACATCAACATGGTTTATAAACAATATCTCAACAACAAAGAAAGCTAGTGTCACCAAATTTGCTACACAGGTTCGCTTTGGGATCCTGACCTCTGACTATGGGTTTGGGGTCAGAAAGTCACAGGTCAACATCAAAATGACTTATAAGATAAGATAAGATAAGATAAGCCTTTATTAGTCCCACAATGGGGAAATTCCAGGATTGCAACAGCATAGGGATAGCAACACTCAGAGCAACAATCAGAAGGCAAGAAAAAACAACATCTAGTAAACATATGTCCATATTACTATAAATGTATATATATAGACACACAGTGCAGAGCATTATGGCTGGTGAATGTGCAGCAGAAAGTCTAAGCTCTCTCTCCGCGGATGCAGCGGGCCAGCTGGAAGTCTTTGGGCATGATGGTGACCCCCTTAGCGAAGAAGAGACCCACCAGGTGGGCCTCGCTGGTCTCCTGCAGAGCCATGACGGCGAAGCTCAGGAAACGCAGGACGGTCTTGAAGTCCTGAGCGATCTCCCTCACCAGGCGCTGGACGGGCAGCTTACGGATGAGCAGCTCCGTGGATTTCTGGTAGCGACGGATCTCTCTCAGAGCCACGGGCCTGTAACGGCGAGGCCTCTTCACTCTGCCGGTGGCCAGAGCGCCTCTCCGAGCAGCCCTGGTGGCTAGCTGTCTCCTGGGGGGCTTCTTCCTCCAGTAGATTTTACGGGCGGTCTGCTTGGTTCTTGCCATCGCTCTTTATTATTCTGTCTTATATTTCTTTCACGCCGCCTAAACTCCAGCCCGGCACCCGCGTCCTTTTCGCTACAGCTCCCGGTATGTCGAGTTTCCCATTAGCACCGGGCGGCGGCCAAGTGCTAGCTAGCACTAGCTCCTCCCCGCTGTAACGTCTCCCGCTGCAAACCGTGGCTCCGTCCGCCGACCCGGGAGACCCCCGGGGCGATCCGTGCGTCCGTGATATATATACAGAGTGAAAGGTGTAGAAAGAAGAAGGAAGATAAAAAAAAAAGGCTGTTGCAACAGGCAGCCGACTCGTGTGGCGCCGCCGGTCCGGCGGAACCGGAACCGGAAAAAAAAAAAAAAAAATATAAATTATAAACTATATTTCAACAACAAAGAAAGCTAGGGTCACCAAACTTGCTACAAAGGTTCACCTTGGGATCCTGACCTCAGACTTTGGGTTTAGGGTCAAAAGATCAAAGGTCAAGGTGAACATTTTGTATGCCTTATTTCTGTAGGAATAAAGCTAGGGCCACCAAACTTGGTACACAGGTTCACCCTGTGACCCTGAAGTGCGACTGTGGTTTGGGAATTGCAAGGTCAAAGGTCAACATCAACATGACTTATAAGCTATATCTCAACAACAAAGAAAGCTAGCATCACCAAACCTGGTACACAGGTTCACTCTGAGATCATAACCTCTGACTACAGGTTTGGAGTCAACAGCTCAAAGGTCAAGGTTGGCACTTCCTATGATCTCTTACTATAGAACATGTAAAGCTGTCTAGGGTCACCATATTTGCTACACAGTCACCTTGGGATCCTGACCTTCAACTATGGGTTGTATACTTTGTTGTATATTCGTGGATGATGGGCTTATCATAATTTGGTTCTGCCACAGAAATTATTTTGAAAAGTTGAAAATCGCTCTCCATCAGTAAGTATTGGGATATTGCACTCGCCTCAGAGTGCTCTTGTTCTCATAAATTTGTGACACATTTCTCATAAATTTGAAGGTTTTTTTAGGCTTAATTTGCAGCTTTTAAATCTTTTTAAAATGCTTTTCCCTCAATTATTTATTTTTTCTTGTATATTTTAATGAGACTTTATTGTTACAAATTTACACTTCTTTCTCATAAATGTGTGATCTTTTATGTTTTTATGAGGGTGGGGGGGGGGGTGAAAAGTTCATAGTGGTCAAATTTGACCAAATGTAGTTTATTTTTCAACTGCAGGGATCCAAGTGCTGCAACACTGATGGAAGAAGTGTGTGGACAGAAGGAGAAGCTAGGTTGAAAAATAAACCACATTTGGTCAAATTTGACCACTATGAACTTTTCAACCCCCCCCCCCCCCCCGTACACTTATTTTTACAAATGTGCACATTTTCCTTGCTCATTTTGCAGCTTTTTACTCATAAATTTGCAACAAGCTTGGTGCTCAGCATACTAGAATGGGGAAGGAAAGTTAACACACAGAGCTACCAGAAGGACCGACCCCCACTGTAGCTTTCACTGCTTACAGTAGCTGTGTGGCCTAGGGTCAGTGAAACGTTGCTAGGCGCCACCCCATCCACCACATGTTGTGGAAAGGGATTAGCTTAACTTACTCTAAAGGTTTCTCCTCTTAAATGTGTCAGTCTGTGGGGTGAAACAATATAGACTGTTCACATGTATCCTCTCATATGATCAAAATTCTATAAAAGGGAAAATTAATGAATTAGATTATTTCCCAAGGTAGAATATAAAAATGGTGACTTCAATTAAATAAAAAGTCAGTGTCTGACATTAATGGAAAACCAAATAAGTGAAGTCAAAAGTAACTCAGAGTATGACCAAATGTACTTGAGTAAAAGCATGTTTTTTTTCTTCATAAATGTACTCAAGTCAGAATATAAAGTATCCCACAATAAAACTACTGCAATAATGTAGTTTTCTGAAAAAGTTACTTCAGTACATGTATTGGAGTAAATGTAACTAATTATCACCCACCTCTGCAGACCATGCTATGAGATGTATTTAGTTTAGTGCCCTCCTGCAAAATAAAAGCATGATACAAGATGCATGATCATTTACTTTAATATTTTTTTTCAGACCTATCACTGTATGACATTTCTTATTTTGTTCTTTATAAGATGTGTGAAGTGTTGTTATGGTTGAACAGCTGATTTATTCAACAGCATGGAAATCACATCTTGATCATCATCAGTAATCGCTCAGTATGTCTGTGTGTCTCTGTCCACCTGTCTGTTTCGGCTTACCCGGTCAAAATTTAGTGGAACTAAAGACTTGTATCATTGTATCACCATATTTTCTCGACTTTTAATTTGCCAGAATTTCGAGATAAGGCTTTGTTTTTGAAGTAAACACAAATTTAACTCACCTGTACTGTCAATGGAGCTGGGAAAAAAGGTATTGTAATAACAATGCCGGGCCACTAGAGGCGGCATTGCAACTTTTTTTATAGCACAACACAGCATGTTTTTTACAGCTCCTGGAGCTGAACTGTTATAAAATACCAGTTACTGAAAAAAACCCCCACATATTCAGCAACTACACCATTTATTCATTACATTGATTGTTTTCACACTGGCTTTGCTGTTTAGTTTTGCAGAGGAAGGATGAGGTAAAACTCGTTAAAAACTCGCTAAAAACTACAAGTCCCAACATTCCTCGCCTACAAATGGTTGCAGTGAACTGCACATGTGCCCGGAAACTCCCGCCAGAGGGATGTACTGAGCAATCCGCCAATACTGGGTGAACAAATGTCCTTGTTTTTGCCCGTTTGTTTTCTTCCTCTGCCACTATACAGCAAAAGCTCCTGTTCGTTTTGATTGTCATTGTGTTTGTTAGATACAGAAAAGGCTGGTAATAGTAAGATGGTGGCCGGGTTGGACGTGGGATAGACCGGGGTGGCTAACTGCCGCTTTCCGGTGGTGATGCCACTCATGGTGTAAAGGAGGTGGGCGGAAGAGGCTCTGTCTCTTTTGTCGTGGGAGCCACCTGGCATGCAGGCGAGTGCCATAAGCCTTATGTACAGTATATAGTTGTATCCTGTATTAAAGTCCTGTTCACCGAGTTCCTAGTACAGTGGGGTAAAAAAAGTATTTAGTCAGCCACCAATTGTGCAAGTTCTCCCACTTAAAAGATGAGAGAGGTCTCCAATTTTCATCATAGGTATACCTCAACTATGAGAGACAAAATAAGAAAAAAAAAAATCCAGAAAATCACATTGAAGGATTTTTAATGAATTAATTGGTAAATTCCTCGGTAAAAGAAGTATTTGGTCAATAACAAAAGTTCATCTCAATACTTTGTTATATACCCTTTGTTGGCAATGACAGAGGTCTTCACAAGGTTTTCACACACTGTTGCTGGCATTTTGGCCCATTCCTCCATGCAGATCTCCTCTAGAGCAGTGATGTTTTGGGGCTGTCGCTGGGCAACACAGACTTTCAACTCCCTCCAAAGATTTTCTATGGGGTTGAGATCTGGAGACTGGCTAGGCCACTCTAGGACCTTGAAATGCTTCTTACGAAGCCACTCCTTCGTTGCCCGGGCGGTGTGTTTGGGATCATTGTCATGCTGAAAGACCCAGCCACGTTTCATCTTCAATGCCCTTGCTGGTGGAAGGAGGTTTTCACTCAAAATCTCACGATACATGGCCACATTCATTCTTTCCTTTACACGGATCAGTCGTCCTGGTCCCTTTGCAGAAAAACAGCCCCAAAGTATGATGTTTCCACTCCCATGCTTCACAGTAGGTATGGTGTTCTTTCTCCTCCAAACACGACAAGTTGAGTTTTTACCAAAAAGTTCTATTTTGGTTTCATCTGACCATATGACATTCTCCCAATCCTCTTCTGGATCATCCAAGTGCTCTCTAGCAAACTTCAGATGGGCCTGGACATGTACTGGCTTAAGCAGGGGGACACGTCTGGCACTGCAGGATTTGAGTCCCTGGCGGTGTAGTGTGTTTCTGATGTAGCCTTTGTTACTTTGGTCCCAGCTCTCTGCAGGTCATTCACTAGGTCTCCCCATGTGGTTCTGGGATTTTTGCTCACCGTTCTCGTGATCATTTTGACCCCACGGGGTGAGATCTTGCGTGGAGCCCCAGATCGAGGGAGATTATCAGTGGTCTTGTATGTCTTCCATTTTCTAATAATTGCTCCCACAGTTGATTTCTTCACACCAAGCTGCGTACCTATTGCAGATTCAGTCTTCCCAGCCTGGTGCAGGTCTACAATTTTGTTTCTGGTGTCCATTGACAGCTCTTTGGTCTTGGCCATAGTGGAGTTTGGAGTCTGACTGTTTGAGGTTGTGGACAGATGTCTTTTATACTGATAATGAGTTCAAACAGGTGCCATTAATACAGGTAACGAGTGGAGGACAGAGGAGCCTCTTAAAGAAGAAGTTACAGGTCTGTGAGAGCCAGAAATCTTGCTTGTTTGTAGGTGACCAAATACTTATTTTACTGAGGAATTTACCAATTAATTCATTAAAAATCCTTCAATGTGATTTTCTGGATTTTTTTTTCTCATTTTGTCTCTCATAGTTGAGGTACAGCTATGATGAAAATTGGAGACCTCTCTCATCTTGTAAGTGGGAGAACTTGCACAATTGGTGGCTGACTAAATACTTTTTTGCCCCACTGTATCTCGTTATTCCTTATAATTATGGACACAACATTTGGCGACGAGGTAAAAGCGGTAATGGAGCGTTCCATTGCCAGCTTTCGGCCATTTTTGGAGGCCCTGGGTGAGCCGCCCGTGCTGTGGCCTCGTTGGTTTGCTGCCTTTACCAACTATCTCGTTGTCTTAAACCTGGGCGAGATGGAGAAGCTCCAAGCGAGAGCTGTGTTGGTCCATAATTTGGCAATGGAGGGGCAGAGGATCCTAGAGAACCTTGGAGGTGCGGATAGCTTCGATGAGGCAGTGACGCTGATGGCGCGTTACTTTAGAGCGCCGGAAAACGTCACGGTTAGACGCATTCAGTTTCGACAGCGCCGCCAGCGGTCAGGAGAGCCTGTTAGAAGATTCTTGGCGGACCTCCGTGAGCTGGCGAGGGAATGCAGGTTTGGACCCCTGGAGGACGAGATGATTCAGGACCAGCTGGCAGAGCACATCCTCTACCCGGCGGCCCGGTCCAGGTTGTTAACATACCCAGGAGAGTTGACGTTTGGCTGAAGCTATCGAGCTTGCCCAACAGTTCAAGGCGGCAGAGACCATCGCAAGAGGCCTTACTGAAGGGGCTTCTCTGGGCGGGGGTGAGTCTCGCGCTGAGGCACTGATCCTGGACTCTTGTGATGGCGAATGCAGAGAGGATGATTTTGCCTCCGTGGTCAAGATAAGGTCCGCCCCAGGTACGCCAAGATGTTATGGATGTGGGTCCACTGAGCACCGCTATAAGTCCAGGGTGTGCCCGGCGAAAGGAAAGCATTGTGGCAAGTGCGGTGTGTTGAACCATTTTGCCAGGATGTGCGCTAACTTTGTACGCAGGAGCCGTAGGGGTGAACCAGGTGCTGCGCAGAAGACTCCGACAATTGTGCGTGCCGTCTCCCTGGAGATGACGGGGAGGATTGGTTGCACTGTCACGCTTGATGGCGTTGGGATTCCACTGTTGGTGGACACTGGAGCGCTTGTTTCCGTCCTGAACCTGATGACCATGCAGAGACTGTTTCCCCACCCACAGATTAGGAGGCAATACAGAGAATATTTTGGATATGGACGGAACAGGTTGACCATTTTGGGCTATGTGGAAATGGAGGCCCCATATAAGGAGAGTGTGGCGCCCAGAGTCTGCAATAATGTTTCAGCGTCCAGAGTCAACGTTATAGGGTGTAACCTGTTTTACAGCCTTGGGTTCTCCATATCTAACGTGTCGGGTGAAGAATGGTCCGGATGTGGACTTTGGGGCTGGCCTGTTCCAGTGGTGGAGGGTGCTGAGGTATGGGATTCAGACTGGCTGGACAGAGTTTTAGAGGGAGAGCACATTCGGCACCACGCGGAGCTGTCTCGGGATGGACTCAATGCCATCATGCAGGCTGCCCTGGACGAGGATGCCAGATGGCACGCCGGGACCTCCGATGAGGCTCGTAAGGATGAGGTGCCCACGCCAGGAGAAAAAGAGGTGAGACCACGGAGTGTGGTGGTTGTAAAGCGCTCCTAGTGACAGCCTGCCAAAAGGAGACCGAAGCGGACCTGCGAGCCAGAGAGTTCGGTGATGGAGACCAGTCGCAGGAATAGTGATCCGGATAAGAGGAAGAGGGCTCCCTCACTGACCAAGGTTGATGCTCAAGTACGATGGGATCACAGTCCACGCGAGCAGTGGGACGACCAGAGGCGGTTCCAGGTGGAGTCCGACTGGATGGAGGCACACTGGCGTAGGTCCATCTATACCTGGACACACTCGAGGGATCTGCAGCTGCCAGTGACGGAGAGGAGACGGCGCAGCAGGAGCCCTGAGGTGAAACAACGGAGACGCCTGGAGAGGGATCCATCCAAGGACTGAGGGTTTTGTGTGTGTCTGTGGTGTTTTACCCTAGTCCTGTGTGTGTAGTTGTTGCTGTTTGGTGCCCTGGTAAATTAAAAAAAGAAAAGAGAAAGAAGAGAGATGGTACTGTGATTTGGTTTGTGCATGACATTTTCGTGTGTAATTTTAGGAGTTTATTAACCAGGATGGTGGTGTGCCTAATTATGTACCGATGATTTAGTGTGCTAATGTTTAATTGGTTGTTTATGTAGATTTGAAATGCCCAACACGGTTCGTTTCTCTGTGTGTGCCTGTCACAGGGTGGGTGTTGGGGTGGGGGCCGCCAATAGTATGTGTATGTTGTGATTTTGTATGTGATGTTTGTGTATTGTTGTTTATGGGGGTTGTTTTGAGTTAGAAACACAGCTTTGTTTTATTTGAACTGTTCTTGCTCTGGCGGCAGAATAACCCGCCCAGCCGTGTAGGGGGCGCTGGCAGTCTACCCAGCCCCCAGCCTTCGTTGTGTGAATGGATAGGAGTTTGTTTATTTTTGTGCATATTTTCTTCCCCTTTTAGAGCGTGAGTCGGGAGACAAATTGGGGTGGGTTGTTTGTGTGCTTGACATTTTTTAAAGGGGGGGGGGGGCAGAATGTTAGATATGGAAAAGGCTGGAAATAGTAAGATGGCGGCCGGGTTGGACGTGGGATAGACCGGGGTGGCTAACTGCCGGTTTCCGGTAGTGACGCCACTCATGGTAAAAAGGAGGTGGGCGGAAGAGGCTCTTGTCTCTTTCGTTGTGGGAGCCACCTGGCATGCAGGCGAGTGCCGTAAGCCTTATGTATATAGTTGTATCCTGTATTAAAGTCCTGTTCACCGAGATACTAGTATCTCATTATTCCTTATAATTATGGACACAACAGTATTCACGTACCTCCACTGCTTCCACCATTTAAAACGTTTGCCACCGTTCTCTTCTTTTGTGTTTGGATTGCACCTGTTCAAATCTGTTTGGTGGCTCTTGGCTGCCACCGACAGCACAGACATGTGGAACTGCAGATTATTTTTACTGTGCATGCATGTACTCCAAAACTCTGGGATGGATTTAGATGAAATTTTTACCAGAGGTGGTCCTTGGGCTAGAGAGGAATCCATAACATTTTGGTGATGATCCGAGAATGTATACCTTCGCCAAGGCTCTGGCACCGAGGCATCGGCACCTTGGTGCTTTCATTACAGCAGTGATTAATGGGTTTAGCTTAAACAAGTTATTTAACCAAGAGATGCTGGGATAGCCCCCTCGCCCCTCCCCATGATCTGAAAAGGATTAAGTGGTTGAAGATGGATGAATGAATGATACTGTGAGTAACTTCTCATTTCTTAAACAAGCATGTCTAAAGACATATCTGTGGTTGTGGAAAAGATTGTTGCTTCATTTCAGAAGGGTCAAATTTTGGCCTTAATCAAAAGAAGAAAACAACAAAGGAGATTGCTGAAATTACTATAATTGAGTTAAGAACCATCTACGAGTATGCACTAGTATTATTAAACCCTGAAAGTATTGTGGAGAGCCATCATCTTTATCACTGACACAAGATCTCAGTGAGAAGTTGATGCAACTCTATGGAGAATGTGTGCTACAATCAGAGCTAAAGAGTTAAGTCCAACAAAACATGTATGACTTTGTTTTTGAATGGGCTGTGTTCTTTCTGATGTTTTAATTTTATAAATTTGATGAAAAAGTTAGAAGCGCTGTAAGATTTAAGAAAAAAAGTGGGGGGAAGTTTAAAATGCAGTTCTTCCTCCTATATTGAATATTTAAAGAATGAAAAAAGTGAGTTGAAAAAAGTAGAAAAAACAGTAACTTCTTTCATCAAAGTGTAATATTTCAAGTGTACACCATATGTATAGTAAGGTGTTTGCGTGTTTGTTCATTATAGGTGGCTGTCGTACGTGTTGTTGCTGCTGCTCGACCTTATAGTGTGTCTGTTCATCCTGCTGGGACTGGCCAAGCAAGCCCGCTGGCTGCTCATCCTGTAAGAACACACAGCAGCATGTAGCTTTGGACACAAACTGTACAACTTTGGACTGATTGTTGTGGTGTCCTCTTGGCTGAAGAATTTTGTGTCCCCCCCCCCCCCCCCCCGCTTCCCCGCAGGATGACCGTGCTGGCTTGGCTGGCCCTTTTCCTAAGCTGGGGCTCCCTGGGCCTGGAGACAGCCACAGTGGTGGTGAGTAGAACCCAGCAGAACTGCTGTGGTGTAGCAGGACTGGGAGGATGTGAATGGGATTGAAATTGTCTGGCTACAGCTGAGAGAGGACAGCATTAGGAGGCCGACCCCTGATGGCAGGCCCAAGTAATGTGTATGTGTGCGATTGTGTGCAATTCCTGTGCCCATTGTGCTAAACTGTGAAAAGACCTGCCTCCAAGGAAACGCTGCAGCCGTGGCAGAGGACCAAGAAGGCAAGAAAATGGGGCAGAGATTAAAGATTTAATGCACGTGTGCATGAGCGCATTTGTGAACAAAGTGTGTTTGTGCACTAAAGAGCGTGTTTCACATGCAAGTGTGTTTGCAAGTGTGTGGGTGTTTGCCTCGGAGAAGTAAAGATAGAAGATGGAGGGAAGTACTTTCAACGAGAGCGATGAGGGAGAGGAAGAGCAGGAGAGTGCATCTTGAGATCACTTTTAGGGGGAGAGCAAGATAAAGGGAGTGATGGGGGGGGGGGGACCGTCCGCTTCCTATCAGCAGTGCAGACTCGAAGGCTTGAGGATAAACATGTAAGGAAGTGCAACTGAGCATGTAATCCTGTGGAAAGTTACATTGATAAATATATTTCTGGACAGCATTCAAGTAATGGTCTAGCTCTGCTTTTGACGCCTAGTCATGATATCGATGTGCTGTTTCTTACAGGACGCAATAAAGTCCCATTTAGTGTTTAACAAAGAGTATAAAGAACATTTTTATGTCCCAAACAGAGCGCCATCAGTTTTGAGTTTGCCCTGTCAACTGTGGTCATGCTCTTTGAGGGAGAGACTTATTTGATGTGTTGTCAGGGGGGTAAATGGTGGGTGTTTTTCTGCACTGCTGCTCAGTTTAAAAGTCTCAGTGTCATGTGGGGCCGGTGGGAGATGTCCCAAGGCATGTAGGTCCACACAGGGCTGCTCTGTCTCTGGCCACTGACAGGGAAACAAAAGGCCAGCTGTGGGCCTGCCCACTTTATTCTGCCCTGGGTCATTGCTCATCACCAGGCTGTCTGTGGGTCTCTCACTCCCTCTTCTGGTGGGGTGCTCTCAGGCTGAGAGTCTGTGGGTGCGTATCTCTGAGCTGGAGTGCATCCTCTTTAAAACAGGCCAGCAGTGTGTAGAACTGATGGGGGGAAATGGTTATCTGCATGTCAGCCTGTAGTTCAGGGTCATCCTGTGCAGATTGATATTTGCTTTGCATCATGTACTGATTTTGATTAAGATGCCAAACGGTAAGTATGTCAGTTGGCCAATGTGTGTGATCATTTTTTTTCTTTTGCACCACATCTCACTTGTTTAATATCCTTTCCTCCTGCCATCATTTCTCACTCTTCCCATTACTCTCGTGGCACTGCCAGGCTCTCAGTGACTTCTGCTCAGATCCAAATGCATTTGTCCTCAACTCCACACAGTTCAACAGTGGGACCAGTGCAGGTACAGCAATTGTTTGTCTACATTCTGGAAGAACTTATTTTCCATGCTGACAGTACCATGCTTGCACCACCTAATGTGCTTTGCCTAGCAGAATCGAACATAATGAGATGACTGTTTTGGCATCTTTTCTGTTGTGTGTTGATCTTTTGTCTGCTGCTGTTTTGTCGCTCACTCAGATGTGTTGGATTATTACCTGACCTGCAGCAGGCGTATGAACAGTCCATTCCAGCAGGTAATGTGAACCGCAGTCAGCTGACATGCTAAATTGCAGTCGTTTAGCTGCAGTGTGAGTGAGCAGGTTGTATGTCAAGACTGCTTCAAGGGCAGCTGGGGACAAATTAGTGGAGGACAAGGATGCACAGCTGCTACTGTGGGTCCTGTCTTTGAATGACTTAGTCGTCAGATAAATAGCTTCACCCCCTGCATATTAATGTCATATTTAAGAAATAAAGCAAAATAAATTCCACTGACCTGCCTGACTTGTTGGTTACAGCTGCTGACCCAGTCCCAGAGGGCTCTGTCAAACATTCACACACACCTCTCCAGTCTGGACAGAAATGCTCTCACACAGTTTCCTAAAGCTGAGGTATGTTATAATTCCTGAGTTTGTATGCTTCTTGCTATGTTCGATCGGCCTTTTCCGGTATTTTATTGTATTCATTAATGTTGTGCCCTCACAGAAATCACTCAGGGAGGTTCAACAGATACTGAACTCCACAGAGGGCAACTTTCATCAGCTGGTTGCTCTGCTGAACTGCCGGGGTTTGAATAAGGTGGCTGAAGGAGCTCCAGCATTCAAGGCTAATAACAGTGTGTCTTTATTTTCCCCTTGTTCAGTCACTTATTTGTGCTTTTGCATTTTAGGACTACATTGACTCACTGAAAGGTCTGTGCTATGATGGGATGGAGGGGCTGCTCTATCTCTCCCTTTACTCGTTCCTCTCTGCTCTGGCCTTCACCGCCATCCTCTGCTCTCTGCCTGGTGCCTGGAGGAGCTTCCCAAGGTGAGGAAGTGTGAATGTGTCTGCATGTGTAAGTGCATATGTGTGTCTGTGATATTCTAAAATATACTGAGAGGCCGTAAAAACGCAGCATTGTATCAATTTCAGAAAGTGGTGTAAGTTGTCACTGAGTAAAACACAAATGACGATACACTTCATAATGTTTATTAGTTAATGGTTATTAGTGCACAAATTCAGATCATCTGGATGTACACATATGAAGGGTGGGAGATATGGCCCCACAAAAGAATCCCAGAATTTTTCATGCTGCAGTCGATTCTCGATTAGATTCGATGTATTGTCTCCACTTGGACTTTTTCTTGTCATATGGGGTGCTGTGTGAAAATGAAACCGCTAATGTTACCTGCTTTGTGACTGGAGTTTTAGTTCTATTTTTTCGTTCAGCAGCAGCTTGCAGTGCAACATATTGCTCCCACTCGGCTGAGTGTTTCATTTTAAGGTGTTGAAAAGGTTTGTCGTGGCACTGCCTTCATACAGACTTTACAGTGGGGAACGGTTTGTTTGCTGTCAGAAAGTGCGAACCCACGCCAATTTCATACCACAGAGGTAACACTGCCTTTTCAAGAGCAAGAGCCTCCCTTTTCTCCACACGTACCTCCATGTTTCACGCGGGTTTATGTTGGAGAGAGACAGGGGTGGGGGAGGGGCATAGAGCTGGAGGCTACCTTATTTACTCAAGTGAAAACAGGAAAAAAATGAAAATCAAAAATGTGGATATGTGTGTGCATATACCTGTATATACTACTCAGAAAAAGTTAGGGATATTTGGCTTTCGGGTGAAATATCAGGATGCACCTAAAATGCACTATAGCCTTTACATCCATCCAGCCATCCATTTTCTACTGATTTTCTGGAAGTCCGGGTCGTGGAGGCAGCAGCTCAAGTAGAGAAGCCCAGACTTCCCTCTCCCCGGCCACCTGCTCCAGCTCTTCAGAGAGGATACCAAGACATTCCCAGGCCAGTTGGGAGATGTAGTCTCTCCATCGTGTCCTGGATCTGCCCCGGGGTCTCTTCCCAGTGGGACATGCCCAAAACACCTCAAGTGGGAGGCATCTAGGAGGCATCCTGATCAGATGCCCAAACCACCTCAACTGGCTCCTTTTGATATGGAGGAGCAGCAGTTCTACTCTGAGCCTCTCCCGGATGACTGAGCAGCTCACCCCATCTCTGAGGGTGAGTTCAGCAATCCTACGGAGAAAGTTCATTTCAGCTGCTTGTATCCGTGATCTCATTCTTTCGGTCATTACCCAAAGCTCATGACCATAGGTGAGGGTAGGAACGTAGATTGATTGGTAAATCGACAGCTTTGCTTTAGAGCTCAGCTCCCTCTTCACCACAACAGACCAGTACAACGTCCGCATCACTGCTGACGCTGCTCCGATCTGTCTGTCAACCTCTCGCTCCATTCTCCCCTCACTCGTGAATGAGACCCCAAGATACTTAAACTCCTCCACTTGGGGTAGAAGCTTGTCCCCAACCTAGAGAAGACAATGTTATGTGTGGAAAATACCTGGGCAAAGGATTAAGCAAGATGAGTTGGCGAACACAGCTTTATTGGTTGAACTGGTATGGCGGTTACACGGCAGGCACCTGGCGAAGGGCATTGGTCAAAGAGACCACAACATGGTCGCCCCTGCCTTATATAGGGCAGTGCGGTGATGTGACGGGAAGTGCACGTCACCACACTGCACTTCACAATAAAGTGCCATTTATTATATACAACATTTCCTCCCCCCTTTAGAAAAGTCCAAAACCACACGCACAATTGACCCCCCCCCCCAAATTTGGCGGCCGAATCACACACTAAAATAACGAAAACTATTGTACTAAATTGGCCTAACACACTCACTCAAAACAACCTAGAATAGGGCTGGCGGGTGGACTACCGCACAGCTCGCATGACATGGTGGATTATTCTGCTACCCATATCTAAAGAAAAAGTCCTTTATCAAACTAAAATTATTTGCCGTGCTCCTAAACTAAAATACAAACACTCAAAATAACCCCATACCATAACATGCATGCAGAACATAAGAACTATAAACAACCATTTTTTACAGCACAGTCACTTGGGTGGGAGAGGTAGAACCGGCATGGGGGGGCCCAGGGCAGCCCCTCAGCAAGCACGCCCCTGGAAGCAGCAAGCCCCTGGGATGATGGCTGGTCTTCTGGACAATGGAGCCCAATGCCTCCACCACCGACACCAACTCCCATCCAGCCTCTTCATCCGGGGCCTCTTCCCAGACATGCCAAAGCTGATTGGTGTGCCTCAATGAGTCGTCGGACTACCGGAAGTATGCTGCGCCCAGCTTTGCCACTATGAGCAAACACCCTCGATGTTTTGCTGGCTGTCACTTGGCCCAACTTCGCTGTGGACGTTCTTCACCCCGAACCTGAACCAAGTCCAAAACCCTCAGCGGGGGCCGGTTCAACCTGACGTGGTGCTGCTGAGCATGCGGTAACTTCATGCTCGTCGGTCTGGCCCTGTCCTCTTCTAAAACTGTCGTAGCAGTCACCATCGTAGCTGCAGACCCTCCATCCCCCTGCGGCCAAGCTCCGGAAGCATCTGGGGCTAGCACATTGGTGTCACTCGCTGACGCAGGCACCTCGCCACCATGCTTGGTACTCCCCTCTACCATGTCCCGAACGCCGGCACTGAGACCCTCCTGCGCTGAACCTGAGTGAAACTGGTCCTATGTGACCGCCATGGTGTCCATTAGGTCTTCGTCCCAAAAAACATTCTCTTCGACCACCAGAACTGGAGGGTTCCAGCAGCCGCAGCCCAACCATTCATTCCCGGCATCATCTTTTATGGCAAAACCCAGTCCGTAAAACAAATCAGCCCATAATGTTATCACCTCATGCTGTTACGGGGAACGTGAAGTCAACCATCTTCGCAGATTTGAACCAGACCGTTAACTCCAAAGTCCCAACCGTGCACAGCCTGCCATCTCCATAACCATACAATGGTGCTGGGTTACCTCTAATTCTGTAGTGGGAGAAAAACTTCCTCACCGTGGCCCAATTCAGCAACGACCCCTCTGAGGGCTCCCCTGTTGAGCAGCAGCGGCACCTCCACGCTGTCCAGTTCCACTGTGTAGTACGTATACTCGTTTGTGCTGGGGAACACCATATGGATAGTCGTTGGGGGCAGGCGGAGTGCTTTCTTCAGTGGGCTCTCCAGTTCAGATACATGGCACACTCTAGCATAATGGTTCAAGCATCCACATCTGCTACTACGTTTTCCCCTAGCCAGGCAGTCCTTCGCTTTATTTTGGTGTGTTGCAAACCAACAACCCTGGCACAGGGGTTTTCCCGGGGCAGACCTTCAGCTGGCAGCATTGGTTTCCGTAATGTCATCATCCAAGCTATCCTCGCTATCCGAGTCTACAACATTTGCCATGGTGGGTGGCTCCGGTGGCCACTGTGACTGGCACCAGGTTAGCTCCGAAGCTAGCTTGTCTGCGGCCTCCAGCTGGAGAGCTAGTTCTACAGCTCTAGCTGGTGTTAAGCCATTGGGTGCCATGAGTAGCCTAGCCCGCAATGCGGCGCTGTACGTGTGCTGTGCAAGCTGGTTACGTACCATTTCATCTTCCAATGGCCCAAAGGGACACTCGCTAGCTAGCTGCCTCAAGCCGGCGACAAATTGGTGAATAGCCTACCCACTGATATTCCTGCCGAAAACGAATCCTCCGGACAGTCACACTATCTGGGGTGTGGAAATGGTTGGCTAGCAGCTCCACGACATCCTCAAAGGAATCCAAAGCTCCGAGTGTGTGCAGGACTCGCTGGCCCTCAATACCCAGGTTATGGACGAGAAGCGCATGTGCCCTTAGCTTGTCGAGCTTACGGAGGTCCAGCGCGGTGATGTAGGTCTGCAAGGCCTCGAACCACATGGGCCAAGGCACTGGCAGTTCACCCAGAAGCTCAAAAAAGGGACGAAGTGGTGTGATACACGCCTCCATGAGTTAATCCTCGATCGCCAAATGTTATGTATGGAAAATACATGGGCTAAGGATGAGGCAAGATGAGCTGGTGAACACAGCTTTATTGGTTGAACTGGTATGGCGGTTACACAGCAGGCACCTGGCGAAGGGCACCGGTCAAAGAGACCACAACATGGTCGCCCCTGCCTTATATAGGGCAGTGCAGTGACGTGACAGGAAGTACACATTATCACACTGCACTTCACAAGCAAGTGCCATTTATTATATACAACAGACAATCCACCATTTTCCGGCTGAGGACCATGGACTCAGATTTGGGGGTGCTGATTCTCATCCCAGCCACTTCACACTCAGTAGAAAACCATCCCAGCAAGGCTTGTAGGTCATTGGTCGATGAAGCCAACAGGACAACATCATCTGCAAACAGCAGAGATGAGATCCTGTGGTCACTGAGCATGACGCCCTACAATCCTTCGCTGTGCCTAGAAATCCTCTCCATAAAAATTGTGAACAAGATCAGTGACAAAGGGCAGCCCTGGCGGAGTCCAACTCTCACTGGGAACGAATTTGACTGGGTGTTGGCAATACAAACCAAACTCTTGCAACTGTCGTATAGGGACCGGATAGCTCGTAACAACAAGCCTGAAACCCCATACTCCCGCAGCACCCCCCACAAGAGACCATGAGGGATATGGTCGAATGCTTTCTCCAAGTCCACAAAACACATGTGGACTGATTGGGCAAACTCCCATGAACCCTCGAGGATTCTTGAGAAGGTAAAGAGCTGGTCCGATGTGCCACGGCCAGGCCGAAAACCACATTGTTCCTCCTGGATCCGAGGTTTGACCAGTGGTCGGACTCTCCTCTCCAATACCCTGGTATAGACCTTCCCAGGGATGCTGAGAAGTGTGATCCCTCTAAAGTTGGAACACACCCTTTGGTCCCCCTTTTTTTTTAAAAAAGAGGAACTACCACCCTGGTTTGCCATGCCAAAGGCACTGTCCCCGACCTCCACGCGATGTTGCAGAGGCATGTCAACTATAACAGCCCTACAACATCCAGGGCCTTGAGGTCCTCAGGGTGAATCTTGTCCACCCCCGGGACCCAGTCACCAAAAAGTTTTTTAACCACTTCGGCAACCTCAGTCTCTATGATGGGCGAGTTGTCCCCCTCGTCCTCAAGCCCTGCTTCCTCTGTGGAAGGCTTTTCAGTGGGATTGAGGAGATCCTCGAAGTATTCCTTCCACCGCCCGATGATATCTCCAGTCAAAGTCAGCAGCACCCCATCCGCACCATACACAGTGTGGACAGTGAGCTGCTTCCCCCTTCTGAGTCGCCGGACAGTTTGTCAGAATCTCTTCGAGGCCGACCAAAAGTCTTGTTCCATGGCCTCACCAAACTCCTCCCACACCCGAGTTGTTGCTTCAGCAACTACCTGAGCTGCACTCCGCTTGGCCTGCCGGTACACCTCACCTGCTTCAGGAGTCCCACAAGCCAACCAAGCTTGATAGGACTCCTTCTTCAGCTTGATAGCCCCCTTCACCACTGGTGTCCACCACTTGGTTCGGGGGTTGCCACCACGAGATGCACCAACAACCTTGCAGCCACAGCTCTGGCCAACTGCTTCATCAATGGAGGTGGAGAACATGGCCCATTCAGACTCCATGTCTCCAGACTCCCTCAGAATGTGGTCGAAGTTCTTCCGGAGGTGGGAGTTGAAGACCTCCCGGACAGGTGCCTCAGCCAGACATTCCCAGCACACCCTCACTATACGTTTAGGTCTACCGGGTCTGAGTGGTGTCCGTCCCTGCCATCGGATCCAACTCACGACCAGGTGGTGATCAGTTGACAGCTCTGCATCTCTCTTTACCTGAGTGTACAAGACATGTGGCCGCAGGTCTGATGACATGATAACAAAATCGATCATCAACCTACGACCTAGGGTGTCCTGGTGCCAGGTGCACATATGGACATCCTTATGCTTGAAAATGGTGTTTGTTATGGACAAACTGTGGTTGGCACAGAAGTTCAATAACTGAAGGCCATTCGGGTTCAGATCGGGCAGGCCGTTCCTTCCAATCATGCCCCTCCAGGTTTCACTGTCGTTGCTCATGTGTGCATTGAAGTCCCCCAGTAGGACAATGGAGTCTCCAAGAGGACCACCCTCCAGCACCCCAGTCAGAGACTTCAAAAAGGGTGGGTATTCTGAACCATCATTTGGTGCTTAGGCACAAATGATGGTCAGGACCCATTTCCCAACCTGAAGGTGTAGGAAAACTACCCTTTCATGCACTGGGGAGAACTCCAATGTCGTTGCAGCAAGGTGGGGGGATACAAGAATACCCACCCCTGCCTGTCGCCTCTCACCCGGGGCAACTCCAGAGTAGGCCAAGCTCCAGCCCCTCTCCAGGAAACTGGTTCCAGAACTGGAGCTGTACATTGAGGTGAGCCCAACTATGTCTAGCCGGTATCTCTCAACCTCGTGCACCAGCTCCAGCTCTTTAACCACCAGAGAGGTGATGTTCCATGTCCCAAAAGCCAGTTTCAAAAGCCGGGGATCAGACCGCGAAGGTCTCTGCTTTCGCCTGCCACCTGATCTACATAGCACCAGACCCCCATGGTCCCTCCTGCAGGTGGTGAGCCCACTGGAGGGAGGATCCATGTAAATCCTTTGGGCTGGTCCCATGGACAGAAACCCGGTCACCAGGCGCTAACCATCGAGCCCCTTCCCCAGGCCTGGCTCCAGGGTGGGGCCCCGGTAACCCCATACCGGGCGGGGTACACTGAATCCGTGATTTTTTTTTTATTCATCATGGGAGTCTATTGGATCACTCTTAGTCTGGACTTCCACCCAGGACCAGTTTATCTTGGGAGACCCTACCAGAGACAAAATTGCCCTGGACAACACAGCTCCTGGGATCACTAGGGCATGCAAACCCCCCACCACGACAAGGTGGCGATCCACGGGGGGATTCCAATTCAGACTGGAAAAAAGTTGGAAATTTTTTTATAATCTCTAGACTGATTCCTTAATCCCTGGCACTGCTTAAAAAAACAGTATAAGGAAACATAGGCAGATAATGGGAAGAGGGAAGTCTGGGCTTCTCTGCTTGAACTGCTGCCTCCATGACTCGGACCTCCAGAAAAGCGGTAGAAAATGGATGGATGGATGGGCAGATAAGGTAGATTGATCTGAGAATGAAATGATGCTGATAAACCTTTCTGTACCTCTGTATTTGCTGCTGTTTCAATATCTATGACAAACAAATGCTGATGTTTCTGATGTTTCTGTATTTCATACAGTTCTTTTACCCTCTGTGAACATCTTACCTCTATTTCTGAGTTATGTCCAAATATTAAAGGAGCTGGGACTAAGAGAGCCAAGGAAGTTTTCTTCAACTAGTCATTCAATTTAAAAACATAATTACACAGTCTAGACTTAACATATAAAAGATGATACTCATAATTTCTCTGCTCTCATTTGACCTTTTTCTCTCTTTTATGGGTGACATCAGTGAATCAGAGGAGTATGAAGACTCAGACAGCGAGAGTGAGGACCCCTTCACTTCCCATCAGGCACGTAGACAGACGTCCTCGGGGTCTCAGCGAGGGGCCATGGCCCCCTTCTATAATTACCCGGGGGCCGGGTGGACACCCCCCTTTTCTAGCGCGCCGCCCCTTCCGTGAGTAACACAGACACACGGACACACAGACAGACAGACAAGAGGAGGAATTTGCTTTGAGATAGTTTCATCATCACTTGTTTCTGTTTCAATTTCTGGATTTATGGGCATCTTTTAGTAGTCCGGTGCCCCTCCACAGAGTTTAAAAAGTTAAAAAATAGTCTGAGCACTGTTGAGATTTTTCTGTGCTGACACATAGTCTTTTTGATGAAGATAATCAGCCCTTTAAAACAGAGCTATATAAAAGATTAAAGACACATAACTTTACACAAGTAATGTCATATTAGGATGTCTGAGTTCAGTGCAGTCAGGTTACACATCCTCTCTACATGTACACTTGTAGGATTATTAGTCCAAATCCACATAGCTGTCAGGTTAAGCACATGCATTGCAGACAGACACACAGACAGGTCAATATGGACTCCAGTGTAGGCAGAGAAACGGACACAACTCCAGAGGTCTGTCTGTCTGTGTGTCTGTCTATCCATCTGACCGGTGTTTCGGGACAGACGACGTAGGCCGCTCGCTCATTTCACAGATCTGGTCTCAAATGGCATCCTGTTTCCTAAACTGCAGTATGCTACTGCTGCACTGGGGGGGGGGGGGTGTCATTGACGAGACCGCGCTCGTAAAAACTCCGGTGATGTGAGGCTCAGGTTGACTCTAGGTAACCCCTCCCACACACACCCTCCTGCATCACTCTCATCACACCACCTCACTGTGCTGTCCAAACCTCTCAGGTTATTTCTCTGGCTCTGTCCTGCTGCTTCTCTCTTTATGATTCCTTTCTTCCTTTTTTGTTCCCCAACTATGGAGGACTGAAGCTGCCAAAATAATAATAGAAAAAGATTTGGCATGTAAGCTGGCATTAAAGCTGGAGTAGACTGAAATTTGAGAAACCAGGAAAGGTTCATGAATTTAGGAAAAAAAAAAAACCACCCTGCCTGCCTCCCACAGCTCTCCTTCCTTCCTTCCCTGTCTTATCCTACTCACCATCAGAGGTGCACGTCTGTAAGGCAAGTCGGCTTTTGTGGAGCAGCCAATAGTAATGCGACTGACTGAGAAGACCTGTGACTGGGCAAAGCAGTGGTCACAAGTGAAACTTTGTACTGGGTGAATGGAGTTTAGAGCAGGTGCTGTGGTATAACTGACTTATCTTCAGATTTAAACAAAATTACTCGGCTTACTGCAGCTGTAAGTTCTAAAATGTGTGGAAAAATAGCTCTATTTTTGAAGTTAAATTGATTATAAAAGAATACATTAATGAAGTCCTCAGAAATGGTGTGAATATGGTTTCAGTTCAATTAACAGCCAAAAGATGTCACTACAACCTAAGATTTCAAAAGTTCCATCCAGTTCCTTTAATGAAGGACATAAATAAATAAATTTGGGAATTTATGTATGTATATGTATAATATCACTGAATATTAATTGTTAATTATATAAAATGCTCACGTTCTTCTTCATATTAGATTTTGACAGTTTTGATCCTTCATGTCCTCCTTTGAAACTTCAGTTTTCTCATCTGCGTTTTCTCTTAATTCTTCACACAACAATCAAAGTGTAGTTAAGACTTGACTAAATGTAACTTAGTTTAGTTACTATTTTATAGTAGTTGATCATATTCACTGCTTCCTTATCTAATGCTAACACACCAAGATACTGACCAACAACTGTCAAGGCTCATGAAGTCAGCTTAAAAATACAGTCCACTCCTCTTAGATTGGAATCCGCTCAGGATTACTATAAAAGCTTTTGGGGTTTTATCATGCAGACAAACCGCTTCATTAGGAAAACATCATTGCTGCTGAAATATGACTGATGAGTCATATCCAGTCCTAAACGCATGTAATTGCAGATTATGTGTAAATCCTGTTGTGCATCGGTTAGGAGTGGACTGTACGCCTACTGCTGGTGCCCTGTTTTAGTGTCAGTAGTACTAATACCTATTAGTTCTGCTCTGCTGAGTGCTGTGTTTCTTTCCGCGCTACATTTCTAATCGGTCTTTCTCCTTCTTTCCTGTTACCTGTCCTTGGGTCCTGTCACCCTGCGGTCCCTGCTCCCTCTGTCTTTTTCGATGTCTCACCCCGTCTCCCTCTCTTCTTTTATCCTCTATTCGTCCTCTCCTTTTCTCCTCTGTCCTTGTCTCTTTCTATCTCTACACAGGACTCCAAACGTTTCCTCCAATGGCAACCCTGGCTATGAGAGCCTACCCTTGACTGACAGGCAGTCCCCACCCCCCTCTGTGAGTTCCTCTGTACTTGTGACTTCATCACAATCTGCACCTTGTTATCATTGCTGGTAGTGCTAATGTATGGAGGTTACTTTCTGACATAAGGCCAAGAGCATTTTCCTCTGATTTGAGAGAACAATTCCTCGTTTTCACACTCAATTATTGTACTGCCTCCCCTCAAAACGCACCCTCACACTTAAAAAAAATGCTGCTTATTTACTTGTGTTTAGTGAGATTTACTCACCTCACAAGAAAATAATTAAATTTAGGTTAAATATTAAGAAGAGAATAATTTATTCTGATTTAAGCTCCAGACATACTCGTACTCAAGGGTGATGTTCAGAGCTGTAGTAACTACAGATGCATAAATTTGATCAGCCACACTATGGAGATATGGGAAGCGTTGTTGAAGCCAGGTTAAGAAGAGAGGTCACAATCAGCGAGCAGCACTATGGTTTCATGCCCCCCCCCCCCCAAAAAAAGTGCTACAGATGCAATGTTTGCTTTTATGGTGATTTTCAAAACTGAAAACTGTAATTTCAATTAGGTATTATTTCAATCCTGCTACAAAATATTTTTAGAGTCGGGATCTATATTTTAAATTAAGATTATTACACATGGTGTTTCAGGAAAAAGTAAGCGTCTGTGGGGCGATGCCTTGAAGTAAAACAGAAATAACCCAGAGGAGGTGGGGAAGATTTGATTGGTCAAAGCCCTGGTGGCATTTGAGTGGCTGAAGAATTTCTACAAGATTGATGCACTGCAATCCAAGTGCAAAATGCAGAAATCTAAAGGGAAAAGTTTTGAGAGAGTGCAGAGAAAGTTTGAGTGCAAGCCAAGGAGGGATCAAATGTGAGCACAGGAAATGTGTCCAAGCAACAGTATATCTGAGTGCAGAGAAGCTGTTTTGAGCACAAGCAGCAATTTTTTAAGTGTGAGTTTTGAGGGAGGGCAGTACAATATTTGAGCGTGAAAACAAGGAATTGTGCTCGCAAATCGGAACTGTGCTCTCTCAAATCAGAGGAAAAATGCTCTTGGCTTTTAACCTCCACACTAATGTTCACGTTTGAAAATCTGCAGCAAATGGACTAATGTGGTGACGCGTTGGCAAGTTTACTTGACTGGCCTTTCTTTTATTATGAGCCTCAAAGCATGAAAAGTATACAAAATTAGAATATGTAGCACAAAATTTGGGGCCTTAGGTACAATACAGTCTATGGGCCCCTCCTCACATTAAAACTTAATTTGAATTCTGATGTTCAAGCTTTCAGTGCCCCCCACCCCCCTGCTTGCCAGAGTAATTTGTTCCATTGTCCCCCCCCCGCCCCCCCCTCCAGTTTGACACCCCTCTGGACATCTTTCATGTTTTACTTCCACCATCAAGTCCTTTTGAATCAAAACTTATTTTTAAGAAATGCACTAGTTATTTTTCACCCTTTTTTCTATATACTGCATTTTTAATCACTATTGTCTAAACTTTTACCTTTCTATTATATGACAACCTAATTAATAAAAAGTTTCTTTCTTGGACAAATAAAAAAAATGTGTGTTGTAAGACCAGGCGGTCAGAAACAAAAGTGGCAGCTAACAGATTAAAGGGTCCACCCTGCACATTGTAGTTTTAACTACTGAAACAGAATGCCATCTCTACTGCAGTTAATTAAATCATAATTATCTTGTTAATATTGAGACATTTTTTCAGAATTTCTTTTTTTTAGCTAAGGTTGATAGGTCCTAGTGATGTAGTTTTACATGGCAGTTATGCCATGTTAATAGTAAATTACAGTAATTGATATAAAATAATAGATTATATGGTTTAATGTTATTTAACGGCAGGAAAAATAAAATTAAGTTTCTGTGCCTCTCTATTGTATGTGTTAGCTCATGAAATATATATAGAATACCTGGCCAAAAAAAGTCACACACTCTTAATATTTCACTGGACTGCCTTTAGCTTTGATTACGGCACATATTCGCTGTAGCATCATTTCAATAAGCTTCTGGAATGTCACAACATTTATTTCCATTCAGAGTTGCATTAATTTTTCGCCAAGATCTTGTATTGATGATGGGAGAGACAGACCACTGCGCCAAGTCTTCTCCAGCACATCCCAGAAATTCTCATTGAGGTTGTCTGGACTCTGTGGTAGCCAACCCATATGTGAAAATGATGTCTCATGCTCCCTGAACCACTCTTTCACAATTTGAGCCTGATGAATCCTGGCACTTCGACCACATTCCGAGGGAGTCTGGAGACATGGAGTCTGAATGGGCCATGTTTTCCACCTCCATTGTTGAAGCGGCTGCCCAGAGCTGCGACCGCAAGGTCGTGGTGCATCTCGTGGTGGCAACCGAGTGGTGAGGAGGCCATTAAGCTGAAGAAGGGGTCCTATCAAGCTTGGTTGGCTTGTGGGACTCCCAAAGTAGCTGAAGTGTACCGGCAGGCCAAGCGGAGTGCAGCTCAGGTGGTTGCTAAAACAAAAACTCGGGTGTGGGAGGAGTTCAGTGAGGCCATGGAGCAAGACTTTCGGTCGGCCTTGAAAAGATTCTGGCAAACTGTTTGGCGACTCAGGAGGGGGAAGCAGTTCTCTGTCCACACTGTGTATGGTGCGGATGGGGTGCTGCTGACTTCAACAGGGGATATCGTTGTTGTTATTGTCTTTAGGATGATTCAAAGAGGATACCAAGGCGTTCCCAGACCAGCTGGGAGACAGTCTCTCCAGACGCCTTGGTATCCTCTTTGAATCATCCTAAAGTTCGTGGATGACACAGCCGTGATAGGAGGCATCACTGGTGATGACGAAGCATCCTACAGGAGGGAGGTGGCCAGCCTGGTGTCATGGTGTGAGGACAACAACCTCACCTTTAACACGGACAAGACAAAGGAGATGATAGTGGACATGAGGAAAGGGAGGAGGAGACCCCATCGTCCGCTGTTCAACCGGAAGCTTGAGGTGGAGAGGGTGAGCAGCTTTAAATACCTGGGCATCCACATCAACGAGGACCTTAAGTGGACACACAACACCACAGAGCTGGTTAAGAGAGCTCAACAGTGACTGTACTTTCTGAGGACGCTAAAGAAGTTTGGCATGTCCTCCAGGAACCTCAACAATTTCTACAGCTGCATTATCGAGAGCATCCTGACCAATTGCATCACTGCGTGGTACGGCAGCACCACTGCCCTGGACCACAAACACCTGCAAAGAGTGGTGAAGATAGCGGAGAAGATCATCAGGACTCCACTCCCCTCTCTGCAGAGTATCTACCACCGCAGAGTCCAAAGGAGAGCTGACGCCATCCTCTGGGACCCCACCCACCCCCAGCACAGACTGTTCACACTTCTACCCTCTGGCTGGAGGTACAGAAGTGTGAAATGCAGGACAACCAGACTGAAGAACTCCTTCTTTCCCACTGCCATCAGACACATGAACAGATAACAACTCCCAAACTCTGTAACACAGCTTTGCATGTAGGAACTCACGCACCGGCTGCTAAATTTGCGCACTGCTCACCTGTACAGTAGATATAGTATCACCTGTCTGATGTCCATATCATCTCTGCTGCTATTTATCATGCACAGTCTACTGGTACTACCGGTACAGAAATTAGCACCGGGTGCTAATTTGTATTTATACACTGCTCATTGCACAATGCTCATTTGCACACTGTACATAGGTCTATGCCATCTCAGGTTCACATCAGGTTGCACAATGCTCATTTCAAGCACATGCCATCTCAAGTTCACATCATCTCTGATATCAATATACCACTATCACTTTAGTCATCCAGTGAATTTTCAATTTCATTCCTCTTGTCTGACTGCTTTAATGTGTCCAAACTGCCTAGTGTGTGTTATTAGTAATCATTAGTTTTAGTATTTAGTATTAAGGTGTGCTTAAGGAGTCCTAACTGCCTAACTGTGTGTTGGTGTGTGTGTTATTGGCATCCATTAAATGTATTAGGATTGAGTTACTGTGTTAGTGTGTCATGACCTTATTAGAATTGTTGCTTCTGTACCTATTACCTTGGCATTCATTCGGAGAGCAAAGTAAGAATTTCATTGCTCAGGAAATGTAGCATTGCTTAACTGTGCACATGATAATAAAGCCTTTGAATCTTGAAGAGCTGGAGCAGGTGGCTGGGGAGAGGGAAGTCTGTGCTTCTCTGCTTGACTGTTGCCTCTGTGACCCGGACCTCCGGAAAAGCGGCAGGAGATGGATGGATGGATGGGATCCTGGCATTATCATCTTGGAATATGCCCGTGTCATCAGAGAAGAAAAAAATTGATTGATGGAATAACCAGGGGCCTCATGGTACAAAGGGTACTTATGCATAAAAACATAGCGTACGTCCTTTTCCACAGAAAATTTCAGATGTATCAAGAATGAAATGACCGTGGAAATATGCACAGCCTTACAGCAACTTCATGGCTGGTGTACATACGTTTCTACCGTTATTGATCCATTGGCGACACTTAGAGATAATGTTGGGAGACTGATAATGACGTGGAAATGATTGTGTACACCAGAGACACATGATGAACAAACATCCAAGTGTGCGCAATTAGATGAGTGGATATAAAAGCAAGTGCAAAGAAGTGCAGAAAATGTCTCTAACGACAATGGCGTTAGCATTATTTGAGGATATTGCAAATCGTGCAATGAGAAGAGAAGGGTATTTAGAGACAGAAGATTTTCTGGCTCAGGATGATGACTGACTTGTCAGCCGGTTTAGGTTTCCAGGGGCAGTCCTTGTGGAATTGTGCTCAGAGCTATGGCTGGTCTTGGAGCGCGACACAGCAAGAAGCTGTGCACTGCCCGTCCCAGTGCAGGTGCTGACAACACTGGGGTTCCTGGCAACAGGAAAATATGCATTTTGGACATAAAATATGAACTTGTTTAGTCTCATATGATCTGCTTTCAACTGACAGGTGACCGTGGCTACCCACTAGGTTCATACTGTCTTCTTTTTCATTACTGTTTTCCTTTATTCAACAAGCTGGTCCACCCAGCTGGTCACAAAGCACAGCGATCAACCGACGCCTCTGAGGACGACTGCAGACGTCAGTCGAAACATGTCAAGGTGAAATAAACATCTCCTTCTTACCTCTGTCTGAATAAAGGAAAACAGTAAACTAATCTTATATGGCTGTGAGCAAGCTATTTAATTACCTGTATCCAGCGCTAATGCTGGAGGACAGCGTGCCAAGCAAAACATTTTTATGCACCTCTATCTCATTCAGGAGTGTCTCCAACTCACAGTCCATGAAATTCCATTAAATCCATTATTTTTGATCATGGATACAGGAAAATCAAACATGCAGGGCTTGCATATGTCTTATTTGCTTATCTATTTGCATGTAATTGCATATTTATATGGAGGCATATCAAGGGAGAAGTCTGGTATTTCCTCACGTGCATTCAATTTCAAGTAGATTGGGATGTACAAAGGAAATGTGCTTGGATTCCTGCGTATACACTGTTTCATACATCTGGATTTTTTTTGCTTACAGCATTTCCGTGATTTAAACGTACGTCATCTTTCAGTAGGAAATCCACACAAGTTTTTGTACATGAGGCCCCTGGCCACTCAGTATATTCAGGTAGTCAGCTGACCTCATTCTTTGGGCACATAACGTTGCTGAACCGAGACCTGACCAATGGGAGGCTCTTACCTCACATTTGCTTAGTTAAATCCAGGTGGTGGCATTTTTTGGGACCAGGCAGTGTATTTACAAGAGCACTCTGAGGCGAGTGCAATATCCTCCGTCTCTGTTTTCTTTGAAAATCCCAGTGTTACTGAAGGAGAGCAGTTTTCAATTTTTCCATATATTTATTGAGGCAGAACCAAATTATAAGCCTATCATCCATGAATGTACAACAAAAATAATTTTATATGACCCATAGTTGTAGGTCAGGATCCCAAGATGAACCTCTGTAGCAAGTTTGGCGACCCTAAAGAACTTTACTTCTTCTGTTGTAAGAGGGCATAGAGAATACTAACCTTGACCTTTAACCTGTGGACCCCAAACCAGGTCATGGTCTCAGGATGAACCTGTGTACCAAGTTTGGTAACCATAGCTTTACTCGTTGTATCGTAATAGTGCAAAGGGATTGTTGACCTTGACCTTTGACCTTTTCACCCCAAGACCATAGTTAGAGGTCAGGATCCCAAGGTAAACCTGTGTAGCAAGTTTGGTAATCCTAGCTTTCTTTGTTGTTGAGATATAGTTTCTTTGGTGTTTTGACATTGGCCTTTGACCTTGCAATGCCAAAACCATAGTTATACTTCAGGGTCACAAGGTGAACCTGTGTACCAAGTTTGGTAACCCTAGCTTTACTTGTTGAATAGTAATGGGTCATATGGAATGCCAACCTTAGCCTTTGCCCCCATACCCGTAGACACAGTTCAGGGTCACAGCATGAACCTGTGTACCACGTTTGGTGACTCTAGCTTTACTCCTTCTATAGTAACAGTGCAAATGGAATGTTGACCTTGACCTTTGACCTCAAACCTATAGTCAAGAGTTCAGGGTTTCAGGGTGAATATGTGTACCAAGTTTGGTGACCCTAGCTTTACTTGTTCTAGAATAATAGCACAAATGGAATATTAACTTTGACCTTTTGACCCCAAACCCATAGTTGGGTCAGGATGTTAGCTGTCCACGATTTGTCTTAGAGGCAACTATGTTATGGATTTGAAAAGCCTACATCACTTCTTTCAGTAGTTATTGGCCCTCATTTATCAAACGTGCGTAGGACAGAAAAGTCGTCATACGATTATTTCAACGTGCAGATCGGTATTTATCAATCTGAATGTGATCGTACGGTGTGCTCAAATCTCCCGTCAGCTCTGAGTTGAGGTACACAAATTTTCAATTCTTTGTAGACTTCCATGCAGCAGAGAAACCTGCCGTGTGGGAGAATTATTTCATCCTATCAAATTATGTTGAGGAGTGCAACCTTTCAGGTGATAGGTTTGCCTTGTGTCATATTTAAATGAGAGAAATGATGATTTACTTCAAAGACTAAAGACTGCTGTTAGTAGTTATGAACGTTTTATTTATATTTATGTTACTGCAGCCAATATTAAAACAGATTTTAAAAAAAAGTTATTTGATGGAATGTATAAAACTGAATTTAGTTTGTGAAATATTTTTATCATTGCAGTGGAGCTGCAGGGTTTTTTCAGTTGTTGTTTTATTCCTGCATTATAGCTGTATTGTCGTCTCCTGTGCAAGTACTGTATTAAAATAATATTCTAAAAAGTATTTCTTTGACTAAGTTTTTTGTTATGTAGTACAGTATCTCATAATAGTTATCCCTTACAAATTATCCGTTAACTCAACATAACACAGCTTTACGCACAGAAGTGCCCGGTTAAACCCGCTGCATCTGGGTTTAACAGAAAACTGCTCCGGATTAGCAAGAGAAATTCCGAATAGCAGAGAAGATGTGGGGAAATTATTTATTTTGCAATGTGTTTCTACACATTATTGAGAGATGACAGAGAGCTGTGGCTGTCTGAGAAATGTGCACAGCAGCACATCAAACAGTTGTTTTGGATATGGGACATATCATTCTGCATTTCTAAATAGTAAGTAATAAATTCTAATGTTTGACAAGTATGCTTTAAAATGACAAAATGGACAACATTTAGTCAGTCATCAAAGTCAAACAATAGACTACAGACTGTAGATCAGAATCAAATCAGTGGTGTTGCACAGCACCAGTCTCCCCATAACGTGCTTCTTTGGCATTTAAAGTGAGTTTCGAGGTTAACAGACTATACTATATAATTATTTTTCACTTTTCTTATAATATACTCGATTTCTACTAAAGAAAAGTTTCTCTTTTTCCCGTCTCATGTTCCCCTGTCGTAGATTCTGGGGGCGAGGCATGGGCGTGGAATTCAAATGACGCTCTGATCCATCTGTCAGATTTATCAATGAGTGAATGATCGTATGATGAGATTGACCAGATACGCACAATTTCATAAATACCACGTACACCTTTTTGTACAATCATATTTACACCCAAATGTGCGCTGATTTCTATGCACTTTTGACAAATGAGGGCCATTGCGTTTACAAGATTTGGGGAAAAACTGACCTCTGACCTTGATGTCAAAGTCTATAACTCCTGCCAAAATCATCCGATCGGGCCCAAATTGCAATATGCACATCAGTGTACATCAAACCCTAATACTAGGTTTCAAAACAATTGGAACAAAAGTGTAGGAGTTGATTTCACAAAAGTGGGACGGACATACTGCCCCATACCATAATCCCCCGCCGGTGTCTTCGAGCAGCAGGGGATAATAAAAAGTGGTCCAAAGAAGCTGAAACCTTAAACTTCATTAACCATAGTCTCCGACATAAAAACAAATTCACTTAAGATTCTTTATTCTTTATCAGTTTCAGTATTCAAAGCAGCAAGATGTAACACTGAAAAGTCTACAGCTATGGCAAATATGACCTCAGTCCCAACAGTCAATCATAGGGTATTTACATGTTGGTGGCTAAAGTTGGGCCTTGTGATTGGCTGTTGGGACGGAGGTCATAGTTGTAGACTTTTCAGTGTTCCCAGCAAGAGCAAAACTGCTGCAGGCAATGCAGGCCCACTCAGGTTATGAGGGAAGTGACATTAACGCGGTGGTCAAAGGTTGGTGTACCATTAAAATCATTTTGGAAACATTACTTTAGCGTAAAAATCTTATATAGTGTTGCTTTCATAAAATGGCCTCTTAAGCTCTCCATTCTCACATTTTCTGCAGATTTCAGACAGTCTGATGTTTAGATGTTTCATGTTGAGTTTTTTTTTTTTAGACTCACTATGGAACTTAACTCGATTTAGGCTAGAAGACATTCAAATTACTTCTCCACCGGTGCTTTAATATTTAAACACTACTTTGCCTTTGCCATCCTTGGTAGCCATTTATGTTCCACTTTAAACCTCTAAAAATCAGCATTGCTGTTTTGATGTTTGGTTACTTCTGTTGAGGTTTTTCTTGTGGGGTTAGTAACAAATATCTCTCGCTCTCTTTTTTTCTCCTCTCATTCCAACTTCGGACCACCGTCACCTCTCCCCCGTTGAACCCGGCCTCTTCTCTGGAAGTACAGTACTCTCCCAGCATGCTGACTGGTTACGGGGGAAGTCAATCACGCCCCAACCCTGCCCATTCAAGGAACCTGTATTCACGTTGATTTTTTGTTTGTTTGGGGTTTTTTTTTAGAAAATGTACAGAAAAAAAGTTTAGTTTTCTTATGAATGGACACTTTAATGAAATGAAAAATAAACTAAATAAAATGAATGCTAGGTGTGAATTCAAAGTGCGTAACGTCAGTACCACTGAATATATTATTATTAAAGCACTTAAAGAAACTCTTCTACATGAACTGCTAATATAGCCAACAATGATTTTGCTTGTTGGTTGTGGAAAGATATGAGCCAAGTACACTTGGTCTAAAAAGTATTTTTCCTCGTTTGTTTGAACTCTGTGTAAACTGTGAACAGTGGTGAGGCAAGTCAGAATGGTATTGACGTTACTACGTTGTAGTTTTATATTCTTAAATGTATCCGTACCATCAGTTTTATTTTAAAGATTTTTTTTATATAAATATTGTAGAAAAGCACTGGCACGTAGCAACAAGACACATTTTTTCTGTGAATGGTTATGCAGTTCCTTCACTTGGTATATTTTTTTTATTATTACTTTTTATAGGTGGCAATTCTGTATTTCATTGTATTACCTTATGGTACTCTGTATATCTCACTGTCTATAATACCTGAATAATCATGAACCTTTGCTCTTAAAAAAAAAAATACTATATGAGGGCTACCCTCAAGCTACCCTGTTTTAACAATTGGAGAAATACAAATGCCACTCACATCTTCAGAGTGGAGAACTACAAATCCCATGCTATCAAAGCAGGTACACAGCAATATGATTCTTGCTACTGGTGCTGCAGTAGCCCTACCGTAACTAGCAATAATATCTATGTATAGCATTGGGTTTCTGAGATCTCTCCAAAATGTTTTGTGTATATATGGTACAGTTTGAGATTTCATTGAATCCCCCTTCCTTGCCAACTGACCTTGTTAACCCCTGAAATAAGTTTGTATGATTATCAATGCTCCTTTTGAATGGCATCCTTTTACACTCAAAGAGTCTAATATAAATAAAAATAACTTCAATAACCAGACACTGGTTGTCCTCCTGTGTGTTGTTGTAATAGTATACCTCCACCAAGGCTGAAAATTGTCTTCACACATGTATAAAATAGTCTCTGAATCCATAAGGTATGTTTTTGGGCCCGATTATGGCAGTCTGAAGCAGGCATCTGTGCTGCACTTTGCGCTGGTGCTTTTGTTAGTTTCTGTCAGTGCACAGTCTGGTTTTACACTGTGTACCTTCGTCACCTTGGAACTGACTGTGCACGAGACTTCTGCTGGGAGGAGGGACTGATCAAAAGTGGATGAGGGTCAGAGCAGAGTTCAGCACATTGCTATTAAGGTGTATTTTATTCCAATGCACTTTTGATCTGCAAAAAGCAGGTCTAAAGTCAGCAACACAATATCGACCGCTACTTCAGCAGTGCATTTAAAAGGTGTGAACATGCATGTATGTCTGTTATTACACCGGGGCTAGATTTTCTTGGTGTCCATTATTTTGATGGACTGATTTTGTGAAAATCTCTCGATCTTTCATTCATATGTGATCTATGTACCCCGCGTCTCCCCCAAAGATGCTTGGATAGGCTCCAGCTCCCCGCAACCCATAAAGGACTTAAGAAGATGAATGAATGAATTGTAAACTTACAGACAAGTACATATACATTAAGTATTCATTTATCTCCTCCTTAGGTGATCAGAATGTGGGTCACTTTTTTTAAGCCACTGGATTTTTAGGCAGCGGGTCCGGCATGTGACAAACCAGGAAACAGTCTTCATTCACTTCGAGAGAAAGCGTGATGTGTGGTTGCAGTGGATAATATCATTTTCATTCATAATTATTTGCCGGTTCCAATAATGCCATTAACTCCGATGGACCTAATTTCCTCATGGGTTTGCAAGTCAGTTTTTGAACTCTGAAGGCAAAAACAAAAGTGAGACACGGAAAATCAATTCTTCCTCAGCATCTATAAAACGCCCACAAAACACAATTTTCCAGTTAGTACCCACTGTCTGCGTCTTAGTTAATCAGGCCAGCGGTGTGGATGATCCCTAAACATATTTTCACTTTGTGAACAAGCTTGCATTGCCCCCAGCGCAAAACAGATCATTTAAATGGTCTCTTAAGTAGTATTACACATTGGATCTTGCACCCCTGTTTATTAAAAGGGACCAAGAGCAAAGACAGAGATTGGTTTACTGCACGTTACACCCTCAAACACACCTCTGAACAATTAAGAGTATTAGGACTGCCTCTGTGCCTTTCACAAAATTTGTTTTTGCGCTGCTGTAACAGCAGAACAGACTTGGACATGCCCAAGCGCTGCAAGAAACAGACTGACTAGATTGCCACAATAGGGCCATAGTATTAACCCTTTATTGGGAGAACTATATTTGGTTACATCACTGGGAATAAGAACTTGTAATAAAATTATAATAGTAAAAACAATAACTGAAACAATCCAATATTGCCCAATAACAGTCTAGAGTTGAAATTTTGAATTTACAAGTATTTCAGTGAGTCCTCTATAAGGAGATGATTCCTCTGGAGGCAAACCAATCACATGGCAAGCTCTGTAACAGACTCATACTCAAAATAAAAGATGTTTAATATAAATAAGTTAAAATATTAAGAGCCTCTGAACTCCATGTGTGTTAGTCAATAATGTGTATCACAGACAGTCCTTTTCGTTTGGATATGCATAGTTCAACTGCAGGGACAAAAAATAAACACATCACAGTCAGTGGACCAGTGTTTTTGCCTGTTTCCACAGTAGCATATTTCACATTCTTGCTAACTTATTGCTTCCAGATTTCCAGCTATTTTCCTTCTTGATCCACTTCAACTGCAAACAGCATTATTTTATCTATATTTGCATCGTTATTGGTGGATTATCTAACAAAATATTGAAAACCTAACTAAATATAAAAGAGGTAAGATGGTCAAATATTTGAAAACTAGCTTTAAATTAATTTGTTTTATAGCAAAGCTGAACGAATGATGAAAACATCCAAAAACACTGGTGCCATCCTTCGATGCCTCATCCGAGGGGGTACACTTCGACAAATGTTCAGCACAGTCAAGCTGCCTGAAATTAAGGATAACTGGATTTCAAACTGATTTATCCGTTTTATTAACCTAAGCTTTTTACTTCAGGCGTAGAAAAAAAGTGATGATTCAACTGACTTATTCAACACATAATGTACTGTATATAAGAATATTTAAAAAATATTAAAGCAAGAGAAAAAAGATTGTTAATTTTAAATTTTATTTGTAACAATTGCAAATTGGAGTCCTTTAATCTCAATCTACTTGCAGAATCAGAGAAATTGGTTCAATGTTCAGTCAATGGTTTAATATTCTCTCTAATAAATAATCACTTTTCTCACAGGTTATTTTTGTAAAATACTGTAAAACTGAAGTTGGCAGAAACTCTGAAAAAACATAAAAATCGGTACTTTCTGCACCAGCAACTGAATCATCTGAATTTCTATGAGAATAAGATGCAGACAGCATAACTGTAACTGTAATCCAGGGTTTAAATAATGTGAATAAACAAGTTAACATAAACAGCATTAAGTATTTACCCAACTTGAAAGACCCAACTCTGAAGACAGGTGCTCTGACCCATTTTCTTTGTGCAGTCATCAGTGTTTTGCTAGCCCGTTAATACTGTTTTACAGTGCTATCCCCCTCGGGTGATGCCTTCATGCTACATGTGCCTGTAGAAAGCACAAAGATAGCGCTAACAAATCATTCTGTAGTGCATAGAAGTCAACGACAAGGATGAGGGAAGAGAAAGAGCAGTGTCACAACTGATGCATTTCCACAGGACCTCTGTACGTACAGCATGGAAAGATCCCATTCAACCATTTTCATGAGTTGTCAAATTACCATCTGCAATCTTCCTACCAATTAAACTGAAAAGCTTAGTCATGTCACACTGAAAACGAGCCCAGATTTTCCTCAAACCTGAAACTTAATGTCTCCAAAGTAAAACAAAGGTACCAGATCTATGGAGGAAAACACCGGTGCATGGATCATATAAGAGCATTTAGCTCTAAAGCTGCTACAATCAATCAGTCCTTCATATCAGGAGTAAACACTCGCCTCTGCTTCTCTTTGGATCTTCCTCTGTGTCTGTGCGGATATCAATTGTATTTTAGTGCATTCCCTGAAGATATTTCTTTACCACTATATGTGTTTTTTAAGAACGTCCCAGAGAAGTATTTCCATGCTTAGCAAAGCTACGCCCCAAGGCATCACTTTTTGGGGTTGTCAGAGTTCAGCCATGAACCGTCCTCCTCCACGTCCCGTCGCACAACGAGAAGCATCTCCGCCACGTCCTGAGAAAGCTGCTCACTGAGAAAAATACTGGTGCAGACACGAGGAAAAAAACGAGAGCAGAGGACAGAAGAACACAGGCAGCAGATGTATTACAAGAGTGCAGTGTCCTAACAAAAACAAGCTGTGAAGTAACCCCCCCATGTGACCAGTCACGTGGTGTGACTCACTTAGTGAGTTCAAACAGAAAACTATTCAGAGCAGGCCCACGCATGGATTACACGTCTGTGGAGATGCAAATTCTTACCGGAGTTCTGCTTCTCCCCCAATGCACACAGGACTCTTCAGCTTGGAGTCCAGGTTGTAGTACTGTCCGTTGACGAGCCGAACTGCGAGCCAGTGCCTCCGTCGGAGAGGGAGGGACACAATCCCCAACGATACCCGGGATGGGACATTGAGAATAAAACCCTGGACCTTTGACATGCAAAGGTTCTGAACTGACCTGTTTTAAAAAAGAGGAGAGAAAAAATATTCAACCAATTTCCACCTCATGATAAATTTTGTTGTTTGCTCATCATGTTCAGAATATTTTTCATGATTTTCATAAATCTGGCTGACCACTTTTACCTAACCTAATCAAAAAATTTTTACCATAATAAAAATCATAATTTTACTTCTTTGTATTCCCCAACTCATAGTTCAACATGCCTCAAAGTTTTATTGCATGACTGTCTGCCATTATGGTCACCTGCTTTTTCAGAAATTGCTCTTTTTGCATATGCAAGTAAAATATATTGTGCTTCTGGCTAAGATGTCAGATTCCATTAATATCCTTCAACGTTTTAATCTCCAATATGATAATTTTAAGTTTCCGTATGAATAAAACAGCAGCGCACCACCAACTCAAAGCCCAGAAATTTGGATAGATCAAAAAGAATTCCAGTGAACAACACTCACCTACGTTTGTCCCACCACACTGCGGCCAGTTCTCTGCTCTGTAGTGCCGCCATGATGACGTTGACATCGTAGTTTCCCGTGCCTAACACTGACCGATGAGGGTTCACCACACACTGTGGAGCCAGCCTGAAGCGAGGAAAAGACAGAGCAATACAGCACTTTAAGACAGTCAGTCCACTGTGTTTCCATCAAAGCTCAGTTTTAATTCTTACTATAAATGGGAAAATACCGCTTTCCCCAACTATATACATTTAATTTTGAAAAAATCCTGTTCACACAAACTGAACATAACTCTTGAGCCAAACAACCACAGTGATTTTACTGTGCAGCATTTTTTGGTCAGTGCTTCCCTTTATTCACATAAATGCCATTTGTGTGACCAATTTCATCCAAATCATGACTCATAGCGTCCCATTTTCAATTAGGATAATGGATGATGACGTTAGTCTGTCTAAAAAACAATGGGCTCAGCTGAACAAAACAAACACTGTTCTTTTTATCCAGGAGGTTAGCATTATTTAAAATGGCGAGTTCATTTTTTGTTTTTTTTAGTGGAGTGGTCCAGAAGGCAGGGATCACTGTCAAATGCTGCACTAAAGTGCCACTGGATTAACGTTTGCTTTTATGGAAACTACAAGAGCAACATCAAATTCCAAATTATGATGACAGTAAGAAACTCACAAGAATCAAATGGACATAATATGCAATATGGGTCCTTGAACAGAACTTAATCAGGATGTTTGCATTTTCAACCAAAGCCTTTCTCATCACAGTGAAACTTCACCTGAAGTACACACACTGCAGTATGACAACTCGGTTCACATGTGGGCACATCAACATAAAGGGGCTTTGGGTGAAACGCTGGCTGACATTACACTGTCTGTGGTATCCACAGCCATCCCTGTAGTGTTGAGGTTGCAAAGCTTTAACATTTGTTTCACATGTGTGCGCACTGTGGTCTCCACACAAGCACCAGTAACCTCAGCAAACGTCGCCCTACCGTTTGCAGATGTCGTCGGCTGTCTCTTTGGTGAACACCCGCTCCTGGAGCACGTTGTTCAGGGCATGGATGGCGCACAGCTCCAGTCTTTGCTTCTCATGAAACACCTCTCCTTCGTTCATAATAATGCTTCGGGAACACAAACAAGAAGACAAGAAAGAAGCTGTGGTTAGCAAGCAGCTGCGCTACTTTTTTTTTTTTTTTTTTTTTTAATTGAAGGATGCAAACAATACAGGGTGCAGTTTTAAACAGAAGAAGATGGATGGATGGATGCGCATTTGGCTGAGATCTATCCAAAACTGGATGGCAGGAACAAACAATACAAAGTAAAAAACAAAACAAAAAAAAATCACTCCAGTAGATATAAAAACCTAAGAACAATGTTGGAGAGAAAAAGTAAATAAGAGTAACAACAAAAGGAGCACATCAGGGCAAGGCAGGTCTGGCATAGCAAAGGGCAGGGAATTATTAATACAAGAAGATATCTGTCTGGCTTTCTTATTCATATGAGTCACTGATTTAAGAGATCTGAAAAAGCAGGTAAAATTATTCATAAAACAACTGACAGAAGGAATAACACCATTCCGCTTTCAACAATTAATGTGGTATTTGCATAAAATAACAGCAGCTACGCTACAGCTAGCTAACATTTGTAGTCCATTCAAGCTAACGTCAACTTACAACCATTAAGAAGCTCAACTGTGACAAAACCGCTGCTTTTACACCGCGTCCGGCTGCCGGGAGCTTATAGAAGCTAGAAAACAACTATTATAAAGCAACAAAATGTAAGTGGAAGTGCCAACCTGCTGATGAAGCGATCATGCGATAAAATGATGCTGGAGGCTGACAGCTACATCCAGAAACCGGAAGCTTCGTTGTTTTGTTGTGATGTCGATGAATAGTCCAGAGATTCGCGAAAAAAAGAAGCGTAGTCACTCCAACTGCGATTCTGCTGAACTGCGCCAAATAAACGATCGAGTAAGTTATAGCCAACTTATTTCAGATCAGACACGCACGTTTTCAAGCCAGAAGCAGCCCCAAAGACTCTGTGTTACAGCGCCCCCTAGTGCTGAGACAATGGACATAAATAAATTAAAAAAACTTTATTTAAACTATCAAAACAATTACCAATGTACTGTATAAAATACAGTATGCAGTACACCGAGAGCACATGCATAAAATAAACACGACAGAAAAAAATACAAATAGTTTTTCTAAATGGGTAAGAAATAAAGAATTTTGCATAAATTGATGGTTTTGGTTTATTTTGTTTATTTATTTGTTTTGTTTTTGCTTGCTTGTTTGAAGATTGACAGTGTTTTCAAATATATATTTGATCTGTTTCTTTGAATACCAAACAATAGTGTATTTTAAAAAAAAATAATTTATGTATGTAATTCTTTTTCAAAATAATATTATGACTGCGTTTTTATTTTCTTTTTGAAGAAGAATGGGTTGTTTAATATTCATCCATGTTTTTCTTCTTCTTGTATTTTCTTCCCGAAACATGCTGTAAGATCCAAGTGATGTACACAATGAATAAACAAATGCTGTAATATTTATGATATTCTATCACAGGAGGTATGTTTTTTACATCAGGAACATAGTGTAATTTAACAGTAACAAGACTGGATGCTGAACATCATAAAAGAGACTATGAAGAAACTATCAGGGTACCTGAGGGCCATATAAAATGGTGTAGTGGGGTGGCAGTGATATATAGTTTTGTTATTCATTTAGAATTTTGAACGTTAAGTCAGAATTTTGAGATTATTGTCAAAAATATATTTAATAATAAAGTCAAAATTTTGAGATTAAAGTCACAGTATCATTTTGAAAAACAGTCAAAATGTTTAGGTTAAAGTGGATTATTTATTTTGGGCAATTATTTTAAAGTTTAAATTTATTTTTTGATACTTCTCAAAACAAAATTTCCACTTTAATTGCAAACTTTAAGGTAAAAAAAAAAGTATTCTGAGAGGGGAAAAAAGTTACAATTTTGAGATTAAAGTGGAAATGTTATTTTTGAGAAAAGTCAAAATGTTTAGATTAAGTTAAATATTTCACTGAAATTTTAAGAATAATGGTGACAATTCAACTCTACCACATCTCAACTGTGGTGGACAAGTGAGTGTGCATGGACCCCACTCCCCTTCCCAGCTCAAGCCATAATTTATTTAGACATTTTATCGTGGGCTAAATCAGGTCTGTCTGCCCAAGCCTTAATTTAGCACTAATAGACGTTGAAAATTGGGCTATGTTTAATCCGTCTATACAGACCATATTTAACACAAAAATAGACGTTAAAATTTGGGTTGTGTTTAGCCCGTCTTCTATGGGCCATACTAATCCCAAAATAGACAGTGAAATTTGGGCTGTGTTTAGTCCATTTAGTACAGACCATATTTATCCAGAAAACAGTTGTTGAAAACAGGGCCGTGCCTGACCACATTAACCAAAAAAATAGTCATATTATTGAACTGTTTAGTCCACAGGATTTGGCCCATATTTACAGATGTGGACAAAATTGTTGGTACCCCTCTGTTAATGAAAGAAAAACCCACAAAGGTCACAGAAATAACTTGAATCTGACATAAGTGGTCATAAATAAAAATTCTATGAAAATTAACCAATGAAAATCAGACAATGCTTTTGAATTGTGGTTCAACAGAATTATTTTTAAAAAACAAACTCATGAAACAGGCCTGGACAAAAATGATGGTACCCTTAACTTAATATTTTGTTGCACAACCTTTTGAGGCAATCACTGCAATCAAACGATTTCTGTAACTGTCAGTGAGACTTCTGCACCTCTCAGCAGGTATTTTGGCCCACTCCTCATGAGCAAACTGCTCCAGTTGACTCAGGTTTGAAGGGTGCCTTCTCCAGACGGCATGTTTCAGCTCCTTCCACAGATGTTCAATAGGATTTAGATCAGGGCTCATAGAAGGCCACTTTAGAATAGTCCAATGTTTCGCTCTTAGCCATTCTTGGGTGTTTTTAGCTGTGTGTTTTGGGTCATTATCCTGTTGCAAGACCCATGACCTGCGACTGAGACCAAGCTGTCTGACACTGGGCAGCACATTTCTCTCTAGAATACCTTGATAGTCTTGAGATTTCATTGTACCCTGTGTGGAGATGTGTTGAAGGACGAGACTGAGTTTTATTCCTCAGGTTCAGCTTTATTCACAATCACATACTCCAACATTCCAAAGCAGAAAAAGAGGATGAATCTTCTCACATCTGTCCTTTTATACCCAGGACATCAAACCTACAGTCACATGGTGTTTAATCAAACATACAGTCACATGGTACTTAATCCCAGTCACAATGTAACTTCCCCCGATCTTAACAGCATCCACCCCCTAGTCTCCAGGTGGTCAGGAAATCTCTCAAGGCCATCTCCTTGAAACAAAAGGCCAAATCTCACACCCTCCTGTTACCCCTAGGAGGCTCAGTCCCTTTGTTCCCCTGAGACATGAAGCACACAATAAACATACAGTAATATATCTGTGGAGCATATGAAACCAACATATGTGCCCCACATGACCCCCCCCAAACGTCTAAGATGGAACAATCATAACTAAAGATGCATGTCATAATAAAATCACTACATATCAGTCCACATGCCGCTTAGGTCTTAGTCTCCTGCCGTATTTGCTGTAAGCCGGCTTTACTGCCTCTGCAGTGTCCTCCTGCTGTGGGGCTGCTGCCTGTGGGTTAGAACTGTTAGTCAATCTCTGTGGGTGTTCTGGGGAATGCCCTCTAGGGGGTCTGCTGCGCCGGGGGGCCCTCGCCAACTGCACAGCTTTGTCAGCCATCACAAAAGCGGGTTTGAGCCTGTTTATGCCAATCACTTCCTTTCTGCCTCCCAAATCTAGCAAAAAATGCTTCTCTCCTGTTTCCAGCATTCTAAATGGTCCATCATAAGGTGGTCGCAAGTTTGGGCGATGGGCGTCTCAACCGCTGAGCGGGGGGGCACTCTGGCGCAGGATTATCCGGGAGAAACTCCCCGGGCAGCCGGAGAGGCTGCGCAAAAACTAACTCAGCTGGTGAGGCTTTTAAATCCTCTTTAGGTGCAGAACGCAACCCCAATAAAACCCATGGTAGCCTGTCCACCCAATTTGCATCCGTAAGCGACGCTCTGAGAGCTGCTTTCAATGACCTATGGAACCGTTCGCATAAACCATTAGCCTGCGGGTTGTACGCGGTAGTGCGGTGGATTGTTACCCCCAGGCTGCGGGCCATCGCTGACCAGAGCTCGGAAACAAATTGAGGACCTCTGTCGGACGTAATGTCCGACGGAACTCCAAAACGCGCTACCCATGCTGTTAAAAACGCGCGCGCCACCTCCTCGGCTGTGGTTGATGCCAGTGGGACCACTTCCGGCCAACGCGTGGTGCGGTCCACCATTGTCAAAAGGGGTGTCCACCCCTGTGACGGCGGGAGGGGGCCTACGAGGTCGACATGCACATGATCGAGCCGCTTAGCTGGGATGTGAAAAGGCTCCAAGGGAGCTCTAGTGTGTTTGTGTATTTTGGCTCGCTGACAAGCCACGCAGGCTGCCGCCCACTCCTTGACTTGTTTGCGCAGGCACGGCCATACAAATTTCTCTCCTACCATTTAGACCGACGCGCGCACCCCCGGGTGCACCAGAGAATGGATTGAGTCAAAAACGTGGCGGCGCCACGTGGCTGGTACAACCGGACGTGGTCGTCCAGTGGAGACATCGCAGATTAGGGGGGGGCATACCATCTTGCAGCACCCTGTTCTCCAGCCTTAACCCTGTTGGTCCAGACTGGAGCGCGCGCACGTCCGCGTTGCTAACCTGCTCCACGGCCATGGCTGCATAATCTATACCTACGCGGACCGGGGCCGCGCGCGCTTCCGCGTCGCTACCCTGGTCTGCGGCCATGGCTGCAGAGTCTGTCCCCACGGGTCCTGGAGCCGCCACAGCACGTGAGAGGCAGTCTGCCACTACATTATATTTACCTGCGACATGCTGGATATCGGTAGCAAACTCCGATATCGCGGCCAGCTGTCTCTGCTGCCGGCCCGACCAAGGTTCCGAAATCTTGGCCATCGCGAAAGTCAGCAGTTTGTGGTCCACGAACGCGGTGAAACGGCATCCTTCCAGCCAGAACTGGAAGTGGCGGATGGCCAAGTGTAGAGCTAACAACTCCCTGTCGAACGCGCTGTATTTTCACTCGCTATCGCGCAAGGTTTTGCTGAAAAACGTGAGCGGTTGCCAGGCCCCAGCCACGTACTGTTCAACGACCACCCCTATGGCCACATCTGATGCGTCAGTAGTGAGTGCCATGCGGGCCGTTGGGACTGGGTGTGCCAACAACGCAGCGTTTGCCAGGGCTGATTTGACTTGAGAGAATGCGCGCTCCCGCTCAGGAGACCATTAGATTTTATTCGTGGGTTTTTGTTTTTTTAGTGCAGCATACAATGGTTGCATGAGCTGCGCTGCGCGGGGGAGGAAACGGTTATAAAAATTAACCATTCCCAAAAACTTCTGTAACGCTTTGACCGTTTGTGGTTGGGGAAAATTTGTTATTGCATGCACTTTATCGGGCAGAGGGACCGCTCCTTCTGGCGAAACGCGATGCCCCAAAAAATCAATCTGCGCCACCCCGAACTGACACTTCGCTGGGTTGATTATTAACCCGTGCTCTGCCAACCTCCGGAAAACTGCCGTGAGGTGGCTTTCGTGTTCATCTTCAGATGCGCTGGCTACCAAAATGTCGTCCAGGTAGACGAACACGAAAGGGAGATCGTGCAGGACCGCGTCCATCATGCGTTGGAACATCTGCGCCGCTCCCTTAAGCCCAAACGGCATGTGCAAAAACTCAAAAAGCCCGAAAGGAGTTATTACCGCTGTATTGGGTATGTCCTCAGCGCGCACTGGAACCTGGTGGTAACCGCGTACCAAGTCTATTTTAGAAAAAATGCGCGCCCCCGCCAAATGAACCGAAAAATCTTGGATGTGCGGGATCGGGTAGCGGTCATGTGCTGTGGCGTTATTCAACCTGCGGAAATCACCGCAAGGTCGCCACGAGCCATCAGCCTTTGGGACCATGTGCAGTGGTGAAGCCCATGGGCTCTTCGAACGCCTGATGATGCCCAGTCTTTCCAGGTTGGCGAACTCCTTGTGCGCTATGGTCAGTTTAGCTGAGTCCAAGCGCTGAGCTTTTGCAAAAACGGGTGGGCCGGTGGTAGTAATAAAATGTTCCACCCCATGTTTAGCCACTGTCGCCGAAAACGTTGGGACCGTGAGTGCTGGGAACTGAGTGAGGAGTGTGTGGAACTTACCACCTGCAGCTGTGATGTTGGCTTGTGCAGCCGGCGGGGCCACTCGAGCTGTGCAGGGAATAGAGTGAAAGGAGAGTGCATTAACCAGACGTCTGTTAGTAAGATCAACCAATAAACCATGTGAGCACAAAAAATCAGCCCCTAACATGTTGAAATTGACTGCCGCTACAACAAAAATCCACTCAAATGCACGGCCCTGCAAAGACAGAAGCAGAGTCCTCTCACCGAAGGTCTTAATCGCCGAGCCGTTCACTGCTGACACCCGGGGACCACTGGAAGGCGCCAGCCGGTCCGCATAGGAAGGCGTGATGAAGCTCAGCTGGGAGCCTGTGTCCATGAGGAAATGCCTCCCCGAGCGTGCATCCTTCAGGTAGACCAGCTTGTTCTCCTCCCCGAGGGCCGCAGCTGCTACCGACCCCCGGTCTTGGCGTTTCCCGAGTGCTTGAAATGGCATGGTGGAATGCACTTGCGCGCCCTCTCTGCAAAGCGGCAATGGTAGAAGCAAAGGACGTCGTCCGTTCCGTGTCGCCTGGCTCTTGCTGCTGCCGTTGTCGGTGAGTCTGGTGCTGCAGCCTCTGGCCCCATGCCGTCTCCAGACGTTGCGCCTAGCTCTGCTGCCGCAGCCGAAGCCGCGCTCCGTTTGTGGGCGTCGACGAGTCGTTGCGCCTCCTGGCTCAGCTCGTGGTAGTCTCGCCGGGCCAACAGAGGTGAACCGGCCAGGGTCACTCTCACCGCTGGCGGTAGGGTTCTGAGGAAAAGGTGGGTGAAGATAAAGCTGTCATCTTCGGAGTCTCTCAACCTCAGCATTTTCCCCATCAGGTCTGCGGGTCTGTCGTTCTCAAACTCCGTCAACGCCAGGAGCCCCTCTGCTCGCTGTTGCACCGAGGGGGTGAAGTGGCTGATAAGCGCAGCCTTCAAAGCGCTGTACTTGTAGCTGTCCGGTGGGTGGTTGACCAGGTTCTCCACCCTCTGGACTGTGTGGTTGTCCAGCTTCGCCACCACATGGTAGAATTTTGTCGTCTCTTGAGATTCTCCGGAGGTTGAACTGCGCCTCGACCGCGCTAAACCAGGAGCGCGGACTATTCTGCCATAAGTCCGGCAGCTGGAACGTGGCGGCATTTGTCAGGCTGGCTTCTGACGAGTCCAGCTCGGGAGAATTACTTCTGCTCATGCTTCGTCGTAAGGTCACCAGTGTGGAGATGTGTTGAAGGACGAGACTGAGTTTTATTCCTCAGGTTCAGCTTTATTCACAATCACATACTCCAACATTCCAAAGCAGAAAAAGAGGATGAATCTTCTCACATCGGTCCTTTTATACCCAGGACATCAAACCTACAGTCACATGGTGTTTAATCAAACATACAGTCACATGGTACTTAATCCCAGTCACAATGTAACTTCCCCCGATCTTAACACCATCCACCCCCTAGTCTCCGGTGGTCAGGAAATCTCTCAAGGCCATCTCCTTGAAACGAAAGGCCAAATCTCACACCCTCCTGCTACCTCTAGGAGGCTCAGTCCCTTTGTTCCCCTGAGACGTGAAGCACACAATAAACATACAGTAATATATCTGTGGAGCATATGAAACCAACATATGTGCCTCACACCTACACAGATTCAAGACACCCTGTGCCAGATGCAGCAAAGCAGCCCCAGAACATAACAGAACCTCCTCCATGTTTCACAGTTGGGACAGTGTTCTTTTCTTGGTATGCTTCATTTTTGCATCTGTGAACATTCAGCTAATGTGCCTTGCCAAAAAGTTCCAGTTTTGTCTGGTCTGTCCATAGGACATTCTCCCAGAAGATTTGTGGCTTGTCAACATGCATTTTGGCAAATTCCAGTCTGGCTTTTTTATGATTTGTTTTCAACAGTGGTGTCCTCCTTGGTCGTCTCCCATGAAGTCCACTTTGGCTCAAACAACAACAGATGGTGCGATCTGACACTGATGTACCTTGACCTTGGAGTTCACCCATGAATGTGTTTAGAGGTTGTTCTGGGCTCTTTTGTTACCATTCGTATTATCTGTCTCTTCCATTTTTCATCAAATTTCCTCCTGCGGCCATGTCCAGGGAGGTTGGCTACAGTCCCGTGGATCTTAAATTTCTGAAAAATATGTGCAACTGTAGTCACAGGAACATCAAGCTGCTTGGAGATGGTCTTATAGCCTTTACCTTTAACATGCTTGTCTATAATTTTCTTTCTAATCTCCTGAGACAACTCTCTCCTTTGCTTCCTCTGGTTCATGTTTAGTGTGGTAAACACCATGTCACCAAACAGCACAGTGACTACTTGTCACCCTTTAAATAGGCCGACTGACTGATTACAAGTTTGTAGACACCTGTGATGTTAATTAGAGGACACATCTTAGTTGAACATGTCCCTATGGTCACATTATTTTCAATCTTTTCTAGGGATACCATCATTTTTGTCCAGGCCTGTTTCATGAGTTTGTTTTTTAAAATAATTCTGTTGAACCACAATTCAAAAACATTGTCTGATTTTAAGATAAGATAAGATAAGATAAGATAAGATAAGATAAGATAAGCCTTTATTAGAGACCAGCGAGGCCCACCTGGTGGGTCTCTTCTTCGCCAAGAGGGCCACCATCATGCCCAAAGACTTCCAGCTGGCCCGCCGCATCCGCGGAGAGAGAGCTTAGACTTTCTGCTGCACATTCACCAACCAACCATAATGCTCCGCACTGTGTGTCTATATATATACATTTATAGTAATATGTACATATGTTTACTAGATGTTCTTGTTTTTTCTTGCCTTCTGATTGTTGCTCTGAGTGTTGCTATCCCTGTGCTGTTGCAATCCTGGAATTTCCCCATTGTGGGACTAATAAAGGCTTATCTTATCTTATCTTATCTTATTATTCCCACATTCCAAGATTGCAACAGCACAGGGATAGCAACACTCAGAGTAACAATCAGAAGGCAAGAGAAAAAAAAACAAAACAAGAGCAGCAAGTATACATATAAATATAAATATATATATAGACACAAAGTGCGGAGCATTGTAGCTAGATGGGATAGATATATAAATATATAAACACAGTGCGGAGCATTGTAGCTAGATGGAATGAAACAGCACAACCGTCTACTTAGTTATCCTACATGGTATGATTATGTACCCATACATATTCTCACCCTCCATAGTGACCGGTATTTTCCTAGTTGTATACTGGAGGGGACCATTGTGCAAGTCTATTGCGTCTATTTCATTGGTTAACTTTCATAGAATTTTTATTTATTACCACTTTTGTCAGATTCAAGTTATTTCTGTGACCATTGTGGATTTTTCTTTCATTAACAGAGGGGTACCAACAATTTTGTCCACGTCTGTATCCTCAAAATAATTGTTGGCATTTGGTGATAGTGGTGGGGTGGTCTGTCTCTCAAAAGTCAGATACACTTTTACAACCACTGGAACTCTTTCTTAAAAGTGCTTTATAAAAATGCATATTTTTTAAAGATGCACTCCGGTGGCTCTAAAACCACCTCAAAAACAAATGTGTACTCCCCAAAGTAGTATACTGTGGCTTTTTGTCCACAATTTTTTTTTTCATTGCCTTAGAATTGCTTAGGAAGAGCTTTTACAGCTTCCATCTACTTAAGTATGTGCAGATCTATGAATATTCTAATTAGCAGCACCCATACTCCCGCCCACCAGTAGTGGATGCTGCAAGGCCAGCCCTCCACTGTCCTCTGACCTGAGAACGCCAAAGACTGCCTCGCTAAGCAATGGCTACTAGTCAAAACATCAGAGTGATTCATCCGTACATGTACATACTGCTGACCCCCGCCAAAGCGAGCTGGCTCTCAGCGGTCCCATCTGGGGGCTGACGGGTGCCCGCCGGGCAGCTTGCTGGGAGCCAGTGGTCTGGTGCACCTGCCCGCTGCTGTGGAACCACACCTCAGTGCGGCACATGCGGCTTAGCCCCAACCATTGCACCATGTGCCCCCTGGTTACCCAACTGGCCTCCCTCCTCTGGAGGGAGTGGTGGGAGGGGTGTTTAATGTCTCCTCTGTTCTCCTTGGGGTTTTTGTGCCCCCTCCCCCGAAAACCTCTTCACTGAATTGAGTCAAACGAATGCAAAACGGATGGGTGGTGGTCTTGGTGCCTTCATCCCCTAAGAGCAGACATCTCTTTCTGGTTCGGCTTTCTGACTGCGTGCCTCCCATTCCTCCGTGGACGCTTCAGGGGCCCCGCACATGCGGCGCGGCAGCCGGTGGACTTCGGTCTCTGAGCTACCATGCCCCACATGCGCTATGGGGTTCCGGGATATGGTAGCCCCAGCGGTGGAAAGCTACGGGCAGCCATGGTTGGTTTTGCGCTGTCCCTGGGAAAGGACGCTGACTGTCAGGATGGTCAGTGGTAGGTAGACCATGAGTCTACCTCCCCAGAGCCACGTTGACTCCTCCCTCTTCCCCTGGGGGAGTGAACTCAGGTGTTTAGTCATGCCCACTGCTTAGCCTGATTGGTTAATGTTATAACCAATCAGGCTAAGCACGAATGCTTATATAGCTAGAAACAGTCTGTCCAAACTCACATTTGGGGGGGCTGAACTGGACATTTACAGCAGGAAAACAAACTTGGGACTGACTTTGCTCTTGATATGTCTTGTAAGTCACAAAAAAACATGTTACAGACATGTTAACAGCAGAAAAAACTTGATTTTTGGTCGACTGTCACTTTAACAGCTTTTCTCTTAAAAAAAAAAAAAGTTCGACCTTTTGTAGTATTCCAAGATTGGTGCACAGTCTCTCTCCTCTGCCATCTCAGCTGAATGCTAATCAAGACCTGCTGCGCTGATTACCACCTGCTGCTATAAAGATCAATTTGCCTGTGTAGCAGGATGGAGCTTCCTTCTTTTTCTGCCTCTCTACACTCCTGTCTGTTGTGGCGCTTTAATTGATAGGCGGCGCTGTGGGTGAACATGGCGTATATATGTGCCAGCTCTCACCTGCAAACCCCTTCCTTCCGCTCCCCAGGACAGTTTGTATGTTGGCGTGGTGCACTGTTTGGTATGTGAGGCTCCTTTGGTGTGCTCTTCTGAATAAGAATCAAGGTAAGTTTCCTACGTTCTGTGCTGTGCTGATTACTGGCGTCAGGGTTGACATTATTGCTGTGCTTGCACTACGCTGGTTATGAGCCCTGTTGTGCAGTTGTCTGCTCTGCTCCACTCGGGTCTGGCTCTCTCTTTTTAAGGTAGGCAAATTTAAGCTGCCTAGCCGCCGTTTTGTGCTGCAAATGTGTGTTAAAGTAGAACTGAACTCACCTTTTTGCCAAAAAAGTAGAATAGCAGATTAATTCCTTATTACCTATTGTATTTTTCAACACATAAAAGAAATTTTTAGGCCGTGCGATGGCCAAGCTATAAGCCGATAAACTTTTGCCTCTGGCTGGCAGTGCCAAACAAACCGGAAGTAGTGCAGACGACGCTGCGTGACGTCACAAGTGTGACCCTTATCAAAACAACAATGGCAGATGATAGCAGTTCCAGCAGTCAAGAACACCAGAGTTTTCAGAGTGAAGGGGCATTCAGGATCGGTGACGAGACAGAGGAGGATGCAGGAGTGTCAAGTGAACAGGAAGAGAGCGAGGGAGGCATTGAACCGTACAGATTAGAGCCAGAATTTTCGGGGGATTCCAGCACCGACTCAGACCGCAGCAGTGATGGGGAGGAGAGTCGCTTATTGAATACAGAATGGTGAGTCTTTACTTTGGCATGTTTGGGGTGTCAGGATAAGGAAAATTAACAATCAAAAAGAAAGGGGGAAAAAAAACCATCAGCATTTTTCCAACTTATTACAGTGATCCCTCACTTACCGCGTTTAATGGGGACCAGAACCGACCGCGAAAAGTGAAAAACCGCGAAGTAGCGTCACCCCCGCCCCCCCCAAGGGCGTCACAAGCACTATTTTGCACAAAAAGGCACAAGAGAACAGCGAAAAGTGCCACTAAGCAACACGAGCGATAAAGAACAATGAATGCGGTCTTCCTTCGCTGGGTATAGGCGCTCGGCAGGGAGCGAAGCTGGGTAAAACATCTCGGCCAATCAGCTTGCGAGGTAAAACGTCTCGGCCAATCAGCTTGCGAGATTCCCGAGCGGTAAAGAGGTGGGCGGAGAGGAGTGGAGCGGTGGTCAGAGAGGTAGATTTTCAGTTGTGCGGGCTCTCCGTGTTGATACCTGATGTTCTAATGTAGAAGGCAGGGAGAAGGCAGGGCGACTACATTAGAACATCAGGTATCAACACGGAGAGCCCGCACAACTGAAAATCTACCTCTCTGACTACCGCTCCACTCCTCTCCGCCCACCTCTTCACCGCTCGGGAATCTCGCAAGCTGATTGGCCGAGACGTTTTACCTCGCAAGCTGATTGGCCGAGACGTTTTACCCAGCGAAGGAAGACCGCATTCATTGTTCTTTATCGCTCGTGTTGCTTAGTGGCACTTTTCGCTGTTCTCTTGTGCCTTTTTGTGCAAAATAGTGCTTGTGACGCCCTTGGGGGGGGGGGGTGACCCTACTTCGCGGTTTTTCACTTTTCGCGGTCGGTTCTGGTCCCCATTAAACGCGATTCATATATTTATTCCATCCAGCTACAATGCTCTGCACTGTGTGTCTGTGTGTGTGTGTATATATATATATTTTATAGTAATACGTACATATGTTTATTAGCTGCTCTTGCTTGCTTTTTTTTTTTTTTTTTTTTTTTTTTTTTTTTTTTTTTTTTTCTTGCCTTCTGATTGTTGCTCTGAGTGTTGCTATCCCTGTGCTGTTGCAATCCTGGAATTTCCCCGTTGTGGGACTAATAAAGGCTTATCTTATCTTATCTTATCTTATAAGTGAGGGATCACTGTATATCTAGAAACGCATCGCTTCCCGGTCGCTTTTCCTCCCCCTTTCTTTTCTTTCGTCGCCATGACAGCTTTCCTTGGCCACTGAACAGATCTTCCCAGGTGTTGGAAGTGTTTTGTAGTCGACTATCACGACAAAATGCACCAAAAACAACCAGTGTCGACGTGCTCGCAATGGTAAACATGGAGGACTGTGTCACACTCGTGACGTCACGCGGAACTCCGGCTGCACTTCGACGGATTTGTCTGATTTTTCAGGGCGGGAAATTCAAAATCGCGATTTTCTCCAAGATTCCGGGATTTGTGGAGGGGGTGCCAATGATAAATTATCTTTATAATTGTATGTACTATCACCCAGTGCCGTTCAATGCCGTTCAGTTCAGTTCTACTTTAAGTGGTTTTCTGCTCTCACTAGCTTCTTGTGCCTTAACAATCAAGCTGCTGTGCCTCCCACATCTCACTGTGCAGGTGGAGCTACTTGTCTTCGGTATGTACGCCGCTCCCAATTACCTCTTATTAGCGGTCTTACTTATGTTGTGTTAATAGAAATTGTTTTTTTTTGTTTTTAGGCAATCAACGCCAGAGTGTGCGGCTCGTCTCCAGCGGCCGCCACATGCTCTAGAACTGCTGTCTTGTCAGTCTTGTTTGTTTAATTTTATTTGCATGATATTGTGTCTTTTATTTATTTATTCAAAACTTTATAAGGACACAATAAGACAGCACTACAGTGTCTTGTTTTATTCCATTAATTGGGTTTTAGATTTTTTTCCCTTTACTTGTAGATTTACTGTTCTTAGTATGGCTGTGTTTTTTTGTTTTATTTAGTATTGTTTGGTCTGTTTAGATCAGTCCGCCAAGGTCTCCGCCTTTGACTGCCACCTAATCCACATAGCACCGGACTTCCATGATCCCTCCTGCAGGTGGTGAACCTACTGGAGGGCGGACCCATGTAACTCCTTCGGGCTGAGCCCGGCCGGGTCCCATGGGTGGAAACCTGGCCACCAGACGCTAGCCTTCGAGCCCCTCCCCCAGGCCTGGCTCCAGGGTGGGGCCCCGGTAACCCCATACCGGGCGGGGTACACTGAATCCTTGATATACAATTTATCATGAGAGTCTGTTGGATCGTTCTTAGTCTGGCCCTTCACCCAGGACCAGTTTGTCTTGGGAGACCCTATCAGAGGCAAATTGCCCCGGACAACATAGCTCCTGGGATCACTGGGGCACGCAAACCCCCCCACCACGATAAGGTCACGATCCATGAGGGGGACTCCATTGAAAGGAGTCAGTTGAGGTGGTATGGGCATCTGATTAGGATGCCTCCTGGACGTCTCCCACTTGAGGTGTTTCAGGCACGTCCCACTGGGAGGAGACCCCGGGGCAGACCCAGGACTCGGTGGAGAGACTATGTCTCCCAGCTAGTCTGGGAACGCCTTGGTGTCCCCTCTGAAGAGCTGGAGCAGGTGGCTGGGGAGAGGGAGGTCTGGGCTTCTCTGCTTGGGCTGCTGCCTCCGCGACCCGGACCTCCGGAAAAGCGGTAGAAGATGGATGGATGGATGGATGTTTGGTCTGTTGCCTTCCAAATTTTTATTTGTTAAGTTGTGCCATTCTGTTGTGCAAATTTAGTTTGGGATTTGGATTTATTTCATTTTGTTTATAATTTTGTTTTTACACTCTTTTTTTTAATTATCGACAACCTTGCTTTTATTGCCCCGAGTTTTAATCTTTTTTTTTTTTTTTTTTATGGTGCAATACTGAATAAATTTATTTTGTTGCAGGACAGAAGCTGTGGACCTGAGGTGTGCGGCAGCCGGTTCCCCTGGTGGTGGTTTTCCTCATGACTCCCTCTGAAGTGCACGCAGAGTGTGCAGTTCACATGGTGTTTAGTTTAAGAGCCCTTCTTCCCCTTCTCCGGCTAGCCTCCCGGTAAGCCCCAGCCCTGGTCCTAAGCATGCTTTTGCCTAACCAAAATTTATTTTAAGCTGAACTCGTTGTAGACAACAAGCAAGTGTTGCGGTTTTAATTACCAACTAATGATTGTTTTTAATTGTTTAATAAAATTAACTGTTACTAATGGAATCACGTCTATGGATCTGTGTGTGTAACAAACCTGTGTGACCTTACTGGTCTTGGTTTATAGAAAACTATTTCCTGGGGCGAAATTCCCTAGGTGGCGTTGTTGTGCTCTGTGTTTGAAAACCCGCTGCCCTGTCACATTGTGGCTTTGTTGGCAGGACTTAGTGGTGGTGCATTGGTCCTGTTCCCCAGATACAACCAGTGTGTCTGGCCCGCAAGTGGTGCTTGGTCCCCACTGCTGGATAGTAATATTGTGTATACAGTTAGGGTATACCAATATGGCGGTGCCCTGGGTGTAGTGGAAGGTGATGCCCCGTCTTTCCGGTGGTGGTGTCACGGGGAGTATAAGAGGACACAGTGGAAGGGGCTCTGTCTCTTTGCTGTGGACTCTCTATCTGTACGGAGTGACTCCTGTTAGTTCCTGTTCATTATTAATAAAACTAGTAAACTGTCACCTCACCTCCTCCTCATTTCCAGATGTAACATTTGGCAACGAAGACAAAAGGGTATGAGCGAGCTGCTACCGCTTTCCGGCCATTCTTGGAGGCTCCAGGAGAACCGCTCGTCCCCTGGGCCAGGTGGTACGCAGCCTTTGAGAATTCTCATTGCTCTGGACCTCGGCAACCTCAAAGTGCGTGCGAGGGCAATTCTGGTCTACAACTTAGGAATGGAGGGCCAGAAGATCCTGAGCACATTGGGAGGTGGTGACTCATTCAATGACGTGGTGAGGCTAATGACGGGCTATTTTCGCGCCCCTGAAAACACCATCATGAGGCGAATTCGGTTCAGACAGCAACGCCAGCGGCCGGGTGAGTCAGTGCAGCAGTTTGTTGCGGACCTGCGGCAGCTGGTGGGAGAGTGTCGATTTGGCGCCTTGGAGGAAGAGATGGTCCACGGCCAACTGGCGGAGCACGAACTATACTCCTCTGTGAAGGTTCTTCTCCTCACACATGCTGGAGAACTGACACTTTTAGCTGCCATGGACTTAGCACAACAACACGAGGCAGTGGAGATGTTGACCAAAAACCTCTGTGAGGAAGAAAAACTGCCAAGGAACAAGAAACAGTGGAAGGCACTGGTCACGGCTCCAGATGACGAGAGTGACGAAGAATACGCCTCCGCCATAAAAATTAGGTCCGCCCCAGGGACGCCAAGATGTTATGGCTGTGGATCCACTAGGCACCGCTACAAGGCGAGAGTGTCCAGCGAAGGGGAAGCATTGTGGAAAGTGCGGTCTGTTCCACCACTTTGCAAGAGCCTGCAAAAACTTTGAGCAGGGGGACCAGAAACCAGAGAGGGGCTCTTCTGAGGAAACCTACGGTAGTTTACACGGTCTCACCTAACACAGATGGATGCATTTATTGCAACATCGAATTGGACGGGGTGGTGGTGCTGCTGATGCTGGACATGGGATCGGCGACCTCCATCCTGAATTGGGCTACAGTGAAGAACTTTTTCTCACATTATAGAGTGAGCAGGTCCAACATAGCGTGTTATGGTTATGGGAACAACCTCTTGGACATTGTGGGCTCACTGATGCTCTCAGCGAGATACAAATCAGCGTTGATGTGTGCAGTAGAGTTTATGGTGTCCACTGAAGGAGCTAACCTAATGGGCTGCGACCTGTTTTATGGACTCGGATTCTCCATTGCTTGCAGCGTAGGAGAGGTGTTATCTGGCTGCGGGATGTGGGACGACCCTTTTATGACGGAAATGACAACGACGTGTGGGACTTAAATCTGCCCGGGATGAGTGACAACGGGCGTGACCGACACCATGGAGCGCCATCACAGGGAGTTTCCGGTGCCAGTGTTCGCGGTACCCTGGACGACGGACCCGAACAGCACGGTCAGACACCTGTGGAGGTGAGCAGAGCCAGCAAGCAGGCACAGCGTAGTTCCGGTGGCCAACCGAGTACCACCGTTGAACTGGTCGCTGCCGTGGCTGATTCAGCGCAACAAATGAAAGAGAGTGGGGTGAGACCGAGTGGCACGATCCCCAGGCGTGCCTTCAAGCGGGACCAGAGGCAGATCTTGGACCGGGTTGGCGGGACCCTCCGACACCATACAGAAACCCAGTCACAGTGCCGTGGACCATGAAGGCCAGTGAGTACTCCCCTAGGAGTTGGCGATAAAGTCTGCCCTAGGGTTGAGTCTCGGCTTGGTGGGGTCCGCAAATCATGAGAACAGCAAGATGACCAGGGACAGCTGCGGATAGTGAGAACCTGCAAAGACGGTTATCTAGAACTGTCAGATGGATCCAGAAGGCACCCAAATGAGCTGCGGCGTATGGGAGAAAGGAGACGGCCGAGCAGACCGTCTCCAGTGAGGAAGAGGCGGAGATGCTCTGGGAGCGGGCCGCCGGACAGACATTCCAGAGGGGAGCCTCCAGGGGGTCCTTAGTAAGACTTTAAGGGGGGTTAGCGGTGTGTTCTGTTGTGTTGTGTTTATGCTATTGTTATTTTTTTGTGCTTTGAAAAAAAAAAAGCTAACTTTTGTGTAAGTTTCCCCTCTGTGTGTGTGTGTGTGTGTGTGTGTGTGTGTGTGTGTGTGTGTGTGTGTGTGTGTGTGTGTGTTGAAATGGGTTACCTAGATGTGTGAGTGGTTAAGTAAATAGTGGTGTGTGAAATGCATTTCCCCCCCCCCCCATTCCCCCAGTGCTGCATATGGTTGATGTGCCCATGTTGTGGGGTGTGAGTGCTGGGGTGGAGGGATCTGGGACCGCCATTAGGTTAGTGTACATATGGTTTATAAGTGTTTATAGTTTGAAGTGGTTTAGAAATATGTGATAACATTGGGATTTTTTTTTGTGTGTGTGTGTGTGTGTGTGTGTGGCCCTTTTACGTTCAGACTGTCCATCCATCTTCTACTGCTTTTCCGGAGGTCCGGGTCGCAGAGGCAGCAGCCCAAGCAGAGAAGCCCAGACCTCCCTCTCCCCAGCCACCTGCTCCAGCTCCTCAGAGAGGATACCAAGGCATTCCCAGACCAGCTGGGAGACAGTCTCTCCACCGAGTCCTGGGTCTGCCCCGGGGTCTCCTCCCAGTGGGACGTGCCCAAAACACCTCAAGTGGGAGGCGTCCAGGAGGCATCCTAATCAGATGCCCATACCACCTCAGCTGACTCCTTTCAATGTGGAGGAGCAGCGGTTCTACTCTGAGCCTCTCCCGGATGACTGAGCTCCTCACCCTATCTCTGAGGGTGAGTCCAGCAATCCTGCGGAGAAAGCTCATTTCAGCCGCTTGTATCCACGATCTCGTTCTTTCGGTCATTACCCAAAGCCCGTGACCATAGGTGAGAGTAGGAACGTAGATTGACTGGTAAATCGACAGCTTTGCCTTAGAACTCAGCTCCCTCTTCACCACAACAGACCGGTACAACATCCGTATCACTGCAGATGCTGCTCCGACCCGTCTGTCAATCTCTCGCTCCATTCTCCCCTCACTCGTGAATAAGACCCCTAGATACTTAAACTCCTCCACTTGGGGCAGGAGCCTGTCCCCAACCCAGAGAGGACAGTCCACCTTTTTCCGGCTGAGGACCATGGACTCGGACTTGGAGGTGCTGATTCTCATCCCAGCCGCTTCACACTCAGCAGCAAACCGTCCCAGCAAGAACTGTAGGTCATTGCTGGATGAAGCCAACAGGACAACATCATCTGCAAACAACAGAGATGAGATCCTGTGGTCACCAAGCATGACACCCTCCATTCCCTGGCTGCGCCTAGAAATCCTGTCCATAAAAATTATGAACAGGATCGGTGACAAAGGGCAGCCCTGGCGAAGTCCAACTCTCACTGGGAATGAGTCCGACCGAGTGTTGGCAATACGAACCAAACTCTCACAACGGTTGTACAGAGACCGAATAGCTCATAACAACAAGCCTGATAACCCATACTCCCGAAGCACCCCCCACAAAAAACCACGAGCTCGGGGACGTGGGGGTGGATGAGATTCGCCCTGAGTACCTCAAGGCCCTGGATGTTGTAGGGCTGTCATGGTTGACACGCCTCTGCAACATTGCGTGGAGGTCGGGGGCGGTGCCCTTGGCATGGCAAACTGGGGTGGTGGTTCCTCTCTTCAAAAAAAGGGACCGGAGGGTGTGCTCCAACTTTAGAGGGATCACACTCCTCAGCCTCCCTGGGAAGGTCTATGCCAAGGTACTGGAGAGGAGAGTCCGGCCGTTGGTTGAACCTCGCATTCAGGAGGAGCAATGTGGTTTTTGTCCTGGCCGTGGCACATCGGACCAGCTCTTTACCCTCTTGAGAATTCTCGAGGGTTCGTGGGAGTTTGCCCAACCAGTTAACATGTGTTTGTCACAGACTGTAATAATTAAAATGGCAGAATAGTCCGCTGGGCCTGTGTAGTGTGCATGGATAGCTTTGTGTATTTATATTGTTTGCAGTGTTGTTTAGAGTGTGTATCGGGTTGCAAAATTTGGGAGGGCCTGATTAGTGTGCTTAGTAATATTGTGTATATAGTTAAGGTGTACCAATACGGCGGTGCCCTGGGTGTAATGGGAGGTGATGCCCCATCTTTCCGGTGGTGGTGTCATGGAGAGTATAAGAGGACACAGCGGAAGGGGCTCTGTCTCTTTGCTGTGGACTCTCTATCTGTACGGAGTGACTTCTGTTAGTTCCTGCTCGTTATTAATAAAACTACTAAACTGTCACCTTGCCTCCTCCTCATTTCCAGACGTAACACCCACCACAAGAGGTGTTGCTGGTAGGACTCATTGGTGTTGAGTCAGAAGGCGGACACCCTTAAAGCTTAAATGCACCTCTGACATCGGGACGATGTCAAAATCTGAGGGGGGAATATATAACTGACTCAAAAGCATTTCTACTTTGGCTTGCCAAGTGGGTCGGGGTCAACCCTCTTGGCGACACAGGTAGAGTGCTGGATTCAGGAGCTGGAGGTTGTTGGTTCAAACCCCAGTTGTCCATCACCAGTTGGGCTTAACTTAACAGCCTGTCCCCTTGGTCACACCTGTCTTTGGACTCTGTTTGGCAGAGAAGCAGCTGCCTTCTCCCGTGTGTACCAACCTGGGATCTCTCCTGTGCCTTCTCCAATGTTGGACCCTGTGTAAGGAAAAGATTTCATCTCCACTTAATTCTCTCCTTAAATACCTACCTTCTCCCAGGACCTTCCACTGAGCTCAGATGGCGGCAGACAAACCTGTTCCCTAAACTTGGATCGTTCTGACCTTCAAGTAAGTCTTGAGTAATATTTGACTAACTCTAACCTTGGTGAGCTGAAGAAGATACAGGCTCGGGCAATATTGGTCCATAATTTGGGTATGGAAGGACAGTGTATCCTTGCTACCTTGGGTGCTAGTGATAGCTTCGAAGAGGCTTCCGGAGGATTCAGTTTTGGCGGCGCTGCCAGCAAGCTGGTGAGTCAGTGCAATGGTATGTTGTGGACCTGCATCAGCTGGCCAGGGACTGCCAGTTTGGAGCATTGGAGGAAGAGATGGTCCGCGGCCAGTTGGCGGAACACACGCGTTGCTTGACGGCACGGTCGAGGCTCCTCAAACACTCCGGTGAACTGACATTAGCCATGGCTGTCAAGATAGCTCAGCAGTGTGAAGCAGTGGACAAACTGTCATGTGACCTCAGTGGGAGAGCTACTCTGCCAATATGAATCACAGTCGACGGCGCAGGCTGTGAACCCGGACAGTGATGATAGCATGCAGGATATGGAGGAATACGCTACCACTGTGAAGATAAGGTCCACCCCGGGATCACCCAGGTGTTTGGGTTGTGGGTCCACCAAGCACCATTATAAGGCTAGAGAGTGTCTGGCAAGAGGAAAATTCTGCGGCAAGTGCAGACTTATGCATCATTTTGCCAGGGCCTGTAATGGGTTCGAGTGAGGGTGTAGTGATAAGTGATTTATAATTATGATCAGGTATAAAGGTTATTTAATTTGTGTTAATGTATCGGGACCTGAGATTTACTCTGGGTCCACACGCAGGAAAAGTTTACAGTAAACACTTGTCGGGGCACCAGCTCACCTCTTTAGTGAGCACTTTTAGTCATTAATTTCACTTTATACCAGTTTAATCACTCAATAAATTAATTAATAATCAGTCTCAAAATTTTAGTGAATTCGATACTGGGGCTTTGAAACCAGACTCAGAATGAAATAAATTCCCATCAACTCTCATTTTCACGTATTTATTAAATGAAATGATGATTAAAGGACACTGAAATGATTTGCATTAACCATTAAATTAAACTTGTAAATGATAGAGTAACAATGTGAACATTTGCAGAACCAGGGTGAAAATGTAAGCTGAATTTAGATCAGTTTGAAGTTAACAGATTATGGAAAACTGAACGCACATTTATGGGGAAAATTAAACTAATTATATGGAAAATTCTGGATTACGCTTAAGAAAATGGAATTTTAATGAAAAGAGGAGTTACAGTGGGGCAAAAAAAGGTATTTAGTCAGCCACCAATTGTGCAAGTGCTCCCACTTAAAAGATGAGAGGTCTCCAATTTTCATCATAGGTATACCTCAACTATGAGAGACAAAATGAGAAAAATCCAGAAAATCACATTGAAGGATTTTTAATGAATTAATTGGTAAATTCCTCGGTAAAATAAGTATTTGGTCAATAACAAAAGTTCATCTCAGTACTTTGTTACATACCCTTTGTTGGCAATGACAGAGGTCAAACGTTTTCTGTAAGTCTTCACAAGGTTTTCACACACTGTTGCTGGTATTTTGGCCCATTCCTCCATGCAGATCTCCTCTAGAGCAGTGATGTTTTGGGGCTGTCGCTGGGCAACACGGACTTTCAACTCCCTCCAAAGATTTTCTATGGGGTTGAGTAGGCCACTCCAGGACCTTGAAATGCTTCTTACGAAGCCACTCCTTCGTTGCCTGGGCGGTGTGTTTGGGATCATTGTCATGCTGAAAGACCCAGCCACGTTTCATCTTCAATGCCCTTGCTGGTGGAAGGAGGTTTTCACTCAAAATCTCACGATACATGGCCCCATTCATTCTTTCCTTTACACGGATCAGTCGTCCTGGTCCCTTTGCAGAAAAACAGCCCCAAAGCATGATGTTTCTACCCCCATGCTTCACAGTAGGTATGGTGTTCTTTGGATGCAACTCAGCATTCTTTCTCCTCCAAACACGACAAGTTGAGTTTTTACCAAAAAGTTCTATTTTGGTTTCATCTGACCATATTACATTCTCCCAATCCTTTTCTGGATCACCCAGATGCTCTCTAGCAAACTTCAGACGGGCCTGGACATGTACTGGCTTAAGCAGGGGGACACGTCTGGCACTGCAGGATTTGAGTCCCTGGCGGTGTAGTGTGTTACTGATGGTAGCCTTTGTTACTTTGGTCCCAGCTCTCTGCAGGTCATTCACTAGGTCCCCCCGTGTGGTTCTGGGATTTTTACTCACCGTTCTCGTGATCATTTTGACCCCACGGGGTGAGATTTTGCGTGGAGCCCCAGATTGAGGGAGATTATCAGTGGTCTTGTATGTCTTCCATTTTCTAATAATTGCTCCCACAGTTGATTTCTTCACACCAAGCTGCTTACCTATTGCAGATTCAGTCTTCCCAGCCTGGTGCAGGTCTACAATTTTGTTTCTGGTGGCCTTTGACAGTTCTTTGGTCTTGGCCATAGTGGAGTTTGGAGTCTGACTGTTTGAGGTTGTGGACAGGTGTCTTTTATACTGATAACGAGTTCAAACAGGTGCCATTAATACAGGTAACGAGTGGAGGACAGAGGAGCCTCTTAAAGAAGAAGTTACATGTCTGTGAGAGCCAGAAATCTTGCTTGTTTGTAGGTGACCAAATACTTATTTTACTGAGGAATTTACCAATTAATTCATTAAAAATCCTTCAATGTGATTTTCCGGATTTTTTTTTTCTCATTTTGTCTCTCATAGTTGAAGTATACCTATGATGAAAATTGGAGACCTCATTTTTTAAGTGGGAGAACTTGCACAATTGGTGGCTGACTAAATACTTTTTTGCCCCACTGTATGTTATTTGCTCTTTAATTTTGTATCTGATCAGTTACCGAATTATTCTCAAATCTCAGACGTTTTATTCAGCAGATGAATAAAGAATGCAGCTCACGTGAATCCTTGCGTGGTGGTCCTTTCGGCGGCTTCTCCTGAAGCTTTAGTTGTAGATGGCACCCAAAACCAGAATATCTTGCCAGCAGATATTCGGACAAGGTACGGCAGCTTCCAAAGTCTACAGTCACAAGGTGAGATTTTGACTGTTGGGCTGAGGTGCAGCGAAGATGACGACGGTGTTTTCTTCAGGCAGTGAAATGGCGATGTTGAAGCTTTCATGGATTAGCTCTTCCCAAGGGAATTTGAGAATAATTACAAAATCTGATCCAATAGCAAAATTAAAAGATCTTTCCGACCTCGTGGAGTTGAAATTAGCTTCTATTATGGAGATGGTCACTCAGTCCTTTTAAAGAAAATATATAAAATTAAAGTTAAAACTAAAAACAGTGAGTTTAAAGAAAGTTTAACAGGAGGAAGTTATAAAAATAGGCATCTAGAAACGGGAGTTTGACTCCGAATTAGGATTTGAGCTCAGGAAAGAAAAGAATTAATTTCTAGACATTTAAAGAAAAACATTAAAATACACAGAAGTTTACACAAACGCAATATTTCATGTTCTCTGCTCTGAGGTGATCATAGAAGGAGAGGAACAAGGAAAAAAAAGGGTTGAAGAGAGGGTGTCTCTCCTCTTTATCTGCGGACAACTTTTGCGGGCTTCCAGGGATTGGCAGGAGCCCCAGCCAATAGTCTTCTTTCGTGGGCCGGTTTTATGAACTTTAGTCCAATGAACAGGCTTTTGTCTGTAAGGAACCAATGAAATGAAAGAGTTGGAGCCCAGCATAGGCTGGGTGGTGATTGGCTGATACTGGTCTTCACAGGATGACACATAATTTTAATACACTGGGGATTCCTTAACCTACTTACGTATAAAGGCTAAGCTAGCTTTAGTGATTCATGCAACTTTATAACTAGTGCTTTTAAATTAACATGCAAGAATAAACCTTCATTTAAATATTTTAACATGCACATATTTAAACTCAAGGATTAATATAGATTTCAAACCCACTGATTGTCCACAGAATATCAAAGTCCCACCGAGGCAGTGATCTTCAACAAATGTTGTCCTTAGAATTGTCCTGAGAAATGAAACTTGAAGAATTAATTTCAGTTCAAAACTTGTACAGTCAAAGTGAGCGTCTACTCCATAGACGTCCACCAGTGGTAGTGTCGAGCTGTGGCCAATCCAAGGACTTAGTGAATGCTTTTAAGGTTTTATGGTATGCCTGTTGAACATAAACCTGTCTTAGCTGAGGAAGTCCCCAAGTTATTTATGATGTGAGTTAATAGATTGAGAGCATTCCTTAGCTTTGCTCAACAAAGGAATGTTGGTTCAGCTGTGGTCCTGAGATGAAAAAGCAGTTCTTGACTGGCCTTTTCCTGGGTGAAATAATGTCTTTAAGATGAAGAATAATTTTATTGATGAGCCAAAGCAAGATGATGCTACAGAGGGGAATGGTGACGCAAAGTGGACCCCCCCCCTCGCTCAAACTCCCACGGACATCCACACCGTCTCCCTGAGCACCGACGGTCGTACATACTGTATGGTGAAATTGGACGGGGTGGAGGTGCCACTGCTGACTGACATGGGCGCGGTGAGGTCCATGTTGAATTGGCCCACCGTGAGGAGTTTCTTCCCATATTACCAAATAAGAGGTCATTCAGCGCCGCTGTGTGGGTATGGTGGAAAGAGGTTGGCCACGGTGGGATCGGTGGAACTGACGGCTCGGTACAAGTCAGCGGAGGTGTCCAACCTGACATTCGTGGTGACTGCCAGTGGCGAGAACATTATGGGCTGTGACCTTTTTTATGGATTGGGCTTCACCATCACCAGTGGTGTAGGAAAGGAGTGGTCGGGCCGTGGTTTGTGGGACCGGCCGGTTCCGTGAGTGGTGGATGATGCTGTATGGGACTAACCTTGGCCTAGTACTCTGGAAGATGAGCAGGACCAACCCCACCCAGGGCCATCACGGGAGGGTTCTGGTGCCAGAGCCCAAGTAACCCTAGCTAAGGGAACTGGAACTGGCAGCACCGTGGGACGCCCGTGACGGTGGGTGGAGCTGAGTGGATCGCCCATTCTGCTTCTGGAGTTCAGCTAGGAGGTACCGAGGAGCAAGGGGTCACAACGGTTTTGCCGGAGAAGAACATGAAAACGAGTGGGGCAGGGCTGGCTGGCACGGTAAAATGACATGCCACACAGGGACACTGGAAGCCAAGTCGGGCTCCTCTGGGGGTCGCTGATGTGGTCCGACCCAGAGAGGAGGCCCAGTCAAGAGGAGTTCTGGGCAAACGTAAGCGACAGGATGACCAGGGGCGGCTGCAGGTGGTGGCTGTTCGGGAGGATGGCTATGTTCAGCTATGTGATGGCTCATGGCGGCATCCCAATGAGCTGCAGCGTGCCAAGCAGGAGAAGGAGGTGTTTGGGCTGTGGCGTGAGCCATCCCTGGACATGAAGAGAAGAAGGTGCACCAGAGGGGAGCCGTTGGATGGTTTTCCGGGGGTTGGTTCCTCTACGGGGGCAGACTAATGTTTGGGGGTGATGTATATTTTGCATGGTGTTGATATGCGAAATGATTAAGTTGTATGTTGGGTTTGTTAATGGGATTATTTTGGTGTTTTATGTTTTATTTTAGGAACATAGCAGTTTCTGTTTAATGGACTATATTGTAGCAGAGACGGCAGAATAATCTGTCTGGCCATGTGGGGGTGGAATGGTAGTCTACCTGCTCCCCCAGCCTTCGTTATTTTGAGTGACTGTTATAGGCCCTGATATATTTCTGTTTAATTTAGTGCGTGATTTGGGTTCTAAATTGGGAAGGGTCTTGATTGTATGTGTGTTTTGGACCATTTTGAGGGGGTGGGGGATGTTGTGTTGTTCTTAGGACATATTATGGTGTGACACAGGTGGTGGCTCCACCTTTCTGGTTCCGCCACCACCCTGAGTATAACAGGGTTGAGCAGAAGACCTCACCTCTGCCTGACGGGAGCGTCTGTATTGTGCAATGAGTCCATAATAAAGTCGTGTTCAGTTCCACCTTTAGTCTCGTCATTGACCCCTCGTTTACCAACATAACACAGTCATTCTGCTTTAGTCATTATAGGCATATTGTCAATGCCAACATTTTTCTTGCAGAGACACTGGTAGACATATTAAACCTGACTCCTCATCACTTGACTCCTCGTCACTCTCCTCCTGCTGAGCTAATATGAGATACTGGCGTGCAACAGCAGCATGTACTGTTTTTCAATAAGGCCTCTACAACAGGGAATGCAGCAACATCGTACACATGGATGGCAATTCTAATCAAAAGGGATAATATTATGATTTTTTTTTATCACTCCTACCCACCATCCGAAGAAGGATTGTAGCCAGGCAGTGAAGACATCAGGTTCATACCCAGTATCTTGGCCAAACTCAGTCCTAAGAATATTCTTTCCAACCCCTGTCCAAGGAAATAGTGCGAGTGTGACCCTTTGGCCAGTGCTCCAATGTCTAAATTCAACTGGTATATCCATTGCTCAGACTGCATCATGCGGTTTGTACTCCAGGTCCCTCTTTCAACGTCCTGACTGCCTGACTTGATCCAGATACATCATGAAAGCATGGTCAGTCAGTCATACAGGGGTGCAGACACCTCCCAGTTAGAGGGCAGGTGTGAGTAGGTCCTATGCCCACAGAGCCACCGTCCTTCATTTAGTTGAGAGGTATTGTTCTGCCCTGGTGCCATTGATGCTGGGACTACGACTGCAGAGGATGGCTTGGAGGAACTGTTTGAAATGTTCTTAAGTCCTGAGCAGGAGAAATTTGTTTTATTTGTCCTACTAGCAAGGCACTCTGCATATATACTGTACACCAATAGTTAGTTGTGAACACATGGCTATGGTGATGTGGATCAGGTAACCAGTCATGTTCCAAATGTTCTACAAATCTCGGTGTGTGTTTGAATATAATGTTATTGCCTAAAAATAACGACAGTAAGAGTGCCACAATTAGGATTAGGATGAATAGTAGAACATGCCTACACTCTCTAAGGGGTCTTTTCCAGGTACATTTACTCCAACATAATATTGTCCAGTGTCAGACAACTTCGGAGATGTTATAGTTATTCTAATAGGGTTACAAATTGTGCATCCCTTACGGACATATGTGAAGCTCGTGTTCGCAGCACATGCCCCATGGTGGGATGATATGTGTTTTCTTAATTTATGATGGGTGTTAGAGTATTAAGAGTCGTCTGGTCCTGTGTGACTGAACACATCAGCCCAGTTACATGGAAGAGTGCACATGTACTTATGACTCTTTTCATACATCACAGACTCAGATTCATAGTGCATGGAGTGGTCACAATTATATATATATATACAGTGGGGTAAAAAAGTATTTAGTCAGCCACCAGTTGTGCAAGTTCTCCCACATAAAAGACGAGAGAGGTCTCCAATTTTCATCATAGGTATACCTCAACTATGAGAGACAAAATGAGAAAAAAAAAATCCAGAAAATCACATTGTCTGATTTTTAAAGAATTTATTTGCAAATTATGGTGGAAAATAAGTATTTGGTCAATAACAAAAGTTCATCTCAGTACTTTGTTATATACCCTTTGTTGGCAATGACAGAGGTCAAACGTTTTCTGTAAGTCTTCACAAGGTTTTCACACACTGTTGCTGGTATTTTGGCCCATTCCTCCACGCAGATCTCCTCTAGAGCAGTGATGTTTTGGGGCTGTCACTGGGCAACATGGACTTTCAACTCCCTCCAAAGATTTTCTATGGGGTTGAGATCTGGAGACTGGCTAGGCCACTCTAGGACCTTGAAATGCTTCTTACGAAGCCACTCCTTCGTTGCCCGGGCGGTGTGTTTGGGATCATTGTCATGCTGAAAGACCCAGCCATGTTTCATCTTCAATGTCCTTGCTGATGGAAGGAGGTTTTCACTCAAAATCTCACAATACATGGCCCCATTCATTCTTTCCTTTACACGGATCAGTCGTCCTGGTCCCTTTGCAGAAAAACAGCCCCAAAGCATGATGTTTCCACCCCCATCCTTCACAGTAGGTATGGTGTTCTTTCTCCTCCAAACACGACAAGTTGAGTTTTTACCAAAAAGTTCTATTTTGGTTTCATCTGACCATATGACATTCTCCCAATCCTCTTCTGGATCATCCAAATGCTCTCTAGCAAACTTCAGACGGGCCTGGACATGTACTGGCTTAAGCAGGGGGACACATCTGGCACTGCAGGATTTGAGTCCCTAATGGCGTAGTGTGTTACTGATGGTAGCCTTTGTTGCTTTGGTCCCAGCTCTCTGCAGGTCATTCACTAGGTCCCCCCGTGTGGTTCTGGGATTTTTACTCACCGTTCTCGTGATCATTTTGACCCCATGGGGTGAGATCTTGCATGGAGCCCCAGATCGAGGGAGATTATCAGTGGTCTTGTATGGCTTCCATTTTCTAATAATTGCTCCCACAGTTGATTTCTTCACACCAAGCTGCTTACCTATTGCAGATTCAGTCTTCCCAGCCTGGTGCAGGTCTACAATTTTGTTTCTGGTGTCCTTTGACAGCTCTTTGGTCTTGGCCATAGTGGAGTTTGGAGTCTGACTGTTTGAGGTTGTGGACAGGTGTCTTTTATACTGATAACGAGTTCAAACAGGTGCCATTAATACAGGTAATGAGTGGAGGACAGAGGAGCCTCTTAAAAAGAAGTTACAGGTCTGTGAGAGCCAGAAATCTTGCTTGTTTGTAGGTGACCAAATACTTATTTTCCACCATAATTTGCAAATAAATTCTTTAAAAATCAGACAATGTGATTTTCTAGATTTTTTTTTCTCATTTTGTCTCTCATAGTTGAGGTATACCTATGATGAAAATTGGAGACCTCTCTCATCTTTTAAGTGGTACAACTTGCACAATTGGTGGCTGACTAAATACTTTTTTGCTCCACTGTATATATCACAATAGTCAAACTCGACTTCACAAGCTTTATCTTCAGTGCACGTTATGGTGGGTGGTGTCCCTTTATCCTTAATGTTGATGTTTATTGAGCTGCCAGTTACCTTTAAAGTAGTTACTGAGCTGCACAATAACTGTATCAGGAGGACTACGACAAGGACAAGCATGAGGAACACACATGTGAGCCATTCATGAAACTGGAATCTATGTTTTGGAGAAAGGACACAGGTGAGGCAACGAGCTGGACAACACAAGAACTTTATTCTTTCTCCAACATACAGTACAGCAAAAGCGATCCCGGGTCTCTGTGCACTCCTCTTTTATATCTTTAATACCATGCATTGAGACCCGGAACTTCCAACCATAATACATTGTTGTTTAGAACAAAGACCTGTGTGGCACATTAACATGACATTGTAGAGACTGGGTGAATCATCTCAGACTGGATGCAGAGGGTAAACAGAGAAGGACAATGGCTATGGAGATTATGGTGAGGTAGCAGGAAGAAGGAGGTGGGGGGAGAAGGGATGAATGTATTGTGATGTGAGATGTCATGCAGATGTGAGATGGGTGGTTGGTATAAAAGCAGAACCCATGGTGTATTGAGACATGCTTTTTCTGTGCATGACTGATGTGAGAGTGAATAAAGTCGTCTGCTGTATGAACCAGTCTCGTTATTTACACTCTCCACACTGGTGACCCCTTGACGAATTATGGAACACAAGGCAAGAACCCCGGAGTCGGCCAGGATGGGAAGCCCCAGCAATGTGGCAAGCATCCCAGAGATGGCCCGGACGGGAACCCCCAGCAACACGTGCGCTGTTTCGGTCAAACTACCGGACTTTTGGCTGCACGACCCGCGGTCTTGGTTCCACCACACCGAGGCTCAGTTCGCCTTCCAGGGAATAACGGCAGACGAGACCAAATATTACTATGTGGTCGCAGCGCTGGACGCTCGCACGTCTCAGCAGGTAGCGAGCCTGCTCCAACAGTCTCCAGCCCACGACAAATACGAGGCTCTCAAGGCCGCGCTGACCCGGTGCTACACGCTCTTGGACTGTGAGAGAGCAGAGAGGCTCCTGAGGAGCTCCGAGTTAGGAGATGATTCGGCGGTCGAGCTGATGGAGAAGATGTTGGCGTTAATGGGCACGGATGACGGGAATTTTCTGTTTGCCCACCTTTTCCTCCGGAACCTCCCAACAGAGGCGAGAGCGGTTCTTGCCAATTCGCCGTTGCTGGCCGCGTGTGACTACCGTGTGCTAGCCCAGGAGGCAGATCGGATCATCCTCACCACCAGAGCCCTCACAGTGAACGCGGCGGCATCGGAACCCAGCGAGACGACCAGCGGCGGCGAGAAGCCGCCGCCGGTAGCGGCAGCAGAGGCCAGGAAGTGCCAGAGAGACACGCTCTGCTTCTACCACTGCCGCTTTGGAGAGAACACACGCAGATGTGCGCCACCGTGCCAATTCAAGCGCTTGGGAAACGCCAAGGCCGGCAGTCGGTAGCAGCTGCGACCGCCGGTGAAGAGAACAAGCTGCTCTACGTGATGGACTTGCGCTCGGGGAGACGGTTCCTCATAGACACCGGAGCCCAGAGGAGCATCATCCTGCCGTCCTACGCCAACCGGCTAGCAGGACCTAGTGGCCCTGGGCTGGTAGCAGTAAACGGCTCGGGCATTAAGACTTTTGGTGAGAGAACACTGACTTTATCCCTACACGGCCGTACATACGAGTGGACTTTTGTCATAGCGGCACTGAGTTTCCCAATCCTGGGAGCTGATTTTCTGTGTGCACATGGGTTGCTAGTTGATGTTGCTAACAGGCGCCTGGTTAATGCAACGTCTTTTGATTCTCTCCTCTGTACAGCTCGAGGGGCCGGGCCAATAACGCAAGCCAACGTCACAGCTCCAGGCGGTAAGTTCCACACATTGCTCACTCAGTTCCCAGCACTCACGGTCCCGACGTTTTCGGCGGCCATCGCTAAACACGGGGTGGAACACTTTATCACCACCACCGGACCGCCAGTTTTCGCACGACCTCGGCAAGCAACCTATGGTCCATGAATGCGGTGAACTCGCACCCCTCTAGCCAAAACTGGAAATGGCGTGTTGCCAGGTGGAGAGCCAGCAATTCTGTATCAAATGTGTTGTATTTGCGTTCGTTGTCATGCAAAGTTCGGCAAAATTTGGCTGAAAAATGCAAGCGGCTGCCACGAACCTGAGACATACTGCTCCACCAGAGTTGGAAAGCAAGATGGCAGCAAATAAACTTGGTTCGGCCTGGGCCAGTATGAAAACTATTGCAGGCCTTCAGAGCACAGAGCGCAGTAATCGTGTGTTTTTAGATGGTTTTAGTTCAGACACAGAGCTGGCTAATGCTCTTAACTGTTTTTATGGTCGTTTTGACTCCTTTGATTTTAGCACAGAAATCCAAGTTTTGAAACAGAAACTCAAAGACAATCAGCACTTTAATATTGAGATGCAGGATGTTAAAAGGGAGTTCCGCGCTGTAAAAGTGAACAAAAGTCAGGGCCCTGATAATATATGTGGACGCCTGGTAAAGTCCTGTGCACATGAACTGAGTCCTATATTTCATTATATTTTCAATAAGTCCTTACAGACACAACATGTGCCTAAGATCTGGAAAGATGCCGTGGTTGTTCCCGTTCCAAAATCCAGCTGTCCTAAAACGGTAAATGACTTTAGACCAGTTGCTTTGACTTCAATTTTAATGAAAATTTTTGAAAAACTGGTCAGATGTGAGGTCCTAAGGCAGACTGAACATGCATTGGATCCTCTGCAGTTTGCCTATAGGCCTCACAGAGGAGTGGAGGATGCCACTGTCACTCTGTTTGACATGCTTTTTAAACATCTGGATTTTAATGGGACACACGCCAGGCTTTTATTTGTGGACTTTTCTTCTGCCTTTAATACAATCCAACCTCATATTTTAGTTGAAAGGCTCCTGCAACAATTTGATTTAAGCAATAATCTGGTGGGTTGGATTCTGGATTTCTTAACCAACAGGACGCAGCGAGTAAGGGTCAATGGCACATTGTCTGACCTAAAGTGCTCTTCTACTGGCTCTCCTCAGGGGTGTGTGTTGTCACCACTACTCTTCATCCTGTACACAAACATGTGTCGGAGCAGACATGACAACAGACACATTATAAAGTATGCTGATGACTCAGTCATTGTCAGTCTCCTCCAGGATGGTGAGAGTGGCCACGGCCCAGTAGTTGATGACTTTGTTCACTGGTGTGAGGATTCCTACCTGCAGCTGAATACAACAAAAACGAAAGATATGATTATTGACTTTAGGAGGAAAACTCCCAGGCACAAAGTCACCATACTAAAAGGCCAGACCACCGAATGTGTACAATCGTACAAATATCTTGGGACGATTATTGATAGTGGATTGAACTTTGAGGTGAACTGTGAAAGGGTGTGCAAAAAGGGTCAGCAAAATTTGCATTGAGGAAACTTGCACGCTTCCAAATTGACCGAACCATAATGACTATGTTCTATCGGGCTTTTATTGAATCTGTTTTATCCTTTTCTTTAATGTCATGGTTTGGTCAGATAAAACTGAAACAGAGGAAATCCTTGGATCAGGTAGTCAGATGGTCCAGTCGTTTGCTTGGTGAGTCACAGCTGAGCCTGACATCCCTGTACACCAGACAAGTACAGAGGATGGCCGACTCGATTTTAAATGATGACTCCCACCCTTTGCACTGCAACTTTCAGCTTCTTCCCTCCAGACGGAGGTTTGCTGTCCCAAAAAGTAGAACCCAGCGCTACAAAAACAGCTTTGTCCCTGCTGCTGTCAAAGAGTTGAACAAGCTATAAAAATTATATTGTACATATTTTATATTTACCTATTTTGTAAGATGTGTGCCTGTGTTTGTGTCTATGTTGAATGTAATTAGTGGCTTGTAAATATGGATGTCACCAACTGCAAAACAAATCTACCTACGGGTACAAATAAAGTAACCTGAACCTGAACCACTGCACCATGGCAACATCAGATGTGCCCGTAGTGAGTGCTATCCGTGTGGACGGGTCTGGGTGGGCTAGCAATGCGGCATCTGCCAGAACTGTTTTGGCGTTTGTAAAAGCCTGGACTCACTCGGGAGTCCAGTCGAAGGTTTCCACGGGCTTCTTTTTTTTAAGCGCGGCGTACAATGGCTGCATCAGCTGGGCTGCCTGGGGAAGGAAACGGTTATAAAAATTAACCATTCCCAAAAACTCTTGTAGTGCTCCCACGGTCTGCGGACAAGGAAAGTCCGACACAGCGCGCACCTTATCTGGTAACAGAATTGCACCCTCCAGCGAAATGCAGTGTCCCAAAAAAATCAATCACTGGCACTTTGCCGGGTTAACTATCAGCCCATGCGCTTCCAACCTCTGGAAAACTGTCTTGAGATGGGCGATGTGCTCCTCCTCGAGTGCGCTAGCTACCAGAATGTTGTATGAGTAGACAAAAACAAAAGACAAGTCACGAAGCACTGCATCCATCATTCTCTGGAAAGTCTGCGCTGTGCCTTTTAATGTGAATGGCATGCATAAAAACTTGAAAAGGCCGAAAGGAGTTATTACTGCTGTTTTCGGAACATCTTCCGGATGCACCGGAACCTGGTGGTAACCGCGGACCAGATCCACTTTGGAAATAACACATGCCCCGGCCAGGTGCACGGAAAAATCCTGGATGTGCAGAATAGGATAGCGATCGTGTTCCATGCCATTGTTCAAGCGCCGGAAATCGCTACACGGTCGCCACGACCTGTCGGCTTTAGGCACTATGTGTAGTGGGGATGCCCACGGGCTGTTGGAGCGCCTGACGATGCCCAACTGCTTCAAGTTGGCGAACTCCTTGCACGCGCTGGCAGTTTAGCTGCATCCAGGCACCAAGGTCGTGTGAACACTGGTGGCCCTTTTATAGTTATGAAATGTTCGACCCTGTGCTTTGTTCTCATAGCCGAAAAAGTCGAGACCGTGAGTGCTGGGAACTGTGCAAGTAACTGTTGGTACTTACCCCCTGGAGCTATAACATTAGCCAGTGTTGTCGGCCCAGCTCCCCAAGCTGTACAGGGCAGTGATGTGAAAGAGATTGCATCCACTAATCGCCTATTAGCAACATCAACTAACAACCCACAAGCACATAAAAAATCTGTGCCTAAAATGGGTGCTGAAAGTTGCGTCTGTGTAAGTGTATCGTCAGTGTCCGCTCACCAAATGTCCTGATGGTGGATCCATTGGCGGCCATGAGCTCGGGACTGCTGCCTCCTGCCACCCTGTCTGCGTTGAACGGCAGGATGAGGCTCTTCTGGGAGCCAGAGTCTACCAGAAACCATCTCCCTGAACGTGTGTCCATGACATAAAGCAGCTTGTTTCTAGTCACCAGCGGTCGCAACTGCTACTGACTGCTGGCCGTGCCGTTTCCCAACTTCTTGAATTGGCATGGCGGCAGGCATTGCTGGGCATTTGAACCGAAGCGGTGATGATAGAAACAGATCGCCCCATTCCTGCGTCTCCTGGCGTTTGCTCCGGCTACCACCAACGACTCCTCAACCTCACTGGAGTCCCTCCTGGATGCCGGTGCTGCTGCATTCACGTTGAGAGTTCTAGTCACTAAAATGACGTGATCCGCTTCCTGTGCTAGTGCACAGTAGTCTTTGGTCACCAGCAACAGTGAGTTGACCAGGATCGCCCTCGCTGCAGCCGGTAGGTTCCTGAGGAACAGGTGGGCGAACAGGAAAGACTTGTCGTTCCTACCCATCAGCGCCAACATGCTCTCCATGAGCTCCATGGCTGATCGGTCCCTCAACTCCGAACGTGTTAGGAGTCTCTCTGCCATCTCACTGTCAGAAAGGCTGTAGCACTGGAGAAGCATCCGCTTGAGCACCTCGTATTTCCCCTGGGCCGGCAACTCCTGGAGCAGGCCCGTCACTTGTTGTGTGGCGAGCGCATCCAGCGCAGCGACCATGTAGTAGTACTTTGTGTCATCCCTTGTTATCCCATGGAGTGCAAACTGGGCTTCTATGTGCAGAAACCATGCGGTTGGGTCGTGAAGCCAGAAGTCTTGGAGCTTGACCGAAACAGCGCACGCGGCGCTGGTGCTCTCCCTCCAGGTAGTCTCCGGGGTGGTGTTCGTCTCACTCTCCATGGCACGTCTTGGGGTCACCAATGTGGAGAAAGGACACAGGCGAGGCAACGAGCTGGACAACACAAGAACTTTATTCTTTCTCCAACATACAGTACAGCAAAAGCGATCCCAGTTCTCTGTGCATTCCTCTTTTATATCTTTAATACCATGCATTGACACCCAGAACTTTCGACCATAATTCATTGTCGTTTAGACCAAAGACCTGTGTGGCACATTAATATGACATAATACCGGCACCGCTCTCACACCCTTTCCTCTTTCAGCGGCTCCGGCAGTACCTCCTCTTCCCAGGGGGCACATAGTCCTTACTGTCCCATCTGATACCCCCCGGTGACACCTCCTCTGTCGGTCCATTGTCCCCCCCCTCCCCAGCTGCCTTCTCTGGGTGGAGAACTCCCACACCATGCTCCCACAATGTCAGTATTCTCTGAGGGGTCTTTCATCGTCAACCATTTTGAGTGTACTCTACCTGCTGTGAACTCCTAATTCTTCACCAAGGTTTGAGACAACCAGGTGAACTAAAATACCTGACTCCCTTTGTATCCCCAGACTTCCTCCACAACAGCAACACTCTCTATGGCTTTTCCCCTATAGCTTCTATGGTTTGTTTTGATAATAATTTACAGTGTGTAAGGTGTACCCAAGTGCCTCTGTCTTGTGCTTTTACAGCTGTTGGAATTGACATTATTACCTCCGCCAGGCCGAAAAGGCCAGGAGGAGGTTATGTTTTTGCCGGGGTTTGTCTGTGTGTTTGTCTGTTTGTCTGTCTGTCTGTCTGTCTGTCTGTCTGTTGGTTAGCAAGATAACTCAAAAAGTCTTGGACGGATTTCCATGAAACTTTCAGGCGTTGTTGGAAATGGTACAAGGAAGAACTGATTAAATTTTGGGGGTGATCCGGTTCACCGTCTGGATACAGGAATTTTTTAAAGCATTTTTCAACACTGTGACATACAGCCATTTTCAACATGGGCGCAGGCGCAATGGAGGGCGCTGGTCGTCGTGTCTGCAACACAAACTACGCGTTCTTCAATGTTTTAGGCACAAAAGCACGCGGAAAACACTGCTGGCCTGGGCCCGCCAGCGTGCCTGTGTTTGCGCGCAACTGCAAAACCTCACACGGCCAGCTGTCCGTCGACGGATTCTTTGGCAGAAATTCCCCGGCCAGCCATAGGAGCTGCGCATTTGGCAGAAATTCACCGGGCAGCCATAGGCGCTGCGCAAAAACGAGCTCTCTGCCGGCGAAGCTTCTAAATTCTTGTTTGCCGCGGAGCACAACCCCAAAATAATATAATATAAAACCCACGGCAACCTGTCTACCCAATTTGCATCCGTCAGTGGAGGAGATGGACACACCAGCAACACTTCAGTTTATTACCTCCGCCAAGGAGGCAATGCTTTTACTACTGAACCACTAATCCTATCACTATCAGATTGATTGTCATTGATTAATTGTGTGTTTATTGCACTGTCCCTGTCAAATAAACAAATAATCATTGTGAATCCAATTGTTAGTCATATGTTTACATGCTCAAGGAATCTGAAAACGTACACACAAACACTGTATGGGGGGAATTGTGGCGCTTGGCGGAGGTCTGCGCTCTCCGAGTGCTTTTCTAGTTACCTTATGTAGCCCCTGCCAGGGGGCTTCTGACCAGGTCTTCTTTTTAACAGTCTTTGTGAGGACTTGGTCTCCTGGTTTCACTATGACGCTTCTGTCCATGTGCTCCTTCCTAGGGAGGAATAGCATGAACAGAATCTTTTTTAGTCAACATTTTTAACATGTAATCTGCTAAACAAATCTCTTCATTTCTGGGTTGAATGGTCTAAGAGGGTCTACTAAAAAAGGCTTTTCATGTAAACTTCAAATGGAGATAAACCTTCTTTTGTAGGCATTATTCTCATATAAAATAAATAGTAGTAATCGTAAACAATAAATCCAATTCTGTCCTGTTTCTGCCATTGTTTTCCTTAATCTTTCTTTAATGGTCCGACTATGTTGTTCCACAAATCATGCAGACTGTGGGTGATATGCTGCATGGTGTTTGAAATCAATATTCAACACTTTTCCCTAAATGTGAAATAATCTGTTTTACAAAATGAGTACCATTATCTGAATAAATTTTCTCTTGGATCCCATACCTTGGAATAATGTCTGTTAGTTTTTTAGCTACTGTAATTGCATCTGGATTTTTTTTACAAGGAAAAGCTTCCACCCACTTCGTAAACATATCCACAAAAACTAAACAATATCTCTTCCCTTCACATTTGTTTAGCTCAATGAAGTCCATGCAAATGTCCTGAAATGGGTATGTTGATGATGGAAAACTACCCTTCTCTGGTCTGACATTATTCTGGGCATTATTTTGTGCACAAATTAGACATTACTGGCAAAATTTTCAAGCTCATAGGCTGTGATAGGCTCTGATACTCCCTTGGACACATGACAAAGTCCATGTGTGCAAGTAGCAGCATAGTGAAATAATTTTTGTGGGAGGATGGGTTTACCCTTTGGTCAGGTATAAATTTGGGAACCTTGATAAAAAAAACAGCACCTTTATTTCACCACCTAGACTCCAGCCTATGGAGATATGTTTTGTTTGCATATTTTTTCATGAGGAGACACCAGCAATATGTCATAGAGGAGCAATTGGCTCCTATTAGGAGGCATAAAATGTGCAAGATTTGCTGACATTGCCTAAGGAAAAATTGTAGAAGACTCACAGTAACCCTGTGGTAGTCTGGTGAATGTGTACTTTTTGTTCTCAGATATGAATGCACACCAGAATTGATTATCTGGGTGTACTGGTATGCTAAAAATGCATAGTTAATGACTACCACTGTGAAAAATTGCATTTGGGGTTCTAGTTCATTCAACAATGTGTGTGAATCTGGTACACAATGAGCACAAAGAATTATAGCTTTGTTAATTCCTGCAGGACCTGCATCATCAGGATGGCGGAGCTTTTTCCCACAGGAATGGGGAGGTTGAGCATGACACTGTGACATCTGCTGCTTTTAGCTCTTTTATGACCTGTTTAACACTTTTTTGAGCTTCTAGACGGAGAGGATATTGTCTTTTATATGGTCTATAGTGTGACTTTGATGTTACAGTGACATACTTTACCTCCTTTTATTAGACCATCATCTGCTGATTTCTGGGTGTCAGTGTGCACAGCCTTTTGTGCTGTGGTTACCCAGTTAAGTGACAATGCATATGTTTCTAATTTAGGAGAATATTCTATCTTAAGGTCAGATGTTGGTGCAAGATCACAGGAAGAAGTCCATCGCTCGCCAAACGGTGTCTTTGGGTCGTGGTACTGGGCAGGCTTAGCTTTGGGCTTTGTGCTCTTTCGCAAAGGAGGGTAGCCTGCTGTTAAGTCAGTGAGGGGCTTCCCATAGATGGCTATATTCCTCAGCAGCGGTGACAAAATGTCCAACATTTTCCAATCCATGTGTTTGGGTTTGACTAGTGAGATGTGTGAAACCCACCATTGTTTAAAATGTCTCTTACCCTCATCAGATAGGACAACGGATGCTCCCACATATCCCCTTGGTGACAAGTACAAGTTTTTTATGACCAATCTGGAGGATGGATTTGCAAAAAATGTTCGCTCATAATTTGGATTAGATCCATTCAAATGCCTGTAGTACATTGTACAATGATATTGATCTGGAGATTGCCAATCAGTAGGAACTGTAGATGTGAAATGCTGTGTAGCTCTTTTACACAGGTCTGATATCACTGAACATGGTCCGGCCGTGAACAGTCGAGTGAGTATCAGTATTTAGGTTTGGAAATCTCATAAACTACCTTTACTTCCTCAACATGTGGGTAGCCTCTGAAAAAATGAACCAACAACGTTACTGGTACCGGTACATTCAACAACATTACTGGTAGTAGGATCCTTTACTTTCACAGATTTGATAGATATTCTACTTTTAATTTGCCATTTGCAAATTTAACTATTACCTTTTCTTCTGACTTTGCGAAGCCCTGAACACCATTACCTGAAATTACTGATCTACATGCACCTGCATCACACGAATTTAATTGGAGTACCTTGAACTTCCAACATTACTTCTGGTAAACCCTGCATTGTTAACATTAGGTCAAAGTCAAATCAGTGGAAAATGTCTGCTGTGTCAATTTCCTGTATATGTGTAGAAGTGAGTCCACTTATCTATTTTAGTCTTAATCATGCAGTCCAATTTTGTTGTAATGGATGTGACTCATGGGCTTCTCCCCCTCCCAGTGGCCGGTCTTGCCTTTGGGGACACTCTTTTTGCCAGTGACCCCATTGTCCACACTGATGACCCACATCACTGTTTCCACTGTGGGGGTGTGTTCCCTCCTCAGCCGCGGCCCCTCCAATTCCACCGCTCACATCCTCTCCACTGATGTCCTCCTCCTCCTCCTCGACTTCCTTGATAAAAGACAGATTCATGGGGAGCCCCAGCCCCCTGTGGGTCAGCAATCACATAAAGAGGTGTAGGTTTTTCTTTAAATTTTTTTATTTTCCTTTCACACCTAGATTCCCAATCTTCAGACACAGCACACCAATCTGTTAATATCTTGAAATTTAGTACAGTTTTAAAATTAGGAATAAATCTACTTACTCTTCCTTCTGCCCAGATTAAAGTTGAACCTCTTCACTCTCCTGCTGATTGGGGGTAGCCTTTCTGTTGCCTCACTGCTTCAAGCCTGCTGTTGAGCAGGTGTGGGAGGTCTTTTCTTTACTGTGCACGGTCTTGGAGCGGTTCCTCCTTCAGCCAGAGAGATATTGAAGTCTTGGATTTCGGAAGCAAAATTGTTGGAAAAATTTCCTCTTAAGGATTCATAATGAGGCAGAGCAAAAGTTTTAAGCAGATTTATTGACAAAAACCATTAGCAGCCAAAGGAGCACTGTTCATTCTGGACCACAGTCCAAAATGAAGTGTGCTGACACTCAAACAGAGCTTTTTAAACATTCCCTTACAGGAAATCTCTATAGGAGAAAATCTCGGGACAGATGCAAATATAAATTTCCCTATCATTCTTCCCTTTTCATCCAAAATGAATCCACAAAGAAAAAATTTGATCAACATATTTTCAAACAACTTGATGATATTTACAGAGTTATTATGTGTATTTCCCTGCTGCTTTATTTGCATATACTCTCTTCTCTTAGCTTAACTTTATGTAGAGGATACTTTCATTGAGCTGCATCCGGTCATCAATACAAGCGGTATCATATCATAAAGTTCAGTCCTATACTGATTTTAACAAGCTATCTTTATTGTTATGGACAGTTGTTCACTACTGATGTATTTTAAGATCTTACGCTGTACCATAAATTATTACAATCATTAATACTTCTACTCACTTAGTGGTGTTATTTAAGTTCTTGTATTAAAATTCAATCATTAATCCTTTTACTCACTCATTGATTAAATTTGAGAGTCTTGTAATTATTCCTATATTACTCACTCATTGATTAAATTCGAGTCTTGTAATATATTAGAGTACCTTATTTATGCTCACTAGTTGATGTAAAAAAGTTCTTGCATTGCAAATCTTCCTTATTTATAAAAAGCGGCTCTTTGATCTGTCCCTAACATGTGAATGCATGCTTATGAGACCCCCTGCGTGTTCTTGCAATCATAAAAAAAATAGCCACAGAATATAGCACTATCTTTATATTAAGTTTTTTCAATAGAATTTAAAAAACAGGACAAAAGGCTTACTTTGACTGAATGTAATCCTACAGAGATTTTTAGAAGAGGTTCCCTGCTCACCTTCTGATCAGTGGGGCCCCGGTTTATCCACAACACCCAGACAAAGGCTTTGCGACCCGATGTCTGTCGTCAATGTAGTTGGCTAACTGCCCATATTTGCCACCAATGAAACTGTAAAAATTAAAATTAGACAGTTAGCAGAATCTTTTCAAGTAACCAATCAACAATCACAGAAGAAATACTATTTCTCAGTTTATCTTTTTATTGAAACACACAGGGAGTCAGAGAACACGGCCGTGGGTCTTTCGCAGCATAATCTGATGAAAGACCCAGAACAAAGGAATCCACAGCTACATATAGGCTTCAAGTTACTGGGTGTTTCCCAGTAACTTTCCAACAATACACTGGCCATTGTCCAAACTAGAACCGGTCCTCTCAGTGTTATCTTCTCCAGATGTCTCCTCACTTTTATGGCTTCCACATCCTGTTGTTTGGCCCCACACAACTCCATGACCATATATGGAAGCAGGAACAGAGACTAGAGCTTGTGTGTGTGCATGTGTGTGTAACTAGTGTGTGTGTAAGTAACTGATGTGTATGTGTAGATGGTGTGTGTGTGACTTGTGTGTGTGTGTAGCTAAAAGATATGTGCATGCAAGCACTTTGTGTAATCACTTCCGACGCCACACGAGTAGGCTGCCTTTTTGCAACAGCGGATCAATTTCTGCCTATTTCTATTTACTATCTGGCTCTCTTGCTAATCTTTCTGATCCAGCGACACCTTTATTCCATCCAAACACGTAGATCGCCCAAATGTCTCCTGAGCCAGCGGATGGAGCCACTGTTTCTTGCAGGAGGTAGTACAATAGAGACCAGCTGTTAGCACTTAACCGGCCCACGATGCTAACGCAAAAACTCGACATACTGAGAGAAATAAGACGGAAACGGCGTGGATGTCGTGCTGGAATAAGACGGCGGGCGAGGAATATAAGGGACAGACCCGCCCTCCCATCTGTTATTATGGGGAATGTACGATCGCGACTCAGAAAAACAGATGAGCTAGCGGCTATCTCCCGCTACGATAGCATATACAGGGAGTGTAGCCTGATGCTATTCACGGAGACGTGGCTAACAGAACTAGCAACAGATGCTAACATTGAACTGGAGGGTTTCCACGTAATACGGGCAGACCGAACACCAGACAGTGGGAAGGCAAGGGGCGGAGGAGTGATGATGTATGTCAATAACAGCTGGTGCATACCGGGACATATCATGGTTAAACAACAACACTGCAACAAAGACATGGAGTTGCTAGCTGTTAGCATGTGGCCTACCTATCTCCCAAGGGAATACTCACACGTGATCTGCATTGTTATTTATGCAAATCCGACGGTGAACGCTGGGACAGCGCGTGACGTCATCCACTCAGTAACTGGCAGGCTGCAGACAGAACACCCAGATGCTCTTCTCCTCATCTCAGGTGATTTCAACCATATTTCACTGTCTCCCATTCTACCCACGTTCACCCAGTATGTCACTTGCCACACTAGAGACAATAAAACACTGGACTTATTCTACACAAACACTAAGGAGGCGTACACCTCATCCCCACTCCCCCCACTCGGGAGATCGGATCACACCTTGGTTCATCTCCTGCCGGTGTACAAACCCCTAGTGCACAGACAACCTCCGGTCACGCGCACAGTGAAGTTATGGTCTGAAGAGGCAATGGATGCTCTAAAGGACTGTTTTGAAACCACTGCCTGGGAGCAGCTCTGCGATCCACATGGTGAGGACATTGATGGCCTCACTCACACCATCACGGACTACATCAGCTTCTGTGTGGACAACACCGTACCCACCAAGACCATACGGTGCTGCTCGAACAACAAACCCTGGATCAACTCTGAGATTAAAACACTTCTGAGAGAGAAGAAGAGGATCTTGAGGTCGGGGAACAGGGAGATGCTGAAGTCCGTACAGAGGGAGCTGAGGAGGAAGATCAGAGAAGGCAAGGACAGCTTCAGGAAGAAGATGAGGACAAGCTGCAACAGAGTGACATCGGTGGGGTCTGGAGAAACCTTAAAACCATCTCTGGGCTCCAGAATACCTCCCCCCAGGCCACGGGGGGCAGGGAGTGGGCAAACAATCTGAACCTGTTTTTTAATAGGTCTGACCAACCGCCCTCCCCCCCGACTGCACAACAACCACTGCTGCCTCTAAAGATCGAGTCCTGCAGCCCACACCCCACTCCACCAACACCCCCCCACTCCCAACACACAGCCCTCCAACATGACCCTCACTAAGACCCAGGTGAGGACGGAGCTGAGAAAGGTCAAGGCGAGGAAGGCGTCGGGACCAGACGGCATCAGCGCAAAGCTCCTCAAGTCCTGCACAGACCAGCTGTGTGGGATTGTGGAGCTCATCTTCAACCTGAGTCTGAAGCTGGGGAGGGTACCACAGTTGTGGAAAACATCTTGTGTGGTACCTGTACCAAAGACTTCCCACCCCAAAGACCTGAACAGCTACAGACCAGTGGCCTTGACGTCCCACATGATGAAGACCCTGGAGAAACTGCTCCTTGCTCACCTTCGCCCCCTGGTGGGACCAGCGATGGATCCACTCCAGTTTGCCTACCAGCATGGCATTGGGGTGGAGGATGCAGTGATCTTCCTTCTTCACCGTTCTCTGTCCCACCTGGAGAAGCCTGGGAATGCGGTGAGGATCATGTTCTTTGACTTCTCCAGTGCTTTCAACACCGTCCAACCGATGATCCTGAAGGACAAGCTGCTGAGCGCAGGGGTGGACCAGCACCTGTCATCATGGATCCTGGACTACCTCACCAACCGGCCACAGTTTGTGAGAACCCGGGACTCTGTGTCCGACACGATCATCGGTAGAATGGGGGCCCCCCAGGGAACGGTTTTGGCTCCCTTCCTGTTCACCCTTTATACTGCGGACTTCTCACAAAACACAACACACTGCCATCTACAGAAGTTATCTGACGACTCTGCGATCGTCGGCCTCATCTCCAACGGAGATGAAGCTGAGTACAGAGGACTTATCCAGGACTTTGTGGACTGGTGCCATCGGAACTGCCTCCAGATCAATGCGAGGAAAACTAAGGAGCTGGTGGTGGACTGCCGTAGGCAAGGACAACCCCTCACAGCACCAGTAAACATACAGGGAACAGACATTGAGATGGTGACATCCTACAAGTACCTGGGTGTTCATCTGAACAATAAACTAGACTGGTCACACAATACCGATGCACTCTACAAGAAGGGACAGCGCAGGCTGTTCCTACTGAGGAGACTCAGGTCTTTTGGTGTACAAGGGGCGCTGCTGAAGACATTCTACGACACGGTGGTGGCATCAGCCATCACTTTTGGAGTGGTCTGCTGGGGCAGTGGCATTACAGCAGCTGATAGGAAGAGACTGAACAAACTGATCAAGAAAGCTACAGTGGGGCAAAAAAGTATTTAGTCAGCCACCAATTGTGCACGTTCTCCCACTTAAAAGACGAGAGAGGTCTCCAATTTTCATCATAGGTATACCTCAACTATGAGAGACAAAATGAGAAAAAAAAATCCAGAAAATCACATTGTCTGATTTTTAAAGAATTTATTTGCAAATTATGGTGGAAAATAAGTATTTGGTCAAAAACAAAAGTTCATCTCAATACTTTGTTATAAACCCTTTGTTGGCAATGACAGAGGTCAAACCTTTTCTGTAAGTATTCACAAGGTTTTCACACACTGTTGCTGGTATTTTGGCCCATTCCTCCATGCAGATCTCCTCTAGAGCAGTGATGTTTTGGGGCTGTCGCTGGGCAACACGGACTTTCAACTCCCTCCAAAGATTTTCTATGGGGTTGAGATCTGGAGGCTGGCTAGGCCACTCCAGGACCTTGAAATGCTTCTTACAAAGCCACTCCTTCATTGCCCGGGCGGTGTGTTTGGGATCATTGTCATGCTGAAAGACCCAGCCATGTTTCATCTTCAATGCCCTTGCTGATGGAAGGAGGTTTTCACTCAAAATCTCACAATACATGGCCCCATTCATTCTTTCCTTTACACCAGGGGTGTCCAATCATGTGCCATGGAGGGCCAAGACCCTGCAGGCTTTACCTCCAACCAGCGTCTTCAGCAGCAGATTCCACTGACTTTCTTCTCACTGATTGCTGATCAGTGAAAACACCTGCTGAAGAGACTGGGTAGAAGAGAAAACCTGCAGGGTCTTGGCCCCCCATGGCACATGATTGGACACCCCTGCTTTACACGGATCAGTCGTCCTGGTCCCTTTGCAGAAAAACAGCCCCAAAGCATGATGTTTCCAGCCCCATGCTTCACAGTAGGTATGGTGCTTTTGGGATGCAACTCAGCATTCTTTCTCCTCCAAACACGACAAGTTGAGTTTTTACCAAAATGTTCTATTTTGGTTTCATCTGACCATATGACATTCTCCCAATCCTCTTCTGGATCATCCAAATGCTCTCTGGCAAACTTCAGATGGGCCTGGACATGTACTGGCTTAAGCAGGGGGACACGTCTGGCACTGCAGGATTTGAGTCCCTGGCGGTGTAGTGTGTTACTGATGGTAGCCTTTGTTACTTTGGTCCCAGCTCTCTGCAGGTCATTCACTAGGTCCCCCCGTGTGGTTCTGGGATTTTTGCTCACTGTTCTCGTGATCATTTTGACCCCACGGGGTGAGATCTTGCATGGAGCCCCAGATCGAGGGAGATTATCAGTGGTCTTGTATGTCTTCCATTTTCTAATAATTGCTCCCACAGTTGATTTCTTCACATAAAGCTACTTACCTATTGCAGATTCAGTCTTCCCAGCCTGGTGCAGGTCTACAATTTTGTTTCTGGTGTCCTTTGACAGCTCTTTGGTCTTGGCCATAGTGGAGTTTGGAGTCTGACTGTTTGAGGTTGTGGACAGGTGTCTTTTATACTGATAATGAGTTCAAACAGGTGCCATTAATGCAGGTAACAAGTGGAGGACAGAGGAGCCTCTTAAAGAAGAAGTTACAGGTCTGTGAGAGCCAGAAATCTTGCTTGTTTATAGGTGACCAAATACTTATTTTCCACCATAATTTGCAAATAAATTCTTTAAAAATCAGACAATGTGATTTTCTGGATTTTTTTTTTTCTCATTTTGTCTCTCATAGTTGAGGTATACCTATGATGAAAATTGGAGACCTCTCTCATCTTTTAAGTGGGAGAACGTGCACAATTGGTGGCTGACTAAATACTTTTTTGCCCCACTGTAGCTCTGTCCTGGGGCAGCGCCTTGACCAAGTGGAGGAGATAGGAGAGAGAAGGATGGTGGCTAAACTGTCATCTCTGCTGGAGTCTGAGTCCCACCCTATGCAGGACATACTGAACGCACTGAGGAGCTCATTTAGCAGCAGACTACATCATCCTAGGTGCGCAACTGAGAGGTTTCGCAGGTCCTTCCTACCTACGGCTGTCAGACTGTATAACCTAAGCAGGGCTGCTCGCAGAGATAACAAAGAAACGTGACGACCTAATAGTATTGAATGCAAAAGACGCAATAGACTTACACAATGGCTGCACATGGCACATGCATATGGCTGCACGGTGGCGCAGTGGTTTAGCACTGTGGCAGCACAGTTTTACCCTCGGCCGGGGGACCGCGGGGATCATGAGATCGTGGGTTCGATCCCAGCCCCCGACCAACAGTGAGCTGTGTGGAGTTTGCATGTTCTCCCCGTGTTGCGCGGGTTTACTCCGGGATTTCTCCGGTTTCCTCCCGCACACCAAAAACATGTAGGTTTAGGGCGCTCGCGCACGCAGCGACCAGCAGCCGGTGGCTTGTCACCAGACTGCAAACCAAGTCTACCTACGGGTACAAATAAGTAACAAAAAACAAAAAAACAAAAAAAACAAAAAAAACAATGGTCCCCTCCAGTATACAACTAGGACAATATCGGTCGCTACGGAGGGTGACAATATGTATGGGTACATATTCATACTATGTAGGATAACTAAGCAGACGGTTGTGCTGTTTATTCCATCTAGCTACAATGCTCCGCACTGTGTGTATATATATTTATTCCATCTAGCTACAATGCTCCGCACTGTGTGTTTATATATTTATATGTACATATGTATATTCGCTGCTCTTGTTTTTCTTGTCTTCTTGATTGTTGCTTTGAGTGTTGCTATCCCTGTGCTGTTACAATCCTGGAATTTCCCCATTGTGGGACTAATAAAGGCTTATCTTATCTTATCTTAATATCTAACTAACTAATCTTCACTATTTATTTATTGTAACAGCAGTCATGGATGTGTTGGGGGAAAGAGTTCCAGAGGGAGACGGCTGCAATGGAAAGGGCTTTGTCCCCTCAGGTTCTGTGGTTGGTTCTGTGTGGTGGTCTTTGTGATGCATGAGAGGAATGGAGGCAGTGGGGTGGTGGTGGTGGTGGGGGTACTGGTGCAACAGATTAGTGACATAGGAAGGGGCCTGGTGATGGAGGGCTTTAAAGGTGAGGAGAAGGACTATGAAATGTATGCGTTGTGAAATTGGGAGCCAGTGAAGATTCTGGAAGATAGGAGTGATGTGGTCGCGGGACTGGGTATGGAAACGGGCGGCTGAGTTCTGAATGTATTGAAGTTTCTGGAGGACTTTGAATGATGAGTCGTAAAGAATGCTATTGCAGTAGTCGAGTCTGGATGTGATAAATGTGTGTATGAGGGTTTCTGTGGTGGAGAAGGTGAGTGAGGGACGGAGTTGGGCTATGTTTTTTAGGTGAAAGAAGGCAGTTTTGGTCACATGATTGATGTATGGTTCAAAAGTGAGGTGGCTGTCAAAGATGACTCCAAGGTTTCATATCTGTGGGGATGGGGAAATTGTGGAGGTGGCAACAGTGAGGTTGAAGTTGTGGGTGGTATTGATGAGAGATTCCGGGCCGATGATCATCATGTCAGACTTATTGTAGTTAAGTTGAAGAAAGTTGTTTTACATCCAGGATTTTATTTCAGAGAGACAGTTTTTCAGTATGGAGCAGGTTACTGTAGTTATGCATTTAGTAGAAATGTAGATCTGAACATTGTCGGCATAACAATGGAGGTTAAGGCCATGTTGGTGGATGATATCACCAAGCGGGAGTATATAGATGATGAAGAGGAGAGGGCCAAGCATAGAACCCTGGGGAACACCATGGGAGAGGGGGGCTGTGAAGGAGGTGCAGTTGTTGACATGGATGAATTGCTGTCTGTTGGTGAGATAAGAATGGAACCAAGAGAGAACGGTACCAGTGACCATGTACCATGTACCATGTTTCACTTTTTACTTTTGAAGATATAGGCAAAACTTTAACGTCTGGACGCATTTTGAACAGAATAGGAGCCCACCCACCAGGAGTTGTGGCGACCAATCACGTGCAAGCCCTGCAGGCCACTAATTACAGTATTCATAGATCTGTGCATACTTAAGTAGGTGCAAGATTTAAAATCTTTTTCCCAGCAATTCTAAGGCAATGAAAGTTTTTTTGTGTGTAAAAAGCCACAATGTACTATTTTGGGCAATACATATTTATTTTGGAGGTGGTTTAAGAGCCACCGGAGTGCATCTTTAAATAACCAAAGTACTTCAACACAAACATTTATTTTATAAAACAAAAAAACAGTGAGCAAAATTAGAGAACAGTAACCACTGTGTCAGAAGAGAAGATTTTAAACCAGGTCTAGTCAATTAGCGGCCCGCGGGCCACATGCGGCCCAGAAGCATCCGACGACTGGCCCATGGGCCCAGGCCATGCCAAGGAAATATAAATTTAAGAAAAAAATATGAAGGAATGACGGTCCACAAGCGTGCACACGAACAACGCGCGTGACCGTCATCCACGTGGAGCTCAGAAGCGCCCTGCCTGCGTGACCGTTCCAGTCAGAGGCAGAGCAAACCTTCCAGGCAGGATGATGGTTGACGAACACAGCTTGATTAGAGGAACTATATACAGTGCAACACACGGCAGGCACCAGCATGGGCATCCAGCAAAAGAGGTGGAATATGGATGTCCTCTGCCTTAAATAAGGCGGTGCGGTGACGTGACCGGAACTGCATGTCACCACACCACACTTCACAATAATGTGTCATATTCATATATAATATTCTCCCCCCACCCCCAGAAAGTCCAAAACCATACATACAGTTACCCCCCCCCCCCAAATTTGGGACCCACATCAGGCACTAAAATAACAAAAAACAATGTACTAAAATGGCCTAACACATTCACACATAATAACCTAAACTAGGGCTGACGGGTGGACTACTGTGCAGCCCACACGGCAGAGTGCATTATTCTGCCACCCATAACTAGAGAAAAAGTCCATACATAAACTAAAATTACACTGTGCTCCTAAACTAAACAAAACACACAAAACAATCCCATATGACACAAAATATATATCAGAACACAAGAACTATAAACACAGTTTTACCGCATAGTCATTTGGGTGAAAAAACTGGAACTTGCATGGAGGGGTCCAGGGCAGCCCCTCAGCAGGCAAGCCCCTGGAGACCGCAGACCCCTGGAGTGATGGCCAATCCTCTAGATGATGGAGCCTGGATCCCACACTGTCATCACCAACTCCCGTCCAGCCTCGCCACCTGGAGCATCTTCCTGGACACACCGAAGCTGATTGGCATGCCTCAACAAGCCGTTGGACAACCCGAAGCACGCTGTGCCCAGCTTAGCCACTATACACAGACACCCTCGATGTTTTGCTGGCTGTCGTTTGGGCCATCTTCACCATGGACATCCTTCACCCTGAACCCAAACTAAGTCCATAACCCGGAGTGGAATTTTACTTGGCCCAATGTGCTGCTGCTGAACATGCGGTTACTCCATGCTCATCGGTCGGGCCCTGTCCTCTTCTATAAATGTTGTAGCATTCACTGTTGTAGCTGCAGACCCCACACCCAACTGTGGCCAAGTACCGGGGGCACCTGGGGCTAGCACCTTGGTGTCACTGGCCGTCGCAGGCGCCTCACCACCATGCTCGGTACCCCCCTCTACCATGTCCTGAGCGCCAGCACTGCAACCCACCCATGCCGAAACTGAGTGAAACTGGACCTGCTTGACCGCCGTGGCGTCTGTTAGCACTTCATATTGTTCGCTCCCAGTGTAAGTCGGGGGCAAGTGGGGTGATTTCTCCCCTGGGTTTCCCGGGTAAGACAAATGGCACACCCTGGTGTAATGATTCAAGCGTCCACATCTACCACAACGTTTTCCTCTAGCCGGGTATTTCTTAGCTTTAAGGCAGTGTGTCGTGAACCCACAACCCCTGCAACAGGAGTTTCCTGGAGCAGACCTTTGGCTGGCAGCATTGATTTCCCAAAAATCTTCGTCCGAGCTATCCTTGCTATCCTCGCTATCAGGGTCCACAATATTGGCTGAGGCAAGCGGCTCTGGCGTCTTCTGTGGTTGGCACCAATTTAGCTCCACAGCTAGCTTATCAATGGCTTCCCACCGGAGAGCTAGCTCTATTGCTTTAGCTAACGTTAAGTCATTAGGCGCCACTAATAGCCTAGCACACAGCTCAGTGTTACACGTGTGTTCTGCTAGCTGGTTGCGTACCATTTCATCTTCAAGTGGTCCAAAACGACACTTGCTGGCTAGCTGCTTCAAGTCAATGACGTACTGGCGGATAGGCTCACCTACCCGCTGGCGTCTCTGGCAAAAACGAATTCTCCGAACAGTCACGTTGTCTAAGGTGGAGAAACGTTTAGCTAGCAGCTCCCCAACTTCCTTGTATGAATCTGCCATGCCAAGCATCCACAGGATCCTCCAGCTCTCAATACCCAGGTTGTGAACGAGAAGTGCTCACGCTCTCGCCCCATCGAGCTTCCCGTGGCCCAGCGCTGCAATATACATCTGATGGGCCTCCAGCCAATGTGGCCATAAAACCTGTGGTTCGCCCAGGAGTTCGAGAAAGGGACAAAGCGGTGTAATGCACGCCTCCATGAGCCAAATGAAATACCTGGGTGAAGGATGAGGCAGGATGATGGTTGACGAACACAGCTTTATTAGAGGAACTATATATAGTGCAACACACAGCAGGTATCAGCATGGGCATCTGGTGAAAGAGGCGGAATATTGATGCCCTCTACCTTAAATAGGGTGGTACGGTGACGGGAAGTGCACGTCACCACACCGCACTTCACAATAATATGCCATATTCAAATATAATAGTATGTAAGCAGTGAAGGCATTTATGGTGGTTTTAACCCACTGGTAACGGGAACAATAAGAGTTGCTGAGCAAACAGGTGTGTTTAGACTTCATATGCAGGCAAAGAGGCAAGAGTGACTGAATCGCTGAGGATTTACTTCACCAGCTACTACAATATTAACTAATAATTTATGCTCATCATTATGTACCTGGCAAGTTAAGATGACCAAAATTCACGAAGTCAATGACTTTAATCTGTCAATAGCCTTCACACAAACTAAACGTGCCAACATTTGGATTTCAAAATAAGGGAGGTTTTTCCTGCTTTCTGGTTGGTGAGGACTTCTAAAAAGCTATTAATATATAGAAGGAGGCTGCCATGGTTTAACACCTCTCTTTGGGGCCTCATGAAACAAAGAGATATGGCCCTCAAAAAATTTCTTAAGTCAGGGCTAACCCCTGATCATTACACTTATAGAAGCTTGAGAAATAAAGTCACTATACAACTTTGGAAAAGCAAAGGCTAACTTTTTTCTCAATATAATAAAGGATGCAAAAGGCAACAATAAACTTATTTGGAGAAGCATGGATAAGCTATTGGGAAAAGAAAAACCAAGATGTGGTGACTTAAAGCTAAAAATAAATTCTGTTATCCAAAATAACAACACTGTGTTACGTGTGGCCCTCGCGAGCCACACAAAGAGAGCCGAGGGCGAGCCAGTGAGTTGCGATGTTTATTAATAATAAGGAACAGGGGATAAGGAACACGGCCTCGTGGGCCAAAAGGCACAAATACTCATACAAAGTACACTTACAAATAATGCAGCAGACGAGTAGAGAGCTGGCGCCGGGCATAGGGGTTCCAGCCTTCAGTGTGCTAAGTCGCAGCCCCGAATGATCGGAGCTGCTCCTCTTTATACTCATTAGCAGCGCCCCAGCTGATGAGGATTAATTGGGCCCCAGCCATCCCGTAACACTGACAGCTGGGAGCCCGCTGAGACGCTGTCAATGAGCGAACAGAGATGAGGAGGAATATGGTCTGAGCGCCGGATCACACGGCGTCTCATCCCACTGTGACAGAGCCTCCCCCTCACGGTCGGGCTCCGAACGACCCATAACATCCAAGACCCCCCCCCCCCCCCACCTAGGGTGGGCGGATGGGGCGCAGGACCGGAGGGAGAGAATCAGAGAAAGAAAAAAAAAAAAGAAAAAAAGACAAATCGACAATTAACCAATACAGAGTACCAGGGAAACCCAAACACAATACTCCGTAAAATAAGAGAAAAAAAACCCCAGAGAAAGGGAAAAAGAACAGACAATAAACCAATATCGAGTACAAGGGAAAAACCCAAACAATATACTCACAAGATACAACATGGGAAAAAAAAAAACCCAGAGAAAAGAAGGAAAACAGGCAAAGAACCAATATACAGTAGAGTACAGGGAAAAACCCAAACACAATACTCCATACGATATAACATGAGGGAAACCCATACAGGCAGAGGATAATTGCAGGGATAACGGCCCAACCCACAGGGAGAAAAAACCCACAATATACCATAAACCATGTACGGGTCAAACAACGAAAATCAACCCCGGAGCCCCTAAAATAAAAGGAGAACTCCCAAGGGCGAAAATAAAACATACAGCCATCCCTCACACAGGAGGGGAAACCCAAAGGAAAAAAAAAAAAATCATACTAAATGCGGATCAAAATAACAGCTTAGCTGTACCCACCCAAACATAAGCACAGCAGGAGACATACAGTTCGGGGGGTCTCCCCGCACCCAGCGTCCATACTGCTAACAAGGGTGAAGGGAAGAGTTCCGGTGGCCTACCCGAACCCCAGGCCAGAAAACACAGTTCATCGGGAGGCCGAACCAGATCGCCGAACTGAAAGTCTCGCGGGTCGGGTGGCCGCACAAGCAAGCCGAACGGGCACGGCAGGCCCTCCGGCGGCCGACCCGCATTACTCAACCACCAGGCCCGTAGGGGAGAGGGAGAGGTCCAAACGGACCCTGGTGGAAGAGGCTTGGGGGAGAGCTGATGACGAGGTGGACGAACGTCAGACGGCAGGGGATCGGCAGCTCCCTCACCGGACCTGGACACTGCTGGTGCAGAACCCACGTTGGACCCCGATTGGGACTCAGGCAAACCCACATCGGACCCCGATTGGGTCCCGGGTGAATCTTCGTCAGACCCCGACTGGGCCGGCGCCGCACCAGAACCGACCTCCGACATCGAACCTGGACCCTCTAGCACCACGAGTGATGGCAGCTCCTCGCCGGCGACCCTGGGAGAAGGCTCAGGAGAGAAAACAGAACCGGGATCAGGATCACCAGCAGGGCCAGAACCCGGCGAGATAAGCTCGGACGCAGCGGACGGCTGCACCCGGCTCATCTCCCCAAGAGACAGGCTAAAGTGCTCTAAAGTGAGGAAAAGAAAGATGAGGTAGAGCACTTGCCTGATCTCGGGTTCTGACGCCATCCAGGACTGTGAAGATCTGGGATCCAGCATCAGGAGGTCGTCATCAGGCTCCCACTCAGCTGCGTCGGGCTCCACAGCTAGCATGATGGATAGCGCAGCTTGTGAGTCCTCCGGCACTGGTGCCCACGCCGACAGCCCACACGGTGTGGTGGCAGGAGAACCTCGTCCCGCTGGACCGGACCGCTCCTCCGTGGAGACCCGGGGACGCTTGGTCGTCGGCGCAGACTCCACGTAGCAATCAGTCTTCCTCCTCCGTCCACGGCATAGCTGCAGAACCGGAACCAGGCTGACCGGAATCGCAGGCCCCCTCCTCATCCCACGACGTTGGCCTGGCGCCGGGGACCGCTCAGCGGAGGGAGACACAGAGGGTGCAGGATTAATGACACAGGCTACAGCAGGTGGTGGGAGTTCGGGGAGCTGCGAACCCCGAACTCCACTTCCAGGAGTTTGACAGGACAAATCACAGGGTGAATGAGAAAAAACTGGGACTTGCCTGTCTCCTGGAGGCTGGTTGGTGCCTGCTGCAGCGGACGTTGCTCCTCCCTTTCCCCGCCGGGTGGTAACAGAGGACCCCCCCGAGAGGACGTCGGGGAGCCGCTCGTGTAACTTCCAGGAGGGAGCTCGCCAGGTCAGGACTCAGGACGCACACAGCAGCCGGGGAGCGCGTCGAGGAGGAGGGGGTGACAGCTGAGACGAGCCAGGCCCGAAATGCTGGCGTGACAGCGGAGGGAGGAGGCTCAAGGGGCGGGGCTGTGGGATCTCCTCTCAGACGAGGCGCAGGAGTGACAGCTGCATGGGAGGATGAGACCTTGCGGTGACCCGGAACTGGATCCGGATGGGGAACAGGCTTAGTAGCTGAGGACGGGTGCACAGCGGAGCGTGGAGCAGCCACTCGGTCCCGGACCTTAACAGCTGTCAGCTGCAGATCCTCCGAGGGAATCCCGAGTGACGTCGTGCTGGTTGGGAAAAACCCTCTGGATGGTGCGAACTTCCGGGCCGGAGTGGAGGCAGGAACGAGATCCCGAAGCGAAGGGGGACGTCTCCTCTTCGGCTTCCTGCCGGAATTTCCCTCCAACCCACGGAGTATTTCCTGCTGTGCGGCTATGTCCCATCTCCTCACGCTCACCTTGGGATGACAGGTGAAGCGGGGAAGATAGTCCAGTACCTCCTCAGCCTGGTCTAAGTACCGGTGCACGTCGCTACTGAAGTCTAGGAGGGAAGCGGTGTTGAGAATCTCATCCACGCACTCAAGGGCGTCAGCGAGGACATCACTCGACCCCTGAGTGCGGAACCTCCGAGACGGCATGCTTCCGCGTCGGTACCTTGACAGGTAAGGGCAACAGTCCAAAGTAGCAAACTCACGGCCGCCGACAACTCGTCTGGCTGCGACTTACTGTTACGTGTGGTCCTTGCGAGCCACACAAAGAGAGCCGAGGGCGAGCCAGTGAGTTGCGATGTTTATTAATAATAAGGAACAGGGGATAAGGAACACGGCCTCGTGGGCCAAAAGGCACAAATACTCATACAAAGTACACTTATAAATAATGCAGCAGACGAGTAAAGAGCTGGCGCCGGGCATAGGGGTTCCAGCCTTCAGTGTGCTAAGTCGCAGCCCCGAATGATCGGAGCTGCTCCTCTTTATACTCATTAGCAGCGCCCCAGCTGATGAGGATTAATTGGGCCCCAGCTGTCCCGTAACACTGACAGCTGGGAGCCCACTGAGACGCTGTCAATGAGAGAACAGAGATGAGGAGGAATAAGGTCTGAGCGCCGGATCAAACGGCGTCTCATCCCACTGTGACACACTGAGCTGGCAAAACATTTTAATGATTATTTTATAAACTCTGTGTCACAATTGGCAAAGAGTTTTTCTAAGCCAAACTGCACTCATGAATTCCACTGTGATGCTCGTTCTTTTAAATTGAGTAATGTAGATGAAAGGAATACCTCTAAAATCATATCCAATCTTAACAATAGTAAAGCTAAAGACATATTTGGAATGGATACAGCTTTTCTGAAAGAGCACAAAGAAATTTTAACACCAGTATTAACAAAAATTATAAATCAATTCATAAATGAGAGTACCTTTCCCACAATTCTGAAAACAGCCATTATGCGACCAGTGTACAAATCAGATGATAAGCTCCAGGTCGCAAATTACAGACCCATCAGCATACTCCCAACCATTTCCAAAGGCTTGGAGAAAGCTGTAGCACAACAGCTGGTGGACCACCTTGACTTCATGGCAGCACTTAACCCCTTTCAGTTTGGTTTCAGGAAAGGATATTCCACTGAAACAGCATGCTGCTATCTATTAGAAAACATCAAATCCAGCCTGGATGGGGGAGGGGTAGTGGGGGCTGTTTTTCTTGACCTGTAAAAGGCTTTTGATACAGTCAACCATGAGTTACTTTTAATCAAATTATCACAATTCTCCCTTCATAAAAGTACACAAAATTGGATAAGGTCATACCTCAGTGACAGACAGCAGTGTGTAATTGTAAACAGTGTTACATCTCCCTTAAAAGCATGCAGCATGGCTGTACCGCAGGGCTCTATTTTAGGGCCTTTGCTGTTTACATTATATATTAATGATCTCCCGTCTGTGTGTAATGCAAATATAATTATGCATGCTGACGACACTGTGGTATATACTCATGGTAAAACGACTGAAGAGGTGACTGAAAAATTAACACAGGAAATGGAGAAAGTCTCACATTGGTTGAGGAATTCTTGTTTAACCTTAAACGTCGATAAAACTGTGTCAATGTTTTTTACTAATCGCTACAAATCCAAGAATTCTTGTCATATCTTGATAGAAGGACAAAAAATTAAGAATGTGACTGAATTTAAATATTTAGGTGTTACACTTGACTCAAATTTAAGCTTTAAAAAACATTAAAAAGATGACAAACACGGTCAAATTTAATTGTGCTAATTTCAAACATATCAGAAATTCACTGTCTACTGAAGCATCAAGTATGTATCTAAATGCTATGATAATTACAACAATATGACCAAATGCATCACAGAATACATTAGATTCTGTGAAGACAAGACCATGCCAGCTCAGACTGTACACTGCTTCTCCAACATAGGCGCTTTTCCACAGGGAACCCAAAGGCCCCGTTTGGTCCCGATCGGCCTCCATTGTCCGGTTTCCCACTCGGAACCCAAAGGCCTCACAGTTCCCTTTTTCGGAACAGTTCCAGTTTAACTGACACTTTTTTCGGCACCGTAAAAAGCAGGTCCGAAGGCTCCCGGCCCCGTTTCGTCACGCCACTGCTGGTCATTCACTGGTCTGTGCATAGCGTCATGAGAGTGGGCGTTACATGGGCGTTACACTGACTTTCCAGAATCGCTTGCTGGTCGCCATTTGCAATTTTTCGTCAGTGAGCCCGCGAACAAGTGATATTATAAACCACAACGAGAGAATGGCTTCACATAAATCAGCAGAAATCCAACACCGCAGTCCAGCAGAGTTTCCTGTGCGTTTCGGCTGATGAGAGAATGCAGAGGGAAGCAGACTGAGCCTGCAGTGGGGCGCACAAACAGACGCACCAGAAATTAATTGAATGTGCAGCCGCGACGCACCCAACTTCAGCAGTTGAAGCCAGACCATAGACCATGGGTCACCAGTGACCTGAAAGCACTTCTGAACAAAAAGAAGAGAGCTTTTAGGGCTGGAGACAAGGAGAAGCTGAGGGGAGTGCAGCATGAGCTGAGAGAGATGCTGAGGAGGTGCAAGGACAATTATAGGAGGAAGTTGGAAGAAAAACTCAGGCAAAACAACACTAAAGATGTGTGGGAGGGAATGAAACGAATAACTGGGTACAAGGGGAGAGTCAGGCAGCCATCTGGGAGCCAGGAGAGAGCTGAGGAACTGAATCTGTTTTTTAATAGGTTCAACTCACAGTCTGTCACCCGAGCAACACAACCAGACCCCCCACACACCCCTCCCTACCCATGCTCCCGTGCAGAACCTCTCTCCATCTCCCTCCTCCTCCTCCTCAGGGGGCACCAGGACCCCCCCTCACTTCACGGTGACTACAGATCAGGTGGAGAAACAGCTGAAGAGACTCCGTCAGCGGAAGGCTTCGGGCCCGGATGGCATCTCCGCTAGGATCCTGAGGACCTGTGCCAACCAACTAGCTCCAGTACTGACACACCTGTACAACCTGAGCCTGAGTCTGGAGAGAGTACCGGTGCTGTGGAAGACATCCTGCCTGGTTCCTGTCCCCAAGAAGTCATCTCCATCGGATCTGAATGACTATCGACCAGTTGACCTCACATCTCATGTGATGAAGGTCCTGGAGAGACTGGTCTTAGCCCACCTGAGGCCGCAGGTGGAGACGTGGCTGGACCCTCTGCAGTTTGCATATCAGCCCCATTTAGGAGTTGAAGATGCTGTCATCTACCTGCTGCAACGAGCCCATCAGCACCTGGATGGTGGAGGAGATACTGTGAGAATCACTTTTTTTGATTTCTCCAGTGCCTTTAACACCATCCAGCCACTGCTGCTGGGCGAGAAGCTGCGGGGGATGGGGGTTGACAGCTCTGTGATCTCCTGGATTACCGACTACCTGACAGGCAGACCACAGTTTGTCAGACTGGGCAGTGTCTTGTCTGGAGTGGTGGCTAGTGATACGGGAGCGCCACAGGGGACTGTGCTCTCTCCTTTTCTTTTTACCTTATACACCACGGACTTTCAGTATAACACTGAGTCATGTCACCTGCAAAAATCCTCTGATGACTCAGCTGTTGTGGGGTGTATAAGAGGAGGAGAGGAGGGGGAGTACAGGGCACTGGTAGACAGATTTGTGGAGTGGACGGAGCAGAATCACCTGAGGTTGAATGTCAGCAAGACCAGGGAGATGATAATTGACTTCAGGAAGAGGAAGGCTCCTTCTCAGCCACTGCAGATTAGGGGGGAGGATGTGGGAGTGGTTGAAGACTACAAATATCTGGGTGTCAGGATCAGTAGCGGGTTGGACTGGAGATCCAACACCGATGCTGCGCACAAGAAGGGGATGAGCAGACTCTATTTCCTGAGAAAACTGAGATCCTTCAACGTGTGCAGCAGGATGCTGGAGCTTTTCTACCAGACTGTTGTCGCCAGCGCCATCTTTTTTGCTGCGGTCTGTTGGGGTAGCAGTATCAGGGCCAGAGATACCAACAGACTTGACAAGATTATCAAGAGGGCTGGCTCTGTAATTGGTCTCAGACCAGAAACCTTTGAGACAGTGGTGGAGAGGAGAACACTAAATAAACTGCGATCCATCATGAACAATCCTGATCACCCCCTCCACCACACACTAGGTAGGCAGCGAAGCACTTTCTCCAGTAGACTACTACAGCTTCGTTGTCGAACGGCCAGGTACAGGAAATCTTTCCTGCCACATGCAATTTCACTGTACAATAACTCACTATGATGTTGTATTCTGGTCATAGCTATGCTGCCACACTGCACCTTACAGACTAACTGGTACCTCACATTTCACTCTGCTCCTGATAGTCCTTCTTTGTGCAATGGGATGATTCATGTGTTTATACGGGTCATCATCATATATTAAGCTATGATGTATATAGGTTCTATAGTCGTGTTAGTTTCTTTTTTACTTTCCATGGGTAATCCCCTTGTCTGTCGTGTGTGTTTCTGTTGTTTGGCTGTCAACTGTCATGCTGCCCCCATTGGGGGGCAATGGATCAGCGTTCTCGTCGCGCCCTCCGCCAGTACCCGGGCTCGCCTGGGGAAGCTAATGATCCTACCAGCAGACTAAATTCGAAGAGACGACGCCTCTGTGCCAAGTCAAAGAAGAATCCTAGTCACAGTCCTAAAGCCGAAAGCAAACAGCCCCAAGAGCACTTTGTGGTAGGATCGGCCCTTCGCATATTACAACTAAACGTTGAAGGCCTATCTGCAGCCAAGCGAAGCCTTATCGAAGTCCTCACCTTCCAACATTCGATTGACGTAATCTGCCTCCAAGAGACTCATATTGGCACAGAGGAAGCTGGCCGCTTCACCATCAAAGGCTTTGACCTCCTGTGCTATGTTCTACATGCTAAACATGGACGTGCCACCTATGTGCGTTCTGACATAGTTGAAGCAAATCACCTGATAACAACACATTTCTCAGACACCATAATCATTGGTGGCTTCCATATTGTCAATGTGTACAAGCCCCCTAATGCCAACTGGGATCTGCAGGTCTTACCCACCCTACCCCACCCTGCCATCTATGTGGGGGACTTTAACAGCCATCACCCTGACTGGGGGTACCCAGCAGTGGACAGTGATGGGAAGGCACTTTCAGACTGGGCATCCAGAAATGACCTCGCTTTGATATACGACCCCAAACAAAGAGGAACCTTCCACTCTGCTAGGTGGAAGAAGGACTATTCTCCTGACCTGTGTTGGGTCAGCTCTTTGAATGGGGAGCCATATCCTACACAGATCCTCATTCTTGATGATTTTCCACACAGCCAACACCGGCCCCTGCTTGTACACATTGGCCTACAACTTCCAGTCATATACAGCCCAAGGAAGATGCGCTGGAACTTCCGCAAAGCCAACTGGAAGAAATTCAGTGAAACTCTGGACCGGAGCGTTGTTACCATCCCACTCCACACCATCACTGTAGATGAAGCATACAACCGCTTCTGCAGCGCAATCTTCAAGGCTGCCCATACTGCAATCCCACGAGGCTACCGACCCCTCTATGTCCCATGTTTGGACGGAGAAAGTGCTGCCCTCCTACAATCCTATCAAACATCAGGGGACCCAGAGATAGCAGACCATCTCATTGAATCGCTAAATACAGCTCGGCGAAAGAAATGGGAGGAGACAGTTGCTGACCGGAGCTTTACCCACTCTAGCAGGAAATGTTGGAGCCTCATCCGTCGCCTAGGAGCTGCACAGAAGCCCCCTAGCCAAAGCCGAGCATCCGTCACACCCAACCAAGTTGCATCCCACCTACTGACTATCGCCAAAGCACCCCAAGACAAAGACACCAAAAGAGCAGTTACAACTGAGCTAAAAAAACACCAAAAAATGCCTGTAGAGGAAACGAACCCTGAACCCTTCGAGGCTGCTGAACTGGAGAAAGTCCTACAGAGCCTGAAATGTGGAAAGGCAGCAGGATACGATAACATCTTCCCAGAATTCATGAAAAATCTTGGCCCCCGAGCCCTAACCTGGTTGACACAATTCTACACAAGGATCACACAAACAAACTCGATCCCAAAGAAATGGCGGACAGCAAAGGTCATTGCCACCCCAAAACCTGGCAAAGACCACAAATTACCAGCAAGCTACCGCCCAATCTCCCTACTCAGCGTTCCTTACAAAATCATGGAGCGCCTAATTCTGCAACGCATTTCCCCAGAGGTAGAGGATATTCTAAGTGTGGATCAAGCAGGTTTCCGCAAGGACCGCAGTACAGGAGAACAAGTACTGGCCCTAACCACCTTCATCGAAAATGGCTTCGAGAGCAGACTGAAGACAGGGGCTGTGTTTCTCGACCTTACAGCCGCCTATGATACGGTCTGGCACAAAGGCCTCCTCCTGAAACTTATAAAGGCGATCCCTGCTTGGGCAACAGCAATTATAAAAACCCTGCTGACCAACCGAAGGTTCAGAGTCCACCTCAGTCAGAAGACAAGTGCATGGAGAATGCAGAAAAACGGACTCCCACAAGGCTCAGTTCTAGCTCCAACTCTGTTCAACCTCTACATAAACGACCTGCCTACTACAAAATCCCGCAAATTCACCTATGCAGACGACATCTGTTTGGCATTCCAAGCACCAGACTTTGAACCACTGGAACGGGTGCTCACGGAAGATCTTGCCAAACTGGACCAGTTCTGCAAAATCTGGCGTCTAAAACCAAGCCCAGCAAAAACCGTCTCCAGTGTATTCCATCTCCACAATGCAAAAGCTGCCAGAGAACTAAACATCCACCTGAGCGGACTCAAGCTTAAGCATGCCCCAAATCCAACTTATCTTGGAGTGACCCTTGATAGGACCTTATCCTTCAAGGAACATCTAAAGGGGACGGCTGCTAAGGTGAAGGTACGAAACAACCTGCTCTGCAAGCTCGCTGGTGCAAAATGGGGGGCGGCAGTCTCCACCCTGCGCACCTCAGCACTGGCCCTTTCATACTCTGTAGCAGAATATTGTGCCCCTGTCTGGTCCAGGTCATCTTACACACACCATGTAGACACCCAGCTCAACACAACCATGAGAACTATAACTGGAACAATCCGCTCAACACCACTCCCCTGGCTCTCTGTACTGTCAAACATAGCCCCTCCACACATCCGGCGAGCAGCATTAACTCAAAGGATGCTCCGAAAAGTTAAAGATTCTCCTCACTTACCAATCCATGCAGATATCTACACTCCACCCACTGCCCGACTTTCATCCAGACGGCCGATTTGGAAAAACCCTCCCCCAGCTGACTTTACCATCCAGACAGCTTGGCAAGAGGAATGGGAGACCAAGGAGGTCCCAAACAAACAGCTGGTGATAAACCCCAACCAACAGGTCCCGGGCACCAACCTCCCAAGGAGACAGTGGTCTACACTCAATCGCTTCAGGACTGGACATGGCCCCTGCTTGGCCAGCCTTTACAGATGGGGCAGTAGCCCTAGCCCTCTGTGCGCATGTGGAGAGGAGCAAACAATGGAACACATCATAGAGGCTTGCCCGCTCCAAAGACTGGAAGGAGGATTACACACCCTCCATACAGCAAACCAGGAGGCAACTGCTTGGCTTAAGGACTTTGCATTCGCTAAATAAATAATAAATAACTGTAATTTCCCAGTTTGGGATCAATAAAGTACATCTATCTATCTATCTATCTATCTAATTCCACATTTTCTTTACTGTATGACCAGTTGGTCACAGGCGTGTAAATCTGCCCTGAGGCCTCTGGAATCATTATACAAATATTCTATCAAGATTCATGACAAGAAAAGACGAACATTCCATCACTGCCCAATCCTGTCTAAATATAACCTGTTGAGCTTTGACAATTTAATCATGTATACAAATGTGTGTCTTTTGTTTAAGGTAATCCATAACTCTGCTGCTCCTCCCTTAAAAAGGTTTGTTTCATTAAGTTCTGTAAATACATCTTGGACAACTCGATCAACAGCACGCGGCGAGTGCAGGATTCCTAAGCACAAGACAACATTAGCAAATTCAACATTTTCATGTGTGGCTATGCGACAGTGGAACATGTTACCAACGGAGTTACTTGCAGTAACAGATTATCACACATTTTCACGTTTGGTGTAAAAACAGTTAATCTCTAAGCAAACCTGTGTCCATAATGTACTGTGATGTAAAGATGTTAGAGTGTGTGATGACGACAGTGGGACCAATAAGAGTCAGTGGTTAGATGTGAAAAATTGTTTATATGGATGGAGTTATAAAAATGTATTATTGTATGTTTTAGTTTTTATCAATGTTTTGGTTTCTTATCAATGTTATTAATGTCTGTTTTAGTTTTTAGCAATGCTTGGTTTTAGTTTTTTTAATCAATGTTTGGTTTTAGTTTTTTATCAATGCTTACTTGTAGTTTTAGCAAATGTCTGCTTTTATTAATGCTAACACCAGCCTGCCCAGGGACTACAGGTGGAAATTAGCACTTGTGCTATAACCTGGTACAATGCATCTTTCATTTTTAAGGTCAGTGTATATTGTGCATGTCCCTGCATAAATAAATAAATAAAAGAAAAAAAAAGAAAAAAAGAGAACTATTTTAACAGAAATAACTGAATCTTTGGTCATTTAAGTTAATTTATTTCATTAAATGTAATTTTATAAAAAAAAAAAATATTTGAAATCAGAGTTAAATTATAGTTCTGTTCTGGCTCTGCAAGCTTGTGGTCAAACATGAAAATTGTATCAGGAAAAAAAGTCAGATTTTTACCACAATCTGTTTCAAATTTATAAAATAAAAAACCAGTAATTTTTCATTAAAAATGACAAAAATTAGCCATAAAATAATCCACAAATGTATAATAAAGTCTCAAATGTACAAGAAAAGCCAATTTTACAAGAGAAAATTACAAATTTGAGGAAAATGGTTTCAAATTTAGATAAATTTACATAGAAAGGTAGAAAACTATTAGAAAATTGTTATAAATTTTGAAGAAAAACCCCAAACCTTCAAGAGTGAAGTCATTACTCAAGTTTTTAAGTGGGGGCTTTTTGTATCCTTAACTCTACTAGAAATTTTTGGTTGACTGTTATGTGTGTGTAATGGAATGTGTAGTTATAAAAGAGGTTCCTACTCACACATGTGGTGATTTAAAACAAAGCAAACCACAATAGTGGATGTGCAATGTTTGTTAATGCTATCAATCTTTTCCTGGGGGGTTTGTGCACTGAAGTGTTTGACAGTTCATTTTCTATTCAGCTAAATGCACTTTGTGATGTGCCAAGGTCAGTTATGACCAGGTGTAGCATATGTTGTTTCAAAAGGAGAACAAATGTTAATGCTAACAGTGCACATTGAGTTTTTATGAACTTTGAGATATGCCTGAGTGACCAAAATGGTTATTTGCAGAATTTGATTTTTTTTTCTATTTATTTGTTGTTCAAGAGGAAAAATATTTCTACTACTTCAGTTCTGCTCAGCCCCAGCACTGTTATTGTGTTTTTATGCACTTTTGATATGCCTTTGTCATGTGCTAAGCGCACATTTAAAACCAAGACAATGAATAAAAAATGCATGTTTTTCATCATACTGATCTGTGTTGGTTTGAAATTTGTCATATTCAACAGATTGCTGAACATGTGTGGCTCAGTTACATGTCTTGATTTCAAATTGTGGCCCAGCTGATTTTGTAATTGAATAGCCCTGATTTAAACAATGTTTTTGGGGGGCTATATGATTAAAAAATTAATAGGAAGTGTAGAGGCCCTTGCTTTCAATGACTTCAGCACATCTGTACCCACAGGACATTTCTCACACATCCCCCCCCCCAACCCCCCCCCCCCCCCCAAACAACTAATTGCATGGTTTCTCACTCTGAGAAAACGTAAAAAAACATTTTTCATGTGCAGTGGATACGTGGCATTTACAGCTTTAAGAAACGTGTCACCTGGCACCTCAAGGTTTGCCAGTTACTGTCACGCTGCGCCGCTCATCAGCGGCGCCACCTGCACACACACCTGCACATCATCAGCGGCGAGGGATTTAAGCCGCCTCGCCCTGAGCTTCGGCCTGAAGCCGTCAGACTTCCCTACGCATCGCTGTGAGTTCCTTTCCATTCTCAGCTGATCATTCCGGTAAGAAGACCTTACCTCCTTTCCCTTCCAAGTCTGCTCCCCTGTGCACAGGTGGATTTCCCGGCGGCGGACAACGCTTCCCCATCGCCTGTTCCTCGCTGCTGCACCGGGCTCTCCAGGTGGCTGTCTACTGGACCTCGTCCCTTGCTGTGCCAGTCATCTGTCCTATCCAAGTAAGCTCCTCTCTCGCTCATATATCTCCTGTGTTGGTGTGTGCCCGTCACCCTTCTCCTTGTGCTTTTCCCATAGGGTTGTCCGGCTGTACGGCCTCCTGCCTCTGTGCCCGAAGCAGACGCCGCCACCAACACATTTACATCTCGCAGACACACATTCATACACTCCTGTTGTTAATAAACTATTTGAACTACTCTGAGCCTGTGTGTGTGCGTCTCCTGAGCCGTGCGTTATGTCAGTACGGCTTCAGCAGAGCGGCTCGGCAGACGGCAGGCTCGCACACCGGTTTACCACTCTCGAGGCTCGAGTGGAACAGATAGCTTATCAGCAACAGGTGATTTTTAATCAGTTGATAAATATAACTAACCAATTGGACCGCTTGGACCCCCAACAGCCGTTCCCCCCGGCTCGTCAGGGTGGCGTGGCTCCTGCTGCTCCAGCGGCCGTCCAGCAGGCTCCGGGTGCACCGGTTCGGCTCACGCCCATTCCAACCCCCGCCCGCTTTAGCGGTAAGCTCGGCGGAGCGCGGGGGTTTATTATGCAGTGTGAGTCCGTTTTCCACCGTGTGCCCGGGGACTTTCCCTCAGATCATAGCCGAATTGGTTATATCGGGAATCTCCTGGAGGGGCGAGCATTAACCTGGACCTACGCCGTAATGGCGAGGCCCAGTTATGCCACCCTCACATATGACCAATTCGTGAGACGCTTCCTGGAGGTCTTTGACCATTCTCGTACCGAGACGGTCCAGGTCGATCGGCTTCTCGCCCTCCAGCAGGGAAGCCGGTTGGCAGCGGACTACGCGGCCGACTTCCAGGTAGCGGCGGAGGAATTAGGCTGGGAGGAACACTCCCTCTGTGGCCTTTTCCTCCGCAGTCTCAACGATGATCTGAGGGATGAACTGGCTGGGCGGGATATCCCTGAGACGCTAGCGGAGCTAACATCCCTAGCGATCAGTTTGGACAACAGGCTGCGCGAGCGCTCCTCGGGACAGAAGTCGTCTTCTTCTCACCCTCGTGGAGTCTCGCCGCGCCTGTTCCAAGCTCGCCCCCTGGCGACGCCGCCACCATCGTGCCCCGAGGAGTCGGAGCCGATGGTGACGGGCTGGACAAAGCTTTCCCCTGCGGAGAGACAACGCCGCCGTGAGTTGGATCTCTGCATGTATTGCGGAGATGACCAACACACAGTGAAGCTTTGCCCACGGAAAGCCAGTCGGCGGGGTCCGCGAGTCACTGTAGGGGGCCTCGCGGACGTCAATCGGTTAAGTTCCCTCACACAATTGAAGCTGCCCATCCGTTTCTGTCACAACTCCACTGGGCATCTCACCCACGCACTGGTGGATTCGGGCGCGGAAGGCAGCTTTATTTCTCAAAGCCTGGCAACCCGATTGGGCATCCGCTGTCAGGCACTAAGGAACCCTATCTCCCTGGTCAACCTCTCTCGTGCCTCCCTTGGGAGAGTTACACACCAGACCATCTCCATCCCGGTTATTATCTCTGGAAACCACCGGGAGGAGATAACCTTTTACGTCCTGCCCAACTCTGTGTCGCCCGTCATCCTGGGGTATCCCTGGCTACGCCTCCACAACCCCGTTTTGGATTGGAAGTCTGCCGGGGTGTCGGCATGGAGCACGTTCTGCATGAGCACCTGTCTACAGTCCGCTGCCTGCTCTCCGTCCGCTTCTCCCTCACCTACGGACGCTGCGCCCCCGGACCTGTCCCTGGTGCCATTGGAATTTCACGACCTGGGTATGGTATTCAGCAAATCCAAGGCGATGTCTCTCCCTCCTCATAGGCCCTATGACTGCGCAATCAACCTCCGCCAGGGGGCACCCTTACCCTCTGGACGACTCTACAGTCTATCGGCGCCGGAGAAGGAGACCATGAACTCTTACCTCAAGGAGTCGCTGAGTGCTGGGATAATCCGCCCATCGTCATCACCTGTGGGGGCAGGATTCTTCTTCATCGGTAAGAAGGACGGATCCCTCCGTCCTTGCATTGACTATCGTGCCCTTAACGACATTACGGAGAAGGATCGCTACACCCTGCCCCTCATGGACACCGCTTTCCACTCCCTCCAGGGGGCGACTTGGTTCACCAAGCTGGATCTACGCAGCGCATACCACCTCGTCCGGATCCGGGAGGGAGATGAGTGGAAGACAGCCTTCCGTACCCCGAACGGCCACTTCGAATACCTGGTGATGCCGTTCGGGTTGACCAACGCTCCAGCCGTCTTTCAGCGCCTCATCAATGACGTCCTTCGGGATTTCATCGGCCTTTTTGTGTTCGTCTACCTGGATGACATACTCATCTTCTCCAAGTCCAGGGACGAGCACCAGGTCCACGTGAGGCGGGTCCTCCAAAGGCTGCTGGAGAACCGGTTGTACGTGAAGGCCGAGAAATGCGAGTTTTATGCGAAGACAACATCCTTCCTCGGGTTCATCATCTCCCACGACCAGGTGCTTCCGGACCCAGAGAAGGTGAAGGCGGTGGTGGAATGGCCTACACCTGCGTCAAGAAAGCAGGTGCAGCAGTTCGTTGGGTTTGCGAACTTCTACCGCCGCTTCGTCCCAAATTTTGGCACCATCGTCGGCCCGCTGACCCGCCTCACGTCCCCTAAGGTCCCGTTTCGGTGGACCGAAGAGGCCGCGGCTGCCTTTCAGGCGCTGAAGGCGGAGTTCTCCTCCTCCCGGGTCCTTAGCCAAGTCAACCCTGCGCTGCAGTGCATCGTGGAAGTGGACGCTTCGGACACAGGAGTGGGGGCGGTGCTATCCCAGCGGTCGCCAGACAACGGAATCAAATGGCCCTGCGCCTTCTTCTCCCGGCGCTTGTCCCCGGCGGAGAGGAATTACGACGTGGGTGACAGAGAGCTCCTCGCCATCAAGCTCGCGCTACAGGAGTGGCGTCACTGGCTAGAGGGGGCGGACCTGCCGTTCGTGGTCCTGACGGACCACAAGAACTTGGAGTACCTTAGATCTGCCAAGCGCCTGAACGCCCGCCAGGCGCGCTGGTCCTTGTTCTTCGCCAGGTTCCAATTTACCATCACCTTCAGGCCTGGCTCCAAGAACGGCCTGCCTGATGCCCTCTCTAGGCAATTCGCCCCTGAGGAGTCGGAGGACACGGTCCACACCATCCTACCCAGGTCGTGCGTCGTGGGAGCCGTCACCTGGGACATTGAGAGCAAGATCCGGAAGGCGCAGGAAGTGGAACCTGACCCTGGCGGCGGACCGGAGGGGAGGCTGTTCGTGCCATCCACGGTTCGGGGGGAGGTCATCCACTGGTTGCACACATCCAAGCTCACCTGTCACCCTGGCTCCTCCCGGATGATTGACCTCCTCCAGCGGTCCTTCTGGTGGCCGGGCCTGTGGAGGGACGCTGCCCGCTACGCCCGGGCCTGTCCAGTGTGTGCCACCAACAAATCGGGTAATGCCCCTCCAGCGGGTTTGCTCCAGCCTCTGCCCGTCCCTGGCAGGCCCTGGTCGCATATCGCCCTGGATTTCGTCACCGGACTCCCAGTCTCGAACACCTACGACACCGTCCTGACCATCGTGGACCGCTTCTCCAAGGCGGCACACTTCGTCCCCCTACGAGGTCTCCCTACTGCCCTGGAGACGGCGGACCTCCTAATCCAGCACGTGGTCAGACTGCATGGGATTCCGGTGGACGTGGTCTCAGACCGAGGGCCCCAATTTTCCTCAGAAGTTTGGAGGTCGTTTTGCAACGCCTTAGGAGCCAAGGTGAGCCTCTCCTCCGGCCATCACCCCCAATCCAACGGGCAGTGTGAGCGGACCAACCAGGAGCTGGAGGCTGCGCTCCGCTGTGTAACGGCGTCCAAACCAATGTCCTGGAATAACCACCTCGCCTGGGTTGAATACACCCACAACATCGCTCACTCTTCTGCTACAGGGATGTCCCCCTTTAAGGCGTCCCTGGGTTACGACCCCCCGCTGTTCCCGGCACAGAAGAGTGAGGTAACTGTCCCCTCAGTACGGGCGCATCTCAGGTAGTTCCGCTCCATCTGGGCGTCAGCGCGCAATGCGCTTTTACGCACGGCGGAGCGCAACAGAGCCGTGGCGGACCGGCACAGAAGACCTGCCCCGGCGTACAGAGTTGGTCAGCAAGTCTACGTGTCGACCCAGGACGTGATTTTAAAGGGCGAGAGGAGGAAGCTGGCACAGCGCTTTATGGGCCCATACCCCATCACCAGGATCATCAACCCGGTGGCTGTGCGTGTAGCTATTCCCCCCTCCCTCCGCATCCATCCCACCTTCCACGTGTCCAAGGTGAAGCTGGCAGTCTCCGACCCCCTTTGCCCTCCTCCTGCTGTGCAACCCGCGCCCCGGATGGTTGATGGCCATCCGGCCTGGCCCGTCTCCTCCATCCTGGACTCCCGGCGCCGGGGCCGTGGGTTGCAGTACTTGGTGGACTGGGAGGGCTATGAGCCTGAACATCGGCAGTGGGTCCCCTCGTCGTTTGTGTTGGACCCATCGCTCATCGCTGATTTCCACCGAGCGCACCCAGAGAAGCCATCGCCAGGAGGCGCTGCTAGAGGGGGGAGTACTGTCACGCCGCGCCGCTCATCAGCGGCGCCACCTGCACGCACACCTGCACATCATCAGCGGCGAGGGATTTAAGCCGCCTCGCCCTGAGCTTCGGCCTGAAGCTGTCAGACTTCCCTACGCATCACTGTGAGTTCCTTTCCATTCTCAGCTGATCATTCCGGTAAGAAGACCTTACCTCCTTTCCCTTCCAAGTCTGCTCCCCTGTGCACAGGTGGATTTCCCGGCGGTGGACAACGCCTCCCCATCGCCTGTTCCTTGCTGCTGCACCGGGCTCTCCAGGTGGCTGTCTACTGGACCTCGTCCCTTGCTGTGCCAGTCATCTGTCCTATCCAAGTAAGCTCCTCTCTCGCTCATATATCTCCTGTGTTGGTGTGTGCCCGTCACCCTTCTCCTTGTGCTTTTCCCATAGGGTTGTCCGGCTGTACGGCCTCCTGCCTCTGTGCCCGAAGCAGACGCCGCCACCAACACATTTACATCTCGCAGACACACATTCATACACTCCTGTTGTTAATAAACTATTTGAACTACTCTGAGCCTGTGTGTGTGTGTGTCTCCTGAGCCGTGCGTTATGTCAGTTACTGTTCCTCTCACTTTCATTCTCTTTCATTCTTTCTTGTTTAGAAGAGGTAACACCTTTCCAAACATTTTTTCCTAACCCTAACCACTGTAGGAGGTGATGTCTAAACTTAACCATTCATTAGTGGAGTGACAAAAAAAGAAATGAAAAAAAAAGTCATTCACAGATCAGCATGTAATTCAAACTTGCGTGTTGTTGGTCTCATTGCTTGAAACCATTTGTGTCATATTGACCGGACAAGCAATCTGAGTGCAAAGTGCAATCACCAAAAGCACACACACACACACAGAACGTTTGACCTTTTATTAGAATTTTCAAAACCGCACACTTAGGGAAAAAAATCAGTCACTCGCCAGGGAAGCAGCAAACCTGCAGAGGATAAGACGAGGCTGATTAGAGAGGAATGGAGATATTATGGAAATCTAATTACACCACTTACGTGGGAGGAGAGGAGTGACCGGCACAGAACCCAGTGAAGGAGAGGAATCAGCAGGTCTGAACGCCGGTAGGGAATGGTTCGTGGAGTCTGACCGGGTGGAGTGGATGAGCAGCGTAGAGGGGAAGCAACAGGCTGGCAAGCGCACCAAATCCCTGAAGACACACCGCTATGTTGGCAGCAACCTGGAAGAGATGGAATGAGAACATGTGTGAGATTAGATCACTCATAACACAACCGCTTACTTGATGAGCTGTTCTGCTTAGAGCAGTACACCCAAACGAGCCAGCGTTGAATCACTGAAGAGCGCTTCCTTATAAACGCTGGCTCAGCAGGAAACAGCAGGTGCGTCTAATGAGGAGACAGGTGAACAGGAAGGAGGGGGCAAGTGCTCGCCAGCACATGACAGTGCCCCTTCCTCAAGGAACACCTCCTGACGGTCCCCCAGGCTTCTCCGGGTGGGCTCGATGGTAAGCCCGGACCATACCTTTGTCATGGAATCCAGACCAAGGGACCCATGACCAATACTCCGGGCCATAGCCCTCCCAGTCAACCAAGTACTGGAACCCCCGGCCCCGACGGCGAACATCTAGGATCTCTGTGACAGTGTGGGTAACGTGCCCGTTAAAGACCCGGGGAGGAGGAGGTGGCTTCGGGGGGGGGGGGGACAGAGAGGGCTGGAGGAGAGAGGCTTGACTTTGGAGACATAGAAAGTTGGGTACGAGCGGAGCACCTGTGGGAGCTGGAGCCGGACAGCAGAGTCGCCTATGTTGCTGGTGACGAGGAAGGGACCTATGAAGCGGGGAGCGAGCTTCCTAGACTCAGCCTTGAGCAGGACCTGATCCGTGGCCACCCAGACCTGCTGTCCAGTCTTGTAGTCTGGCACCGGGACCCTTTTGCGGTCAGTGTAGCGCTGATTTGGCTCAGTGGGGCAAAGGAGAGCTGCTCTGGTGGATCTCCAGGCCCGGAGGCAGCGATGAAAATGGGCCCCCATGGACGGCACCGCAACCTCTCTCTCCATCATAGAAAGCAGGGGGGTTGTAGCCCATGGATGCCTCAAACGGTGATCGGCTCGTGGCTAAAGAGACCGTGGAATTTAGTGAATACTCCACCCAGGTCAGATGGGAGCTCAAAGAACTGGGGTCGTCGGCTGCCACACAACGAAGGGCAGCCTCCAGGGACTAGTTGGCACGCTCAGCATGCCCATTGCTCTGTGGATGATAGCCGGAGGTGAGGCTGACAGTGGTGCTGAGACAGTGGTAGAATGACTTCCAAACCCATGAGATGAACTGAGGACACCGGTCAGACACAATGTCCATGGGAATTCCATGTAGCCTGATGACGTGGTAGGATAGCAGTTCTGCAGTCTTGGAGGCAGATGGCAGCTTGGGAAGGGGAACCAGATGTACGACCTTAGAGAATCAGTTCACAATGGCCAAAATCATCGTATTACTATGGGATAACATAGTATTACTCTCTCTTCTTCCGGCTTTCAGAGAGAGCAGACGCTTTTCTCCTCCTCTCCTTCTCCCTCCTCCCTTGACTGATCCCAGCTTGCTTGTGTCCTGTCTGTGTCGCTTGTCTTCTGGCTGAATCTTGATCCAAACGGAAAAACATGGATTTGGTAAGCTGGGCTTTAAACACTATTGACACCGTCTTTTCAAATAGAAAATCTGGCCCAGGGGAGCCCAACTGTCCTGCAGGCACCACAGCTGCGGGTTATGTAAGAGACACATATAAATGAAAACTTATGTGTCTGTGTGACCTTTCGATTGAAGATGTGGAAGACATCTATCTGTTTGGCATTGTGATCTCAGGATTTCTGCTGATTGGCTGTGGAGTGGTCCTGGTGTATCGAAAATTAAGGAAGATGGAAAGAGCTAATCAAAATGCTGACCCAGCGAAGCTCAGAATCAGAATCAGAATCAGAATCAGGTTTATTGCCATTGTTCATGTAGTACACAAACTAGGAATTTGTCTCGGTACAATGCTGCAACATTAAACATGATAAGATAAGAGAAATAAACTATACATGTAATAAAGTGTAGGATAAGATTAAGTGATACTGGTCAACAGTTAAAATATATATTAGCCAGCAGCAGATACTGTGGAGAACTATATAGTGCAGTCGGTAATGCAGGAAGAAAACAGTGATGATTGACATGAGTCTGGTTGAGCTGCTGTACATGGTGCACGAGAGTCACTTAGTGTTCAGCAGTCTAATGGCAGAGGGGAAGAAGCTGTTCATGTGACGGGAGGTTTTAGTCTGGATGGACCGAAGTCTTCTACCAGAGGGGAGGGGGGCAAACAGTACGTGACCAGGGTGTGAGGGATCGGCTATGATCCGGCCAGCACGCCTCCGGGTCCTGGAGATGTACAGATCCTGGAGAGATGGGAGCTTGCAGCCGATCACCTTCTCAGCAGTGCGCACGACGCGCTGCAGCCTTAGTCTGTCCCTGGCAGTGGCTCCTGCGTACCACACGGTTATGGAGGTGGTGAGGATGGGCTCGATGATGGCTGTGTAGAACTGCACTAACATCTTGGTGGGTAGCTTGAGCTTCCTCAGCTGCCGCAGGAAGAACATCCTCTGCTGGGCTTTTTTGATGAGTGAGCTGATGGTCAGCTCCCATTTGAGGTCCCTGGTGATGGTAGTGCCTAGGAAGCGGAAGGAATCAGCAGTGGTGATGGGAGAGCCTGAGAGGGTGAGGGGGGGCAGAGGAGTAGTGACTTTCCTGAAGTCTACAATCATCTCCACTGTCTTCAGAGCGTTCAGCTGCAGGTTGTTATTGCTGCACCAGGACGCCAGCTGGGCCACCTCTCTCCTGTAGGCGGACTCGTCGCCGTTGGAGATGAGCCCGATGAGGGTGGTGTCGTCCGCAAACTTGATCATCTTGACAGACTGGTGGCTGGAGGTGCAGGAGTTGGTGTAAAGGGAGAAGAGTAGGGGGGAAAGTACACAGCCCTGGGGTGATCCGGTGCTGATGCTAGTATAGTCTGAGACAGTCTTTCCCAGCCGCACATGCTGCCTCCGGTCCGTCAGGAAGTCGATGATCCACCTGCAGAGGGAGTCAGGCACGTTGAGCAGGGACAGCTTGTCCCGGAGCAGAGCGGGGCGGATGGTGTTGAATGCGGAGCTGAAGTCCACAAACAGGATCCTGGCGTAGGTTCCCGGGGAGTCCAGGTGCTGCAGGATGGAGTGGAGGGCCAGGTTGACTGCATCGTCTACAGACCTGTTGGCTCGGTAGGCAAACTGCAGCGGGTCCAGGAGAGGGGTGGTGATGGACTTGAGGTGGGACAGGACCAGGCGCTCAAAGGACTTCATGACTACAGAGGTGAGCGCTACAGGTCTGTAGTCATTAAGTCCAGTGATCCGTGGCTTCTTGGGGACAGGGATGATGGTGGAGGATTTGAGGCAGGATGGCACGTGGCATAACTTAAGGGAGGTGTTAAAAATGTCTGTGAATACAGGAGCCAGCTGTTTCGCACAGAGTCTCAGGGTGGAGGGAGACACGCCGTCTGGGCCGGGGGCCTTGCGCGGGTTCAGTCTGGAGAACTGTTTGAGCACATCCTGCTCACTGATGATAAGGGGAGGGGGGGAGGAGGGGGGGTGCCTTAAATGAAGTAGGGAATGTGGAGGCTGTGGAGCTGGAGGGAGGGGGGGGAGTTGGACACAGATGACGAGGTGTCAAAACGGGCATAGTGTTGGGACAGTCTCTGACAAAGGGCTTTGTCATCCTGACCTTTAGGAGCCTGAGGCCGATAGTTGGTGATCTGCCTCAGTCCTCTCCACACGGAAGCCGAATCATTAGCAGTGAACTGCTGCTGGAGTCTCTCTGAGTACACAGATTTAGCCCTCTTCAGCTCTCTGTTAAACCGGTATTTAACCTCCCTGTAGCAGTCCCTGTCTCCACTTTTCAGCGCTGCTTCCTTCTCCTTCCTGATCTGTCTGAGCTTAGCTGTGAACCAGGGTTTGTCATTAGAGTAACTCACCCTGGTGCGTGATGGAAGAATGTTCTCTTCACAAAAGTGGATATATGAGTTCACAGTGTCCGTGTACTCATCCAGATCATGCGTGGCTCCTTTAAGCATGCCCCAGTCAGATATTTCCATGCACGTTTCCAGCTTCTCCTCAGCTTCACTGGTCCGTATCTTCGTAGTGCTCACAACAGGTTTAGTGAGCTTCAATCTCTGTCTGTATGTGGGAATGAGGTGAACCATCACGTGATCAGATAATCCCAGCGCAGCTCGAGGGACAGCGCGATATGCGTCTTTCACTGTGGTGTAACAGTGATCCAGTGTGTTTAATCCTCTGGTGGGGCATTTAATAAACTGTTTGTAGCGGGGGAGATCGTGGCTCAGATTGCACTGATTAAAGTCGCCAGCCACAATAATCAGCGAGTCTGGAAAACTCCGCTCTGTGTGTTGAATGTGATCCGCGAGCACGCGCTGAGCTTCGCGCGTGTCCGCGTCGGGAGGGGCGTACACAGCGATCAGTATAAAAGAAGCAAACTCCCGCGGGGAATAGAAGGGCTTGCAATTGATAACAAGAAATTCCAAGGCAGGAGAACAGTGTTTGGAAATTACCGTTACATCAGAGCACCAGATGCAGTTGATGTAGAAGCAGACTCCGCCTCCTGTGGTCTTGCCGGAAAGCTCTGTGTCACGATCAGCACGGAAGAGCTGGAAGCCGTCGAGGCGCAGCGCGCTGTCCGGTATATTTTCCCGGAGCCAGGTCTCAGTAAAGCAGAGGACAGCTGAGGAGGCGAGGTCCTTAAAACGCATCAGCAGTCTCAGTTCATCCACCTTGTTAGTGAGAGAGTTGGTATTGGACAGAAATATGCCAGGCAGCGCCGTTCGCGAGCCTCTCCTGCGAAGTCGCACGAGAGCGCCCGCTCGTCTTCCTCTCTTCCGCCGTCTCACTTTCCGAGCCAAACAATAAACCAGATCGGCGGCAGGGGCTAGAAAAACTGGGAGGAGGTCCGTGGGGGTGAAAGTCCTGATATTTAAAAGTTCTTCACGGGTATAAGTGCAAGCAGACACACAATTGACAAACAAAAACAAACAAAGAGCGCAGCGAAGCACCATGTCGACCGCTGTGGGCGCCATCTTGGATCGAGGCTCCTTCATCAATTTGACCAGTTGGGGAGGGCTCTGATTGCGGCAAATGGCGAACTGAATAAGAAGATTGGTTACATCTCGGAGTCGCTAGGAGCTCTCCAGGAAAGGATTTAAAGCCTGGAAATGTTTGGAAATTAAGAAGCACAGAATCGCATGAGAGATGAAAAATTCTATGCTCTGAGTGAACTGTGCCTATTAGACCTTGATTCGGCGCCCCAAAGATTACATTCCTCCTGGATGAAGATAAGGCAGAAGAGAGTTTTGGCTTGCTTATCCCTAACATAAACATCTGGTGCGCAGTAATCTGATCTCTCAAGGACAGCGTTATGTGCCCAGCATGGAGTTTACCATCGGACATGCACTGAGAGAATGAACTCTCACGGACATGCTATCTGTGTTTTGAGGACACTAAAGACATAACATCTAAACGTTGCCAGGGAGGATTTTTGCTGTCACCAGTAACTGATACATACACTGCATACAACATTACATGACTGATACACATACACTGACACACACACACACACTCACACTGTCTCTCTCAACCTTGCTGCTCTGTTATTGTGAGATCTGTATTGTCTGCTAATTGTGCATTAGAGGGTTTTTTTTCTATGTAATCACAATTTTGCTCATACGAGCTTTATTTTGATAAACTGTTTTTTCTCTCTGCCCAATGTGTCATCCCCCCCATCCCCCTCTTTACCCTTCACTGTATGACAGGCGCCTTGCGTGGCTGCCGCGTCATTGGGAAGCGCTTATTGAAGGCGTCCAATGTCAAGTCAAATTCCTCGATTGTTTACATGTAAACATTCTTGGCAATAAAGCTCATTCTGATTCTGAAGGGGGAAGACCAGTGACAAAGTCCATGGCGATGTGGAACCAAGGCCAACTGGGGACGGGGAGAGGGTGAAGAAGGCCAGCGGGAGGGGTGGGGGAGGTTTTATTCCGGGCACATGTCTGACAAGCCTTCACGTACTCCTGCAAGTCCCGCCGCAACGTGGGCCACCAAAACGCTCACCTAATGATGTCAATAGTATGTACCACCCCCGGGTGGCAGGCGAAACATCTGGTGTGCCCCCACTGGATAACTTCGCTGCAGAGGGCAGCAGGGACGTAAAGGCGATTGGGGGGACAACCCTCTGGTTCGGGCTCTGAGGACTGGGCCTGGTGGACTCTACTCTCAGTCTCCCAGGTAAGGGTTCCCAGGACGCACGAAGGCGGAAGAATGGGCTGGGAGTGTGTGTGCGTGTGGGGGGGGGGGGGGGTCAGCCAAGTCCTGACTGAACTGCCTGGAGAGAGCATCAGGCTTCCCGTTATGGGAGCCGGGCCTATAGCTAACAGTGAAATTAAAACACTGGAAAAACAGGGCCCAGTGAGCCTGCCTAGGATTAAGCCGGCGGGCCGACTGTAGATACGCCAAGTTTTTGTGGTCGGTCCACACGACTACTGGGTGAACGGCTCCCTCCAGCCAGTGCCTCCATTCCTCAAATGCCAATTTAATGGCCAACAGCTCGCGATCCCTGACGTTGTAATTCCTCTCGGCTGGGGTGAGCCGCCGAGAGAAATACGCACTCAGGCGGAGCTTCAAGTCCGGGGGAGAGCGCTGGGACAAAACAGCGCCCACCCCCGTTTCTGAAGCGTCCACCTCCAGGGTAAATTGGAGCTGAGGGTTGACCTGAGCCAAGATGGATTTGTCTACGAACAGGCCCTTTAATTTAGCAAAGGCCTGCTCAGCTGCCTCGGTCCATAAAAATGGAACCTTAACAGAGGTCAGCTGTGTTAAAGGCTGTGCTACCCCACTATAGTTGCGGATAAACCTGCGATAGAAATTCGCAAACCCCAAGAAGCGTTGCAGCTCCTTGCAGGAGTGGGGTGTTGGCCAATCCAGCACAGACTTCACCTTGGCCGGGTCAGCCCTCAGCTCTCCCTCTGCTACAATAAAGCCAAGGAAAGAAGTGGAATTTGTGGAAAATTCACACTTCTCAGCCTTGACGTAAAGTTGGTTTTCTAATAGCCACTGTAACACGGCTCTAACATGGGTTTTGTGCTCCTCTGGCGTGCAAGAAAAAATCAGGATGTCATCCAAATAGACGAAAAGAAACTGATTTAGCAAATCGTGTAAGACGTCGTTGATTAAATGTTGGAAAACAGTGGGGGCGTTAGTTAATCCAAAAGGCATAACTAAATACTCAAACTGCCCCAACTGTGTTTAAAAACGCTGTTTTCCACTTGCCTCCCTCGCGTATTCTGACTAGGTGATAAGCATTGCGTAAGTAAAGCTTGGAGAATACGCACGAGCGCTGCAGGAGCTTGAAAGCGGAGTTCTTCAGGGGCAGAGGGTATTTATCTTTGCACGGACACAGAGACCCGTCCTTCTTGCCAACAAAGAAAAACCCCGCCCCGAGGGGAGCCTCGGATGGCTGAATGAGGCTGGTGTTCAACGAATCCTTAATGTATCTCTCCATCGCCTCTCTCTAAGGTCCAGAAACACTATAGAGCTTGCTGGACGGCAGCCTCGCACCCGGAAGGAGGTCGATGGCACAGTCATATGAGCGATGCGGAGGAAGTGCTAATGCTCGTGACTTGCTAAAGACCTCCCCGAGGTCATGATAGGCCTTGGGCACGAGGCTGAGGTCCGGTGGCTTGACTTGAGGGGAGGAGACGGGGAGGGACGGTGAACACTCGACCGAATTTAGACAAGTAGCCAAACAATTAGGGCTCCAGGAGGTGATGGAATTTTGTGCCCAATTAAGAATTGGATTATGTCTCCGGAGCCACGGATAACCTAGTACCACCGCATGAGAGGCACGTGGAAACACGTAAAAAGTCAGCCTCTCCTGGTGGTTACCGGACAATAGGATGGATAACTGCGCTGTGCAATGTCACGGACGCCACCGTCTGGCCAGAAAGGGTTCGCACGGGACGGGGAGCTGGCAGTTTCACCATCGGAATCCCCATCTCATGCACCAGTTTAGAGGAGATGAAATTACCCTCTGCCCCAGAATCAATTAGGGCGAAGACCCTCCTCTCGACCCCCGTTAGCTGAACCAGGGCTGAAATAGAAAAATTACCGGGGGGATCAGATTGAGTCCCGTCCGCCAGACTCCCCGTGGCTACTGATGGGCCGTGTTTTTTTGGCCATAGGTGGCATGTGTCCCCCTTGTGCTTCAGCGAACCACAGTAAGCCCACGCCCTGATCCGTCGCTGCCGCTCAACCTCTGCCCACGGAATGTGGGCAGAGCTGAGCTCCATAGGCTCGGGGGCGGAATCGGACTCACCTAGGTCAGTAGGTGCCGGGAGAGATCCAGAGAGATACCCTCTTCAGCTCCAAATGACCTGCAGCCAGAGATCGTCAAACAGCAGCCTGAAACTGCAGCTGCCGCTGACACTATTTTACCAGAATCCAGTGTCAAAGCGCCAGACCCAAAGCAAGGACTGTTGTTTACCCGGTCTGGTAGAATGATTAAACCTGTGCAAAGACTAGATTTGTAGAGAAAAAAAAAAAATGAAAAAAAGAGAGAAATTCACGTGTTCACTGTGATAAGTGTGGTTATATTTGGTTCAATAATTAAGCCATGGGCTGTGGGGAAGGGTGAAATGGAAATGAAAAATGTTTGAACTGAAAATTGTTTTGTTCTGAAAAAAAAAAAAAACTAAAAAAGGGGGAGATGTCATATAATGTGATATTTATATGTGGTGTGTCTTTAAGACTGTGGTGACGTCACAGGTCAGAGTGGACCTTCACCGAGTGATATAGATATGAAAATGGCGATGTGTTGATGTTGCCGCCTGTTAATGTTTCCCGCTTCTAGTTTTAAAAGAGAACTTTGTTGAAACCACTATTCGTGTGGACCTCAGTTCTTTACAATGTCTTCAACCCAAAAGCAGCCCTCAACTTAGTCTGGGAAAGGCTAGAAGAGTGTTATGGGTCACCCGAAGCGATAGAAAATGCCCTGCTAAAAAAGCTTGATGATTTTCCCAAAATCAGCAACAAAGATGCACTCAAGCTGAGAGAACTTGGTGACGTTCTACAGGAGCTCGAATGTGTGAAGGATGGCGGATACCTACCTGGGCTCGCATACCTGGATACAGCCCGTGGAGTGAATCCTGTTGTCGAGAAACTGCCCTACAGCCTACAGGAGAAGTGGATTGCAGCAGGTGCCAATTACAAAGAAACACACAAAGTCGCCTTTCCTCCTTTCAGCTTTTTTTCCAGCTACGTCAGACGACAAGCCAAAATAAGAAACGACCCAAGTTTCAGTTTCTCTCCACCGGCCCACATGAACACCAGAGTTGAAAAGGCCCCCAAGTTCGCCAGTGAGCACCTCATCAGTGTCCACAAAACAGACATCCCACCAGCTTCACCCGCAGCTACAGGTAACCACACACGTGAAAGAACAGAAAGCCCAGATAAACAATGTCCCATACACAGAAGGCCACACCCATTAAAGAAATGTAAAATGTTTAGAGCCAAACCAATAGAAGAACGCAAACTGTTCTTGAGAGAGAATCACATTTGCTTTAAGTGTTGTGGCTCCACTCAGCATCTGGCAAAAGACTGTAAACAGTCAATCCAGTGCTCTGACTGTGGTAGTGATAGACATGTAGCAGCACTACATCCTGGCCCCTCTCCTCCTCCCATGGAGCCTCAGGAAGCTGAGACGGATCATGGCGGGGAGTACCATGATTATGAGGGCACACTAGTCACGTCTAGATGCACAGAAGTTTACGGTAATGCAGAAAACCCACGATCCTGCTCAAAAATTAGCCCTGGACTTCCGGTCTGGACGCCATGGCGACTGCAGCTTAACACTGAAGCTCTCAGACCCAATCCAGGATAACACCTTGAAAATCAAACTTAACGGATTTTTGGAGGAGTGAAAATCAAAAGACAAAATCATCATGTCTAAAGGAAAACAGAAGAAACTGAAATTCTCCAGGCCAGGACACGTATCGGCCGGAGAATCTGAACTGGAAGATCTCCGTTCAGAAGACGAGGAACTGGTGATAGCTAACAAAAAGGTTAGCCTGAAATCACTATTTGAGGAACTACGACGATTTCGCCGAGAAGTTACGGCCGAATTTCGGGAATTCAGAGAAGAATTGAAAAGGACAAACAGCAGAGTGGACCAGGCCGAGAACCGAATCTTGGAAACAGAGGATCGAATAAAAGTGCTCGAAGATTCTGTGCTGGACCTACGCAAAAGACAAGCATCTATAGAGGCTAAGCTAACCGACCAAGAAGGAAGACAAAGAAGAGACAACATAAGAATTCATGGTCTGATAGAAGGAGCCGAAAACGGTTTTAACTCAATGGCAGAATGCGTGGAATCCTTACTAAGAGAGAAATTGGATATTCCACAAACCACCGACTTGAAGATAGAAAAGGCACATCGTTCATTAGCCGCTAGGCCGGCGGCGGAAGCGCCCCCACGTTCGGTGTTGGTAAGATTTTCCAATTTCAAAATAAAACAAGAGGTTGTAAGACTGGCCTGGCAGAAAAAAGGATTTATGCACCAGGAGAGAAAAGTCTACGTGGAACACGATTACGTCCCGGAGGTCCTTAAAAAGCGCAGGGAATACAATGACGCGAAAAAGGTGTTAAGAGAGAAGAAATTGCGCTTTCAGACTCCATTTCCTGCGAAGTTAAGGGTCTTCTACGGCGATGAAACGTGTCTCTATAATTCGGCGGAAGAAGCAACAGCTGACATGGCGAAAAGAGGGCTCCCGGTAACGGTATTTAAACCCGCAGCAGACCCAAGTGAGAAGATCAAAGCGCAAACATGGACAACACAAAGACCTTCAAAATCCACGGACCAGCAGCGGGAAACCCAGCACCAGAGCGTCGCGGATAAACTATCCGTTTTCAGGTTGGAATAGCGACCTTTTTTTTTTTTTTTTTTTCTCTTGAATCAATCCGCACATCCAACCCCCCTCATACAAGGTAACAAACATTAAAGGAGATGCGTATTCAGCATGTGGTAAAACATTTCATGGAACAGTCATAATATTTGAAACAAATAAGTCTTTGTAATAAAAAAAAAAAAAACAACTTGTTAAAATAGAAATGTGACAATAATCCACATGTTCTCCTCATACTAACAAATACTGTTTTTGCGTGAATGTTTGATGTGATGGGGGTGGGAGGGTGCACACAATTTCACAGGGTTTAGGCATAAAAGGAAAAAAAAAATCATTACAAGTTTGGATTGGGTTCTGAAACTCACGTTAAAAGCATGGGGCAGCTTACAGGTGTAAGAGAGGGCCCTCAACACGTAACAGAGTTTGAGGAATTTCCCTCAGGGCCTTCACTCCATCAAGGCTCTTCCAGGGTCTTTAAAAAGACCTCAGCTCAGGAAGTTCTTCTGACAGCTTTTTGTTTTAAAGTTTTATACACTATGTTCTTAATGTTTTTCTTGTTTTTAATGTTCTTTCAGTTTCTGAGTAGCACAAATGAGGGCCACCACACAGTTATACTAAACAAAACAACACAATGGAGAAACAGGGTGTAACCAAAATAATTTCATATAATGTAAAAGGAATCCTGAATCCAGTTAAAAGATCCAAGATTCTAGGCAAAATGAAAAAAGACAAAGCAGGAATAACATTTTTACAAGAAACCCACCTAACAGACGTGGAACACAATAAACTCAGTAGACAAGGGTTTAAAATGATCTCTTCATCTTCATATAAGTCAGGGAGGAGGAGGGGAGTAGCGACATTGATATCTACCAAAATTACATTTGAAAAAAAATCAGAACACAAAGATAAAGAAGGGAGATACAGTTTGGTAACTGGGCGGCTAGAGGGAGAAGATATCACCCTGCTGAATGTGTATGCTCCCCCAGGGGCTAACTGGAAATTTTATAAAAATGTATTTGACCTAATGATAACTAAAGCTCAAGGTTTAGTGATATGTGGTGGGGACTTCAATCTTAGACTGAATCCATACTGGGATGCTTCTGGTAATTCTCCACATCAAAATAACACCCAAAACAGGAAGACTCGGATGCTACTAAAAGAAATGGGAATCTGTGACGTGTGGAGGGAACTCAACCCCAGTGTAAAAGACTATACATTTTACTCAACTCCACATTCATCTTACTCAAGGATCGACTATTTTTTTATGTTTAATAGAGACATTGGAAGAGTAAAAACATGTAAAGTAGGACTGATGGATCTCTCTGACCACAGTCCGATCTACATGGACTTAAATATCCAAAAATACACAAATAATACATTTTCTTGGAGGTTAAATTCAAATGTCCTGAAAGGACCATTGAAAGATGAATTGGAATCAGATATTCTCAGATATTTGGAAGATAACGATAATGGAGAAGTATCCCCTTTAATACTGTGGGATGCATGCAAAGCTGTAATAAGAGGAAAGATTATTGCAAAACTGGCAACCCAAAAGAAACTAAGACAAGAAAAACTATCCACATTAGAGTCAGAACTTAGGAACCTAGAAAAAGAACACAAAGGCAACACTCATTCTATTGACTCGCTCAAGATTAAGGAAATTAAAAACCAAATAAATGAGATCTACACAATAGAAATCCAGAAGAAACTTACATTTTTGAAACAAAAATACTATGAAGCAGGCAGTAAATCGGCAAAATTGCTAGCCTATAAATTGAGGAAACATCAAACAGAAAGAGCAATCTACAAAATCAGAGACCCAGTATCAAAGGAAATAAAATTCAGAATTCAGGATATTCTTAAAAGCTTCGAGAATTACTATAAGAACTTATACTCCCACAAAAAACATAAAAACGCATCCGAGGCATTCCTAAACACATTAAACCTTCCCCAACTTACGGAGTCACAAAACAAAACACTACTGTCAGAAATACATCCTAAAGAATTGGAAAAAGCAATTATGAAACTTAAAGCTAACAAATCCCCAGGAGCTGATGGCTATACAGCAGAGTGGTACAAAACCTTTAAACAGCAACTATCTCCTCTCCTCCTGAAAACATTTAATTATGTCCTCCACACAGGGGAAATCCCCCCCTCCTGGAGAGAAGGGGTCATTGCAGTTATACCTAAACCTGAAAAGGATAAACTAGAGTGCTCCAACTACAGACCAATCAGTGTACTAAATCAGGACTATAAGCTTTTTACCATTATCCTTGCCAAAAGGTTAGAAAATATACTGACAGACCTAATTCATTTAGACCAAACAGGTTTTATAAGACAAAGACAGACACAAGACAACATTCGACGCACTTTACACATAATTCATCATATAAAAAAATATAACTTAAATGCAGTCATATTGGGATTAGATGCTGAAAAAGCATTCGATTCGGTTGACTGGTCTTTTCTATATAGAATCTTATCCAGTTTCAATTTTCATAACAACTTCATTAGAACTATACAGGCATTATATAAAAAACCAACAGCTAAAATAAGGATTAACGGTAATTTATCATCATCTTTTGAACTGGAAAGAGGATGTCGTCAGGGCTGCCCCCTGTCTCCACTGCTCTTTGCAATCTTCATAGAACCTCTGAGCCAATGGATAAGACAAAACCAAAAAATTCAAGGTATTACACTTGGTCAGAAGGAACATAAAATAGCACTCTGCTGATGACATTTTAATATACCTAGGGCAGCCGGACACTTCTTTACCAGAACTAACCTCAGTTTTTTCAGAGTATGGAGATTTATTGGGGTACAAATTAAACATGCATAAAACCCAAGTTTTAACATTCAACTATGACCCTAATCATTATTCACTAAGCAAACTCAAAACTAACTGGGAGTCGGAATCTATGAAATATCTGGGGGTCAATATCCCGAAACAACTCAACAAAATTATATCACTAAACTATGATCCACTGGTGACAAAAATAAAATCTGACCTAGCAAGATGGAATATGATACCATTCTTGGGTACTGCACAAAGAATTGAAGCAGTCAAAATGAATATACTTCCACGTCTTCTATACCTTTTCCAAATAATACCGGTAGAACCTCCCAAAAAAACATGGCAGGAGCTGGACAGAAGGATCTCAAGATTCATATGGCAGGGCAAGAGACCTAGAATCAGATATAGAACCCTACAGCTAAACAAAGACAAAGGTGGGCTCGCGCTGCCAAATATCAGGGACTACTTTAAAGCCGCACAAATTAAAACTTTAGTAGAGATATGTAACCCAGTCTCCACTGCACAATGGAAGGAGATCGAATGCCAAATAACAAGTGACATCCCCCTACAGGCGATAATAGGGAACAATGCCTTACCTAAGCTTTTGAATAACACTAACCCGTGGATAGAGACCCCGCTAAAAATTTGGTTTAAGATAGTCAGAGAGAATCAAACTAAAGAGCCCTATCGACTTCTGCAATGGATTGCCTATGATCAGGACTTTACTCCTAATAAAACAGACACCAGATTTAAAAAGTGGAAGGAGAAAGGGCTGATAAAATATTACGATTTTTTTAAAGGGCAAATCTTAAGAAGTTTTGAAGATTTGAAAAAACAAGGCCTAATAAATCAAGACCTTTACAGGTTCTTCCAGCTTAGACACCACATAAACAATATACTTAAAAAGGAGGTTTTGGAAAGGGCCCAGTCAGGTGTTCTGAAGGTCTTCTTAATGGCATATAAAGGGATCCCAGGGATCAGATACATTTCTAAAATATACCAAGGTCTTCAAGACTTAAAAGGAGACAACACATCTTATATAAAAGAGAGATGGGAAAAAGAGGGGAATTTCACTTTACAACTGGAAATATGGGAAAAGCTAAATAAACAGCAATGGAAAAGTACCTCATCCCTGCAGTGGAGAGAATTTGGATGGAAAAACTTGGTAAGATTTTTCAGAACACCTGCACAAAACAAATTTACCCATAAGGGATTGAACTGTTGGCGCTTGTGTGGTGAAAAGACTGCAAATCATTTTCATGTGTTTTGGTCATGCCCAGTTATCCACCAATATTGGACCAATGTACAGACAATATTGGGGAAAATATTCAAAATAACAGTTCCCTTTTCTTTTGTAACTTTGTATTTGGGTTTACTACCGGACTCACTGGAAAGACGAGGAGAAAAATACTTATTCAATGTTTTAATATTGGCAAGCAAAAAAGCTCTAACTAAAAAATGGATGTTGAAGGACTGTCCTACACCTGAAGATTGGACTAACGTGATCCAAGACATTTACTCGATGGAAAAGTTGACATTCGCACTGAGACAGGACATGGATGGGTTCATGAACTTTTGGCAACCCTGGATCGCATATGTGTCTTCCATTAGATCTAATCTTTGACAAATACCATTTCAATAATGGTTCCGCTCTTTGTTCCAACGCTACTCAGATGCTCTTTTATCTTTATTTACTTACTTTTTCTTTTTGTTTGTTTTTTGCTGGTTTGTTTGTTTTTTTTGTTTTTTGTTTTTTGTTTTTTTCTCTTTAATTTCACTTTTTCTTTCTCTTTAAAAAAAAAAAAAAGGGGGTGTTGTAAGAATTAATCTTCCAATGTTGTCAGATATCAGAAAATAAGGGAACATGTGATGAAAATGTAAACAATGCATTGCTGTAACGACCTGTATACCCTTTACAAAAACTTAAATAAAAAAAAAAAAAAAAAAAAAAATTAGCCCTGTGTTAGTTTATCCTGCAGGACACAGAGAAGAAGCCCAGAAAATGTATGCAGTGCTCGATGAACAAAGCAACAGATCACTCGCTAAATCAGAGTTTTTCCAGCTGTTCAACATTAGAGCACCTTCCAACCCTTACACACTGAAAACGTGCTCAGGGGCTACTACGGTTTGGGGGCGGAGAGCTCCAAACTTCATGATAGAATCAATGGATGGAAAAGTACAGCTCCAGCTACCAAACTTGATCGAGTGTGACATGATCCCCGATGACAGGAGGGAGATTCCATCTCCAAAGGCCGCACTTGTGCATCCACACCTGAAAAAAGTCGCAGACAAGATTCCACCTGTAGATGAACATGCTCCCATCCTCCTATTGCTGGGAAGAGACACCCTACAGGTACACAAGGTGAGAGAACAAATAAATGGGCCCCACAGTACTCCCTATGCACAGCGCTTGGACTTGGGATGGGTTATTGTGGGAGAAACGTGTTTGGGGACGACACACAAGCCTTCGACTGTTAACGTGCTGAAGACACATGTGCTCTACAATGGTCGTGTATCATTCCTCAGCCCATGCCCAAACACATTTCTTGTCAAAGAGGTTTCAGGTTGCTCCACCTCACGCCCCAACAGCATACTACCATATGCCTTGCAGGGTGAGAGAGACACAGACCACTTGGGAAACACAGTCTTTGATAAAACTAAGGACGACGATAAACTAGCGCTGTCAATAGAAGATCGGGTTTTTATTGACATCATGAACAAAGAAGTACATCAAAATGCAGAGAACAGCTGGGTAGCACCGCTACCATTTCGTTCTCCCAGACCACACCTTCCAAGCAACAGAGAACAGGCAATGCAACGTCTTCATTCTCTCAGAAAAACACTGGACAGAAAACCCGAAATGAAAAGACAGTACACAGAGTTTGTCCAAAGGATGCTGGACAATGACCACGCAGAGGCTGCTCCTCCTTTAGAGAAGAACAAAGAACATTGGTACTTACCGTCATTTGGCGTATATCACCCTCAGAAACCTGACCAACTGAGAGTGGTGTTCGACGCGAGTGCGGAATTCGGAGGAGTATCTCTAAATAAGGTACTATTAAGAGGACCTGACCTAAACAACAGTCTTGTGGGGGTCCTACTACGTTTCAGGAAAGAGCCAATAGCATTTTCTGTAGATGTACAACAGATGTTTTACTGTTTTGTGGTCAGAGAAGATCATAGAGACTACCTCAGGTTCCTATGGTATGAGGATAATGATCTCGACAAAGAAGTAAGAGACTACAGAATGAAAGTGCACGTGTTTGGCAACAGCCCTTCTCCAGCCATGGCCATTTACTGCATGAGACGTGCTGCAGCTGAAGGTGAGAAAGAGCATGGACATGACACAACACAGTTCATAATGAGACATTTCTATGTAGATGATGGATTAGCCTCCACAGCCAGCACATGGCAATCTGTCGTGAGATGAGACCAGCTCAGCGAAAAGAGCCTCTCTTGTCAACCCCTCTACCTGATCGACCCTGGAAGAGACTTGCTGTTGACCTGTGTGAGCATAACAAGCACACCTACCTTGCTGTGTCAGACTATTTCTCTCGGTTCCTCGAGATACTTCATCTGCCAGTAACCACTGCTTCTCAGATGATCTTAAAGCTGAAGGCAGTGTTTGCGAGGTTTGGTTGTCCAGATGTGGTTGTATCTGACAATGGGCCTCAATTCTCATGCCAAGAATTTAAAAAGTTTGCAAGGGAGTTTGACTTTTTGCACATCACCTCAAGTCCACATAACCCCCAAGGAAACGGACATGCAGAGAGGGGAGTTCAAACAGCAAAAAGAATCTTAAAGCAGCAAGATCCTTTGCTCGCCCTCATGTGCTTTTGATCAACGCCCTGCACCACCACAGGCGTGAGTCCTGCAGAGCTACTTATGGGTCGAAAGATCAAAACAACTCTTCCTACACTGGAAGTGAATCTTCAGCCCCGATGGCCTGATCTGGAAGTCGTCAGGAACAAGGATGCAATGGAGAAACAGAAACAAGCATTCTACTTCAATCAGCGCCATGGAGCTAAACTCCTATCTTCGTTGAAGCCAGGAGATTCAGTCCTCACAAAGCTGGACCATCAGAAATCCTGGAAAACACCCGCTGTTGTCACAGGAGAAAGCAGCACACCTCGCTCCTTTCTTATTGAAACACCCCAGGGAGCAACTTTGCGACGCAACCGCCGTCACTTGCAACATGATCCTGAATCAGCCAGAGAGATACCCTCTTCAGCTCCAAATGACCTGCAGCCAGAGATCGTCAAACAGCAGCCTGAAACTGCAGCTGCTGCTGACACTATTTTACCAGAATCCAGTGTCAAAGCGCCAGACCCAAAGCAAGGACTGTTGTTTACCCGGTCTGGTAGAATGATTAAACCTGTGCAAAGACTAGATTTGTAGAGAAAAAAAAAAATGAAAAAAAGAGAGAAATTCACGTGTTCACTGTGATAAGTGTGGTTATATTTGGTTCAATAATTAAGCCATGGGCTGTGGGGAAGGGTGAAATGGAAATGAAAAATGTTTGAACTGAAAATTGTTTTGTTCTGAAAAAAAAAAAAAAAACTAAAAAAGGGGGAGATGTCATATAATGTGATATTTATATGTGGTGTGTCTTTAAGACTGTGGTGACGTCACAGGTCAGAGTGGACCTTCACCGAGTGATATAGATATGAAAATGGTGATGTGTTGATGTTGCCGCCTGTTAATGTTTCCCGCTTCTAGTTTTAAAAGAGAACTTTGTTGAAACCACTATTCGTGTGGACCTCAGTTCTTTACAATGTCTTCAACCCAAAAGCAGCCCTCAACTTAGTCTGGGAAAGGCTAGAAGAGTGTTATGGGTCACCCGAAGCGATAGAAAATGCCCTGCTAAAAAAGCTTGATGATTTTCCCAAAATCAGCAACAAAGATGCACTCAAGCTGAGAGAACTTGGTGACGTTCTACAGGAGCTCGAATGTGCGAAGGATGGCGGATACCTACCTGGGCTCGCATACCTGGATACAGCCCGTGGAGTGAATCCTGTTGTTGAGAAACTGCCCTACAGCCTACAGGAGAAGTGGATTGCAGCAGGTGCCAATTACAAAGAAACACACAAAGTCGCCTTTCCTCCTTTCAGCTTTTTTTCCAGCTACGTCAGACGACAAGCCAAAATAAGAAACGACCCAAGTTTCAGTTTCTCTCCACCGGCCCACATGAACACCAGAGTTGAAAAGGCCCCCAAGTTCGCCAGTGAGCACCTCATCAGTGTCCACAAAACAGACATCCCACCAGCTTCACCCGCAGCTACAGGTAACCACACACGTGAAAGAACAGAAAGCCCAGATAAACAATGTCCCATACACAGAAGGCCACACCCATTAAAGAAATGTAAAATGTTTAGAGCCAAACCAATAGAAGAACGCAAACTGTTCTTGAGAGAGAATCACATTTGCTTTAAGTGTTGTGGCTCCACTCAGCATCTGGCAAAAGACTGTAAACAGTCAATCCAGTGCTCTGACTGTGGTAGTGATAGACATGTAGCAGCACTACATCCTGGCCCCTCTCCTCCTCCCATGGAGCCTCAGGAAGCTGAGACGGATCATGGCGGGGAGTACCATGATTATGAGGGCACACTAGTCACGTCTAGATGCACAGAAGTTTACGGTAATGCAGAAAACCCACGATCCTGCTCAAAAATTAGCCCTGGACTTCCGGTCTGGACGCCATGGCGACTGCAGCTTAACACTGAAGCTCTCAGACCCAATCCAGGATAACACCTTGAAAATCAAACTTAACGGATTTTTGGAGGAGTGAAAATCAAAAGACAAAATCATCATGTCTAAAGGAAAACAGAAGAAACTGAAATTCTCCAGGCCAGGACACGTATCGGCCGGAGAATCTGAACTGGAAGATCTCCGTTCAGAAGACGAGGAACTGGTGATAGCTAACAAAAAGGTTAGCCTGAAATCACTATTTGAGGAACTACGACGATTTCGCCGAGAAGTTACGGCCGAATTTCGGGAATTCAGAGAAGAATTGAAAAGGACAAACAGCAGAGTGGACCAGGCCGAGAACCGAATCTTGGAAACAGAGGATCGAATAAAAGTGCTCGAAGATTCTGTGCTGGACCTACGCAAAAGACAAGCATCTATAGAGGCTAAGCTAACCGACCAAGAAGGAAGACAAAGAAGAGACAACATAAGAATTCATGGTCTGATAGAAGGAGCCGAAAACGGTTTTAACTCAATGGCAGAATGCGTGGAATCCTTACTAAGAGAGAAATTGGATATTCCACAAACCACCGACTTGAAGATAGAAAAGGCACATCGTTCATTAGCCGCTAGGCCGGCGGCGGAAGCGCCCCCACGTTCGGTGTTGGTAAGATTTTCCAATTTCAAAATAAAACAAGAGGTTGTAAGACTGGCCTGGCAGAAAAAAGGATTTATGCACCAGGAGAGAAAAGTCTACGTGGAACACGATTACGTCCCGGAGGTCCTTAAAAAGCGCAGGGAATACAATGACGCGAAAAAGGTGTTAAGAGAGAAGAAATTGCGCTTTCAGACTCCATTTCCTGCGAAGTTAAGGGTCTTCTACGGCGATGAAACGTGTCTCTATAATTCGGCGGAAGAAGCAACAGCTGACATGGCGAAAAGAGGGCTCCCGGTAACGGTATTTAAACCCGCAGCAGACCCGAGTGAGAAGATCAAAGCGCAAACATGGACAACACAAAGACCTTCAAAATCCACGGACCAGCAGCGGGAAACCCAGCGCCAGAGCGTCGCGGATAAACTATCCGTTTTCAGGTTGGAATAGCGACCTTTTTTTTTTTTTTTTCTCTTGAATCAATCCGCACATCCAACCCCCCTCATACAAGGTAACAAACATTAAAGGAGATGCGTATTCAGCATGTGGTAAAACATTTCATGGAACAGTCATAATATTTGAAACAAATAAGTCTTTGTAATAAAAAAAAAAAAAAAAACTTGTTAAAATAGAAATGTGACAATAATCCACATGTTCTCCTCATACTAACAAATACTGTTTTTGCGTGAATGTTTGATGTGATGGGGGTGGGAGGGTGCACACAATTTCACAGGGTTTAGGCATAAAAGGAAAAAAAAAATCATTACAAGTTTGGATTGGGTTCTGAAACTCACGTTAAAAGCATGGGGCAGCTTACAGGTGTAAGAGAGGGCCCTCAACACGTAACAGAGTTTGAGGAATTTCCCTCAGGGCCTTCACTCCATCAAGGCTCTTCCAGGGTCTTTAAAAAGACCTCAGCTCAGGAAGTTCTTCTGACAGCTTTTTGTTTTAAAGTTTTATACACTATGTTCTTAATGTTTTTCTTGTTTTTAATGTTCTTTCAGTTTCTGAGTAGCACAAATGAGGGCCACCACACAGTTATACTAAACAAAACAACACAATGGAGAAACAGGGTGTAACCAAAATAATTTCATATAATGTAAAAGGAATCCTGAATCCAGTTAAAAGATCCAAGATTCTAGGCAAAATGAAAAAAGACAAAGCAGGAATAATATTTTTACAAGAAACCCACCTAACAGACGTGGAACACAATAAACTCAGTAGACAAGGGTTTAAAATGATCTCTTCATCTTCATATAAGTCAGGGAGGAGGAGGGGAGTAGCGACATTGATATCTACCAAAATTACATTTGAAAAAAAATCAGAACACAAAGATAAAGAAGGGAGATACAGTTTGGTAACTGGGCGGCTAGAGGGAGAAGATATCACCCTGCTGAATGTGTATGCTCCCCCAGGGGCTAACTGGAAATTTTATAAAAATGTATTCGACCTAATGATAACTAAAGCTCAAGGTTTAGTGATATGTGGTGGGGACTTCAATCTTAGACTGAATCCATACTGGGATGCTTCTGGTAATTCTCCACATCAAAATAACACCCAAAACAGGAAGACTCGGATGCTACTAAAAGAAATGGGAATCTGTGACGTGTGGAGGGAACTCAACCCCAGTGTAAAAGACTATACATTTTACTCAACTCCACATTCATCTTACTCAAGGATCGACTATTTTTTTATGTTTAATAGAGACATTGGAAGAGTAAAAACATGTAAAATAGGACTGATGGATCTCTCTGACCACAGTCCGATCTACATGGACTTAAATATCCAAAAATACACAAATAATACATTTTCTTGGAGGTTAAATTCAAATGTCCTGAAAGGACCATTGAAAGATGAATTGGAATCAGATATTCTCAGATATTTGGAAGATAACGATAATGGAGAAGTATCCCCTTTAATACTGTGGGATGCATGCAAAGCTGTAATAAGAGGAAAGATTATTGCAAAACTGGCAACCCAAAAGAAACTAAGACAAGAAAAACTATCCACATTAGAGTCAGAACTTAGGAACCTAGAAAAAGAACACAAAGGCAACACTCATTCTATTGACTCGCTCAAGATTAAGGAAATTAAAAACCAAATAAATGAGATCTACACAATAGAAATCCAGAAGAAACTTACATTTTTGAAACAAAAATACTATGAAGCAGGCAGTAAATCGGCAAAATTGCTAGCCTATAAATTGAGGAAACATCAAACAGAAAGAGCAATCTACAAAATCAGAGACCCAGTATCAAAGGAAATAAAATTCAGAATTCAGGATATTCTTAAAAGCTTCGAGAATTACTATAAGAACTTATACTCCCACAAAAAACATAAAAACGCATCCGAGGCATTCCTAAACACATTAAACCTTCCCCAACTTACGGAGTCACAAAACAAAACACTACTGTCAGAAATACATCCTAAAGAATTGGAAAAAGCAATTATGAAACTTAAAGCTAACAAATCCCCAGGAGCTGATGGCTATACAGCAGAGTGGTACAAAACCTTTAAACAGCAACTATCTCCTCTCCTCCTGAAAACATTTAATTATGTCCTCCACACAGGGGAAATCCCCCCCTCCTGGAGAGAAGGGGTCATTGCAGTTATACCTAAACCTGAAAAGGATAAACTAGAGTGCTCCAACTACAGACCAATCAGTGTACTAAATCAGGACTATAAGCTTTTTACCATTATCCTTGCCAAAAGGTTAGAAAATATACTGACAGACCTAATTCATTTAGACCAAACAGGTTTTATAAGACAAAGACAGACACAAGACAACATTCGACGCACTTTACACATAATTCATCATATAAAAAAATATAACTTAAATGCAGTCATATTGGGATTAGATGCTGAAAAAGCATTCGATTCGGTTGACTGGTCTTTTCTATATAGAATCTTATCCGGTTTCAATTTTCATAACAACTTCATTAGAACTATACAGGCATTATATAAAAAACCAACAGCTAAAATAAGGATTAACGGTAATTTATCATCATCTTTTGAACTGGAAAGAGGATGTCGTCAGGGCTGCCCCCTGTCTCCACTGCTCTTTGCAATCTTCATAGAACCTCTGAGCCAATGGATAAGACAAAACCAAAAAATTCAAGGTATTACACTTGGTCAGAAGGAACATAAAATAGCACTCTGCTGATGACATTTTAATATACCTAGGGCAGCCGGACACTTCTTTATCAGAACTAACTTCAGTTTTTTCAGAGTATGGAGATTTATTGGGGTACAAATTAAACATGCATAAAACCCAAGTTTTAACATTCAACTATGACCCTAATCATTATTCACTAAGCAAACTCAAAACTAACTGGGAGTCGGAATCTATGAAATATCTGGGGGTCAATATCCCGAAACAACTCAACAAAATTATATCACTAAACTATGATCCACTGGTGACAAAAATAAAATCTGACCTAGCAAGATGGAATATGATACCATTCTTGGGTACTGCACAAAGAACTGAAGCAGTCAAAATGAATATACTTCCACGTCTTCTATACCTTTTCCAAACAATACCGGTAGAACCTCCCAAAAAAACATGGCAGGAGCTGGACAGAAGGATCTCAAGATTCATATGGCAGGGCAAGAGACCTAGAATCAGATATAGAACCCTACAGCTAAACAAAGACAAAGGTGGGCTCGCGCTGCCAAATATCAGGGACTACTTTAAAGCCGCACAAATTAAAACTTTAGTAGAGATATGTAACCCAGTCTCCACTGCACAATGGAAGGAGATCGAATGCCAAATAACAAGTGACATCCCCCTACAGGCGATAATAGGGAACAATGCCTTACCTAAGCTTTTGAATAACACTAACCCGTGGATAGAGACCCCGCTAAAAATTTGGTTTAAGATAGTCAGAGAGAATCAAACTAAAGAGCCCTATCGACTTCTGCAATGGATTGCCTATGATCAGGACTTTACTCCTAATAAAACAGACACCAGATTTAAAAAGTGGAAGGAGAAAGGGCTGATAAAATATTACGATTTTTTTAAAGGGCAAATCTTAAGAAGTTTTGAAGATTTGAAAAAACAAGGCCTAATAAATCAAGACCTTTACAGGTTCTTCCAGCTTAGACACCACATAAACAATATACTTAAAAAGGAGGTTTTGGAAAGGGCCCAGTCAGGTGTTCTGAAGGTCTTCTTAATGGCATATAAAGGGATCCCAGGGATCAGATACATTTCTAAAATATACCAAGGTCTTCAAGACTTAAAAGGAGACAACACATCTTATATAAAAGAGAGATGGGAAAAAGAGGGGAATTTCACTTTACAACTGGAAATATGGGAAAAGCTAAATAAACAGCAATGGAAAAGTACCTCATCCCTGCAGTGGAGAGAATTTGGATGGAAAAACTTGGTAAGATTTTTCAGAACACCTGCACAAAACAAATTTACCCATAAGGGATTGAACTGTTGGCGCTTGTGTGGTGAAAAGACTGCAAATCATTTTCATGTGTTTTGGTCATGCCCAGTTATCCACCAATATTGGACCAATGTACAGACAATATTGGGGAAAATATTCAAAATAACAGTTCCCTTTTCTTTTGTAACTTTGTATTTGGGTTTACTACCGGACTCACTGGAAAGACGAGGAGAAAAATACTTATTCAATGTTTTAATATTGGCAAGCAAAAAAGCTCTAACTAAAAAATGGATGTTGAAGGACTGTCCTACACCTGAAGATTGGACTAACGTGATCCAAGACATTTACTCGATGGAAAAGTTGACATTCGCACTGAGACAGGACATGGATGGGTTCATGAACTTTTGGCAACCCTGGATCGCATATGTGTCTTCCATTAGATCTAATCTTTGACAAATACCATTTCAATAATGGTTCCGCTCTTTGTTCCAACGCTACTCAGATGCTCTTTTATCTTTATTTACTTACTTTTTCTTTTTGTTTGTTTTTTGCTGGTTTGTTTGTTTTTTTTGTTTTTTGTTTTTTGTTTTTTTCTCTTTAATTTCACTTTTTCTTTCTCTTTAAAAAAAAAAAAAAGGGGGTGTTGTAAGAATTAATCTTCCAATGTTGTCAGATATCAGAAAATAAGGGAACATGTGATGAAAATGTAAACAATGCATTGCTGTAACGACCTGTATACCCTTTACAAAAACTTAAATAAAAAAAAAAAAAAAAAAAAAAATTAGCCCTGTGTTAGTTTATCCTGCAGGACACAGAGAAGAAGCCCAGAAAATGTATGCAGTGCTCGATGAACAAAGCAACAGATCACTCGCTAAATCAGAGTTTTTCCAGCTGTTCAACATTAGAGCACCTTCCAACCCTTACACACTGAAAACGTGCTCAGGGGCTACTACGGTTTGGGGGCGGAGAGCTCCAAACTTCATGATAGAATCAATGGATGGAAAAGTACAGCTCCAGCTACCAAACTTGATCGAGTGTGACATGATCCCCGATGACAGGAGGGAGATTCCATCTCCAAAGGCCGCACTTGTGCATCCACACCTGAAAAAAGTCGCAGACAAGATTCCACCTGTAGATGAACATGCTCCCATCCTCCTATTGCTGGGAAGAGACACCCTACAGGTACACAAGGTGAGAGAACAAATAAATGGGCCCCACAGTACTCCCTATGCACAGCGCTTGGACTTGGGATGGGTTATTGTGGGAGAAACGTGTTTGGGGACGACACACAAGCCTTCGACTGTTAACGTGCTGAAGACACATGTGCTCTACAATGGTCGTGTATCATTCCTCAGCCCATGCCCAAACACATTTCTTGTCAAAGAGGTTTCAGGTTGCTCCACCTCACGCCCCAACAGCATACTACCATATGCCTTGCAGGGTGAGAGAGACACAGACCACTTGGGAAACACAGTCTTTGATAAAACTAAGGACGACGATAAACTAGCGCTGTCAATAGAAGATCGGGTTTTTATTGACATCATGAACAAAGAAGTACATCAAAATGCAGAGAACAGCTGGGTAGCACCGCTACCATTTCGTTCTCCCAGACCACACCTTCCAAGCAACAGAGAACAGGCAATGCAACGTCTTCATTCTCTCAGAAAAACACTGGACAGAAAACCCGAAATGAAAAGACAGTACACAGAGTTTGTCCAAAGGATGCTGGACAATGACCACGCAGAGGCTGCTCCTCCTTTAGAGAAGAACAAAGAACATTGGTACTTACCTTCATTTGGCGTATATCACCCTCAGAAACCTGACCAACTGAGAGTGGTGTTCGACGCGAGTGCGGAATTCGGAGGAGTATCTCTAAATAAGGTACTATTAAGAGGACCTGACCTAAACAACAGTCTTGTGGGGGTCCTACTACGTTTCAGGAAAGAGCCAATAGCATTTTCTGTAGATGTACAACAGATGTTTTACTGTTTTGTGGTCAGAGAAGATCATAGAGACTACCTCAGGTTCCTATGGTATGAGGATAATGATCTCGACAAAGAAGTAAGAGACTACAGAATGAAAGTGCACGTGTTTGGCAACAGCCCTTCTCCAGCCATGGCCATTTACTGCATGAGACGTGCTGCAGCTGAAGGTGAGAAAGAGCATGGACATGACACAACACAGTTCATAATGAGACATTTCTATGTAGATGATGGATTAGCCTCCACAGCCAACACATGGCAATCTGTCGTGAGATGAGACCAGCTCAGCGAAAAGAGCCTCTCTTGTCAACCCCTCTACCTGATCGACCCTGGAAGAGACTTGCTGTTGACCTGTGTGAGCATAACAAGCACACCTACCTTGTTGTGTCAGACTATTTCTCTCGGTTCCTCGAGATACTTCATCTGCCAGTAACCACTGCTTCTCAGATGATCTTAAAGCTGAAGGCAGTGTTTGCGAGGTTTGGTTGTCCAGATGTGGTTGTATCTGACAATGGGCCTCAATTCTCATGCCAAGAATTTAAAAAGTTTGCAAGGGAGTTTGACTTTTTGCACATCACCTCAAGTCCACATAACCCCCAAGGAAACGGACATGCAGAGAGGGGAGTTCAAACAGCAAAAAGAATCTTAAAGCAGCAAGATCCTTTGCTCGCCCTCATGTGCTTTTGATCAACGCCCTGCACCACCACAGGCGTGAGTCCTGCAGAGCTACTTATGGGTCGAAAGATCAAAACAACTCTTCCTACACTGGAAGTGAATCTTCAGCCCCGATGGCCTGATCTGGAAGTCGTCAGGAACAAGGATGCAATGGAGAAACAGAAACAAGCATTCTACTTCAATCAGCGCCATGGAGCTAAACTCCTATCTTCGTTGAAGCCAGGAGATTCAGTCCTCACAAAGCTGGACCATCAGAAATCCTGGAAAACACCCGCTGTTGTCACAGGAGAAAGCAGCACACCTCGCTCCTTTCTTATTGAAACACCCCAGGGAGCAACTTTGCGACGCAACCGCCGTCACTTGCAACATGATCCTGAATCAGCCAGAGAGATACCCTCTTCAGCTCCAAATGACCTGCAGCCAGAGATCGTCAAACAGCAGCCTGAAACTGCAGCTGCTGCTGACACTATTTTACCAGAATCCAGTGTCAAAGCGCCAGACCCAAAGCAAGGACTGTTGTTTACCCGGTCTGGTAGAATGATTAAACCTGTGCAAAGACTAGATTTGTAGAGAAAAAAAAAAATGAAAAAAAGAGAGAAATTCACGTGTTCACTGTGATAAGTGTGGTTATATTTGGTTCAATAATTAAGCCATGGGCTGTGGGGAAGGGTGAAATGGAAATGAAAAATGTTTGAACTGAAAATTGTTTTGTTCTGAAAAAAAAAAAAAAACTAAAAAAGGGGGAGATGTCATATAATGTGATATTTATATGTGGTGTGTCTTTAAGACTGTGGTGACGTCACAGGTCAGAGTGGACCTTCACCGAGTGATATAGATATGAAAATGGTGATGTGTTGATGTTGCCGCCTGTTAATGTTTCCCGCTTCTAGTTTTAAAAGAGAACTTTGTTGAAACCACTATTCGTGTGGACCTCAGTTCTTTACAATGTCTTCAACCCAAAAGCAGCCCTCAACTTAGTCTGGGAAAGGCTAGAAGAGTGTTATGGGTCACCCGAAGCGATAGAAAATGCCCTGCTAAAAAAGCTTGATGATTTTCCCAAAATCAGCAACAAAGATGCACTCAAGCTGAGAGAACTTGGTGACGTTCTACAGGAGCTCGAATGTGCGAAGGATGGCGGATACCTACCTGGGCTCGCATACCTGGATACAGCCCGTGGAGTGAATCCTGTTGTTGAGAAACTGCCCTACAGCCTACAGGAGAAGTGGATTGCAGCAGGTGCCAATTACAAAGAAACACACAAAGTCGCCTTTCCTCCTTTCAGCTTTTTTTCCAGCTACGTCAGACGACAAGCCAAAATAAGAAACGACCCAAGTTTCAGTTTCTCTCCACCGGCCCACATGAACACCAGAGTTGAAAAGGCCCCCAAGTTCGCCAGTGAGCACCTCATCAGTGTCCACAAAACAGACATCCCACCAGCTTCACCCGCAGCTACAGGTAACCACACACGTGAAAGAACAGAAAGCCCAGATAAACAATGACCCATACACAGAAGGCCACACCCATTAAAGAAATGTAAAATGTTTAGAGCCAAACCAATAGAAGAACGCAAACTGTTCTTGAGAGAGAATCACATTTGCTTTAAGTGTTGTGGCTCCACTCAGCATCTGGCAAAAGACTGTAAACAGTCAATCCAGTGCTCTGACTGTGGTAGTGATAGACATGTAGCAGCACTACATCCTGGCCCCTCTCCTCCTCCCATGGAGCCTCAGGAAGCTGAGACGGATCATGGCGGGGAGTACCATGATTATGAGGGCACACTAGTCACGTCTAGATGCACAGAAGTTTACGGTAATGCAGAAAACCCACGATCCTGCTCAAAAATTAGCCTTGGACTTCCGGTCTGGACGCCATGGCGACTGCAGCTTAACACTGAAGCTCTCAGACCCAATCCAGGATAACACCTTGAAAATCAAACTTAACGGATTTTTGGAGGAGTGAAAATCAAAAGACAAAATCATCATGTCTAAAGGAAAACAGAAGAAACTGAAATTCTCCAGGCCAGGACACGTATCGGCCGGAGAATCTGAACTGGAAGATCTCCATTCAGAAGACGAGGAACTGGTGATAGCTAACAAAAAGGTTAGCCTGAAATCACTATTTGAGGAACTACGACGATTTCGCCGAGAAGTTACGGCCGAATTTCGGGAATTCAGAGAAGAATTGAAAAGGACAAACAGCAGAGTGGACCAGGCCGAGAACCGAATCTTGGAAACAGAGGATCGAATAAAAGTGCTCGAAGATTCTGTGCTGGACCTACGCAAAAGACAAGCATCTATAGAGGCTAAGCTAACCGACCAAGAAGGAAGACAAAGAAGAGACAACATAAGAATTCATGGTCTGATAGAAGGAGCCGAAAACGGTTTTAACTCAATGGCAGAATGCGTGGAATCCTTACTAAGAGAGAAATTGGATATTCCACAAACCACCGACTTGAAGATAGAAAAGGCACATCGTTCATTAGCCGCTAGGCCGGCGGCGGAAGCGCCCCCACGTTCGGTGTTGGTAAGATTTTCCAATTTCAAAATAAAACAAGAGGTTGTAAGACTGGCCTGGCAGAAAAAAGGATTTATGCACCAGGAGAGAAAAGTCTACGTGGAACACGATTACGTCCCGGAGGTCCTTAAAAAGCGCAGGGAATACAATGACGCGAAAAAGGTGTTAAGAGAGAAGAAATTGCGCTTTCAGACTCCATTTCCTGCGAAGTTAAGGGTCTTCTACGGCGATGAAACGTGTCTCTATAATTCGGCGGAAGAAGCAACAGCTGACATGGCGAAAAGAAGGCTCCCGGTAACGGTATTTAAACCCGCAGCAGACCCGAGTGAGAAGATCAAAGCGCAAACATGGACAACACAAAGACCTTCAAAATCCACGGACCAGCAGCGGGAAACCCAGCGCCAGAGCGTCGCGGATAAACTATCCGTTTTCAGGTTGGAATAGCGACCTTTTTTTTTTTTTTTTTTTCTCTTGAATCAATCCGCACATCCAACCCCCCTCATACAAGGTAACAAACATTAAAGGAGATGCGTATTCAGCATGTGGTAAAACATTTCATGGAACAGTCATAATATTTGAAACAAATAAGTCTTTGTAATAAAAAAAAAAAAAAAAAACTTGTTAAAATAGAAATGTGACAATAATCCACATGTTCTCCTCATACTAACAAATACTGTTTTTGCGTGAATGTTTGATGTGATGGGGGTGGGAGGGTGCACACAATTTCACAGGGTTTAGGCATAAAAGGAAAAAAAAAAATCATTACAAGTTTGGATTGGGTTCTGAAACTCACGTTAAAAGCATGGGGCAGCTTACAGGTGTAAGAGAGGGCCCTCAACACGTAACAGAGTTTGAGGAATTTCCCTCAGGGCCTTCACTCCATCAAGGCTCTTCCAGGGTCTTTAAAAAGACCTCAGCTCAGGAAGTTCTTCTGACAGCTTTTTGTTTTAAAGTTTTATACACTATGTTCTTAATGTTTTTCTTGTTTTTAATGTTCTTTCAGTTTCTGAGTAGCACAAATGAGGGCCACCACACAGTTATACTAAACAAAACAACACAATGGAGAAACAGGGTGTAACCAAAATAATTTCATATAATGTAAAAGGAATCCTGAATCCAGTTAAAAGATCCAAGATTCTAGGCAAAATGAAAAAAGACAAAGCAGGAATAATATTTTTACAAGAAACCCACCTAACAGACGTGGAACACAATAAACTCAGTAGACAAGGGTTTAAAATGATCTCTTCATCTTCATATAAGTCAGGGAGGAGGAGGGGAGTAGCGACATTGATATCTACCAAAATTACATTTGAAAAAAAATCAGAACACAAAGATAAAGAAGGGAGATACAGTTTGGTAACTGGGCGGCTAGAGGGAGAAGATATCACCCTGCTGAATGTGTATGCTCCCCCAGGGGCTAACTGGAAATTTTATAAAAATGTATTTGACCTAATGATAACTAAAGCTCAAGGTTTAGTGATATGTGGTGGGGACTTCAATCTTAGACTGAATCCATACTGGGATGCTTCTGGTAATTCTCCACATCAAAATAACACCCAAAACAGGAAGACTCGGATGCTACTAAAAGAAATGGGAATCTGTGACGTGTGGAGGGAACTCAACCCCAGTGTAAAAGACTATACATTTTACTCAACTCCACATTCATCTTACTCAAGGATCGACTATTTTTTTATGTTTAATAGAGACATTGGAAGAGTAAAAACATGTAAAATAGGACTGATGGATCTCTCTGACCACAGTCCGATCTACATGGACTTAAATATCCAAAAATACACAAATAATACATTTTCTTGGAGGTTAAATTCAAATGTCCTGAAAGGACCATTGAAAGATGAATTGGAATCAGATATTCTCAGATATTTGGAAGATAACGATAATGGAGAAGTATCCCCTTTAATACTGTGGGATGCATGCAAAGCTGTAATAAGAGGAAAGATTATTGCAAAACTGGCAACCCAAAAGAAACTAAGACAAGAAAAACTATCCACATTAGAGTCAGAACTTAGGAACCTAGAAAAAGAACACAAAGGCAACACTCATTCTATTGACTCGCTCAAGATTAAGGAAATTAAAAACCAAATAAATGAGATCTACACAATAGAAATCCAGAAGAAACTTACATTTTTGAAACAAAAATACTATGAAGCAGGCAGTAAATCGGCAAAATTGCTAGCCTATAAATTGAGGAAACATCAAACAGAAAGAGCAATCTACAAAATCAGAGACCCAGTATCAAAGGAAATAAAATTCAGAATTCAGGATATTCTTAAAAGCTTCGAGAATTACTATAAGAACTTATACTCCCACAAAAAACATAAAAACGCATCCGAGGCATTCCTAAACACATTAAACCTTCCCCAACTTACGGAGTCACAAAATAAAACACTACTGTCAGAAATACATCCTAAAGAATTGGAAAAAGCAATTATGAAACTTAAAGCTAACAAATCCCCAGGAGCTGATGGCTATACAGCAGAGTGGTACAAAACCTTTAAACAGCAACTATCTCCTCTCCTCCTGAAAACATTTAATTATGTCCTCCACACAGGGGAAATCCCCCCCTCCTGGAGAGAAGGGGTCATTGCAGTTATACCTAAACCTGAAAAGGATAAACTAGAGTGCTCCAACTACAGACCAATCAGTGTACTAAATCAGGACTATAAGCTTTTTACCATTATCCTTGCCAAAAGGTTAGAAAATATACTGACAGACCTAATTCATTTAGACCAAACAGGTTTTATAAGACAAAGACAGACACAAGACAACATTCAACGCACTTTACACATAATTCATCATATAAAAAAATATAACTTAAATGCAGTCATATTGGGATTAGATGCTGAAAAAGCATTCGATTCGGTTGACTGGTCTTTTCTATATAGAATCTTATCCAGTTTCAATTTTCATAACAACTTCATTAGAACTATACAGGCATTATATAAAAAACCAACAGCTAAAATAAGGATTAACGGTAATTTATCATCATCTTTTGAACTGGAAAGAGGATGTCGTCAGGGCTGCCCCCTGTCTCCACTGCTCTTTGCAATCTTCATAGAACCTCTGAGCCAATGGATAAGACAAAACCAAAAAATTCAAGGTATTACACTTGGTCAGAAGGAACATAAAATAGCACTCTTTGCTGATGACATTTTAATATACCTAGGGCAGCCGGACACTTCTTTACCAGAACTAACCTCAGTTTTTTCAGAGTATGGAGATTTATTGGGGTACAAATTAAACATGCATAAAACCCAAGTTTTAACATTCAACTATGACCCTAATCATTATTCACTAAGCAAACTCAAAACTAACTGGGAGTCGGAATCTATGAAATATCTGGGGGTCAATATCCCGAAACAACTCAACAAAATTATATCACTAAACTATGATCCACTGGTGACAAAAATAAAATCTGACCTAGCAAGATGGAATATGATACCATTCTTGGGTACTGCACAAAGAATTGAAGCAGTCAAAATGAATATACTTCCACGTCTTCTATACCTTTTCCAAACAATACCGGTAGAACCTCCCAAAAAAACATGGCAGGAGCTGGACAGAAGGATCTCAAGATTCATATGGCAGGGCAAGAGACCTAGAATCAGATATAGAACCCTACAGCTAAACAAAGACAAAGGTGGGCTCGCGCTGCCAAATATCAGGGACTACTTTAAAGCCGCACAAATTAAAACTTTAGTAGAGATATGTAACCCAGTCTCCACTGCACAATGGAAGGAGATCGAATGCCAAATAACAAGTGACATCCCCCTACAGGCGATAATAGGGAACAATGCCTTACCTAAGCTTTTGAATAACACTAACCCGTGGATAGAGACCCCGCTAAAAATTTGGTTTAAGATAGTCAGAGAGAATCAAACTAAAGAGCCCTATCGACTTCTGCAATGGATTGCCTATGATCAGGACTTTACTCCTAATAAAACAGACACCAGATTTAAAAAGTGGAAGGAGAAAGGGCTGATAAAATATTACGATTTTTTTAAAGGGCAAATCTTAAGAAGTTTTGAAGATTTGAAAAAACAAGGCCTAATAAATCAAGACCTTTACAGGTTCTTCCAGCTTAGACACCACATAAACAATATACTTAAAAAGGAGGTTTTGGAAAGGGCCCAGTCAGGTGTTCTGAAGGTCTTCTTAATGGCATATAAAGGGATCCCAGGGATCAGATACATTTCTAAAATATACCAAGGTCTTCAAGACTTAAAAGGAGACAACACATCTTATATAAAAGAGAGATGGGAAAAAGAGGGGAATTTCACTTTACAACTGGAAATATGGGAAAAGCTAAATAAACAGCAATGGAAAAGTACCTCATCCCTGCAGTGGAGAGAATTTGGATGGAAAAACTTGGTAAGATTTTTCAGAACACCTGCACAAAACAAATTTACCCATAAGGGATTGAACTGTTGGCGCTTGTGTGGTGAAAAGACTGCAAATCATTTTCATGTGTTTTGGTCATGCCCAGTTATCCACCAATATTGGACCAATGTACAGACAATATTGGGGAAAATATTCAAAATAACAGTTCCCTTTTCTTTTGTAACTTTGTATTTGGGTTTACTACCGGACTCACTGGAAAGACGAGGAGAAAAATACTTATTCAATGTTTTAATATTGGCAAGCAAAAAAGCTCTAACTAAAAAATGGATGTTGAAGGACTGTCCTACACCTGAAGATTGGACTAACGTGATCCAAGACATTTACTCGATGGAAAAGTTGACATTCGCACTGAGACAGGACATGGATGGGTTCATGAACTTTTGGCAACCCTGGATCACATATGTGTCTTCCATTAGATCTAATCTTTGACAAATACCATTTCAATAATGGTTCCGCTCTTTGTTCCAACACTACTCAGATGCTCTTTTATCTTTATTTACTTACTTTTTCTTTTTGTTTGTTTTTTGCTGGTTTGTTTGTTTTTTTTTTGTTTTTTGTTTTTTGTTTTTTGTTTTTTTCTCTTTAATTTCACTTTTTCTTTCTCTTTAAAAAAAAAAAAAAAAGGGGGGTGTTGTAAGAATTAATCTTCCAATGTTGTCAGATATCAGAAAATAAGGGAACATGTGATGAAAATGTAAACAATGCATTGCTGTAACGACCTGTATACCCTTTACAAAAACTTAAATAAAAAAAAAAAAAAAAAAAAAAAATTAGCCCTGTGTTAGTTTATCCTGCAGGACACAGAGAAGAAGCCCAGAAAATGTATGCAGTGCTCGATGAACAAAGCAACAGATCACTCGCTAAATCAGAGTTTTTCCAGCTGTTCAACATTAGAGCACCTTCCAACCCTTACACACTGAAAACGTGCTCAGGGGCTACTACGGTTTGGGGGCGGAGAGCTCCAAACTTCATGATAGAATCAATGGATGGAAAAGTACAGCTCCAGCTACCAAACTTGATCGAGTGTGACATGATCCCCGATGACAGGAGGGAGATTCCATCTCCAAAGGCCGCACTTGTGCATCCACACCTGAAAAAAGTCGCAGACAAGATTCCACCTGTAGATGAACATGCTCCCATCCTCCTATTGCTGGGAAGAGACACCCTACAGGTACACAAGGTGAGAGAACAAATAAATGGGCCCCACAGTACTCCCTATGCACAGCGCTTGGACTTGGGATGGGTTATTGTGGGAGAAACGTGTTTGGGGACGACACACAAGCCTTCGACTGTTAACGTGCTGAAGACACATGTGCTCTACAATGGTCGTATATCATTCCTCAGCCCATGCCCAAACACATTTCTTGTCAAAGAGGTTTCAGGTTGCTCCACCTCACGCCCCAACAGCATACTACCATATGCCTTGCAGGGTGAGAGAGACACAGACCACTTGGGAAACACAGTTTTTGATAAAACTAAGGACGACGATAAACTAGCGCTGTCAATAGAAGATCGGGTTTTTATTGACATCATGAACAAAGAAGTACATCAAAATGCAGAGAACAGCTGGGTAGCACCGCTACCATTTCGTTCTCCCAGACCACACCTTCCAAGCAACAGAGAACAGGCAATGCAACGTCTTCATTCTCTCAGAAAAACACTGGACAGAAAACCCGAAATGAAAAGACAGTACACAGAGTTTGTCCAAAGGATGCTGGACAATGACCACGCAGAGGCTGCTCCTCCTTTAGAGAAGAACAAAGAACATTGGTACTTACCGTCATTTGGCGTATATCACCCTCAGAAACCTGACCAACTGAGAGTGGTGTTCGACGCGAGTGCGGAATTCGGAGGAGTATCTCTAAATAAGGTACTATTAAGAGGACCTGACCTAAACAACAGTCTTGTGGGGGTCCTACTACGTTTCAGGAAAGAGCCAATAGCATTTTCTGTAGATGTACAACAGATGTTTTACTGTTTTGTGGTCAGAGAAGATCATAGAGACTACCTCAGGTTCCTATGGTATGAGGATAATGATCTCGACAAAGAAGTAAGAGACTACAGAATGAAAGTGCACGTGTTTGGCAACAGCCCTTCTCCGGCCATGGCCATTTACTGCATGAGACGTGCTGCAGCTGAAGGTGAGAAAGAGCATGGACATGACACAACACAGTTCATAATGAGACATTTCTATGTAGATGATGGATTAGCCTCCACAGCCACACCAGAAGAAGCTGTTGACATCCTGACAAACGCACAAAAGATGTTAGCACAATCCAATCTCAAACTACACAAAATAGCATCTAATGACTGCAGGGTCATGGAAGCCTTTCCGGCAGATGAAAGAGCAAAGGACTTAAAAGACTTAGATCTCAACGAGCTCCCACTACAGCGCAGTTTAGGAGTGCTTTGGAATCTTGAAACTGACAGTTTTGTGTTTCAGGTGTCCATCGACAGGAAACCCTACACACGAAGGGGAGTCTTAGCGACGGTCAACAGCCTGTATGATCCTCTAGGGTTTGTGGTGCCTATCACGATGCAGGGGAAGAACCTCCTGCGTGAACTGCCAACAGAACATGGCGACTGGGATGAACCACTTCCGGCTGAGAGAGAAGGGGAATGGAACAAATGGAAAGATTCCCTGAAAGACCTTGAAGACCTACAGATACCAAGGTGCTACCTGCCATTGTCGCAGCCTTCTGTTCGAAAAAGAGAGTTATGCATTTTCTCCGCATCAACCTTGGCAATCGGAGCAGTAGCATACCTGAGAACCACCAACAATGAAGGTCAGTGCCACTCAGGGTTCATTATGGGTAAAGCTAAAATAGCACCACGCCCTGCACACACCATCCCTCGTTTGGAGCTATGCGCAGCTGTGCTAGCTGTTGAGATGTACGAGCTGATCAGGGATGAGATAGACACTACAATGGATGCTGTCAGGTTTTATACAGACAGTAAGATTGTTCTCGGATACATAAACAATAACACAAAAAGGTTCTACACATATGTGGCAAACCGTGTAACCCGCATCAGAAAGTCAACACTTCCATCACAGTGGTATTACGTAGGAACCAACAACAACCCAGCGGACACTGCCACAAGATACATCGCGGCACATACACTGAAGCTCACAAACTGGTTCCAAGGACCTCTGTTCTTGACTCAACCCGATGCAGAACCACAGCAATCTGACCCCTTCTCACTCATAAGTCCAGAGGAAGATGCAGAAATCAGGCCTGATGTAAAAACGTTCGTTACTAAGGTGTCTGTTAGACATTTGGGGTCACACCGCTTTGAAAGGTTCTCACACTGGATGAAACTGTGTCGCACTATTGGATCACTCATTCGTGTCGCAGCTTCATACAAGAGCAAGTCCGGGCAAACCAAAAACAGTGGGTGGAAATGTTATAACAGTGCGTGCACTATCGACGAACTTTCACGAGCAAAATGCCTAATAATATCTACAGTGCAACATGAAGTCTTTAATGAAGAGTTCAAGTGCGTTGAAACAAAACACCCACTGCCGAAACAAAGTTGGCTGAAAAAATTAAACCCAATCATTGACGAGGATGGTCTGCTTAGAGTCGGAGGACGCTTGGCACCAGCAAACCTGGCAAAAGAAGAAAAACACCCTCTCATTATCCCTCGTTCACACCACGTCGCTGTGCTTTTAATCAGATACTACCATGAAAAGGTAGCGCATCAAGGCCGACACATGACAGAGGGAGCCCTTAGGGCATCTGGGTTTTGGATCATAGGCGGCAAACGTCTTGTGTCTTCTGCCATCCACAAGTGCGTGACCTGCAGGAAACTGAGAAAGACATTACAAATCCAAAAGATGTCAGATTTACCAAGTGACAGGCTCTCACCGATGCCACCGTTCACCAGCGTTGGTTTCGACGTATTTGGTCCGTGGTCAGTGACAACACGACGCACAAGAGGAGGAAGCGCAGACAGCAACAGGTGGGCTTTGCTTTTCACATGCATGTCAACAAGAGCTGTCCACATCGAACTGATTGAATCAATGTCAATGTCCAATTTCATAAATGCTCTGAGAAGATTCTTCTCCATTCGGGGACCCGCACAGCTTCTGCGGTCTGATAGGGGCACAAACTTTATCGGGGCATGTAAGGAACTGAGAATTGAGCGCAGCGATGCAGAATTAACAAGTTACCTACAAGAAAAGGGTTGCAAATGGTTTTTTAACCCACCCCACGCATCACACATGGGTGGATCCTGGGAAAGACTCATTGGAGTTGCCAGGCGGATTTTAGATGCACTACTTCTCAAGAACAGACTACGGCTCACGCATGAGGTACTGAGCACCTTAATGGCGGAGGTTATGGCAGTGATGAATGCAAGACCACTTGTGCCGGTCTCAACAAATCCTGACAATCCAACCATCCTAACCCCAGCAATGCTACTGACACAAAAAACCAACCCCTTGACAGCACCATCGGGAACTTTCGTTGCACCAGAACTTCACGCATGTCAGTGGAAACAAGTGCAGGCTCTTGCAGACAGTTTTTGGAAACAATGGAGACAAGAGTATCTTATGACTCTTCAGAGCCGAAGAAAATGGTCTGATGAGAAACCGAACATCAATGTTGGAGATGTTGTTTTGCTCAAGGATGGGCAAGCACACAGAAATGACTGGCCCATGGGGCAGATTGTGAAGACATTTCACGGAAGGGACAATAAAGTACAAAAAGCGGAGGTGAAGATAATAAGAGATGGGACTGTTAAAGTGTTTCTGAGACTATTACAGAAATGGTTTTACTGATAGCAGAAGGGGAATAACAGATAATGATATTTATTAACATTGTTATACACTGTTGTTTGAAATGTTGTAAGGCTAAATAGTGGTACAATGTTATTGCACCAGACGGGGAGTATGCTGCCTCCGTGTATTAAGTTAAGAGTTCCCATTACAGCATTTCATGTAAGGGAGTTTGGCTCCCTCTAGTGGTGTAGTGAAAGCATCGTTTTGAACTGATACACAAAGTGTTGCACATGCGCAGTAATGATATAACGGGAGACCGATCAGAACGTCACTCAATGTACGAACGCTGAATGTTGTTTAATTATCGGCGCCTTGGACATCATTAGTCCGTGAGTATCTGCATGGTTTGACAGTGTTAACAGCTACAATGAGAACTGCATGGTTGCATTGGTGTATTTTAAGCGATCTGACTCTTGTCCTACCAGTCATTGTTACCAAGCTAAGCTAGAGCTAACGCTAACATGTGCTAAGCTAAATACGGTGACCATATCATTGACAGCGTGTATATGCTTACTTTGTTGCAGTTTTACACGGATGTAGGAACAAATGTAAACGGATGTAAAACCCAAAAGACGAGTGTACATCACGTTGAGTTCCTTGTGGGGTAGCTTCAATAAACGAGATAAAAGGAAACATCTTGTCATCATTGAGGCCTGCACCACACGTGTTAGCTTGCTGTCTACTAGTCGAAAACTGGGAAACTCGATGGGAGGGCAGTAAAGGCCGTATCTCACAATGTTAAAGAATCCTTTAACAAATTCCTGGATCCAGACGGTGATCCGGATCATCCCCAAAATTTAATCAGTTCTTCCTTGTACCATTTCTAACAACGCCTGAAAGTTTCATTGAAATCCATCCAAAACTTTTTGAGTTATCTTGCTAACCAACAGACAGACAGCCAAACAGACAGACAAACAGACAAACCCCGGCAAAAACATTACCTCCTGGCCTGCGGCCTGGCGGAGGTAACTAAACACAATGATAAGAAGATGAGAAAATCTAAGAACAAATGCCGCCAAGAATAACATAAAACAATGGAACATAAATGACTACTTCAGTGATAGTTAAACAGGTTTATTAAAAGCCAAATTAAAAAGGTGGGTCTTGAGCCTGTTCTTAAAAACATCTATTGACTGTGGCCCTGAGGCTCTCTGGCAGGCTGTTTCACAGACGAGGACCATAATAGTGAAAGGAAGCTTCACCAAAGGTCTTGGTCTTGACTTTGGGAACCATTAAAAGGCCAGTACCAGAGGACCTCAGGGTTCGCGAGGGCTCAAAAGATAAGAGCAGCTCAGATAGATAAGAAGACCCAAGACCACTGAAGCATTTAAAAACTACTAAAAGAACCTTAAAATTGATCCTAAAATGAACGGGGAGCCAATGCAGCGATTCTAAAACTGGTGTAATATGCACCGCCCCTTGGTCCTCGTTAACACTCCTGCTGCTGAATTTTGGAGCAGTTGGAGATGTGATATTCTTTTTTGAGGAAGACTAGAGAGCAGGGCATTACAATAGTCTATACAACTAGTAATAAAAGCATGCATCAAGACCTCTGTGCTGGCAAGAGAGAGAGAAGGGTGGACTCTGGCTATATTCCTAAGATGGTAAAATCTGATTTTTGTTACATTTTTAATGTGTGAAATAAAATTAAAGTCAGACTCTAAAAGAATGCCCAAGTTCTTGACACAATGTGTAGGTTTTAGACCTAGCAGTTTTGGTAGATGTTTCTCTCTCTTGTCTTCAGGACCAATGATTAAAACTTCTGTTTTCCCCAGAAAGGATTTGTAATGCTGCTGCTGCTGCAATACCTGTCTGTGGTGTGAATCGGAATGGATATGAAATTCAACTGACTCTCACTGGGAGGCTAGTCCAGGAAGCAACAAAAACTCTTAACAGTTTGGGAAATGTGGATTCTTGAAACAGAAAAGTCTGAGCTTGAAGGGAGAGTGAGGAACTTAAAAGCAATGGAAAATAAACTCGAATTAGAGGAGAGGTTGCTATTGCACAAAAAAATTGCAGAGGAGGAAAAGGGAATGTATTGATATGTGAAGTTCATATGGAGTCACCACTAGAGGGCAGTATGACCCCGGCCATGACCTGACTATAAAAGGAGATGTACATGTGCCACTAGGTGGTTAGTTGTTAGTTGCACTTGAAGTGACAAGTAAAAAGTCCTAACTGACACCCAGTGTGTGCGCCTCGTCATTACATGTTCCAGGAGAACATTACATGGTACCAGGAGTAAATTACATGATACCAGGATATAAAACTACGAACCGACGGCGAAGATGAACGCTCTTCGACAGCCGGATGAGTTAAAGTTGACCGGTAACGTCAACGAGAACTGGAAAGTATTCAAACAGAGTTTTGAACTTTATTCGCTTGCTATCGGTCTCCATGACGAGGAGAGGAAAATAGCATTACTGCTGACAGTAGCAGGGCGAGCGGCGCTAAATGTGTTTAACACATTCATCTTCACGGAAGAAGAAAAAGGCAACTTCGATGCCGTGATGAAGAAATTTGACAATTATTGCACACCGAGAAAGAATGAAACGTACGAGAGGTATGTGTTCAAAAAAAGACTTCAGAAAGAGTCAGAGTCCATCGAGCTGTATGTCACAGACCTACGGATGAAATGTCAGTCATGCAACTTTGGAACAGTGAGTGAGTCAATGATACGGGACCAAATTGTAATTGGGGTCCAAGACAACAAATTGCGGATGCAATTACTGAAAGAGACTAACTTAACGCTGGAGAAAGCGATACAGATTTGCCAAGCGTCTGAGAGTATAAAGGCACAATTAAAGACTTTTAGCAGCAAGGAAAAAGAGACTGCTGAGGTCGATGCAGTGCGGCGCGCGAAGCCGAAAGGAACGTTGCAGGCAAGAAAAAGGGAGGCAAACCCAGAGCGCGCGCGCGGGAACTGTGAGCGGTGTGGAAGGCAACATGCGCTGAAACAGTGTCCAGCATTCGGGAAGGAATGTCGCAAGTGTGGCGGAAAAAATCACTTCGCAAAGACCTGCTTCTCAAAGAGGAGGGTGCAACTCGTGGAGAAAAAGAGCGACAGCGAGGAGGATCAGTTTTACGTGGACGCCATCGAGGGAGAGACGAGCGCTGACGAATGGATAGTGTGCCTGGAGATGAATGGCACGGACATGTCACTGAAGCTCGACACAGGTGCGCAGGTAAACATCCTGCCAATGAAAGATTTTAAAAGACTGAAAAACAAGCCGAAAATAAGAAATAAAAAGATTAATCTGAGAACATATGACGATAAGCCAATACCCACTAAAGGAATGTGCAGGGTTACACTGTCAAACAAAGGTAAAACAGTGAATGCATTGTTTGTACTTGTTGATGGAAATAGACAAGCAATTTTGGGTTTAAAAACATGCATTCAGCTAGGTCTGATCAAAAGAGTGAATGTCATTGATACAGACAAAGTGACAACACGAGAAAATACAGAGGCTACAACAAGTAGGCACAAACACACTGACTGGGTGAAAGAATACAAAGAGGTGTTCAAAGGAATAGGCCGCCTACCAGGCAAACAAAAAATTAGGCTGAAAGAGAATGCAGAGCCAGTCATACACGCAGCAAGAAAAGTGCCAATAGCTCTTAAAAAGAGGCTGAGAGAAACACTAGACTCACTGATAGCAGACGGAGTGGTCAGAAAAATAGAGGAACCAACTGAATGGGTTAACTCACTAGTTATAGTGGAGAAGCCAAATGGAGATTTGAGATTGTGCATAGATCCAAAAGATCTAAATAAAGTAATGCAGCGGGAGCATTACAGGCTACCAACAAAATCTGACATAACCAGCACAATGAGTGGAGCAAGTTACTTCACAAAATTAGATACCAAATCTGGGTTTTACCAACTAGTGCTCGATGAGGAAAGCGCTAAATTGTGCACATTTAATACGCCATTCGGAAGGCATTGCTTTCTACGAATGCCGTTTGGGATTAGCTCAGCCCCTGAAATTTTCCATAGAACTGTGCAGCAACTGTTTGACGGAATAGAAGGGGTGGGAGTTTTTCTTGATGATGTGGTAGTCTGGGGAAAAACAAAAGAGGAGCACGACGAAAGGTTGGCAAGAGTTCTCAAAACAGGCGCAAAAGTCAGGTATGAAACTGAATAAGAGTAAGTGCCAATTCGGGGTACGGGAGATTACATACCTGGGAGAGAAATTATCTGGGGCAGGCGTGCAACCAGATCCGGAAAAAGTGCGGGCCATAGCAGAGCTGCCAGTACCGCAGAACAAAAATGACTTGCAAAGAGCCCTAGGACTAGTCAATTACATGGGGAAATTTATCCCAAATCTATCAGCTAACACAATAGCTCTTAGAAGCTTGTTAGAGACCAATACAATGTGGCAGTGGATGGCAGAGCATGCCAGAGAATGGGAGTGGCTCAAAAGCAGTCTAATAAAGGAGCCAGTGTTAAAATTCTATGATCAGGACAAACTGCTAAAAGTGTCCACAGATGCGTCCAAAGCCGGCCTAGGAGCTGTGCTATTGCAAAAACATGACACAGAGTGGTATCCAGTCGCATACGCATCGCGCACCATGACAAGCGCAGAAAAAAATTACGTGCAAATAGAGAAAGAGACTCTAGGTGCAGTGTTTGGATGTGAGAAGTTTCATGAATATGTGTATGGACGGTCAGTAATACTAGAAACAGACCACAAACCACTGATTGCGATCTCACAGAAGCCACTGGGTGACGCACCACCGCGCATCCAGCGTCTAATGTTAAGATTACAGAAATATGACTTGAAATTTGAGTTTACACCAGGCAAGCAACTAATTGTAGCCGATGCGCTGAGTAGGGCTAGCTTGAGCAACACCAGCAGCACAACAGAGGAAGCTGTGCAAATACATGTAGACTCTATTAAGGCACACATGCCAGTGTCAGATGCAAAATGGACGAAGATAGTGAAAGAAACACAAAAAGATGAGAAACTAAAAAGAGTAATGGAACAGATACATCAGCCAGGACAGGTTATGATTGACAAGCCTTACCAACACTTTAAAGGTGAACTATCTGTGTTAGATGGGGTTCTGTTAAAAGGTACAAGGATAGTCATACCTACCTCCATGAGATCAGAAATGGTTAAATTAGTGCATGAGGGGCATTTGGGTATTGAAAAGTGCAAAAGACGTGCACGTGATGTTTTGTATTGGCCCAGCATGCACAAGGACATTGAGGCATATGTGCAGCGCTGTGAGATTTGCCAGCGCCACAGGTATCAACAGCCAAAGGAGCCTATGAGGCCCCATGAGAAGCCTCAAGGGCCATGGAGAAAAGTGGGCATGGATCTATTTCAGCTTAAGGGCAAGGACTATCTGTTAGTCATGGACTATCATTCCACCTACCCAGAGTTTGCAGGGTTGAGTGACACAACAGCAGAAAAGGTGATTGCACATACAAAGACAATGTTCGCACGCCATGGAATTCCAATGACTGTTGTAAGTGATAACGGACCACAATTCACGAGTCAGTGCTTCAAAGACTTTGCAGACACATATGGGTTCAAGCACGTGACCTCAAGCCCTCTGTACCCACAGTCGAATGGGTTAGCAGAGAAAGGAGTGCAAATTGTGAAGCGCATACTGAAAAAGGCTGCAGACAATGCAGAAGACCCACATCTGGCGATCCTGAATTACCGAGCATCACCACTGGAGAATGGACTGTCCCCAGCAGAAATGCTCATGAACAGAAAACTCAGAACGCGACTTCCATCAGCATCTCAGGTGATGGAAAAGAGAGATGTGAGGCGTGATGAGAGGCAAACTGAACTGTACAACAGAACAGCACGACCTCTGAGACCACTTGCACATGAGGACATAGTGCGAGTGAGATGTGATGGAGAATGGGGACCGCTGGCAAAAGTGGTTACAGAAACAACTCCCAGATCATATGAAGTCATCACAGAGCATGGGAAAACAATGAGGCGAAACCGACGTCACTTACTGAAAGTGCCTCAGACAAAAATGAGTCACAGACAGTGAAATAAGCGACATGCTAATTTACAGCCAAACCGAACAACCAGAAATGGCTGAGAACCAAAACTTAGAGACAGACAATAACGAACAGATTGAGGTGACACAAATCAGAAGATCACAAAGGCAAATTGTGAAACCGAAAAGATTGATTGAGGAAATGTAAGGAGTACTGAAAAAAAAAAATAAAAAAAAAATGTGTTGATGTTGAATTGTAAACAGAGGAAAAAAATATGTTGATGTTGAATTGTAAACAGAAAAAAAAAAAAAAAAAAATTGAACTTGTGATTCAGTGTACAAGGTGAAAGAAATGTAAATAGAAATGGAGTTTATTTTGTATATAGAAATTTGAGAAAAAGTTTATAGTTGGACATGACCTTACTTGAAAAAAAAGGGAGATGTATTGATATGTGAAGTTCATATGGAGTCACCACTAGAGGGCAGTATGACCCCGGCCATGACCTGACTATAAAAGGAGATGTACATGTGCCACTAGGTGGTTAGTTGTTAGTTGCACTTGAAGTGACAAGTAAAAAGTCCTAACTGACACCCGGTGTGTGCGCCTCGTCATTACATGTTCCAGGAGAACATTACAGGGAACACTGACAGCAACATCAAACATGGCAGCCCTACCAGCTGGCCTGACCGCACCCATTGTTGAAATAAAGCCAACTAGTCTGCTCAAGATTCATGGCTGCAAAAGAAATGTCCATAGGTGCAGGAAGGATTAGGAGAGCCTGCAAAGAGAACCAACTGGCTCAGCAGAAGCAAAGAAGATGCAACTTTTAGAAAGTGTGGATGGGAAAATCTCCAGAAACCTTTGCCTTTCCACATACAGCACAGCTGAAGATATGTTCAGAGTTCTTCAAAATAGATATGGAAATTAACCACAATTATGCTCGAAATAATAGAACTACAGAAAATTCCTCCTTTAAGAGCAACTCAACCAAGGAAGGTAATAGAGATGATCCAGACTGTAGAGAAAGTGCTTGCAGACCTCACCAAACTTGGAGACACAGGTGCCATAAAAAACTCTATGGTGACCAAATCCATAGAAAATAAGCTACCAGACACAATAAAGAAATACTGGCTTGTCTTCATGGTCAACCCTGACAATTTGGTCACACCCAACAACCATTTTGACAATCTCCTCAAGTTCCTAAAACACAGGAGGAAATTCTGGAAAAGCTAGAGCAGCTTGGAGTCACTGAAAAGTCAGAAAGAGAAGAAATTTGAACGGAAATATGCCTACACTTGATCCATAAGGAAAAGTTCAGGATGTATTGTCTGTGGAGATGAGAAGCACAGTGATAAAATCTTCTTTTGCAAGTGTTTCAAAGAGCTAGAGCTGGGTGGAAAACTGAATTTTGTCAAGAAACTGGGAGCATGTCAAAAGTGCTTAGGAGCCCATAAGGGAGAAGATGACTGTAAAGGCACTTACCTGTGTAGGAACAGAGAGTGCAAGAAGGGGATTTCATGTGATCACAATTAATTTTTTTGCCCAAAAAAAGAGCTCAAGCAGAAGTGAAATGGACAAAGCTGATAAAGAGGTCAGGAAAGATTATAAGCTGACAGAGGAACAACAGTGATTCCTTGATGAGCTCACTCCAGAAATGGCTAATAAATGCAGAAGAGCTGTCATAAATTGCCCTACCAGGGCAGGATTAAGACCCAAACGCCAGCTATGAGTTTGCGGCATTTAATAACGAAAAACACAAAATACAAAAATACCAAACCACACAAAAACACAACACTTACAAAAATGGTGTGTGGGATGACGGGGCTCATGTCTGGAGGTAATTGGGAGAACAGCCTGGAAGGAGCCAGGCTGTAGCGCACGGAAGTGCCAGGGAAGGAAGGAGCCAAGATGGAGCACACCCATCCAAACCCACAGAAACACTCAGAAGGACACTGCGATGAGCAATCGACGCAGCAGTCCTTAAATAGGCCAAGCAGGGATAATTGCAAATGATAATCAGGTGTGGGTGACATGAGTGAGGATAATCAACTTAAACTAATGACAGGTGTGACAGCCCGCAAACAGAATTTGACACACGGAAGTAAACAAAGGTATGTCATGGCCGCCAATCAGGCGCACCTGCGCACACACCTGTCTACCATTTGGCTCTGCCTATATATTCTGTGAGACCCAGGGATCAGTGCGGAGTCGTCTGCTTCCATCCTATGGAAACTGAACTCGCCAATCTTCACACTGAGCTTCCAGCCTCATCTTCCTCCAGCGCTTCTACTCGCCAAGGGTCTCCAAACCATCTGGCAGTCAAGTAAGCCTGAACTTTTCCTCTCACCCAACCTTTACCCCTGTGCACAGGCGGTGTCCTCCTGGTGACAGACTCCCATGCCTCGTTCACCTGCCTGCTACATCTCCAACGGGCAACTGGCATTGTCCTCCTGGCCTGGACCGTGGTGCCAACCTATGCACTTCTCCAACTCAGCGGAAAGTAAGGACATGTTCTATCTGGCATTCCCCCTGTCAAGATAACCTCTAACGTTCTCTCTGCTCTGTCCCTAGGGTTGTCAGGTTGCACGGTGCTCTGCTCGCCCCAAGCCGATTCTACAGCACACTACACTCACTACAGACTTCCACACACGCATCCACACACTCACACTATTATTAATAAAAGGTTAACTGAGTTTCCTGAGTTGTGTCTGCTTTCTGGGTATGTACCATATCAAGGTAACTGTCAAAATTAAAGCACAGACCGGAAAGCAGTAAAAGACAGAACTTAACATACACTTTTAAGGAGAGAATTAAGGAGAGGGTGAGGACAAGAAGAAGTACAAAACCACAGTGTGCTAATAATACAAAACTAATAAATACTGAGCTTACAAAAAGGAAACTAAAGACAAGGATGAAGAAGGCTCAAATATAACACAGGAAAGTAAATTGAAATACAAGATAATACAGAAAATAATTACACGCACTTAAACCAAACTAAGATATGATGACACGAGAACTCCAAACAGAAAGCAAGGACAACTCAACTAACAAAATACAACAACCCAATCCCAATACAAAATAAACCCGAAAGAAGAAAGTACAAAACATAATAGCAATGCCTGAAAGCATGAGCACGGTACACTGCCCGTGCTCAGCTTCATGACAAGGACTTTCACCAACATGACTACAAATTCCAACAGGATGAGCTGGGACTTGTGAAATCAAGTGGATTGGAAGAACCACCCGTCATGCTGATGTTGCTAGAAGTGACAGCGAATGCAAGAGAAAAAATTGGGACTCTGATAGATTTAGCATTGGACACCAACTACATTACACATATTGTTGCTAAGAGATTGAGACTGAGAAGTGAAGTGATCACACTGGTCAATCACGGTGTGGGAGGAATGGGTAAAAAAGTCAAGACCAGAAGATTTCTTCTCAAAGTAGGAGTTAAAACATCAAGAGGCACAGAGAAAGCTCATGAACTTGTTTGCTATGGTCTGAATGAAATAGCCAAAGTCCAAAGAGTGATCAGACCTGAACAACTGAGAATATTCTTTCCAGAAATCAGTGTGGAACATTTGAAAAGACCAGAGACTACTGACCTTCTATTCAGCCATTGAGAAGGTAGACTTGCACCACAGAGAGTCAAGATGGTTGGAGAAGGTGTTTTGTGGGAGAGCCCTCTGGGAAAGATGGTAGGGGGAGCTCATCCTAATCTCTTTGAGGATGTGAATATAACAGCATCCAGGTGTGAAACCCACTTTGCTCGCTCTATGAGAATAGCTGCAGTTAGATATGAAGAAATTGTTGAAACTCCAGAGAGGGACTTCAAACTAACAGTACACTTGCTGGCAGAGATTTTCTGGACTGGTGGAAATGGGACAGCATTGGTGCAGCTTGTTAACCAAAGTGTGGTGGATGTTGCTGTGGTAACTGTCAACCCGGAGGTAAGGAAAGGACTCTTGATGAAGAAAAAGAACTTGAAGTTATAAAGCAGTGTTTCAGCTATGTTGAAGCAGATGCCCACAGTGATGCTCCACATTGGGACGCAAAATATCCCTGGGTTGAGGATCCATCATCACTTTCTAATAATAGAAGTGGGGTGGAAGCAACTTTCTGACAGCCAGAAAAGCAGCTGAAGAGACAGCCTGAATGGAACGAGGCATACACAGCACAAGTACAAGTACATGAGATGGTAGGAAGAAGAGCTGCAAAGAAACTCACCACAGAAGATATAAACAACTGGAAAGGCCCAGTTTGGTATGTGAGCCACTTGATAGCACCAATCCCCCACTCTGTGACAACACCAGTGTGCCTTGTGTGGAATAGCAGTCAAAAGTTTAAAGTATGAATGATCTCCTGTTAAAAGGCCCTAATGTGCTCAACCCAATCCGAGCTGTTTTACTCAGATTCAGAAGAGGAGTATATGCTGCCTTAGGTGACATAAGAAAAATATACAATTCTGTGTGGCTTGAAGAACAGGAAAGGCACCTCTCAAATTCCTCTGGAGAGACTCTCAGGATGAGGAAATTTCTGAATATGCAATTACCAGAGTCAACATTGGTGATCAACCAGCAGGGTGCATTGCACAACTGGCAATGCGGGAGACAGCAAGACTGCCAAGATTTACCCATTTGGAGGAAGAGAGAAGAATTCTGGAGGAGGACAGTTATGTAGATGATATCCTAACATCTGACAATGACCTTGAGAAACTTAACAACATAAAGCAAGTAGAAGAAATTCTGAATGCTGGTGGATTCTGTCATGTCTGCTGTGTAATTTTGCAACAAACACAGAAAATGGCAACGAGCCCAAAACAGAGTGTAAGTAACATGTTTGGTTACTGTGGGAAAATGTACAAAATGTCCAAACAACAGTCACAGCGAAAATGGGTGAGACAACCGGCTACAAACTTCATTGGCTCAGAGGGAATGCCTAACGCACTCCAAGCAGACAGGAGCAGAGAGAAAAGGCACAAAAGGAAGACTTACAATTGTGTTGGAGCGGAAAAGCTCAAATACAACATGATGAAGTCCAAGGGAAGGGAGCCAATACTCAGTGAGCCAGGATGTCCAATGTAGACTTTAAGCTGCCACATTGGCTGAGCCCACCGCCTCCCAATAAGTACTCAATATATAATGAAGGCAAGTGGACACAGTTGTGTGGCGAGCAGGTGCATGAATGATTGGCAATAAGTGTGTATGTGCATGTATGAGTGTGTGTGCATGTAGGAGTGTGTGAGTGTGTATGTGGTGATGAGAAGCATCTGGTGAATGTCTGGTAAGAGGAGGAGGCGTGGCTGTAGGACTGTCGAAGAGCAAGGCTCAATCTGGCAGCTGGAAATAATAAGTAGTAATCAAAAACTACAGCAACAGGTCATGGACGGGGTAACGACCCCAAACATGACAGTGCCCCCCTCCCAAGGGGTGGAGACCAGACACCCACCGTACCATCAAAACAGACCCCCCCCCCCACACACACACACACACTCAAAAGGCCAATACAACAAACCAGGTTGGGAGGTGGGAAAAAACAGGTTAGGAGGGATAAATCAAGAAAGGGTAAATACCACAATACAACACTACATACTTTTCCCAACCCCAAAACTGAGCTAACCCACCCCATCCCCAAGAGTCCCACAGTTCAGGGGGCCGACCAGAGTCCAAGGGCTAGCAGGCGGCCTGCAGAACGATATCTGGCGGCTTGCCAGAGGAAAAGGGCCACTTGACCCAGGAACCTAGTCCTTCGGGCGGCCGGCCCGCACAGTTCAGCCACCAGACCAGGAGGGAAAGACGAGGCAGTGGCCTACCCACTGGAAGACTGAAAGGTGGGTGGCTGGACTGAAGAAGGGGATCCCCTGCGGTTCCTGGAGGCAGGGCCAGGCGGCTCATGGCAGAGCCTGGCAGAAGAGGAAGGGACACCCCGAGGACCTCTGGAAGGGAGGAAGGGACCTCGGTGTCCCCAAGCTGGCCGGCTGCACCCTTGATGGTCCCGGCTTGGGACTGGAGCTCGGCTTCACCCTCAGTGGACCCCGACTGAGTCATGGTTGCACCCGCGGTGGAGCCCAGCTGGACCCCTGCTGCACCCATGGTGGGACCCGGCTGGGTCGCTGCTGACCCCAATGCCATCTTGGCCATGGGCCAGCCGACCCGTATGAGCACTCAAGCGAGGAGACGCTCGATCACGGGCACCCTGGACTGGTACTGGGTGCCCCCAACAACCACTTCAACCGGAACCTCGGTGACCTCCGGTTGTGAACCTGGGTCCACTGACTCGTCCGGTGATGGAAGGCTCTCTCCGACAATTCTGGAAACGGACTCAGAAAGAGAGGAGGAAGGGTCAGAGTCGCTGTCAGTGGCAGAGCACTGCGAGACAAGCTCAGGTGCAGCGTTTGGCTGCAGATGGCTCTCCTCACCTAAAGCTAGGCAAAAATGCTCAATGAAAGAAAAGAGAAAGACAAAAGAGAGCACTTGCCTTAGCTCAAGCTCTACCGCCATCCAGGACTTTGGCGATCAGGGCGACGTCTTCCCAGGCTCGGCCTCCAAGAGGTTCCGCTCGGGCGCTGACTCTGCTGTGGTGGCCTCGACAGCAGGCATGATGGTCACTGCAGTCTTATCTTCCCCAGCTGCCATGGTCCACGCTGGTGACTCCTCCGGCATAGCGGCTGGGATCCGGTTCACCATTGCTGCGGGAGGACACCCCTCCCAGACCTCTGGCTCCTCCTGGTCCCCACTGCTCGGCTCCGGTTTTGGCAGGCAAACAAAGAAGAGTGGAGAGAGGGCTGGTGAACAGTTTTTAACAGCAGCAGATGGGGAGAGCTCAGGGGACTGCTTTCCCTGAGCCTCCCTACCGGGAATCAGGCAAGACATTTCATTATTAATGTGAGTGAAATGAAAAATAACTTGCCTGTTTTCCCGGATTAAGATGTCGGTTGCTGCTGCTTGGATGTCATCACCCGTTCATTCGGGAAAGGCAGTGCTAGGCTCCTCTGTAGGAGATATGGGAGCCGCCCCTCTCGCCACAGGAACGGGAGACCCCAGTGAGGGAAGCAAGTGCCCTTCTGCAGCCAGCGAACAGACCGAGGAAGAAGACCTCGCAGTGGATATGGAGGGAGATTCTGCAGACGGGACTGCTTGGAACTGATGATCCGCTGCGGGGGTAACTGAGCTCGGTGTAGGAGCTGGAGCAGTTAGCAGGGCTGGATCGTTCTTCCAGGATTCCGGGTGACACTGACGTCACTGACCTGATGGCGACCATCTTGGAGCGGGTGATGGAGGAGAGGAGAAGATGGCCGCCAGCGGAGAAGAGCATTTCTGCTTTGGTTTCATCTGGAAAGCCCTTCTCTTCAGGTTGGGAAAAGCCTGCTCAAGCGCGCAGATGGAGGACAATAATTCGGCGTACCAGGGATAATTCCAGAGGCCCGGGTGAGCTGCCAGAATATCCTGAGCCTTGTTGAGGCAGTCCCACTGTTCTCCGGGGCCATAGGCGTCTTTGGCGACGTACAGGAACCCCCGGATAGACGCGGCTGCCCATTCCTCCTCCACGCTGGGATGTCCCGTTGCCCGTCCACTTCTGCCGGTGTGGAAACGGCTAGGCCAGGACATCATGCTCTGAACAGGTTGGTGAATAAACACAAAAAAATGAAAGTAACACGCTACTTACTGCTTGGGCTCTTTTGGTGGCAGCTTACAGTCATGTCCGCTGTGTAATTTCGCACCGAACATAGAAATTGACAACGAGCCCAAAACGCAGTGTAAGTAACGTGTTTATTTACCGTGGGAAAATGTACAAAATGTCCAAATAACAGTCACAGCAAAAATGGGTGAGACAACCGGCTACAAATTTCGATGGCTCAGAGGGAATGCCTAACACACCCCAAGCAGACAGGAGCGGAGAGAAAAGGCACAAAAGGAAGACTTACAATTGTGTTGGAGCGGAAAGGCTCAAATACAACATGATGAAGTCCAAGGGAAGGGAGCCAATATTCAGTGAGCCAGGATGTCCAATGTAGACATTAAGCTGCCACACTGGCTGAGCCCACCGCTTCCCAGTAAGTACTCAATATACTACTGAAGGCAAATGGACACAGCCGTGTGGTGAGCAGGTGCATGAATGATTGGCAATAAGTGTGTATGTGCATGTGTGAGTGTGTGTGCGTGCATGAGTGCGTGAGTGTGTATGTGGTGATGAGAAGCATTCGGTGAATGTCTGGTAAGAGGAGGAGGCGTGGCTGTAGGACTGTCAAAGAGCAAGGCTCAATCTGGCAGCTGGAAATAATAAGTAGTAATCAAAACCTACAGCCACAGGTCATGAACGGGGCAATGACCCCGAACATAACAGATTCTCTCTCAAGCCTTGGGTCCAGTGTGGCCAAAGTGGGAGGAACAGTCATGGTAAAAAAAAGAATCTGCACCAGAAATGCTGACGCAAATGAGGGAGTCCTTTTACTTACGAATCAGATAAAAGAAGGAGATAACAAGGCCCTGGGTGTTGGATATCTTGTGGAAGAGGACAAACTTTATGTAATGACTTCAATAAACTTCTCACGAAGGAAAAAAAAAAAGATGACAGTAGGCCAAGACCTTGAAGAAGAAATAAGTGAAAAACCTCCTAATCCACTGATGAGAAGAGACTTACTAAGCCACGTGGCTGGCCTCTATGACCCCATCAGCTGAGTGACACCAACTAAGAAAAAGGGAGCCATACTTGTCAGAAAAGCTTTCCAGGAGACTGGAAGTGGAAATCTAACCCGAGACACCTGGGACAAACCACTTTCTGATGGTCTCAGAAAAGACGCAATCGGACTGTTAGAGGAGTATGTGCGTTTTGGGAAAATCACCTTCTTTAGAAGCCTAACACCAATTGGACTGATCGGAAAACATGTGGGCATAACTTTTTCTGATGGAAGTGACAAGCGCTATGACACTGTGGTATACTTCAGATGGGAAACAGACAAAATCATCCAAGTTAGACTGGTTGAGTCCAAGGCAAAACTTAAACCACTGAATCAGAAAGGATTCGGTGGCGTAATTTTGCTCTAATTTCGATCTCCACAGTAGGTACACCCCATACACACACAACCCAAAAGGATCAGATAATAAATGTTGATTACTACCTAATGACATTATTAAACAACCTTAAAAAGGCAGGTTTTCATTTTTCACTTATCAATTAAATTTAGACAATACAGAAATACTTGTATAAAGACGTCTTTTCAATGACTTTAAGACGGCTTTACATCCTCATTTTTCAACCAAATTTAGACCATGCAGAGATGCTGATATGAAGATGCCTTTTCAACAACCTTAAAATAACAGCTTTTCATCTTTCACTTTTCAGCGAAATCCGGATGTTTTTTTAGGCAGTTGGCAAAGCCTTTTTTTTTTTCAACCAAATTCATCATCATCATCATGTTTTCCCACATGGCACGTGATCAGCCTTGGGGTGCAACTGCTTGGAGCATGGGAATCAACTCTCCAACATCCACATGAAGTCTTCTTTCCTTATCATTGTCTTCAGGGCCTGCTAAGACAATTGGCTGTCCTTACATGAGGACTAAGACTATTCTACCTTTTAAATACACAACCTATTAATAAGCAACTAGAAAGAGAAATGCTATTTCACTTCCAAGCATAGTGACTCCATTGGCTCACTCAACTGCAAAGCTGAGCTACCCAGGGTGCACCTGTCCTAGTGACAGAGGTGGAGTCTGGTTTGAGTGTGATAGGTGTTTAGACTAAGGAGGGCTTACAGACACTGCCTTATGAGTCTAGCGGATAAATCCAAAAGTTATGCTTCAACATTCCATGCACCCAAATTGTGCTGGGAGGGGTGGTCATTCTAGCCCTGTGTGGTTGGATAATCCCTCTTCATAGAACCAAAGAGGGCTGATTGCTGAATTGAATTGAATTAAGTTTATTGTCAATACCACCATACGTAATACATACATACAGGAGAACTGAAATTTGACTTGGCATTTGGGCATGCTCTATGTCAGCACACATCCAAGGCCGGGGCAGCCACAACCAGGCGCCAGTCATAGTGGGGGCAAAAAAAAAGAAAGGGGGGGGGGATGACACAGTAGGCGAGAGAAAAAAACATGTTTATCAGAATAGCGCTCAGTAAGTGGGATTATGATTACAAGAAAAAAAAAACCTCAATGCACATTTAGCAGACAACAAGAGATCACACAATGACAAAGCAAGTTGAGAGAGTCAGTATATTGTAAAATATATATCAGTAATTGTATCAGTGGTGTAATGTTGAATGCAGTAGTGTAGGTGTGTCAATTGCTAGTGAACAGCAGAGGGCGCCTCCTGGCAGTGGATAGATGTTATAGTCATGTGATCTAAGCAGTCCAGAGTCTCTCTCTCTCTCACCTGCAGATGGTAAGTTGTCACATGGTACACTGTCCTTGAGCGTCCATCTGTTGAAACAACAACAATTGTGTCGATTGTTTGGGTTAAGCCACTTCTCCAGCGTTATCTTCATCGAGGAGGAATGTAAACAAGGGCACCAAAACAAGGTCAAATCTGCACAGTGCACTCAGAGAATAGAATTTCCCTCTCTTCGATTCTGTGCTTCAAATTTCATACAGGCTTGAAATCTGGTCGAATTGTTGAAGAAGCAGCTACGCCGGGTCCGCATTTTGATTAGCTCAAATTAGCTTTGATTTGCTCTCATCTGTGTCTGATTATGGTCTTTGGTATCAAAGGTCACAGATGGGATCAGCTTACTGTAGGATCATTCATTCATTCATTCATTCATTCATTCTTCTTCCGCTTAATCCTTTTCGGGACGTTGTGTGATAAACCTACTAGTGAACACTGTTAACAAACTGTTGGGGTTTTCCCCATGACGCCTGCTCTTTAGCTTCTTTGCTCTTGTCTGCCAACCTGTTTGACTAGCAGTCAATTACAAAAGAAAGAAAAAATTCTGTTATGATGTGGAATTGCCAAACCAAGGCACTTTCATTTCTTCTTCTTGCTGCTTCCTAGGAGTCACCACAACTGATTATCTGTCTCCATCTCACCCTATCCCTTGCATCTTCTTCTCTCACACCAACCCTCTCCATGTCCTCCTTCACTACATCCATGACTCTTCTCTGTGCTCTTCCTCTTTTCCACCTGCCTGGCAGCTCCATCTTCAACATCCTTTGTTCAATATATCCACAATCACTCTGCACATGTCCAAACAATCTCAGCTTTGCCTCTCTTACTTTGTCTCCAGACTGCTCAACCTTAGTTGTCCATCTGATATACTAATTTCTAATCCTGTGCCTCCTAGTCACTCCCAATGAGAATCTTATCATCTTCAAACCTGCCACCTCCAGCTCTGTTTCCTGTCTTTTCAACAGCACAACCATCTCCAGACCATGCAACATAGCATGTCTCACTACTCTTTTGTAAATCTTCCCTTTCACTCTAGCTGCTAGCCTTCTGTCACAAATCACCCGACACTCATCTTCACCCACTCCACCCTGCCTGCACTCTCTTTATAACCGTTCTTGTGCATTTTGCATTACTTTGGATGGTTGACCCTGGTATTTAAACTCATCTACTATCACTACCTCAGCTACTTGCATCTTCACTGTTACACCTGCCTCCCTCTCATGTGTTCTGTCTTGCTTCTACTGACTTTAATTGCTCTTCTCTCCAGAGCATACTTCCACCTCTCCAGGTTCTCCTCCACCTGCTCCATACTCTCTCTACAGATCACAATATCGTCTGCAAGCATCATGGTCCACAGAGATTCCTGCCTGAACTTGTCTGTCAGCCTGTTCATCAACATGGCAAACAAGAAGAGGCTCAGAGCCGATCCCTGATGCAATCCCACCCCCACCTTGAATCCATCCATCACTCCTACAGCACACCTCACCGTCTCACTGTCCTCATACATGCCCTGCACCACCCTCACATACTTCTCTGCCGCTCCTGACTTCTTCATACAGGACCACACTTCTTCTCTTAGCACCCTATCATATGCTTTCTCTAGATCCAAAAGGACACAGTGCAACTCCTTCTGACCTTCTCCATCAACACTCTTAAAGGTGCAATAGACAGGATTCTGACCTCCTTGCCAGTAGGTGTCACATGCACTGTTGACTCACTATAATCTCGTACCGGTTGCCAGGTAGAGAGATAAACAGCACTTCCTGGAGGCTAACATCAATATACTGCAGACTGCTAACATTTCAGACCTTTGGTTATTAAGAGCTAGACAGCATGCCAAGCGAGGACTCTTGTGGTATAGAATCGTGAATTTAACATAATCCTCTGATGCGCATCTCCGGTAAACATTTTTTAAATAACTATATATACAGTATATAGTATTATTGACAGTTATGCTAATGTAGCATAGCTGTGATCAAACTGGATAGCTCTCTAGTTTTAAAAATGTAATTATGACAACACTTTAGATCAGATTGTAAAGACTTTGACTGCTGTTAGTTGTTCTGTGGTTTTTGTAAATTTAGATTTAGATTTAGTATATTTATTGATCCCCAGAGGGGAAATTGAGGGTCATCCACCACCTGGATGGATGAAGCAGCCACGATACGGCGCTATCCCTTAACCATTCACACACACATTCACACCTAGGGCCACTTTAGAGCCTCCAATTAACCTAACCTGCATGTTTTTGGCATGTGGGAGGAAACCGGAGAAATCCCGGAGTAAACCCATGCATACATGGGGAGAACATGCAAACTCCACACAGATCACTGTTGGTCGGGGGCTGGGATCGAACCCACGATCCCACTATCCCCCAGCCAAGGGTAAACTGTGCTGCGGCAGTGCTAACCACTGCGCCACCGTGCAGCCCATAAATATGCTGAATTGTGGGCTATATTAATCATATATTCCATAACCTACATATGTTGAAGCATGTGGGAATGTTTGGTGATTACATATGTAAGGCGACTTCACACCTCAGAAAGGACAAAGACTCTCAACCGCCAGTGAAGAACAAAGACGTTCCCAGACACTGCGGTGGAGACCGGAGGAGCTGCCCTCACCCCCCAGGGCCATGAGGAGGAGTACGGAGACAATGGGGGGATTAAGATAATGAGGGATGTCAGCCTTTGATATGCATGTCTTTTGTTATGTGCAAGTATAAGTTCACAGAGCCGGAGGTATTCGGTCTCTTTTCTTGCTTCTGCTTCTGCACTTAGATGAGACTTGTTAGAGGAGCTGATAATAAACTTTGGTTTATATATCACACCGCCTCGCTCTTCCAAGCTCTTCTACACTGGTGACCCCTGACACGAGTATGGACCTGAGGCGTTCCCCCGCGATTGACTCATCTGTGGCGACCCAGGCAGACGCCGGCGCCCACGCAGACAGGGGAACAGATGGACGACGTTCCCCCCCCGGCAGAAGTGATAGAGAGGGCTCAACCGAGCACCAGCGCCGCTGAGAGAGCCGAGGCAAGGCATTCTCACCCTGCGGACACAGCAGTGATGGTCTACACAAATGCCGTCACTGTCAAGCTGCCGGACTTCTGGCAGGAAGACCCCGCCTCGTGGTTTCAACAAGCTGAAGCCCAGTTTACACTGGCGGGCATCACGGCCGACGATACGAAGTTCTATCACATCGTCGCCAAAATCGACGCCGCCACTTCGAGGTGTGTGCGGAGCATAATCCGGCAGCCGCCGGCCCAAGACAAATATGAAATACTGAAAGCAACCATCGTGGCAAATTACGTCCCCTCAGCCGAAGAGAGAGCCGAGAGGATCCTGGCGGTCTACGGCCACAGAGGATGCAGACCTAAAGCCCTCATGGAGGACTTGCTGCAGCTTAAAGAGGAGGACAATGACAACTTCCTCTTCCAATTCGTATTCCTCAGTACGCTGCCGCCATACATGAGAGGGACGCTCGCCAACATGCGATGCAACACCCAGCAAGACTTCCGCGTGCTGGCCAACGAAGCTCAACGACTCGTCAACGCCTGCAGGGAACAGACACCCACAGCAGCATCCGCAGACCTCAATGCTGATGCCCAGAGCCACGGCGAGCCTCAACCCACGGAGCAGATCCAGCCCGCGGTGACAGCGACACGGCCAAAACGTAACAGACGGAGCGATGTTTGTTATTACCACCACCGCTTCGCCGAGAAGACTCACAAATGTGTTCCCCCCTGCAAATTTAAACGCCAAAGCCGAGAGCCGTTAACGGCAGCGGTTCTCGGTGAGAAGAGTAAGCTGTTATATGTGACGGACGGACACACCGGCAAGCAGTTCCTTATTGACACAGGAGCTCAACTGAGTTTCGTCATGCCCTCCCAAGCAGATCGAGCCATGGGCACCCGGGGCAACGGAGCGGTGGCAGCCAACAGCTCCAGCATTGACACTTTCTGCGAAAAGAGCCTGCACCTCCACATCCACGGCCGCAACTACAGATGGACATTTGTTGTAGCGGCGGTGAGTTTTAACTTGTTGGGCGCAGACTTTTTGTGTGCACACGGGTTATTAGTTGATCTAGCAAATAGACGCTTGGTTAATGCACTGTCCTTTGCTTCTATTCCCTGCTCAGCCCGACTTTCTCCACCACCTGTGCAGGCCAGCGTCACCACAGCAGGAGGTAAGTTTGAGCAACTCCTCACCCAATTTCCAGCACTCACAAATCCCAAATTCTCAGCCACTGTGGCTAAACACGGGGTTGAACACTTTATTCCCACAACGGGCCCACCCGTATTTGCCAAAGCTCGCCGCTTAGACGCGGCCAAACTCACCATAGCTCGGGACGAGTTTACTACCCTTGAAAAATTAGGCATTGTTAGACGCTCGAAGAGCCCCTGGGCCTCGCCACTTCACATGGTTCCGAAATCCGACGGTTCTTGGAGACCGTGTGGAGATTACCGCAGATTAAACAATGCGACAGCGCATGACCGCTACCCAATTCCTCACATTCAGGATTTTTCACTGCATCTGGCGGGTGCGCGCATTTTTTCAAAAATAGACCTGGTCCGCGGTTATCATCAAGTCCCAGTTCGAGCAGAGGACATTCCTAAAACAGCGGTAATAACCCCTTTCGGCCTTTTTGAATTTTTGCGGATGCCTTTCGGCTTCAAAGGCGCTGCTCAAACTTTTCAGCGGATGATGGACGCAGTATTACGCGACCTTCCTTTTGTTTTCGTCTACCTCGACGACATGCTAGTAGCCAGCTCGTCTGAGGAAGAACACGAGCAGCACCTCACTACGGTTTTTCAGAGACTAGAAGAGCACGGGTTAATAATCAATCCAGCCAAATGCAAATTCGGCGTGTCGTAAATTGATTTTTTAGGACACAGAGTTTCTCCAAAAGGGGCAGTTCCACTTCCAGACAAAGTTCACGCGATAAAAAGTTTCCAACGGCCACAAACGGTCAAATCGCTGCAAGAATTTTTAGGAATGGTTAATTTTTACAACCGTTTCCTCCCCCACGCAGCTCAGCTCATGCAGCCCTTATATGATGCGCTCAGAAAAAAGAAAGCTTCCAACGCGGTCGAATGGACCCCGGAGCGCGAACGCGCCTTCGCGGAAGTAAAGAGCGCTCTAGCTAATGCCACATTGTTAGTTCACCCCGATCCCTCGGCCCACATTGCACTAACCACAGACGCTTCAGACCTAGCTATAGGGGCAGTTGTAGAACAACATGTCAGCGGGATCTGGCAACCTTTGGCATTCTTCAGCAAAACGCTAAACCAAACTGAGCGTAAGTACAGCACTTTTGACAGGGAGCTGCTAGCGCTTCATTTATCCATCCGCCACTTCCAGTTCTGGTTAGAAGGGCGGGGTTTCACGGCTTTTGTAGACCACAAACCGCTCACCTTTGCGATGGCTAAAATCTCAGAACCATGGTCAGGCAGGCAACAAAGACAGCTGGCTGCGATTTCAGAGTTCACCACAGACATTCGACATGTGGCAGGCAAACTTAACGTGGTAGCAGACTGCCTCTCTCGCGCTGTGACATCGCCAGAGCACGAGGAGACAGATTATACTGCCTCAGCCGCAGAACTCTTCACATACGCAGCACCTATCCATGCAGGGATAGATTATGCAGTCATGGCAGAGGAACAAAGCAGTGACGCGGACGTGCGCGCACTCCTGTCTAGACCAACAGGGTTAAGGCTGGAGGAAAGGGGTTTACGCGACGGCGTGCCCCCCCCTAATATGCGATATTTCAACCGGCCGACCTCGCCCGTTAGTCCCAGCCACATGGTGCCGCCGTATTTTCGACTCAATTCACTCCCTCGCGCACCCAGGTGTGCGCGCCTCGGTTAAAATGGTCGCCGAAAAGTTTGTGTGGCCGGGCCTGCGCAAAAACGTAAAAGAATGGGCAAAAACTTGCATTTCTTGTCAGCGCGCCAAAATTCACAAACACACAAAAGCCCCTCTGGAGCCTTTTCCAATCCCTGCTAGAAGGTTCGACCACATTCATGTCGACCTCGTGGGGCCACTACCTTCCTCCCAAGGTTTCACACACCTGTTAACAATGATAGACCGCACCACGCGCTGGCCAGAAGCAGTCCCTCTGGCGTCAACTACAGCGGAGGAAGTCGCTCGCGTTTTTTTGACAAACTGGGTGGTACGTTTCGGCGTCCCATCGGACATCACGTCCGATAGAGGACCTCAGTTTGTCTCGGAGCTTTGGTCAGCCATGTCCAGCAGCTTAGGGGCAACAATTCACCGCACCACCGCTTATCACCCTCAGGCTAATGGGTTATGCGAGCGTTTTCACAGGTCTTTAAAAGCCGCCCTCAGAGCCTCACTAACGGATACAAATTGGGTAAATAAACTTCCCTGGGTTTTATTGGGGTTGCGTGCTGCGCCTAAAGAGGATCTAGACGCCTCTCCAGCAGAATTAGTTTTTGCACAACCTCTCAGGCTCCCGGGTGAATTTTTACCAGAGAACCCAGAGCCAGGGCATCTTCCAGCCTCGAGGTTTTTAGGCAGCAACGGACCGGACTCTCTCCCCGGACCGGCACATCACTCTTTTCCACGGGTTTTTGTCCCCCAAGCTCTAAAAAACGCTGAATTCGTTTTTGTTAGGCATGAAGCTTTAAAACCAACTTTCCGCCCAGCATACGATGGGCCATTCAGAGTGCTGGAACCTGGTGATAAACACTTCGTGCTTGATTTTGGGGATAGAAAGGAAACAGTCAGCATTGACAGACTCAAACCTGCCTTCTTGTTGAGAGACGAGCCTGCACAGTTGGCGAGAGCACCTCGGCGGGGTAGACCCCCCAAGAGAAAAGACTCAGCCCCCCTGCAGGGAACAAATAATCACTCTCCTCCCCAAGCTGCAGATTCCTTACAGGAAGGTCCCAGCAGGACGCCTAAGCGGACCCACAGCAGATTCGGGAGAAGATTAAAACCCAGACAGCACAGGGACTGATGCAAACTACTCAACAGTTGTTCACCAATTGTGCTGTAACAGTTTAGGACTGACTTGTGATTTTACTATGCTGTTATGATTACCACTGAACTCTCTTAGGAGCATGGCTGCTGGAAAGTTTCTTCTGTGGCAAGAGGTATAGCAGTTAGTATGTCATAGTAATTATCTTAAACTGTGAATTTTTCTATTGTCCTTTTCTTAGTCGTTTAGGGGGGGCTGTGGGCTATATTAATCATATATTCCATAACCTACATATGTTGAAGCATGTGGGAATGTTTGGTGATTACATATGTAAGGCAACTTCACACCTCAGAAAGGACAAAGACTCTCAACTGCCAGTGAAGAACAAAGACGTTCCCAGACACTGCGGTGGAGACCGGAGGAGCTGCCCTCACCCCCCAGGGCCATGAGGAGGAGTACGGAGACAATGGGGGGATTAAGATAATGAGGGATGTCAGCCTTTGATATGCATGTATTTTGTTATGTGCAAGTATAAGTTCACAGAGCCGGAGGTATTCGGTCTCTTTTCTTGCTTCTGCTTCTGCACTTAGATGAGACTTGTTAGAGGAGCTGATAATAAACTTTGGTTTATATATCACACCGCCTCGTTCTTCCAAGCTCTTCTACATGAATCACACTTTTATGGTCTGTTTAAGTTCATCCGTTTTAGCTATGCATGCTTAAAAAACCCCAAACAAACAAACGGCTGTTGCTATTAAGCTCCAGCAGTTATTTATGTCAGTCCCAGTTCATTTTAGTTTGTAAATGTATTTTAATTGTTTTAAAATATATAAATAAATGTTGTGAAACGTTGGATGCCTGAATTAATTTGTGCCCTTTCAGTTACCTGTAGAAGATGAAATCTATTGTTTATTCAATGTGACAGATTCACAAAGTAATGGTTTACCTCACCTCTGCAAAACTAAAGTATTTTCAACCTTTTTATAATGTAGTGATAAACAAGAACCTAAAATACACTGTACATATTAGATATATACATAACGTAATCAATAATCCTTAGTGAAGTTGGAAATATTTTCTGGTCGAATAATAATCTTTTTTCAAATAATATTGTGTAAAAACAGAACTGCATCTCCAAAAATTAGCACATCACCATTCAGACCTATATCAAATAGCTCAGACATATTCATCCAAATTTTTTAAAAAAAATCTTAAAATGGCTAAATTTATATGGGATTATTGTAAAATATGAAAGTTTTACTTTTTAGATTTGAGTTATTTCTAAAAAAGAAATTCGCAATATTTAACTTTTGGAGGTGGATGAGTAGAATGTAAAAGAAAATCAACCTCAAATCAAGTCAGTCAACATATAACAAACAGGAATTTATTTGGGGGAAAATGGTGGTCGGTGGTCGGTGCATCTCGTGGTGGCAACCCCCGAACCAAGTGGTGGACACCAGTGGTGAGGGGGGCCATTAAGCTGAAGAAGGAGTCCTATCAAGCTTGGTTGGCTTGTGGGACTCCCGAAGCAGCTGAGGTGTACCGGCAGGCCAAGCGGAGTGCAGCTCGGGTGGTTGCTGAAGCAAAAACCCGGGTATGGGAGGAGTTCGGTGAGGCCATGGAACAAGACTTTCGGTCGGCTTCAAAGAGATTCTGGCAAACTGTTCGGCGGCTCAGGAGGGGAAAGCAGCTCCCCGTCCACACTGTGTATGGTGCGGATGGGACACTGTTGACTTCAACTGGGGATATCGTCGGGCGGTGGAAGGAATACTTCGAGGATCTCCTCAATCCCACTGATACGCCTTCCACAGAGGAAGCAGGGTTTGGGGACGAGGGGGATGACTCGCCTATCACAGGGGCTGAGGTCGCCAAGGTGGTTAAAAATCTCCTTGGTGGCCGGGCCCCGGGGGTGGACGAGATTCGCCCCGAGTACCTCAAGGCCCTGGATGTTGTTGGGTTGTCATGGTTGACACGCCTCTGCAACATTGCGTGGAGGTCGGGGGCAGTGCCTTTGGCATGGCAAACCGGGGTGGTGGTTCCTCTCTTCAAAAAAGGGGACCGGAGGGTGTGCTCCAACTTTAGAGGGATCACACTCCTCAGCCTCCCTGGGAAGGTCTATGCCAAGGTACTGGAGAGGAGAGTCCGGCCGTTGGTCGAACCTCGGATTCAGGAGGAGCAATGTGGTTTTCGTCCTGGCCGTGGCACATCGGACCAGCTCTTTACCCTCTCGAGAATTCTTGAGGGTTCGTGGGAGTTTGCCCAACCAGTTTACATGTGTTTTGTGGACTTGGAGAAGGCATTTGACCGCGTCCCTCGTGGATTTTTGTGGGGGGTGCTTCGGGAGTATGGGGTATCGGGCTTGTTGTTACGAGCTATTCGGTCTCTGTACGACCGTTGCGAGAGTTTAGTTCGCATTGCCAACACTCGGTCGGAGTCATTCCCAGTGAGAGTTGGACTCCGCCAGGGCTGCCCTTTGTCACCGGTCCTGTTCATAATTTTTATGGACAGGATTTCTAGGCGCAGCCAGGGAATGGAGGGTGTCATGCTTGGTGACCACAGGATCTCATCTCTGTTGTTTGCAGATGATGTTGTCCTGTTGGCTTCATCCAGCAATGACCTACAGCTCTTGCTGGGACGGTTTGCCGCTGAGTGTGAAGCGGCTGGGATGAGAATCAGCACCTCCAAGTCCGAGTCCATGGTCCTCAGCCGGAAAAAGGTGGATTGTCCTCTCCGGGTTGGGGACAGGCTCCTGCCCCAAGTGGAGGAGTTTAAGTATCTTGGGGTCTTGTTCACGAGTGAGGGGAAAATGGAGCGAGAGATCGACAGACGGATTGGAGCAGCATCTGCAGTGATGCGGACGTTGTACCGGTCTGTTGTGGTGAAGAGGGAGCTTAGTTCTAAGGCAAAGCTGTCGATTTACCAGTCAATCTACGTTCCTACTCTCACCTATGGTCACGAGCTTTGGGTAATGACCGAAAGAACGAGATCGCGGATACAAGCGGCTGAAATGAGCTTTCTCCGTAGGATTGCTGGACTCACCCTCAGAGTTAGGGTGAGGAGCTCAGTCATCCGGGAGAGGCTCAGAGTAGAACCGCTGCTCCTCCACATTGAAAGGAGTCAGTTGAGGTGGTATGGGCATCTGATTAGGATGCCTCCTGGACGCCTCCCACTTGAGGTGTTTCAGGCACGTCCCACTGGGAGGAGACCCCGGGGCAGACCCAGGACTCGGTGGAGAGACTATGTCTCCCAGCTAGTCTGGGAACGCCTTGGTATCCCCTCTGAAGAGCTGGAGCAGGTGGCTGGGGAGAGGGAAGTCTGGGCTTCTCTGCTTGAACTGCTGCCTCCGCGACCCGGACCTCCGGAAAAGCGGTAGAAGATGGATGGATGGATGGATGGAAAATGTTAATTAAAAAATAAACAGTCCAGATGCAGGGTCCATGGGGCAGACCTGGGAGAGCAATAGAGAAATTAATTAAATCAGGATTAGGACACTCTGGAAAACTTTTGTTGTCGCCATAGTCAGTGTTGACCTTTTTTACTATAGTCAGGTGCAATTTGTTGACGTAAAAAGGACAATCTCCAAGAAAGTGTCATCACAGACTAACAGCATTAAAACATGACAGTAAGTGAACTACTAGACAGTTTTAGGACTACAGAAGTGCTGCAATGAGTTTGCTTGGTCTACATAATGTGAATTACAATATAGGTGAAGGAAAGACTGGTACAGAAATGGAATTATTTTTTATGTGTGTGTTGTGGGAGGAGGGAGGAGACCCCGGGGCAGATCCAGGACATATTAAAGAGACTATGTCTCCCAGCTGGTCTGGGAATGTCTTGGTGTCCTCTCTGAAGAGCTGGAGGAGGTGGCTGGGGAGAGGGAAGTCTGGGCTTCTCTGATTAGACTGCTCCCTCAACAACCTGGACCCCCAGAAAAGCCGTAGAAGATAGATGGATGGCTGTGTTGTATATTTATTCCTGCTGCAATACTGGACCTGATTAAAGAAGAGGAACAACATTTTTTCTAATTCCACATTCTTGGAACACCAAGTGCACAGGCAGGTTGTGGTTTTAATAAAAATGGAAAGTCCAAGACATTTTAGCTGCCAAATTTTGACTGTTGTCTTGAGAAGTTATTCAAAAAAGAAAGAAACAAATATCTGTTGCATCTACTTTTGGCAAAATAATCCATAAATATGATTGATTTGACCAGATTACTCAATAAATATATATGTACGTATATACTGTATATAAAAATACGCCTTAACATTTCAAAAACAGTTAAAAAATCTCCTAAACAAACTACATTTAAAAAATTCAAAATAAAGGATTTGGTTTTATACATTACTGTGTGTAAAATGTTTTGATAAGACTAAACACATTGGTGTGCCGCCGACTGTCTTCCTCACTGGATGATTCCTCTGGTGGTTGTTGTCCTGAGCTGCTAATGGAGTTCAGACCTCATACACAGGTGGGGTGGAGGAAAAGCTTCTACTGACATCATCAGAATCTGGTTTTTAAATGTTGGTCTATGAGAGCACAGTCATATTCATAGTCCTTTTTGTGACTTTTTACATGTAAAACTTTGCATCATACTCATCTAAAGGTCAGATATTGATGTTCTGTCCTTAATCCCCACTGATCCATCACATCAGTGAGGGCTTCAGAAGCTGTTGACCCTCTCTCCATCACTGTTTGGTGGAGCGCTTCTCTGCTGCATCATGATGACATTGTCCAAACGCCCATCTGTTCTTACTCACCTAATGATGGAGGAAGTCCTCACAGAGGGTGAAAAAATGTTGTGGTTTATTACTTGATAGTGAGAAATCTGACATAAATTTCTACATATACATAATTACAGCTACTTCAAGTACTCAAGAAATCCCGTGGCTAATGCTGTGCAGTAACATTAGTTAGTAAGAAAATAAAAATGTTTATTTATATTATTATTATTATTCATTCATTTGGGGCGGCAGTGGGTCAGGAGGTAGAGCAGGTCATCCAATAACCACATGGTTGGCGGTTCGAATCCCGCTCTCCCCGGATATCCTGCCGTTGTGTCCCTGGGCAAGACACTTCACCCCAATTGCTCCTGGTGGGTCTGGAAGCACCATGTTAGCATGCCGTCATCAGTGTGTGAATGGGTGGATAGCAGGATCTGTAAAGTGCTTTGGTCAGCAAGAGATGAGAATAAAAGCGCTATATAAGTGAATACCATTTACCATTCATTTTCTTCCATTATTATTTATTAAGACCTGTTTATTCTACTATTAGAACTTGATATTTTTAACCTCAATTTCCACCACGGTGATCAATAAAGTTTTACATTATTATCTTAAACTGTAACAACAATAAACAACTGTAACTTTTTTCACTGTACACCAAATTATAAGACTGAGCAGCTGCACATCAAAGCTGATAATTTAAAAAAAAAATCTTTCTGTAAAACATGACTGCTGCACAATTAGTATGTGCTGTTACATTCATAGATGCAAATGTTGATCATATCATGAACCTGTCATACATGTCAGCTTGGTAAGGAGCAGTTAGTGTGGTGTGTTCCACATCATATATTGGCTGATATTATCATACTGTGGGTGACCCCCACAGCCTACGGACAAGCACAGCGCTCAGCTGGGGCAATTAGCATAACAGGAAGATGTATGGACTGATATCAATAGGCAGCCTCTCCTTCCTGCCAGTAATCCTGCTATTGATATGTGTGACTCTCATGTAAATGTCCCATGCATTCCTGCTGTACTGTGATGCTAATGTGCCATGCATGCATTGTCTAGCTGGGTATATAAGTGACTGAATATCGCTTGCTTACTTCTGCTCTTACTACACGCATTGCCTGTTTGCTGACTAGAGATACACAGGGCTCGCTCCAGCGCGCTCCCACAGCGCTGGAGTGACCCTCATGCTGGAGGATGAAATAAACACCCTTTTAAACTTCAGTTCGCCGTGTCCTGCCTGCACTTATTCCGTGCCTCCACACTGGTGCCCTTATTTGATCCTCCACACCGGGGTACACCTATTTCATCCGCCACACTGGTGACCCTGAATACAAGAACACGCTGACGACGAACGAACGCAGCCCCCGGCGGTGACTTCCGACGACGAATGAACGCAGCTGCCTGACGCAAATGGACTGCCCTCCCTTCTGCCACACGGGAGACCTCGATGCAGAGCCAACACCAGGTAAACTCCCTCGGAGATCATCCATGACCGGGAGAGCTGCAGAAAGCGTCATGGTGCGACCCTCGCCTGAGATCTGGACATCCATGCTGGGACCGGCTGAGGGACAAAGATCGTCTACTCCCTCTCACCGCTCCTCCGCATCCACACGAGCGCGCACGCACCTCGTCCTCTCTCCACGACGGCGACCACCAGGGCCGAAGGAGAATGCAATGCGTGGACCAGAACGCACCATGACCCGGCACGAGCGAACGACAGCAACAGCCCGAACAGGGAGGACCATCGGCACCGACGACGCTGATCTCCAGCAAGCTCCCTGACCCTGACTCGCCTTGACAGCGGACCTGCCATGCACCGAACCCCCGCAAGCACACCGGGGGGTTACGAGGACAGTGCACCACGCACGGGACAATACCGGCTCCACAGACCGCCATCGTCCTCCGCCGCTGCACACGCCCGAGAGACACGGCCGACCGCCATCCTCCGAACCTTCAGGGCTGCTCACACACCTGAAGCAGGCACGCAGCCCGCTACAGGACTTTGTATGGGTCTCACCCACAGCGCACAATGGGAATTCAGCCGTCAGCTGTCCCCGAGGGCTTTAGGGCTGCGCGCGCACCTAAAGCCAACACGCCAAGTCCCTCACACAGCTGCAGCTCCTGTTTTTCTTCATAGCTGCGAGAGGAGTCAGAGACAAATTTTTCTTCTCACAGCCGCTGTGGATCTCCGCCACGTTCAGTGGGACAGCCCCTCACCTTCGTGGATCCACATGCAATTTTTGCGCGGCCCAGACAACTTCGCCGTCCCGGGCCGGCACTTGCTACCCCCACCCCCCCTCCCTCCACCTCCGCCTGCACAGAGCTTTTCCCGCAGCTTGCTACCAAAGCCGGACGATCGATGCCTCAGGTCCCTGCTGAGCCCTCTGGGGGGGAGTAGTGTGGGTGACCCCCACAGCCTACGGACAAGCAGAGCGCTCAGCTGGAGCAATTAGCATAACAGGAAGATGTATGGACTGATATCAATAGGCAGCCTCTCCTTCCTGCCAGTAATCCTGCTATTGATATGTGTGACTCTCATGTAAATGTCCCATGCATTCCTGCTGTACTGTGATGCTAATGTGCCATGCATGCATTGTCTAGCTGGGCATATAAGTGACTGAAAATCGCTTGCTTACTTCTGCTCTTACTACACGCATTGCCTGTTTGCTGACTAGAGATACACAGGGCTCGCTCCAGCGCACTCCCACAGCGCTGGAGTGACCCTCGTGCTGGAGGATGAAATAAACACCCTTTTAAACTTCAGTTCACCGTGTCCTGCCTGCACTTATTCCGTGCCTCCACAGAGGGTTCCCTTATTTCATCCGCCACAATACACTTATAATAATATGAACATGTCAGAAATAAAATTTTGTTGGTCACATAGACTTTAGACCAGGGGTGTCCAATCATATGCCATGGGGGGCCAAGACCCTGCAGGTTTTCTCTTCTACCCAGTCTCTTCAGCAGGTGTTTTCACTGATCAGCAATCAGTGAGAAGAAAGTCAGTGGAATCTGCTGCTGAAGACGCTGGTTGGAGGTAAAGCCTGCAGGGTCCCGGCCCTCCATGGCATATGATTGGACACCCCTGCTTTAGACTGTTGCCCCCCTCCTCCCCCGCCCCAGCCACCAGATTAGCAGCAGAAGATGATGAGTTATTTATAGCATCTGTGGGGAGCGTGGAATAAAGAGACTAAATTGTGTTTTATTCCAGTTTATTCCAACATTCATTTCCCCAGCCTGCTCTCTCCAATAAGCAGGAAGACAAGAGGCTGAGCCACATCAGAGTTTCACATTTATACCTTTTCTCATATAGACTTCTCACACACAGGGGGGATCACATATCCCTGTCAAAACCCTTTATTGACATTTCTCCTCCCTCCAGTCTTCCGTCTTCTACCTGCGTCCTGGAGGTCAGGAAGTCCTTCGTTCGCACCCCTGTCCTCTCTCGTTGTCCTCCGCAGGTGGTCCGGACTTACTGTCCTCTTCATCATGAGGTCAATCCACATATGTGCTGTCAGCATCTTTCTTATGTTTAACATACGTATGCACAAATACACCCCTTTTATGTCTAAACATATGTATGCACAAATACACAGCTACAACCCCCCCCCCAAACGATGAAGAATGGACGATACATAAAAATTCTGCAAACATGTTACTCTTAACAGTACAACCAACATCAAACACTCAGTCTGTGCGCCGTCTGGGCTTCAACCGTCTCCCGAATCTGCTGTAAGCCGGCCCCGCCTTGCCTGCGGCGCCCTTCTGCCCAGGCTCTGTTGACTGAGGAAGAGAGTGGTTATTTGATCTCTGCGGGGGCTCCGAGACGCTCCCCCTGGGGGTCTGCTGCGTCGAGGCGCCCTCGCGACCGGTACAGACTCGTCCTTCATGACAAAAGCAGGTTTCAGTCTGTCAATACTAACTGTCTCCTTTCTGTCTCCCAAATCTAGCACAAAATGCTTATCCCCTGTCTCCAGCACTCTATATGGCCCGTCATATGGCGGTTTGAGTGTTGATCTTAGTGCCTCGTGCCTGACAAAAACGAACTTAGCATTTTTTAAAGCTTTGGGAACAAAAACGCGCGGAAAAGCGTGATGCACAGCGTGTCCGCTCCCGTGCTGACTAGCGGCCCAAGAGCAGGGAGGGGGGGCGGCTCCGGGTGCTCTGGTAAAAACTCGCCTGGCAGCCTGAGAGGTTGTGCGAACACTAGCTCCGCTGGGGAAGCGTCTAAGTCCTCCTTGGGCGCAGAACGCAACCCTAATAAAACCCATGGTAGTTTGTTTACCCAATCTGCATCCGTGAGTGCCGCTCTGAGTGCTGCCTTCAAAGACCTATGAAAGCGCTCGCATAAACCATTAGCCTGAGGGTGATAAGCCGTAGTGCGGTGAATTTTTGCTCCCAAGCCGTTGGCCATCGCTGACCAAAGCTCAGAGACGAATTGAGGCCCTCTATCGGACGTAATATCCGACGGAACGCCGAAACGCGCTACCCAAGCCGTTAAAAAAACGCGAGCCACCTCTGCAGCCATGGTCGTCGCCAGCGGGACCACTTCCGGCCAACATGTGGTTCGGTCCACCATTGTCAAAAGATGTGTGAACCCCTGTGACGCCGGTAGGGGGCCCACAAGGTCAACATGCACGTGGTCAAACCTTCTGGCCGGAATGCGAAAAGATTCTAACGGGGCTCTTGTGTGCTTGTGGATTTTGGCCCGTTGACAGGACATGCAGGCCTTTGCCCACTCCTTCCCGTGCTTGCGCAGGCTCGGCCAAACAAACTTTTCCGCTACCATTTTCACCGAAGCGCACACCCCCGGGTGCGCCAGCGAGTGGACCAAGTCAAAAACGCGGCGGCGCCACGCGGCCGGAACCACCGGGCGTGGGCGCCCAGTCGACACATTGCAAATTAGGGGGGGCGTACCGGTTTGTAAACACTTGCTCTCCAGCCTTAACCCTGTTGGTCCAGACTGGAGCGCGTGCACGTCTGCATCCGCACCCTGCTCTGCTGCCATGGCTGCGTAATCTATACCTACGTGCACCGGGGCTGCGCACGCCCCCGCGCCGCCGCTCTGCCGCGCAGTCGCGGCGGGCTGGTCCGCCTCTGCGCGTGCCGGTGCCGTGACCGCGCGCGAGAGGCAGTCTGCCACCACATTGAGTTTACCTGCTACGTGCCGAATGTCAGTGGTAAATTCCAAAATTGCAACCAGCTGCCTCTGCTGCCTGCCTGACCACGGATCTGAAATTTTGGACATGGCATATGTGAGCGGCTTGTGGTCCACGAAAGCGGTGAAACGCCGTCCTTCCAGCCAGAACTGGAAATGACGAATAGCCAAATGCAGCGCCAACAGCTCCCTGTCGAACGCGCTGTATTTTCGCTCGGCCACGCTTAAGGATTTGCTCAAAAAAGCCAGCGGCTGCCAAACTCCGGCAACCTGCTGCTCTATAACGGCCCCTATGGCCACATCTGATGCGTCTGTCGTTAGCGCGATGCGTGCCGCTGGGTCAGGGAGAGCCAGGAGCGCAGCGTCAGCCAAGGCTTTTTTCACCTCTGTGAACGCGCGCTCCCGCTCTGGGGACCATTCAACAGCATTGGTTGGTTTTTGTTTCCTGAGCGCGGCATATAACGGCTGCTTGAGTTGTGCTGCGTGGGGCAGGAAACGGTTATAAAAATTCACCATCCCCAAAAAGTCCTGCAATGATTTGACCATTTGTGGTCGGGGAAAATCTGTCACTGCGCGCACTTTATCCAGTAACGGGACCGCCCCCTCTGGGGAGACGCGGTGGCCCAAAAAAATCAATCTGCGCGACGCCGAACTGGCACTTGGCTGGATTAATTATTAAGCCGTGCTCTCCCAACCTCCCAAAAACCACAGTGAGGTGCTTTTCGTGTTCTTCCTCTGAAGTACTGGCGACCAATATGTCATCGAGGTACACAAACACGAAAGGGAGATCGCGTAACACGGCGTCCATCATCCGTTGGAATGTTTGCGCCGCCCCTTTAAGACCAAATGGCATGCGTAGAAATTCAAAAAGTCCAAACGGGGTTATTACCGCTGTTTTAGGAATGCCCTCCAGCCGGACTGGAACTTGATGGTAGCCGCGAACCAGGTCTATTTTGGAAAAAATGCGCGCCCCCGCCAGGTGTATTGAAAAATCCTGGATGTGTGGGATGGGGTAACGATCGTGTGCCGTGGCGTTGTTCAGCCGGCAGTAATCGCCGCACGGTCTCCAGGAGCCATCAGCTTTTGGGACCATATGCAGCGGCGAAGCCCATGGGCTTTTCGAACGGCGAATGATGCCCAGCCTCTCCAGGCTGGCGAACTCCTCGCGCGCTATAGAGAGCTTGGCAGCATCTAAGCGCCGAGCTTTCGCAAAGACAGGGGGGCCAGATGTAGTTATAAAGTGCTCCACCCCGTGTTTTGCAACCGTTGCTGAGAAAGTGGGTACCGTGAGTGCTGGAAACCGGGTGAGGAGTGTGTGGAACTTACCACCTGCTGCGGCGACGTTGGTCTGTACTGGTGGCGGGGACACTCGAGCTGAACAGGGGAGAGAGTAAAAAGAGAGTGCATTTACCAGCCGCCTATTGGCAAGATCAACTAGCAGACCGTGTGAGCACAGAAAATCAGCGCCTAACATGTTGAAACTCACCGCCGCTATGACAAAAGTCCATTCATATGTGCGGCCATGTAAGCATAAAGACAAAGTCTTTTTCCCATAGGTGCTGATGCTCGAGCCGTTTGCCGCCGTTGCTCCGCTACCACGGGGTCCAGCCAACCGGTCAGCATATGTCGGGGTGATGAAACTCACTTGGGCTCTGGTGTCTATAAGGAAATCCCGTCCGGAGTTTGCATCTGTGATGTAGAACAGCTTGCTGCTTTCACCGAGAGTCGAAGCTGCTAACGACCCTCGGTCTTGCCGTTTCCCGAACTCCTGAAGCTGCAGGGTGGCACACACCTGCGTGCCCTCTCGGCGAACCTCCGATGATAAAAGCAGAAATCCTCTCCTCCGCTGCGTCGGGGCCGCGCCTCTGCCACTGAACCATCACCTCCACCGCGTCGAGGCCGCGCCACTGCCGTTGTTGGTAAGCTTGGGTCTGCTGCCTCTGGCTCCCTGCTGCTTTGGGTCGCCGCTGCGGTTGTCTGCTCGCCGCAGGCGTCCAGGATCCTGTCTGCCTCCTGGGCCAGCTCCCGGAAATCTTCCTGGGTCTGACAACGTACGCCGGCCAGCGTCCCTCTCATGTGCGCCGGGAGGTTGGTGAGGAAGATGTACTGGAAAAGGAAGTCGTCGTTGTCTGACCCCCTCAGCTGTAGCATATCCTCCATCAGGGCGCTTGGCCTGTGTCCTCCCTGGTCAAGCAAAGCCAGGAGCCTCCTAGCCCTCACTTCGGCTGAGGGCGTGAAAAACTTGATGAGGGTAGCTTTCAACCTGCCGTATCTGTCGGTGGCGGGTGGCTGCTGTACCAAGCTCTGCATGCACCGAGCCGTGCGGTTATCCAGCTTAGCGATGACATGGTGGAACTTAGTGTCATCCACCGTTACTCCTGCGAGCGCGAACTGTGTCTCCGCTTGTAGGAACCACGACCGTGGATTGTCCTGCCAGAATTCCGGCAGCTTGACGGCTACGGCGCTCGCCAGGGCAGACTCCAGCGAGTCTGGAACCCAGAGACCTTCTCCAGGCATTCTCTACGTCGATAGGTCACCAATGTGGGGAGCGTGGAATAAAGAGACTGAATTGTGTTTTATTCCAGTTTATTCCAACATTCATTTCCCCAGCCTGCTCTCTCCAATAAGCAGGAAGACAAGAGGCTGAGCCACATCAGAGTTTCACATTTATACCTTTTCTCATACAGACTTCTCACACACAGGGGGGATCACATATCCCCGTCAAAACCCTTTATTGACATTTCTCCCCCCTCCAGTCTTCCGTCTTCTACCTGTGTCCTGGAGGTCAGGAAGTCCTTCGTTCGCACCCCTGTCCTCTCTCGTTGTCCTCCGCAGGTGGTCCGGACTTACTGTCCTCTTCGTCGTGAGGTCAATCCACATATGTGCTGTCAGCATCTTTCTTATGTTTAACATACATATGCACAAATACACCCCTTTTATGTCTAAACATATGTATGCACAAATACACAGCTACAGCATCATAGCTAGCACTGGTTACCTTACCTGTCAGAAGAAGAGTGGTCACCTCTGCGTGACTTTTCAGCCCTTTGTGACTCTTCAGCAGACATTAGCCATCAAAAGCAGAACCCATATTTATCCTGCTTCTTTGTTGTGCAATTCTTGAGAACGACTGAGAAACTGACGTCTGCCTTGAGACTCAGTTATTTAGCTGAATAATTCACTACTTGGCAACCCAACAACCCAAAACGAGACGATGGCACATAACATCAAGCTAGCGATGGTATTGGCTGTGACATTTTCACTGGACTTCCGTGTTTGTCTTCCTCCAGCTGCTGGATGTAAATATTTATATTATTGTCAACCCGCCAAAAATTACAAAATATTTTTTCATCAATATGCTAATTTTTAGAAGAGCACTAAGACTTGTGTATTAAGACTTAAATTGTGCATGTTTCTAAATACTTTGTTTATGTATTATTTTTTTAAACAATCTTTGTTTTCATGAAAATGTTATCTATTGCACCTATAAAACAAACATTGCATCTGTAATACTCTTTCTTGGCATGAAACTGTACTGCTGCTCACTGATTGTCACCTCTAGCTTCAACAACTCTTTATACAGTATCTCCATAGTGTGGCTGATAAACTTGTATTTCTCTGAAGAGAAAATTATCTTAGAGAAATAAACCACCTTGGGCAACACAATCCAAAATAAAAGACCAGTGTAGAAAACTGTTGTTTCAGTCATATGAAAGCATATTGCATTCACTTGAAAAAAAATGTTTAAAAATCTGTTTTTCTAAATTAATGAGATTTTTCACAGAATAAATATTTTGCTCTATCTGAATTTATTAGATAATTTTTCATGTTTATTGACAGCATTTAGCATTTTTTACTTGGGTCCTATAAGATAATCAGATAGCCAGAAGCCATGGATGACCGTAGAGGTTCACAGGCTCCTGAAGGCTTGGGATACAGCCTTCAGGGCCGATGACGCCACAGGACTAACAACAGCTAGGGCCAACCTGTCCCATGGTATCAAGGAAGAAAAACGACAGTACAGCAAGAAAATATCTGGACAATACAGCAACACCAGACATGCACAGTCTCCCTGGCATGGCATACAGACCATCACCAACTACAAACCACCTCAGATCTGCACGAGTGACATCACACTGCTTAACAACCTGAATGACTTCTTTGGCTGCTTTGAAACACAAAACAGCATATCAACACAGAAGACCACTCCTTCCCTAGATGAGCAGGGTATAAGTCTGGATCCAGCCAGCAGGAAGAGGACCCTCTCCAAGATCAACCCACGCAAGGCAGCTGGACCAGACAACATACCAGGTCACGTTCTGAAGGACTGTGCAGAGGAGCTCAAGAATGTCCTGGCCGACATCTTCAACATCTTCCTGACTGAGCTGTTGTCCCCACATGTTTCAAAACTGCTACCACAATACCAGTCCCAGAGAAGCCTGTCCCATCTAGCTATAATGATTACCGGCCAATAGCACTGAGCTCCATCATAATGAAGTGCTTCGAGCGGCTGGTCATGCAGAACATCAAGTCCATCCTCCTTCCCTCCCATGACCCATATCACTTTACATACAGGTCAAACAGATCCACAGAAGATGCCATCTCTGCTGCTTTTCATCCAGCCCTCACCCACCTGGACTCAGAGAACTCCTATGTGCAAATGCTGTTCTTGGACTTCAATTCAGCAATCATCCCCCAACACCTAATACAAAAACTCAGATACTTGGGACTCAAAACCTCTCTCTGTAACTGGGTGCTGGACTTTCTCACAGGGAGGCCACAGAACGTGCGGGTCGGCAGCAACACATCCAAGACCATCATGCTGAGCACAGGGGCCCCACAAGGGTGCGTGCTCAGCCCGCTACTCTTCACCCTGCTGACTCATGACTGTGTACCAGCCTTCAGCACCAACCACATCATCAAGTTTGCAGATAACACAATGGTGGTGGGCCTCATCACCAACAATGAAGAGGCCAACTACAGAAATGAGGTGAGCCAACTGGTCCAGTGGTGTAAAGACAATAATCTTCCTGAACGTAGGAAAAACAAAGGAGATTGTGGTCGACTTCAGGAGAGGACACACACAGCATCCCCCTCTGATCACTGATGGAGTAGCTGTGGAGTGGGTGAGCAGCACCAAGTTCCTGGGGATGCACATCTCTGAGGGCCTCTCCTGGTCCAACAACACAACATCACTAGCCAAGAAGGCTCAAACTCACTTCTATTTCCTCCACAAACTAAGGAGAGCACGAATCCTTCCCCCATCATGTGCACATTCTACCAGGGCACCACTAAGAGCATTCTCACTAGCTGCATCACTGTGTGGTATGGAAGCTGCACCACTTCCTGACAAAAGACTCTGCAACGCAGGCAGCCAGCAATATCATCGGTGCCCCTCTGCCCTCCCTCTCAGACATCTACTACACCCGCCTCATCCATAGAACCATCATCATCAGGTGACATCAGGTGACACCGCCCACCTCTCACACTCCCTCTTCAGCCTCCTGCCCTCAGGGAGAAGGTACTGGAGCCTCTGGGCCCGCTCCACAAGACTGTTAAACAGCTTTGTTCACCAGGCCATCAGGACCCTAAACTCTACCCACCCCCCACTACTGGCCCCTGCCCCTGGACAATAACACACTCGCCCACACAATGTCATGCGGTGACCCTCGCAGATCACCATGAGATGCCAAGAGTCCACCAGTGAGTTTTGCAATAATGGTGATTTATTAAAAACACAAGACAAGACTATGAGCCGCTCAGGGCAAAAACACACACTTGGCAATACAAGGGCTCGTAGGGCTAACCCCGGCCACTACGAGCTAAACTATGACATGACATGAGACACGAACCTGACATGAAGGTCTGACGACGCTTTGACGAGGATAGTTTGACGATGTCTGACAAGGTTTTGACAATACTCCTGCGATTTTACTGCCGCTAGTGCCCGCTTTATAAATGCGAACACTAACGAGCAATAATGACAAGCAGTTGACCGACCTCGACAGGCGGAAGCCCCACCGAGCGTCTTCACAATAAGAGCCCGGTGAGGCCAGAATACAACCCACAGCTGTCAAAGCCGGCAGCGAGCTGTGCGTAGCCCGAGTGCGGACAGAACCCAGCGCTCGGGTCGTAACAGTACCCTCCCTCCGAGGGCGGGCTCAGAACGCCCAAGGACCACCCTGCCCCCCCCCCCATCCCCCAGGGTGGGTGGCTGGGGGTAGGTGCGGAGGGAGAGAGACCAAACCCAGAAACAATCAAAACAGTGACGAGAATAACTACATACAGGACAATGACAAGAATAACTACTCAGATTAGATCAAAAAGATGCACATGGCGAAAACAAAAAAAACCGAACTACTGGGTCAGAAAACTAAATACAAGACTATGACAAAATACCAAATATTCAAATCAGATAAAATACTCAGAGGAAAATAAGGCAACAGTAGAACATAACACAATTTGCCAAGGATCCCCAACTAAGTTACAGAAAACACAGGACAGCACGAGAAAATTAAATCTTGGCCCACATGTTACACAAGAAAATAACTTCCCCCCTGTGTGAATTCTCATGAGAGTCTTCAAAAAACCAAATACAGAAAACAGAGCACTCACTGGCTCATACCTGACTACCCACAATACAAACTAAGGCAACTGCAGGACATAACCATAACACAAAGTACACAGGATAGCAGGAAAAAAAAACAGAACAATCACTGGGGCAGGTCAACACCAAAAAACAGCCACTACCCCCCTGACAGTTTATGCCGACCGGCGGAGACCAAGCGCCACAGGAACAGTTCAGGTGGTCTCCCTGCGTCCAACAGCCGGCGGGTGGTCATAGGAGGCAGAACATGACCAGGCGGCTCACCACAGTCCAACGCCCAGCACGTCTGCTCCTCTGGTGGTCGAACCAGGTCACCCGAAGACACACACAACACGTCGGGTGGCCGACCCGAGGCGCCGAACCGGCGAAACAGTTCCTCAGGCGGCCGACCCGTGTCCCTCAGCCACCAGTCCCGGGGAAAAAAACAGCCGCGGCGGCCTCCCTGACGAGGACAAACTTGGGAGAGCCGGGCGAGCGAACAGGAACCCCCACGGCCCCCGGCGATGATGCACAGGGGCGGTGACTCAGTAGAGGGGAAAGATGGCACGGATGAGCCCGTAATCCGTCCGACGGCGAAAGGTCTGCAGCTCCTCCCCCGTCCGCGGATCACGCTGGCGCTGCACCTCCGCTGGACCCCGATTGGGTCCCAGCTGCACCCACATCGGGCCCCGATTGGGCCAGAACCGCACCTGCGGTGGACCCCGATTGGGCCTCTGGCGCACCCACATCGGTCCCCGATTGGGCCAGAACCGCACCTGCGGTGGACCCCGATTGGGCCTCTGGCACACCCACGTCGGACCCCGATTGGGCCAGAACTGCACCTGCGACGGACCCCGATTGGGCCTCTGGCGCACCCACGTCGGACCCCGATTGGGCCAGAACTGCACCCGCGGTGGACCCCGATTGGGCCTCTGGTGCACCCACGTCGGACCCCGATTGGGCCACAGCAGCCTCCACGACGGACCCTGACTGGGTCGGTGCAGCTCCGCTGACGATCTCCACCCCCGAACCTGGGACCTCCAACCCAGTGACTCTGACTGGTTCCACGCCGGCGACACTGCAACAAGGCTCACAAACAGGAAGAAAAACGGGGGATTAGAATCACCGGTAGCAACAGAACCCAGCGAGACAAGCTCGGGCGCAGCACATGGCTGCTCCTCACTCGCCTCCCCGAGAGGCAGGAAAAAATGCTCCAAAACAGGGGACAGAGACACAAGAGGGAGCACTTGCTTGCACTCGGGTTCTGTTGCCACCCAGGACTTCGACGATCCAGGTTCAGGGCGGCAACTCTCGTCAACAGGCTCCAACTCAGTTGCGTCGGGCTCCGCAGCTGGCAAGATGTTATCTGCAGCCTGAGGTTCCTCCCGCGCTGCTGTCCACGCCGATGACCCATATGGCATGGGGGCAGGGGAAACTCGACCCACTGGCTCGGACCGCTCCGGCGAGGAGACCCGGGGCGCTTCATCGTCGGCTCAGGCTCCAGGCCGCAGTTCGCTCTTCTCCTCCGTCCACGACATGGCTGCAGGGCCAGATCCAGGCTTTCCAGCACTGCAGGCCCCCTCTTCATCGGACGACGTTGGCCTGGCGTTGCGGACCGGGGGGGGACACAGAGGCAGCAGGTTTAGTTATTATCACTACAGCAGGTGGAGGGAGCTCGGGGGGCTGCGAACCCCAAACTCCGCCCCCAGGAGTCAGACAAGGCAGGCTACAATTATGGTGTAATAAATTAACTTGCACTTGCCTTTCTCCCGGAGGGACGATGGTTCCTGCTGTAGGGGACGTTGTCCTCCTTCTCCCGCTGGATGCGACAGAGGGCCCCCTGGAAAGACGAGGTGGAGCCGCTCTCAAAGGTTCGCTGACGGGCTTTGCCGGCAGCGGGTCCAGCCGGGGATTCTGCCGAGGTTCTCCTTGGCCGTGGCGCCGACGTCGTCGACGACCTCCAGATGGCGCGACCTCCTGGACCGGGTCAGGGACAGGAACCCAACACGGGAGCGAGGATGCCTCCCTCCTCGGCTTCCTGCTTTCCTCCTCCTCCAGCCCGCGGAGTATCTCGCGCTGCATGGGCGAGTTCATCTCTCTCCTCGTCATCACCTCCGGGTGATCGTCGTAATGGAGAGGAAGGTTGTCCAGGAGAACCTCTGCATAGTCCAGGTGCCATCGCATATAGCTGGAGTTGACGTCAAAGGTAGCGGCGAGGAGCGTCCCATCGATGTACTCCAGCGCGCTCGCTAATTCTTTGCCCAGGCGCCGACCGCGGCCCCTGGATGACGGCATTCTCCCAGCAAATGACACTCAGACCGGGAAGAACAATAGTCCAATTGAAGCAAAAACTCACGGTGAAAAGGCGTCTCGGTGTGGCGTCTCCGTTTAGACGTCTGGCAGGAGTATACTGTCATGCGGTGACCCTCGCGGATCACCAGGAAACGCCAAGAGTCCACCAGTGAGTTTTGCAATGATGGTGATTTATTAAAAACACAAGACAAGACAAGACTATGAGCCGCTCAGGGCAAAAACACACACTTGGCAATACAAGGGCTCGTAGGGCTAACCCCAGCCACTACGAGCTAAACTATGACATGACATGAGACACGAACCTGACATGAAGGTCTGACGACGCTTTGACGAGGATAGTTTGACGATGTCTGACAAGGTTTTGACAATACTCCTGCGATATTACTGCTGCTAGTGCCCGCTTTATAAAGGCGAACACTAACGAGCAATAATGACAAGCAGCTGACCAACCTTGACAGGCGGAAGCCCCATCGAGCGTCTTCACAATAAGAGCCCGGTGAGGCCAGAATACAACCCACAGCTGTCAAAGCCGGCAGCGAGCTGTGCGTAGCCCGAGCGCGGACAGAACCCAGCGCTCGGGTCGTAACACACAAAAACTCTACCTCAGCTGTTTGCACAGAAAGACTCGGCACACCAACAGTACTACATCAGCTGCTGTATGCCTTTGCACTTTACTACAACCATTTGCACAAATACCACACCTACTGCTGTTTGTTATTGCACTACTGATCATGTGCATTCCAAAATGTCACTGTTTGTACCTCCTTTACCGCATTGAACGTGCACTACAGGTATTATGGTATTACTGTGCATAGGACTGCTGTGTTTTTTTTTATCTTTATTTGCACTACATGTAGCATTATTATTTCCTTCTTGCCTTGAGAGAGAGCAGTCGTATTTTTCTTCCCTCCTCTCCTGCCTTCCTGATCTATTCCCAGCTTTTGCAATGTTGCGTTTTTTGTCTGTGTTTAGTCGCTCTTCTTCTGCTGAATCTTAATCTAAACGGAAATTATGGATTTGGAAGCGGCTAAATGTGCTATTGTCACTATTTTTCAACAAGAATTGGGCCAAGGGGGAGGCCCAAGAATTGGAACCTACGAGGAGACTCATGGACATTGGAATTCATGCGTCTGTGGAAACATTATTGGTTATGATCTCAGGACTTCTATTTTTGGCTGTGGAGTTCCCTGATGCATCAGAAATTGAAGGAAGGTGAGAGAGCTGATCAAAGCGGACCCGGCAAGCTCCTTCATCAAATTCGACCAGTTGGGGAGGGCACGAGTAGCGGCAAACGGTGAACTGAATGACAGTGATTCAGTGGAGGAAATACATCTGGAGCCCTGTGCTCTCCATGGAAAACAGTTTAAGCCTGCACATATAATGGAAGCACAGAATTACACGGGTGAGGACAAATTCTATTCTCTGAGTGCACTGTGCTGATTTGATTTGATTTGACCTTGTTTGCCCCGTGTTTACATTCCTCCTGATTGAGATAAGCGGAAGGACCGGCTCTTATGTCTACCCAAACAATCGACAATCAGTTGTCGTATCAGCGGATTGGACCCTCAAGGACAATGCCCATGTGCCTTCTGCAAGCAAGAGAGAGAGCAAGAGAGATAGACTCTGGACTCTGGACTCTGGACTTGTTTATAAGTCACATGATTATAACATCTATCCACTGCCAGGAGGCGCCCTCTGCTGCTCACTAACAACTGTTACATTTACACTACACAATGCATACAACATTACATGCATACAATACACTGCCTCTCAACTTTTGTGTGTGATCTCCTGCTAAATGTCTGCTAAATGTGCATTGAGGGTTTTTTTGCCTGCAATCAAAATTTCGCTCACTTGCCGAGCGTCATTCTGATAAAACATGTTTTTTTCTCTCACCTACTGTGTCATATCCATTTTCTTTTTCTTTTTTTTCCTTTCTTCTTTATGACTGGCGCCTAGCGGCTGCCCCGGCCTTGGATGCGCTCTGCAGAGCGTGCCCAAATGCCAAGTCACGTTTCGTTACCTTGTATTCATACATGTGTAATGACAATAAAGTTGAATCTCATCTCATCATCTCATCTCATTATTGTACATATAGACTGCTGTTGTTGTTTTTATTGTGTCATCAACCTGGGCGTTCTTTTTGACTCTGACTTTAATTTTATTTCACATTAAAAATGTAACAAAAATTGGATTTAACCATCTTAGGAATATAGCCAGAGTCCACCCTTTTCTCTCTCTCGCCAGCACAGAGGTCTTGATGCATGCTTTATTACTAGTTATATAGACTATTGTAATGTTCTGCTCTCTAGTCTTCCTCAAAAAAGAATATCACATCTCCAACTGCTCCAAAATTCAGCAGTACGAATGTTAACGAGGACCAAGGGATGGGTGCACATTACATCAGTTTTAGAATTGCTGCATTGGCTCCCCGTGCGTTTTCCGATTGATTTTAAGGTTCTCTTAGTAGTTTTTAAATGCCTCAGTGGTCTTGGGCCTTCTTATCTATCTGAGCTGCTCTTATCTTATGAGCCCTCGCGAACCCTGAGGTCTTCAGGTACTGGCCTTTTAATGGTTCCCAAAGTCAAGACCAAGACCTCTGGTGAAGCTTCCTTTCACTATTATGGTCCTCGTCTGTGGAACAGCCTGCCAGAGAGCCTCAGGGCCGCAGAGTCAATAGATGTTTTTAAGAACAGGCTCAAGACCCACCTTTTTAATTTGGCTTTGAATAAACCTGTTTAGCTATTACTGAAGTAGTCATTTATGTTCCATTGTTTTATGTTCTTTTAGGTGCCATTTGTTCTTAGATTTTCTCATCTTCTTATTGATGTGTTTAGTTCAGTTTTTTTAAAAAGTATGGGTTTTTAGTTCCTGTTTTTATGTGTTCTTAGTTCTTTTTGTACCTTTTTAAATTTTGACTTTTAACAAACCGTTTAACTATTATTAAAGTAGTCATTTATGTTCCATTGTTTTTACATTCTTCTTAGCCCCATTTGCTTTTAGATTTTCTTATTTTGATGTGTTCTTAGCTCAGTTTCTAAGTATGGGTCTTTAGTTCCCTTTGCTCTTTGTGTTCTTAGTTTTATTTTGTATTTATGTGTTTTAGCTCCAGTGTTTCCTCAGTGGGGCCCCTCATGCCAGATACTGCCTGGCCCATCTGCAGGGGTGTTGGTGTGGTGGGTCACTCTAGCTTGAGTGGGTGAGGGTTTTATACCACTGCCTACAGCTGTGGTGCGGGCCCTGGCCTGTCCTGGTTGGGGCGGCCCTTGTGGCGCCTTCTGTGGTGACTGGCTGTGTGGTGTCCCGGCGTGGGGGACTCCACAGGATGATTGCTCCTTCACATGGTGCCTCGGTTCCGAGCAATGTCTCTTTTATTTTATATGTGTGTAAGAGAAGTAGGGGGTGATGTATGTGCCTGTGTGTGTTGTGTTTGTGGGTATGTTTATGGGAGGGTTGGAAGGGGTGGGGATGTATCATGTAAAATATGTAACTAAATGTGTCTCTTGCTTTTATCTATTTAAAGCACTTTGCGCAGCATCTAATGTTTTAAAAGTGCTATACATGTCATGGGCGGCGGGAGAGCGCCCCTCCCCTCCAGCCTCACCTTCTCTAACTCATCACTGCACCTGAGGCAGAAGACACACCTACGCCCGCTCATCAGCCAGCGTACTTAAGGAGGTCTCCTCCGCGCAGTCAACGCTGGCTCGTCTGGGCATACTGCCCGTGTTCAGGCAAGCTATTTACAAGTTTAAACGCTAACACGTCGTTAACCTTTATTCTCCTTTCTTCCTCAGGTTGCTGCCACCGTGTAGGTGTGTCACCAGGACTGCGCGCGCTCTCCTGCCCCACCACACTGTCTTTCAGCGATCTCATCCACCCGGTCAGGCACCATCAGCTCATCTTAGAATAGAATAGAATAGAATAGAATAGACTTTATTTGTCATTATAACAAGTACAACGAAATTAAAATGCAAACCAGTCAGTGAATTAAAAGTAAAAAGAATTTTAAATATCACACACACTCAGTTTCACAGTTTCAAACCTCATGTTCTGCTAGAGTTCAGGGAGGTAATTGCGGTCGGATAAAAACTGTTTTTGAATCTGTTTGTCCTTGTTTTAATTGCTCTAAACCGCCTTGCTGATGGTAGTAGTTGGAAGAGAGCGTGACCGGGATGAAAGGGGTCCTTCGAGATTTTTTGTGCCTTTTTAAGGCAGCGGGCGTGGTGCAGATCTTCAAGGCTGAGAAGAGGGCAACCAACAATTTTTTGGGCTGTGTTGATGACAGTCTGAAGAGCTTTCTTCTGAGCTACCGTGCAGCTGCTGAACCAAATACAAATACAATAAGTTAGAATGCTCTCAATAGAGCAACGATAAAAAGACAACAGCAGTCTCTGGCAGATGTTGTTTCCTCTCAACACCCTGAGGAAATGTAGTCTCTGCTGGGCTTTTTTCAGCAGCTCAGTTGTGTTCACCCCCCATGTCATGTCCTCCTGAATATGGACCCCCAGGAAGCGGAAAACCTCGACCCTCTCCACACCCGTTCCACTAATAGTCAGAGGTTGAATGTCTGCTTTATTCTTCTGAAGTCTATGATGACCTCCTTTGTTTTTGTGACATTTAAAAGAAGGTTGTTGTCCCCACACCACTCTGTCAACTGCTGCACCTCACCCCTAAAACCGGTCTCATCTCCCCCGGAGATGAGCCCTACCACTGTGGTGTCGTCAGCAAACTTGATGATGCTGTTGCTGTGGTGTATGGGGGTGCAGTCATAGGTGTAAAGGCTGTACAGTAGGGGGCTCAGCACACAGCCTTGTGGGGAGCCGGTACTGAGACTAATGGTGGTGGACATGTGAGGCCCCACTTTAACCCTCTGGCTGCGATCTGAGAGGAAACTTTGGATCCAAGTACAAATGGAATATGGAAGTCCTAATACCCTGAGTTTGGACACCAGTCTGCCGGGGAGGATGGTGTTAAAGGCGGAGCTATAGTCCACAAATAGCATCCGCACATAGCTCTCCGGCTGCTCCAGGTGAAACAGGGCAGCGTGGAGGGCCGTGGCTACAGCATCCTCAGTGGATCTGTTGGTTCTATAAGCGAACTGGTGGGGGTCCAAACACTGTGGGAGAAGTGATATAATGTGGGCTCTGACTAGCTTCTCAAAACACTTCATCACCACTGGAGTCAGAGCCACTGGCCGGTAATCATTAAGACTGGTAACATTGTGTTTTTTGGGTATAGGAATTATGGCGGAGGATTTTAAACAGTGTGGGACAGCCGACTGTGACAGGGACCGGTTAAAAATCCTAGTAAAAATTCCAGCCAGCTGGTACACACAGTCCTTCAGCACACGCCCGGTGACACCGTCAGGTCCAGTGGCCTTCCTCGGATTGACCGCTCCCAGAACTCTCCTCACCTCATACTCCTTGACAGTGAGGCTTGGGCTACTGGGAGCTGTGGGCTCCGTTGTTTTTTCTATCTCTGGAGGCTCCACCTCAAAACGAGCAAAGAAAATCTTTCCCCCCTTACCCTACTGGTTCGTCTATTCCTTGCTGGGTCCTGCCGGTCCTCTCTGGATTTCCCAACTAAGTGGCAATTTGGCTCGCCCATTTCCCCTTACTCCACTCCTCAGCTCACGGCTCTCATCTTCTCTTCACAGGTCCTTTCCTCTGATGAGTGACTGTTTCTATAGCTGTGCGCTTTGGATTTTGCTATTAATAAAATTGTCAAATGTGCCCTTCTGTGTGGTTCCTTCCTTTGTTTGGCATCGTGCACGTGAACTGTCAAAACTTAATACGTCATGACAGAACGAGCCAGCCAGGACGGTTGCTCAGCCGGTGCCTCACCGCAGGAGCAATCCGCTATGGATTGTCTAGAGGTGACCGAGCGGCAGCTCGCTGCGCTGACGCAGCAGGTATCCAACATGATGACGTTGTGGTCCACAGCGCATCCCACGGGCACACCCCTCTCAGCCTGCTCCACGCACTACGGTGCGCCGTACCATCTCCGTTCCCATGCCTTCCCCGTACGCGAGGGAGGTGGGGAAATGTAAGGCTTTTCTTCTCCAAGTGCAAATGTACCTAGAGCAGGTCGGGGAGGAGAATCCAGGGGATGTTGCTAGGATCCAGTTTTTCACCCTGTTGCTCAGGGATCGAACCCTGGAGTGGGCTCAGTCCACTCTAGACAACCCTGAAGGGCGCCGATATACGTTTGACCAATTTGTGGCCGCTTTCACTTGCGCGTTTGGCCGGACCGAGAGTCAGGGCAATGTAATGAGCCGCCTAATGACCCTCCGCCAGGGTACCCGGTCTGCGGCTGAGTACTTGGTGGAGTTCCGGGTTGTGGCGTCCGAGTCGGGGTGGAACGATACTGTGTTACGCAGTGCGTTCCTCCACGGATTGAACTACCAACTCCGTGACGATCTGGCGGTTCATCCTGTTCTGGAGATGCCCAACGGCCTCATAGATCAGGCAGTAGGGCTGGACAATTGGTACCGTGAGCGTGCGAAGGAACGCGGCCCCACCCCTTGCCCGCACGCCAAGCGTGTATCCGCTGTGGTTACTGGCACTGGCAGCGCCGGCTCCTCGCCTGAACCGATGGAGCTCTCTTGGAGCCTAACCGATGATGAGCGCCAGCAAAGGCGGAGGGCTGGCGCATGCATGTACTGTGGTTTATCTAACCACAGTCTGGACGAGTGCCGCCAGCAGCCAAAAGACACGGCCCGTCAGTAACCATGGGGAGTCTGCTGGTGGGCGGGACCAAATCTACTCCCCCCGGTAATTTTTCAATTTCGGCCCTCGTTCAGTTGCCAGGGTTCGAGAGGAGGGTTATGGGGCTGATTGATTCAGGGTCGGAGGGTAATTTCGTGTCTGCTGCTTTTGTTAAGCAGGTGGGCATTCCCACACGTAAATTGCCCTATAATCAGAGAATCACTGCCATATCTGGCAGTGACGTCGCGGTGGTTGCTTTTAGCACGGTGCCCATACCCTTCCTTCTTTCCGGGAACCACTGGGAGGAACTATCGTTCCTGGTTCTCCCCGCTTCATCATCCCCAGTGGTTCTATGTCATCTGTGGCTCCAGAAACATAACCCAACGATCAACTGGGCCAAAAGTACCATCTCTGCCTGGAGCCTGTTTTGTATGGCCCACTGTATGCGCTCAACTGAATGCTCCCGTTCTCTGTCGGTTCCTCCCTCTTGGGCCAAGCTGCCAGACCCCAGCCTCGTCCCTTGGGCATATCACGATTTGGGCGAGGTCTTTAGCTCTTACGACTGTGCTATAGACCTCATCCCAGGGGCGAGGCTGCCGTCCAGCCGGCTGTATAGCATTTCTGGCCCAGAGAGAGAGGCGATAGAGCAGTACATTAAGGAGTAGCTGAACACCGGCCTTATTCGGCCATCTTCGGCTCCTCTCAGGGCCGGGTTCTTCTTTGTCGGTAAGAAGGATGGCTCGCTGCGCCTCTGCATCGACTACCGGGAGCTCAACGCTATCACCATCAAAGACAAGTACCCTCTGCCATTGATCAATTCAGCGTTTGAGCTCCTTCAGCGCTCACAGGTTTTCACCAAGTTAGACCTTAGGAACGCGTATCCTTTGGTCCGCATTTGCGAGGGCGATGAGTGGAAGACGGCCTTTAAAACACACCAGGGCCAATTCGAATACTTAGTGATGCCATTCGGGCTCACTAACGCCCCCACTGTCTTCCAGCGGTTAATAAATGACGTCCTCCGCGATATGCTCTATCAATTCGTGTTTGTCTATCTTGATGATATTCTCATTTTCTCCCGCTCACCAGAGGAACATGAGGTCCACGTAAGGGCCATTTTACAACGGCTCTTGGAGAACCAGCTTTACGTTAAAGCCGAGAAGTGTGAATTCTCCACAACATCCACCACCTTCTTGGGCTTCATTGTGGCTGAGGGGGAAGCTGATTGCCGACCTGGCCAAGATAAAGGCAGTGTTAGATTGGCCAACACCCCACTCCCACAGGGAGCTCCAATGCTTCCTCGGGTTTGTGAACTTCTATTGCAGGTTCATCCGGAACTACAGTGGGATCGCACTGCCTTTGACGCAGCTGACCTCTGTTAAAGTCCCCTTTCGGTGGACTGAGGCAGCTGAACTGGCGTTTAACAAATTAAAGCGCCAGTTCACAGAGAAACCAATCTTGGCTCAGATCGACACGCAGCTTCCATTTGTCCTCGAGGTGGATGCGTCTGATTTGGGGGTTGGCGCTGTACTGTCGCAGCACACGCCCCCCGATCAGAAGCTTCACCCATGTGCATGTTTCTCTTGGTGGCTCACGCCAGCTGAGAGGAACTATGACGTAGGGAACAGAGAGCTGCTGACCATTAAGTTGGCATTAGAGGAGTGGAGACACTGGTTAGACGGGGCCATTCATCCCATCGTCGTGTTGACCGACCACAAGAACCTCGAGTACTTGTGGTCGGCCCGCCGACTGAATGCCAGCCAGGCTCGCTGGTCGTTATTCTTCTAGCGATTTAAATTCACCATCACTTACCGGCCTGGCACCTGGAATACCAAACTGGACGTGCTCTCAAGGACCCAGTGTACTCAAAGGGGGCACATGGGTCCACCCTCTGGTGGGCTCACCACCTGCAAGAGGGATCATGGAGCTATGTGAGCTGGGCGGAGGAATGGGCTACTTTACCTGGACTGATGCCCCCGCTACCCGGATTCCCGGGTAAGTGGTAGAAGATGGATGTTTAGCGATAGAAGATGGATGTTTAGTGTTTAGTGATGTGGTATGATGGGAGTTGTCCGCTAGTCGTTTAAACAAAAACTAAATATTACTCTGTTATTATACGGCAGCCGGCAACTTTAATTACATGGAAAGTTTTCTTTTAAACTGGCAAACATCATATGTGTAACTCGTGGCAAAATTTGATCGGGATCAAAAGATAATTTCACTCTTTCCATTCATTACAGTGGAGAATTTTTTTGATTTAAAGTTTAACTCAGGCCAAGGAGCAGGACACCGGTGTGATCATAGATGCTGTGAACCGGTGCGTCGGCCTGCTGCCTGCAGACAAACTGCAGCAAGTGTGCAGAATTCCCAGAAGTCCCATATGTTGGACTTTAAATCCCACATATGGGATTTAAAGTCAGTATTTTTTTAACTTTATTAAAAAAAAAAATGTTTTAAACAAAACTGTTACTGCCAGGGGAATAATAATACTTTTACATTCGGAAAAGTTTCAAGCCAAGATTGCAATACAAAAATAAAATTAAAATACGATATTTATGTACAAATACTAAATTTCTCAAGAACATCAAACATCTTAATAGGTTTGTTATTTTTACCTCCGCCAAGGAGGTTATGTAATCGGGGTGGTTTGTCTGTCTGTCCGTCCGACTTTTAGCAGGATTACACAAAAACTACTGGATGGATTTTGATGAAAATTTCACCAGAGGTAGCCCTTCAGCCAAGAATGAACCCATAAAATTTTGGTGGTGATCTGAAAGTGCATACCTCCACCAAGGACCTCGTTTGTATTTGTGCAGCAGGATTACACAAAAACTACCGCATGGATTTGAATGAAATTTTCACCAGAGGTGATCCTTGGGCTAGAAAGGAATCCATAATATTTTGGTGATGATCCCAGAATGCATACCTCCACCAAGGTTCTTATCTTCTCATACTGTGTCAGCAAGAATACTCCAAAACAAGCCCATTACATTTTGGAGGTGATCCATGAGGGACGGAAGGAGCCTTGGTGGAGGTATGCACTCTCTGAGTGCTTTTCTATTTTATTCTGCTAATAGTGGTGCCATTTTCTTTCAGTTCAAAATAAAAATGTTCAAAGTTTGGTTTCATTCTGGAGTCTGTCCACTTCTTGTGTATGAGAAACTTTCCTTGAAGCAATAACAATTGTATGAAATAAACAAAATCCTTGTCCACTGATTTTTGTTCAAATCGAAAAATGTCTCTTTCTTTAAACAGAATTCTTTGTCCAGTCCTCTGCAAAATAAAACGTTCAACATCTGTCCAAAACATCTATCTATAAATGCACCAAATCTGTGTGTATGTGTGTCTGTTCCTCAGATATCTCCCAAACTGTTCGTCAGACTGACCTCAGGTTTTATAAGTGCTTTGCTGAGGTTACAAGGGTGTGCATCCCCGAGTATGGAGTCGTTCAGTCAAAATATGTAATTTTCATCAATAAAAGTTTAGCCACCACTTTGTCACTTCATGCCCTGGCTTCAGGAAGTGTGCGCAGGGTTCCAGATTGACTCCATGCTGATTGGATAATACGTGGCATCACGACCAGTCAGTCACCACAGCGCTTTGCAAACTAAAAAAGAAAGTGAAACGCGACAAATTTGACAAGAAAGAGAGAATAGTGAAGATGTAATGCTTAAAAAATTATACTATAATGTTGCTGTGATTGCATACGTCTAAAGGATAATTCAGGGAAGCAGTGGCCCTTCACAGGAAAGCAAGCCCAGCCCACCTGGTCAGCGGTAGACGGGAGTGCCTTTGAAGGACCATGACTTGCCATGACTGATGGTGCTCCTCTCGGTGTGCTCGCACGGCTATCTATAAATTAAAAGTTAATAACAATAGCACCATGATTGTGGAGCAGAATGTTCAGATCAATTGCATATCATATGCGGCCACATGCACGGTTTGACTAAACGACAACCGTTGTTGTGCCAAAAAGTGATCACTGGCTGCAGGAGCCGGGAGCACCCGCTTATTAAAGGTAGTGCCTGGGGTCAGTCCACCTACAGCTTGTCTGTAAATGCTTTGAGGTTTTATCGCATCTGAAAAGTTATAGTGTTGGGAAAAGTGTTTGTAGTTTGGATAACAACATATAGAATTTATGAGATTGCAATTGATTCCAATATTTATCCTTGATATAGAATTTATCATGAGAGTCTGTTGGATCATTCTTAGTCTGGCCCTTCACCCAGGACCAGTTTGTCTTGGGTGACCCTATCAGAGGCAAATTGCCCCAGACAACATAGCTCCTGGGATCACTGGGGCATGCAACCCCCCCCCCCCACCACCACCACGATAAGGTGACGATCCATGAGGGGAATTCCAATATTTAGCCAGGCCTGGGGGAGGGGCTCGAAGGCTAGCATCTGGTGGCCGGGTTTCCACCCATGGGACCAGGCCGGGCTCAGTCCGAAGGAGTTACATGGGTCCGCCCTCCAGTGGGCTCACCACCTGCAGGAGGGATCATGGGGGTCCGGTGCTATGTGGATTAGGTGGCAGTCAAAGGCGGAGACCTTGGCAGACTGATCCCAAGCTTTCTAAACTGGCTTTTGGTATGTGGAATGTCACCTCTCTGGTGGGGAAGAAGCCTGAGCTGGTGTACGAGGTTGAGAGATACTGGCTAGATATAGTCGGCCTCACCTCACCACACAGCTCCGGTTCCGGAACCAGTCTCCTGGAGAGGGGCTGGAGCTTGGCCTACTCTGGAGTTGTCCTGGGCGAGAGGTGACGAGCAGGGGTGGGTATTCTTGTATCCCCCCACCTTGCTGCCTCTATATTGGAGTTTTCCCCGGTGGACGAAAAGGTTGCTTCCCTGCGCCTTCGGGTTGGGAAACGGGTCCTGACCATCATTTGTGCCTATGCATCAAATGATGTTTCAGAGTACCCACCCTTTTTGGAGTCTGTGACTGGGGTGCTGGAGGGTGCTCCTCTTGGAGACTCCATTGTCCTACTGGGGGACTTCAATGCGCACGTGGGCAACGACAGTGAAACCTGGAGAGGGGTGATTGGGAGGAACGGCCTGCCCAATCTGAACCCGAGTGGTGTTCAGTTATTGGACTTCTGTGCTAGCCACAGTTTGTCCATAACGAACACCATGTTCAAGCATAAGGGTGTCCATATGTGCACCTGGCACCAGGACACCCTAGGTCGCAGGTCGATGATCGATTTTGTTATCGTGTCATCAGACCTGCGACCATATGTCTTGGACACCCAGGTAAAGAGAGGTACAGAGCTGTCAACTGATCACCACCTGGTGGTGAGTTGGATCCGATGGCGGGGGAGGAAGCCATTCAGACCTGGTAGACCCAAACGTATAGTGAGGGTGTGCTGGGAACGTCTGGCTGAGGCCCCTGTACGGGAGGTCTTCAACTCCCACCTCCGGAAGAACTTCAACCACATTCCGAGGGAGTCTGGAGACATGGAGTCTGAATGGGCCATGTTCTCCACCTCTGTTGTTGAAGTGGCGGCCCAGAGCTGCGGCCGCAAGGTGGTCGGTGCATCTCGTGGTGGCAACCCCTGAACCAAGTGGTGGACACCAGTGGTGAGGGGGGCCATTAAGCTGAAGAAGGAGTCCTATCAGGCTTGGTTGGCTTGTGGGACTCCCGAAGCAGCTGAGGTGTACCGGCAGGCCAAGCAGAGCGCAGCTCGGGTGGTTGCTGAAGCAAAAACCCGGGTATGGGAGGAGTTCGGTGAGGCCATTGAACAAGACTTTCGGTCGGCCTCAAAGAGATTCTGGCAAACTGTCCAGCGGCTCAGGAGGGGAAAGCAGCTCCCTGTCCACACTGTGTATGGTGCAGATGGGACACTGTTGACTTCGACTGGGGATATTGTTGGGCGGTGGAAGGAATACTTTGAGGATCTCCTCAATCCCACTGATACGCCTTCCACAGAGAAAGCAGGGTTTGTGGGCGAGGGGGATGACTTGCCTATCACAGGGGCTAAGGTCGCCAAGGTGATTAAAAATCTCCTTGGTGGCCGGGCCCCGGGGGTGGACGAGATTCGCCCTGAGTACCTCAAGGCCCTGGATGTTGTTGGGCTGTCATGGTTGACACGCCTCTGCAACATTGCGTGGAGGTTGGGGGCAGTGCCTTTGGCATGGCAAACCGGGGTGGTGGTTCCTCTCTTCAAAAAAGGGGACCGGAGGGTGTGCTCCAACTTTAGAGGGATCACACTCCTCAGCCTCCCTGGGAAGGTCTATGCCAAGGTACTGGAGAGGAGAGTCCGGCTGTTGGTCGAACCTCGGATTCAGGAGGAGCAATGTGGTTTTCGTCCTGGCCGTGGCACATCGGACCAGCTTTTTACCCTCTCGAGAATTCTCGAGGGTTCGTGGGAGTTTGCCCAACCAGTTTACATGTGTTTTGTGGATTTGGAGAAGGCATTTGACCGCGTCCCTCATGGTTTTTTGTGGGGGGTGCTTCGGGAGTATGGGGTATCGGGCTTGTTGTTACGAGCTATTCGGTCTCTGTACGACCGTTGTGAGAGTTTGGTTCACATTGCCAACACTCGGTCGGAGTCATTCCCAGTGAGAGTTGGACTCCGCCAGGGCTGCCCTTTGTCACCGATCCTGTTCATAATTTTTATGGACAGGATTTCTAGGTGCAGCCAGGGAATGGAGGGTGTCATGCTTGGTGACCACAGGATCTCATCTCTGTTGTTTGCAGATGATGTTGTCCTGTTGGCTTCGTCCAGCAATGACCTACAGCTCTTGCTGGGACAGTTTGCCACTGAGTGTGAAGCGGCTGGGATGAGAATCAGCACCTCCAAGTCCAAGTCCATGGTCCTCAGCCGGAAAAAGGTGGATTGCCCTCTCTGGGTTGGGGACAGGCTTCTGCCCCAAGTGGAGGAGTTTAAGTACCTTGGGATCTTGTTCACGAGTGAGGGGAAAATGGAGCGAGAGATTGACAGACGGATTGGAGCAGCATCTGCAGTGATGCGGATGTTGTACCGGTCTGTTGTGGTGAAGAGGGAGCTTAGGTCTAAGGCAAAGCTGTCGATTTACCAGTCAATCTACATTCCTACTCTCACCTATGGTCACGAGCTTTGGGTAATGACTGAAAGAACAAGATCGCAGATACAAGCGGCTGAAATGAGCTTTTTCCATAGGATTGCTGGACTCACCCTCAGAGATAGGGTGAGGAGCTCAGTCATCCGAGAGGCTCAGAGTAGAACTGCTGCGCCTCCACATTGAAAGGAGTCAGTTGAGGTGGTATGGGCATCTGATTAGGATGCCTCCTGGACGCCTCCCACTTGAGGTGTTTCAGGCACGTCCCACTGGGAGGAGACCCCGGGGCAGACCCAGGACTCGGTGGAGAGACTATGTCTCCCAGCTGGTCTGGGAATGCCTTGGTATCCTCTCTGAAGAGCTGGAGCAGGTGGCTGGGGAGAGGGAAGTCTGGGCTTCTCTGCTTGAACTGCTGCCTCCGCGACCCGGACCTCCGGAAAAGTGGTAGAAGATGGATGGATGGAGATGGATGCAATTGATTCCAATATTTATGTGAAAAAACCTCATTGTTGTTTAGAAGCTACACTGTAACTGGCCATTGTTGACACATAAAATATATATTTATACAGTATCTACATGTATATAGCAAGTAAATCTATGTATTTTTCCGTGTAACCTTGTGACTGCATTATTTCAATTGTTTTTAATCGTAGATCAAGTTTGTTTTGGGTTCAAAATGCATCATAAGTGTTAAATATATCTTGTTATACCAAATTCAGTACTGTTTCCCTGTTGAAGAAATGTATATTTTATGGCTAATATAACCCCATAACTACAATATGGCAACTGGCGACCATTTTTTGGCAGCTGATCACTTTTTGGCACGACATGTCACCAAACTGGACACAAAAACACCCAAATAACGAAATAAATATTTTTTATTTAAATATTTACTGAAAAATGGGCAACACTAATGCAACAGTTGCAGCCAAACAGGTCATGCTGCTGTGTATAATAATGTTTGGTGTTCTGTACTTATAATATTCCTAAAATATAAAAGGATGCACTACAATGGGTCTCAAATATTTGTAAATGTGTCCTGTTATAGTACTGCATGAGCTTATTGATGATAGACTATAAACTACACATATAAACTAAAACAATTATAATAATGACTGAACAACTCCCATTCCCCAAAGTGCAAGATACAACGCCTATGAATATAAGTCATAAAAGATCACACAAATAAGTGATCTGACAAAAAACAAACAAGGGTTCTTAAACAGTCGCTAATATTGGATATCCTATTCATTTTCAATAATTCTGTAATTAATATTCACACAATCAAATAAATTTTAGTGTCATTCAGTCCCTTTTATATTTGTCAAAGTCTAACGTGTGAGTGCCTACATATACAGTAGGCTACTCCTCTTTGTATTTCACTTTCAAACACAACCTACATTTGAGCCTATAAAGCCTAATTGGGCCACCTGTTTCAGATAGGAATACGTGCTTTCTATGGGCATGCAAGAGAAACACTGTCTAATTTTTTATGAAGAGGAGTAAATACTGTAAAATGGAAGAGAAAAATATTAGCAATATGAGAGTGAAGTGCAGGTAGAGTTCAGTCCATCCCAATTCTCATTTGTACCCCTACCCCTTTGCCTACCCTTATGAATTGAGACACCCCTTCATGGCTGCACAGCGCCATTAGTAGTTGCTGATGGATTTAACTTAAATGGACACTACCTGTTTTCACCAGAAAAAAGAGGAGAACGAAAAAGAAAACTGATTAGAAAAAAAACCCAAAACAGTACTTATGGGAGCTGTAGTTTTGTCATGTCACAGTGCAATTGGTTTATTATTTTAGATGCCATTTGAGAAAACTACAACCGTACGTTTACGGATGTAAACGGGGTTTTATGAATGAAAGTGAACCTGTAACCAAGTGACACCGATCCTCGGGGTAGGAGCATTATACCAAATTAACCACACCTGTGGATGCACACCCCATATATACCCCTTGCATCCACTCACTCTTTCTCTTTCTGACGACTGGGAGGAGCCTGCTTCCACTGATGAAGGACAATGAATGGTTACAGGTTCACTTTCGTTCATAAAACCGTGTTTACATTCGTAAACGTACGTTTTATTTCATTTCAGTGAACCTGTAATCAAGTGACACCCGTATACCAAATGAGTCTTGAGGTGAAATGGGGAGGGCGTCACCCACAGGTCAAAGGAGCACAATGCACAACACAATCAGATGAGTTTGGCTCCCTTATTGTACTTACCTGAGTACGTATAACAGTCATTGTCGCCCGCGACAGACTGCTATGATGATGATGACAAGTTAAGCTGGTTCCTACAGGTAACCAGAGCTGAAACAACCCTCTTCGAGCACAAGGCACACATGCCGGCTCACATGAGGGAGACTAAGATACAACTTAAGAATCTGCTGCGACCCCCAGACAGATGAGTTTGACTCCTTATTGCACTCAACTGGCTACCTACAAGTTAAGCCGGTTCCTCCAGGCAACCGGAGCTGAACAAAAACCATTCCAAGCACAAGGCACACCTGCCGGCTCTACGAGGGAAAAGTAAGGTAAAACTAAGAATCTGTTGCGACCCCTAGAACAGATGAGGAGATGACTGATGAGGCCAGATTGAGCCTCTAGAAGCGGGTGAACGTTGAGGAAGAAGCCCAGCCAGCAGCTACGCATACATCCTCCGGGGTGCACCCCTGAATAACGCCCACGTAGTGGCCATTCCCCGAGTCGAGTGAGCCACCAGCCTATCTGGTGGTCCCACTCCAACCTGTACATATGCAAAGTAATCAGGTCAATTATCCAATGGGACAGGCACTGCTTAGGAATAGGCCTGCCCATCGTGGATTTCCCATAGGACCCAAAAAGCTTGTCTGAAGAACGGACAGGCCTCGTACGGTCAACATAAAGCTTAAGAGCCCCACTGGGCACAGTTATGAAGCCTCTCGGCCTATGAAGAGGTGTGTGAGGCAGGTAGAAGACCTCAAGCACAAGAAGGCAGGAAACAACCCATTAGCCATCATCCTGGGCTGAAAGCTGGATTGGGCCACAGGTGAACCACCTGATCACCATCAACCTAAGGCATGCTGCGTCCACAGAGAGTGCTTTCAGTTCACTGACCCTCTTGGCTGAGACAATTGCCAAGAGAAAAGCTGTCTTCCAGGAGGGCAGACGAAGGTCAGCACTGGGAGTGGCTCAAAAAGGGGGTAAGCATAGCGCCCTAATAACTGTCTGGGGATCCCACAGACGCCGAGATGGTCGGCTCCGTTCCATGCCTTTCAAAACTGCTTAGCCAAGGGATGCACCCCATGAGATAAGCCATCACATTTCTCATGGATAGTTGACACCGCCGCCAGGTAGCCCCTGACAGTCGACTCCGCCCAACCTAGGGCGAAGAGGTACTGGAGGTATGACAAGATGACAGAGATGTGACATGACAAGGGATCCTTCCCCTTGGCCCTACACCAGTTCAAAACACTCTCCACTTAACACTGCATCGCAGCTGGGTAGATGGGGCTCGCAATGCCTGCATAGTGTCTATAACCTCCTTCTCCAAGCCCAGTTTCCACAATTGCTCCCATCCAAGGGCCATACCTGAGACCTCAGGAGCTGGAAATTCAGATGCCACCTCCCGCCCTGTGCCTGCAAGAGCATATCCCGTCTAGTTGGGAGAGACCAAGGACGGCCCCCCAACATCTCGTGGATCTCCGCCATCCATGGTTTTGTGGCGAATTCAGGCCATCAAAATTACTTGAACAGACAGCAGTCTCGCCTCCGCGAGGAAAGCTGGCAGAAGAGGCAGTAGTGGAAACACAACAGTCCACTGAAGGTCAGGCATGCTCAGCATCTGTAGCTAGTGGACCTGGCAGGCTCAAGCCCACACGAGCAGATGATGCACCCTTGCATTGAGAGGGGAACCCCAATTTGTCCTGCTGGCTGATGTATAACACCACAGCCGTGCTGTCCGTCCATACCAGAATTTTTCTGCCCTGAATGACTGGAAGAAAAAGCCCCAGAGTCAAACACACCATTTCCATCTTGGGATAGTTGATATGCCAAGACTGCTGTGCCGGAGCCCAGTGCCCTTGGACAACCTTCCCTCTCAGACTGCACCCCAGCCTGCTTGGGAGGCGTCGGTTATAATGGTCATCCTGCGGCCCTCTTGGCCCAGGGGAACACCATCCCGGACTGTTGATGAGTGTCTCCACCACCTGAGAACCATGAGGCTCCTTCGGAAGAACTAGCCTCCTCCTTTTGTCTCTGAGTAAAACCACCTTCTGAAGCGCGAACCACCGCTGAAGGGGACGAGCGTGTAAAAGACCCAGTGGCACCACCTGGGCAGCTGCAGTAAAGAGACCTAAGATCTTTTGGCACTGCTGCACCGAGGCAGACCTCTGCAAGGTGCAGCTCCTGATACACTCCCTGATAGTATACCTTCTCTTTGGAGTCAGAGATGCCCTCATGGCAACTGAATCCACGGTGAGCCCTAAGTACTCGACCACCCTGGTTGGAACCAGGCAGCCTTCACTACATTCAAATGCAACCTGAGAGCTGCCAGGTGAGCCAATATGGTCTCCATATTGTTCCTCGCTATGGTTTCTGATGGCGCACAAACCAGCCAATCGTTCAGATAATTGAACTCGACTGCCCCTCTGCCGCAGTGGGCGAGTGCAGCGTCCATGCACTTGGCGAATGTCCGAGGAGAGGAACAAGCTGAAAGGCAGGACATTGTAACAGAAGGCTGTCCTGAAGGAACCCTGAGGAACTTCCTGTGGCTGGATCTATGGGAATATGGAATCAGCATCGCGGCGGTCCATTGCTGTGAACCAATTGCCTGGCCCTATGGCCTGAATAATGTCCTCAGGCTGAGCACAGGACAAGGGAGCACCCTGAGAAACCTGCTCAACCATCTCAGGTCCAAAACTGGATGGAGACCCCTGGTTTGTTTAGTTAATTAGTTAATTCCATCCCACCGCATGTGGGACACCATACAGTTTATAGGGCGGTGCTTATCCCGTTCCTCTGACCTTTGGCCACACAGCCACTGTAAGAAGTGAAAGTACAGTGGGGGGGGGCAGTCCTCCGGTAGCTCTACGTGTCATGTACAAATCCGCTTGGGAACAAGGAATAGGCAGTGTAATAGCCTCGCCTCTCTTCTCCTGGAGACAGAGACCGTATCACGCTCTCTCCCAGCAGGGCAGAGACCTCGCTGCCCAGAACTGCGGAAGAGAGTCCTCCTTACTTCTGCTTCCAAAACCTCTTGAAGTTGGGAAAGGAGATCTCAGTTGTAGGCGGTATCTACACACCAGTGTATCGATCACCCATGGACCTGAGGCGCACCGACGCCAACTCATGAGGCGTACCGCGGAGAAAGTTGATGTCAGGGGAAGCGTACCGTCAGAGACGCTGGAGGGGCCTGGCAGAACCACGGCCTACACACTCCCAAGGGTGTGGACGTGAGTGCTGCTGAACCTGCACCCGCTGCCGAGGGGCCCTCTGCTTCGGGTGACCTGAACTCTGAAAGGAACCTGGCTCTGTAAATGAAGTTGTTGTGGGTTCTCACACCCCTCAAGAGGTCTCCGGACACTTGACCTGGGTGGTCCTGGCTGAAGAAAGGACTGCATGCACAGTCTCGCCTTCTGCACCTTGTCCAACACCGCCTCTGCTTTAGGCCCTGTCTGTATCCGCCAATCCAGACTGGCTCAGCCACACATGCCACCAGTTCCTCTTTTGACTCTAGGTCCCTTATCAGACCTTCTAAATACACTAAAAAGAAGTGTATTAACATTTGCCAGCCCAGAGGCCATAGCCACAGGCTGGTAGGCGCTAGCCACTAACCCATCAGTGGCACGACACTTGTCGTTAGGGTGGTGTATAGACTTGCTGCCTGTGGGGGAGCTCCAGCCAGAAATGCAAAGGTAGGGCCCACCTACAATGCACCATCCAAGCCTTGCTCTGCAGCACCACTCAGAACACTGCAGAGCGAGGAGCAGCAGCCTCCCTTGGACGAGCCCACGACTTCTGCAGACAACCTACAAAGCCAAGATAACTGGCAAGGAAACCTGCTTGCGGGCTGCAGGACCCCTGTCCAAATCTGAAGCCCTAGGTGGAGAAGACGGAGGAGGAAGCCCAGCAGCTGATGCTGCTCTAGAGAGCAGTGCCCTGAGAAGCACCTCACAGGGCTCAGGAGGGTCCTTCTCGTTCGGAGGGTCACTGTTGTCCTCATCCTCAGAGACATCCAGCTGCCCAATAGAGCCACAGCCTGAGCTGATGGTCTTACCAAGTTATCAGAGGCCGTGAAGGATACTGCATCAGGATGCAGTCCTGGAGCACATATGGAAGCCTGAGCGGCATTCCCAAAAGGTGATGTTGATTTGCTGCCATATGCCAATGGTCATACGCATTGATTTGCTGCCATATGTTCAGCAGTCTTACGCATATCCTCCAGTTGCATGAAGTCTACCCATGGGTCGTGCAGCTGGCTTCCTTCGATCGGCTTCCGCTTCCTGCTGGAGCAGCTAAGGCTGAGGAATAGAGCCCTGGGCTGGTGCATACCAGTGTCCGAGCTATTTCCTCCTCCTTCACTCCTGCAGAAGCTATTACTCCTCCAGGAGAACAATAGGAGAGAAAACAAGACAGTTACTCTCATTATTATTATTATTATTGTTATCATAAACAGGCCAAAGGGTTGTTTCATGAGGTACAAGCGTGCTAGTCATAAAACAACATAGAAATATCAGATTTCAGTTCCTACCCATAGCATAGCAGTCTGTTGTGGGCGACAATGACTGTTTCATTTACAGTGGAGCAAGAAAGTATTTAGTCAGCCACCAATTGTGCAAGTTCTCCCACTTAAAAGACGAGAGAGGTCTCCAATTTTCATCATAGGTATACCTCAACTATGAGAGACAAAATGAGAAAAAAAAAATCCAGAAAATCACATTGAATGATTTTTAATGAATTAATTGGCAAATTCCTCAGTAAAATAAGTATTTGGTCAATAACAAAAGTTCATCTCATTACTTTGTTATATACCCTTCGTTGGCAATGACAGAGGTCAAACGTTTTCTGTAAGTCTTCACAAGGTTTTCACACACTGTTGCTGGTATTTTGGCCCATTCCTCCATGCAGATCTCCTCTAGAGCAGTGATGTTTTGGGGATGTCGCTGGGCAACACGGACTTTCAACTCCCTCCAAAGATTTTCTATGGGGTTGAGATCTGGAGACTGGCTAGGCCACTCCAGGACCTTGAAATGCTTCTTACGAAGCCACTCCTTCATTGCCCGGGTGGTGTGTTTGGGATCATTGTCATGCTGAAAGATCCAGCCACATTTCATCTTCAATGCCCTTGCTGATGGAAGGAGGTTTTCACTCAAAATCTCACGATACATGGCCCCATTCATTCTTTCCTTTACACGGATCAGTCGTCCTGGTCCCTTTGCAGAAAAACAGCCCCAAAGCATGATGTTTCCACCCCCATGCTTCACAGTAGGTATGGTGTTCTTTCTCCTCCAAACACAACAAGTTGAGTTTTTACCAAAAAGTTCTATTTTGGCTTCATCTGACCATATGACATTCTCCCAATCCTCTTCTGGATCATCCAAATGCTCTCTAGCAAACTTCAGACGGGCCTGGACATGTACTGGCTTAAGCAGGGGGACACGTCTGGCACTGCAGGATTTGAGTCCCTGGCGGCGTAGTGTGTTACTGATGGTAGCCTTTGTTACTTTGGTCCCAGCTCTCTGCAGGTCATTCATTAGGTCCCCCCGTGTGGTTCTGGGATTTTTGCTCACCGTTCTCGTGATCATTTTGACCCCACTGGGTGAGATCTTGCGTGGAGCCCCAGATTGAGGGAGATGATCAGTGGTCTTGTATGGCTTCCATTTTCTAATAATTGCTCCCACAGTTGATTTCTTCACACCAAGCTGCTTACCTATTGCAGATTCAGTCTTCCCAGCCTGGTGCAGGTCTACAATTTTGTTTCTGGTGTCCTTTGACAGCTCTTTGGTCTTGGCCATAGTGGAGTTTGGAGTCTGACTGTTTGAGGTTGTGGACAGGTGTCTTTTATACTGATAACGAGTTCAAAGAGGTGCCATTAATACAGGTAACGAGTGGAGGACAGAGGAGCCTCTTAAAGAAGAAGTTACAGGTCTGTGAGAGCCAGAAATCTTGCTTGTTTGTAGGTGACCAAATACTTATTTTACCGAGGAATTTACCAATTAATTCATTAAAAATCCTTCAATGTGATTTTCTGGATTTTTTTTTTTTCTCATTTTGTCTCTCATAGTTGAGGTATACCTATGTTGAAAATTGGAGACCTCTCTCATGTTTTAAGTGGGAGAACTTGCACAATTGGTGGCTGACTAAATACTTTTTTGCCCCACCGTAGGTCTGATCAGATTCCTCCATACCACTCCCCTACAAAAGGTGGTGAGAGTGCACCAAGCACAGGAGCGCTCAATACCAAGACAAAGAAGATGTCTCCCTTTTTTTGTAAGAAGATGACTGTTAGTCGAGAAAAGGAAACAATACAGAATTAATGGCAAATTATATCATGCTGTTAACTATTAAGTAATTCCTCCTTGAGAAAGGCACAATATATTGTGGGGGGCACAGTTAAGATAAGATAAGCCTTTATTAGTCCCACAATGGGGAAATTCCAGGATTGCAACAGCACAGGGATAGCAACACTCAGACCAATAATTAAGAAGATACGGAAGATATAAATAAGAGCAGTGGATATACATACATACACATCAATATATAAATATATATACAAAGTGCGGAGCATTGTAGCAAGATGGAATAAACAGCATAACCGTCTACTTAGTTATCCTACATAGTATGAATATGTACCCATACATATTGTCACCCTCCGTAGTGACCGATACTGTCCTAGTTGTACATACTAGAGGGGACCATTGTGTAAGTCTATTGCGTCTTTTGCATTCAATACTATTAGGTCGTCACATTTTTTTTGCTATCTCTGCGAGCAGCCCTGCTTAGGTTATACAGTCTGACAGCCGTAGGTAGGAAGGACCTGCGAAACCTCTCGGTTGCGCACCTAGGATGATGTAGTCTGCTGCTAAATGAGCTCCTCAGTGCGTTCAGTATGTCCTGCATAGGGTGGGACTCGGACTCCAGCAGAGATGACAGTTTAGCCACCATCGTTCTCTCTCCTATCTCCTCCACTGGGTCAGGGCGCTGCCCCAGGACAGAGTTAGCTTTCTTGATCAGTTTGTTCAGTCTCTTCCTATCGGCTGCTGTAATGCCACTGCCCCAGCAGACCACTCCAAAAGTGATGGCTGATGCCACCACCGTGTCGTAGAATGTCTTCAGCAGTGCCCCTTGTACACCAAAAGACCTGAGTCTCCTCAGTAGGAACAGCCTGCGCTGTCCCTTCTTGTAGAGTGCATCGGTATTGTGTGACCAGTCTAGTTTATTGTTCAGATGAACACCCAGGTACTTGTAGGATGTCACCATCTCGATGTCTGTTCCCTGTATGTTTACTGGTGCTGTGAGGGGTTGTCCTTGCCTGCGGCAGTCCACCACCAGCTCCTTAGTTTTCCTTGCGTTGATCTGGAGGCAGTTCCTATGGCACCAGTCCACGAAGTCCTGGATAAGTCCTCTGTACTCAGCTTCATCTCCGTTGGAGATGAGGCCGACGATCGCAGAGTCATCAGAGAACTTCTGTAGATGGCAGTGTGTTGTGTTGTGTGAGAAGTCCGCAGTATAAAGGGTGAACAGGAAGGGAGCCAAAACCATTCCCTGGGGGGGCCCCCGTGCTACCAATGATCGTGTCGGACACACAGTCCCGGGTTCTCACAAACTGTGGCCGGTTAGTGAGGTAGTCCAGGATCCATGATGACAGGTGCTGGTCCACCCCTGCGCACAGCAGCTTGTCCTTCAGGATTATTGGTTGGATGGTGTTGAAAGCACTGGAGAAGTCAAAGAACATGATTCTCACCGCATTCCCGGGCTTCTCCAGGTGGGACAGAGAACGGTGAAGGAGGAAGATCACTGCATCCTCCACCCCAATGCCATGCTGGTAGGCGAACTGGAGTGGATCCATCGCTGGTCCCACCAGGGGGCGGAGGTGAGCAAGGAGCAGTCTCTCCAGGGTCTTCATCATGTGGGACATCAGGGCCACTGGTCTGTAGCTGTTCAGGTCTTTGGGGCGGGAGGTCTTTGGTACAGGTACCACACAAGATGTTTTCCACAACTGTGGTACCCTCCCCAGCTTCAGGCTCAGGTTGAAGATGAGCTCCACAATCCCACACAGCTGATCTGCACAGGACTTGAGGAGCTTTGCGCTGATGCCGTCCGGTCCCGATGCCTTCCTCACCTTGATCTTTCTCAGCTCCATCCTCACCTGGGTCTTAGTGAGGGTCATGTTGGGGGGCTGTGTGTTGGGAGTGGGGGGGTGTTGGTGGAGTGGGGTGTGGGCAGCAGGACTCGATGTCTTTATAGGCAGCAGTGGTTGATGTGCAGTCGGGGGGGAGGGCGGTTGGTCAGACCTATTAAAAAACAGGTTCAGATTGTTCGCCCACTCCCTGCCCCCCATGGCCTGGGAGGAGGTATTCTGGAGCCCAGAGATGGTTTTAAGGTTTCTCCAGACCTCACCGATGTCGCTCTGTTGCAGCTTGGCCTCCATCTTCTTCCTGAAGCTGTCCTTGCCTTCTCTGATCTTCCTCCTCAGCTCCCCCTGTACGGACTTCAGCATCTCCCTGTTCCCTGACCTGAAGATCCTCTTCTTCTCTCTCAGAAGTGTTCTTATCTCAGGGTTGATCCAGGGTTTGTTGTTCAAGCAACACCGTATGGTCTTGGTGGGTACGGTGTTGTCTACACAGAAGCTGACGTAGTCCGTGATGGTGTGAGTGAGGCCATCGATGTCCTCACCATGTGGATCACAGAGCTGCTCCCAGGCAGTGGTTTCAAAGCAGTCCTTTAGAGCGTCCATTGCCTCCTCAGACCATAACTTCACTGTGCGCATGACCGGAGGTTGTCTGTGCACTAGGGGTTTGTACACCGGCAGGAGATGAACCAAGTTGTGATCCGATCTCCCGAGTGGGGGGAGTTGTGATGAGGTGTACGCCTCCTTAGTGTTTATGTAGAATAAGTCCAGTGTTTTATTGTCTCTAGTGTGGCATGTGACATACTGGGTGAATGTGGGTAGAATGGGAGACAGTGAAATATGGTTAAAATCGCCTGAGATGAGGAGAAGAGCATCTGGGTGTTCTGTCTGCAGCCTGCCAGTTACTGAGTGGATGACGTCACGCGCTGTCCCAGCGTTCACTGTCCGATTTGCATAAATAACATGCGATTCATATGTGTGACTCTAATGCAAATGTCCATGCATTCCTGCTGTATACTGTGATGCTAATATGCCATGCATGCATTGTCTGTAGCTGGGTATATAAGCTGACTGCATATAACGCTCTCTCTCTCTCTCTCTCTCTTTGACGACTCTTGTTCTTGTTGCTGACTTAGAGACGCAGGGCTCGCAGCGTCTCGTCTGCGTCGTTGTAGGGTTTCCTCACACCCAGAGAGACAAAGGGTGGAGAGGAGAATTATGAATGAAGGAGGAAGTGTCTCCGGGAGGTATCAAACGAGACAGTCTATACACCTCCTGGGGAGAGTTAGAGTAACCGGGAGCCGTGGAGAGAATAAGGTGTTAAAGCGGTGCCTGTGTATGTTATGTTAATGATGTACATTGTCTGACAATCTGAATGCTAATGTGCCACACATTCTCGATGTCCATGCAACAAAGTACAAAAGAGGAATGTACAGGGACTTTGACTGCGCAATAGCTCAGCAGAGCTATGAAGCGTGTTTGCTGTATGTTGTTGGAGAAAAATAAAGCCTTGTGTCATCCAGCTCGTTGCCTTCGCCCATTCCTTTTTCTCCACAGTGGTGACCCCTGATGTGCCGTGGAGTGCCTATCCCTTCCTCCACACTGGTGAACCCAACGTACCATGGCGAGTGCTCGCCTATTCCTTTCTCCACACTGACTACCTGAAGGGCCAGGGAGAGCGAGCCACACTGGGATCCAAGATGCGCCATGGATAGCGAGCTGAGCATCGCACCGGAGCCTGGAGGGAGAAAATCAGCGCTGCCTGCGCTGTTTCAGTCAAGCTCCCGGACCCTGGCTTCACCTCCCGACAGCGGGGTTTCAGCACACAGCAGCCCTGTGCGCACTCCGCGGGATTACGGGGATAACTATGGATGACACAAAATACTGCAACATGGTCTCTGTGCAGGATGCGCACGCCACACACCAGGAACAAGCCGGCTCCAAGAACTTATATATTGTCCTCAGCCGCTGCAAATCCCCGGGGAATAGGGCCGATTGCCTTCTCCGGATCCTTTAGGCCTGCGCTACGCATCTAAAGGAGTCGGGCAGCCTCACCGAAAGGACTTATATTTGTTTCTCAGCCGCTGCGCATCCCCAGGGAATTGGGCTGATTGTCTTCCCTGGATCCTTAAGGACTGTGCCTGCACCTAAAGAAAATTTGGCAGTTTCCCTGACAGAGCTTTTATTTTTTTTTCTCAGCTGCTGCTGATCCCCGGAGAGATCTACTGGAGGATCCCGCACCCGAGACGGATCTGGCCACACAATTTTTGCGCAGCCCGAAGGCTTTGACCACACCGGGCCGGCCCATCATTTCTTCCCCCACACCTTCATCTCAGAAAGCCTGCGGAATACCGGTTTTGTTTCCGTCAGGCACGATGCACACAGGACCCTGCTGCGCCCACTGTACAACGGACCGTTCAATGTGCCGGAGCCTGGGGTGAAGCATAAGGTGTTTTCCCACCCTCCCCCTTTCCCTCCACAGACTGACATGTCCTCCGATACACTTCACCAGCAGGATGGTTTTACTGGATCGACAACCCCCCACTGCAGCCGCTATGGGCACTGACTTGAGCCCAAAGGACCAGGGGGTTAGAGCCCCTTCTGGGTGTTTGGGGTGGGCCTGTGTAGGGGGCACAGTTGTAGGGTTTCCTCACACCCAGAGAGACAAAAAGAGTGGAGAGGAGAATTATGACTGAAGGAAGAAGTGTCTCTGAGAGGTATCAAACGAGACAGTCTATGCACCTCCCGGGTAGAGGAAGAGTAACCGGGAGCCGCGGAGAAAATAAGGTGTTAAAGTGGCACCCTAGGTATGTTACTGTATGTTAACTAGTGCATACCTGTGCATGCCCGTAGAAACCCATGCATGCCCCTAGAGGGGATGCATTGGAACAGAATTCTTGCCAGTTACAGGACAGTTGGTATAGCAACACAGCACTAAGTGGCAATCACATGCGACGGCTTTTGTATGCAGCAAAATATAAAAATCACACAAAATATGCCCTGCCATCTGGGTCTGGTTGCCCCTGCTTGTTACTTCTTCTCCTGCCTGTCACTGTTCTGTGTTATGTTGCTTACCTGTGTCTATACTGTAAATATGTCTTGTAGGGAGTCATGTGCTCTGTCTATGTGCCGTCATATAGACATCATCCGGTGGGTCTTCTTCTTTGTTCAGACCACTGAAGGGTCTCCTCCTGTCTCAGACAGTTGTGCTGTTCACAGTCATGCCTGCAGCATGCTGGTGGAACCTGAGGTGTTTCATGTTCATGGCATCCTTTCTGACGTGCAGCAGTTCTCATCTGGTGGGTCTTCTTCTTCGTTCAGACCACTGGTTGAGGGATAGATGTGTCGTAATTCCAGTTCATGGGCACGATCCTGAAAAAGTGGCTTTCGACCCTGTTCAGGAATGCCCGTGCATGCCTGTAGAAACCAAGAAACCGGAGCACCCGGAGAAAATCAGTGCTTTGCTTGGCATTTTACACATTTGTAGTGTAGACACATTCGTCAAGTTTACACATTTGCCATCATGTAGGCATGGCGAGTCGTCCTATGATGTTACACATTTGCCGTCATGTAGGCATGGCGAGTCGTCCTATGATGCCTGAATTCATAGGACGCACTGTGATGATGAGGCAGAGATCATAGGACATCATGTCCTAGAAACGTGCTTTAAAGTCTGTCGTACCCTATGCTGGTGAAGGGTGTCCTGTCTCAGACGGGTGCGATGTACTGCTGGAACCTCAGATGTTTCATCTTCATGGCATCTTTTCTGACGTGCAGCAGTTGTTGTCATTCTATTGCTCTCCATCTGGCGGGTCTTCTTCTTCTTCTTTGTTGAGACCACTGGTTGAGGGATAGGTGCGTATCCTGCCTTTCGCCCAAAGATGCTGGGATAGGCTCCAGCCCCCCCGCGACCCGAAAAGGATTAAGCGGAAGAAGATGGATGGATGGATGGATGGACAGGATCATGAAAATCATAGACATATGGTCTATATGACATCACAAAGACACATTTGTCTGTGTCCTATGATGCCTGAGTTCAAAGACACATGTTCTATATGACATCATACACACATTTGTCTATGTGTCCTATGATGCCTGAGTTCAAAGACACATGGTCTATGACATCATAAAGACACATTTGTCTATGTGTTCTATAAGACATCCTATGATGTTCAGGCAGAGAACATATGACATCATAAAGACACATTTGTCTATGTGTCATAGGACGTCCAATGAACTCTGCGGTCTATGTGACATCATAAAGACACATTTGTCTGTGTATCCTATGCACATAGACACATGACAAATCTATGTGTGACATAAAGACAAATCGTCCTATGATCTCTGTAGTCTATGTGACATCATAAAGACAATTGTCAACACATAGACAAATCTATGTGTGACATCATAAAGACAAATCGTCCTATTATCTCTGTGGTCTATGTGACATCATAAAGACATATTTATCATCATATGATGCCTGAGATCATAGGACATCCTATGATGCTCAGGCAGAGGTCATAGGCCCCTATGAAGCGTGACAGACACACAGACAGAGATTTCTTGCTTTTATAGAGTGGAGTGATGTTCAGCTGGTGGTAGGATTGATTTGTGGCAGATAGCAAAAACTGTACGCTGTCTGTAACATTATGGCATCTAGCTCTGATGGGTACGATAAAGATGAGGTGGGCTGGACACTATCCAGGCCTGGGGGCCGGAAAAGAGCAGCTAGAGGGCCAACAAGACCTAGAAGCAGGTCAGATGAGAGTGATGCGAGAGGAAGTAACAATGCGAAGAAAACACAAACTGGCCAAAATGGATGGCAGTTTGAGGATGTAGGGAATGACTGGAAGGTTGTCATTGAGTTCAATCAGGGTGGGGGGCACTATCGCCCGGTTAAGCTAACAAAAGCAATTGAGAAGGAAATTGGGAGAGTTCAGTTTGCAAAGTTCTTGAAGAATAACCGGCTGTTAATTCATGCCACAAGTAAACAACAGCAACAGAAAATACTGACAATGACATGTCTAAATGGAGAACAAATGAAGGTACATGTTCCTGGCGCGACAGCTAAGTTGAGGGGAGCTATATCAGGTGTCCCTTTGTGCATGTCTATGGAAGAAGTGAAAAACGAGATACAAGGAGGAAAGGTGAAGGATGTGAGAAGGCTACAGAGTAAAAAAGAAGGTTCGCTGAAGGACACACAGTCTGTCATGACTCAGTTTGAGGAAACACTCCCTAAACCAGTCCTAATAGGATACATGTATTTCAGTGTCAGAGAATATGTCCCAAAGCCACTCAGGTGTTATAAATGTCAAAGGATGGGTCACACTGCTCAGCAATGTAGGGGAAAGCTAAGATGTGCTAGATGTGGAGGGGAGCATGAATATGGTAAATGTGACAAGGACGCCAAAGTAAAGTGTCGCAACTGCGGGGGTGAGCACAGTGCTGCATATGGAGGATGTGTTGTGCAGAGGGAAGCTAGACAAGCCCAGGAAATCAGAATAACTAAGAAAATCTCATGTGGAAGCTCTAAAGACAGTTAGAAAGGCAGGAATAGTCAGAAACACAGCAGGCCTTCCTCAAAGAAGTTCAGTTCAAATGGAAGCCCAGCAATCAACGGGTCTTACGCAAGCACAGGATTGTGCAGCTGCAAGGAATGTTTGTGTTCACAAATGCAAAATGGATGATGACACATTGATAGTTAAGGACTATTTTTATAGCTTTTATCTGCCACACCATGAATGTTGCTGCACAGCTAAAGAAGAAAAGTGACAGAATCAAAAACCATTGTGGAAGCAGCAGGAAGCTTCCTAGATGTGAAAGATATCACAGCTGACCAGATTCATGCTTTATTGAAAGCTGAAACTGGGGAGACTGCACATGCTGAAACAAGACCTTAATTATGGTACTACTTATACTACAGTGGAATTTGAGGAGTCTTATAGCAAATGGACAAGAACTCAAGAAGTATCTTTACAAACTAGAAGTTGTTCCACAGGTAGTGTGTGTACAGGAGACATGGCTTCAACCTCACTTAGATTTCGTTATTCCAGGATACAGTTCAACCAGACAGGATAGAATTAACACTGTAAATGGAGGAGGATGTGCCACTTTCATTAAAGATGGCCTGGCGTATAAGGTGATTCCCTCCCCTGAGGATATAGAGTGTAATATTATTGAAATATGTAGGCCAAATGGACAAGGAAATATTAAGCTGATTAATTATTACAACCCATGTAGGAAGTTAACAGCAGATATTTTCAGTGTTATGGCAGGGGAAGGGCATATGAAAGAGGTATGGTGTGGAGACTTTAATGCCCATAATAACTTGTGGGGAAGCACACATACAGATAACAATGGAAATGTTGTGGAAGAGATGTTAGATGAGAAATCGTTAATTTGTCTAAACAGTGGTGAAGGTACCAGGGTGGATGTGCACAGGGGCGCATTATCATGTACTGACCTGACTCTGGTATCTGATTCTTTAGCGAGCACCTGTGAATGGACGGTTATGAACAGGACAGCTATGGGAAGTGATCACTTCCCAATACCTACAGTCATTAAAACTGAGGTATGTATACAAGAGGGAATGTGTTTTACAAGATGGTGTTTTGACAAGGCAGATTGGGGAAAATTTAGGCAATACTGTGTTCAATCGTGTCATTTGGTAACATTAGAAGGTGGCATAGAAGAGTGTTCAAATCAGGTAACCAATCATATTCTGAATACTGCAATAGCAAGTATACCTAAGAAAACAACACAGCGTAGGAAGAAGATTGTACCATGGTAGAATGACGAATGTAGTATTGCAATAAAAGAGTGAAGCAAGGCATTCAGAGAGCTGAGGAAGACTATGACTAGTGAAAACTTAATAGAGTATAAAAAGAAAAGGGCAGTAGCTCGAAGGATTATTAAAAACAGGAAAAGGTCAACATGGAGAGAATTTTGTTCCACTCTTGGTAGGAAAACAGAGCTACAGTAGGTGATGTCTGGGGTATGATTAAAAAAATGAGTGGAGTGGGAAAAGGGTATCAGTTAAAATTCCAGCTTTAGTGGATGGGGACAAAATGGCTTTATCAGACAAAGAAAAGGCAGAAGTCCTAGGTACAGCATTTGCAGCAGTGCATAGAGGAGACCATCTTGGTGAGAGTCATAGACAGCAAAGGCAGCATAAACTCAGAGAAAATGCAAACTTAATGAAGTGAAAGAGGACATGACTGCGTTAGACCTCGAGCTCACAATGTCAGAGCTTAAGAGAGCTTTGCAAAATAGATACACAGCTACAGGATATGATCAGTTAAGCTATGCTATGTTCCGGCAGTTACCTATGCAATCAATGCAACTGGTGCTGAAACTATTTAACAGGATATGGAAGGAGGGGGTTATCCCAAGTGGGTGGAAAAAAGGCTGTAATTTTACCATTTAATAAGCCAGGGAAAGATCCAGCTCATCCAGGCAGCTACAGGCCAGTAGCATTAACGTCACATTTAGGGAAATGGATGGAGAAGGTGTTAGTTTACAGACTCTCATATGTATTAGAGCAAAAACAATTAATAAACGACTATCAGAACGGTTTTAGAAGAGGAAGATCCACAGTGGATGCTCTAGTTAGGGTAAGTAATGATATTGAAAAGACTCTCAAAATGTAAGAAGTAATGGTTATAGTTTATCTGGATATTGAAAAGGCTTATGATTCACTGTGGAGGGATGGACTTCTTATGAAATTGAATAAAATGGACATTGGTGGTAGGATGTATAATTGGATAATGGATTTTTTAACACACAGGACAATTAGGGTTAAAGGCCAAATGTCACGTAACAGGGTCCTTAAAATGTCTTGAAATTAGATATAAAAGGGAACCGATCCGTTCGGGTCTTGGTGCATATGCTTCAGTAACACCAGAACATTCGTTAATTTAAAACTGCCGCGCTTGGCCTGACATTCCTACTCACGGCCCCCGGAATCGCCTGGGGAAGAAGGCGGAAGTGACGAAACAGATTGTACCTTAGTTTGATGCTTGGGGTATCCCGATTGATTGTTTATATGGAGACTGGAAGAGGCACCGCATATTTTTAATACATAGACAGTTTTTTTCCTTTGTTTGTGGAAGGCAATCACTATTTTTGTTCTTAGTTACCCCTCGTTACCAACGTAACAACGACCAACAATTTAATCCTTAGAAATAAATCATCTATCGTATTGCTGGATGGCACCGTAAAATGGGGCTATAAGGGACGGCTGGGTAATAAGGGACACTTTTCTGGGAAATGTTTTAAATGTAATTCGTGTTGTTATTGTCAAATATTTTAAGGATTCATGGATATTTGACAATAGCAACACAACTCAGCATCCTGCTCAAAATAAAAAAAGCAGAATTCTGGATTTGGAAGGCGATTCCTCTCTGTTCCGGAGCCACAGGACAGTTGAAAGTGTGAGGCCATCAGCCTAATGACTTCTCACTGTAGTGATAATAGCTCATGCTGAGCGATCTGCCCGCCCCGGCCATCTGCCTAATGATTGAGTCCACACTTCTAACTGTAGTGAGAATAGCTCACGCTGAGCGCTCTGCCAGCCCCCTAGCTGTGGGGGTCACACACACGACGTGTTCCTCAACACACTCACTAATTTTTTTCCCGTATATTTTTCTTTTGGGCGTACAGAAATGGCAATACGCCCGTATTTGCTAAAATTGCATTTTCCCCGTATTAAAATACGGCGAAAACGTATCACTTGACAGGTATGCGCCTCCATTCTCATTCTGATTTGGTCAATTTCTTGACAGCAGTGGCTCTCCTCCACTGTTGGCATTGCTTGGCAACACTCACAGGTGCACCTATTGAAAAATTCAAGTACAAGAATTTGCAAATATTTTCTGAATGTATGTATACATAAATATGCTTGTTTGTTGATATTGTAAGCACAGGTTTGTTGATATTGCAATTGTGAGCTTTTATAAATTTTGTAACAATATAATATATATAATATTCAATAACGTGTTCACATCCTGTCCATATTGTTTACACTATATCCACCTCATAAATGCCTTGCAGAACTCATGTAAAATAAAGTGAAAAGATCCATTGCATTATTCATGTTGTCTTTGTTTATTAATAGAACTTTCAAGCCCTCCCCATGAAGTGCCATGTGCTAGAGACATAGTTTTTTCCCAATTATTTCTAGTTATCAAACCTTGAAGCTGGCGTACAAAACAACAAGCTAGATTTCTAATTCGTCTACAGTGAGAAAGGAACATTCCTGGTTATGGCCCTATACACACGATCCTGGGGATTTTAATACAAGTCATTTTCCACAATTACTTCCATTTCATCCTTGATTTTGTTGCTACAACTGAATGAGGAAAGAAAGGGTTCTACTGTAAGCTAGCGCTCCACTGTATCGTCATAATAATGGCTTCCGAAAAATCGATATTTATGGGGCGCCCTCGACAGACCCCCTTCGGCTTCCCAATTCTGGAGGCGATTAATGTCCAATTCAATGACATTTTCCACTGGTTCTGCTCTCTGGTCATCGTCGGAACTGTTGTCATCAGACAAAGCATCTGATTCCATCTTGGACGGCTCGAACCTGTAAGGTTCTATGCCTCTGTCACTGTCTGAACCACTGTCATCAGTATCTGGGGTGTCGTCTTCCCTGAATTCCAAGTCCGATTCACCAGAGGACAAAACTAAACTAATTTGTTCACAATCGCTGTCACTTTCCGTCATGATTGTCCAATGTTGATAAGTGTGAAGGTGGATACGCAGGGCAGCCAGGGTGAAATTTGTGACGTCAAAATCATGGCCGCTGGATTGGCTGTCACAAGCCAGCGAGCAAGGCGGGGCCTTCGCCTGGTATATTTTGTGCAATTATGTAAATACGGGTGGGTGATATGGTCTCCGTTATGAATATTTGGTTTAAGCTATGTGTATTTTATCAAAATTCGTTGGCATTTGGAAAAAAAAATTACGTGACATTTGGCCTTTAAAGTAGGATCAGAAGTTTCTAATGACTTTGAAATAGAAAATGGTGTTCCTCAGGGGAGTGTGATAAGCACTGTTTTATTCAATATAATGATTAATGACATGTTTGAGGATCAAGAGTGATCCATCAAAACAGCACTATATGCAGATGATGGAGCCATATGGACGAGTGGAAGAAATAAGAAATTTGTGTTGAAAAACATCAGGAAAGCAATGGAGAAAGTTGAAAAGTGGTCATATGACTGGGATTTAAATTTTCAAACAGTAAAACCTGCTATTGTGGAGTGTGTAAATAACGAGGCGGATTTGACTCAGACAGTTTATTACACATCTCTCACAGGCGCATAGTCAGAAAGAGGACATCTCAGAACAGACTCTTCTCTTAAATACTATGGCATTCCCTCAGAAGCTTCTACACACAAAAGGTCACATTGCATTCACTTCCTTAATCCTTTACCATCCTCCTAGAAGTTTCTGATACATAACAGATCACACTGCATTCACTTCCTTCACACCTCCCTGCTATCTCCCAGGGAACTCTGCTCTTTGTTCTAGTCTAAGATGCTATACCATTATGCACTCCCCATGTGTCACCAAACGACCCCCCCGAGCGTCTTGGATAGAACAATAGAATGACAGTCCATATGCTGTGGTTAAATCATTAAACATCAATCCACATGCTGCTTGGGCTTCAGTCTTCTCCCGTATCTGCTGTAACCAGGATTCACCGCCTCCACGGCGCTGTCATGCTGGGGGGCTGATGATTGAGGGGTAAAAGTCTGTGCATGTGGGTGCTCTGGGGAATCTTTTCTCTGGGAAGCTCCCCGTGGGGGTCTTCCACGCCGAGGGGCCCTCGCCAACAGCACTTGCTCCTCCGCCACAACAAAAGCGGGTTTGAGTCTGTCTATGCCAATCTTTTCCCTCCTACCCCCCAAATCTAGCAAAAAATGCTTGTCCCCTGTTTCCAGCACTCTGAACGGTCCATCATAAGGTGGGCGCAGTGGAGGGCAATGGGCATCGTGTCTGACAAAAACAAACTCCGCGTTTTTCAAAGTTTTAGGCACAAAAACACGCGGAAAACTGTGGTGAACAGGGCCCGGCAGCGTGCTTGTGTCTATGCTATGCTGCAACAGCTGAGACGGGGAGCTGCCCGGTGTGGAATTATCTGGAAGAAACTTCCCGGGCAGCCGAAGTGGCTGCGCAAAAACGAGTTCAGCCGGGAACGCTTCCAAATCCTCTTTAGGCGCAGAACGTAACCCCAATAAAACTCACGGTAGCTTGTCTACCCAATTTGCATCCGTCAGTGACGCCCTGAGAGCCGCTTTCAATGACCTATGAAAACGTTCGCATAACCCATTAGCCTGTGGATTGTACGCGGTTGTGCGGTGAATTGTGACACCCAGGCTGTGGGCCATTGTTGACCAGAGTTCAGAAACAAATTGAGGGCCTCTGTCGGACGTAATATCCGACAGGACTCCAAAACGCGCTACCCATGCTGTTAAAAACGTGCGCGCCACCTCCTCGGCTGTGGTTGCTGCCAGTGGAACCACTTCCGGCCAGCGCGTGGTGCGGTCCACCATTGTCAGAAGGTGCGTGCACCCCTGTGATGGCGGGAGGGGGCCCACGAGGTCCACGTGAACATGGTCGAACCTCTTAGCCGGGATGCGAAACGGCTCCAAGGGAGCCTTCGTGTGTCTGTGTACCTTGGCTCGTTGGCACGCCATGCAGGCTGCTGCCCACTCTTTCACTTGTTTGTGAAGGCTCGGCCACACAAATTTCTCTCCTACCATTTTGACCGATGTGCGCACTCCCGGGTGCGCCAAAGAATGAATCGAGTCAAAAACGCGGCGGCGCCACGCAGCCGGTACCACGAGACGCGGTCGCCCCGTGGAGACATCACAAATTGGGGGGGCATACCCTCTTGCAGCACCCTGCTGTCCAGCCTTAACCCTGTTGGTCCAGACTGGAGCGCGCACACGTCCGCGTCACTAACCTGCTCCGCGGCCATGGCTGAGTAATCTATCCCCACGCGGACCGGGGCAGCCACGGCGCGCGAGAGGCAGTCTGCCACTACATTCAGTTTACCCGACACATGCTGAATATCAGTAGTAAACTCTGAGATCGCGGCCAGCTGTCTCTGCTGCCGGCCCGACCACGGTTCTGAAACCTTGGCCATCGCGAATGTTAGTGGCTTGTGGTCAACGAACGCGGTGAAACAGCGCCCTTCCAGCCAGAACTGGAAGTGGCGAATGGCCAAGTGGAGAGCCAGCCACTCCCTGTCGAACGTGCTGTATTTACGTTCACTGTCGTGCAAATTCCTGCTGAAAAAGGCGAGCGGCTGCCAAGCCCCGGCTACACGCTGCTCCATGACCACCCCTATGGCCACATCTGACGCGTCAGTAGTGAGCACCATGCGGGCCGTTGGGTCTGGATGTGCCAGCAACGCAGCGTTTGCCAGGGCTGCTTTGACTTCCGAGAACGCCGGCTCTCGCTCCGGGGACCATTCGATCTTATTCACAGGTTTTTGTTTTTTGAGCGCGGCGTACAGTGGTTGCATGAGCTGCGCTGCACGGGGAAGGAAACGGTTATAAAAATTCACCATTCCCAAAAATTCCTGTAACGCCCTGACCGTTTGCGGCCGGGGAAAATCTGCTACCGCGCGCACTTTGTCAGGCAACGGAACTGCTCCTTCTGGAGAGATGTGGTGCCCCAAAAAATCAATCTGCGTCACCCCGAACTGACATTTCGCTGGGTTGATTATTAACCCGTGCTCTTCCAACCTCCGGAAAACCGCCATGACGTGGGTTTCGTGTTCGTCTTCGGACGCGCTGGCTACCAAGATATCGTCCAAGTAGACAAATACGAAAGGGAGATCACGCAGCACTGCATCCATCATGCGTTGGGACGTCTGTGCAGCCCCTTTAAGCCCGAATGGCATGCGCAAAAACTCGAATAAACCGAACGGAGTTATCACCGCTGTTTTGGGTATGTCCTCAGCGCGCACTGGGACTTGGTGGTAACCACGGACCAGGTCTATTTTAGAAAAAACACGCGCTTCTGCCAAGTGAACGGAAAAATCCTGGATGTGAGGAATTGGGTAGCGGTTGTGCGCTGTGGTGTTGTTCAACCTGCGGAAATCCCCGCAAGGTCGCCACGAACCCTCAGCTTTAGGGACCATGTGTAGTGGGGAAGCCCATGGGCTGTTTGAACGCCTGATGATGCCCAACCTCTCCAGGTTGGCGAACTCCTCGCGCACTATGTCCAGTTTAGCTGTGTCCAAGCGCCGAGGTTTTGCAAAAACGGGCGGCCCGGTGGTGGTGATAAAATGCTCCACCCCGTGTTTAGCGATGGCTGCCGAAAATGTCGGGACCGTGAGTGCTGGGAACTGAGTGAGCAGTGTGTGGAACTTACCGCATGCAGCTGTGATGTTGGCTTGTGCTGTTGGCCGGGACGCTCGAGCTGTACAGGGGATAGAATCAAAGGACAGTGCATTAACCAGGCGCCTGTTAGCGACATCAACCAACAAACCATGTGTGCACAAAAAAATCAGCCCCCAATATATTGAAATTCAATGCTGCTATGACAAAAGTCCACTCAAATGTATGACCGTGTAGAGACAGGAGTAGAGTCCTCTCACCAAAGGTCTTAATCTCCGAGCCGTTTGCTGCTGCCATCTCGGGGCCGCTAGATCCTGCCAGCCGGTCGGCGTAGGACGGCATGATGAAACTCATCTGGGCGCCGGTGTCCACAAGGAAATGCCTCCCCGAGCGTGCGTCCATCAAGTAGAGCAGCTTGTTCTCCTCCCCGAGGGTCGCAGCTGCTACCGACCACCGGTCTTGGCGTTTCCCGAACGCTTGAACTGGCATGGTGGTATACATTTGCGTGCCTTCTCTGTGAAGCGGCGGTGGGAGAAACAAAGGGTGTCTCCTCCGGGTTCTTTGGCCCCCGCTGCTGCTGTCATCGGTGGCTCTGCCGCTGCCGTCGATGGCTCCTCGCGTCCTCCGGCCGTCGCGCCGAGCTCCGTCGCTGCCGCCGTGGTCGTGAACTCTCTGCTGGCCATGATGATCCGGTGTGCTTCTCGGGCCAGCGCACGATAGTCCCGCTTGGCCAGCAATGGCGAATTGGCCAGGGTCGCTCTCGTCGCTGACGGAAGGTTCCGGAGGAAGAGGTGGGTAAAAATGAAATGGTCGTCGTCCGAGCCCTTTAATCTCAGCATTTTCTCCGTCAATAGCCGACCCATCTCCTAACCCAGTCCGCGTCAGGAGTCTCTCTGCTCTCTCACCAACCGAGAGCGTGTAGTGCTGGATGAGTGCAGCCTTCAGCGCGCCATACTTGTCGCTGGTTGGTGGCTGATCAAGCAGGCTCTCCACATGCTGAGCCGTGTGGGCGTCGAGCTTTGCGACCACATGGTAGAACTTAGTGTCATCCGCCGATATCCCCCGGAGGGCGAACTGCGCCTCAACTAGGTGGAACCAGGAGCGCGGATTGTGCTGCCAAAAATCCGGTAGCTTGATTGTAACAGCATATGCTTGGCTGGGGGATCCCAACGAGGCTGGCTCCGGGGATCTTTCGTCGTGTTACATGATTCGTCTTGGGTCACCAGTGTGGAGTGTGTAAATAACGAGGCGGATTTGACTCAGACAGTTTATTACACATCTCTCACAGAAGCATAGTCAGAAAGAGGACATCTCAGAACAGACTCTTCTCTTAAATACTATGGCATTCCCTCAGAAGCTTCTACACACAAAAGGTCACATTGCATTCACTTCCTTAATCCTTTACCATCCTCCTAGAAGTTTCTGATACACAAAAGATCACACTGCATTCACTTCCTTCGCACCTCCCTGCTATCTCCCAGGGAACTCTGCTCTTTGTTCTAGTCTAAGATGCTATACCATTATGCACTCCCCATGTGTCACCAAACTATATGACTTTCACAAAAAAACACAGAACTGGTACAGAACCATTAACATTATATAATCAACCAATAGAGAAAGTCAGTGAATTCAAATATCTAGGATTGTGGTTTGATAGTGCATACACATGGAGAGTTCATGTTGAAAATCTGGAGACAAAATGCAAAAAAGTAATTAATCTCATAAAAGCTGTAGCTGGACACGAATGAGGTGCAGATAAACAGGCATTAATTGACATTTACACAGCACTAATGCGATCGACAATGGACTACAGATGCATGATTTATGGAGCAGCGGCAAAGACGACTCTGGAAAAAAATAGAATGTAGCATAGAGCGCTTCGGCTGTGCATTGGAGCCGTCAAAACAACACCAAACAATGCAGTTTTAATAGAAGCAGGAGAAATGCCAATGGATTTGAGAAGAGATAAACTGGCATTATCATACTGGGTCAAGCTGAAAGGAAGTGACGAAGCAAATATTTCAAAGACAACACTACAAGACTGCTGGGAATACTCTAATTTCCAGGGACACGGGTTTGGGTGGACAATTGAAAGAAGGACCAAAATGTATGGGCTGCACACTATTGATATAGCAAACACCAGTCCAATGAGTAATGTTCCCCCTTGGCTGTTTCCGGGAATAGAAGTAGACGCTAGTCTGCTAATGAGTAAAAATAGGCCGTGAGCAGCTCCCTCAAAATGTGGCTTGAAAATGATTTTCGTGGCACCCAACTGGGAACTACGGGATCTTTGATGATTTCTATGTAAAAAAAACCTGCTGAATCCGAAAATCAATGTTCCCACAGTCAAAGGTGTGGATAGCTATGTCAAATTTGCATAAATCCAAGATGGCTGCCACGACTAACCAAGGGAATGAATGGCCTAACATTTCAACCAGTCTATCTAGAAACACGTTTGAGGCCTCTTTTTCGGATAACGTTGAGCCGAGGAATCGATTTCTGAGGTCGACTGTGTGATTGAGGGTCAAAGAACCACGCTAATTTGCATAAATCCAAGATGGCTGCCATGGATGGACTAACTTTTTAGCCATTCTACCTAGAATCACGTTGGAGACGTCCTTTTCGGCTAATGTTAACCCGAGGAATCGATTTCCAAGATCATTAGTGTGACTGAGGGTCAAAGAACCCCGCTAATTTGCATAAATCCAAGATGGCCACCATGGGTGTGGATGGACTATATTTTGAACCACTCTACCTATAATCACGTTTGAGACGTCTTTCGGATAATGTTGACCCGAGGAATCAATTTCTGAGGTCAGATATGTGATTGAGGGCTCCACTAATTTTCATAAATCCAAGATGGCTGCCATGAATGGCCTAACTTTTTTATCAGTACAACTAGAATCACGTTTGAGACATCATTTTCTGATAATGTTATGCCCAGGAATCGATTTCTGAGGTCACTTTTGTGATTGAGGCTCAAAGAACTCCACTCATTTGCATAAATCCAAGATGGCCACCACAGGCATGGATAGTCCAACTTCTTAACCATTCTACCTAGAATCACGTTTGAGACATCTTTTCTGCATAATGTTAACCCGAGGAATCGATTTCTGAGGTCAAATATGTGATTGAGGGTCAAAGAACTCCGCTTATTTGCATAAATCAAAAATGGCCGTCATGGATGGATGAACTTTTTTAATCGGTCCACCTAGAATCACATTTGAGACATCATTTTCGGATAATGTTATGCCCAGGAATCGATTTCTGAGGTCACTTGTGTGATTGAGGGTCAAAGAACTCCAAGACGGCCGTCATAGGCATGGATAGCCTAACTTCTTAACCACTCTACCTAGAATCACGTTTGATACATCTTTTCCAAATAACGTTGACCCGAGAAATCGATTCCTGGTCAGTTATGTGATTGAGTGTCAAAGAACTCTGCTAATTTACATAAATCCAACATGTATAGCTGTCATATCCTGATACAACCTGTATTCTGCTTCCGGCCTTCAGAGAGAGCAGACGCCTTTCTGCCTTTCTCTTCTCTCCTCCTCCCTCCCTCCCTAACTGACTGAATCCCAGCTTGCTACTGTCTGTGTCTGCGTTGCTCTTCTACTGGCTGATTCTTGATCCAAACGGAAAATTATGGATTTAGTAAGCTGGGCTTTGAACACAATTGACACTGTTTTTTCAATGAGGAAATCGGGCCCGGGGGAGCCCACCTATCCTACAGGTACTGCTGCTGCGGGTTATGTAAGAGACACATATAATTGGAAACTTATGTGTCTGTGCGACCTTTCAATTGAAGATGCGGAAGACATCTACCTATTCGGCTTTACGATCTCAGGACTTCTGCTGATCGGCTTTGGGATAGTCCTGGTGTATCGAAAACTGAAGAAGATGGACAGAGCTTATCAAAATGCTGACCCTAAGCTCTTTCATCAATTTGACCAGCTGGGGAGGACTCTGATGGCGGCTAATGGCGAACTGAATAGGAAGATTGGCAACATCACGATGTCGCTGGGAGCTCTTCAGGATATGATTTTAAAGCCTAGCAATGATGGAAATAATGGAGCACTGAACGCATAAGAGATGGAATTTTTTTCTCTGAGTGACTGTGCTTATTCGACCTTGTTTTCGGCGCCCCTCAGCTCTCACTCCTCCAGGATGAAGATAAGCAGTAGAAGTGTTTTTCTCTCCTTCATAAACAATCTGGCGTACAGCAATCTGAACTCTCAAGGACAGCGCCATGTGACTGGCTCAGAAAATTCCATCTGCCATGCACCAAGGACATGCTCTTTTGAGTTTCAGACACTAGACATAACATCTCTGCTGAGAGAGGATTTTTGCTGTCCACCAGTAACTGATAAACACCCACTTGCATTCAACATACACGACTGATTCATTTACACTGATATACATATCCATTCACTGACTCTCTCTGCCTTTGTTGTAATGTGTGATCTATTGTCTGCTAATTGTGCATAGAGGGTTTTTTTTCTGTGTAATCATAATTTGGCTCATTTGAGCTTATATGAGCTTATACGAGCGATATTCTGATAACTATGGTTTTTTTTCTCTCTGCCTATTGTGTTTTCCCTGACCCTGACCTTGCCCTCTTTACCCTCCTGTTCGACTGGCGCCTTCGGGCTGCCCCGGCTATGGGATGCGCTTACAAGGAGCGCGCCCAATGTCAAGTCAAATTTCAATTCTCCTGTATGTATTGCACGTATGGTAGTATTGACAATAAACCTTTTCATTCATTCATTCATTCATTCAACCTTCACCTTATTCATCACCAGAATCATCTCCCTCATTTTCTTCCTCCTCTGCTTCCACAGATCTTTCAGATTCTGTAAGAACACGATTCACGCAATCGATGCAGGCGCATAGATCAGTGCAGCTGAGATCCGATGCCTTGCATGTACATCTGCTGGCCTCACACCTACTCTGCTTGCATGAACAGTGCAGACTTGTTTTGTCCGTAAAAAAAGCTATAGTACACACGATGGTAGCCAAATGTTGGATCAAGGTTGTTTAGATCTGAAAACATATTATATGGTCCATAGGGTATTATAACATTAGGCCTACCTTGTACCCATATAGATATAAAACATATATAGATTGCAGATAATTTTCACATTAACAGTGAGCTTATAATAGAGACCTTGTGCAACCTAGTCACTGCTCAATGTGAACTTGCAAAATGGCAAGCACAGACCGTGTGCCCATGTTTATTGAGAGCATAAAGTATACAGGCGACTGCTGCTGCCATGAGTTTAACCTTTCTTGGGTGACACATCACAAACATATGGGCTTTCCTTAACAGGCCATTTTCCATCCGCCTAAGGCTTGATAGTATGGGTGTGACTATGTGCAAACTATATAAATGTATGCCCAAACTTGTTCCTCCCTCACCTACTAGTACACTGCACCCCTTGGGCTTGGGCTGAGAAGTACAGCCAACCCTCAGACTCAGAGTTAAGCTCATTGGGATTGCTACCCTTTTCCCATTTGAGCTACTTTGTGGTAGTGGTATATTTTGACTATAATTCAGGCCCAGGGTGGGTTCTGGGGATAGATGCATCATCAGAGTGAGTCGATCTGCATCATCTAGATCTATACTAGGACTATGTTACCTGGCACCCAGAGTCCCTTGGTTATTAGCCTCCACACCCCCAGATCGGCCTACTCTGAGTCTTAGACCAGGACTAGGTCACCCTGTGAGCGGTTGACAAAGGTTTTAGACATCTAGGGTTCCATTTTAGTTCATATTTAGAGTTACAAATGATTGGAGCCAAACGACTCCAGGGCACACGCAGTACAACCATAAACAATGGCTGCCACTCACCTTTCTCGAACAAGTCGCGACGTTGTTCTGCTACTTTCTGTTGGGGTCCGTCAAGTACAAGCCATTTTTGGGCACACTCACGTACTTTTGCCCACGATGCTTCAGTAAAACGAGTGATACTGCCCGAAAACTTATTGGAAATGTGAATAACACAGGAGAGGCTTTCAGCGCACGCTACCCCTGTGGGCACTGCCATTTTGTTGTCACATGACCAAAGGGACGACGCTGATTGGTTAAAATGTCCCAGACTGGGCCATGTTTAAGGTAGCCAGACAATTATTATCGACTGACTTCAATCGCATTTTTCATACAGCTATCCACACCTTTGGAAGTGGGAACATTGATATTTTGTCTTACAATAATGTAATCTTAATTTAGAAACACTAAAATTTTAGTTCCCCGTTGGGTGACACGAAACTGAACGAAAAGTGGCAGTTGCTCACGGCCTAAAAGGATTGGCATATGAGTGAAGCTGGTGTTAAAACAAGCATTTACCTCAGGAATAATTACTATAGCTTCTTACAGCTCTATACTGACGGTTCAAAGAATAAAGAGGGCTCTGTTGGAGTTGGAGTATACATCCCAGAGTTTAAAGTGACCATCGCAAAAAGACTCTCCAACAATACATCTGTGTTTACAGCAGAGATGGTGGCAATAATTATTGCTTTGCAGTGGGTGGAGGAGGTCAGACCGGACCGGGTGATGGTGTGCACAGACTCACTTGTAGCGCTAAAAACCATACAGACACTAAAATCTACAAGGGAAGACTTGGTGACTGAGCTATATCACAGTTTATTTAGGGTACACAGGGGTGGTGGACAAGTTCAGTTTTGTTGGGTTCCTGCACTTGAAGGGTTGAAAGGGAATGACTGTGCGGACAAATCTGCAAAAAGTGCTCTTGGAAAAGAGATAACTATACCATTGTCTCTTGGAAAAGGTGGAGGGAAAGCAGTAATCAAGAAAAAAGGAACTGAGCTATGGCAAAAAAGATGGGATGAAGATCATAAAGGTAGATCGTATTACAAAATACAAAAATCTATTGCAATAAAGAATTTCATAACAACCAAAAAGAGGGACGACATCATTATGGCAAGACTCAGACTGGATCACACAGGTTTAAATGGCACTTTATTCACCATGGGGAAAAGCAAAAGTGACAAATATAAAGAATGTGGAGTAAAAGAAAATGTCAAGCACATCTTATTACACTGTCACAAATACGGAAATGAAAGACAGATAATGGAAAATGAAGTTCGAGAGGCCAGTAGGGAATGGGATTTAACTGGGATTCTGGGAACAGATGGAGATGGAGAGGCAATAAGAATCACGAGAAGGGCTCTTTTCTCTTTTTTAAATAACACGGGATTAAGTCATAGAATTTAGGGGTCGGGCTCAGATGACATAATGTTACACACTCTTGTACAGTAAGTGGTAGTATGCACCTTTCAGTTGTTTGCTATCCGCCAGTAACCGAGAGAAGAAGAAGAAGAAGATGTGCATTGTCTGACTATCTGAATGTTAATATGCCACACATTCTCTTTGTCCATGTAACAAAGTATAAAAGAGGAATGTACAGGGACCTTGATAGCGCAATAGCTCAGCAGAGCTATGAAGCGTGTTTGCTGTATGTTGCTGGAGGAAAATAAAGCCTTGTGTCATCCAGCTCATTGCCTTCGCCCATTCCTTTTTCTCCACAATATCACATATCTCAAGCAGATAAACATATAGCCTGCTGTTAAGCTGTAAAAACAGTTCCTCTGCCTGAAGAAAAGGCACAAAATAAATCACAAACTTTAAGCAGATAAGGGTAGACAGATCTCACGCCACTAAACCTCCCAACAGTTCTGGCTGAAAAGACGGCAAGTGTATATTACATAACTCAGGCGGGCACGCCATGCTATACTGCCGCTGCAAACCTTCTCTCATTCAGCAGAAAACCACAACAATTTTATGACACAGCGATGGGGTACCCAGAATAAGGCAGCCCAGACAGCACAAAGCATAATGTCAAACAGATGGTATAAGCTCTTACCGTACCAGGAGGAAAGAAAGAGGAAGAGTGAGAGGATGCAAGGTTTATATACAGGGTGTGTATCCACAGGTGTGGTTAATTTGGTATAATGCTCCTACCCCAAGGATTGGTGTCACTTGGTTACAGGTTCACTGAAATAAAATAAAATGGCCAAAGTGGCTATCCACCTTATTCCTGGGGTGCCGCTGTAGGAACGATTATGGGCGGAGCTTCCGGTTTCAGCTGACCTAGTGTTAAATCAGTCAGTAAGCGTGGAGGAGCAGGGCATTTAAAATAGCGTTTTTAAAAGGTTTTCAAATTCATTGTAATGTATAGTCCACATATGTGTTTTGCACTCAAGTGGCAGCTAATTTCAGCACTTGTAGTTTTTGTATTTTTGAATGTTTTTGCGTAGTTCTGGTACTTGCTGCTGTTCGTGGTGTGAGGCTCCTCACAGATAAGCACAGCTAAATCTGTGGCTTCAACAGCAATGAGTAGATCATGTACTGAAAACTAAAGGATTGTTTGTGTGATCGGTGGTACAGACACAACAGCACCAGGTATTTTTTCACTTGTATGAATGTCACAGATCTGATGTTTTACCCCGAATTTAAAACGCCCAAGCACGGTGTTGTGGTTCTTTGTGGTTCTGACTAGATTCTACGTATGCTCTGAGGTAAATTTGATAATGTCCAACATATTTTAACAAAATGCAGCCAACTTTATTGCAGTGGAAACATTGATATTTCTCAGAGCTTTTATTTGATTACACCGTTAGCATGTTAGCAGCGGCGCTAACTAATGGAGCTACTGTCCATGGAGCTACTGGCCACTTTTTAAGGTCATCTTCTCATCCCTCCATGGTCGTGGGATGTAGTATGATTATATTACTGTTTTTGTGGTGCAAAAGGCTGTGTTCCCGCATTTTTGATGCTGAAGTCATTGTTTTTTTTAACAAGGAAAAGTGTCCCATTTCAGTGACAACAATATGTTCTAAACTAGTACCGGAAGTTGCTACCATAATTCCCGCAAGGCATCATGGGGCTTAGGAATAAGGCGGGTTGGGTGTGGCTGTCTTACTGGTGTTATTGTGAAGAAAGGAGGCAGCCGAGGCAACAAACTGGATGACACAGAAACTTTTATTCTTTCTCCAACATAACTTACAGCAAAAAAGAATCCCGAGTCTCTGTGCATTCCTCTTTTATATCTTTATTTCCATGCATTGAGACCCGGAACTTCCGATCATAATACATTGTTGTTTGAACAAAGCAATGTGTGGCACATTAAAATGACATAATGCCGGTGCCGCTCTAACACCCTTCTTCTCTCAGTGACTCTGGCAGCTCTTACTCTCTGAGGGGAGCGCATAGACCTAACAATTCTGTCTGATAGCCCCTGGTGACACCTCCTCCTTTGGTCCAATGTTCTCCCCTTCCCCCTGCCTTCTCTGGGTGGAGAAAGCCCCACACAGCCCCACACAGCCCCGCCAAACACGCACTAACCCCCCCGTCCTTTGGGCTTGAGCTGGTGCCCATAGTGGCTGTAGCGGGGGGTCGCAGATCCAGTTGAATGGCCCTGCTGGTGAGGTGTACCGGAGGGCACATCAGTCTGTGGAGGGAAAGAGGGAGGGGGAAAAACACAGTAGCTTCACGAGCACAGGTCCCTGCTGAGGGATTGCCAACTTGCAGAGCCACGAACGGTGGGCATCCAGGCCAGAGAGCTTGGGCCAACACCACCTGCTTGTCTGCCAACACAAAAGCGGGCTTCAGCCTGTCGATGCAGACGGTCTCCTGATGCCCCAAGTCTAACACAAAATGCTTTGCCCCATGTTCCAACACCCTGAACGGTCCGTAGTACGGTGGGTGCAACAGGGTCTGGTGTGCATCGTGCCTGACAAAAACAAAACTGGTACTCTGCAAGCTTTTTGGGATGAATGTGCGGGGAAAACAATGGTGGGCCGGGCCCAGTACCGCTCACAGCCTCCGTACTGTGTAAAAATTGTGTGGGCGGGTCAGTCTTGGGGGTGGGGTTTTCCGGTAAAAACTCTCCGGGGATCTGCAGCGGCTGAGAAAAACAAGTTCTGCTGGGGAGGCTGCCAAATCCTCCTGAGGTGCAGATCACAACCCTAAAAGAACCCAGGGCAGGTGGTTGACCCAATTTGTGTCCGTGAGCGAAGCTCTGAGCACTTCTTTAAGTGACCTATGAAAACACTCGCATAACCCGTTAGCTTGGGGGTTGTACATGGTAGTGCGGTGAATTTTGACCCCCAGGCTCTGGGCCATTGCGGACCAGAGTTCTGAAATGAATTGTGGACCCCTGTCGGACATGATGTCCGATGGAGATCTGGAACGTGCAACCCAAGCCGACAAAAAAAGCATGCATCACTTCCGTGGATGTGGTAGAAGCCAGCGCGACCACTTCAGGCCAGCGCCTGGTGAGGTCCATGACTGTCAAAAGGTGCGTGAAACCTTGCGATGGCGGGAGGGGTCCCACCAAATCCACATGGATGTGGTTGAACCTCCTAGCCGGGATTTGGAACGGCTCGAGGGGGCCTCTGGTGTGCTTGTGCACTTTGACCCGCTGCCACGTGACGCAAGCTGCAGCCCACTCTTTCACATCCTTGTGCAAGCGTGGCCAGACGAACTTCGCCCCCACTAACTTCACTGAAGCACGCACTCCCGGATGCGAAACGGGACCGACTCGAAAACACGCCGGCGCCAAGAGCTTGGCCGTGCCCGGTGGAGATGCTGCAGGGCAAGGGAGGGCACCCTTCTTGCACCACCCTGCTGTCCAACCTTAACCCAGTTGGCGCAGACTGGAGCGTGCAAATATCTGCGTCCCCGGCTTGCTCCGCGGCCATGGCGGGGAAATCTATTCCCATATACAGTGATCCCTCACTTATCGCGGTTAATGGGTTCCAGAACCGACCGCGAAAAGTGAAAAACCGCGAAGTAGCGTCACCCCTAATAACGTCACCCATAAATAATACGTACATTCATTTTCTCACTCTCTCTCATATGATACGTGTGTGTGTGTGTGTGTGTGTGTGTGCGTAAGTGTACATACATACACTACCGTTCAAAAGTTTAGGGTCACCCAGACAATTATTTTGTGTTTTCCATGAAAAGTCACACTTATTTACCACCATGAGTTGTAAAATGAATAGAAAATATAGTCAAGACATTGACAAGGTTAGAAATAATGATTTGTATTTGAAATAATAATTTTTTCCTTCAAACTTTGCTTTCGTCAAAGAATCCTCCATTTGCAGCAATTACAGCATTGCAGACCTAACATGATTGCACAAGGATTTTCTAATCATCCATTAGCCTTCTGACGCAATGAGCAAACACATTGTACCATTAGAACACTGGAGTGATAGTTGCTGGAAATGGGCCTCTATACACCTATGTAGATATTGCACCAAAAACCAGATATTTGCAGCTAGAATAGTCATTTACCACATTAGCAATGCATAGAGTGTATTTCTGATTAGTTTAAAGTTATCTTCATTGAAAAAAAGTGCTTTTCTTTCAAAAGTAAGGAAATTTCTAAGTGACCCCAAACTTTTGAACGGTAGTGTACGTAGATGTAAATAAAGTGTACATAAATATGTTTTTAGAACTCTTTTATTCTTATAACAAGATACGTAACTCAAGATGAAGATGATTTACTGCACAGGTTAATGAGAGCTTTACTGCTGTTCAGGTGACGCCTCATCGTCAGGTGCTAGAGGCGCAGGATCGTCGAGGGCAGCTTCCGATAGAGCTGGAGAAGCTGCAGGAGGCGGCGTAGTGGCTCGACGGGAAGACTATTTCTCACAAAAAGGCACAAGAGAACAGCGAAAAGTTCCACACGGCGAGACTAAGCAACACGAGCGATAAAGAACAATGAATGCGGTCTTCCTTCGCTGGGTATGGGCACTCGGTAGGGAGAGAAGCTGGGTAAAACGTCTCGGCCAATCAGCTTGCGAGATTCCCGAGCCGAGCCAACACGAGAACAGCGAACAGAGAGGTGGATTTTGAGTTGTGCGGGCTCTCCGTGTTGATACCTGATGTTCTAATGTAGTCTCCCTGCCTTCTGCTAGCGCCCGCCCATTTTTTCTCAATTTTGAATTTTTGATGAATATTTTTGAAAAATCCGCGATGCACTGAGGGCGCGAAAGGTGAAGTGCGAAGTAGCGAGGGATCACTGTAGACCGGGGCAATTAAGGCATGCGACAGGCAATTGGCCATGACGTTGAGTTTACCTGCAATGTGTTGGATGTCGGTAGTAAACTCCGAAATTGCGGCCAAATGGCATTGTTGCCGGGCTGACCACGGTTCTGAGACCTTGGACATTGCGCACGTCAGCGGCTCATGGTCCACGAACGCGGTGAACTTGTTTCGTTGTCGCGCAAAGTGTGGCTGAAAAATGCGAGCGGCTGCCACGACCCTGAGACGCACTGTTCCACCACTGCCCCTATGGCAACATCAGATGCATCTGTAGTGAGTGCTATCCGTACAGACGGATCTGGGTGGGCTAACAATGCAGCATCCGCAAAAGCTGTTTTGGCGTTTGTAAAAGCCTGGACTCACTCGGGAGTCCAGTCGATGGCTTCCGCGGGGTTCTTTTTTTAAGTGCGGCATACAATGGCTGCATCAGCTGGGCTGCCCGGGAAAGGAACGGTTATAAAAATTAACCATTCCCAAATACTCCTGTAGTGTTCTCACGGTCTGCAGGTGTTGCGCCCTCTGCTCCACAGTTCGGGAGAGGTACGTGGTGCTTTTGAGCAAGAAATAATGAAGAGAGTCACGGTCTACGTCTTCACTCCATTTCGCTTTATTCAAAAAGAACATGGACACTTGTGCGCAAGCGCACAACACAGTTCCCTCTCCGGGCAAAAGCAATCAATTTGTGAATCATCGAACTTGGACACTTCTGCCAAAGGCACAACACAGTTCCCTCTCCGGGCAAAAGCAATCAATTTGTGAATCATCGAACTCTCAACAAACCGTAAACAGTGCACACAGCATCCAAACCCCCTAATACTGTACTGATGTTTTTAAATGTAACAATCATTTGCAAAAACAATAATGAAACATTAATCTTTTTAACTCTCATTTTTAACTGTATATATTGTCTACATTCAGCTTTTTAACTTACTTCTTAACCTGTAATCTACTTCTTAACCCGTGTATGATACGCTCTTAATTAACCCATTAATCTCCATTTTTAACCCGTCGCATACCACTAATCCCCATTTTTAACCCGTCACATACTCCCCCTCAAAATAGATGTTGTCCCCAACATCAGGACATGAGAAATGTATAATAACCACTGTCACAGTGCAAAATTCTCAAAGAGTGCATAGTCAACTAATTCAACAAAAAAGTTTACAGACTGGAACTCTTTTCATACATTCTGTCATGCAAGTATCAGATACTCATTGTCCGGTGTTTCTTGTGTATGCATTTTGTTACAGACTGGAACGCTTTTGATACATTCAATTTTGAGTCCAAATAACGCATATATGACAGGCTGGAACTCTTTTCATACATTCTGGCTTTGAGATGAACTCATTCACAGTCTCAAGTGTCCATTACACTTTAAGTGCATATCCTGTGCATACTGGGATAAACACCAACACAGTCCCCCCCCCCCTTTTTTTTACGTCAGTCCCAATGAGTCAAACGACCTTAAAACTCAATCTTTCAGTGTGAGTCCAATGTAACTGCATTTACTCTACTTCAAGTATACAAAATGACCACCAACCCATTAACATTTACCACAAAACTCTTGGAAGTAGAAAGGATGTACACTGTATATGGCATGGTCAGTTCAGCATAATAAGGCAACGTCTGTATGTTATAACATGCTGGTGTACCCAATGTATCATAAGTGAATACTTTCGGTTTTCTAGCGTTACGTCTAGGTCTCTGATTCACTTCCTCACCAGGATCGCTATAGGTTGGAGAAGGAGGGTGCGGTGAAGGAAGGCTTACCTCCGCAGGTAAGTTCTCTACCTGACCAATGTCGTCCTCCGGTGGCTGGTCAGCTGCTGCAGCTCAAGCTCTGTCTCCTGTTGCACCTCTTCAGGTATGATGTCCTCCTGCTGAGCTGGGTCTGCGGCCCTCTCAGGCGGTGGCGAATCAAGGTGAGTGCTCAAGTGAAGTGGCACTGGATAATACTCGTCCTCATCATCGTCTTCCTCTTCTGAGTGAATCTCCGGTGTCTCCGCTGATCTGGTAGTGGCATATTTCTTTGAACAAGGCTGCAAAGAAGTCTCTAAAGACAAATGATCACATGGCAGAAGAAGATTGTGATGCAAAGTTCTAGATCTACCCTTGCCTCTCTCAGGTTTCAGTTCATAAATTGGGACTGCCCTGCCCAACCTGCCCCACCACAGTCCGGACTGCACCCCCCCCAGCAATCCCGCAGCTCACCCCCATACACCAACGTGGTGCGTTGGTGTATGGGGGCCGGCGGCCGTAGCGCCTACGTACAAAGTGTGGTGGGGAGCGCTGTTGTTGCTGCTGGTCTCCTTCGGGGGCATTCTCTCCATCACTCTGGTAGTTCTCTGGATAGTCTCCACGGGGAGGGCCTCTCCTCCTGGGGTAGCGCCTATAAGATAAGATAAGATAAGATAAGCCTTTATTAGTCCCACAACGGGGAAATTCCAGGATTGCAACAGCACAGGGATAGCAACACTCAGAGCAACAATCAGAAGGCAAGAAAACAAAAACAAGCAAGAGCAGCTAATATACATATGTACATATTACTATAAAATATATATATACACACACACAGACACACAGTGCAGAGCATTGTAGCTGGATGGAATAAATATATGAATATATAAACACACAGTGCAGAGCATTGTAGCTAGATGGAATAAATATGTAAATATATAAACACCCACAGTACGGAGCATTGTAGCTAGATGGAATAAATATATAGATATATAAAAACACAGTGCGGAGCATTGTAGCTAGATGGAATAAATATATAGATATATAAATATGAACACACCCAGTGCTGAGCATTGTAGCTAGATGGAATAAATATGTAAATATATAAACACACACAGTGCAGAGCATTGTTGCTAGATGGGATGAAACAGCATAACCCTCTACTTAGTTATCCTACATGGTATGATTATGTGCCCATACATATTCTCACCCTCCATAGCGACCGGTATTTTCCTAGTTGTATGCCGGAGGGGACTATTGTGTAAGTCTATTGCATCTTTTGCATTTAAAAACTATTAGTTTGTTACATCTTTTTGCTATCTCTGCGAGCAGCCCTGCTTAGGTTGTACAGTCTGACAGCCGTTGGTAGGAAGGACCTACGAAACCTCTCGGTTGTGCACCTGGGATGATGTAGTCTGCTGCTAAATGAGCTCCTCAGTGCATTCAGTACGTCCTGCATAGGGTGGAACTCGGACTCCAGCAGAGATGACAGTTTAGCCACCGTCCTTCTCTCTCCTATCTCCTCCACCGGATCAAGGCGCTGCCCCAGGACAGAGCTAGCTTTCTTAATCAGTTTGTTCAGTCTCTTCCTATCGGCTGCTGTAATGCCACTGCCCCAGCAGACCACTCCAGAAGTGATGGCTGATGCCACCACCGTGTCATAGAATGTCTTCAGCAGCGCCCCTTGTACACCAAAAGACCTGAGTCTCCTCAGCAGGAACAGCCTGCGCTGTCCCTTCTTGTAGAGTGCGTCAGTATTGTGTGACCAGTCTAGTTTATTGTTCAGATGAACACCCAGGTACTTATAGGATGTCACCATCTCGATGTCTGTTCCCTGTATATTTACTGGTGCTGTGAGGGGCTGCCCATGCCTGCGGCAGTCCACCACCAGCTCCTTAGTTTTCCTTGCGTTGATCTGGAGGCAGTTCCGATGGCACCAGTCTACAAAGTCCTGGATAAGCCCTCTGTACTCAGCTTCATCTCCATTGCAGATGAGGCCAATGATCGCAGAGTCATCAGAGAACTTCTGTAGATGGCAGTGTGTTGTGTTGTGTGAGAAGTCCACAGTATAAAGAGTGAACAGGAAGGGAGCCAGCACCGTTCCCTGGGGGGCCCCCGTGCTACTGATGATCGTGTCGGACACACAGTCCCGGGTTCTCACAAACTGAGGCCGGTTCGTGAGGTAGTCCAGGATCCATGATGACAGGTGCTGGTCCACCCCTGCGCGCAGCAGCTTGTCCTTCAGGATCATCGGTTGGATGGTGTTGAAAGCACTGGAGAAGTCAAAGAACATGATCCTCACCATATTCCCGGGCTTCTCCAGGTGGGACAGAGAACGGTGAAGGAGGAAGATCACCGCATTCTCCACCCCCATTGCCATGCTGGTAGGCGAATTGGAGTGGATCCATCGCTGGTTCCACCAGGGGGCGGAGGTGAGCAAGGAGCAGTCTCTCCAGGGTCTTCATCAAGTGGGGACGTCAAGGCCACCGGTCCTGTAGCTGTTCAGGTCTTTGGGGTGGGAAGTTTTTGGTACAGGTACCACACAAGATGTTTTCCACAGCTGTGGTACCCTCCCCAGCTTCAGGCTCAAGTTGAAGATGTACGTCACAAATCCCACACAGCTGGTCTGCACAGGACTTGAGGAGCTTTGCGCTGATGCCGTCCGGTCCCGACGCCTTCCTCGCCTTGATCTTCCTCAGCTCCGTCCTCACCTGGGTCCTGGTCAGGGTCAGGATGGGGGGGCTGTGTGTTGGGGGTGGGGGGGGGGTGTTGGGTGGAGTGGGGAGTGGGCAGCAGGACTTGATTTCTATAGCGGCTCCTGTCAGCGGCATACCTGCTTCCCTGGACTGCAGTGCCTCCTGGGCCGGTAACATTTGCCGCCTCTGCTCCCCTTTCTCCCTCAACTACATCAAACTCCACAGTTGTGCCATCTCCAACACTGCAAAGGTATTTCCTCGGGTTGTTCTTTTTGATGGCTGTCTGGTGTACAAAAACGTCTTCTTTTGTGTCATTCCTATTGATGAAACCATATCCATTTCTGACGTTGAACCATTTGACTGTACCCAAGACATTTGTTGCGGTGACCTTCTTATTCCCCGCTGGAGCTGCGGCTGCCGGGCTGGATGGGCTACTGCCTTTCGCGCTCTCTGCTTCTTTCTCTCTTGCAGCATTATGCTCCCTACTGTATATGCTCTACAGCCTGCCTGAAAATGCTCACTACTCCCTTTATGAATACTACCACAGGTGTAGGGCTTACATTTGGCTTTGTGTATGGGCCAGCGCTCTCCTCAACACTTTTTGGAGCAGTACAAGGCACTTTTACACACTGAACAACATTTCAAACTCTGGTTTTCACCCTGTGTAGCACAGCTATAACAACACTGGGACCTTTTTATGTCACTGGTCACACCACGTCCCGCTGGAGTGTCCCCTTCTAGTTTAAAGAGTTACCTCTGGCCGGTTTCACTGGCTTCTGAGCTTTACAGCCTGCTCTAAAATGCTCGCTGCTCCCACAGCGAAAACAGTGCTGGCAAAACTCTTCACCTGTCTGAATGCAATAATAACACCTTGGTTGTGGGCGGGGCATGTGGTACCGCTGAGGGGCGAAGCGCAGCTGGAATTGTGCAGTGCCTCTCATCGGCACCAGGCCTTGCGCTGGATAATGCTGCTGAAGAGCTGCTTGGGGCTGCTGTTGAGGAAAGTAGTGCTGAGCAGATGGGTCCAGCTGGTATTGTGGGTATGGCGTGAAAGTCGGCGCTGGGGAGTGGTTTTCAGGTCCTCCGCTGGTGGTGGGTTGTGCTGTGGCTGAAGACTTCTGCATGGTTTCTCGGATTTGGGACACTTCAGCTCGCAAGTCCTTTAAAAATACCATCTCAGACCACATCTCTTTAATCTCTGCCAGCAGATCAGGTGACGGAACGGCTGTGCTTTGTTTTTGAACTGTCTTTTTTTCTGCAGGTGCAGGAGTGTCACTGGGCTGAACAGCATTCACGGCGGCCGCTCGCTGGGGGACAGCATGTTTCTTCTTGTCTTGTCTTTCCTTTTCATTTGCTCATGCAATATTCACCTTTTCCAATAAAACTTCATCAGGTGTCGTGGGCTGAAGAACGTACGGCTGCATGTCACTCTTAACATTGTCACTCTGCAAACCTGTTAGGATGGTGTGCATGAATAAACTTTGGACCAAGGCGGGATCATATTTTAGACCCGACTCATCTTCCTGAGATGCAAAAAGAATCTTCTGGTGAAGGTCCATGGCTCTCAGAAGGAAGTTTTGAGGAGTCTCTTTACTGCTCTGAGCTTCTGAAGAAAGCTACTTGTACAGTTCAGTAGCCCCTCTCTCCTGATAGTGAGACCTTAGGATCCTCCGGAGGGCAGGAAGAATAAGATTACCTTTGCCTTCTAGGTAACTTCTCAGCTGCAGGCCTGGTGTGATGGCGCCAATCACTGCGTCGATGATCTCATCTTCATGGTAGCCTTTACTGAGCCCACTTTCAATCTGCCTGGCCAAACTGGAAAATGTGAGCTTGTCTTTTTGTCCCGGCTCCCCTATTTGGCCCGATATCTTAAAGTCTTTACGCCACATGGAGTTATCTGGAGGCGCTGAAGCTCGCCTGTGCATTGGTGTGCTCTGTAGGCTCAGTTTATTACTCATTAGCTGATGCGTAGCCTCTTCTTTGGCTTGAAGTGTGGCCCGTAAAGCATGTACTTCTTTCTGCAGGTCTTCTTTCTGTTTATCTTCACCCACTATCTCTAACTCTGGCATCTTTGCATTTTCAATCAAGTCCTTTATATTTAGCAAATAAGACATTCCCTCATCTTCTAGCTCAGCTAACTCAGCTCTTTCAACATAACTTGTGACAAATGTGATTAGCTGGCTTCGAGTTTTCAATCAATCAATCAATCAATCAAAGACTTTATTCCAGACTCAAGGTCCATCAAAAAAAGTAGAAAAGTAAAAAACAAGACAGCTGAAATAATCAAAAAGTTACAAAAAAAACCCCACTAAGATACAACTGCTAAGAGAAGTACAAAGACAGTACAGACTTTTAAAAAGACTTAAAAAGACAACTGTACCAGTGCCTTCTAAACTGTGACTGACAGCGAATAGAACTGAGCTTAATGCTAGACATGACTTGAATGATTTCATTTCTAGATACATCAAGCCGACAGATGAATTTATACATAAGATTCCTAATTACTGCATGCAGAGTATTTACACGTGATGAGACAAATAACTCGGAAGCACTGCACCATCGAGGCTTTATAAGTAAAATTCTTAAGGCATCATTGTAGGCAACCTGTAATTTCTGCATACTTTGTTTCCTATAATTTATCCATAAATGAGCAGTGTATAAAGGTGTACAATAGGTTTTAAAAAGAACCAGTTTCACCTCATCTGAGCAAAAACCAAATCTGCGTGCAAGAATATTTGCTTGCATGTAGATTTTGCAGCATTGTCTGAAAATATCATCATCATCAGTCATTCTATCATTAATAAAATGTCCCAGATATTTAATTTTATCCCTGACAATTAATTCCCTGCCTGCCAATTCAAAGACAGGGAATTTCATTAACAAATCTTCTTTAGTGCGGCAAATCAGCACACAACTCTTATTTGTATTATATTTTATGTCATTTTCCTCTCCATAAGCAGTACACACTCTTAATAACTCCTGAAGACCAGCACTACAGCAGGACCAGCAGGGCAGTACGGTGGCGCAGTGGTTAGCACAGTGGCAGCACAGCAAGAAGGTCATGGGATCGATTCCACCCTTGACCATCGTGGGTCCGATCCCACCCCCAGACCATCGGTGACCCTTCTGTGTGGAGTTTGCATGTTCTCCCCGTGTCTGCGTGGGTTACTCCGGGCACTCCGGTTTCCTCCCACATGCCAAAAACGTGCAAGTTAGGTTAATTGGCATCAAAACTGGGGATTCTAAATTGTCCTTAGGTATGGATGCGAGAGTGAATGGTTGTCTGTCTCTCTGTGTTGGCCCTGCGATGGACTGGCGATCTGTCCAGGGTGTACCCTGCCTCTCGCCCAAAAGATGCTGGGATAGGCTCCAGCCCCCCCCCGCGACCCGAAAGGATTAAGCGGTAGAAGATGGATGGATGGATGGATGGACCAGCACTACTTGGACTGAGAATAACTAGATCATCAGCATACATAAAATGATTCACTAACTTATTCCCTATTAAACACCCAGTTTTACAGGCATTCAGTTGCTTTGACAACTCATCCATGTAAAGATGAAATAGAATAGGGGACAGTATACTGCCCTGTCTGACACCACTGCTCACACCAAATGGGGATGAATGACTCTTCCCCCATTTCACCAGCATCTTCTGATGTGCGTACCAGTAAATCAGGATACGTACTAAGTACTTGGGAACCCCCCTGTCAATCATTTTCCTAAACAATATCCTGTGATTAACACGATCAAACGCCTTGGAGGCGTCAATAAAACACAGAAAAACTGAAGAGTTTTGATGTCTGTACTTATTTATAATTTCTTTTAAAGCATATATGCACAGATCTGTTCCATGATGGGGTTTGAATCCAAATTGATGATCAGTAGATTTGATGAATACATTTAATTTTTCAAACATGATTTTTTCCAGTACTTTAGATATTATATTGGCTATAGCTATGAGCCTGTAATTATCCAGGCTACACAGCTTGCCAGCTTTATCTTTAATGATTGGTACCAACACAACAGACAATAAAGATTCTGGTAACATCACATGAATCATGAAGCTGGTGAAACAGATTGCAAGAAGAGGAGCAATTCTTGAGCTAGCATATTTAAGATGCTCAGCAGAAATACAGTCTAATCTACTCGCTTTGTTATCTGATAGCTCTCTAATGGCTTTGGTCACTGCATGAGTGTCAATCAGGAGTGACTCGTCCCTTTCTACTTTCCCTACCTTATAAGTTTCATCCTTAGTTGAATTAAATAATGAGTAAAAGTGTTGCCGCCATAGATCCACAATATTTTCTGTACCTGAAATGCCTTCCAAAGTACAGGGCAAAGACGTTTTACTGTTACTAATCTGTCTAAGCTCCTTCCAAAAATCTGTGACATTCTTATCTAACAATTTCTTGGCCAAGGAATTACTTCTCATTAGCTGCTCATTTTTAGAAATATGACGAATAGCATACTTAAACTTTGCATTTGTACATTTCTTCATCTCAAATTCTGGCCCTTGTCTGGGTCTCCCAGCCACCACCCATGCTTTATATGCTTCCCGGGCTTCAGAATAAGGCACAGCTACGGCCTCATTCCAGCCAGGTCTAACATTGTGTGTTTTACGTATTTTCTTATAATAAGGCTTACTGTCCTTATACAGGGAGTTAACTATAGCATTGTACAAACTACAAAGGTCTTTCTTATGCTCAACAATGCTACAGTTCACATCGCTGCACATTACAGCATCTCTAGGAAGACATATTTTACTCAAGGATTTATCTGTACGAACACAATATTCTACAATTTCTTCCTCAGAAAGAGTGACCCAGTCTAATTTTCCCACCTCATCCTGACTGACATTTTGACAAAGTGCAGGTAGACAGTCAACATTAATTATCATCTCAAACGGTATATGATCAGACATTGCTAACCCATAATAAATACTCATGCCACCCAAAGAAGCATGTGCATCACCAGTGCTGATGCAATGATCTAGCCAGGACATAGTGTGCCAAGCCTCACTTATATAGGTATAACTATCAGGAGGCATTAGTACCTTACTTGACAAGATTAAGTTGTTCTCATGACAAAAATGATACATATGTTTTGCAAATAAGGAGTCAGTGTCAGATATGTCTGCATTCAAGTCCCCCATAATAAAAATACAAGTATTATTATAGTCTTGCATATAAGAATTAATAAAGGCAAGCTTATTTAAATATTCATCCTCATTCTGTTGACACTCAAATGGCGTATATACATTAATAATAAGGAATTCCTTATCATTACAATTAAACTGCACACCAATACACCAATCTACACCAAGGACTTTTATCAAGAAGTCCAGCTTCTTTCTCCAGAGGATAGCCACTCCTCCAGGTATCCTCCCCCTGATAATCCCCTTGCTGAGGTCAGTTGTAGACTCCCCAGCACCATGGAAATCAGGGTTAAGACAGTTCAAACGTTCCAAGTCTTGTTCTGAAAGAAACGTCTCCTGAAGGCACAAAATATCACAATTGTTCAATAAATTGTCAATAACTAACCGGCGAGCTTTCTCCCCAGCACTTTGCCCCAATTTAAGGCCACGACAGTTGTAAGACATGACCTTAATACCCATCAAAAAAGGAGGAAGAGTTAAGAAAGATCATCATCATGCGTGGGTGCCCGCATATTCTCCACAGCAGCCGCTCCACTAGCTCCAGCCCTCCCAGCCCCTCGGGGCTCATAATATCGCCGCACCAATGCGCCCTCTGGCCAGAGCTCTGGCTGGTACATGTCCCCCACCTCAGAGCATTCCGCCGTTACTTTAAAAGAGCCAACTCTGCCGTTCCCAGTGAGGATTTTCTGACAGAAAACTTCTCGTCCAAGCTTATCTTTAAGATATGCAGATAAAGCGTCAGCTTCCAAATCACGATGAAAACGGGTAGCAAACACACTCACCGTCTTAGTCCGGACAGTTTTAATATTACCAGAGCCCATACCCACAACCGGAGCCGCGTTGCTGGCTTTATTCCTGCGGCTGTTTGAAGCAGAGGAAGGCTTGGGTTTAACCGCAGCGCGCTCAGATCGTCTTCATCCCTTTTTCACTACTTGACTCCATGATGGAGATCCTGGTGAAGGGGCTACTGTTCCAGAATTTTCTCCGGTTATAGGCTGATCCACCGGGTCCGGATTCACATCCGAAGCCTTCTCTCCAGCGGTCAAGTGAGATTCCCGTGTATCTCCAGGTCTTGGGTCGATCATCGGGCAGGCCCCCTCCTCCGCTCCGACATCAGCGGGGCCGACAGGCCCTCCCAGGGCGGGCGCCTCCTTATCCACGGCTTGTGCGGCAGACTGCTCCAGGCCACTTACACGTCGGGCAATATCCGAGGTTATCGTGCGTAGATCCTCACTGGAGCTAGTCTGTAACAGCATGGTTTGTTTCATGGCACAAACCTCTGCACGTAACTGCTCCATTCTCCTCAGTAGGCTTGAGCAGTCCAGGCTGGAAAATGTAACCAGCGGCAAATCATCCAGGTAATGAGAGACAAATCTGGGTAGTTTTTCACCACATTCATTCATCACCTTAAGGCAACTCTTTAAATTATTTACATCTTTCTGGGCCCCCTTGTGTGTAACACACCTTTGTGTAGTGGGGCAGAGCTCAAACAGGACTTTTTTCGAGGCCTCAATCCTCTCAGAGTCAAAAGTATCTGAGGCCAATAAGATGATCTCATCCTGACTCAGAGTCTTAATTTTCACTGCAAGGAAATTTAGCAGCTCATCCTCAACAATTATTTTCCCCTCAGCAGTTTTATATACTTCAGGTTTTAAACGAGACCGTTTTACCTCAGGGGCCTCCACAGAGCCATTCCAGCCAGGACGCGTGGAATCCACCATCTTGTGCCAGCTTGTTTCACCGTCCTTTTAATCCACTTTGTGACCAGAAACAGGATCAGAACCTTCTCCGGTCAGCTTAGTTGTCTCACAAATAATCCTCACATTTGCTGGTGTCCAACAGAAGACTTTAGAGCAATTTAACCAGGAAGTCTCAGTTCAGGTCTCAGAGCTCCTCAAAGCACCTCTGGTCTCGTCGCCATCTTGCGGCAATGTCTGCAAATTGCTCTTTTTCCTTTCCAGATATTTGTAGTCCATTGCATACATTAAGCAGTTGTTCAACATTCAGTTCATATCATGCACCTTTAATTTCTAACTGTACTTTTTCCAATTCCATTTTCATCAGAGAAGTGGGCATAAACAGTTCAACGTAGGCCTCTTTTTTACCTCGTGGTGTAGTTGTGTCCTCTAGTGGTGATTGCGGCGCTAGAGTTACAACCCTTGCACGTGGTGTCGAAGCCACGGTGAATGTCGGCGGTGCCTTACGTCTCCGATGCCAAGGGTTCGTGGGGGGGATATTCCGCTCGAGTTTCCACTTCGGCTGGCTGATTTTTCCCTCACCAAAACATCCCAGCGGTGTCTCCAAAATGGTGCACCCTCTGCTCCACAGTTCGGGAGAGGTACGTGGTGCTTTTGAGCAAGAAATAATGAAGAGAGTCGCGGTCTACGTCTTCACTCCATTTCGCTTTATTCAAAAAGAACATGGACACTTCTGCGCAAGCGCACAACACAGTTCCCTCTCCGGGCAAAAGCAATCAATTTGTGAATCATCGAACTCTCAACAAACCGTAAACAGTGCACACAGCATCCAAGCCCCCTAATACTGTACTGATGTTTTTAAATGTAACAATCATGTGCAAAAACAATAATGAAACATTAATCTTTTTAACTCTCATTTTTAACTGTATATATTGTCTACATTCAGCTTTTTAACTTACTTCTTAACCTGTAATCTGCTTCTTAACCTGTGTATGATACGCTCTTAATTAACCCATTAATCCCATTTTTAACCCCTCACATACCATTAATCCCCATTTTTAACCCGTCACACAGGCGCAGAAAGTCCGACACAGCGCGCACCTTATCCGGTAACAAAATCGCACCCTCCGGCAAAGTACGGTGGCCCAAAAAAAATCAATCTCTGGCACGCCAAACTGGCACTTCTCCGGGTTAACTATCAGCCCGTGCACCTCTAACCTCTGGAAAACTGTCTTGAGATGGGCGATGTGCTCCTCCTCGGATGCACTAGCTACCAGAATGTTGTCTAAGTAGACAAAAACAAAGGACAAGTTGTGAAGCATTGCATCCATCATTCTCTGGAAACTCTGCGCCACACCTTTTGATCCGAACGGCATGCTTAAAAACTTGAAAAGGCCAAAAGGAATTATTACCACTGTTTTTGGAACGTCTTCCGCACGCACTGGGACCTGATGGTATCCAAAACCAGATCCACTTTCAAAAAAACACACGTCCTGGACAGGTGCACGGAAAAATCCTGGATGTGCGGAATTGGATAACGATCGTGTTTCGTGGTGTTATTCAAGTGCCGGAAATCGCCGCACGGTTGCCACGACCCGTCGGCTTTAGGCACCATGTGTAGCAGGGCTGCCCACGAGCTGTTGGAGTGCCTGACAATGCCCGACTGCTCTAAGTTGGCAAACTCCTCTCGCGCGCTGACCAGTTTAGCTGTATCTAAATGCTGAGGATGCGCAAACACCGGCGGGCCTTTTGTCGTTATAAAGTGCTCGACCCCGTGTTTCGTTACCGTAGCCAAAAAAGCCGGGACCGTGAGTGCTGGGAACTGTGCGAGCAAATGTTGGTACTTACCCCCTGGAGCTATAACGTTAGCCAGTGTTGTCGACCCAGCTCCCCGAGCTGTGCAGGGCAGTGAGGTAAAAGAGACAGTGTCCACTAATCTTCTATTGGCAACATCGACTAACAACCCATTAGCACATAAAAAATCTGTGCCTAAAATGGGGCCGGAATGTGCAGCTATCACAAAGTCCCACTGAAAGTTGCATCTGTGTAAGCATATCGTCAGTGTCCACTCGCCAAATGTCCTGATGGTGGATCCGTTGGCAGCTGTGAGCTCAGGACTGCTGCGTCCTGCCACCCTGTCTGCGTTGACCGGCAGGATGAGGCTCTTCTGGGAGCCGGAGTCCACCAAAAACTGTCTTCCCGAACGTGTGTCTGTGACATAAAGCAGTCTGTTCCTGTCACCATCGGTTGCAGCTGCCGCTGAATTCCGAATGTGCCGTCTTCCTGACTTCTTGAATTGGCATGGTGACAGGGAGCGTTGGGCATTTGAGCTGAAACAGCGATGATAAAAACAGATCCCCCCGTTCTTTCGTCTTCTGTTGTCCGTCCCGGCTACCACGAATGGCTCCTCGACCTTGCTGGAGTCCCTCATGGATACCGGTGCCACTGTCTGCATGCTGAGAGTTCTGGCCACCAAAATGATGCGGTCCACTTCCTGTGCCAGAGTGCGGTAGTCCTTAGCAACCAGCCGCAGCGAGTTGACCAGGATCGCCCTCGTTGTAGCTGGTAGGTTCCTGAGGAACAAGTGGGCAAACAGGAAAGATTCGTCATCCTTCCCCCTCAGCGCCAACATGCTCTCCATGAGCTCCACTGCTGATTTGTCCCCTATCTCCGAACGTGTTAGGAGTCTTTCTGCCCTCTCACTGTCAGAAGGGGTATAGCGCTGGAGAAGCATCCTCTTGAGTGCTTCATATTTTCCTTGGGCCGGCGGCTCCTGGAGCAAGCTTGTCACCTGTTGCGTGGTGTGCATCCAGCGCAGCGACCACGTGGTGATACCTGGAATCGTCTGTTGTTATCCCGCGGAGTGCAAACTGGGCTTCTATGTGCAAGAACCACACAGTCGGGTTGTGAAGCCAGAAGTCTGGGAGCTTGACTGAGACCACACACGCAGCGCTGGTGGTCTCCCTCCAGGCAGTCTCCGGGGCGGTGCTCGGCTCGCTTTCCACGGCACGTCTTAGGGTCACCAATATGGAGAAAGGAGGCAGGCGAGGCAATGAGCTGGATGACACAGAAATTTTATTCTTTCTCCAACATAACTTACAGCAAAAAAGAATCCCGAGTCTCTGTGCATTCCTCTTTTATATCTTTATTTCCATGAATCAAGACCTGGAACTTCCGACCATAATACATTGTTGTTTGAATAAAGCAATGTGTGGCACATTAACATGACATAACGTCGGCGCTGCTCCAACACCCTTCTTCTCTCAGCGACTCCGGCAGCTCTTACTCTTCCCGGGGGGGCGCATAGACCCAACAGTCTAGTCTGATAGCCCCCGGTGACACCTCCTCCTTTGGTCCATTGTTCTCCCCTTCCCCCTGCCTTCTCTGGGTGGAGAAAACCCCACACTATGCCCCCACATTATGATATTTTCTGTGACCCGACAGATTCTGTGACTCCAGGGGGCGATGCTGTAGATTGTATGCATGATAGTGGCTGGAAACAGAGTGAAGAAGAGCGCTTATGTTAATGCCATCAGCTGTTTCTCAAGCGATGTTGCAAACTTTTCTGCACCCCATCACATTCTGCCACTTGCATAAAAGTGATCGGTAACCGGGAGAAGACGAGTGCTTACTAATGCCGACTGCTGTTTCTCCACCAGCTGCAGCCTCCAGATTGCAGCTGCTGGGCCGTGATCCTTTGGTAAAATCACTGTTTGGTGAACTGAAATGTAAAAAAAGAGTTTATTACCCCACTAACAACCAAAGGTGTGGATTATCACTTTGGTGTTATAGCTGTACAAATAACTAAATCAACAGTGCTAAAATATTTTGGAAGGAAACATCATTTTACTGCTAACATAACTGTGTAATTATGAGCAGTTTTTAAACACGTATTTCTTTGTGCCTACAGGTGCTGTTACGCTTCCCATACCTAATCTATCAAATAATATTTTTTTAATCTTTATTCTGGCTATTGTAAGATTTATAGTAAATTAGTATTTGATGAACCACTGTGTAAATATGTAAGCCAACTATATATGCCTAATTGTTAATTTTTTTTAAATGGCTTAGGCACCTTGTAGAAAAATTTGGTTTGGATTATTTTATTTTGCATTCTGATTGTGTGGCTTAGCAAGTACCCGAAATATGTGAAGCTTTTATTATGAAGACTGACGGATGGAAAGAAACTATTGAGTGTGCAGTGTTGGTTAATGGTGCTGATTGCCTTGACATTAAAAGTTATGATAAGAGTTAAAAATGTCTCCTTTTCCTGGAAAAATAACCACAGCCTGCATCCACACAAGTTTGCATTATGTTCATGTGTAAGGTTGATATTTGTTTGAGAGATGCATTGTAAAGAGATCACAATCTCTGATGGCAGCTATGAGACCAACCTTCTCCTACATTTTTTAAACAGTTTTAAACAGATTTTTAAACACTGTTTTCATGAACTCAGCTTTGCTCTCTCATTAATCTGGACACATTAGTTATATCCTGTGACCAAAGCTCCAGAAACAGGTCACCATTATTTTCTGTCACTCAACATATGTGATCCGAGTCTGGGTACAGGCACAATAATCCACTTAAACCTATATATAAGTATTTGGAAGAGTGTTATCTCCCTTTCTTATCAGCCTGCGTACATTTATTGTCATCTGTAACCCTTACACCTCCAGAAAATCAGAGTTCACCATTTTTGATAGATGTCAGAATCTGTGACCTTTTCTGTGTCATATTTACCTTTAAACCTACTTCTACATGTTTAAAGGAGATTTCCCCCCTCCCTCATTAATATGAACACAGTTATAATCCTCTTTTATAGTCAAACCTTCAGAAAATTAGAGGTAACTATTTCTGTCAGTCAGCAGAAACTGTAACCTGCTCCTTTCTCTGTCATATTTAATCTGCTTGGATGTGTTTGGAGGAGTTTTTTTCCTAATCTCTCATTAATGTGAACACAATTATAATCATCTTTTATAGTTAAACCTCCAGAAAATTAGAGGTAACCATTTCTGTCAGTCAGCAGGATCTGTAACCTGCTCCTTGAAAGTAATGATCAAACTTCTGGGAGATCTACAAGCAACATAATAAATGATCTATGAACACAACAAGACTGTTTCTTGAGTATGATCGACTATTACCATTTTGCCTTTGATTTAAAGTAGTTTAATGTATTCTGGACGAGTGTGCCATCAGATGTTGAGTTTTAGTGTGAAGTTGTGGAGGCATTAAATAAGTGCAGGCGTGACACGGCAAGCTGAAGGTTTAAGAGTTTTATTCCTCCATCATCATTGAGATACACAGCAGCGCTGTGTGCTCTGTGTGAGCTCTGAGTGCGTTAGTGAGTGAGCTTCCTAAGGCATGTAAAGTCAGCACATTTATACAGACAAGAGAGAATGCATGGCACATTTACGTATTGATATACATAACAGTCAATACATATCAATTGCTTTGATTAACTGGCGCCAGACTTCTCTCCTCACTCTGAGGATGTATAACAATAGGACAAAAGAGAATGCAAGGCACATTTACATATTGATATCAGTCCATACATATCAATCGCGTGATTAACTGGTTGTCCCCCAAGGGCTCTCTGTTTGTATGCAATCCCTGCTGAGCGTGAATATTATCAGTCTGCATTGTGCTGGGTGCCCACACGTGTGCTGGGTGCCCACAAAGTGTCCAATTTGTGGGGTTAACATTAGCCATGGCCTAAGTGACTTCAATAATTTATCATTAAAATAAAATAAAAAACAGCAGGCTGGTGTGATGAGCCAAGCTTTTGGATGATCCAGACACGATTTAACATATTTTGGGTTTAACATCAGTCTTTCTTCCTCCTAGAAAAAAGCACTGACAGGGACGTGGTGAATTCTATGCTTTACGTCGAAGATTTGATCACATTTGGCAACAAACAGAGGTGAGATCTGTGTGTTCATGTTCAGGTTCTTGTCTGATTCATTTCCTTAAACAGTTTAGATACGTATTAGACTCCATTCCTTGTCTTTCCATTTATTAGTAGCTGAATTCTGCATGTAATTATTTCTTTTATCATTAACATTAGGCCACATATGGCAGTCTTTTAAAATCATTGTAATTAAACCACTGCTTAAAAAGCCAAGGCTTGATCCAGGAGTTTTAGCTAACTGTAGACCAATCTCTAACCTCCCTGTCATTTCATCCAAGCAGATTAAATATAAATATGACAGTGAAATTTGCAGGTCACAGATTCTGCTGACTGACAGAAATGGTTACCTCTGATTTTCTGGAGATTTTACTATAAAAGATGATTATAATTGTGTTCATATTAATGAGAGAGGAGGAAAAATCTCATTTAAACATGTAGAAGTAGGTTTAAGGTAAATATGACACAGAAAAGGTCACAGATTCTGATGTCTATCAAAAATGGTGAACTCTGATTTTCTGGAGGTGTAAGGGTTACAGATGACAATAAATGTATGCAGGCTGATAAGAGAGGGAGATAACACTCTTCCAAATACTTATATATAGGTTTAAGTGGATTATTGTGCCTGTACCCAGACTCGGATCACATATGTTGAGTGACAGAAAATAATGGCGACCTTGTTGTGTTGTTATAGGGACACGTTATTGTGTGACACGGGTGGTGGCTCCACCTTTCCGCTTCCGCTGCCACCCAGGGTATAAGAGGGCTGTGAGGAAGAGGGGCGGTCTCTTGGCTTCCTCTCAGCTTGACGGCAGCGCCTGTATTGGGAGAGTGAGTCATTAATGAAGTTGTGTCCAGTTCAACGCTCGATTTTGTCTTTGGCTCCCTTTAACCGACATAACATTTGGTGATGAGGGTAAAAAGTATGGACGCCGGGGTTGCTTCTATTCGGTTGTTTTTGGAGCTTCCCGGTGAGCCGCCAGTCCCTTGGGCAAGGTGGTTCTCAGCCTTTCAAAATTACTTGGTGGCATTGGACCTTGGAAGACTGGAGAAGTTGCGGGCACGGGCACTGTGGGTTCACAACTTGGGAATGGAAGGACAATGTATCCTTAGTACCTTAGGCGAGGGTGATAGCTTTGAAGAAGTATTTGAGCTAATGGCGCGACATTTTCGTGCCCCGGAAAACGTCATTGTCCGGAGGATCCAGTTTTGGCAGTGCCGCCAGCGGACTGGCGAGTCAGTGCAGCGGTAAGTAGCAGACCTACATCAGCTGACCAAGGACTGTCAGTTTGGAGCGTTAGAGGAAGAGATGGTCCGCGCCCAGTTGGCGGAACATACTGTTTGCCCGGCGACAAGGTCGAAGCTCCTCACACACTCAGGCGAGCTGATGTTAGCCATGTTCATCGGATTAGCTCAACAGTTTGAGGTGGCAGACAAGCTATCACGGGAGCTCAGTGAGAGAGCGTCACACTGCCATTTTGAACCACAGTCGATGGCGCAAGCTGTGGACCCGGACAGTGACGATGGCATGGAGGATGATGAAGAATGCATTAATGCTGTAAAAAATGAGGTCCGCCCCAGGATAGCCCAGGTGTTTGGGTTGTGGGTCCACCAAGCACCGTTATAAGGCTAGAGAGTGTCTGGCAAGAGGAAGACGCTGTAGCAAGTGCAGACTCCTGCATCATTTTGCCAGGGCACGTTATAGGTTTGAGCGAGAGGACCTGTGACGCAATGAAGACCCCCCGCTCCAACTCCCATGGTCATTCATACCGTATCCCCAAGTACCAACGGTCGTTCCTATTGTATGGTGGAACTGGACGGGGTAACGGTGCCATTATTGATTGACACAGGTGCGGTGACATCCGTGTTGAATTGGTCAACCGTGAGGAGTTTCTTCCCACATTATTGAGTGAGAGGTCATTCAGCGCCGCTGTGTGGGGAAGATTGGCCACGGTGGGATCGGTGGAACTGACGGCTAGGTACAAGTCGGCGGAGGTGTCCAGCTTGAAGTTCATTGTGACTGCCTATGGAGAGAATATTATGGGGTGTGATTTGTTTTATGGATTGGGCTTCTCCATCACCAGCAGTGTTGGAGAAGAGTGGTCGGGCTGTGGTTTGTGGGACCGGCCGGTTCCGCGAATGGTGGACGGAGCTGTGTGGGACGAACCTTTGCCTAGTATTCTGGATGATGAGCAGGACCAACCCCACCCAGGGCCATTGCGGGAGGGTCCCGGTGCCAGTGCCCAAGTAACCCTAGCTGAAGGAACTGGGCGGTGTGGTGGGACCCCCGTGATGGTGGGTGGAGCTGAATGGATGACCCATTCTACTCCCGGAGTTTGGCTGGAAGGTACCGGTGAGCAGGGGGTCACAATCGCTTTGCCGGCGGTAAAAATGAAAGAGAGTGGAGCAGGACCGGCTGGCACGGTGAAACGACGTGCCAAACAGAGACACTGGAAGCTGAGTAGGGCCCCTCTGGGGATCGCAGATGTGGTCCGACCCAGAGAGGAGGCCCGGTCAAGAGGTGTTCGGGGCAAACACAGACGAGAAGATGACCAGGGGTAGCTGCAGGTGGTGGCTATTGGGGAGGATGGCTACCTCCAGCTATCTGATGGGTCGTGGAGGCATCCCAATGAGCTGCGGTGCACCCGAGAGGAGAAGGAGGTGTTTGGGCTTCAACGTGGGTCATCCCCGGGAGCGAAGAAAAGAAGTTGCACCGGAGGGGAGCCGTCTGATGGTTTTCTGGGGGGTGGTTCCTCTACTGGGGCAGACTGATGGTTGGGCAATGTACATGATGCATTGTGATGGAAATAGGGGATAACTGAGTTGTAAATTAGTTCTGTTAAGGGGATTATTTTGTGTTTCATATTATATTAGGAACACTGCAGTATTTTAGTTTATATGGACTGTTTTATTTAGCTCAAACGGCAGAATAATCCATCTTGCCATGTGGGGGTGAGACGGTAGTCCACCTGTTCCCCCCTAATTTTAGTTGTTTTGAGTGAATGTGATAGATTGTTTAGGTATTTCTGTTTAGTTTTTTTAGTGCATGATTCAGTGTCATGAGTCTGAGCTCTAATGTTATCTCTGAGCTCAGACTCAATTTATTTTTGAGTATTGCATTTCTGTCATTATTATTTTGTCTGTTTATGTGTATATTTTGGGTTTTGTCTTTTGTGCCCCCTCTCTCCAGACACTCGCACTCACTGCTCACAGTCTGCTCTCCTATCAGCTGTGAGCAGTTATGCAATCAGGTCACCTGCCAGCTCAGCTCCCGCACCTGCTGCTCATTTACTGCCAACTATTGAAAGACTGCCTTATTGTTACACCACTGTGGCAGTATTGATGCATTATCTGATATCACTGGACTTCATTCCTCCATAAGTTCTCTCCTTATCCTCCAGAGCATTCCTGCTCTGGAGTGCCATCCTTGTATATCATCCTTGTTTGCATTTTTTTATAGTCTACACAGTTTTGGTATTTTTGTTCTCTTTTGGTTAATAAATGTCACAGCTACAGTTCAGCGTGTGGGTCTGTTTTTCTGCCCCAAAGGGGCATTCATGACATTCGCGTTCCAAATTGGGGAGGGTTTCGATTGGATGCGTGTGTTCGGACCCTTTTTTTTGAAGGGGGGGGGGGTGTTGTGTTGTTATGGGGACATATTATTGTGTGACACAGGTGGTGGCTCCACCTTTCCGGTCCCGCTGCCACCCGGGGTATAAGATGGCTGTGAGGAAGAGGGGTGGTCTCTTTGGCCTCTTCTCAGCCTGACGGCAGTGCCTGTATTATGAGAGGGAGTCACTAATAAAGTCGTGTCCAGTTCAGCGCTCGGTCTCGTCCTTGGTTCCCTTTTACCAACATAACAGACCTGTTTCTGGAGCTTTGGTCACAGGATATAATGTGTCCAGATTAATGAGAGAGCAAAGCTGAGTTCATGAAAACAGCCATCACTGTTTAAAAAATGTAGGAGAAGGTTGGTCTCATAACTGCCATCATAGATTGTGGTCTCTTTACAAAGCATCTGTCAAACAAATATCAACCTGACATATGAACATAATGTAAGCTTGCCTGGATGCATGCATGCATGCATCTATCTTCTTCTGCTTAATCCTTTTCGGGTTGCGGGGGGCTGGAGCCTATCCCAGCATCTTTGGGCGAGAGGCACGGTACACCCTGGACAGATCACCAGTCCATCGCAGGGCCAACACAGAGAGACAGACAACCATTCACTCTCACAGTCGTACCTAAGGACAATTTAGAATCCCCAGTTTGATGCCAGTTAACCTAACTTGCATGTTTTTGGCATGTGGCAGGAAACTGGAGAAATCCCGGAGTAAACCCACGCAGACACGGGGAGAACATGCAAACTCCACACAAATCACTGTGTCCACCTCCGTGGATGCAGGTCTTGGTTATTTTTCCAGGAAAAGGAGACATTTTGAGCTCTTATCATAACTTTTAATGTCAAGGCAATCGGCACCATTAACCAACACTGCACACTCAATACTGTAGTTTCTTTCCATCCGTCAGTCTTCATAATAAAAGCTTTATATTTCGTGTACTTGCTAAGCCACACAGTCAGAACGCAAACAAATTAACAATTAGGCATGTATAGTTGGCTTACATATTTACACAGTGGTTCATCAAATACTAATTTACTATAAATCTTACAATAGCCAGAATAAAGATTAAAAAATATTATTTGATAGATTAGGTATGGGAAGCGTAACAGCGCCTGTAGGCACAAAGAAATACGTGTTTAAAAACTGCTCATAATTACACAATTATGTTAACAATAAAATGATGTTTCCTTCCGAAATATTTTAGCACTGTTGATTTAGTTATTTGTACAGCTATAACACCAAAGTGATAATCCACGCCTTTGGTTGTTAGTGGGGTAATAAACTCTTTTTTACATTTCAATTCACCAAACAGTGATTTTACCAAAGGATCACGGCCCAGCAGCTGCAATCTGGAGGCTGCAGCTGGTGGAGAAACAGCAGACGGCATTAGTAAGCACTCGTCTTCTCCCGGTTACCGATCACTTTTATGTGAGTCAGAATGTGATGGGGTGCAGAAAAGTTTGCAACATCGCTTGAGAAACAGCTTACGCCATCAACGTAAGCGCTCTTGTTCGCTCTGTTTCCGGCCACTATCATGCATACAACAGCGTCGCCCCCTGGAGCCACAGAATCTGTCGGGTCACAGAAAATATAATACCGGCCATTGCTGAAATCCATCAACCACTGGCCGGCTGGCTGGTGTTAATGTCAAGCCCTGGATGGATGGATTAGTGCAACTAAAAATAGAATATTGTGGAAAAAAAAAGTTTCTTCCTTTAAATAATTGAATTTAAAAAAAAAAGCTAATCTTCCATGTTTTCTGTATCCATCACACAAAAAGTGAACTATTCCAAGCCTTTTTTGTTTACAGTTTTGATTACTTTGACTTAAGTCATTGACGTTCTAATTTTTTGAGAACCACAACCACTATACACATCTTTTCAGTATTGATCAGAGATGTGTGAGTTTTTTAAATGGACCAATGATTGATCAGTATCAGTTATATTCTTGATTCTCTGTGGCTGATAGGACTTTACATTGTGACGCAACCACAGTACCGCATCTTGATTGGCTCAGGGTTTATGACATAAAACATGACTGAGCTTCCCATTGGTCTGTCATCTCAGGTTTAACTGAGGATCGTATTTTTGTTCCTGTGTCAACGTAGAGAAGAGAAGAAAAGAACTATTGGCATCGAGCACCAGCTAAGTTTTCGCCAAATACAGTTATCCCAAACACGAGGAGGAAAAGTCTTCTTATATCTGACACTAGTCAGACACCCTCTGCTGTAGACGATCTTTCTTTTAAAGATGGTAAGATCGAGGTTATATTGCTAACAGCTAGCAGGAGTAGCGGTTAGCTTCTGTCGTTGTATTAGCCGTCAAGTTTTTTTTTCATTGATTTGGGTACTGTCTATTTGCTGGAGTTTTTGTTGTTTGTTTTTACTTACAGGCTTCATTTTTTTAAATTAAATAACTATATCCATTACTGTAAACCAAATATTTGAGCGGTTCAGTGAATACCATTAACATTACCTGGTCAAAGCTTGGCTAGTGATGCTAACTGTAAGGTAAAGTTGACGTTAATCGTCATCTCGATGGAAATTACCAAATGGTGCAGTTGTTTTATTGTAGGAATAATGTATTCTGGCTCTCCGGCTAACTAAATAGCCGGAACGGAATAACCTCTTTAACTTCACTCCTGATGTGCTGTAGGGGCTGTTAGCTAAATAATCTAACCACAGCTTATTAAAAGCAGCTCGATTTGTTGATCAAATTATAAAGACAGCAGTAATAACGGATTTATATTGCAGCCAGACAATTAACTCAACAAGAGAGGAAAAGAGGATGTTTTACTGGTCAAGTATGGGCTTGCAAAGGTTTGGAAACTGTCATTTAAAACTATGGAACTTTATAAATTTTGGTTGCTGTTGTTAAAATATGTACATATTGTCATTAACTGCAGTAATGGCTATGTAAATGTTGTATATTCTTTGTTTGTGTGTAAGTTTTCTTTATAAGGCAACAAATACCCTATCATACACAACAGATTAAAGATAATTTAAAGGGGAACAGGTCAAGTGGACCCCTGACCAAGTGAGCGCTCCAAGTGGACCACAGGATCATCTGTACATGTACAAGTACATTTTCAATCCAGTTACAAACTGATTGATAATTTTCTAAAGCCTCATTAAGAAAATTATAGTCCCACATACCTGTTCTGTGGATTTTCATCTGGGGGCAGCCAGTGGTGACAAGCAGTAGCGGTGGAGAAAAAAGTATGTACAAAAAGGAGGAAAAAAGTACATGTACAAGCTCCTGTCCCAAGTGGAGGAGTTTAAGTATCTCGGGGTCTTATTCATGAGTGAGGGGAGAATGGATCAAGAGGTTGACAGATGGATCGGAGCAGCATCTGCAGTGATGCGGACGTTGTACCGGTCTGTCGTGGTGAAGAGGGAGCTGAGCTCTTAAGACAAAGCTGTCGATTTACTGGTCAATCTACGTTCCTACTCTCATGAGCTTTGGGTAATGACCAAAATAATGAGATTGCGGATACAAGCGGCTGAAATGAGCTTTCTCCATAGGATTGCTGGACTCACACTTAAAGATAGCGTGAGGAGCTCAGTCATCCGGGAGAGGCTGAGAGTAGAACCGCTGCTCCTCCACATTGAAAGGAGCCAGTTGAGGTGGTTTGGGCATCTGATCAGGATGCCCAAATCTGGACGCCTCCCACTTGAGGTGTTTCGGGCACGTCCCACAGGGAGGAGACCCCGGGGCAGACCCAGGACTCGCTGCAGAGACTATGTCTCCCAGCTGGTCTCGGAACACCTTGGTATCCTGTCTGAAGAGCTGGAGCAGGTGGCTGGGGAGAGGGAAGTCTGGGCTTCTCTGCTTGAACTGCTGCCTCTGTGACCTGGACCTCCGGAAAAGTGGTATAAGATGGATGGATGGATGGATGGATGGATGGATGGATGGATGGATGGATGGATGGATGGATGGACATGTACAGATTGGATCCTGGAGTCCTCTTGGGGTACTCACTTGGTCAGGGGTCCACTTGACCTGTAAAGACGACTTGACCTTGACCTGTAAAGATGCACTCCAGTGGCTATAAATCCCCTCTTAAAAACAAATCTACATTGTCTAAAATGGTATCTTATGCCTTTTTTCTCTCCAAAAAAACTTGTCATCCAGGGTTGTGTCAAAATCCGCCCCCACCCCCTTCAAATGCCAGAATTGGTGACTAGACCCAACCCACATACCACAAGGCTAATAGTGGTTAGCACTACATTAAACAGCAGAAATCCTGTGATAAAAAGACTTAATGGTTGAAGGACATGCCCATTTGTCAGAATCAGAATCAGATTTATTGCCATTGTTCATGTAGTACACAAACTAGGAATTTGTCTCGATGCCATGCTGCAACATTAAAAACATGATGAGAAAAAGAGATAAACTAAAAAACTAAAGGACTGAAAACGTGCAATAAGTGTAGAAAAATAAGTAATAATAAGTAATAATGATGATAATAATAATAATAACAATACTAGTAATAATGAGTAGTACTAGTCAAGGCAGTTTTAAAAAATTAGCAAGTGAAGTACCACATAGTGCAGTCGATAATGCAACAGAAAAACAGTGATGAATGACGTGAGTCTGGTTGAGCTGCTGTACATAGTGCACGAGAGTCAAAAAGTCACTTAATGTTCAGCAGTCTGATGGCAGAGGGGAAAAAGCTGTTCATGTGCCGGGAGGTTTTAGTCCGAATGGACCGAAGTCTTCTACCTGAGGGGAGGGGAGCAAACAGTACGTGACCAGGATGTGAAGGATCGGCTATGATCCGGCCAGCACGCCTCCGGGTCCTGGAGATGTACAGGTCCTGGAGAGATGGGAGCTCGCAGCCTATCACCTTCTCAGCAGTGCGCACGATGCGCTGCAGCCTTAGTCTGTCCCTGGCAGTGGCTCCTGCATACCACACAGTTATGGAGGAGGTGAGGATGGACTCGATGATGGCTGTGTAGAACTGCACTAACATCTTGGTGGGTAGCTTGAGCTTCCTCAGCTGCCGCAGAAAGAACATCCTCTGCTGGGCCTTTTTGATGAGGGAGCTGATGGTTGGCTCCCATTTGAGGTCTCGGGTGATGGTGGTGCCCAAGAAGCGGAAGGAATCTGCAATGGTGATGGGAGAGCCTGTGATGGTGAGGGGGGGCAGGGGGGTTGTGACTTTCCTGAAGTCCGCAATCATCTCCGCTGTCTTCAGAGCATTCAGCTGCAGGTTGTTGTGGCTGCACCAGGACACCAGCTGGGCCACCTCTTCCCTGTAGGCGGACTCGTCGCCGTTAGAGATGAGCCCGATGAGGGTGGTGTCGTCCGCAAACTTAATCAGCTTAACAGACTGGTGGGAGGAGGTGCAGGAGTTGGTATAAAGGGAGAAGAGTAGCGGGGAAAGTACACAGCCCTGGGGTGATCCAATGCTGATGCTAACAGAGTCTGAGACAGACTCAGACTTTGTGTGCACTTTGGCCCAGGATAATGACTGAAACTGCATCGGTCCTTAAAAGCAGTTTAATGGTAAAACCCATCTTAATTTGAGTCAAGTTTTCAAAGCAGTTTGTTAAAAAAATGCTAACTAGCCTGGAGGATAACTTCATTTAGGCCAGAGAGTCCTGATTTGGTCAACACTAACCACGTGCCACCTTCATGCATAGTTACGCAGTCCCTCCAGGATTTTGCAATGTTGCGATCTTGTCAATTCACGCGAACACAGTCAATCAGCGCGACCTTGCAACTTTGTCCAATCACCGCAACTTTCCCGTAATTCTGGCCAACCCTTGTCAACTTCCACTAATTTCACCAATCAAATTTGTCTGACTGGCGCTCAAACATTCAGTCTAACCAACCAAATGTATCACTGCACCGTGTTCACTTCTGTGTTTACAGTGAGTATTAATGGAACACATCAGCAAACAGAATGTGTGATTTAAAAAAAAAAAACCACTCACCCGCGAGGTTTCCAACACCGTCCCTTCCTCTGTCTCCCGCAGCCTGCCAGTGGACGTCACATCTCCGTCCTGACCGCGTGTACGAAGCGCTGGGTTTGTGTTGAAAAACGTCCGCTTGCCCATAAAGCACCCTGTCGTGGGAGCATGCGCAAGGAGAGATGCCGTAAAACCACAAACACAACGTGCAAATCTAACACTACAGCCAGTGTTTGAACATTTTATACATCTTTAGAGGTAAAATTATTACTACATCTGGTCAATGAGCTTTAAAGCTGTGAATCTCTGGTCTGGATGAACCCCTCCCCCTTCCCCCGCACGCTGTTCCACCGTAAATGAAAGGTGTGTGTGAAGAGTAGAGACAAGTGTGTTTGTCAAGACCAACGTGCAGTAGACGGACAGGTAGGAGATAGGCACAGAAAGAGAGCAGGGATGGCAATTTTCCGCCGATCCGCGGATTTCCACCGATTTATTTTCAAATTGATCATTTCTGTGAATCGTCTAAATCCGTTGAGAAAATTTTAGGGGGGGTAAGGTACCTTATTGTTACCGATTTTAGCGAAAAGCAACACGATTACATAAGCGCTCGGCGCTTCCCCGGGTCAAGTCTCCCGCGATAACCCGGATGTTTTGTACTCAAGCTACTGCTGTATTGTAAACAGCCCTGCGATTGGATAGTTGCAAACGATTCGACCAATCAAATGGCTCGTTGTATGCTTTGTCAAAAATTCATGGCGGCGTGTTCTCAGGGATGTGATTTTTCCGCTAATTCGCCGAATTCCGCTTTTTTTTATCTTCCAGGAAGATAAAGTACGTTAAGTACGTTAGCGGCTTGTGGTCCATGAACGCAGTGAAGGTGCGCCCTTTCAGCCAGAACTGGACGTGGTGTATGGCCAGGTGGAGAGCCAGTAACTCTCTGTTACTGGCAGCGTACAACGGCTGTATGAGCTGGGCTGCGCGGGGGAGGAAACGGTTATAAAAGTTAACCATCCCCCAAAACTCCCGCAGCGCCCTGACATTGATGTTGAGGAGAAAAAAATAGCAAAACAATTTAGTTAGATTACTTTTATGATTCCAAACAGTTTGAAATCGACAGTGCACAGTGGACATTGACTCATAACTTTTGAATATTTCTAAGACTTGGCTACATCAGTGATTGTGCAAAATGAACTGCTCAAGACTCATTGGAGATTGAAACTGGTATCTGAAATGAATGCTGAAATTATAAAAAGTAATGGTATGAATGAATTTTATTTCTATTATGGAATAGATAAAATTAACTGATTTTGATTTGATCAAGTGTTAAAGCATGTGATGGATAATGCTTGTTGGAATATTTTAGGAATGCTATCTTCTTGGAACATAAGTCAATATTATACAGTAATAAGTGGCATTCAGCTGTTTGTTTTATGTCATTTAAGCACAGTTCTGGTACTTAAAAATCATAAAAACCCTGGCGCTTCGGGGGGCTTCGCCCCCCTTGTCCCCCCAACAGGGCTCTGCCCCGGACCCCGCTGGGGGACTCTGTCCCCCAGACCCCCTGTTAAATTTTCAGATAATTTCCCCAACCCCAAATCACATCCCTGGTTTGTGTTGGAATTCTGAGCTTTCGGTATTGTTTTCAGTGGAATTATGAGATTTTTATCGAAGGATCAGGAGTCATCAGTGCTAGAAACAGACAAAAGTGTCAAAAATAAGTTCTGATGGAATTGGCTTGAGAGAAAAGTGACGGTAAAGGTGAAAATTGGCTCAGAGTTCGACGAGGTAAAAGAAACACTCGGACAGTTTCTGAAGAAACCAGAAAAGGAGATGAAGTTCAAAGTTCAGAGACTGACACAGCTTGCTGCCAAAAGGAAGAAAGTTTCACATTAGAAGTGACTTGGTGACCAGTGTAAATAGTGTAAATAGTGTAATAAACTTATAGAACTGTTAAATATGTTGGACTAAAGACAGTGAGATAACATTGAAGAAAAAGTAAGTTAACTTTACATTAAATTTAATGATTTATCTAAGGCTAGTATTTCATTTTTTTTATCATTTTTTTCAGTCTAAATTACTTCTGTTTTACTGAAAACCTCTCAGCTTCAGAGGGGCTGCACCCCCCCAGCCCCCCCCATAAGTCAATCGACCAAATTAGATTTCAGCTGAAATCAGAATTTCCTGTTGCCATCCCTAAGAGAGGTAATAGTCTCTGTAATTTTTTTCAGAAAAACACAGACTCCTATACACAATACAGAGCAACAGAATAAATTATTTATTTTTTTCCTCTTTGCTCAATACCGAGTGGTTGGGGAACGCTGCGGTTTTCAAATGAAGGTGCTGCCAGTAATTTCCAAATCTCTACTCTTTACCATGCATTCAATGCAATTTAGCTGTTGTAATGGGTATTAAAGTTTGTATTTGCTGTTGCACAAAAGAGTTTTTTGTATAGCAGAAGTTTCTGCTTAATTTACAAATCACTGTAATAGCAAATTTTTGACAATCCTGTGCTTTTCTTGTATTGTTATATAGAATATCCATCCATCCATCCATCCATCTTCTACCGCTTTTCCGGAGGTCCGGGTCGCGGAGGCAGCAGTTCAAGCAGAGAAGCCCAGACTTCCCTCTCCCCAGCCACCTGCTCCAGCTCTTCAGAGGGGATACCAAGGCGTTCCCAGACTAGCTGGGAGACATAGTCTCTCCACCGAGTCCTGGGTCTGCCCCGGGGTCTCCTCCCAGTGGGACGTGCCTGAAACACCTCAAGTGGGAGGCGTCCAGGAGGCATCCTAATCAGATGCCCATACCACCTCAACTGACTCCTTTCAATGTGGAGGAGCAGCGGTTCTACTCTGAGCCTCTCCCGGATGACTGAGCTCCTCACCCTATCTCTGAGGGTGAGTCCAGCAATCCTACGGAGAAAGCTCATTTCAGCCGCTTGTATCCGCGATCTCGTTCTTTCGGTCATTACCCAAAGCTCGTGACCATAGGTGAGAGTAGGAACGTAGTAGGAACGTTATATAGAATATCACTGCAGTAAACTGCAAACAACCATCTGCTTTAAAATTTGTAATTCTTCCCACAACTTTTAGTCCAAAAAGCGCTCAAAAAACTTTGCAACATTTATTGCGACTTTTTTAAAAAAAAAAAGCTCCCATGAATTCAGGCTTTTTGGGCCACAACAATCATAAAAACATCCCATGAAATCCTGGAGGGACTGGTTACGTCACCAAAAATGTTCCGTCTCAACTTGCCTTTTCTCAGGGGGCGGGGCCTAAGTGACTTTACAACAACAAAAAAAAAAACAAGATATGAGACTTTAGCGTGATTTTGCGCTTGATATGGCTTGTAAGTTATAAAAAATGGGTTACAGACATGTTAACAACAACAAAAAAAAAAAACCCTGATTTTTGGCGGAGTGTCACTTTAAGTGACTAAATCAGGCATATTAACAAGATGGCTCTATGTGCTCATATTATACTGTGCCCTTTAAAATAATTTCTTCCAAGGACTTTTCTTCCTTAAAAAATACTGTTGAACAACAGCCTAATAGCTAAGTTAATAATAAGTATGTTGATATTAGGTCTTAAAATTGGCATTTCCTCAAAATAAGATTTTAAAAGCATGTTTGGCTAACTGATGGCGATATCTATTTTAATATTTTATAGACAGCGTAAAAGGTATACATTTCCACAGCAGAATCATGTTTTAAACCTTTTAAATGCATTTTTTCTACTTTATTTCAGTAATATAAAAGAACCTCTTTTAGATTTTCCTTTGCACCAGTCCTATGTAGGTGGGTAGGTAATAACAGTCTGAGTTGTGTCATTCTCCAGAACTCCAATGTGGAGAATTTGCCCCCTCATGTTCTTCGCTTGGTCTACAAAGAGGTCTCGGCTCTAGCAGCAGACCCACCTGAGGGCATCAAGATTTATCCCAGTGAGGAAGACATCACTGAGCTTCACACAGCCATAGAAGGACCAGGTGAGGATTGCAGTATCCAGTCATACCAAGCTGACATTAGTGGTCTGCTAATTTCAGCCTGGCCAATGACTCTTAACAGCAAATTAGCTTAAAGATGGAACCTCTGATTAGTTGCTGAATAATAATTTGAATAATAAAGTTTAATGCATCAGTGTATTTTCACCTGACTATAAAGGTGCCTTCAGACCAAACGCGAACGGGCGGTGCAAATCCATACAAAGTCAAAGGAAAGAGGCGAGCACATGCAGTATCGCGTGTTCACGTCCGAGGGAATGTGCTAGCTTTGAGATTCTGCCATCTTTGGAGTAAAAGTATCACCACTGGAGAGTAAACTAGTTTGAAAATGAGACTGCCACTCAGCTGGAGACAGGAGGACTGGGAGCTCTTCAGCTAAATCAGGATGTCAGAGTTATTTACCCATGGATTCATGCCATGGACATGCTAACAAGGCTAGCAAGCTAGCAACGGAAACACTCATCATCTTGTAAAGTTTTGGAGACAAGAACAACTTTTTCAGGTGAGTTCCCCGTCGGATAATGTAAACCTAAAGCATGACGTTATTTTGGGGATTTCCACAGTAGGTTGAACACTGCTGCAGAAGTTATAAAGGCAGCTTCACCTGTCTGCATCTCACTCAGATGGTGAATTCATGTCTATTCATGTGCTTACATTGAGTTATAATGTAATTGCGCCATGCGAAAAATTCGCCCGTTTGCATTTAGTGTGAAGGCACCTTTAGAATGGATCAGGTTCTGTCTGTGTTGGTTTATATACTGTGTGGCTCTTGAAGTCTGCTGCGTTTTTAGTAAAATGGTGTGATAGTGACTTCCGGTTATGGCTGCCACGTGAGAAGGACACGTATCACTCTGCTCTGCTCCTGGAGGAAAAAAATCGGCAAATAACTCTCTCATTTGGGACAGAACGTATCCCAGCGTTTGGGCGAGGATATGTCGGTGAAGCCTAAGGCTGGAAAATCAGGTAGAGGAAAAAGCGAGCCGCCGAAACAGTCCAAATTAACGGACTTTCACGTCTGTGACGCAGCAGATAAAGCTCCATATATGGCGGAGGAAGCTAGCAGCGGTGCGGTGACTGCGGGCAACGGCACAGGTGCAGTGCTAGCTGCCATTAGTACAATGAGAGCAGACTTTTCCGCTAAATTTGATGGGATTATGGCAGCGTTGGAAGGAATGAGAAAAGATTTGGGTGACTGTGTAGAACGAATGGCGCAGGTGGAGCTTCGAGTATCCAGTGCTGAGGATGACGTCACCGACCTTCAATTAAAGGTGCGCACTTTGGGAAAAAAAAAAAATGTCTGGAAGATAATGTCCTGGATTTGGAATCCCGGTCGAGACGGAACAACTTGAGGCTGGTGGGTCTACCGGAGGGAACCGAAGGTCGGGACCCATGTTCCTTTTTGGAAAAGTGGATTCCGGAGGCGCTGGGCAGCGCGGAGCTGCAATCATCAGTCGTGCTAGAAAGCGCACACCGTATCGGCCCACGGAGAGATAAGGGACCACCGAGGACGCTTATTATGAAGTTCCTCAGCAACAGAGGCAGGATGAAGATCTCCAACGCTGCGCGAGCTAAAGGAGAGATTAAACATCAGGACCAGCAGGTGCGGTTCTACCCAGATTTGGCTACAGGAATCCAACAATTGAGGAAGCAGTTTGATCCCGTACGTAAAGAGCTACGCAACCTTGGGATTCGTCATGGTGTAATTCATCCTGCGAGACTGTTGACCACGTATGGGGGCAGAACACACATCTTCAAGACCCCAGAGGAGGCGCAGGAGTTCATCAAGAAGATCCAAGAAGAGACTGGTGGGAGCTAAGCATGAACAAAATATAAGGTAGAATATTTAAGCATTTGCACAGGCATCTGACTGATTTGAAGCAAATAGCAAGTTTACAAAATATAGATTGTATTATATATTAAAAACAAAACAAAAAAAAACTCTATGATGTACAAAGTTGCTAAAAATTTTGGAGTTAAGTTGGAAAACTACAGAAGAGAGTTAATGTTATGTCATTAAAAGCAGTAGAGTTAGGGTGATTGGGAGGATGAAGAGGGAGTGGCTTTGGCTGATCCTCGTGGGTGTGGAACGGTCGATGGCTATAGCGGGAGACGGAATTTTTCTTTTGATTTTGGGGGGATCACCACAAATGTGGGAAGGGGGAATTTGTTTGTGTGTAGTTTGTAGGATGAATGTTCAACCACTCATGTTTTTGCTTCTCTGTATGAGCATGTTTACACTGCAAGGTAATCCCAAACTCCCTATTGATCATAAACCAAAGCGTTAATCTTAATTTAACTTCATGGAATTGCAGAGGTCTACAAAATTTTAAAAAAACTTAAACAAGTTATGAATAAAATAAAAGACATGGGTTCAAAAATTGTGTTTTTACAAGAAACTCATCTAATAGAGGAGGATGTAAAAAGAATTAGGAGTAGATGGCAAGGAAGTGTTTTCACCTCATCATTTTCATCCCGAGCCAGGGGAGTTATGACTCTCATACATAAATCAGTCCCATTTCAAGTGAAAAATGTAATTGGAGACAAATTTGGAAGATACTTAATCATTCAAGGATCTTTGCTATTAGAAAATATAAATTTGGTGAACTTATATGGTCCCAATATAGATGATCAAAAGTTCTTTGCTAATTTATTTCTTATCTTATCATCACTTACAGGGCAACATATAATAGCAGGGGATTTTAATTGTACATTGAATCCCGGTATAGATAGATCAACAGGACTGGACTGTACGCACAATGGATGTAGGATGACCATTAATCATTTTATGAAAGAATTGAGATTGCTAGATATATGGAGAGAAATGAAACCACAAGTTAAAGCCTACCCATGTTATTCCAATACCTACAAGACATTCTCACGTATTGATTATTTTTTGATCTCCACAGAATTAAGGTCCAAGATTCAAAACTGCTTTTATGATAACATCGTGATCTCTGATCATGCACCCTGCTGTCTTAATATATGTAGATAAGAAATTGACAAAGGAACCAGGTAGATGGCAATTTCAGCATAAATGGCTTCAGGATGAGGAATTTGTTAAGTACATAGAAAAACAGATAGATGAGTTCTTTGATATCAATACTACACAAACATCAGCATGTGTAAAGTGGGAGGCTTTCAAAGCTTTTATTAGGGGACATATTATTAGTTATACAGGTTCAAAATCTAAGAAGACTCGAGAGGAGAGAGTCCAATTGGAATATAAAATAAAAATTCTTCAAGAAAAAGTGTATGCAGGAAGTGATCCAAGGTTGGAGAACGAATTACTGATTTTGAGAGCTGAATATGACAAAAAATCAGCGAATAGAGCTGCCTCGAGTCTTCTAAGATTGAAACAATCTTTTTATGAACAAGGTGAAAAATCAGGAAAATTATTGGCATGGCAGATTAAACAATTAGAATTTAAAACACCAATTACCAGTATTATAAGTAAGGGACAGGTAATTATAGATCCATTAGAAATTAATAGAGCCTTTAGAGATTACTATGAAAAATTATATGATACCAAAAATGAATCTGACTTAACAAAACTAAATGGGTTTTTGAACGGACTATCTATACCGTGTATTCCAAATGAAAACAGGGAGATACTGGAGTCTAAAATTAGTCAAGAAGAAGTTGGGCTAGCCATTGATAATATGAAATCAGGAAAAAGTGCAGGACCAGATGGTCTTCCAGTTGACCTTTATAAAAAATTTAAGAATAAATTAATAAAACCTTTTTTGGAAATGGTTTTAGAAGCATTTCAAAATAGTAATTTACCATCATACATGAATAATGCCTTAATTATACTGTTGCCAAAACCAGGTAAACCCTCTAATAAATGTGAAAATATGAGACCAATAAGCCTATTAAATGCCGACCTTAAGATAATCTGTAAAATTTTAGCAAGACGAATACAAGAAATTTTACCAAATATTATTAATCGAGATCAGAATGGCTTTATAAAGGGAAGACAAGGCTTCCATAATGTAAGAAGACTATTTAATATTATTTATTCTAATAAAGAAGCACCGGATACAGCTCTCCTATCAATGGACGCCGAAAAGGCCTTTGATAGAGTCGAATGGCCCTTTCTTTTTGAAGTCTTACAAAGGTTTGGACTTGGAAATAATTTCATAAAATGGGTTCAGATAATATACAATAATGCTACAGCAGAAATCCTAACAAATAACAATATTTCAAAATCAATAAAAATCAATAGAGGATGTCGACAAGGCTGTCCACTTTCACCTTTACTGTTTACTATGGCAATTGAACCTTTAGCGATGGCGATACGTTTACATTCACAAATATATGGAATTAAAGTTGGACCAACAGAACATAAAATCTCCCTGTATGCCGATGACATAATTTTGTTTATGTCGAATCTTAAAAAATCAATTCCGACCTTGTTGAATTTAATAAAGAATTTTGGGAAATATCAGGATATAAAATAAATAAAACTAAATCTTCAATATTAATGCTAAATGAGACCCAGAGAAATCACCCAGCCCCTGAGGTAAATCAATTCAATGTTGTAAATCAGTTTAAATATTTAGGAATCCAAATTATGCCTAAGCTAGAATCAGTCGCCAGTACCAACTATGAAGCCTTAATGACAGATATTAATGAGTTACTTCAGAGATGGATGTCACTACCAATGTCGATGATCGGGAGAATCAATATACTTAAAAGTAATATCTTACCTAAAATACTTTATTTATTTCAATACATTCCCTTACCACCACCTTTAGATTTATTCTCAAGAATTAAAAAAAAGTTAGTGGAATTTATATGGAACAACAGGAGGGCTAGATTACGTCTGTCTTTATTATATTTACCATTTGATCGTGGAGGTCTGAAATGTCCAAACTTTATGTTGTATTATTGGTCGGCACAACTGAGGTCTATGACATATTATTTTTCATCAAATGATCTCCCTCACTGGACTGAAATGGAATCATACAATTTACCTTTACCTCTTCCCATATTCATATACTCAGATTCGACAAAAAAATTACAAAAACAAGTTAAAAATCCATTTGTAAAGCATATGATCAAAATATGGTGTGAAACTAAAAACTATTTAAAAGAACCACACTTATTGTCACAATTTAGCCCAATATGGGGTAATCAATATTTTAAACCAGGGAGAGCGGATGCTGTATTTAAAGTATGGAATTTAAAAGGGATTCAAAAGATTCAAGATTTATATCTGTCATGTGCAGATAACATAATGTCTTTTGAAGAGCTGAGGATCAAATTTAATCTTAATAGAACACATTTTTTTAAATATCTTCAACTTAGGAACTTTATTCGATCAAATCAAAATAAAGCTCTCACTCGACCTATTTACTCATCCTTGGAAAAAATGTTGATGAAAGATAGTAAAAGAAAGGGTATTATTTCAGAGTTTTATAACTCATTGACACTATCCTCAAGTGAAAACTCACAGAAAAGATTAAACTACTGGAAAGAAGATCTGCAAACTGAAATTTCAGAGGAACAATGGGAATTGGCTTGTACAGAAGCTCAAACCAAATCAATAAATGTACGACTTAAATTGATACATTTTAAATGGTTAATGCGGATGTATGTTACACCGGTGGAGCTAAATAGATATAACAAAAACATACCAGATACGTGCACAAAATGCATGGAAAGTAAAGGAACCCTATTTCATTGTGTATGGGAATGCAGAATAATTAGAATGTTTTGGGAAGAGGTGAGGGTAACAATTGAAAAAATAATTTCAAAACAAATCATATTGAATCCTAAACTGTTTTTGTTGGGTCTGTACCCAGAAAAACATAACTTTAATAAAAGTGAAAGAACATTCATAGACCTCAGTTTGCTTAATGCCAAAAAATGTATTGCACTACTGTGGAAAAAGACTCATGGACCAGATGTGACTCAGTGGTTAAGACAGATGTTAACAAACCTTCCATTAGAAAGAATAACATATATACTGAAATCAAAGGAAATTGTGTTTGAGAATATATGGAGACCTTTTATTGATTATGTAAAAAATTTAAACATAACTTTTGAAGAAGAAGGTGAATGATGTGTGTGGACCTTGTAAATTCCAAACTGGTGAATATAATATGTATACTTATGTAATGGATTGCCTAGACTAAACAGAGGAGCATTGTTGAAGACTTGATTTTGTTGGTGGTTGTTGGTGTTTTTAGTGCATTTTTTTTTGTAGTACTTTAGTGTTAGTGTTTGTTTGTGTTATGTTTGTTAAAAAAAAAAAGGTTCAATAAAGATATTGTGGGGAAAAAAAATGGTGTGATAGTATTTGATAGTAACGAAAGATTCATCTTGGTATCCAGCCTTTAATTACCTGCTTCAGATAAAAACAGCCTTACCCATTACTTTCCTTGTGTTGGTGCTGCAGGACAAGTTTTGTGCTGTTTTGTACAGTTTTGATGGTAACTGATGCAGCAGTTTTCTAGAGTCAAAACATCAATTTTTGAAAATGTATGGCATTGTATAGCAGCATTATTTATGGATGTTTTGTATGCACCTGATGTTATGATGAACACGTAATCTACTTGAATCACACAGGGAACAGTGTCCATGTTTGTCTCTTGTAACTATGCACTCCTTGCTTCAGACCTTATTATTTTTAAGTAGGTCTTGAAGAGCCAGACACTTGTCCACATGATTTACTCCTCCACAGTGTGCTTTCTGTGAATCAGTTTGATCTCATAGCCTTCAATACCAGTACATGTACCACATTTCAGATCAAATAGCTCATTGTATATATATATATATATATATATATAATATATATATATATATATATATATATATACAGTATATACTGTATATATAAAGCTAGGGCTGTGCAGTATGACAAAAATTCATATCATGATATGTCATCTTATATCATGATATACATTTTCTGTAAATTTTACAGTTTAGATAATCACATAAAAAGGACCATCTCTTTTTTTTACATGTACGGTTTTCCCTCATAATTTTGCAGTGTTATAACATAGTTTTGTAATGTGCATTTGAGACTTGATTCTCATAAATTTCACGTTTTTCTTTAAATCATATATGAATAAAAAGTAAACATCAATAAGTTAAATATTTCCTGAGGCAGAGGAGAATCGCAAAAAAAATAAAATAAAAATGAATATAAGTAACATAAACAAATGTCTGAAAATGAGAAAATTACCCATGGCTGTCACCTATAAACTGTCATAAACTGGCTGTTAGTTTAAATCAGTGAAAATTTAAGTGTAGACCTGCAGCCTGCCATTCTGGCCTGATTTAACCTGTTTGCTTCTTTAGTAAAAATATTTCAGATTGGTCATGATCTGCAAGTCAAAGACACAAAAGGTAATGTAATAAAATACATGATGACTAACTTCATTATCACTACTTCACTAATTAAAACAATTAGAAATCAAATAAATTACATTAAGAGCCAACTTGCTCCTCCAACCCATTTTAATGTATTTATTATTTATTTTGCATGTATGTGCCACAATCATACACTTTTGCAGCTTTAATAAATTTTTTCAAACAAAACTAAGAAACTCAGCAGTAATTTAAGCCAAAGAAATGGTCTGCTACATTCCATTTCCAGTTAGCACAACTTAGCATCGTAATTTAGCATTTTATAGTGAGACATGGTGTTACATGTTACTTACTTCTATTAAAACGAGGTTAGCGAACTATCCTCTCTGACGCAGCACGATGGAACAAAGTCCCACATCCCTGGCAAACATGAGTAGCAGCTATCTGAACCGGTAGTTTAGAGTTAGCATTAGCATCCACCAGACTGAAGCCTAGCCACCCATGACACACCTGTTCTGCTGTGCACACATCAGAGGAGAGACGAGGTGCTGACAAGTAGTGGTGAGGAGATTTACTGAGTATGGGACATACGGGACTCTAGTACATACAGGAATATGTGCATTTTAAATAACGATATAAACGATAGAGTATTCTATGAAACAATAGATGTTTTTATATCATCATCTGATATACAGTATATCGTCATATCGCACAGCCCTATAGCTAGCTCATGATATTGCTGGGAAGGTCTATGCCAGAGTACTGGAGGGGAGAGAGAAAAGGGTGGGTTGTCCTCTCCGGGATGGGGATCTCCAAGTGGAGGAGTTTAAGTATCTCGGAGTCTTATTCATGAGTGAGAGGAGAATGGAGTGGGAGATTGACAGACAGATCAGAGCAGCATCTGCAGTGATATGGCTGTTGTGCCGCTCTGTCTTGGTGAAGAGGGAGCTGAGCTCTTAAGGCAAAGCTATTGATTTACCGGTCAATCTATGTTCCTACCCTCACATATGGTCATAAGCTTTGGGTAATGACCGAAAGAATGAGATCGCGGATACAAGCAGTTGAAATGAGCTTTCTCTGTAGAATTGTTGGACTCACCCTTAGAGATAGGATGAGGAGTTCAGTTGCCCGGGAGAGGCTCCGAGTAGAGCTGCTGCTTCTCCACATCAAAAGGAGCCAGTTGAGGTGGTTTGCACATCTCATCAGGATGCCTCCCGCTTGAGGCTTTCCAGTGTAACAGGCCACAGTATACCCCCAGTCCAGACTGTACCCAGGATTAAAGCGGCCTAGGCTAAACTATACCCCGGGTATATTATGGTTGAGGCCACTTCATACCCCCTAGGCCAATTTATACTCCCCCATGTAGGGCTGTGCGATATGACGATATATATTAGATGATGATATAAAAACATGTATCGTTTCATAGAATACTCGTATCATTTATATCGTCATTTAAATGCACAGACTCCCGTTTCTTGAACAAAGCTCCTCACCCACTACTTGTCAGCATCCTGCCTCTCCCCCTGCAGTGTGCAGTGGAACAGGTGTGTGGTGCGTGGCTAGGCTCTCTGGTGGTACTACCAGTTTTTTTAAATAGCTGCTCCTGTTTGTTGGGGATGTGGGACTGTTTTCCATCGTGGTGCGTCAGAGAGGATAGTCTGCTAACCTTGTTTAAATAGGAGGTGAGTAATGTTAACACCATGTCTAATTCTAAAATGGCAAATGCTAAATGATGCTAAGTTGTGCTAACTGGAAACATTATGGTGTATCAGACCATTGCTTCTTTGTTTTAAATTACTGCTGAGTTTCATAGTCTTGGCTGAAAAAAATTATTGAAGCTGCAAAAGTGTGTGATGGTGGCACATACATGCAAAATAAATAATAAATAAACTAAAACGGGTCAGATAGCAAATTGGCTCTTAATGTAATTTATTTGACTTCTAATAATTTTAATTAGTCAACTAGCGATAATGAATAAAGTTAAAGTCATCAGATGTATTTTATTACATTACCTTTTGTATAAGGTAATGTAATAAAACTACTGATAACTAATAAAACTACTGATAACTTTCAGATCACAACCAATCTGAAATATTTTTACGAAGAAGCAAACAGGTTAAATCAGGCCAGAATAGCATCTTCAGGCTGTGGATCTATGCTTAAATTTTCATTGATTTAAACTAGCAGCTAATTTACAGTATCTCACAAAAGTGAGTACACCCCTCACACTTTTGTAAATACTTTACTATATCTTTTAATGGGACAACACTGAAGATATGACACTTTGATACAATGTAAAGTAGTCAGTGTACAGCTTGTGTAACAGTGTAAATTTGCTGTCCCCTCAAAATAACTCAACACACAGCCTTTAATGTCTAAACCACTGGCAACAAAAGTGAGTACGCCACAAAGTGAAAATGTCCAAATTGTGCCCAATTAGCCATTTTCCCTCCCCGGTGTCATGTGACTTGTTAGTGTTACAAGGTCTCAGGTGTGAATGGGGAGCAGGTGTGTTAAATTTGGTGTTATCGCTCTCACACTCTCATACTAGTCACTGAAAGTTCAACATGGCATCTCATGGCAAAAAACTCTGAGGATCTGAAAAAAAGAATTGTTGCTCTACATAAAGATGGCCTAGGCTATAAGAAGATTGCCAACACCCTGAAACTGAGCTGCAGCATGGTGGCAATGACCATACAGCGGTTTAACAGGACAGGTTCCACTCAGAACAGGCCTCACCATGGTCGAACAAAGAAGTTGAGTGCACGTGCTCAGCATCTTATCCAGAGGTTGTCTTTTGAAAATAGATGTATGAGTGCTGCCAGCATTGCTGCAGAGGTTGAAGGGGTGGGGGCGTCAGCCTGTCAGTGCTCAGACCATAGGCTTCACACTGCATCAAATTGGTCTGCATGGCTGTCGTCCCAGAAGGAAGCCCCTTTTAAAGATGATGCACGAGAAAGCCTGCAAACAGTTTGCTTAAGACAAGCAGACTAAGGACATGGATTACTGAAACCGTGTCCTGTAGTCTGATGAGACCAACAAACTTATTTGGTTCAGATGGTGTCAAGCGTGTGTGGCAGCAACCAGGTAAGGAGTACAAAGACAAGTGTGTCTTCCCCTATAGTCAAGCATGGTGGTGGTGGGAGTGTCTTGGTTTGGGGCTGCATGAGTGCTGCCGACACTGGGGAGCTACAGTTCATTGAGCAAACCATGAATGCCAACATGTACTGTGACATACTGAAGCAGAGCATGATCCCCTCCCTTTGGAAACTGGGCCACAGGGCAGTATTCCAACATGATAATGACCCCAAACACACCTCCAAGACGACCACTGCCTTGCTAAAGAAACTGAGGGGAAAGGTGATGGACTGGCCAAGCATGTCTCCAGACCTAAACCCTATTGAGCATCTGTGGGGCATCCTCCAGCGGAAGGTGGAGGAGCGCAAGGTCTCTAACATTCACCAGCTCCATGATGTTGTCATGGAGGAGTAGAAGAGGATTCCAGTGGCAACCTGTGAAGCTCTAGTGAACTCCATGCCCAAGAGAGTTAAGGCAGTGCTGGAAAATAATGGTGGCCACACAAAATATTGAGACTTTGGGCACAATTTGGACATTTTCACTTAGGGGTGTACTCACTTTTGTTGCCAGCAGTTTAGACATTAATGGCTGTGTGAGTTATTTTGAGGGTACAGCAAATTTACAGTTATACAAGTTGTACACTCTTAAAATTGTATCAAAGTGTCATATCATCAGTGTTGTCCCATGAAAAGATATAATAAGATATTTACCAAACTGTGAGGGGTGTACTCACTTTTGTGAGATACTGCATATCTGTAGATGGCAGCGATGGGTAATTTTCTCATTTTCAGACATTTTTTTTATGTTGTTTTTTTCTGTTCTCCTCTGGCTCAGGAAATATTTAACTTATTGGTGTTTACTTTTTATTCATATACAATGCATCCAGAAAGTATTCACAGCACTTCACTTTTTCCACATTTTGTTGTTACAACCTTATTCCAGAATGGATTAAATTCATTTTTTCCTCAAAATTCTACACACGATACCCCATAATGACGATGTGAAAAAAGGTTTTAGAGATTTTTGCAAATTTATTAAAAATAAAAAACTAAGAAATCACATGTACATCAGTATTCACAGCTTTTGCTCAATACTTTGTTGATGCACCTTTGACAGCAATTACAGCCTCAAGTCTTTTTGAATATGATGTCACAAGCTTGGCACATCTGTCTTTGGACAGTTTCGCCCATTCTTCTTTGCAGCACCTCTCAAGCTCCATCAGGTTGGATGGGAAGCATCGGTGCACAGCCATTTTCAGATCTCTCCAGAGATGTTCAATTGGATTCAAGTCTGGGCTCTGGCTGGGCCACTCAAGGACATTCACAGAGTTGTCCTGAAGCCACTCCTTTGATATCTTGGCTGTGTGCTTAAGGTTGTTGTCCTGCTGAAAGATGAACCGTCGCCCCAGTCTGAGGTCAAGAGCGCTATGGAGCAGATTTTCCTCCAGGATGTCTTTGTACATTGCTGCATTCATCTTTCCCTCTATCCTGACTAGTCTCCCAGTTCTTGCTGCTGAGAAACATCCCCACAGCATGATGCTGCTACCAACATTGACATGGTTATGAATGGTGCCTGGTTTCCTCCAAACATAACGCCTGGCATTCATGCCAAAGAGTTAAATCTTTGTCTCATCAGACCAGAGAATTTTGTTTCTCATGGTCTGAGAGTCCTTCAGGTGCCTTTTGACAAACTCCAGGTGGGCTGCCATGTGCCTTACTCAGGAGTGGCTTCCGTCTGGCCACTCTACCATACAGGCCTGATTGGTGGATTGCTGCAGAGATGGTTGTCTTTCTGGAAGGTTCTCCTCTCCCCACAGAGGAACGCTGGAGCTCTGACAGAGTGACCATCGAGTTCTTGGTCACCTCCCTGACTAAGGCCCTTCTCCCCCAGTCGCTCAGTTCAGATGGCTGGCCAGCTCTAGGAAGAGTCCTGGTGGTTCTGAACTTCTTCCATTTATGTATGATGGAGGCCACTGTGCTCACTGGGACCTTCAAAGCAGCAGAAATTTTTTCTGTACCCTTCCCCAGATTTGTGCCTCCAGACAATCCTGTCTCGGAGGTCTACAGACAATTCCTTTGACGTCATGCTTGGTTTGTGCTCTGACATGCACTGTCAACTGTAGGACCTTATGTAGACAGGTGTGTGCCTTTCCAAATCATGTCCAGTCAACTGAATTTACCACAGGTGGACTTCAATTAAGCTGTAGAAACATCTCATGGATGATCAGTGGAAACAGGATGCACCAGAGCTCAGTTTGGAGCTTCATGGAAAAAGGCTGTGAATACTTATGTACATGTGATTTCTTATTTTTTTTATTTTTAATAAATTTGCAAAAATCTCAAAAAAAAAAAAAAAAACTTTTTTCACATTGTCATTATGGGGTATTGTGTGTAGAATTTCGAGGAAAAAATGAATTTGATCCCTTTTGGAATAAGGCTCTAACATAAAATGTGGAAAAAGTGAAACGCTGTGAATACTTTCCAGGATACACTGTATGATTTAGAAGAAAAACCTGAAACTTATGAGAATCAAGTGTCAAATGTACATTAAAAAACTTATTTTATAACAACACTGCAAAATTATGAGGGGAAAAAGGTGCATGTGAAAAAAGATGGTCCTTTTTATGTGATTATCTAAACTGTAGAATTTACAGCACGTGTATATCGTGATATATATCGTTATCATGATGTAAGATGATTTGTATCATGATATGAAATTTTTGTAATATCGCACAGCCCTACCCCCATGATATCAGCAGTGTTGATTCAACATTCAGAGGCTTTATTATCATGTACACAGTTAAGAAATGCAATATTTTCTGAGCAGTGAAATTCTTACTCTGCTCGCCGATCGAATGCCAAGGTAATAAATACACATCAATACTAATAAAGGTAATAAACACACCTTAATACTAATACAAATAAATACTAATAAATACATATTAAAAGCAATTAGGACAGTTAAAGCAGTTAAAACTAGAGGAAGCAAGAAGATTGAAAATTGGAAATTCACTGGATGACTTTAACATGACCCTGGGTAAGTGAAAATTCACTGAATGAGTATGACTTGCCTCTGATAATACCCAATAGACTGTACAGTGGTAATCTTAATATCAGAGATGATATGAACCTGAGATGGCATGAGACTATGTACAGTGTGCAAATGAGCAATGTACAATTTAGCACCCAGTGTGAGAATTTCTCTGTGTAAAGCTGTGTACCCTGATAATACCCAGCAGACTGTACAATGATAATTTAGCAGCACAGATGATATGGATGTGAGACTATGTACAGTGTGCAAATGAGCAATGTGCAAATTTAGCACCCAGTGTGTGAATTCCTATTTGCAAAGCTGTGTCCTTGCAAAGCTGTGTCCGGAGTTTTATTTATTCAGGAGTCTTGATGGCAGTGGGAAAGATGGAGTTTTTTAGTCTGGATGTCCAGCATTTCACACTTCTGTACCTCCAGCCTGAGTGATATACACAAGAATTACTTAATTACCTTTGTCAAGGAAGTAATGTAATCAGGATGGTTTGTCTGTCTGTCAGCAGGATTACGCAAAAACTACTGGATTTTGGTGAAAATTTCACTAGAGGTAGCCCTTGGGCCAAAGATGAACCCCTTAAATTTTGGTGATGATCTGAGAGTGCATACCTCCACCAAGGACCTTGTTTGTATTTGTGTAGCAGGATTACATAAAAACTACTGGATGAATTTGGATGAAATTTTTACCAGAGGTGGTCCTTGGCCTAGAGAGGAACCCATAACATTTTGGTGATGATCCACGAATGCATACCTCCACCAAGACTCTAATCTTCTCACAGTGTGTTAGCAAGAATATTCCAAAACTACTTGATGGATTTGGGTGAAATTTTTACCAGAGGTGGTCCTTGGCCTCGTGCAGATTCAAAACTCTTCCCAGTTTTTAAATTGTGTTGAGAGGGAAAGTAAAACCAGAATTACGATAAACAATTTCCGCCATGTTTTTCCGACTATTTTCGTCACGTTTGGTTTACATTTGGAGTGGCTAAAAATGGAAAGTGAAATGGAAAGTAAAACCAAAAGTACGGATTCTAAACACTGTTTGTTTGATGTTAATAGACGATGCAAACACTGAGATATGGTTTTAATATTGTAGCACTGCCACATAAAGTGCTTCATGAAGTGTAATGTATCAACATACAGTGGGGCAAAAAAGTATTTAGTCAGCCACCAATTGTGCAAGTTCTCCCACTTAAAAGATGAGAGAGGTCTCCAATTTTCATCATAGGTATACCTCAACTATGAGAGACAAAATGAGGGGAAAAAAATCCAGAAAATCACATTGAAGGATTTTTAATGAATTAATTGGTAAATTCCTCGGTAAAATAAGTATTTGGTCAATAACAAAAGTTCATCTCAATACTTTGTTATATACCCTTTGTTGGCAATGACAGAGGTCAAACATTTTCTGTAAGTCTTCACAAAGTTTTCACACACTGTTGCTGGTATTTTGGCCCATTCCTCCATGCAGATCTCCTCTAGAGCAGTGATGTTTTGGGGCTGTCGCTGGGTAACACAGACTTTCAACTCCTTCCAAGATTTTCTATGGGGTTGAGATTTGGAGACTGGCTAGGCCACTCCAGGACCTTGAAATGCTTCTTACGAAGCCACTCCTTTGTTGCCCGGGCGGTGTGTTTGGGATCATTGTCATGCTGCACGGTGGCACAGTGGTTTAGCACTGCGGCAGCACAGTTTACCCTCGGCCGGGGGATCACGGGGATCATGAGATCGTGGGTTCGATCCCAGCCCCCGACCAACAGTGAGCTGTGTGGAGTTTGCATGTTCTCCCCGTGTTGCGTGGGTTTACTCTGGGATTTCTCCGGTTTCCTCCCGCATACCAAAAACATGTAGGTTTAGGGCACTCGCGCACGCAGCGACCGGCAGCCGGTGGCTTGTCACCAGACTGCAAACCAAATCTACCTACGGGTACAAATAAGTAACAAAAAAAAAAAAAAAATGCTGAAAGACCCAGCCACGTTTCATCTTCAATGCCCTTGCTGATGGAAGGAGGTTTTCACTCAAAATCTCACAATACATGGCCCCATTCATTCTTTCCTTTACCCGGATCAGTCGTCCTGGTCCCTTTGCAGAAAAACAGCCCCAAAGCATGATGTTTCCACCCCCATGCTTCACAGTAGGTATGGTGTTCTTTGGATGCAACTCAGCATTCTTTCTCCTCCAAACACGACAAGTTGAGTTTTTACCAAAAAGTTCTATTTTGGTTTCATCTGACCATATGACATTCTCCCAATCCTCTTCTGGATCATCCAAATGCTCTCTAGCAAACTTCAGACGGGCCTGAACATGTACTGGCTTAAGCAGGGGGACACGTCAGGCACTGCAGGATTTGATTCCCTGGCGGCGTAGTGTGTTACTGATGGTAGCCTTTGTTACTTTGGTCCCAGCTCTCTGCAGGTCATTCACTAGGTCCCCCCGTGTGGTTCTGGGATTTTTGCTCACTGTTCTCGTGATCATTTTCACCCCACGGGGTGAGATCTTGCGTGGAGCCCCAGATCGAGGGAGATTATCAGTGATCTTGTATGTCTTCCATTTTCTAATAATTGCTCCCACAGTTGATTTCTTCACACCAAGCTGCTTACCTATTGCAGATTCAGTCTTCCCAGCCTGGTGCAGGTCTACAATTTTGTTTCTGGTGTCCTTTGACAGCTCTTTGGTCTTGGCCATAGTGGAGTTTGGAGTCTGACTGTTTGAGGTTGTGGACAGGTGTCTTTTATACTGATAATGAGTTCAAACAGGTGCCATTAATACAGGTAACGAGTGGAGGACAGAGGAGCCTCTTAAAGTAGAAGTTACAGGTCTGTGAGAGCCAGAAATCTTGCTTGTTTGGAGGTGACCAAATACTTATTTTACCCAGGAATTTACCAGTTAATTCATTAAAAATCCTTCAATGTGATTTTCTGGATTTTTTTTTTTCTCATTTTGTCTCTCATAGTTGAGGTATACCTATGATGAAAATTGGAGACCTCTCTCATCTTTTAAGTGGGAGAACTTGCACAGTTGGTGGCTGACTAAATACTTTTTTGCCCCACTGTATTATATTGATACATTGCACTTTATGAATAAAATTATAAATACATAAAAAAATAGGCCTAATTATCATAAATAATAAAGGTAATTGTAACCAAGGGGACAGGCGGTTAAGCCCAATTTGTGGCGTCCAACCGGGGGTTTAAACCCACAACCTCTGGCTCCAGAGTCCAGCATTCTACCTGTGTTGCCATGAGGGTCAACCTACTTGGCAAGCCAAGTAGAAATGCTTTTATTGACTCTGCTTAAAAATCACCCTTATTGTCATTCAACTGTACAACCAATCATGTACAGTAGAACGAGATTGTGTTTTACCTATCTACTGTGTTAATCACACACACCCCAGGTGTAGAATCAGAGGGCCGCTGCCATGCAAGGCGCCGCCACAAATTTCCCTCCTCCATTCCATTATTGCTGAGCACCAAGCTGGACGGCAGGAAGTTCCACTTTTATATGGTCTTCGGCATGACCCGGCTGGGATTTGAACCCCTGCCTTCCGGGTGTGGGGCGGATGCTCTACCAACTGAGCCACCACTCCGGTAATCTACATAATCTAGAAAACTTCATTTGTTGTTTGTGGCCCTATAGTTGTCTAGGTTTCACAGTATTGTTGCAGCTCGATGACACAGTGGTTAGCAGAGTGGCAGCACAGTAAGAAGGTCACAGGATCGATTCCACCCCTGACCATTGTGGGTTCGATCCCACACTCTGACCATTGGTGACGCTTCTGTGTGGAGTTTGCATGTTCTCCCTGTGTCTGTGTGGGTTTACTCCAGTTTCCTCCCACAGGCCAAAAACATGCAGGTTAGGTTAATTGGAGACTCTAAAGTGGCCCTAGGTGCGAATGTGTGTGTGAATGGTGAAGGGATTGGTGCTGTACCATGGCTGCTTCATTCATCCAGGTGGATGCCCTGGAATTTTCCTCTGGGATTAATAAAGTATACAAAATACTAAATTTATATATGTTGAGCTGAGCTGTCAAAATGACCCAGGGGTGACGGGGCTGCATGCTGATGAGACTGAGCCTTTTTTTCTCTTCCTTTACGAAGTGCGATTTTTCCTGAGCTCAGGGTCTTTTTCCATTATTTTAAAGACATTAACTTCCAGTTATTTTTGATGGAGTATCTGGACCGCCCCCCCCCCCTTTTTTTTTGGCAAAGATTTGCGGGGACATTGCTCTGGACTATCGCTTTGTGTGTGTGTGTGTGTGTGTGTGTGTGTGTGTGTGTGTGTGTGTGTTTGGAGTTGGCATATGTGCATGATAAGAAACTGAGTGTAATGGACTGAGAAATTGTATTTAGTTATTGTTGAGAACAATTTTATGTACTGGTAAACCTGTAAAGAAATAATTTAATGTGTAACTATTATTTTTTTGGTCTTTTGAGTCAAATTACAGCACAGTCTTAACACCATTTGCTTGTGCATTTGAAATCATTTGTAACCCTTTTTTAAATAAGTCTCCACTTAATAGTTGATTGTTACAATATTATAGTAGAAAAATATTTACTTGTGCATAAAAGTGGGATGGGCAGGCATGTCATTTATTTCGATATATGTCAGTTTATAAAATGGAAAAAAAGTGGTCAGATCAGCTGATAACGCAAGGTAACGTAGTGATGTCATGGCGTGGTGACGTGTTGTGTTGTAAATATAATGTGTAAATACAATCAAAACCTCTTTACACAAGAGGGGTAGAGTCTGGCCTAGGCTCTTTTACACCCTGGGGTATAGTTTGGCCTAGGCCAGTTTATCCACCTGGTATGTGTGCCAGTATTTATTATGCTGTATAAAACAAGGAGTATGAACTACTTTGTCATGTAATCTGTGACTAGTTGGAAGTGGGGTATAATATTATTGCCAGATGACAGGGTTACAACTCTCTGACCTTCTTTAATGGATGAAGACTGGCATAATCACTGCATACTGTTCATGTGATGAATTCTTTATACTTTGACAGAAGGAACTCCGTTTGCTGGTGGCATTTTCCGAATGCGTCTGGTCCTCGGGAAGGACTTCCCTGCTGTTCCACCCAAGGGGTATTTCCTGACCAAGATTTTTCACCCAAATGTCGGTCACAAGGGGGAGATCTGTGTCAACGTGTTGAAGAGAGACTGGAAGGCAGAGCTTGGTCTCAAACATGTCTTATTGGTAAGATGGGACCATCGAACTTTGTTGTTCTGAGTGTCACCTGTGTTACATCTATTATATTTTCCTTATCCTCCCCCCCAAACTACAGACCATCAAGTGTCTTCTCATCCATCCGAACCCAGAATCTGCTTTAAACGAAGAGGCTGGCCGCTTGCTGTTAGAGGACTATGCAGAATATGAGTCCCGTGCCCGTCTTCTCACAGAGATCCATGCCATGGGCGGGCCCGGCGGAACCTCTGGAGCACCTCAGGAACCAAATGATGGCCCACAGCCAAAGAAGCATGCGGGTGACCCCACAAAGAGAGCGGGGCCCAGTGCAGTGTCTGTGCCAGCAGCTCTGGGTAATGGAGCAAATGGAACCAGTACCATCACCAGCAGTAGCAACAGTAGTAGTAGCACTAATAATGTAGCAGGGAAAAAGAAAGCAGATAAAAAGCGTGCATTGAGGCGACTTTAATACCTCAGTGAAAATCTCAGCAGGTATGTGTGTGAGTGTGAGATTGTAAATATAAATATTGGAAGTTTTGTTCCCTTTTTCTGACTCTTTCTACCCCAAATCCAGACAGCCTACTTTGTACTTGTACGTTTTGGCTGGTCTGGTTGGCATTGATTATTTCCACTAAAGAAATCATAATTTTTTTGTTGTTGTTGTTCCTCTTTGAGATGACACCTTCACAACAAAAATCATGCCATCGGTTGTATTTTCCTTTGACATATTCTGAACCAATGACAAATATTGAGTTTCACTGTGGAAAACATGGCCTCTTATGTCAGTCCCTTAATGTCTCTTTTAAATGCTTCTTGGTAAATGCAGCTGTGATGGTACCGTGTACTGCACAGCCTGGCTTATTCTTGAGTATAAACCACAATGTTACTTTAAAGTCAGGTTTTTAAATTGGTCTCAACCAAATAATGGAGAAAATCACTAGAAACGTGTCTGAAGTTTACCAATGGGAGAGAATTGTTACTTCCTTGCAAAAAGTAACAGCTTTTTTAAAAGATATATTTTGTTTCAATTTGATTCAAATAAAGTAATATGGAAAGTAATGGTGGAGTACAGAACATCCTGTTTTTCACCTTTTCTAAAATTATTTCACTGTCCAATGTTTTCAAGTTAATTGACATGTACATATTCTTCGGTCTTGTGGTTGTGTGTGCAGACGTAGCTCAGTGGCTGTAAGGGAACAGGGTAGATTGCCAGACCTCTAACTGTAAAGGAAAAAAAACAATCATCTGTTCTCTGTATTAAGCATACTGTGGTGTGACTTGCTTCAACTACCTGCCTATAAAGCTAAATGTGTTCTCAAATACCCAGACCTCCCACCAGCCACGTGGGCACCTGAGAAGACATCAGCAGGAAAACTTCTACCTTTGATAAAACGTTGGCTCTCCACCCAGTGGCAGGGTTTCTCAGGCAGGTTTTCTTCCTTTTCTAAATGCATGCCGGGGCCTACATTTCCCAAGGAAACACACTGAAGCACTGTTCTAATTTGGATGGAAAGGTGCCTCTGAAACTCCTGTTATTGTGCAGGCTGTAGGCTGGATCTTTTGTATCCACTTTTAAATTATTTAAATTAATAAACACTGAAATGCCAGAAGTGAAATAAAAAAAAATGACTCCAGTGTTTGACCCTTTATTTAATGCTCCTTGCTCAAGTTGTTTATTTTTAAACCAAGGTTAAGAGTTTGGGTGAGCACAACGCTTTTGCTTTACAGTGACGTATAGCACTTTATTTTGTTTATAGTGGTCTCTGCAGTGATGGAATAACCATTGTGAGGGAAAGAATAATTGCATCCACCCCAGCAAACCAGTGTGTGAAAGTGCACCCGATAGAGCGTCACTGGACCATCTAATGAAGGGCTCCACTGGCCTCTGCTGCCAACATGCAGCAGCCCACCCACCTGAGTAGAAATAGCAGTTTGCCATGCAGGTAATTATCAGACCCTTCTTCGACACCTGGGGGCTCCCTTTACACCTTCCCAAAGCCCCTTTTTAGAAATGCTTACCTTCATCACCAGCATATACTCACCTAATGATGCTGAAGCCCATACCTTGCTGTTAGGTGGGTTTTTTTTTTTTTTTTTTGTTGTTGTTAAATCATTTCAATTTGGGATATGTATGCACTCAGGGTGAGATATAAGCTGAACACGTTGTTTTTTCCTGCTGTATACAGTTCAAGGATCTCCAATATGACTCATCCTGTGTGCCTGATGTGCAATCACTGTTTCCAATTAATAGAACATGGTCTTGGGTTAAAAATTAATTGAAACCCCCTAAACTGGTTTTCATTCATGTGCTGTTAATCTAAGGGGTGGTGGTGGTGGGGGGGTGATAAAGCCAACTTTATCTCTGGCAAATCTCTTCCTTCCTTTCATCCAGTCTTTTGTGGATTTCCAGCTGCCCCTCTCTCATCCCACACTTAAAGAAATCAAGATTTGTCAGTGTAGGTTTGAGCCTAATTGACAGTTTCGTTCACGCTCCAGTGTTAAAGCTTTTGCGCCAATCCTCTCCCCTTCCCCTTTTTCATCGCTTTCATAATTGCCACCAACATAATGACACAGTTGCTGTGGCAACCGTGTCTCTCTGTGTCTCTTATTCTCGCTCTGGTACATAACACACATACACAGATAACACATACACTCATTGGATCTTGCAGCTTTATTTGCTGGATGCTTCTAAAATTTAACGTTTCCTGTTTTTTGTTAAACAGTTCTCTCTGCTGATTTGCACTTTTCAAGAACCCGTTTGGTCCGCGCATCTCCCCGACCAGCGTTCTTTTAGCAGCGCCAGGGAAGTGCACGCAGGCCTCCAGGATCACTCAATTAAAGGTGCAAATGAAGTGAAGGGGAGTAACGACCAACGCCACCAGTTGAATGGGCCTAATGACCATCAGCAGTGAGTGGAGCGGAGCCTCGTCAGCGCCAGACGCACCGACCAATCACTGCGCTCCCCCACCGGCGAACCTCCGCCAGGCCAGTCGCAGTCAGCCAGGCTGTGTAACCTATAGGCGATCTCGTGGAAATTATCAGGACGACCAGTCTCAATCAGTTTCAGACCCGTAAAGTTGATTTTTTTTTTTTGGGGGGGGGGGGGGATACCAGTCATCACAAACTGGGTGGAAGCGTTTGACTTTTTTTTTTTTTTTGCGCATCTGGCATCCGAATCCAGTTTCTTGCGCACTCGTCCGGCATAGTTACTCTGACGACTAACTTGTGCAGAATATCAAACGGAAATTTCCGCTGTATAGCGTTGGCTCAGGTGTTCGGGGGGGGGGGGGGGAACAAACCCTCGAGAACATGACCCCCTTGTTCGCCCGACTCTCTTTATTCTTTGTCGTGATGGTGGATTATTGCCAGAAGTGAGCGATCTACATCTTGATGCACAACAAGAGAGCGTGGGGGGAAAAAAGAGAAGAACTCGGACATTTAAAAAACAGGAAAAAAAAGGGCAGGTGGCGGACCCGGTAAGTGTTGGAGCTGGGCTCAGCCGCTCCTGCTACAACAACAGGCTAGCGTCAGTGCGCACGCTCTCCCTGCGTTCCACTCCAGCACTCCATCAGACCCCGGAGCGGCGCGCAGGTAAGGCACGACATTATGCACCTTCTTTTTTTTTTCTTTTTTCTTTTTCCCCTCTCTCCTATTGATGCACCACCAATTACGGAATTCTCAGACAAAACTGATCGAGACTCGGCCGCGTGTTTCTGCGTGCAAAGAAATTGAGTTTGGCATCTGTTTGGACGCATCGGCTGCCAGACTGAAAAGGATGAACGTTGTGTGCGCCACGGGAACGGCTACAGGGTTTATTCTGACAAGACGTGATTTTCGTCGCTTAAATTAATCTGCAGATGCCAGCACACTGCGACATTATTGCGACGTGAGGGTTGATTTAAAGCACTGATGTGTGTGTGTGTATATATATATATATACAGTATATATATAATATAAAACCCAAACACGTACAAACGGACTCATCCAGCCAAGAGTACACACACACACACACACTCACCGGCAAGAATACACCCACTCACTCTTAGCCTGCTGATAGATGCAAGCCATGTCCATAACCTGCATACTTATTTGTTGCAACTTATTAACACAGCGAGGGTTTGAGGACTCTGTGTCCGGGGTGGGGGGGTGCGGGGGGTGCGGGGGATCACAGGGCTGATTCAAAGCCGTTGCGCAGCATCTATTCACCCTAAAAGAGTGAAGCACCCGCAACTCTGCGCTGCTTTGGGTGGAATTAAAACACAATTTTTGCATCTGCACGAATTGCATTCAAGAGTACCCCCCCCCCCCCCACACACACACACCACGGTGCGCTTTTTTTTTTTTTTTTTGCAACAGTGCGCCCAAAGAAAAAGAGGCCATTTTGTTTCATTTTGAACAAAACACCTGTTGAAACGGCTGCGTGCCCAGACGTTTGCACTGCTCCCCAGCAGTCGTGCAAGGACTTTGGTTAATATTTTGGACTCAATAAGGGATCTGTTTTATGCTTGTGAATGTTGTGTGCCCTTCACCCTTTGCTTCCATTGCTCTCTCTCTCTCTCTCTCTCCACTGCATTACTTCACTGTGTTTATATGGGCATGTAAACAAAATCATGGGATCATACATCTAGTTTTCATATTAAACCTCTGCCTTTTTGTCTTGCACGATTTGCCCTCGTCAGTCACTATTGCCAACTCTGCTAGAGTGCTGCAAAGTACTGCACCTTCACGTGAGACTGCTGTGAGTGTTTGGTCAGAAAAATCCTCACGGATGAAATGAAGAGAGCACAGTGCAGACAATCTGGTGATGGAGGCTGAGCAACGTCCCCAGATGACGGTCATCTTATGGAGGGAGAGAGATGGGCAGATGTGACTTTGAAATGTGCTTTGGCTAATGGGTGTAGATTGAATTCTGCCTCCCGTCTCTTTCACTGCTTCTTTCACTCACACACACACAGACAGAGCTGCAGTGCTATTCTGAGAGAGTTAGCTGCCTCAACCCACGCACGGAATCTGAGAAAGAGAGAAAGGCAGAATGAGGGAGAAAGAGGAGAAGGAGGGAGCAAGAGGAAGAAAGAGAGAGAGAGAGAGGCAGAGACGGACTCCAAGGGGGTTTACAGAGTGGCCACTGTGGTCTCTCACATGTACACTCTCTCACTGCCTTTTTTTTTTGTACTTTCAGATTCTTTCAGTGTTCTCACAGCGGCTGATTTACAGTCTTGATCAGCACTCTTGCGTGTGGCATAGCTTGTATTTGCAGATCTGTTTGGTGGTGCTGTTTGTGTGATGTTCTATGTTGTACTGGTAAGTGCTGGGAGAAATGTACTTGATTCTGTGCCACCCACACACCTCCCTCCCACTCATGGTCGTCGCTGCATCTATACCTCTGGCTCTTCCCGCTCGCCACAGTCTTTTTTTTTTTTTTTTTTTTTTGCTTATTTAAATCCCTACTCTGCATTTATCCCTCTGCTCTCTTTCTCTCTCATTGGCTTTTCAGGAGACGGTGTCCCTCCTGCAACCAAACAGACACACTAACGCGCACACGCGCCACTTGCCACAATGCACATAATGCAGTTAATTACAAAATGGAAGCCCGGCGGGGTCAGTGTGTGAGGGGAAGAGGTCCCGGGCCTGCTCTCTAATCTCATGTCTCTTGTTTGCATTACAGTGGACATTTGGCCAGCACATTCCAGAGCTTGATTGTCAGTGTTGAAACCTGAAGACAGTTCTGGAAATCAAGCAGAACACAGAAGGAAAGGGGGGGGGATAAAACCTCCTGGAGAACACTTTGGGAACATTAGTCACCGGAGGAACCGCCACTTTGTGTTTCACATTTTTCCTCTACTGAACTCCCCTGAAAAAAGGTTAGAGGAGCATGTAACTGAAACAAGTGGAGTCCTCGTTCTGTCTCCCCCATCTGTGCCTACATTCTCTGTTACAGATAGGGACGTTTGATAATTACATATAATTATAATTTCTGTGGGAGACAGATCTGCCTCTGTCTATTATTGCCAACACCTCCAACACAATAACTTCACACATTTACATATTTCTCCACAAAAAGTGATATTCTTTCGACATTGGAGACAAATCAGGAATAATTTTACTTGGAGAGACATGTCACATGCAGAAGCAATGTGCCACTCACTTCATATCTAATTAGCGATACAACTGAGTGACACAGCCAGCATTTTGTGCTTAAAAGCTTTAGGCAAAGTGCTTAAAATCATGACATTTGCCTCAGCCTGAAATGTATTTCACAGGCCTGGAGTCATTTCTGTAGTCTGTCCTTAGTCGTAATTTTCAGTGTTTACAGTCTCTTAGCACTTAACCAGAGCCATTCTCATTATCACCCACAGTCCAGTCACAGTAAGGGTTTGTGTCAAGCAAGTACTGATGCACATTAATCCAGCCATAAAAGAGATTGGCAAATAGGGCTCAGAACAAGTCTAGAAGCAATTAAAATGTCCTAGTCTATAGAAGTCAGACCACAGCGATGGGCATTATTTATCAGTATTTGATTGTTTATAATGAGAAAAAGTTCTAAAATAAGAAAAATATATAGATATCAGACATATTTTTTCCAAAAGAGGATTATAGGGTAAATTAGTGCCACCTCTGTCTGTAGTGTCAGGAATGGACTAAATAAAACTGCGTAACTGACCACAGTATCCTATCAAAAGTGCCATAATCAGCACAGAAATGTAGAGGAATGCTATATTTTAAACACAAAACTGTCACTGACATTGTGGTTACCAAACATAATTTCAGGCAGTAGTATATGAATTATTTGTTCTGTTGCTCAGAGGGACATGTAAGACGAGGCATTTAGGACTAAAAGCATGAAGATTGTTGTTTTCAGTTTGTCCTTTTTCCAAAGCTGGATCTGTTTTATTGTTCTCCATTTGAGACGTGTTTTTGGAGGGCAAGAGATGAAGTCATTACACTTTTAGAGTTCTTTCCTTGCAGGAAATTAAAACCATTTTAATACCATTATCGCCAATTATTGAAATCCACAAAAACATTTTGATAGCGTTTGTCCTTTTCATCTCTATTGTTCCTGACCTTTTCTATTATTACACCATTTAAATACTGACAAAACAAAATAACAGGTTTAAAATTTCATCGCCTAGGATTACTTGATGAGTCCTACCATACATCGTCAATACCCGATATCCAGCACGTCATCCAATTACCATATAGCAACAATATCCGATACTTAAATATTTCACATGCCACTTTAGTGGGATAAACCTCAACAGCAAATACACTGTTGTAACTGCGCTGACTCAACAAAGGAAAATAGATGTCTTAGTCATGTAAAAATGACGCCCACCACCAATCTCAGAGTCCTCGCTGTCTCACTGCTCTCCCTCCTTACTACCCCACTTAACACTGTTGTGGAGACCTCTCCATCCTTGCCTCCCCAACAACTAGACCGCTCAGGGAGACCGTTCACCGAGCAACCCATGACAGGCTCCAGCCCCTCACTCCTGCTCCCCGCCATCCAGGTCAATGTCAGACCAGCTGCTCTCCAAAGCAGAACCAAAACTCCAGAGTCTCCTCCAGATCCCCCAGATGGAGTTCTGGAGGCACCTCCAAGACCCCTGCCCCAGGTGATGTTCCCCAAGAATGTAACTTCGTCAGATGCCCTCGCACCTCCTTTCGGTGCAGCCCAGGTGGCTCCTCTTCGACCACGTATGATAGATGTATGGACGGATGTATGCCGGGGGTACTATGATGTAATGGGACACTTTGACAGCACATTCAACTGCTCCAAGGAGTCTTACATCTATTGCTGTGGAACCTGCCACTACCGCTTCTGCTGTCCAGACCGAAGCCGACAACTGGAGCAGGACAGCTGTAAAAACTATGACTCTCCAGACTGGGCCAAGCCACAGACGGAGCCCGCGTTCATGCCGGAGGAGTTGGGTCCTGATCCGGACTTTGACCCTCTGAAGCAGCAGAGCCACAACACAGGCTTCGTGATCGGCGGTGTGGTTGTGTTCATGGTGGCTGTCGCTGTGGGCATCAAGGTGGCCTTCAACAAGGTACAGCAGGAGGCCAACCAAAGGGACCTAAATATGCCCAGGTGAGCCTTTCATATTTATCATTTCCTACAGTCTCACAGCTGGATTTGTTACTTAATTTTAATGTAAGCACAGTTTAATGAAATATGGTATTCTGGAATCCATAAATGCCGTACATTTACCATTCTGGGCTCATTCATGCAATTTGCCATCAGATGAAGCACATTTGATCCGTCGAGTGGCTGATGCGGAAATCGGGGTGGTTTTAATTCTTACTTGACTTCCTTGTGTCTTTTCATCAAAGATGTGGTTGCTTTGTGGGACACATCAGTAATTAAAGGAGAAGGTTATAGACATGCATTATCTATTTCTTTGAACTCTTATCTTAGGCAATGCACCAAATATCACACATCTTATTTTTAGGAGATGCAAATCTACTGTCTCACCAGAAGATTAAATTGATTTATTTTGAATAACATCCAGATCATGACATTTGCTTTAATAGTGATTTATAGTCTGTTATACACGAACCTGTCTGTTTGAAGAGTGACAAATTGACACTGTCAAACATGATAATAAAGTGAACAGGTAGTTTTTCTTTTTTTTGCTTCAGATTTGTGCTTCAATATGTGTGTATTATGTCTTCAGGGCTTTGGTCGATATGTTGCGGCACCAGTCGAGCCCCGTCCAGCAGGATGAGAGAAACAACAGTGTGGCTCTGGCTGTGGGGGATGGACAAGGGACGCTGGGGAGAGCGCCAAAAAATCTCTACGCCCCAGGACTCCCCAGCAAGGACAACAGATGTGAGTGCATGGCTTACAGAGTGCTAGTGAATAGCACAATCACAGGCAGAATTAGAGCTTTTGTAAGAGCAGCTTGTGTATTGCAGCAGCTCTTCATGTGCGTCATGTCTGTCCATAAATACAGATATTCACCTGGGTATGCTGTTAAAATGTATTTCTGATCTTCTATTGTGACAGTTGCATTAAAGTTATCAAATTGTTACGAATCTGGAGATGAGTGCATCTAAAATGTACGTACTTTATGTAAAGATGAATTGATAGTAGGTCAGATGCATTTGTAGCTGGCTTGCTCTTTTGGTTTCAAGACTGCATGAACTTGAAATTGCCTGATGTCTATTTTGTGAGTTGATTGCATTATGTTCTTCTGACTTTCAGTGGGCAATTTGCAACACAATTTCATCCACTCGTCAGCCTCCAGCCCCAAACACACTGCAACTATTGGTAAGATGGCTGATGAAAGCCCAACTTTCATGAAAATTGCATCTAATCACTTAAATGCTTCATTTACTTCATTGAGATCAGTTTCGAGCTCAAAAGTAGACTAATTCATTTCAACAATAACAATGATTATCACATTTTTGGTTGCTTGTTTTAGTCTTGAATGCAAGCTGAAATCTGCTTTTTTCAAAAATGTCAGTAGATTCACACATTGCAGTACGGTATTTCCAGAGGAGCAAATCTCATTTAATACACTGTTGTTTTCTCCTTGTGGTCTCTGTAGAACGCACCCCTCGAATGAACAATGCTCAGCTGGCAGCTGGAGGCACCCTGCTCTCCAGTAAGCACAACAACACCAAATCCCAGCCTTCCTTCCACCACTCCCTGCACAACCTGGCTCAGCTGCCGCCTTCCTATGAGAGTGCCACCAAACCTGAACTTAACAGATACTCTTCACTAAAACGCCTCGGTAAGTTTGACAACAAAGGGATGCATTATATCCATCTAGCACACACTGCCCTTAAATTGCTGTTTCATAAGCCTGTTGGCACCATGTCCATACACTGTGCTGATGGCATTTGCTGTGGTGACAAACAGTTCTGAGAAATTCTGTTTGGCTTCCAGAGAAAGGTCTTGATGAGTACTCGTCTGGTTATTGCACCACCAAGCGTCGGCCCCACACAGCCCAACCGGCCCTTCAGTCCTCTCAGCACCACCTCCACTGGGGCGGAGACTACACCCTCAGTGGGAGAGGAACCCTACCCAGACATGCAGTTCGTCCCTGGATCCCGCCACCACCGTCTGGCATGCCTGCCTCGCCCACTCCCAATCCTTACCCTTTGGATCCCCCAGAACCCCAGTACAATCAGAACTACGACACTCTCTCCAAGCCTCCAAGGAAAGTCAAGTCCACTGACCAGCTGCTCAACATGGGTGATGTCCCTGGAAACACTGGGACTCTGTCCCGCCTGTCCAAGAACCAGCAACACCAGTACTACAAAGCCATGGCTGCCTCTAACAAGAACACCAACACGCAGACGCTCACCAGGAAGCCCCAGGACCGGCAGGAGAGGCAAGAACGACTGCTCATGTCCCCAGACCATTTGGAGGAGAGGATGGGTGGGATGGGTGTTGTAGATCCATATGCCCATACAGGAGGGGCAGTCCCCACGCTGCCTCGCCAACAGAAGGCCCAGTCCCAGCAAAACGTCTGTGCCACACCCTCTCTTGACCGCCACCACATGATCAAGATGAACTCTCACCCCACATCTGGACGAGAGCAGGAGAGAAACACGGCCATGACAGGGCATATGAGCGGGGGCGGGGGCTGGTCGGGGGAGATTCCTGGGCAGGGGGTAGTCATGGGAACAGGAACTATAGGAGGCCACAGTGCCAGGAGGATGGCTTTTGCATCGAAAAGGCAGAACACCATCGAGCAGCTACATTTCATCCCAGGAGGGGGCGGTGGGGGGTCAGCAGGAAGTGGTGGTGGAGGAGGAGGGGGTGGAGGAGGAGGCGGAGGTGGAGGCAGTCAGGGGATCAGGACGGGGAGTAAAAATGAGGTGACGGTGTGAGGTTTGTGCCTAATGTAGTTAATCCCTCATTAAAGGTACAGAAGTAGATCAACCTTCTGCTTTTATCTATTAAATATACAGCTACAAGAAATAAAACTAGAAGCATAAAGTATTGTCACAGTATCATGTGTTTAGGCTATTCAAATTAGTGTTATCTTGTAATTAAATAGCTTAAATATCACTTACTTATAAAATTTAATTCTAGCTGGGGAGCATCTGTTCCAATTATGTGATAGCCTACATTAGCCATATTTTGTAACCGAATTTGCCATATTGCCATATACAGCAGTGCCATTACTTGTTAGAAGGACTGACTGAGAGGGTGAACCAAAACCAACTGAAGTGTCGTTCATAGTTTAGTTTTATATATGTTTTTCAAATGTACTCAGGAGCCATATTGGATAGGGAACCAGATGATGTTTTTTTTTTAAGTCTGTGAAATGGAGGAGCATGTGGAGTACTGTGTCACAGAGACTGAGCCAACTACCTGGACTGTCAATCTGCTCAGACTTTGCTGAATATGATTTATTAGACTGAATCTTGTGGAAGGAGAACCCGGTGGACCAAATGGGTCGGAATGAACTGAGTGCCTATGGAGGGATTTTTGGAGATCATACATTCTGCTGAAACAATGTTATCCTGACACAAAGAGACAACTTTTTTTTAACTTCCCATGTAATGGAGTGGACAAGGTGGGGGCTGTTTCTGACTAAGACCCAGCAACTGGACACTGCTGGCTGGACTCCACACCTGATTTAAACTGAGGACATACCCCTATTACCAATCTGATGCCTGGGTTGCCTAGTGTTCCATGTGACCTTAGATCAAATCTCCAGAGGAACTCTCACTTTGATCACTGTTACAATACAGGAGTGTAAGTTGATATAAGATTATGGGTGAGATCAGGACATATCGGGTATAAAAAATGGGCTACCAAATAATACAGAGCCATCAGTAACAATACAACTCTTGACGTTAAATACACAGTTTAGGAAATAATAGAACATATGATGCGAAGGTTCAAACTTGCCTTTCTGTTGGTTACTTACGAAGAGCAAAGGCTTTTCTACAGAGCACAAATGGATAGACTATGATGCAGAGGCTGCACTTGCACAACTGTCCTTCAAAGCCATTTATGACGAGACAAAGAAAAATCCAACAGAGGAAGCTAGTCTGACAATCACCGTTTCATTATTATCACCAGGTGACAAATTATAAAAGTCAGCGATATCTTTTGTACAGTCAATGGATTGGTTTCAGATCAAGCCACAAAAAAAAGAGAGAGAAAAAACCCCCAACCCTCTGAGTCAGAGGTGAGGCCAGACCTGAGGCCTTCTCCTTCTCGGCTCAATGTGCCATAAGAGACTCGGATGGTTAGGAAGCCCTTCTCATCTTCAAGACAATGACCTTGCTGTATCATAACGCACTTCAGCCAGAATGGAAAGTAAAACAACAACAAAAAAAACCTTCATCAATAACAATGCTTATCAATACTAAGGGCTAACCTATCTTATATTCTGTAGTACGTGATATCTGTGGTCCATATAAAATGCTATCTCTTTCTATTGATTTTGTGTTGATATTGTCATGATGTACTAAGTATTACCGTGTACAAAAAAAAGAGCAATTTAAGCACAGTTCAGAGAAATGGAGACAAAACTTTGCACAAATCTATCCCCTGATATTTGCACCAGGTACAAGCGTACTTTGTATCAAGTCCTCAAGGTTTACATTCTGTACGAGCAAGACTGAACCAGTGACTGATCAATGGAAGGCTTTCTACTGAGAGAGGATTTTTAAAATTTAAATCTACAGAAATGAGACGCAATTGCGCAGATCAAAGAAGGAACGTGTCCCCCGCTTGTTTTCTGTTCAGTCATGTGAAAGAATCCAGAGAGGAAATGCTGACAGATGGAAACACATTTGGACAATCTTCCTACACACAGTGCTAAATGTACTTGTTCTGAATATGATGGAGTGTTATTATTAATAATTATTATAACTGTTATGGTTATTATTAACAATTATCTTATAATGTGATGTTCTTTTACTTGGTGGGATTTAAGTGTTTATTGTTTTTAGATAACTAGCATCTTCATGACTAGTTTTTTCATACATCTGGTCATAAATTCAACTTTTTAAAGCATTCTGATTCTTGATTGCATGCGAGCTCCATTTCACAGAGAGGCATTATCAGTCTGTTTAGATGTTAAGGTCACTGATGCTTTTATGGCCACCTTTCCAGCTGTATGTACTGTGCCTAGACATTGGCCTTATGACTTAACAATATTAAGTGATTACTTAGGTTTACGCTCTGGTACAAAAATTTTGGGGAAAAAAGCCTTCTAAAAGTATGTGTAGACTATGATGGCGTTTAAGAAGCCAGTGAGAGGGTAGATGAGTTGGGATGGGCTTGAATTTGCAGCAGCAGCCTGTGTCACTAACCTATGGTGTTTACACACTAAAACCCATGATGCCATAATATGTGTATGTTTGTATGAATGTTTATTACGCACGTTGGAGGTCTAATGGAAGCCAGAATGCTTCGGGTTGAGTGTCTTTTTCAGGGAAATGGGACAGATGACATACAGTAGTATTAGACTTTTTTAAATGGAGCCACAAAGGGTCTGTAGCAAAGTCTGTAATATCTCACAAGCCATATCCATCAAGAATCCATTATCACAATTTTATAAATGGTTAATCTAATTTGTGCAAGTATTGTATTTTGTATAGCTAGTAAAAACCAGAATATTTTGAGTGATCTCTTTGACATTAATTAATTTGAGGATTCAAAAAGATTGTGTTAGTATTTACTGAATTGTACAGTGCCAAACTCATAACATTATGTTGTCTTTATTGTCATAGCCTTGTTGATGGCTACAGGGGTCATTCCTTTTTCACTACGAAGACCTAATACACAAGGGTGTGAGGTGAAGAGCTTGCTTTCAGAAGGAAATGAATGAATATGGTGTCTTTTTTGCCATTATGAATTCATTTCGAGGGAGGATGTAAATGGCCCCCTGACATGCACAGGGACAGTGTCCAGTAAAGAAAAATGATGGATTTATTTTGATGCTTAAAATTTACAAAACAACCCTTTTGTTAATGTTCAATGCATTGATCCCCTTGGATACGCCAGTGACTTACAAAGAATTTGTATAATAAAGTTGGTGGGAAAAATGTTTTGTTGGTCATTTGTTGTACTGATTCTGATGAATAACCTTATATTTTTGAAAAATGAGAATTATTTTCTGATCTCTTTGGGTCCCACTTTTCCCCCAGACAATATTTTCCGATTAACTGGGCTGCAGAGATCATTTGCAGGATGCTTTTGTCATCATTCAGTCTATTTAGTAAAATCTGTATCGCTTTTAATTTCACAGTGTAGACTGTGTAAGATGAGCTCTACAACACTTATAGAACTGGTAATTCATAACAGAGAACCCTCTAAAAGCCTCTGACATTTAGGAACATATTAGGCATCATATTGATGATTGTGTTCGCTGACTGACTTGTATGATTAATTACCTACTTAAGCTAGTATCTTGCGGAGTAGGGGATGCTGACGAACATTACAATTTTTGGATTCGGCAACTTCTCTGACGAATGTTTGTGAAAATGGGTTCGCCTGTGTCATTAGTGATGTTTAGTGATATTCAGCAACATTTGTGCAAGTGTTTGTGAAAGACAGTTGGGGAACATGAGCAACTGTTAACAAATATTAGCGACAGTGTTTGCAATGTTTGAGACCTTTTGCCAACTCGGAGTAAAATTCCAGGTGCATGTCAGGCGAATTTTGGAACCAACCCTCCCCAGCGCTGAGGCATGGCTCTCACGCAGCGGCGAGAAGCAGCGAATGCTGACGAATGTAGTGATTTTTTTTGATTTTTTTTTTTTCAATTTCATTTGGGTTCGTAAAACATTGCACAACAGTTCGCCAACAGTTTTTGTGGTCGCAAATGGATTTCTTGTCACAAATAAATTTTGACCATGTTGAAAAAATTTTTTGACAAGGTTCAAGAAAGTTTTTTGACCATGTTCAAAATGTATTTTTGACCCCCTCCCCCCAAAAAACTGTTTGCAGCCATAAAAATTGTTTGTGAACTGCTTTGCAACCTTTTACGAACCCTGGTGAAACCATAAAATCGTTATGTTTGTCAGCATTTGCTACTCTAAGATACTAGCCGAAGATAAGTTGGACAGAGTTTTGCTTGAGTGTAAAAATCCAATTAACTGAGTCATGAAAGGTAATCTATGGTTTGGTGTAGCAAAATGAGAAGTAGTAATCATTACATAATGTTAGTAATGACAGGTAAACGTAAACAAGTGTGAGACATCCTTTGAGCTACTTACAGGATCCACCACACACCTCTCTGTGTTTGCGTTGCAGCCAGGCAGGGCCCCAGGGCCTGCTGCAGGTACAGGGGAGACAACATGTGAGAGGTGGGATCATACCATTTGTGTGGCGGAGGTGTTTTCATTTTTGTTTTTAAAAAGTTTAAACCAGAAACTATAATTTTATAATCTCTGTTGTGTTGGTGTTTGGGGACATGTTATTGTGTGACACGGGTGGTGGCTCCACATTTCCGGTTCCGCCGCCACCCGGGGTATGAAAGGGCTGTGAGGGAGACGGGCGGTCTCTTGGCCTCCTCTCAGCTTGATGGATGTCCATGTATTGTGAAAGTGAGTTACAAATAAAGCTGTGTCCAGTTCAATACTCAGTCTCGTCCTTGGCTCCTATTATCAACATAACATTTGGTGAAGAGGGTAAAAAGTATGGACGTGGGGGTTACTTCAATTCGGCCATTTTTGGAGCTTCCTGGTGAGCCGCCTGTCCCTTGGGCAAGGTGGTTCACTGCCTTTCAAAATTATTCAGCAGCACTGGACCTTGGAAGACTGGAGAAGTTGTGGGCACGGGCACTGTTGTTCACAATTTAGGAACCGAAGGACAACGTATCCTTAGTACTTTAGGCGAGGGTGATAGTTTTGAAGAAGTGATTGAGCTAATGGCACAACATTTTCGCACCTCGGAAAATGTCATCGTCCAGAGGATCCAGTTTTGGCAACGCCACCAGCAGACTGGCGAGTCAGTGCAGCGGTATGTAGCAGACCTACGTCAGCTGGCCAAGGACTGTCAGTTTGGAGTGTTAGAGGAAGAGGTGGTCCCCAACCAGTTGGCGGAACATACTGTTTGCCCGGCGACAAGGTCGAAGCGCCTCACACACTCGGGTGAGCTGACGTTAGCCATGTTCATCGAGTTAGCTCAACAGTTTGAGACGGCAGACAAGCTTTCACTCGAGCTCAGTGAGAGAGAGTCACATCGCCATTTTGAACCACAGTTGACAGCACAGGCAGTGGACCTGGACAGCGACGATGGTGTGGAGGATGATGAATGCTACGCTAATGGTGTCAAGATGAGGTCTGCCCCGGGATTGTCCAGGTGTTTGGGTTGTGGGTCCACCAAGCACCGTTATAAGGCTAGAGAGTGTCCGGCAAGAGGAAGACGCTGCGGCACATGCGGACTCTTGCATCATTTCGCCAGGGCATGTTACAGGTTCAAGCGAGGGGATCTGAGACACATGGAGGATCTCCCCGTTTCACCTCCCACGGTTATTCGCAGTGTATCCCCAAGTACCAACGGCCGTTCTTACTGTATGGTGGAACTGGACGGGGTAACAGTGCCGTTGCTGATTGACACGGGAGCGGTGAGATCCGTGTTAAATTGGGCAGCTGTGAGGAGTTTTCTTCCCACAGTATCAGGTTGGAGAATAGTGGTCGGGCTGTGGTTTGTGGGACCGGCTGGTTCCGCAAATGATGGATGGAGTTGTGTGGGACGAACCTTTGCCTAGTAATCTGGACAATGAGCAGGACCAATTCCACCCAGGGTCATCGCGGGAGGGTCCTGGTGCCAGTGCCCAAGTAACCCTAGTTGAGGGAACTGGGCGGCACGGTGGGACCCCGTGACAGCAGGTGGCGCCAAGTGGAAGGTCCATTCTACTCCCGGAATTAGGTTGGAAGGGACCGGAGAGCAGGGGGTCACAATGGCGATGCCGGCAGCAAAAAATGAAAGAGAGCGGGGCAGGACTGGCTGGCACGGTGGAACGACGTGCCAAACAGAGACACTGGAAGCCAAGTGGGGCCTTTCTGGGGGCCGCGGATGCGGTTCGACCCAGGGAGGAGGCCCAGTTAAGAGGTGTTCGGGCCGAACGTCGGAGGGAAGATGACCAGGGGCAGCTGCAGGTGGTGGCTGTTTGGGAGGATACCTACCTCCAGTTATCTGATGGCTCGTGGAGGCATCCCAACGAGCTGCTGCGCACCCAGGAGAAGAAAGAGGAGTTTAGACCTGGACGTGGGTCGTCCCCAGGAGTGAAGAACAGAAGGTGCACCGGAGTGGAATCGTCCAATGGTTTTCTGGGGGATGGTTCCTCTCCTGGAGCAAGCTGACTGTTGGACAGTGTATACTATACATGGTGATGGAAAAGGGGGACAACTGATGTGTTTTTAGTGCTGTTAATGGGATTATTTGGTGTTTCATATTATTTTAGGAACACGGCAGTGTTTTAGTTTTATATGGACTGTTTTATTTAGCTCAGACAGCAGAATAATCCATCTTGCCGGGTGGGGGTGGGACGGTAGTCCACCTGTTCCCCCCTAGTTTTAATTGTTTTGAGTGAATGTGATAGATTGTTTAGGTATTTCTCTTTAGTTTTTTTTAGTGCATGATTCGGGCTTCAAATTGGGGAGGTTTTCGATTGTACGCGTGTATTTGGACCATTTTCTTGAGGGGGGGGGGGTGTTGTGTTGGTGTTTGGGAACATGTTATTGTGTGACGGGTGGTGGCTCCACCTTTCCGGTTCTGCCACCACCTGGGTTAAAAAAAGGGCTGTGAGGGAGAGGGGCAGTCTCTTGGCCTCCTCTCACCTTGACGGATGCGCATGTATTGTGAGAGTGAGTCACAAATAAAGCTGTGTCCAGTTCAACACATGGTCTGGTCCTTGGTTCCTATTACCAACATAACAATCCCCACTTTTCTCACGCCACTATTAGATTTTTTAGATTTATTTTTTTTAGATTTAGTATACTTTATTGATCCCCAGAGGGGAAATTGAGGGCCTCCACCACCTGGGTGGATGAAGCAGCCACGATACGGCGCTATCCCTTAACCATTCACACACACACTCACACCTAGGGCCACTTTAGAGTCTCCAATTAACCTAACCTGCAGGGGTGCTGAGTTTAAATTTAGGGGTGCTGCAGCACCCCTAAAAATGGCCTAATGCCACCCATGCTTATCAGTAGGTTAGTGAGCAAAAAGAGTGAGTCTATAATAAAATCCAATATCACCAGACAGTCATTTATTGTGTAAGGCCAGTCAGAGCTACTGGGACATAAGTGTTCCTTTAAATGAAATGAAAAGTGTTTTTTTTCCCCATATAATTACAGCTCTGGGTCACTGGAGCTGAGTTATATCACATTGTACCTGATAAATCATTATGGTGAAGTAAAGACTATGTAGCTCATATTTAAAATCTCCACTGAATACATTTATTACACTGAGACGTATGAGCAGGTGGCCGCCATAGTGTTGCAAAAATAATTTATACAGGAGTACACAAAAGGGCCAAGAAATATGATGATTGTTTTAGGGGCCGTGCACACAACAACATTTTTACCCCAAACTGTGGAAGTTCGGCGACAGTGTAGCTGTCGTACATACTACTCTGGGTATTTGGAGGTGTGAAAGTGTAGAGATTTGAATCCAGCCTCCAGACTGGAGAGGTTTCCTTGGCGCTGATTTTGCACATCTGTGTGCACAGAAATAAAGAGCAATGGGATGTTAGAGCCCCAGTTTACAATAGATTTCAGCCAATCCACACACCAAGGAGTATTTATTTCTCACAGAGAAATACAAATATGGAGGCTGTATTTTTGTATTTCTCACAGAAATACAAGACCTGTGATTAAACTTTAAGCCTGGTGTGTTTATGTTTAAGTTTTTTAAATTTAATGTTTATTTGAAAGGGACATTACATACTAATGAACATTAATACAAATGTAAGTATGCCAGATTTAGCAATACTGCTAATTTACATCTGTAGCCCCCGCAGGTCACAAAAACACACAAACAAAGAGACATACTGTACATGAGAAGAACTTCTGCAATGAAACTGTACAAAGTGGATATGCTAAAGTGCAAGAGTTAAGGTGCTACAAAACAAAACATTCAAATGTCACACGAGTGAAGTGCTGTGCATATAGTTAGGATTAGGTTAAAAAAGGCTCTTAACATCTTAATACCATTCTGGTGTTCTGCCCGTGGGTGTTTCACGTTGGCTGGACACTGGCAGGAATGGTAAGGGGTTTTAATGATATCTGTAAATTGCTTTTTTTTGCACAATAGATGCAGCCTTATTTAGAAAAATAATCATTAAAATTATAACTGAGGATGCCTACCTTGGTTGAATGATGAACAAATCACTGTAGAGCAGCCAATGTTTCAAATCCAGTTTTGCACTGCTGTGCAAATGATGTGATGCAGGCTGCATCACATCACTTTTTTTTTCTTATTTGAAATGCTTTTGTAAATGTTATGACTTAAGACTCCTTATCAAATATTCAAACCAGCGCTCAGTAAGTCAGATTTTTTATTGTCTGCAGTTATACAGGTTATTTATTTATTTAGCCTATTTATTTATGACTCTCCCATTCTTTCATCTTAAAAAGATGAACATATATATTTCTTGCAGATGGAATCTGGCATTTATAGTTATAATCCAAAGTCCCCAGTAAAACTTCTACTTACCACCCATTAGTTACAAAAGCAGTTTTCACAGCTTTGGTGGATCTGTGTGCATGTGTGCTGCTTCTGTGGCATGCTGTGTGCACGTAGATGTTTCTCTTTGGATCCAAACGAAAATGTTGTGTGGACCAGGCCTAGCAGCTGCAGCTGCAAATAGGCATTGTAGTATGCAGATTTCACCACCAGGAGGTTCAATGGATCAGAAATTAACTGAAAATTGCTTTCCCCAGTTTGCTTATAGCCTATCATTAGTGTGGCCTCCATTAATTTACAGTAATGTGATGTTTCTATAGCTAGAAAGGTAGACACAGACATATCTGACATGTGCATTTAGACAAACTTCCAAAAACAGAAAAAAAAACAAAACTGGGCTAATATTAATGCATTATAAACAACTACTGGTGAAATCATAAACAATAAAGGTAATTTAAAATTTCATCTTTATTTCACAGAGTTGAGCATAGAGTAACAAAACAGAGTATAGCTATATATATACTGCTCAAAAAAATAAAAGGAACACTTTTTAATCTAAGTAAGTTTTGGAGTGTTTTGAATTCAGCCCTCAGTAGGTTGTAGGTTGATAATTTTCATTTCCATCAAAAGATGTGGCATCTTTTCATTCTTAACACATTACCCAGTCCATATCAGTGTAGATATCCAGCTTATTTTTTTCCCATTAAAATCTGAT